>OX375880.1:44028559-45275607 GCA_947359465.1 Metellina segmentata
GGTTCACGTATACCAAAGGATTGTGTGTAGACTCAGTACCAGACGACATACTAGGTTCACGTATACCAAAGGATTGTGTGTAGACTCAGTACCAGACGACATAGATACTAGGTTTACGTATACCAAAGGATTGTGTGTAGACTCAGTACCAGACGACATAGATACTAGGTTCATGTATACCAAAGAATTGTTTGTAGACTCAGTACCAGACGACATACTAGGTTCACGTATACCAAAGGATTGTGTGTAGACTCAGTACCAGACGACATACTAGGTTCACGTATACCAAAGGATTGTGTGTAGACTCAGTAGCAGTCGACATAGATACTAGGTTCACGTATACCAAAGGATTGTGTGTAGACTCAGTAGCAGACGACATAGATACTGGGTTCACGTATACCAAAGGATTGTGTGTAGACTCAGTAGCAGACGACATAGAAACTAGGTTCACGTATACCAAAGGATTGTGTGTAGACTCAGTAGCAGACGACATAGATACTAGGTTCACGTATACCAAAGGATTGTGTGTAGACTCAGTAGCAGACGACATAGATACTAGGTTCACGTATACCAAAGGATTGTGTGTAGACTCAGTAGCAGACGACATAGATACTAGGTTCACGTATACCAAAGGATTGTGTGTAGACTCAGTAGCAGACGACATAGATACTAGGTTCATGTATACCAAAGGATTGTGTGTAGACTCAGTAGCAGACGACATAGATACTAGGTTCATGTATACCAAAGGATTGTGTGTAGACTCAGTAGCAGACGACATAGATACTAGGTTCACGTATACTAAAGGATTGTGTGTAGACTCAGTAGGAGACGACATAGATACTAGGTTTACGTATACCAAAGGATTGTGTGTAGACTCAGTAGCAGACGACATAGATACTAGGTTCACGTATACCAAAGGATTGTGTGTAGACTCAGTACCAGAAGACATAGATACTAGGTTCATGTATACCAAAGGATTGTGTGTAGACTCAGTACCAGACGACATAGATACTAGGTTCACGTATACCAAAGGATTGTGTGTAGACTCAGTAGCAGACGACATAGATACTAGGTTCATGTATAC
The DNA here is from genome assembly GCA_947359465.1 of Metellina segmentata. Lineage (NCBI taxonomy): Eukaryota > Metazoa > Arthropoda > Arachnida > Araneae > Tetragnathidae > Metellina > Metellina segmentata. The sequence goes on from OX375880.1 coordinate 44,029,644, forward strand.
CAAAGGATTGTGTGTAGATTCAGTACCAGACGACGTAGATACTAGGTTCACGTATACCAAAGGATTGTTTGTAGACTCAGTACCAGACGACATAGACACTGAGTCTATACTTAATGAATGATTCTGCACAAATCCAGTACAACACGACATAGACAATATGTCAACGCATACCAAAGAATTATGTGTAGACTCAGTACTACACGACATAGTCACTAAGTCTACACATAATGAATGATTCTGCACAAATCCAGTACAACACGACATAGACACTAGGTTCACGCATACCAAAGAATTATGCGTGGACTCAGAAAGACGATATATAAGTATATACACTAAGATATATACACGATATACACACTAAGTCTATACATAATGAATTATTCTGCGCAAAGAAAGTACAAAACGACATAGACATTAGGTCAACGCGTAATAAGGGAGTGAGGAGACCCAGTATCAGACGACATAGATACTAGGTTCACGTATACCAAAGGATTGTGTGTAGACTAAGTACAAGACGACATAGATACTAGGTTCATGTATACCAAAGGATTGTGTGTAGACTCAGTACCAGACGACATAGATACTAGGTTCACGTATACCAAAGGATTGTGTGTAGACTCAGTACCAGATGACATAGATACTAGGTTCATGTATACCAAAGGATTGTTTGTAGACTCAGTATCAGACGACATAGATACTAGGTTCACGTATACGAAAGGATTGTGTGTAGACTCAGTAGCAGACGACATAGATACTAGGTTCATGTATAACAAAGAATTGTGTGTAGACAGTAGCAGACGACATAGATACTAGGTTCACGTATACCAAAGGATTGTGTGTAGACTCAGTAGGAGACGACATAGATACTAGGTTCACGTATACCAAAGGATTGTGTGTAGACTCAGTAGCAGACGACATAGATACTAGGTTCACGTATACCAAAGGATTGTGTGTAGACTCAGTAGCAGACGACATAGATACTAGGTTCATGTATACCAAAGGATTGTGTGTAGACTCAGTAGCAGACGACATAGATACTAGGTTCACGTATACCAAAGGATTGTGTGTAGACTCAGTAGCAGACGACATAGATACTAGGTTCATGTATACCAAAGGATTGTGTGTAGACTCAGTAGCAGACGACATAGATACTAGGTTCACGTATACCAAAGGATTGTGTGTAGACTCAGTACCAGATGACATAGATACTAGGTTCATGTATACCAAAGGATTGTTTGTAGACTCAGTATCAGACGACATAGATACTAGGTTCACGTATACCAAAGGATTGTGTGTAGACTCAGTAGCAGACGACATAGATACTAGGTTCATGTATACCAAAGAATTGTGTGTGGACTCAGTAGCAGACGACATAGATACTAGGTTCACGTATACCAAAGGATTGTGTGTAGACTCAGTAGGAGACGACATAGATACTAGGTTCACGTATACCAAAGGATTGTGTGTAGACTCAGTAGCAGACGACATAGATACTAGGTTCACGTATACCAAAGGATTGTGTGTAGACTCAGTAGCAGACGACATAGATACTAGGTTCATGTATACCAAGGGATTGTGTGTAGACTCAGTAGCAGACGACATAGATACTAGGTTCACGTATACCAAAAGATTGTGTGTAGACTCAGTAGCAGACGACATAGATTATAGGTTCACGTATACCAAAGGATTGTGTGTAGACTCAGTACCAGACGACATAGATACTAGGTTTACGTATACCAAAGGATTGTGTGTAGACTCAGTACCAGACGACATAGATACTAGGTTCATGTATACCAAAGAATTGTTTGTAGACTCAGTACCAGACGACATAGATACTAGGTTCACGTATACCAAAGGATTGTGTGTAGACTCAGTACCAGACGACATACTAGGTTCACGTATACCAAAGGATTGTGTGTAGACTCAGTACCAAACGACATAGATACTAGGTTTACGTATACCAAAGGATTGTGTGTAGACTCAGTACCAGACGACATAGATACTAGGTTCACGTATACCAAAGAATTGTTTGTAGACTCAGTACCAGACGACATACTAGGTTCACGTATACCAAAGGATTGTGTGTAGACTCAGTACCAGACGACATACTAGGTTCACGTATACCAAAGGATTGTGTGTAGACTCAGTAGCAGTCGACATAGATACTAGGTTCACGTATACCAAAGGATTGTGTGTAGACTCAGTAGCAGACGACATAGATACTAGGTTCACGTATACCAAAGGATTGTGTGTAGACTCAGTAGCAGACGACATACATACTAGGTTCACGTATACCAAAGGATTGTGTGTAGACTCAGTAGCAGACGACATAGATACTAGGTTCACGTATACCAAAGGATTGTGTGTAGACTCAGTAGCAGACGACATAGATACTAGGTTCACGTATACCAAAGGATTGTGTGTAGACTCAGTAGCAGACGACATAGATACTAGGTTCACGTATACCAAAGGATTGTGTGTAGACTCAGTATCAGACGACATAGATACTAGGTTCACGTATACCAAAGAATTGTTTGTAGACTCAGTACCAGACGACATAGATACTAAGTTCACGTATACCAAAGGATTGTGTGTAGACTCAGTACCAGACGACATACTAGGTTCACGTATACCAAAGGATTGTTTGTAGACTCAGTACCAGACGACATAGACACTGAGTCTATACTTAATGAATGATTCTGCACGGATCCAGTACAACACGACATAGACAATATGTCAACGCATACCAAAGAATTATGCGTAGACTCAGTACTACACGACATAGTCACTAAGTCTACACATAATGAATGATTCTGCACAGATCCAGTACAACACGACATAGACACTAGGTCAACGCGTAATAAGGGATTGTGGGGATACCCAGTACCAGACGACAGATACTAGGATACATAATGAATGATTCTGCACAAATACGGTACAACAAGAAAATACACTAGGTCAACGTATAATGAAGTATTACGCGTAGGCCAGTATCAGAGATTAACGCGCATTCTTTAATCTTGTTCAGATTCAACAGGTCAAGCATGTGTTTGGAAAACAATTTGAGGAAACCAAGTCCTTTGTTTTCTGTTTCCCGGAACTAGCCACATCAAGTTATTCAACGTTTAATATGCTCGATACCGTTTTATAGGGGGTTTTCCCCATTAGTAGGTAGATAGGTAATTGAAGTTATGCTGTAATTGAGCAACATTACGGAATGGAAAGATCCTAGTATAGACATGAAATATACACTACAGGGTGATACTACGGTCATGAGACAAACTTGGAGGGGTGATACAGCTTACTAAAACATGTATTTTTCGACGCGTGGAGACACAAACACAAAAATTGAGACATGAACAGGAAAACATTGTTTAGTTACAACATCCTTGCAAAATGCTTCTTTGCAGCAATGGTTAGAATAAATGCTCAAAATTGCGACCACCAACAGCAATACATGCTTGGTAGCGTAGATGGAGAGATTGGCGAACAGTTCCAAAGATGCCAGGCATTTCGAATCACGGATGGTCAGGCACACTACTACCCTTTACCCACACCACTGCCAGCCAATCACAGCTGCCAAGTTGTATTACTATTGGTGGTCGAAAATTTAAAGATTCATTGTAAACATTTCTGCAAAGAAGCACTTTACAGTAAATAAACAATGTTTATGTATTCATGTCTCAATTTTTGTGTTCGTGACCCACGCGTCACTCCCGACTCTACATGCCTACTTGAAAAATGTATGTTTTAGTAAGCTGTACCACCCTCCATGTTTGTCCCATGACAATAGAATCACCCTGTATATGAATAAAAGTATTTGAACAAAGTAGAAATACGGAGGAGGATCCATCTTATTGTGGGGTTGTTTTTCCTACAGGACTCGGTCCATTGCTTTATGTACCTGGTAGCATGAATTCTGACGTGTACCTAGACGTTCTGGATAATCCTTGCTTACACCATGGCAATACTATGACGATGATGGTCGTTTCTTCCAACAGGATCGAGCTCCATGGCATACTGCAAAACGTGTGGTTTCCTGAAAATGAGGTGAATTTGCTTGACTGAGTTGCTCAGAGCCCCGATATCAATCCGATCCAGCACTTGTGGGACGAACTGGAGCGACTAGTACGACACCACCATACACGTCCATCTTCACAAAATCTCTTCTCATAGCTTTGCAAGAGAAATGAAGATCTTATTCCTGTACAGACTTACAGAGAACTTGCGGAAAGCCTGCCTCGACGTGTTGCAGCTGTAATACAAGCCAAAGGAGGGCCCACCCGTTACTACATAGAATAATGAAGCATTTTTCTGAAAATTATACAGTGTCCAAATACTCTTGTCCATATAGTGTAAGTAGATTAACCATTGCTATTGAGAGAAGGTGCCAAAAGTAGCCAATCTGTTTAATAGTTGACTGCTGAGTTGATCTATTGAATAGTTGATTTCGATAGTTACTCTTATTACTCAAGTTACTCGGTGTAAAATAGATTTGGGTAGCCGATTCAGCCTTATCGCCTTGTTAGTAGATATATCTTAGAATAGACGCGTGCATTGCGTATTTCTTTCGTGTGGCGATAAAACCAAAGTGGACTGCGTCGCCAACTTGGTTACCGCGGTTGAACACCAATAAGTCTAGAAACATGTTTTATCAAGTAAGCTTCGCCATGACACGAGAAAGGTATATTTTTGACACAATAAACGCAGTTAGATAGGATAGAAACTAAATATTGATTCCTACATAAAAAGTTTCTCATTAGCACTCAATTGCAAAAAAAGTTATTACGATTGGAATCACTTTCTGAGGGATTTCGGTAACCTTTGAATCTATGCGACAAGGGTTTAGAAGCATTTTGCATTTAAGTATGCATGTGAATTAATGAATATATAACGAACTACTATAGACAAGTAATTTCTTCTTTAAACTATTTTCTTCGTGTAATTAAGCATATAAAATAAAAGCTTTTATCCTTCTACTGGCAACAGTGGATTGAAATTTTTTTTTAATAAGTGTATGTAAATATATTTACAGTAAGTATAAAGAGCAGAAAATTATATATGAAGCCGATAATTGCAAAATATTTAGCTGCTGAATATTTATGAGTGAATCTAGAAACGCTACGCCAACAATATTCAAATGCTGCCTATGTAAAAACAGTAGGCACGTCATATTTATTTTACTTTAAATATGATATAAACGTAATATTGTATGTCGTGATATAACGTGATATTGTATAAAACAAGCAATTAAAATAATTCCCCCTTTGTTTATATTTAAAATTTTCAAAAACTATTCAGATCATTTCAGATTCTGCGATTTTTACGGTACTAAGTACTAAACAGCAGATGTAAAAAATTCGAATTCTTTCGAAACATTACGAAACTGTATTGATCACGGAGAAATTAATATTCATGCAAAATTCCAGTAAGCATAGGATTTACGATCTTTCTTCAATCGTAAAAAGGCTTTTTGCGCAATGACGATGGAATTGAGCACGTTCAACCATTTCTTACCATTGTAAATAACTTCAAACACGGTTGTATACGCTTCTTAAATCTCTTTATTGGTTGAGGAAAGGTCTTACAAAAAATAGTTTTAGTAATGCAACATTGCTTAATTGTCGCACTCAAATAGTTTTGAAATAAAACTATATAAATAAAAACGAAATTTTTGTACATAAAATATGTTTATTCAATTCTTCAATTCAATTATCTCTTTGTACCCTTTCATAAATAATTTATTTCCGTTTGTCTTTACTATTTTCTGACTGAATGTTGGTATATTTGTTGAAACTTGCAGGCATGTCCATAACTTTTGCTCTAAACTTTTTAAAAAATTGAAATGGTTTCAACGAAATATCTCATCTATCAAGATCTTATCCATTGTTTTCTAATATCAAGATATCTCGTCCATCAAGATCTATGAGCTTTGCCGAGATATCTCGTCAAGAAAATCATCAGAAGGGTTAAACTAGTTATTTCAGACTTCAAAAATACGTTGGACTTATTTCATTAGAAGGATTTAACATTCATATACTCACAGAATGATTTATATATCAATGCTTAAATTGAAATATTTATTAATTAATAAGTAACCCAAATACCCATGTCTTAGGTTCCAGATCTGAACTGAATATTTCATTTGCTAAATAATAATAATTCATCAATAATTCAAAAACAAATTCAAAAGAACAGTTATTAGATTCATTAATATAATACATCTATTCAAATTAAGTACAAATTCAGAAATTATTTTATTAAGATAAATTATTTGTGTTAAGTTTTATGCCCTAATACTTCCGACTGTTATAAAAGAGAACTCGCGAGAGATATTTTATTAGTTGAGCATATAAAAAGTATAACTGACGCAAGTTAAATTTGTTACATGCACATTTTGGCACTGTAATTTTAATACAATTTGAAAAATATTATTTAGAGAGCTAAAAGAATTAAGGTGTGTAAAAATTTTCTGTTTGATCAAAAGCAGTTTATGTGATTTGAATGTTTATATATTTGTGAATGTAGTTAATTTATAAATAGAGTGTTGATATATATCGGTGCGAAATTACAGGAAAGAATAATCTTAAAACGTAATTATTATTTTATTACAATTTTAAGAAAATATTTGACACAACAATTTATTTTTTATTCTCTATTATTTTATGAGTGCTTAGTCATTCAACTTATAAAATATTTAAAATGTACTTTTGAAGCATAAGAATAATTAATGCAGAAATTCGCTGCTTTTGAAGAGTTTTCTCAATTAAACTAATTTATATTTAAGTATTTCTAAAACACACGAATGCACTTCTATTATAATATACCCATTCATATTATCTATGTACATATCGAATACGAAAACTGCATAATTGCATAGTGCTGTTACAGCTCATTTCAATGACAAATGGATCCTAATCTTAACAATAGCCTAACCAACTTTTAGCATTCACTAAGAAAACCAAATGGAAATACACATTCATCATTCAATAAAAATAAAATATGAAATTTCAGCGAAATTAACTCTTTCAAACCGTAGACAATACATCAAAATAAGCTTAAATTCTCTAATTGCATAAATTACGAAATAATTTATGTATGTATTCCTAGAAAAAGCGCTATATTTCCATACGACATGATGTAATTTCATGCCTGATAACGAAAGAGACTTATTGCGAGGCTAAAATAATTTAAATATTCCATTATTGCAGAACACATATTGTACGGTTATACGTATTTCAATGGAAAGCAAGGAAATGACTGTAATTTATAAAATGTGACATTGACTAATGGCTTATGTTGATTTGTGTGTGTGTACCGTCTTTGTTTTCTTAGTTTTGAAGTGGACAAGATTCGAATCCTCATTTTAAATCATATTTCTAAACTATGGAATAAATTTTACTTATTCCGCACCATTTTGTTATTATGATTGACTAACAACGCCCAAGTAGTTAAAAGCCTTAAAGAAGTTACATTTATTTTTTACTTTTCTTTCCGAGTGGTTCGATCGAGATAAATCGTCGGAACAGCTACACTCTACGTTTATGAGTGATGGCAACGACTTGGCAATTTTTTTGGTGCACTTCTAGTAGCGAGTTATAAATTAATGCAACCCATCTGTCGTTACGGTTGTTGTGGTTTCCATAGCAATCTCGGCAAACGGAAAATTTTCATTTTGAATATTCTAGAAAGTTCTTCTAAAATTCGTTAAAGTCGTTTGATTTCATTGGTTCGTTTGAAATTTTTTCTTTGCTCCCATTGGTTATTTTAATTTTAAAATATTCTTTCATTGCATTGGTCCTTTTAAATCTTTTTCTGTGATACCATTGGTCCATTTATTTGTACTTCGACAGTTGTGGAATTTTTATTTTACTATATTAGTTGTCACAAAAGGATAGAGAGGTTTTTTTTTTTTTTTGCCGTTTTCGTTTTGATTATTTTCTAACGCAAGAGTTCTGACGTTATCAGGTTGTATTATTTCTTGCTTTTTTTCTTTTATAAATCTTTTTCTTTTTCAACATGCCCACTGTATTTAGTGTAATTGATAAGCTTCAGGGTATATATATTCTTACCCAACATTCGAAATTTAGTTCTGTTGGAACACAATTGTGTTTTGTAATGTATTTACTTTTTGTTATTTTAAAAGAAATATACTTTTGAAAACGTTTTCAAATGAGTTTCCAAGCTTTCATTTTCCGTTGTGAAAACAAAAATGTTTTTGAAAGAAAAAGATAATTTAGTAATAAAGTAATAAATTTATTTTGAACATCCTTAATGGCTACGTTTATTGTCTTATATTTACCAGTATTGTCAAAATCAGACTGTGTGTGTGTGTGTGTGTGAATATTATCATTAATAAAAGCTTTAAATTCACCAATTTAATAATAATTTTTTACTTGGCGAATTTAGAAATGCGCCAAAAAAATCGCCATGGCAGTTGCCACTACTCATAAACATAGAGTGTAGCTGTTCCAAATTGTCCATCAAGATATGGCCAATTTTGCTTTTTACGAGATATCTCGCAAGTGAGATATCGCAAATTTTTGGAAGACGAGATCAAGATTTAATCAATTTTTTTCTAACGTCGTGATATCTTGTCTATCTTGTGTATAGTCATCAATACGAAAATTAATTTACTATTGATTAATAGTATAAATAGCAGTGCTACGATTCTCAACCATGAAGAAGGTTCATGGTTTTTTGGTAGATTGAAAAGTTGCACTATCTTACAGAACTTTGATACATTTGTGACTTGTTGATGTGATTATGAATAATGATACAGATACTGTAAGATTCCTAGCATTTCAGTGTCAATAAAGGAAGACATGATTTTTAAAATAATGGTATCAATAAGTAGTAATAGTAGTAATAGTAATAAGTAGTAGGTAATTAATAAGTAGATTTGCAGAATTTATATATGTATTTGAACTCTTTTAAGTTCGGCATCAAGTAAGTTTAAATATAGTTTTTTACAAATAAAAGCATAGTTACCTGAGGACCTTGTCGACTGGTGTAGTAATAAATTTATTTTGAACATCCTTAATGGCTACGTTTATTGTCTTATATTTACCAGTATTGTCAAAATCAGAGAGAGAGAGATTGTGAATATTATCATTAATAAAAGCTTTAAATTCACCAATTTAATAATTTTTAATAATTTTATTTTTAATGATGGGCATATTTACACTCAAGTTAAGGGTATACCCCAAGGTTCTAATTTTCTTCCATTCTTGCTAATTTATTTCTTCATTATTTAAAAAAAATTTTTTGCCTTCAGATAAATAGAGCCTTTAGATTTATTGATTATTTAATTGTTTTTAATAATGGCAATTTTTCTAATATTTGGAAATCTATCTATACCATGGAAGTAGTCATGATCTATATAGACGAATTTTCTTCAATTAAAACCAATGTAGATAACAATACAACTGATTTTCTAGACTTAAAAATTTCTGTTTCATGCGGCAACAATAATTAACGCGGCGATTTTAAATTTACAGTCATTTAATTAATATTTTGGGACTCCAATATCTCTAAAAAAATACTACAATACGATTGCTGGTCAATTGGTACGTTTCAAACACATTTGTAACTCTGATTCAAACTTTTTATTACAATGTAAATATCTAAATAAACACACTTCTCAATAACAAATACTCTTTATCATTCTTTAATAATATTCTTGAAAGATTTATTAATATCAACAGCTACACAACCCATGAATAATTCTTTTTCGTAATTTCCTCAGAGCCATGCGAGTTGCTTTTCAATTTTATTTCAATGTTCATGAATATCTTTTTGAATAGAGACTGGGAATTTTATTATTATTTTTATTTTTCTGCTTTTTATTTTTGTTTTTATGTACTTGTTGCAGCGGAAGTTTGGTGTTAGCATTTAGTTGGATTGTGTAATTGGTGGCATTTTGTGGTAATTTTTAGGCTTGGCATTGTTGATCTCCCGGCTGCTGCTGCGGGTTTGATTTCGTTTGGTTTCTGCGCTGTTTTGGTGTTTTGTTTTTATTTTTCTTGCTTTTTGTTGGTGTTTTGGGGAGTGTATGAGCAATTTTTTCAGCTGAATGCTGCTCATATGTAGAAAACACCATTTTTTATTGTCTGGGTCAGGCTCCTCCCTGATGACATCCTGATCCACCAACATTTCTTCATTTTTTTGAGATTTTTGTTGTAATTTTTTTGAAACTCATGTGTTCTTAAAATACACACACACACACACACACACACACACACACACACACACACACACACACACACACACACATATATATATATATATATATATATATATATATATATATATATATATATATATATATATATATATATATATATATATATATATATATATATATATATATATATATATATATATATATATATATATATATATATATATATATATATATATATATATATATATATATATATATAAATATATATATATATAAATATATATATATATATAAATATATATATATAAATATATATATATATATATATATATATATATATATATAAATATATATATATATAAATATATATATATATAAAAAAAATATATATATATATATATATATATATATATATAAATATAAATATATATATATATAAATATATATATATAAATATATATATATATAAATATATATATATATATATATAAATATATATATATATATATATAAATATATATATATATATAAATATATATATATATAAATATATATATATATATAAATATATATATATATATAAATATATATATATATATAAATATATATATATATAAATATATATATATATAAATATATAAATATATAAATATATAAATATATAAATATATAAATATATAAATATATATATATATATATATATATATATATATATATATATATATATACAGTGATCTTTCACTTATGCGCGGGCGTTGGGGACAGCGAAAAAAACGCGTATAAGTGAAAAACGCGCATAAGTGAAAAACCACAAAAGGGAGCTTAAAAGTGAAAAATCAATACAGTGTATTGTTAATACTATGTATATACTTCCGGAATTGAACAGAAAATAGTCACACAGAGTTTCCAAAGCTTCAAACGCTACTGAGTGAGTTGGGAGAACTTTTGCAACATCTTCATCATCGTCGTCCTCTTCATCTTCGTCACCACCATTTATTTCGGCTGCAATGTCTCCTATTTCCCGCAATTGAGCTATGATTAAATTTTCCTCTGCATCAACGAAATCGTTGAAAGTAGTGCACGTAGCGAGTCCACCAGATACAATATGCCAATCTTCTTCGTTTATGTCATTTTCACAGTTTTCACTTTCATTTTCTAGCTCCTCACATTCATTTTCGGCTGGAAACGAAAATTCTGCTTTCTTAAAGCAGCTTTTAATGCACTTGTCAGTAACGTTTCTCCATGATGAACACAACGTATGAATTGCATCAAGGACGGTAATTTGCTTCAATTCGTCTTTTAATGCACGTTTTGTTTCTGATGTAGCCAGAAGTCGAAGGATTAAAGTTTTTCTGTAGTGCACTTTCACACAACGGATGACACTCAGATCCAAAGGTTGAATCTTGCACGTGCAATTTGCAGGAAAAACACAACTTTCGTGTTATTGAAAGTTAGAAGATCTTGTGGGTGAGCAGGACACTGATCCATGAATAACAGAAATTTCCGTTTTTTCTTTTTGCATTTTCCTGTCGAATTTTTGAAGGAAATCCAAGAAAATATGCGATGTCGTCCACGCTGTTTTGTTGCTAGTGCAGTCGCAAGGACGCTTCTTCACGTTCTTAAAACAGCGAGTTTTTTTTTTATCTGCCAATGACCAATGGCGGGAATTTTTCTGAACCATCAGCGTTGCAACACAGCAAGGCAGTTAGTCTTTCTTTACTTTTTTTTCCACTATGGCATGGTTCTCCCTTGAATGTTAAGGTTCTGTCGGGCATCAGTTTATAAAAAAGTCCAGTTTCGTCAGAATTGTAGATGTTTTTCGGTTCTTATCTGTTTAATAAAGTAGCCAAGTCTTTTTTCCATTATTCTACAGTGTTTTCATTAACACTCGCACTTTCCCCAGAAAGGACACGAGTTGCCAAGCCATGCCTATTTTTGAATTTTTCAAACCATCCATGTGATGCAGAAAAGTTTTCCATTTCAAAACTCTTTGACAATTGTACGGCCTTCTCCCTTAGAAGCTCAACGTTAACAGGAATGTTCGATTGACGAGCTTCTTTAAACCATAGCTACAAAACCTTCTCAAATTCTTCGAACTTTCCACCTTGAATTCTGCTTCTTTTCTTCGACTGAATTCCACATTCTCGATGAGCGACTATAATCGCCTCTTGATTTTTTAAAATCCCTCTCAATGTCGACTCTGGAACATTAAAATGCTTCGCTAAAGCTTTTATCGAGTTGCAAGGATTTTCTTTTAATTTTTTTATAACAGCCATTTTAAACGAAAGCTACAATTTTGTTCGTTTTGCCGTTTTAAAACGATACCATCTAACCCGAACTCCAAAGAAGGTTCTTTCGTTAGCGATCAATGCCACGTGGTACGTACCGTACTAACCACTCTAATTGACTGCTGTATAAATGCGACTTTTACTGCCGTCAGTCACAAGACCCCTCCGGTACACCCGTGTATATGGTAGAGGAATATGTTCCGGGAATCCAAACGATAGGGGAAGGGCGAGGGAATACATTCCTAGAAGCAGAACAAAAAAGGAAAAGTTTTTGCGATAAGCAACACCTGACTTGAGGAAACTACTTTTGAACTGAAAATTTTTTTGCGACGCGCATAAGTGAGAGCTGTTTTTTTATTGTGGCGTATAAATGAATAAGAGTTATCATTGTTTTCCTATATTCATGGCCGGGACCGCGAAAAAAACGTGTATAACTGAAAAACGCGCATAAAAGAGAGCGTGTATAAGTGAGAGATCACTGTATATATATATATATATATATATATATATATATATATATATCAGGATGGGTGCATTCTCTATACAAATCTAAATCGTTTGACCAATCCACACCAAATTTAGTACACTTATACATCAGAGGTAAGGTAATTTTAATTAACGTCGAACTAGAGAAACACAACGGGCTATTGACGACGGCTCGGGATTAATCCTTTGAGGGAAAGATCCGAGGACAACACCACGTAGTTTTGAACCGCGGTCAGATGACGAGACACCCCACTCTCCAAACTTCCAAACCAACACAACGTGAGGGCTTTCGGCCACGACAGATTTAAGGTCCACCAGCCGCCTCTACACCTTACGCTTACAAACATCCATGCACTGATCCGGATTTCAAACCAATAACCAAAAGGCTAACACCTCAACCACCAGACCAGTTGATCGGCCGTGCTACGTCATCAGAAGGTCAATGTTGCCGTTCTTGTGGCACAGCGGTTGGAAAATCTGCTCTAAACGAACTCTATGAAGCGCAATATCCAGAATGCATTTCCGTCTGCCATCGATCTAGAGTTAGAGACGGTTTTCTTTGCCCTTGCGACCATGAAGAGGCAAGTGGGCAGAATCACCCTCTTTTTCGGGTGATTTACTGTTGGGAGGGAAGTCTCTCCCGAAAATGCGCAGGTTTCAATATCACACCCACTTATCAATAGAGCAGTGACTTACTGTCACAGCCGCCAGATGTCGATACCGTATTCCTCCGGCCTCAGACGGAAAATCGTCCGTTTCGAATGGAATAATTTAGTTGTTTCAGTGGAATATCATTAAAGCACTGCTGTTGTTTGTCACAGTTTGACCAAATATCGCTCTTGTGTCATAAAAAACAATCAATCGTGCAAACACTGCGGGTTTTAATTTTCTGAATGAAGTCGATCCGACCAACCAGTCTCATGGTTAAGATGTTAGCCTCTAGATAGGAAGGTTCTTGGCTCGAATCCAGGTCAGTGCATGGATGTTTGTAAGCGTTATGGTGTAGGGGCGGCTGGTTCACATTAAATCGGTCGTGGCCGATAGTCCTCACGTTGGGTTGATGTGGGAGTTTGGAGAGTGGGGTGCCAGCTCGGGTGTTGCCTCGTCATCTGACAGTTGTTAAAAATTACGTGTTGTTGTACTCGGTAATTTTTGGTAATTTTTAATTTACGTCGTACTAGAACAACACAACGGGCTATTGACGACTGTCCGAAATCCGTCCCTTAAGGGAAGGATACGAGGACAACACCTCGTAATTTTGAACCACGGTCAGATGACGAAGCAACACCCCCATGAGCTGGCACAACACTCTCCAAACTTCCACACCAATCCAACGTGAGGACTTTCGGCCACGGTAGATTTAAAGTGCACCAGCCACCTCTACACCATACACTTAAAAACATCCATGCCCGGACCCGAATTCGAACCAGGAACCTTCCGATCCAGAGACTCACACCTTAACCACTATACCGGTTGATAGACATGGTTAAGGTGTTAGCCTTTAGATCGGAAAGTTCTTGTTTCGAATCCCGGTCAGTACATGAATGTTTGTAAGCGTATGGTGTAGAGGCGGCTGGCGCACCTTAAATCTGTAGTGGACGAAAGTCCACACGTTCGGTTGGTGTGGAAGTTTGGAGAGTAGGCTGCCAGCTCAGGAGTTGCCTCGTCATCCGACCGTGGTTTAAAATTACTTGGTGTTGTGCTCGGACAGTCGCCAATAGCCCGTTGTGTTTCTCCAGTGCGAAATTAATTATATACCTACTACCTACCTATGAAATATCCTCGCAGTCTTCTCACCATCTTAACGGGAGACAGTCTGATGGCTTCGGCAAAGGGTCGTCCATCATCCGTTCGGCCCATTAGCGCAGTGTTCAGTTACCAATCGCGAAATGCTCAACACACATCACAACAAAACATGCGACTCATTCACTTCGGTTGGTGCTTCGAATTGTCCCCGGTGCTGGAGCAGGGAAATTTGTTTCGAGAGCAATTTATCGGAAATCGATTTAGAGTTAGCTCTCGACGACAGCCAGAGGACCGAGAGGGGCAGGGCAGGGAAAAAAAAGTTCTTCCGCCAACTGGAGCTAGTAAATAAAATTTTTGCCCTGCGCGGGCCTGAATCCCTAAACACGGTGAATCTTTATCGGTAATTACTTTCGCTTCCGTCTCTTTTTTTTTTCTTTCGCTTCTTCGCTTCCTTCTTTTTTCTGTTGGTGGAGAGAAAGGTTAAGAGAAAAATCAGGATGCTCTTCCTAACTCTTGGGCTGAAGTTAAGTTTGGTGTAATTGTAGGGGTAGGTAAGATAAGGTAAATTTAATTAACGTCGTACTAGAGCAACACGACGGGCTATTGACGACGGTCCAGTATCAATCCCCAAAGGGAGAGATCAGAGGAAAACCCCACGTAATTTTGAACCAGGATCAGATGAAGATGAATACATGAGCTGGCACCCCACTCTCCAAACTTCCACACCAATCCAACGTGAGGACTTTCGACCACGACGGATTTGAGCTACACCAGTCGCTTCTACATCATACGCTTACAAACATCCATCCACTGACTAGGATTCAAACCATGAACCTTCCTATCTAGAGGTTAACACATTAACCACTATACCAGTAGGTCGGAGGTGGACAGGTTGGAAGAGTAACGGATTAGCAAATGGATGGTCGCGAGATCGAATCCAGTAAACACCGTTGTGTACAAGGGGGCTGGTGCCTGTTAAATCTGACGTGACCTCAAATGTCTTCACGTTGGGTTGGTGTGGAAGATTGGAGAGTGGGGTTGCAAATCAGGTGTTGCCTCGTCGTCTGACCGTGGTTAAAATTACGAGGTGTTGTCCTCGAATCATTCCCTTAGGGGATTGATCCCGGACCGAAGTCAATTAATCGCCCGTTGTGTTGCTCTAGTACGACGTTAATTAAAAATAGATTGGTAATTGAATATACGTCACAGTGGAGCAACCCAACGGGTCATTGATGACAGGTAAGGTAAGGTAAGGTAATTTTAGTTAACGTCGTACTAGAGCAACACAACGGGCTATTGACGACGGTCCGGGATCAGTCCCTTAAGGGAAAGATCCGAGGACAACAACTCGTCATTTTAAACCGCGGTCATTGATGACAGACAGGGATCAAACCCAAGGGAAAATTCCGAGGCAAACAGCTTGTCGTTTTGAAACTCGTTCAACTGAGTCAACCCTGAGAGCTGGATCTATAAACTTCCACACCTTACCAACGTCAGGTAATTGGTAATTTTAGTTAACGTCGTACTAGAGCAACACAACGGGCTATTGACGACGGTCCGGGATCAGTCCCTTAAGGGAAAGATCCGAGGACGACACCTCGAAATTATGAACCACGGTCAGATGACGAAGCAGCACCTGAGCTGGCACCCCACTCTCCAAACTTCCACGCCAACCCAACGTGAGGACTTTCGGTAATTGGTAATTTTTTTGTTTACGTCGTACTAGAGCAACACAACGGGCTATTGACGACGGTCCGGGATCAGTCCCTTAAGGGAAAGATCCGAGGACAACACCTCGTAATTTTGAACCACGGTCAGATGACGAAGCAACACCTGAGCTGGCACCCCACTCTCCAAACTTCCACGCCAACCCAACGTGAGGAATTTCGGCCACGACATATTTAAGGTGCACCAGCCGCCTCTACGCCATACGCTTACAAACATCCATGCACGGACCCGGATTCGAACCAGGAACCTTCCGATCTAGAGGCTAACACCTTAACCACTATACCGGTTGGTCGGCACCAACGTCAGGACATTTGATTCCACTCATACACCTCCTATATATTTCAAGCGACCCAAATTTCAGAATCACACTTTATCACTCAAACACGCGTATGGTGTGATGAACAACTTCAATTCAATTCCACCCACCCCGAACGCGCGAACATCACCACTCCTCCTGAGAATCAACACCTGACACCTGACGAAATCTCGAAAAACCCCATCAAACCAGGAAAAAAACTCGTTTTTTCCATTTTAATTATTCGGGAAAACTGTCTGGCAACGTCCATACATCATTCCCACTGTTGTCAGACCCGGTGAAGGGTGCGATTTTTTCCATTCGCAGCCCCTCATCGCAAACTATTCTAATGCCGGTTTTGATTTATTATTCCGAAGAAAAATTTGATTTATGAGAGCAGAGAACAACACTCGGCCCTCTCGTTATTGTTGTTTTTTCCCCATTCCATTAAGGCTGAGTTCCGTTACGCAGTTGTTAATTTACCTGCATTAAGTTCTCCTTTGTGTCGGCATCTAATTAATAGCGATGCGTTGGGCTTTCTATTGTCATTAATCACTCTTCGTCCGTCCTTTTTTTTTTTTTTTTTGGTTTTTCAGAACTCAAAATAGTTTTTGGGAAAAAGATAATTTTTTATGTGGATTCGGGGTTTACGGCAGGGTTGAATGGTAGGTATTTAATTAACGCCGATCTGGAGCAACACATCGACGGTACGGGATCTAACCCGAAGATAAAGATCCGAGGACAACAAGCCGGTGTCGACGTAGCCCGCTGTATATAACGGATTAGCAACCGGAGTTAATGGCAATGGGTAATGGTAATTTTAGTTAACGTCATACTAGAGCAACACAACTGGCTATTGACGACGGTCCGGGATCAGTTCCTTAAGGGAAAGATCCGAGGACAACACCTCGTAATTCTGAACCACGGTCAGATGACGAAGCAACACCTGAGCTAGCACCCAACTCTCCAAACTTCCACACCAACCCAACGTGACTTTCAACCCGGGATTCAAACACGTTATCTAATGGTTGGAAGAAAATGCTCTCGCACTCTTCTTAATATTCAGTCTACATATATTTGACGTCTGAGAAAGGGACAATCACGTATTCAAATCTAGGTCCGACCCTACTATCGTATAAATGAGGGTTGTTACACGTTAAATCTGTCGTCTCAAATATTCTCATATTGTCCTGGGGTGGAAGTTTGGAGAGTTGGATGCCAGCTCAGGTGTTGACTTCGTCATCTGACCGTGATTCAAAATGACGAGGTTTATTAACGCCTCATTCCGAATTGTAAAATATTTGCATTTAATTCACGTTCTTTTCTGTAATCGCACCCAATATGTCATGTTCTAAAGCGTATCAGAATTCATGCATTGTCATTTATCGATGTTCTTTTGCTAGAATAAGTAGCAATACAAGAACAACTGATCTTGTGACTTATCGCACTCACAGAATGGATGTAGTCTGTGTGTATCTATCTCTTCAATTGAAGTTGTGTTTGTATAACTATACATCGCATTTCCTTTTCACAAAATACTATCGCATCACATTCATTAACAGAGGTATTGATCTAGTATCTTTCCCTTAGGGATTGGTACAAGACTGTTGTCAAATGCCCGCTGTTTCTTCAGCGCGACATAATTCAACTGCCAACCAACCTACCAAAGTTATCATCCCAACAGTAATACCACTGAAGACCGCTAATGATAGGTACTACATAGCATACAAGATATACTTAGCACCTATTAAAGTGTCAGTTGTACTTAGATGGTAATTGGTAATTTTTAGTTAACGTCGTACTAGAGCAACACAATGGGCTATTGAAGACGGTCCAGGATCAGTCCCTTAAGGGAAAGACCCGAGGACAACACCTCGTAATTTTGAAACGCGGTCAGATGACGAAGCAACACCTGAGCTAGCACCCCACTCTCCAAACTTCCACGCCAACCCAACGTGAGGACTTTCGGTCACGACAGATTTAAGTTGCACCAGCCGACTCTACACCATACGCTTACAAACATCCGGACCCGGATTCGAACCAGGAACCTTCTGATCTAGAGGCTAACACCTTAACCACTATACCGGTTGGTCGGCTGTACTTAGATGGTGGTTACATTTTGCAAGTGTTACTTATCAATGTATAACTTTATATAACTTTATAATACTTTAACTATATATAACTTTATAATATACTTTAACTATATATAACTTTATAACATACTTTAACTATATATAACTTTATAATACTTTAACTATATATAACTTTATAATATATACTTTAACTATACAGGGTGGTCCCGAATTCATGGTACAAACTTTAATGGTAGGTACAGGACATTGTAACAATGATTTATTGTATAGGAATGTATAGTAGCAAGTGACGCGGTGAGGCGTAAACAGGGGAAATAAAAGGAAAGAGAAATGGAGTGATCGGTTGGTATCATTGCCGATAGAGGGCAGTAGATGTCTAGCCGCTGTTGAACATGATGCATCGCAGTAGGGAAAAGCGCCATTCACTATTGTGCTGCCGTAGACGATGGGTGACT
Source organism: Metellina segmentata (assembly GCA_947359465.1). Lineage (NCBI taxonomy): Eukaryota > Metazoa > Arthropoda > Arachnida > Araneae > Tetragnathidae > Metellina > Metellina segmentata. The sequence continues at coordinate 44,048,921 of OX375880.1, forward strand.
TTACGTATGCAGAAAAAGCAGACATGCATTACATGTACGGCCGTGCAAATGGTAACGGCAGAGCTGCGTTACGAATGTATCGCGCGGAGTATCCTGATCGACGAATGCCGGATCATAGAATTTTTCAACGGTTACATCGTCAACTTTGTGAAACAGGTGCGTTCGACGTCAACAGACATGGCGCTGGTCGAGTAAGAGCTGTACGCACTCCAAGGCTGGAAGAAAGCATCTTGAACATTGTGGCTGATAGACCCGAGTCAAGCACAAGAACTGTTGCGCGTGACGTAGGTGTGAGTCATCAGACTGTATGCAGAGTGTTAAACGAAAATCGCTTACACCCCTTCCATTTTCAGAAAGTACAAGCATTGAATCCGGCAGATTATCCTCGCCGCGTGAACTTCTGCCTGTGGGTGATGCAGCAATGTGCGTTGCAGCCGGATTTCGTAGATTATGTGCTATTTACAGATGAAGCGACATTTTCACGCGAGGGTGTCTTTAATGCGCACAATTCCCATGTGTGGGCAACCGATAATCCACATGCAACGCGTCGACATGCGTTTCAACAACGTTTCAGTATTAATGTGTGGGCTGGTATTGTGAACGACTTTTTGATTGGCCCATACTTACTACCCACGCGGCTCACTGGCGGAAGCTATCTTATTTTTCTGAAAGAAGTGTTACCACAACTGCTGCATGATGTTCCGATCGCCATTCGTAACCGCATGTGGTTTCAGCACGATGGGACGCCAGCACACTTCAGCATTGATGTACGGAATTACCTGAATGCCACGTTTGGTACTCGATGGATTGGGCGTGGTGGACCAGTCCCTTGGCCACCCCGATCTCCCGATTTATCGAGCCTCGATTACTTTTTATGGGGACATCTAAAGCATCTTGTTTATGAGACTCCAGTTGACTCAGATGAGGATCTCGTAGCTCGCTTATCTGTAGCTGCTGCAGGTGTGCGTGAAATACCAGGCATCTTTGAACGTGTACGCCAATCGCTCCACCGACGCTGTCAAGCATGTATCGATACTGGTGGACGCAATTTTGAACAATTACTGTAAACATGACACTTGTCAACAACGCTTTCAATAAAATCTTTGTTTTTCCTTTCGGCCGTTATTTCCCCTGTTTTCGCCTCACCGCGTCACTTGCGACTATACATTCCTATACAATAAATCATTGTTACAATGTCCTGTACCTACCATTAAAGTTTGTACCATGAATTCGGGACCACCCTGTATATAACTTTATAATACTTTAACTATATATAACTTTTAACAAAATATAACTTTAGCATTGGAACAGCAATGAAATGAAACTTTTAAACATCGCGTACAAGGTACTATTAAAACTCTTAAGTGATATTCTGACATAATCCACCAAAGGTACTTAATATAGTGCAGTAATGCTACGTTACTGGTGTGGATTAGTTAAACAATCACCCTTTTGTACCATACATGACGTTTTATTGCTAATATTATGAGTTATATCAACATAACCTTAAAGTTCTATGTACTAACAAACTCGAAAAGTGTACTTTATTGCGTCGAAACATATTTGTATAGCAGCATTAATGTGCAAAAATGGCACTAAAGTAATGTGGAATTATTCTTTGCATTACTACTTTGTAAAAACATAAGAATGAAACCATTCAACCTTTTTAGCATGTATAAATATCAGCAAGGATTTAAATATGGTGATTTGTTAAATAATGAATAAAATAAAATGTTTAGAATGAATTGAACAAAAAGTGCTGCAGATAACTGTTGCTGTAAGCTAAAATACTTTAAAATAATTTTTCACACATTTATTCATTTTCCAGTTCGCGTGCTAAGTAAACAACAACATGTTCGTGACAACATTACACAATTACAATCCCCATGATTAATGATTAGCTTAGAAAAATAATCCACTACGTCTTACTCAAAAACTAATTTGCATTACAAGTTTTATAATCGAAAGAAAATTGAATTGAAATGAGTTTAAAATATTTTTAATCACCGACAAAATTCTGAGATAAAAGAGAACGTGAGAACAAAGAATAATTAACTAAAGCATCTATTTCAAAAGAAGATTCTAAATTGTAATGTAATTTAAATTTCTCGAAAATCTGTTTCCTAATTAAACAACTTACATCTGTGAAGGCATTTTTTCCTAATTTTTTCATTAACATCTCAAAGTGTTGCTTAGTTAAACAATCACCTATTTGTGAATACATTTTTAACCCAGAAACAGGAATTTAGCTTTGGAACTTGTTTACGAAGTATGACAGTTCCAGAATAATCCAACGCAACAAATGAATAACGCTTCGGAGTGTGATTTCAATGCTTCCAATAATGCAATTTTTGTTGCCGCCTGAAAGACATTTTAATTCAAACTCGAATTCAAATTCTTTGAATAGATATTCTAAAGACAAATTCACAGAGGGGAGAAACTTTCTTTTGTTTCCGAACAAATCCCCCTTCCGCTGAAAGAACAAATATTTGCGAAAATAAGAACAAAATAGAGAATTTTTATTACAATTTTTACATACGAATAACAGTCGCACAGGAAATGGATTCTCAGTTTCTAAGGAGGAACTTTTCTTTGACATCTTGACAATACTCGAATCAAAGAGAAAGCTCTTGGAATGTCTTAGCTTATATGAAATGCTAATAAAGAAATATAGACTATTCTTGGTAATGCAGGTGACGATCTGTCATGCCATATTTGACAAATAAGTTTCGTTCTTTTCGGAAAGATACATCTATTCATTTAATTGAACTGAAGACGAAACAATTTTTTATAGGTTCAGTTCACAATAACACATGATACGATGCATTTAAATACTTTGGATCAATGGAGTTTAATTGTATCTTTCTTCCAGTGATTAAAGCTCAGAGACTTTATTAAAAGTCACATCTTTTTGTTTTTACTTCTGTTTATGAGAAGTATTTTGTCTAACAAAAAATAAAGCGTTTCTGCGATGGATTGTGTTGACTTTACGTATACAGAATGTGATGTCACTGTGCTGTTTTTTAAATTTACGATTTTAAATAAATGAAAGTTTCAAAGCATGAATTCTGAAAGAAATATGATCGTTGATTAGTCAACGTCAATTAGATTCAACGAAAAACTCTTCCATAACGGCGATAAATTATATTTTAAAGTTACCCTGGTATTTAAGAGCGCTGGGTAGAGGAAGTAAAATTATGGCATTCCATCTTGCTTGTTTTTGCACAGAAAATCCCTCTCATATAATCAATCTTCGAACTAGCTTTTAAAAACTACTCAGTTGAAAAGGAAATTTATTTACAACTCAAAGTACTTAGAACAGTGGTCTCTTAATAAATCTCAGATTTCAAAAAGCATGTTTTGTAATAATATCACAAAATCTCAAATCGTAGCACATAAACTACATCTCATTTAATGATTCGAAATAGAACTAAAGTAATTAACAATATCATTGTTGTTGCCAGACTTAGAAAATAAATTAAATACGTATTATTTTTATATTACCATAGTAGTATACTTTACTAAGTTTCAATATTAATATTGCTTGACATTTTCTATTTTATCACAATATCGCTTGCATAATACTCGTTTCCTAGCATTTTAGGAAAGTTTACGTTTTAAAAACATTTATTATCCTTAATCCAGTATTAGTTATTCACAATTAATATTGCATGTGACATGGGACATAGCAGTGTCATCAGAGATGGTATGGGACATATCAGTGTCATCAGAGATGGTATGGGACATATCAGTGTCAGTATAGATGGTATGGGACATATCAGTGTCAGCAGAGATGGTATGGGACATATCAGTGTTATCAGAGATGGTATGGGACATATCAGTGTCAGCATAGATGGTATGGGACAGAGATGGTATGAGACATACCAGTGTCATCAGAGATGGTATGGATATATCAGTGTTATCAGAAATGGTATGGGACATATCAGTGTCAGCAGAGATGGTATGGGACATATCAGTGTCATCAGAGATGGTATGACGACTTTATATTAGCTCATTTTGTTGAAAGAAAGAGATATACCCATTATTTGGGCTAAGTTGAAGGGACATGAAATAATAACATTCAGACTAGCATATAGAAACTACGGTTGTTTCTTAATTGCTCTTATCTGTTGGTGGTAGTGACCTTACCCACATTGTATAACTTGTTCAAATCCATTAATGATGAATACAAGCTTCGATACACCCGTTGTATGTCCAACTAAGATAACATTAATCAAAAATATAAAACAGCATTTGTTTACATTTTTCAAAAGCACCCTGACCTGGTGTTAATTTTTACTTCCTATAACAATCAAGTTCACAACACAATAAAGTTTACCCTATTTAGCTTCAGACCATCCACTCCAATTGCCTCTCATCGATTTGTTTAAAGGCTATTCGAGACATTTATCTTAGCTCTAAACCTATTTCCAAGATGGCTCAGATTTTCTTTTGAGTAATAATATCTACCTCCAAGATTTCTCATTACAGTATGCCGTCAGACTGACGAAGAATTTTGTTACAGTTAGATAGGTATTGAATTAACGTTGACCTGGAGCAACACAACGTGGCGATGGTCCTGGATCTAACCGAAAAGGAAAGATTCAAGGACGAACACCACGGAATTTTGAATCATGGTCAAATGACTAGGTCACACTTTAGCTGGCACCCCACTCTCCAAACTTTCGCACCACTTCAACGTGAGGACATTTGAGGCCAAGGCGGTTTTAACGTGATCCAGCCCCCTTGTACACGACGGTCTTTGGCCAGATTCGATCTCACAACCCTCCGGTTGCTAATCTGTTACACTTCAGACGAATTTCGTTAAAGATCAGAAGCTTTGACTTGCAGTACTAGAAATATATTTCAGCTCCAAGCTAATGTATTGTTGTTGTTTCTTATGATAACACTGACAGACCAAAGGAGTGCCAGGCCCGTCGAAGACGGCAAGAGGCGAGGGGGGTGCGGCTTCCATGCAAGTGAGCCCCATTGGGAGGAAGTCCGACATAGCTCGAATTTTTAGCCAACAGATGGCAGCACATTGACACGTCTCGTTTTTACGGAGAGGTCACATTTTCACGACATTCAATCATCCTCAGGCACACGGTTGTAATTTTGATCCAAACCAGAGACCAACTAATCCCTGGTTTGGCACCCCTAGAGGTATTGATTTGTTATGGGAACATGGAGGACTTTGTGATCACGACGGATTTTTCGTGCACCAGTCACCTTTAGCGTACACGGGAGTTTTCGGTCAGCTGGGCTCGAACTCATGATGTCAGTCACGAGCTAGATGCCTTTCCGACCAGGCTACCCGGCTTTCCAAGCTAATGTTAAAGGGTATTTCATGGCTCAGTGCACTTGACCACTGATGTATCGATCTAAGAATTATAGGCAGTTCATGTTCATTTCCTCTCTGGGTGTATGTCACTCTACTCTATCATTAAAGCTGTCTTTGTGTGTAGGTCCATTACTGGACATTCTGCCTGGCGTTTTGCATAGCATAGTCAAAGTTGGCTCTTGAGTCATTAAAATCCAACCAGATAACAGCTCAAATTAAGCACATTTAAACTAAGCTCTGAAATTGGAGAATTAACTCTACTGGTGGATTTTATAGGGAAAAACTTCCATTTAGTGGTCAGACTGAAGCAAAATTATCGCCAGATCTGGCAAAGGTACAATTTGGATCTTCACAATCTCTCTTATAGTGATAGGGGTATCTTGCCAGGATATAAAATCTCGTTATTAGCACAACATACCAGATCTTGATGAACGAGATATCTCGTCGAAACCGCTTGGGTGGTTGATGTCGTAGCTGTTGACATCATATTGCTTGTATCCGTTTGTCGCCATTCTCTAATATAGAAACAACGCCGATTTCAGTGCTACAATGTGCGTTAGTGAAATAAATCTATAGTTAGTTAAAGGGAGCGTTTAGCCCGGTTGTGGAAAAGTAGAGGATAAGCAACTGTGGAGATGCGAGTTCGAGACTCGATGCGACCAAATACCGTTGTGTATGTGGGGGCTGGTGCACGCTAAATAAATCTGTCGTGGCCTAATCGTTGGCGTGGTGTGTAAGTTTGGACAGTGGGGGCCAACTCAGAAGCTAACCACCTCACCTCCACGTGGTTCCAAATTACGATGTGTCTTCGAATCTTTCATTTCTTCCAAAGATCAACCCCAGGAAAGAACCATGTGGACCCTACCTCACGTCTTTTTACACAGGCCACGGACCCTTCCCCAGCTACCTAAGCAGATTTAAAGTAGTAACATCAAGCAACTGCCTCTGCGGACAAACTGGAACTCCAAACCACTACGTTTTCAACTGCCCCCTCGTCACCATCATCTACCACAACCAACAGACGAAAATTACAGGGCATGGGCGACAAACACGGCAAGCAACCACCAAGCACAAGCGAAGATAATGCAAATTATGAAGTTCCTATCGGAAAACATCAACATCCTCATTCAGAAGACTGCTTACAATTAATTTCAACTGTTCATTTCTTATTATAGGGTTTGATCCTTTTCTTAGAGCTCTATTTTAAGAAGCTCTTTTTTGTTAACCTTTAACTTTAGCTCTCAACTAACATAACGTTGATGTTTCTTCCATTTGCTTTTTTTTTATTACTATATTTTTATTTTCTTCTTATTTCTATATTGCATAACGGGAACCCTCACACGAGAAGTTCCCATCATGTAAACAAAGTTAGTATAGTGCCCCGTAGCTAAAACACACAGCCAAAGGTTAGCCTGAAGCTGTCACACTCAGTCTTGGCGGGCTCCAACCACTTTTCCGCAGTGTGTCCGCAAAAAACCACTTTTACCTGTCCCATGGACGGGGGGTAAGGGGGACACCTGCGGTGTCTAATACTCTAATCTTTCACTTCGAGATTGAGCCCGGACCGTAGCCACGATAGATCGTTGTGTTACTCCATTGCAACGTTAATTCACCTACCTACCCACAGGGGTTGGGCAAAAATATGGAAACATCTCGTGAAATGCATGCTTGAAAAGAAATTATTATTTTAGTGAAATGTGTAGGTGGCGCTGGTGTTTCGCCTTCTGATGCAACCTATCGTAAATACGCTGCGCAGGTCAGTCGTTGTCGGGGCACTGTTCTGTGAAGTTGTAATAGCATCATGTTAGAGCTAACAGACTGCGAACGTGGGCAAATTGTTGGAGCTCGTCTGGTGTGTGCTTTCGTACGCAAGGTAGTCGAAGTGTGTTTCAAGAGATACTGTATCTAAGAATTATTACGCATATTTGAAAAGCGGAAAAACATCATCCGCTAAATAACAGCGCGGACGAAAGTGTGTGTTGAGTGATAGTGACAGACGATCATTAAGGAGGATTGTGACTAAAAATAAGAAGATCACTGCTGCAAAAATGACTGCTGAAATGAATGTCGTGCTCACAAACCCTGTGAGTACCAAAACAATAAGAAGGGAGATCCATAAGCAGGGTATTTCTGACCCAGCTTCAATTCAAAAACCATTCATCAGTGATGCTAATGCCTGTAACAGGAAAAGGTGGTGTTTAAGTCATGTAGCCTGGACTATGGAGCAATTGAAGAAGTAATTTGGTCGGATGAGTCTTATTTCACACTGTTTCTCTCTTCTGGCCGAGTTTACGTCTGGTGAACGCCATTCCAAGCCTATAATATAGACTGCTTGTTGTCAAGAGTGAAACATAGCGGGGGTTCTGTGATAGTTTGGGCAGCCATATCGTGGTTTTCTGTAGGCCCCATGATTACTCTCCAAAGGCAAAATTAGGCCAAGGATTATGTGAACATTTTGTGCGATCAAGTTCATCTCATGGTTCAAACTTTTTTCCCTAATGATGTCTTCCAAGACGACAAAGACCCTGTTGACACAGATCACATTGCCAGGACCTGTTTTCTGAGCACAAGGATGATTTGACACATCTCCCCTGGCCACCACAGTCACCAGACCTCAATATTATTGAAACTTTAAGGTCTTATATGGAGAGGAAAGTGCGTGATCGCTATCCACCGCCATCATCGTTATCTGAACTTGCCACCGTTTTGCAATAAGAATGGTACAAGATTCCCTTGACAAGCATACAGGGACTGTATTTATCCATTCCGAGAAGACTTCAAGCTGTTTTGAATACCAACGGTTTTCCTACACCAAATTAGGCAAGGTTACATGTTTTTTTAGGTGTTTCCATATTTTTGTCCAACTTCTGTATATTTTTTATAAAAAAGGATGTGGGTGGGTGTATGTGTGTGGGTGTATATTGTCTATACAAATCTACACCGTTCGACTAATCCACACCAAATTTTGAACTTTTATATGTTAGAACACTGCGGAAAACATAGGCTATTTCTTTTCTGTCTTCAGTACACTCTGTTGCCATGAAAATTGGTACACAGATAGTCCTAAAACTCCCCTCGAAGCCCCAATTTTAAAATCTAAAGTTTGTTTTCCTGCAATAAATGGACATGGAGTAGGAAATAAGTTCTACAGGGTTTGCTAACTTGAGTTAACGCAGGGAAATGTCGAGGTCATATTTAAAACCCAAGCAAAGGTGGGTTATTCATCTAGTTCTTAACAAACATTTCAAAATTTTATATTGATGTGATTTGCGGGGAAGCCGTAGTATAAATTCTATAACATGAATATAACGAAAAAAAACTACGTTCTCTTCTCATACTTCGGTTAACTTCGAATTCGCTTTGATCCGAGTCGCTTTTTAAGAAACCGCTTGATATCATGCTGTAGGTATTCATCTTTGCTTTCTGACACAAAGCAGAGTCCCGTGTGGTCTTTCAGATCGTACCTGGCGAGCATTATTTCTATAAAAAGGGACACAATTCCAGATACGTAACCGATTCCTAGCAAAATAAAAGTCCACGCAATGTCCTGCAGATGAATAGAGATTTCTTCTTCTTGTGGGATTTCGCTTATCGAAGACGATGCAGCACGAAACAGTGCGGAATTGAAGTGGAACTCATATAACCCTAAAGGAAGAAGAAAGAATATTGGCAAACAGTTTATATTTCAAGTAGTGAAACAATTCAGATTTGATTCTTCCATAAATGGAAAAAAAATAGTACAATTTATTTAACCCCCAAATGGTTTCGACGAAATAACTCGTCCATTCCAATCGTACCAATTTTTTAACGATGAGGTATCTCGTCATTAAAAAATTGCCGCTTTTTTAAAACGACGAGATCTAAATCTGGTCAGTTTTATTCTATGTTCTAATAATCTGACGAGATATTTCGTTCATCAATATCTGATCAATTTTGCTTTTGACGAGATATCTCGTCAAGGCAACCACCAGGAAGATTAAGTTATACTTGATAAAATATCAATATGAAAAGTAAGTCTTCGGAAACAGTTCTTGGATAAACAAACATGTACAAGGTCAATCAATGAAATGAGGCAAAGTCATAGCTCTTGTTTTGTATCAAACAATAGGTAGACAGTAGAATAATTTACGTCGTCATGGTGAAACACAACGGGCTGTTGTGATATTTTACATAGCGTTTCAAGGTTCTTTTTTAATCTCAAGATCTATTCAATGTATCTTTAATTCCATACCTATAAATTTAGATTATAGTTAAAGGAATATTATAAAAAAATTCAAGCTTATATCACAAAAATTTAAAAGAAGATACCCTTTAAAAATTCCTGAATTTTTCAGCTTGTTTAAATTGAAAATTTTTTTAACACATTATGAAGAAAATTGATGGTTTAAATTTTTATGTATAATTCTCTGGCATATAAAACTGCAAGAATTAAGGGAAGGCCATTAAGGGAATTTTTCAGCTTGTTTAAATTAAAAAAATTTTTAAACACATTATGAAGAAAATTGATGGTTTAAATTTTTATGTATAATTCTCTGGCATATAAAACTGCAAGAATTAAGGGAAGGCCATTAAGGGAATTTATCAGCTTGTTTAAATTAAAAATTTTTTAACACATTATGAAGAAAATTGATGGTTTAAATTTTTATGTATAATTCTCTGGCATATAAATGCAAGACGTGTGTCTAAAAGTGTTGTCAGTAAAAAAATAATTTTTAAGGTTCCGTGTCCACTTAAGGGAAGGATCAATAGAATATTTCTAAAAGTCAAGAATCCATGTGGATTTTTTCAACTAATACACGTGGCAATTTAGTCATTATGTGTGTTGTTGGACAAAAGCAATAGTAAGTACTCGAAAATCGTATTCTCCCCTCTCATAAGGTAAAAATAACCTTTTCCTTAAATTTCGAGATTAGTTGTCGAGAAACATCCATCAAATCCTGTAAGTGGATTTTATATGGATGAACAAGGCTTTCCTGAGATAAAAAGGGACTACAGTTTATCCTTGCAAAATTTATCCTCGGCGTCAAAAAGTTTCCGGACCACGGCTATAAACAAAAATAGGACATGCCTAGTAGTCTATTCCATAAACTGTGATGTGGCCTTACGAAGTCTAGACAATAATTCCAGCGTCCGCTGAAATCCAGAATAAAACTTAGCTATCTCAAACTGAACCTCCGAAAGTCATTTTAACACCTCTATGGTCTCAGTCGTTTTGAGAAGTTCAAAGAAAATTATTTTACTCTGAGTGCAGTTTGCGAAATTCAGATACTGTATAATTCTCAGACATCAAAAAGCACGAACTTATAAGATGAATAAAATCGATATCACTATTTACAGAAAACTGTTCGCTGGCAGACAGATTTCCTACATCTATTTATGGAAAGTTGATCATATCAGGGACAAAGTCTAGATTTAAGAACGGAAAACAACATATCTTGCATGACTTCTCTTTTGCATTTTGACTTCTATGACTTGAATAATATTTCTTAGGATTCTTTCAAAAGGTCGATTTAGTCATAATATATACGTGCTGTGATGAAACAGCAACCCTAACAGACAACGTGAAGAGATGTTTATTGCAAGGACCATGCAGAAGAGTTGGTAGATAGGCATTTTAATTAACGTCACACTGGAACAACACAGCGAGCAAATGGCGACGGTCCGGGATCAAACAATCGAAGGAAAAGATCTGAGGACAACACCAGGTAATTTTGAACCACGGAGGTCAACACCTGAGCTGGCACCCCACCCTCCAAACTTCCACGACGCATAAACGTAAGGACATTTGAGGTCACAACTTTAACATGCACCAGCCCCCTTTGTAAACGACGGTCTTTGACTGGGTCGTAAAATGGGAGAAAAAAAAGAGTGCTTGGAAAAAAAAGAGAGAGAGAGAGAGAGATGGGAAGAAAGAAGAAACAGATCATTTTTGTCTTCCAGTAATGACTGAGATGATGTTTTTTCTTTCAAGATCTGGTCATGTTTGTTAATGCCATAACAAAGATGAGAAAAATCGTTGCCTTATTCCACCAAAGGGCTGTGACGTCTGGAAAAAGGATTATTTCAACACCTGGATCATCGGGGGGCTTCCAAGAAAGGGGAGCAGACGGCCACCCAAAAAGAACATATGTGGTTACAGTTCTGTAATAACTCAGGCCAGAAAGACATTAAATCGGTCGTAAAATCGACATGTAATCCGATATCTTGCACCTGCTTGTCACACGCATCATTTCGTAACGTTTCCGAGATTCAAAAAAGAGGGGGCTCAGAGCTGTAAGTCCACATCCCTTAATATCGCAGGTGTCATTGAAAAACATCTGAATCGAGACTCTCCCGGAGAAAACAAAAACAGGGAGACGAGAGAAGGAAGCCACTGGGAAGTGGCAGAAGGAAGAGCTTTCGTAAGAGTGCTATACGGTGAAGTTAAACACAGATGACAAAAAAACCGAACAGTAATTCAAAACTTACAGTTTCTTTATGAACATTCGTTCATTGATTGTTCAATGTATACCCGCAAAAAAAAACGACTCACTCGATCACAATTGCACAATTTACATCACAGAACAAAACAAAAGGTAGCAATCGATAGGTATGAATGTTTTCTATAAATACCAATATTTAAAATTTGTTTAAGGGGTAGTCAAGATATTGAATTGGGTGCTTGCTCCGATATTTTCAGTACGAACCCCCATCTTTTATCACGAATTTGGTTCTACACACAATTTCAGGCGGATTTGATGAAAAAATAATGTAAAACGGTGTAAAATTGACCGAGAAAATCCATAAGAACCATTGAAGGAGCTTATAAATGTTCAGAGTGCAATCACATTATAAATATTAATAAAGACGTGTATTGACCGTCGCAGTCAATGACCTCCCAGGAAAAAAAATCAGCAAAAAAACTTCAAAGAAAACCTGCAAGTTTTCTGCATGAATTTCGGACAAAATTCCTGCAGGAAACCTGCAGTTTTTGCGACTGGTTGGCACGACGATGATGGATCACTGGTGGCGCCATCTGGTGGTGTGATGAGCAACCACATTATTTTTTATTTAAAAATAATAATTTTGTGGTATTAACGTCTTCCTAGAGCAACATAGACAACGGTCCGCGATCGATCTTTCGAGGGAAAGATACGAGGACAACACCTCGTAATTTTGTACCGCGATCAGATGTTGGGACTCGAACCCGGGACCAAGGATCTGGAGTTCAGTGTGCTACCAATTAGCCCGTAAGAGATATATTCAAATGTGGTGAATTAATGTAGTGTTTGCTTTTTCTCTGTTTTAGACTTCTGCTTTTTTTCCCTCTAGGAATGCATTGAAAATGGTTTAAATTTTGTTTGGAGGGATTTAATACTTTTACAAAAAAAGAAACCAGGTGATATATTGCATAATATAAAAACGTATCACATATTATTGGTATGTGATAGGAATTTCATGTCTTCACATTTGAATTTAGCATTGAAATTTTCTGAAAATGTTAATATCTCATACAACAAATTCATTACAGATTAGTTTAATAATTCCAAGATTTATGCAAATGATTAATTTTGTTGGTAGTTAATGTAACAGATTAAATTCAGATAGTTGGTATGTTAGAGAAATACAATATTTGCGTCGAAATAAAGATTTTTATGGAAGGTCGTTCAGCAGTATCTAATTCCAAGGTTACATTTTTTGGTGGGACTGAAAAATGAAATAAACATTATAATTGCTATTTTTCTTACTATGTAAAAAACAACAACATAATTGCTGTTTTTTTACTATGTAAAATATTCCCATTTTTCAAAGAAATTATTTCAGATATATATATTAATTTTAATTAAACATATTAGTTGATAAACATATTAGTTGAAAATTGTTTTCAGAAAAATTGCAAGTTTTATGAAAACAAAACTTTAATTTCAAACTTCATTTTTCCTTCATAAAAACTGCAGTTTTTATGAAGGAATTTTATAAAGGCATTTTTACTGCACATTTATCCTTCATAAAAACTGCAGTTTTTATGAAGGAAAAATTAAAGTTGGAAATATTATAAATTAAATTTCAGAAAAACTGCAGTATTAATGAAGGAAACCATTATTCCTTTAAAGCCTCTGCATTTTCTCTGCGTAAAATCTGCACTTATCTAACTGCCTTAAAAAAACCTGCATTCACCTTCAAAAAACCTTCAAAATGGATCTTTTTTTGAAGGAAAGATGCTGATTTTTTTTTGCTGGGCTGTTGTAGGCGACTTGGTATGGAGTCCATTAAGATGGTGACAAAGTCAGAATCCATTCTGAATGAATCCCAGGATCTGTTGGCAGAAATTTCTGTTTTCGCTTTGTGAACAATCCCTAATACCGATAATAATCATCGAATTTTGCAAACAGTCTCACTGCGGTAATTATGTTAGTGATGAGCTGAAATTTGGTATTCCGATGTTTCAGTAACAGTTGAATCGCATGTAGTCAAAATTTGCCCAGGTTTCTGTTCATAAATTTTATGAATATTAATTTCACAATTAATAAAAACAGTAAAATTTAGTTTGATAGTTAAAATGTTTATAAATTGTGTTTGGGTTTTCGTGTAGCAAAGGAAGGAAAAACAATTTCCAAAGAAAATTAATGTTTTAATTAATGTTTAAAATTAATGTTCCATATGTAAGCCGACCCCAGTACTTTAGCTTTAGAAAACGTTCCAAAAATTCTCGGCTCATACATGGAAATATAGTATAAATAAAAAAAAATGTTTTGAAAAATGTCAAGAACAAAACAACTTATTTCCACATAAAAAAAGGAAATATTTTAGCATAACATATTGTTAAAATACAGAAGAAATCGCATCATAAATTTAAATGTTTTAAATAATCCGTGTAGTTTGTTGTAATAGTACTTCTTAATATTTTCATACTCGACTGTTGCTATGGAAACGGCGACCGAATTGGCCGGTTCTTCCGAAAACATTGCAAACTCTCAAGCGCGTGCTCTCAAATTTTATGTATGAATTAATTTAAAAAATATAACTGTGTTTATCGTCGGCGCGTGCTCCAAATTCATTATCTCGCTGAACCACCAAGACTCGCTATCTACCAATCACAAAGCGAATAAACCTGAAAAAGACTGAAAAATGTTCTTTTATAATAGAAATATAAAAAAAGGACTTTTTTTCATATTTTGAGTCTTAGACCCCCTTAAGTAACCATAGAAACGGTTTCCTACCTACCTGATTCGTATATCCTACGAACACAAACGTCGAGCGCCTTCTTGCAGCAGAATCCTGGCCTGAGAGCTATGGCGTTGTAGGTGATGGCGAAAGAATCCTGCGAGAGGAACTTCGTGACCGACACCTCCTTCCCGAAATCGAGGAGGAAGCTGGTCCTGGGGCCCACGACCGCCGTCCGCCCTTCCTCTATCAGCTGCTTCCTGGACGGTCCGTTCGAAGACCTCATCCAGGTCTTCTCGTTCCTCTTGATGTGGTCGCCTATGTTCCGGATGGACTCCTGCTCGTTGTTGAAGAACAGAGAGTGGGCGAGGGTTCCTGAATAACAGAGAGTGTATAGTGTTTGGTCTATTTATCCTATGAGCGTCACTAGATTCTTTAGTACAGGTGAGATGAACGTAGTCCACCTGAACAGAAATTAATTCGCGATACAATAGTAGGTGTTTTAATGAACGTCACAATGGAGCTACACAACGGGCTATTGGTGATGGTCTGGTATCAATCCTGAAGGGGATTTCTATCCAAGGGCTACGTTTCGTCATTTTGATCCACGGTCAGATGACGAGGTCAACACCTCAGCTGAAATCTCATTCTCCAAGGATTCCAAACCACGCCAACGTGAGGACATTCGATAATTGACAATTGGTAATTTATAATTACCGTCGTACTAGAGCAACACAACGGGCTATTGACGACGGTCCGGGTAATTTTAATTTGGTAATTTTTTTAGTTAACGTCGTACTAGAGCAACACAACGGGCTATTGACGACGGACCGGGATCAGTCCCTTAAGGGAAATATCTGAGGACAACACTTCGTAATTTTGAACCACGGTCAGATGACGAAGCAACAGCTGAGCTGGCTACCCACTCTCCAAACTTCCACACCAACCCAACGTCAGGACTTTTGGGCACGACAGATTTAAGGTGCACCAGCCGCCTCTTCAGCATACGCTTACAAATATCCATGTCCGGAACCGGATTCGAACCAGGAACCTTCCGATCTAGAGTCTAACACCTTAACCACTATACCGGTTGGTCGGCTGAAAAATCCGAGGACAACACCTCGTAATTTTGAACCACGGTCAGATGACGAGGCAACACCTGAGCTGGCACCCCACTGTCCAAACTTCCAACCCAACGTGAGCGTGAGGACATGTGATGCCACGACTGATTTAAAGTGCACTAGCCCCCTTTGAACACAACGGTCTGGTGGATTGAACTCGCAACCCTCCGGTTCCTATCTATTGCTCTTCGAACTGGGTAATTGGTAATTTATAATTAACGTCGTACTAGAGCAACACAACGGGCTATTGACGACGGTCCGGGAACAATCCCCTATGGAAAATATCCGAGGACAACACCAAGTAATTTTGAACCACGGTCAGATGTCGAGGCAACACCTGAGCTGGAACCCCACTCTCCAAGATTCCACGACAACCCAACGTGAGGACTTTCGGCTACAACAGATTCAAGGTGCACCAGCCGCCTCTACACCATACACCATACACTTACAAACATCCATGTAATGACCTGGTTTCGAACCAGGAATCTTTGGATCTACTTAACCACCAGACCAATGTCTGGTGGTTAAGTAGATCGAAAGGTTCCTGGACCAACCAGAAACGACCAACGTCTCGTGGTTAAGGCTAACACCTTAACCACCAGACGTTGGTTGTCTCTTCCAACTGGGCTACAGCAGCCACCTAGAGTACAATAGCACGGAGGGTGTTTGGAAAATAACCGGCAAAATTGTAAGGGCCGGTAGAGGGATCATCATAAACATTTTTGTCAAAGAATTTGTATCAGGAAATGCTATGTGTAGGTGTTAGAGGTGTTGTTGACAGTCAATAATATCGTTTCTGAGGCATTAAGCGCCCTACCCAGCTCGGAATTGCAACGACATGCATCGCTACATGAATTCTCAACTTCTCTATGAAATCCGAGTGGAAAATGACGCCTTACGCCACAGAAACGATGCCCTCAGATGATCTAAACGGCGCTCTCTTACACCTAACTGGTGGTTAAGGTGTTAGACTCTAGATCGGTAGGTTCCTGGTTCGAATCCGGGTCAGTGCAGGGATGTTTGTGAGCGTTTGGCGTAGAGGCGGCTGGTGCACCTTGAATCGGTTGTAGCCGAAAGTCCTCACGCTGGGTTGGTGTGGAAGTTTGGAGAGTGGGGTGCCAGCTCAGGTATTGCCTCACCATCTGAACGTGGTTCTAAAGGACGTGGTGTTGTCCTTGGATATTTCCCTTAGGGGGATTAATCCCGGACCCTGGTCCGTCCTTATTTTCTCAAACTTTGGTCACGAATTATCAACTATGGCTTCACAAAGTGTACATCATTTAATTTATTTGTGATGTAAGCAACATCAAAGAGTGAAATTGTAATTAAAGAAAAATATTTCACTTGGATGCATATTCATAACGGTAGGCAGGGATGCACATACAACAACCCTACAATAATGAACCGGACAGCAAGATGTGATGGTACTAGGGAAATAATACATACTTTAATAGGGGATGTTCCCCACTTTCCCAGCGCCTTGTCCGATATTTGAGTGCAATGAGGCACTGCAACTTATAAATGTGATTAATTTGTTAACCCCACACATATATAATGATTTTTTTTGTCGTAATTAGCGTGAAATATTGAATATTTTGCCTTTTACGTGGAGCGTAGTAATTTCATTTAGAATCGCGCGCCGTTGTGTTCACTAATGGTGACTGGGGCACGTTAAATAGGTCGTGGTCACAATGTCCCCCATGTTCCCATACCAAATCAATACCTCTGGGGGTACCTGATCAGGGGGTTATCGGCCTCTGATTGGTATCTAAATTACGATATGTGTGAGTGAATGGATGTATGAAAGGGACCTTCCTGTAAAACGGATGTGTCATGTATGTCGAGCAAAGTCGGACTTCCTCCCAATGGGGCTCAATAACATGGAAGGCGCACCCCCCTCGCCTCTTGCCGTCTTCGACGGGCCTGGCACTCCTCTGGTCTGCCAGTGTAGGCATAAGAAACAACAACAACAACAGAATCGCGCGCCAGCCAATAAGAGCCAACCAGCATTTTCCGCGCTCTCTCGATTCTTGTTGGCGACATTGGCAGATATTTAGTATTTACTTATCTTTCAGCTTACGTGCGTTGCATTTGAATCGACATTTGTGTATTTTGTGATTAATTATGGAATTAACTCCGGATTCTAACTGAATTTTATATATATCATGAATTTCTAAAATTGTGAGGAATACAACCTTCCCATAAGCGTTTTTAAAGAGGTTCATACCCTATTTATGGAATATGTGATGATTTATTTAGAGGACACTCAAGGTTATTCTATTTATTTTATAAAGTTATTACATTTTTTATTCTATTAAAAGTTTGTAGTAATGTTGAACAATAATCATTATAAAAATATATACGTACATCTAACAAAAATTGTTATATAGTTCTAAAAATTAAAAGTTAAAAAAAATTATATGTTCTCTTCAATTTTATAAACTATTATATTTTTTAATAATAAATTGTAAGAATTTTGTTTTAAGTAATTGAAGTACAAGCTTCTTTTAAATTTCAGGCAAGTATTTATTGCGGTGAATTCTATTATATTCTTTCGAACAGTAATATAACATGCTGGGGCTCACCTCATACATATTTTTCAATCACAACCATAAAAATTTCATTTGCTACCTGGGATACTTCTTTTTAAAAATTTTTAGGAAGCAATATTTTAAACAAATACCATTGCAAATTAAAAAAAATATCTTTCGATATTATCTATTATTAACTGTATAAAAATGTCTTAAAATAACTACAATTGTGCTTTTCTTATATCAACTGACAGGCAAGCTGTCAAAACATTTACGTGCTAAATTTAAGGCCAAATTAGATTAATGCGCCAAGTTGGAAGCTTGTAAGTGTGACGTCTCCTCGAAATCTCTGACTGCAACCCAACAGGAGACAGATCACTCACTTTATCCCTCCGGGAGGGCGGGGCGTCTGTGCCAAGAAACGTTGCAATCTAGTATAGCAACCCTTCTGGGCATACTTTCAACAAGGTTTTGATACACAACTATGGTTATTTGTGTCCATTCCTGCTGCAAGAATGTCGCCAGCTCAGCTGTAGATTTTGGACGTGGTTCAATGGTCTGTAAGCGTTATTCTAACTCGTCCTACAAAAGTTCTATGGGGTTTAGGTCGGGACTATGAGAAGGCCAGGGAAGACGTTTTATATCCATATCTTGATACCACTGCTTGACAGAGGCTGCAACATGACACGGAGCTTTGTCGTCCTGGAAGTAACATTCGTCCATATCATAAAATTGCCAGATTGTAGGAAGAACCTGATCGTTTAAAATGTTCATGTAGGTGTCGGCGTTCAATTGATCTGGAAAAACAGGCAAAGGTCCCAGTACATACCACGAATAACACCCCTAAACATGTAGTCGGATTTTATACAAATCCGCTGGCGCCCGGTCCATTATTGTAGAGTAGGGTATATATGCATCTACATAGATGTTATATAATTTATATTCGAATTCTTGTGAAGTTTTTACAATTCTAGCAAGCGAGATATATGTTTATTTAAAACCTCACTCACGCACCACACACATTTTATATAATTTATATTCGAATTCCTCTAATGTTTTTAGAATACTAACAAGCGAGATATATGTTTACTTAAAACCTCACTCACGTATTATTTCGGGTTCCTATACAAACATGTATTTTCCGTCCAAAATTCTATTCAGAATAAAGGAATTGTAAAAAATCAAATAAGTCAGATTTCCCATGCTGTTTCGTACTACCCCGAAGACATTTGTTAAATATAAAACATTCTGTATGTCGTTGCTTCAAACGTATCTAGAATTTTAACCATTTTAAGAAATGTTTTCAATTTAAATATAAGGAAAACACATTTGCCCCAGAAAATTCTATGCTTAAGCTGCGTGAGGTACAAGTTTCAATGCGAAAATTGGAAACCTCTAGAATTAAGAAAGAATGTTTCAAATGTATTAAAATACACTTTCAATTCAAGAAATTCGATGAAATTATTACGAACATAAATTCTTCTCTCGTTCTTTAGCAATAAAAGTATCACATAAAATGTTTTTTGTTTTATTCTTGAATTAAAATTCACTTTTCAAAACCTATCCATGCACAAATGTAGTTGATATAAAATGTTGCATATCGTGGATATAAAGTCTAGACTTAAAAATATGCATTTGTACTCAGTGAAATTGAAATAACTTTACTAAATTTCTTTAAAAATGTTATTTCAAACGATTATGTTTGATTACATAAGTGTAGTCTTCAAATTAAACTCGTGATTACCAGTTTTTTTTTAATTTCTTAGGTATTGCAAAAGCTTACTTGAACTTTTATCATGTATGGATAGATATTTATTTGGACTGATTCTCATTTTTAAATCATTCTAATACTTATTTAAAGGATATGTAAGTTTTAAACAAAAATTACATTTATTATTCTTCTATGTTTACTCGCATTTTCTTAGCATCACATAGGAGAAAATATTCAAATGTAATCAATGTCATTAGTAGAGCAACTTTTTGAGACAAATGCAACTTTTTTTCACATGTTCCGTGCTGCATGTAAAGTACTAAAACCGAAATTCCATAAACATGGGGTGTATTGTAAGTGAGTTATAACCGCAACATTAATGCAACTTTCTGCATAAATGCGACCCATCTGCAACTTTTTAAAATTTAGATTAAAATCAATTAATATGAAATTACTATTTCATTTTTTGACCTCTGAATCAACCCTTTGATCACGTGTGAACGCTACACGTGATCTTTCGAACGCCGAAGCGAGATGTTTATGGAGAGAAGGTGTTCATCCCAACAGACAAAAGTGAAATAAATGGCAAGAAGTACTTTAACACATTGGTTGGCACCCTTGATAATCCAGAGGAAACTTGCGTAATCGACTGCAGAGTTTGCGAGGTGAGTGTCGATCACCAATATGTTGTTCGCATTGTAGATGACGTTTTAAAACCTCTGAATGTTGAGCGAAAGGATTTTGAGCTCCTGCTATCCGATACAGCGCATTATATGATTGCGGCTGATGCAGTTTTTCAATGTTAAAGAAATTACTAGCCAATGATCGGCCATTCAACGCTTTACTGTACTTAATTGTGTATTACACTACTGTTGTACACGACTAAAATTGTCAATATATTATGAATTTTTTCATTTTTTGCGAATAATTTATTTTAGATTTTAGTGTATCAAAAATAAATGCAACTTTAATTCCATAAATGCAACTTTAGGGAATGATAAATGCAACTTTTCCCATTTTTACTGCAAGAAAAAAGTTGCCCTAGTCATTAGATAGTTGATGTATTTATTTGTTCACGATGACATAAAATTTAAGTTATTGAAAGTTGGGAACAGAAATTTAGTTTAACTTGCGAGATATTTCTTGGCACAAATATAAGAAAAACCATTATAGCTGAATACAAATTATCCCAGTCTCAATTGTAAAATTTGCAAATTGCATATAAAGAAATCAATACTCTTGTCTATTCGGGATTTTTAGTGCATACATATTCACCCTACTTCAATAAAAGTAACTCACCTCGAGTAACAACACATCGATAGCGACCATCAACCACCGCCACCGCCAGTTCCTGGACAGTCCCAACCGCTTTCTCATACAGAGGTATGGTCAAGAAGGCAGACAGGACAGCCGTGTACGAGATGCACATCACAAAAGATCCCAGCAGCCAGGACCCCATCAGGACCCGTTCCTTCATGTCGCCGCACCTCAGATTCATCTGCTCGCTGAACAGACCACCGAACACCTTGAAGAACAGGTGGGTCTGGGAGTGCTTCCGCTTCAGGACCACCTTCAGGGCCACGGGGACCACCAGGACCGAGGCCAGGAACCACAGCCACACGTAGAGGTCGAATGTCAACAGGAAAGCCAGTCCCTTGGGCAGTCTCTGGGGCATCAGAGTGGCGAAGGTGGTGTCTTGGGATGAATAGGCGACGGTGAAGTCGACTGCGGTCGACCTGGGTTCGGTGACACCCAGGGTGGCGATTCCCAGGTCGGCCTCACCCCTGGAGATCATTCCGATCACCCCTGTCCAGCTGCCGTTGGACTGCTGCTTGCCCCATTCGTTGTCTGCTGGGACGAAGAGTCTGTACTCGAAGCTCAAAGCTTCGGCGAGGATATCGAGCAGTTCAACCTCCACGCCTCTGATGGGGATGATGGTATTCGTTTCAGTCTTGATCTCGAAAAGGTACTTGGCGGGTTTGATGGATACGTTTAGAAAGCTTGGAAATTCCATGTCAGTTTGGTTCAGGTATGGTTCGTTATTCAGTGCATTGGTTCACATAAGGCTCTTGAATAGTAATTCTGCTCAAAGGAGGCGACTCGCCCATTGAAGCTCCGTCACCTGCCTGTTCTCCCCTTGTGAAAGCAAGGACCTAGGGGTATGTGGTCGTGCCTTCTTTTAAAATGTTCTGCTCAATGAAGACATCTGCATTGCATTTTTTTTAAATAACAGTTCTTCGTAAGCAGGCGACTCACCCATTGAATCTTCTTCACAAGCAGCTGTCTGTTCTCCCATTGTAATACTAGGACCAAGAGGTCAGTGGTAGTGGTTTAGAATTCCATGGTTTTCATTGTTCTGCTCAATGAAGACTTCTGCATTGCATTTTTTTTAATAACAGTTCAGCTCAAGCAGGCGACTCACACATTGAATCTGTCTATTCTCGCCTTGTAATGTCAGTACCAAGAGGTCAGTGGTCGTGGTTCAATTTAAAATGCCCTGCTCAATGAAGACATCTGTGTTGCATTTTTTAAAATAACAATTATTCTCAAGCAGGCGATTCACCCATTGGATCTTCTTCACAAGCAGCTGTCTGTTCTCCTCTTGTAATACTAGGACCAAGAGGTCAGTGTTCGTGGTTTAGAATTCCATGGTTTTTAATGTTCTGCTTAATGAAGACTTCTGCACTGCTTTTTTTAAATAAACAGTTCTGCTCAAGCAGGCAACTCACTCATTGGATCTTCTTCACAAACAGCTGTCTGTTCTCCACTTGTTAATGCCCCGACCGAGAGGTCAGTGGTCGTGGTTCATTTTAAAATGTTCTGCTCAATGAAGACTTCTGCATGGCATTTTTTAAATAACAGTTCTGTTCAATCAGACGACTCACCCATTGGATCTGTCTGTTCCCGCCTTGTAATGCAAGGACCGAGAGGTCAGTGGTCGTGGTTCATTTTAAAATGTTCTGCTCAATGAAGACTTCTGCATGGCATTTTTTAAATAACAGTTCTGTTCAATCAGGCGACTCACCTATTGGATCTGTCTGTTCCCGCCTTGTAATGCAAGGACCGAGAGGTCAGTGGTCGTGGTTCATTTTAAAATGTTCTTCTCAATGAAGACTTCTGCATGGCAATTTTTAAATAACAGTTCTGTTCAATCAGGCGACTCACCCATTGGATCTGTCTGTTCCCGCCTTGTAATGCAAGGACCGAGAGGTCAGTGGTCGTGGTTCATTTTAAAATGTTCTGCTCAATGAAGACTTCTGCATGGCATTTTTTAAATAACAGTTCTGTTCAATCAGGCGACTCACCCGTTGGATCTGTCTGTTCCCGCCTTGTAATGCAAGGACCGAGAGGTCAGTGGTCGTGGTTCATTTTAAAATGTTCTGCTCAATGAAGACTTCTGCATGGCATTTTTTAAATAACAGTTCTGTTCAATCAGGCGACTCACCCGTTGTATCTGTCTGTTCCCGCCTTGTAATTCCAGGACCGAGAGGTCAGTGGTCGTGGTTCATTTTAAAATGTTCTGCTCAATGAAGACTTCTGCATGGCATTTTTTAAATAACAGTTCTGCTCAATCAGGCGACTCACCCATTGGATCTTCTTCACAAGCAGCTGTCTGTTCTCCCCTTGTAATTCCAGGACCGAGGGGTCAGTGGTCGTGGTTTATTTTAAAATGTTCTGTTCACTGAAGACTGACGCATTGCTTTTCTTTTAAATTACAGTTTTGTTCGATAAGGCGACACGCCCATCGGGGTTCCTTTGCAAGGAGATGCCAGTTCGTCCCTTGTAGTTTCGAATTCTAAGAGGTCAGTTGTAGTACATCATTAAAAAAACTTCTGCTTTATGAAGACTTCTGAATTGAATTTTTCTTAAATGATAGTTCTGCTGAATGAGGCGACTCACTCATTAGGGTTCTTTTACAAGTAGCCATTAGTTCTCCCCTTGTAGTACGAAGGGTCAATAGTCGAACATTTTTTTAAAACAGTTATGCTCAATGAAGACTTCTGCGTTGCACACATTTAGTACAAAGTAATTTAGTCTTGATTTCAATAAAGATAGGTTTGATGACTTCGTTTAAAAACTTGGAAATTTCGTAGCATTTTTATCAGATTGAGCTGGTCTAATGTTTGATGCGATAGTAATAGTTCATACATAACATAAGTTTGTTGGGTTTTTCTTGAAGTAGGGATCATCAGCAGTTATACTTCTACCTCTATATTGATCTTCAGAAATATTCCTAATAGTTTTGAATGGGTATGTTAAGAAAAGCTCAGAAGTTTCAATCAAAATACCTACTGAGCATTAGGGATCATTCAGGAAAGGAATTTCTTCTAAATTATCACTGATCATCTAAAATAGTTTATCGTTTCCACAGACTTTTCATCAATTTACATGAATTGTAAATTTCGTATTACATTGAACTTTAAATATCTCTAACAGAACCGTTTTAATATAAGTAGAGAATAAATTTAAAAGGCATAGCTTATCTTTCAAGCTAAATAATACAACACTGTTCTTTTTCAGACTGTACAGCAATGCTGTACTTCATTTTGTGTCGAAATGTTGACTGGAGGAAAATAAGTTTAATGGTGATCTTTCTTAGACTACGATAATACTGTTCTTATTCTGTCAACTAGGTAGACAGGAGGAGAAGCAAAATAAGGTGATCGTTCTCAGAATCTGTCCGGTAATACTGTTCTTCATTCCTTGTCACTAAGGTAGATTGGAGTAGAAGTAGCACAAAGAGATCTTTTCCAGACTGTGCGGAAATACTTGTCTTCATCTTGTGTCACTAGGATAGATCGAAGTAGAAGTAGTATAAGATGATTCTTCTGACTGTACGGAAATACTGTGCTTCATATCGCATCACTAGGTAGACAAGACAAGCAGTATCAGCTAATCTTTCTCAGACTCTGTATGGCAATACTGTTCATTTTGTGTCACTAGGTAAACTAGATGAGAAACTGCCAGAATAAGGTGATCTTTCTCAGACTACTGTAATATTCTTTCTTCATTTTGTGACATCAGTTAGTGCAGAATCCATATAAAGGCGTTCTATCTCTATAATGTCACGCATATAGAGGCCGAAACATTTTAGTTGGAAAGTTTAAAATAAAAGTACTAACATGGTGCCATCTGTATCAGACATACTGATATGGCACATATATTGCTACCATTGCAGTTGTTGAAGGCAATTTGAAATCAAGCACCGAGGAATCATTTCAACTGTACAAACGAATGTTCCATTCTCTGCTAGCGTTGTGACAACAGGTTTCAGATTCCCGGGGAGCCATCAGAGCATTTCTTCTGTAATAAGATGCTGATTTGCAACACCCGGGATTTCCCACACAGGTGTCCATGACAACATCCTTGCATACAAGACAGGATTCTCACGCAGAGCCAGTGAAGACAGTGCTTGATGCCTTTTCAATTGATGAAATATTTCTTGTTGCGATACAACAGTTGGGTGATTTAGAAAGACAATAAACCAACTGCTAACCCCCCCCCCTCCAAACAAGTCAGCGTTTCGACACGACATAAGTTAAAAAAAGAAAGCTACGCCAAAGAATTCCGTCGGTTTTAGGGTCCTAATGACTATTTGACATGAAACACACCGTTTACCTGATACAAAAGCTTGTCATAAATAATCTTATCGGGAATTTTTGTAGAGAACGCAGGAAACACTTATTGAAAACAAATAATCACTTATAATGATTGGGTAACATTCATTGCCGAATGGATTGTTACATTTATTTGTGGGTGGAAAAAAGGTGAATGTACCTATATCTCTATGGCTACTGCATCATTCTATATCTAAAATGCCACTATTATGTCTTCAAATTAGATGACGCGTACAATTATCGACTTCCATGTATGTCAGTCGCATTAATCAAATCATACAACATTGCTTAATGTATATTTATTCGTTCAATACGTGTTACATGTTTACTTGCAATTTGTAGAACAATATATTGCAGACATACTTTATGTCCTAAACATAAATTGTCATTGTAAACTTTCCTTAATTTTATGTTTCATGTTTAGGTATAATGACTGCGTAACGGTTACGTTCTTTGCTATTGATAAACGTTTTGCAATGTGTTTTGTAAATGCCACTTGAAAATGATCTAGTCATGCAATGGATGTTGTAAAGGATTGGAATTTACAAAAGACTCTGAAGTTTACGAAGTTACTGAAAAGTATTTTTCTCCAAATTTAATGCAACATGAACGCGTAATTCGATAAGTGGAAAAAGTTAGAACGTAATGATACCTATATTAAATATAAAATAAGTGCATGCTTTTGAAAAACATACTGCGGCAAAAATAAAGTCTCTCTCTCTCGAAAGCTAAACTTTAAAACTTAGTATTGGACAGAACAAAATACGTGTAGTACCAAATAAATGTTTTTGTCAATACTTTGACATATTTTTAATACAAAATATACTTATAACAATATACTTTATCTATAATTTCAAAACCCGATAACTTTAACTTCTATAACAAAAAAAAAAAAGATTTTTCCATAACAGGCTAAGCAAGTTTTATAAATAGTTATATCTAATGGTCCTTAAGGCTTCAAGTACACATCATATAAAAGTGATTTTCAGTGTACAACAAACTAGATTATCTACAGCTTTTATTTCTGTTTTCTAAACGCTATTGCGTGATACATATAGGAGTTACCTTAAAATGTATTTTATCAGAGCTTTGGCGACGTTGGCGATTAACCTTTCGACTACGGCTATAGATATAACATGCGCGATTCTTTCTTAGCGCGATTTTTATGACTTTTAAAGTACGACTGTGCTGTAACGGCCGTAGTCTAAATTCTTTCTTGACGCGATTCGTATTACTTTCGAGGTACGACTGATGCCACTGGCAGTTGTCTAAATTCTTTCTTGGCACGATCATGGTACAACTGGCCAACCAACCGGTATAGTGGCTAAGGTGTTAGCCTCCAGATCGGAAGGTTCCTGGTTCGAATCCGGGTCCGGACATGAAGGTTTGTAAGCGTATGGTGTAGAGGCGGCTGGTGCACCTTAAATCTGTCGTGGCCGAAAATCCTCACGTTTGGTTGGTGTGGAAGTTTGGAGAGTGGGGTTCCAGCTCAGCTGTTGCTTCGTCATCTGACCGTGGTTCAAAATTACGAGGTGTCGTCCTCGGATCTTTCCCTTAAGGGACTGATCCCGGACCGTCGTCAATAGCCCGTTGTGTTGCTCTAGTAGGACGTTAACTAAAATTACCATTACCATTACCATGGCACAACTGCTGTACCGGCCGTAGTCTAAAGGTTAATCTAATTAACTTTGACTACTTAATTGTCATATAACAATTGAGTTGATTGATAGGTTGGTAAGGTAGATAGTTGAATTTGCTTCGTACTGGAAAGACACAACGGTTATTCATTTACAAACTATTAGCTCTTAATTGGTGGAAAGCGCCCTTCTAGAAGGTTCACGTTGAGTTGGTGTGGAAGTTTGGAGAGTGGGGTGCCAGCTCAGGTGTTTATTCGTCATCTGACCGTGGTTCAAAATTACGAGGTGTTGTCCTCGGATCTTTCCCTTAAGGGACTGATCCCGGACCGTCGTCAATAGCCCGTTGTGTTGCTCTAGTAGGACGTTAATTAAAATTAGCAATTACCAATTCCAGAAGGCGAGATTAAGTAGGTATGTACTTAAATTAACGTCGCACTGGAGCAGCACAACGGACTATTGGCGACGTTGCGGGTAATTGGTAATTAACGTAGTACTAGAGTAACACATCGGGCTATTGACGACGGTCCGGGATCAGTCCTTTAAGGGAAAGATCGAGGACAACACCTCGTTATTTTGAACCACGTTCAGATGACGAGGTCACACCTGATCTGGCAACCCACTCTTCAACAAATCCACGCCAGTCCCCGCGTACACGAAGGTCTTCGGTTGGATCGAGTTTCGAACTCGCGACCTTCCTGTTGCTAATCCTCTGCTTTTCCAATTGGGTGATGTAAGGGTAGATAAAAGTACAGAAAAATGTTGAGAGTATCTCGTTTCGAAATCTCCAAACAACGCATAACTTTAGAATGAATAATATGTTTCGAAACTCGGCGCTACGGAACTTTATAATTTCCTTCAACATGCCCGTTTTCTGAAACTCCACAAACGAGATTGGACAGAAGCACCCTCAAGAAACCTTCCTCTTTTGTTTTTAGTTTCCTTCCGCGAACACTCCGAAATCTTTTTCCAAGTTCCCCGGATACTAGGGAGCAGGTTAACATTTTCCCACGTTTCGCCAAGAGAACACAGCCGCAACTACCAAAACAACCGCACACAAACCTTCGAGATATTATTCTCTTGCTACGCTTCTCCCTTAACAGTACCTGCTTCCACGAGAAAATAACCTCCGGCTAAAAAAGTAAATGTTCCAAATGTTCCGGGACGGCAAAAAACGGAACAAAAAGAATTCAATTACGTGTGGTGAATATAAATAAATATTAATATAAAAAAGAAAGAGTAGCGTCGATCTGTATGGGAAGAGAAAACAGTGGATGGTTACAAAATGTGAGAACGGTAACATGTGGGCGGGGGTCGTTCCGGAAGAGAAAGTGGACAGTGGTCAGAATATTCGAATCTTCCCCTTACACGCAAAGTTACAGTTAGAGGTGGGTTTTTTGAATTTTTTATCCAGTGTGCTTACAGATTTTTCTCTATCATAAGAGTATTTCTCTTTGTTTTATGAGGCCTTTTTCAACTTTCCAAAGGATCGTAAGAAAGCAAATGCTGAATATCCAGGACAACATGAATATATCTGTCACTTACTGCAAACAAAATGTCATTTATTCATAGTATCATCCTTCGAAACGTTAAATATTGAGACCATTTTATGTTGAAAGTAGGCAGATTTTCATAAAATATACTCACCTTCCCTTTATGTGAATCTATAAATTTTGCTACATATAACACCAGTGTTATGTACGCACTTTGCCAAAAATAGAAAAATCATCGATGCAGTTTGTCCTAAGGCATGTCAAACTACGTTACAAGGATGTATTACTTGTACCTATTTTCTCATTTATATAAAATGCATAAACATATCATGTTTGCATTGAAAAATAGAAGTTTGGCTTTTACTGAAAGGAAAACCTAGTAGCGGAAACGATTAAATCACATTCGTTATCTGGGTAAATATAGGCGCTTGAATGTTTCATAGTAAGTAGGAAACATTACAATATGTTTCACATTTAAAATCCATTACTTGATTAGTCGTTGTAACGAATGAACTTAAGAAAAACGACTCATAATTTGCTATATTACTAAGGAAAATTATTTCGCCAATCCCCTTACAAGGATTTTAATATTTATTATACTTATTGCCAATAATTTTATGAATAGAGCAACCCTATCGAAGAACTATATAAATGTCTCCAAATGAGATAGTTCAAACAGAAAAAGTCATAAGTTGAGAAAAATTTACGACTTAAGACTTGTTTCTCATAATACCACAAGCACTCAAGAAAGCACGGACACACTGCATTTTTCTGAGCATTGCTATATGGTCAGCCTGTTATGAGGTCACCCCGCTTTTATGGTGAGTTTTCTAAAGACTCGTCGAACTTAATAGGGAAACGTGTGTCATAGCGCAACACTTATATACAGAGGCTGTTCGCACATTTTTTAGACGATTTTGGTTAGCGGTAATAAAAAATCGTTTCATGCAAAAGAAATAATTGCAGTTGTACTATGTTTTTAAAAGTCAAAATTATCGTCTGCGGCTTGAGAGGTTTGTTTTTATTCAAAATGGCGTTTTTAACCAAGCAGTTGTTCGAAGGCTATATTTATGCTCTTTCCGAAGAGAAATATTCATATTTCGTTATCCAAAAACGATATGAGAGTCATGGTTTTGTGATATCTAAAGCGTCGATAGGTAATATCGGCAACAAGAAAGGAAAAAAAAATGAAATTGGAGCCTCAAGTGAGACAAAAATTCCAAACAAGTATCCAAGGAAGAAACGGACAGCTTCGACTATTGCAAAGGTACGTTGTTTAATGTTAAAAGAAAATCCCCCTAGTCAAAGGACAGTTGCAAAATCATTAAAATGCTCGGTGTGCACTGTAAACAAAATGATAAACGTTTATTTAAATCTTAAGAAAGCGAAAAAACGTAATGTGCATCGTCTTTCACCAAAGCATATCGCTGAACGCAGGACACGCTGCCGAATGCTATATGAGAAACACTTATCCAAAGAAAAATGGAAAAAAATTGTCACAATAGATGAATCATTGGTGCATTTAATCATGGTGTGAGAAAAAAATTTAAGTACATGGTTCACAGAATCGAAAGAAAGTTTTTCTAAGGGATTCATAATTGTTGCTGGTTTTTCATGTAATGGCAAGTTAAAAATAAAGAGAGTGGGGAAAAAATGTCGATTAACTCCAAATACTATCAGGAACATATTTTATCAAACCAATTTTTGTGAATGAAATACCATCGCTTTACCCACAGTGCCATCAATCTGTGGAACTCCATCAAGACAAAGCTAGCAGTCACACATCAAAATCCACTGTAAATTTCCTAAAAGAAATGGAACAAAAAACCGGTCTCAAGGCCATACCCTTCACTGATATCCCTACTAAGTCTCTCGATGTATCACCTATGGATTTTTGTGCTTTCGGACTTTTAAAATCTGCATTATCCAAACGTCGTCCCACAACCCTTACAGGACTCTGGAAAGATGTTCAAGAGGAATGGGATAGAATACCTCTTCTGACACTTCCAAAGGCATTATTATCCTGGAAATTACGGTGTCGAAAGATAGTTCAGAATAAGGGCTATCAAATAGAACATTTAAAACACAAGAATTTTATGTAATGTAGTTTGGTGAATACAATATACATTGTCTAAAAAATGTGTGAACAGCCTCTGTAGTCATTTTATTTTTCTGATTATCGGTTATAGGGGCGGTTTTTCATCTTTTCAATTAGGTCATGGGGTTTTTTTTTTGTTGAAAAATAGTAAATGGTAACATTTCTTGAGGTGGGGAGGAACACATGGAACGACCAGAAGAAAAAAGTCCTCGAAATATATGAATCTGCCAACGCATTCAACGTTGATGAATGTGGCTTTTTTATCGGATCTTGCCAGACAGAACTCTTATTTTCAAAGTTTAAAAATGTGTAGGGGGGAAAGAAAAGTAAGGAACGCTTAACCGTGTAGTGCATTAGGCCTTGGCGTGGAGCTTACCGTGAATTTGGACCAAGGTCCCAGTCCACACCAGGAGAGACACCCCCAGAACATAATTCCACCTCCGCCCAACTTTACTGTGGGCACAGTGCATTCTGGCAGGAGGCGTTCTGCAGGCAGACGCCAGACCCTGCCATCCGAACGGTACAAGGTGAACCTTGATTCGTCACTCCAGAGAAGCAGTTTAATAGAATTAATTTCTAAGTGTTCTTAAAAGTTTAATTATTTGTTTATGGAGCACTATATTGTGATAGGTGAATATAATCCTGCCATGATTAAACAGTGTAGTATTGTTCCTCTTTTTTGGTCTGATTTTTCTGGACAAGTATAAATATATATATATATATATATATATATATATATATATATATATATATATATACTTATATCATTAAAATACGTAATTTAATGAAAGATCAAAATAAAAATAAAAATCATATGTATTATACCAGAAAACGAAAGTGTAAACGAAAGTTAGAAGAAAAGTTAAATCTAACCATGCAAGCGCGCTGAAAGCTGCAGACATAGCATGGCAAGGAATATATTTTTCTTGAACAAGAGGAAATTCACAAAATAAAAACCAAACGGAATTTATTAAAAACGAAAGTGTTGGTGGATCAGGGCGTCATCAGGGAGGAGCCTGATCCATACAACACAAAATGGTGTTTCCTACGAATATGAGCCGCGAAATGCTAAGAAATTGCTCATATACTCCCCCAAAAACACCGTTAAAAATAAAAATACGAATAATAAAATTTAAATCAAACCTGCAGCAGCAGTCGGGAGACCGGCAACACAAAGCGGCATTTGATGCAATCTTCTGGCTTTGTGTTGCCGGTCTCCCGACTGCTGCTGCAGGTTTGATTTAAATTTTATTATTCGAATTTTTATTTTTAACGGTGTTTGGGGGAGTATATGAGCAATTTCTTAGCATTTCGCGGCTCATATTCGTAGGAAACACCATTTTGTGTTGTATGGATCAGGCTCCTCCCTGATGACGCCCTGATCCACCAACACTTTCGTTTTCAATAAATTCCGTTTGGTTTTTATTTTGTGAATTTCCTCTTGTTCAAGAAAAAAATATATATATTGCGAGCACGAATACAGCGAAATATAAGTTATTACCAATATTTTTCTGTCCATTTGGAACTGCAATATAAATTAGTGTTAAAAAGATCGCAGATAGCGAAAGTATTGGAGCGTGAATATCAGATACTGCGAAGTTTTGGGTTCTGGCAAGGAACCAAAGCCCTCTTTTTTACTCCCCAATTGTGGACGACAATTGACAATTTTTAGATGATGCCTGGTAATGGTAATGGTAATTTTAATTAACGTCGTACTAGAAAAACACAACGGGCTATTGACGACGGTCCGGGATCAGTCTCTTAAGGGAGGACCCGAGGACAACACCTCGTAATTTTGAACCACGGTCAGAAGACGAAGCAACACCTAAGCTGGCACCCCACTCTCCAAACTTCCACACCAACCCAACATGAGGAATTTAGGCCACGACAGATTTAAGGTGCACCAGCCTCCTCTATACCACACACTTACAAACATCCGTGCCCACACACAGATTCGAACCAGGAACCTTCCGATTTAGAGGCTAACACCTTTAGCACTATACCGGTTCGATGATGCCTGGCGTTTGGTTCAATCGAAAACCATCCAAAACTGCTGGAAACATGTAGGATTTTAGGGGGACTTGGGGACTCAAATTTCATTTCTGATCCTGATCCTGAAGAAAGTTCCCTGTGGAAAAATTTACAGGAAAAAGAATTTTGGATGGTGATGTTACTTTTGCTGACTATGTTGATAGCGATTACAACGTATAAATTGAAGCACAACAAACAGGCGATGACATCATTGCTGCAGTATTACAAAATACTTCTGATAATTCCGAAGAGGAATACATTGAAATTGAAGTAAATAGACAATTAGTGACATCCAAATGTGACGTGGACACTCTTCAAAATTTGCGTGCGTTCTTTGAATCGCATAACATTAACAGCCGTAATAATTTTAGTGTGCTGGAAAAAGAATTATGCAACTGCATTGTAAATTCAACTGTTCAAAAGAAAGTTACAGACTTTTTCCCACTTATGAAACAAAGTTTTAGCCTTAGTGTGAAAATTCTTTTGCTTTAGAACATGCGGGTAGGTCCATTTTTTTATTATATCGGATATAACGAATAATTTACAGTGTTTCGTGCGACTTCGCTATATGCGGGCTCGACTGTATTATATATATATATATATATATATATATATATATATATATATATACTAGCAAAATACCCGACCTTACTCGGTTTGAATTGGTTTACTCTAGATTGAAGAGATAATCAAAATATATAATGACTTACGTTTTTTGTAGAATAAAAATTTATTTTAACATCTTTCACCATCTTTATATTTTCTACAACTTACTTTGGACACAAATCCTACACATACATATCCATTCATGTAATACATTTCACATACATCGCACAATTGCTGTATGATAAAGCTACAAAATGACGAAAGGTGATACTAAGGTTACTACTATAAAAGACGATTTAAAGGAAGATTTGGAATTCCCTTTCTTAAGTTATTTTCATGTTCAACTCAATTAATTAAAATAACGATTTACGGCGAGTGCTCTCGCACTCATAGTCAACAAAACAATATTTTTTTTTACTTGTGGCACTCTTGCCTCCGGTATGCGACATTGTGAAATTTTGCAATCTTCTCCTGTCATTATAACAACGAATTTTTTAATGTTGGAAAAAGTTCCAGTTTGCATTAATAAAGATTATTATTCTTTCAATAACGGCATTATTCTTTAAATAACGGCATTATTCTTTCAATAATGGCATAACTACACTTAAAATGTACTGAACATTTATACTGACTTACCTAACATTTTTAAGTTTAATACTTTGTGGTGCTGTTGCGTGTGATGAGAAGGAAAACACATTTATTAAAATAATAAATATTTAAAACAGGAAATAGCGAAGTAAAACAATATAAAAGATGTCGCAAAAAATTGTTCTAAAGATATTAATTTGTGATTCAATTTTATCTCTTGATCTCGCACAGTTGCCACAACTTACAACTAAAAGTGTACAAAATTTAGAATTGTGAAATTAATTCAGAGCGAAAGAATCAGAAAAAATATCACTGCTCGCGCGATCTTGTTACTTCTCGTTTCATTGAAAAATATCGTCTGTCCCAAATATTCGGAAATCGTTTTCATTGCGCAAAGAATAAAAATAAGACTCGAAATAAATGAAGTATCAGAGATGAAATTCCATTAAAAAAAAATAATTTTTTGAAGAATAATTACTTTTTCAGCATTACTGGTAAAGCAAATGAAAGTAATCGTAATACTCAAACTACATTCCAATTTTTCGAAAACTATCAAATTGTAGCTGATTTAAGTATACTTACTCAGGTGTTTTAGCATGAAACTCTTCTAAATATAACAATAAAAAAATGTTTAATATTGCATTCACTAAACTATTAAATAATGTATAAAATAAAACACATTGTAATCAAATATCTGGAATACAATTCATGTGATGTCTACACAAACACACAAACAAAAAAATCGAGCATAGAACAGAAAGACGGACAGACTTTCGCAACCAATGCCACTCACTAAATGAAGATAAGTACTCACTGTATGCAAATTTCCATGAAAATATCTTAAACTGCGTGGACGTGTATAGGGCACAACATACATACAGACAGACAGACAGACAGACAGACGGACAGACAGACAGACAGACAGACAGACAGACAGACAGACAGACAGACAGACAGACAGACAGACAGACAGACACCAAACGAGAAAAAGGCGGATTCGGCATCAGAAGGGTCCAAAACGGATAGAAAACTTGAAATGGGTCGAAAATATTGAATGTACAAACAAACACTCCATTCTTATTTATATATATATATATATATATATATATATATATATATATTTATATTTATAAATAGATATATTTATATATATATATATATACAGGGTGGTCCCGAATTCATGGTACAAACTTTAATGGTAGGTACAGGACATTGTAACAATGATTTATTGTATAGGAATGTATAGTCGCAAGTGGCGCGGTGAGGCGTAAACAGGGGAAATAAAAGGAAAGAGAAATGGAGTGATCGGTTGGTATCATTGCCGGTAGAGGGCAGTAGATGTCTAGCCGCTGTTGAACATGATGCATCGCAGTAGGGAAA
Organism: Metellina segmentata; assembly: GCA_947359465.1. Lineage (NCBI taxonomy): Eukaryota > Metazoa > Arthropoda > Arachnida > Araneae > Tetragnathidae > Metellina > Metellina segmentata. The sequence goes on from OX375880.1 coordinate 44,084,217, forward strand.
AGCGCCATTCACAATTGTGCTGCCGTAGACGATGGGTGACTTTACGTATGCAAAAAAAGCAGACATGCATTACACGTACGGCCGTGCAAATGGTAACGGCAGAGCTGCGTTACGAATGTATCGCGCGGAGTATCCTGATCGACGAATGCCGGATCATAGAATTTTTCAACGGTTACATCGTCAACTTTGTGAAACAGGTGCGTTCGACGTCAACAGACATGGCGCTGGTCGAGTAAGAGCTGTACGCACTCCAAGGCTGGAAGAAAGCATCTTGAACATTGTGGCTGATAGACCCGAGTCAAGCACAAGAACTGTTGCGCATGACGTAGGTGTGAGTCATCAGACTGTATGCAGAGTGTTAAACGAAAATCGCTTACACCCCTTCCATTTTCAGAAAGTACAAGCATTGAATCCGGCAGATTATCCTCGCCGCGTGAACTTCTGCCTGTGGGTGATGCAGCAATGTGCGTTGCAGCCGGATTTCGTAGATTATGTGCTATTTACAGATGAAGCGACATTTTCACGCGAGGGTGTCTTTAATGCGCACAATTCCCATGTGTGGGCAACCGATAATCCACATGCAACGCGTCGACATGCGTTTCAACAACGTTTCAGTATTAATGTGTGGGCTGGTATTGTGAACGACTTTTTGATTGGCCCATACTTACTACCCACGCGGCTCACTGGCGGAAGCTATCTTATTTTTCTGAAAGAAGTGTTACCACAACTGCTGCATGATGTTCCGATCGCCATTCGTAACCGCATGTGGTTTCAGCACGATGGGGCGCCAGCACACTTCAGCATTGATGTACGGAATTACCTGAATGCCACGTTTGGTACTCGATGGATTGGGCGTGGTGGACCAGTCCCTTGGCCACCCCGATCTCCCGATTTATCGAGCCTCGATTACTTTTTATCGGGACATCTAAAGCATCTTGTTTATGAGACTCCAGTTGACTCAGATGAGGATCTCGTCGCTCGCTTATCTGTAGCTGCTGCAGGTGTGCGTGAAATACCAGGCATCTTTGAACGTGTACGCCAATCGCTCCACCGACGCTGTCAAGCATGTATCGATACTGGTGGACGCAATTTTGAACAATTACTGTAAACATGACACTTGTCAACAACGCTTTCAATAAAATCTTTGTTTTTCCTTTCGGCCGTTATTTCCCCTGTTTTCGCCTCACCGCGTCACTTGCGACTATACATTCCTATACAATAAATCATTGTTACAATGTCCTGTACCTACCATTAAAGTTTGTACCATGAATTCGGGACCACCCTGTATTTATTTATATATAGATATATTTATATATATATATATATTTATATATATATATATATACATATAGATTTATATATATATATAGATTTATATATATATATATATATATATATATATATATATATATATATATATATATATATATATATATATATATAGATTTATATATATACACATACACACATGATATATACGCATATATGTGTGTTTGGGTAATCTCAATCAGAAATGGGAATTTGCGATCCGAGAAATACAAATCCGTTCCTCCTTCCATCCGAAACCAGGAAGCGGTCACGTTCCACCAAGGGTCCAATGGTCAGCCTGAGAACCGGAGCAGGTGGGTCGTCTACCCTCCTGATTCGAATTCCGATTCCGTGGGATTCGGGGAATCAATTGATTGATGAAGGGCTCAGCCGAGAGAGAGAGAGAGAGAGAACGGGAATCCTAATACGCTTCCCCAGCACAATCTCCATTCTGGATTCATAAGACTGCCTCGACGATTTCCATATTTAGTGCGAAGGATAAGCTGGTTCGCGGACACTGGGAGATCGGTGAACTTGGTTAAATAAGCATCAGTTTCAGTTAACTGTTGTGTCGCTTTGGAGGTAAAAATTCCGGTAATTTCAACTGCCGGTTCATAAGAGATCGATGTCTCTCGATCATTGACTTTCGTTTGTGAAAAAAATAGGTGTTTTTAACGAGTTCAATTATTAGTTTAAGAAGTGCCTAGAAACTGTAATTTCTATTTTCAGTCTAAATTCATTTCTATATTCATTTCTAAATCTAGCAAGGTGTAGGAGAAGAGCTGTTAGTCCATTCCGAATCGGATTTTCATGATTGCATTTGTTTTTACCCTGTTATGGTGGTTGATTCGATGAGGTATCTTGTCGTTACCAGAGCTGATCAGATCTTGATGGACGAGATATCTCGTCAATGGAGAAAACCCCCCAGATCTTGTTCGCGTCATCATGAGAAAATTGGCAATATTTTGATGAAAGGATATTTTATCATCAGAGCAAAGTTGGTCAGACCTCGATGGACGCGATATTCCGTGGATTCAGTTAACTTGTGTTGATTGAGGGATAAAAGTTCCTATATAATTATGACCCCCTTCTCTCTCTCTTTCTCACAATTCTCTTTCTCCCAAAGAAATCCCTTTCTCACAATTATTGTATTTCTATCCCACGACATGTTTAATTCTGGTTCATTCGGTAATTTCAGCGGTGCTTAGCAACTGTTAATGCTACTTATTTTCAGCAAGTGTACGAGTCGAGTTAGTCTATTGAACGGTTTGTTGATCCATATACTATCGTATGATCAAAAAGATTTTACTACCACCATCTAAATGCTCTCTTGTAATACGTGTGTGATAAGCTAAAATTGTAGTTTAGTCTTCTTCGCGCATTTGGCGTTTAATCCAATCGGCGTTGACCCATAAACTATCGTATCGGCTTACATGTGAAATACGTTTTCAAAAACAATCCTGAGAAAACGAAATAAAAAATCTACTCACCACGTTTGTTTCTCCAGAAAAAAAATACCACCTTCATTCGAAGAAAACATCACATAGCGTACTTCACAAGTCGAAAAATCAACATATTCTGGTCTATAAAAGCTAAAAAAAAATAGCATCCCGAAAATTTTGACTTTTGGTGTTTGCCGGTGTTTAATTTGTAAGCTGACGATGCATCACTTATAAATTCATTCTTTGGAATTTTTACTGGCTACCTGCTGAAATCCTCCGTAAAACAACCCAAGTAACACCATTTTCGGAAGACATACCAAAAACACGTTGCACTGCAGAAACAATACCACCTCCTACATTTATCTTGACAGAAAACCCCTTCCAATGCAGATAAATTTGAGAAATCTAATACAAAATCACACAGCAAAAAAAATTTAAAAACGCGCATCTAGGAACAAATGTCGCAGAGTTCTTTTGACAACGACAGGAATATTTCATTGGCACCACACTACGTGATAGTTTGTTACGTAGGTGGTTCGTCAACGTCTCATTGAATTGGGCAAGTCTCACCAACTGGGTATTGGTGACATTCCGGAATCAAACCCGAATGGAAAGATTCAAGGACGACACCGCATAATTTTGAGCTACGGTCAGAGGACGTGGAACAATTTCTCAGCTGAAACCCCATGCTACAAACTTCAATATCACATTTAAGTGAGGGCATTTGAGAACACGACGGATTTAACGTGCATCAACCCTCTTGTGCTCTTCCAACCGAGTTACTACGGCCACACACATTGCATACTTGCCAACTTTTACGGACTGTCCTTAATTTTTACGGATTTCCACTTAATGTTACTGATTTACGGATAGGTCTGCCTTTTGTACGTATTTGTAATATTTTGATCAAACAATCTAAATATTTCATTGTCTACAAACATCCACTAAATCCATAAAAAAAATATTTGTTTAGAGCATAAATTCAATTCAGAATTATTAGTGAGCAAAAAAGCTACTACAGCTTCATTGAATTTTCTATAACCCCTTCTTCTGGATAAAACACTAAATGAACCAACTTCGTAAATAGAACAATGATATTTTTTCTTTCATCTACTTGTAAATGAGCTTTATGAATACCAATGATGTGTAATCCTGACACAAGTTTAAATGGTATGTAACATACAGTTTTGTATGCAATGTGCAAGTACTCATTAAAGGGAATGTTTTTTTACAGTGTATGTGTTCAGTTTGGTATTAAAATACTACTGGTTTGTGAGGTTTCTGCAGTTGATAAAAATGTGGACTTTTGTTGGATACTCTCCTGTTATGCAAATCCTTCGTATGCAAATCAGGCTAGATTTGCATATAAAACGCCCATTTAATTTAGTCAGAGCTATACATATAAACGAAGTCAGTTTATATTCTGCTCTCTCGGATTCAAATACTGGATGTTTGTATGTTCGCTTATCAGTTGCTATTTTATCTGTAAAGTCTTACAATTTTAATAAACTACTTTTAAACTTTGATATACTATGCATCCTGCACTTCTCACCTATGCTAGATTTTTAGCCCATTAACATAACAACTTTTACTAGTGCATTTTTAAATACAAATAATACTAGTTATTGTGGCATATACAGATATTTCTAATACACATTAAATCGTATATTTATGTTGCAAGGGGCGTTCACGTTAAAGTTTTACTGATGCACAGTTTTCAAAGTTGGCAAGTATGACATTGTACAGATTCCGATTGCCTGGTGCGTTTTCTATTTTCATGTTCCACCGTACCCATACATAAGGCTATTGTTCCCCGAACCGCAGTCATCGATACTGAGATAGCGATCTGTACATGGTTCGAAACACCCCCTCAGAACCTTTCTCTAAATTTAGATCGAAGAGAAATTCCGAGAGGGGAGAGGAGGATTGTCTTACTAGGAGATGGGGTTTCTAGTGTCTAGTCCGTAGGTGATGACATCATCTGTTCCTTGGTTGGCCCCGGGGATTGTTGGAGTTGGTGTAAGAAAATATTTGATCCATTCCTTTTTTAAGAGAGTACCTACTCTCGGGTGACACTGGAACTTGCCGTTTTAGGTTCTTTTGAATTGTAAATTAAGCAGATTCGTTCAACTCTGTACGGATCTTTTTCCCTTGGGAATTGATCTCGGACCGTGGCCAATAGCCTTTTGTATTTCTCCAGTGCGACGTTAATTCAAATACCTACTTACCTTTCAACGCTGTATTACCAAAGTGCGATTAGTTTTGCTTAAAATTCTACAATTAAGACGTATTATTTTGATAGAAATTAAAAAGGTGTTATTACATCTCAGTTAGCAACTACTGTTGAAAATACAAATCACTATCGATAATTTTTATTATTAAACATTAGAATGGAAATTTTAAAATGATTAAACATTGCAAAAATTAATAAATTCCATTAAAAGGTATACCTTTTTAATTGATGAAAATAAATAAGGTTCGAAAAATAACATTACTGAAAGCTTCAAATATTACTTAACAATTAATTTGAACAGTTAGAACGTTGGGTTGGTGTGGAAGTTTGGAGAGTGGGGTGCCAGATCAGGTGTTGTTTCGTCCTCTGATCGTGGTTCTAAATTACGAGGTGTTGTCCTCGGATCTTTCCCTTAAGGGACTGATCCCGGACCGTCGTCAATAGCCCGTTGTTTTCTAGTACGACGTTGACTAAAATTACCATTACCATCGAACAGTTAGATACAAAACAACACCTGAGCTGGCACCCCACTCTCCAAACTTCCACACCAACCCAACGTGAGGACTTTCGGCCACGACCGATTTAAGGTGCACCAGCCGCCTCTACACCATACGCTTACAAACATCCCTGCACTGACCGGATTTGAAGCAGGAACCTACCGATTTAGAGGCAATCACCTTAACTTGAAAAATTCTGGTTGAAAGAATCCTGGGTATATTAATCAAGAATATCAGAACGGTAGGAAATCATCCATAGGAGACTAAGGCCCGGTGTATACATTCGGTTTTTCAACGTACGGCGCCGCTGCGTCACCGAAGCCCAACTATGCACACATAACCGTGTAGTGACGCACGAACTCATTTCGCGCTATTTGCGATAAATATTCTATCGAAGAAAACGTGTTTATTTTGCTTACTTAGTGAAAAGAAAGTATATTTGAAACAAAATAGACGTTACTTGATACAACCTTATATTAATTATTATTTCTATTCATTTGTTTATGATGGTAATGGTAATTTTGGTTAACGTCCTACTAGAACAACACATCTACTATTGACGACAGTCCGGGATCAGTCCCAGAAGGGAAAGATTCGAGGACAACACCTCGTAGTAATTTTGAACCACGGTCAGATGACGAAGCAACACCTGAGCTACATTTGTTTATGAAAACAAGGTAATTCAGAACGGAGACTCATTTGCGACGCCGTGAAGAACTGCGGTACAAATTGCACGCAAGTTGGACGTGCGTCACCTCAGCGGCGCTGGAGGCATGTGTGCACTGCTCCCATTGGATCTAATGTATCTCAGACCGCACTTGCGTTGCGGCAGCGGCACCGCACGTTGAAAAACCGGATGTGTACACCGGACCTAAAGGCTACAGAAAGCGTGTGAATACCTCAGTGCGTATATGCGTGTGAATACCTCAGTGTTAAGAGGGGCCTTACCATGTTTGTAGACTTGAAATTAAGCATTTGAAATTAAGAAACATTTTACTGAATTGATCTATGTGTATGAATCCTTAACGTTTACGACGCGGCAGATTGACTACAGCAGCGGCATGGTAGCGATGGATGTTATCCCCCTTTTAAGTGACCGCTGACATCGATAATCCTTTACAAGAAGTCAGCGACTGTCCTTCTAGAGGATCTTTTCTTTTGATCGTTGGCCCCTTACCATGCCGACCGTGTGTGAACGCTTTGGGGAAAGTCGTCAAATGTTATATATTTCCCACGTCACTCGTAAATGCCACTCACGGCCCTATCGCTCAAGTTAGGTAAGTAGGTACGGGGGCTCGGAGAATCAGGAGAAAAGCCGTTCTGTGAGACGATTGAAAAAATCTAATCGCCGCAGCGTTAAGGTTAAGAGATGACTAAGTAACTGATTATAACACCCATGGTTTCAAGAATCCTGGGTACATTGTATTGATCGAAAAGGTCAAAACTGGTCGAAAGTCATACAGAGGAGACTACAGGTGGCAGAAAAGATATGTGCGTGTGGATACCTCAGTGAAAAGAGGGGCCTTGTAGACTAGAAATTAAGATTAAAATGCTTGAAAACCGCCGTTGCTATATGTCCACCTGGAGACCATTGGTGAAAATCGACAGATGAATGAGATTCTCTTGTCCAAATACCCCAACGCGAGAAACCAATGCTCCAATCCAGAGACAACCGAACCTCCGCAGCAACGAAAACAACTCACCTCCCTCCCAAATCCCCACCCCAACTCAGCACCCGAACCATTCTCCCCAGGGGGCGTAGGAAGGCACATCCCCTGAAATTCGACAGAGACATGTCGAAAAGTCTGAGATGGTATCCCGCAGGAAGGACACATACGTGTTTATTTTTGCCGGGGAGAGGATTTTGGGCGGGGGGATAATGAATCATTTCTTGGCTCTCCCCGCACCCCGTGGGGGGCTGAGGACAGGGAATATGCTTTCGTCTTGATGTCTTCTTTGATAAATAGATAAATATGCTTCGTGATGGATTGGTTCGTGCGCAGGAGACGTGTGCAGAAGGCGATTGTCGGATTGGGGGGGGGGGAGAATCCGGACGATTCATCACGTTTGGTGGGGTCTTTTTTTGTGGGTGCTGAAGAAGCGGGGTTTCCATTATCGCAGACGACTTCTGGTCGTGGCTCTGAAGTGAACTGGAAGTGTTTCTATTCTCTCAGGCAGTCGTTCTGTTGTGTCGGCATTATGTGGGTTTTGGGGTCCCATAAACGCTACTTTACTGTGACAATTTTAAGTCACCTGCTCTCCTACGTATATGTTCATGTATATATACTGTTTTACTAACCTTCCCAGAGGTTTTAACAAGATACTCGTCCATCAATATCTGGTCCTATTTTAAATGACGAGATATCGGTACAGCTTCCTTCTACGTTTATAGCGGTGGCAATGGAGATGGCGCTTTTTTTGGCGCACTTCTAAAGTCGCCAAGGAAAGAATTATTTCAAATGAACCAATGAAATAAAACGACAGTTTTGCGGATTTAAAAAAGAGACAAAAATGCCTTATTACTGCTAAGGGAATGAAGATCCAAATAGGAAAGGTTTCTGTATCGGAGGCTGACCATTACAAAGCAGATTTCGACGCAAATATAAAACCACTAGGAGGAGTTAAGCTGTATCTAAACTCTCACAGATTAAACTTCAATCCCTCAAAATCAGTTAGTAGCTTCTTCACCACTAATAGACACCTCTACAATTATTCTCCTGCAGTGTACTTTTCTAATCAGTTACTGGACTGTGACAAATATCCAATTTACTTGGGTTTTACATTGGATCCTGAGATAAACTGTAGGAAACATATAGAGAAAATAGCAGATAAAGCTAGAAAGCGTCTACAGATTTTGAAGTATATTTCAGGTAGAGACTGGGGAGCTGATGCTTCCACTCTCAGACTTACTTTTTGTTCCCTCGTGCGTCCCATTCTTGAGTATGGTTACCAGGTATTTCAAACGGCTTCTGCTTCTAACTTAAAGATCTTGGACAGAGTACAATTGAGTGCAGCAAGAATAATCACTGGGTTAAGGAATAGCTGCCCTAGTGAAGTGGTCCTATACGAAGCTGACATTTTACCTCTGACTACGAGATATAGGATTGGTTCTTTTAAATATTTTAATAAATTGTCAAGTCTTGGTGATTTTAACAGGACTGCTGAATTAACTTTGAAGTGGAGGAGTAATCAGCGTTTAAAGAGAGACACCCCGATGGAATTTGTGAGGAAGGAGGGTTTTATTGATTTTGAGGTTATTCCTTCGACCACTTTTAACTGCTTGCCTCCGACGGTGTCCCTTGAGAATGTCAGTTTTAATGATGAACTGAAGACTCATGCCAATAAACAGACGGATCACCCAGACCTTTTGAAACAGTTGGCCCTGGAGGTTGTCAATAGCATCCCTTCTGATGCATTGGTCATCTATACGGACGGTAGCAAACTTGAAGACGGTAGAACCGGGAGTGGTGTTTTCATCAACAGCGCTGAGGACAAGGTCAAATGCAGCATCCGAAACCCTGACCATTGTTCAGTCTTTAGATCGGAGATCATAGCAATTGGTGCAGCCCTTAATTATGCACAGTCCACTGATAAAAATTGTATTTGGATTTTGACTGATAGTAAGAGTGCTATACAGTATTTCAAAAATTGGCCACAAATTTTTGACATCCCAGACCAGGATATTCTGAAGCTTCTCTGCGAGATTGGCCTGAATACACCAATAAGCCTCCAATGGATTCCATCGCATATCGGGGTGTATGGAAACGAGACAGCCGATGTACTCGCCAAGAATGGCTGTGATCTCCCTATGGACTGTTTGAATCGCCTCACTCCCACTGAGGTCCACTCCCTGGGAAAACAACGTTTGCTTTCCTTGTGGAGCCGTACGCCATCCCACCATTGGTATGCTGGCAATCACCCTGGACTCTCAATCACATGCTGTGGCCCTCGGCCTTTTCAATCGGCCATGGCCAGATTTCGAAGTGGCCATCTTAAAAGTATCAAATTTCAGAACGGGGAGAGAATTTTCCCTCCTTGTTCCTGTTCCCTACCTGCCAGTCCTGATCACCTTCTTCTCTGTCTTGGCGCTTCGTATAAGCAGCTGTTGGTTGATCAGGACTTTTTGCAGGTATATGGGGATCTGGCACGACGGGGCCTTCTGGACCTGGTGTAGGCTTTCCTACACCAGGGGGATGTGCAACAACAAGCTGTATCTAAACTGGCTTTTCGGCACTAGGCAGAATATATTTTGTGATGACTATCAAAATCCATTGGGTAGGTATTTTAATTAACGTCGTACTGAAGCAACGCTACAGGATATCGATGACAATCCGGTAACAATCCTGCAAGGGAAAAGTGCGAAGACACCACGTTATTTTGAACGACGGTCAGATGACGAGGTCACACCTGAGCTGTCACACCCACTCTCCAAACTTCCACACTATGCCAATGGGAGAGCATTTAAGGTCACAACATATTTAACATGCACTAGCGATATGTACACGCCAGTCTTTGGTTGGATTCGAACTCGCGGTTTTGCTACACCGTTACTCTTCCAACCGGGCTACCGCGGCCCTAACTCCATATTTGGAGTGGGTTACCGTTACCATGGTAACTTTATTAACACTCCTGGTCAATCTTCGAGTTTAAAAGTGTCTTTCAGTGTATCCAGACTCTGGTGCTAAAACCTGTTCTGAATTCAGGGTAGAGGAAACTTCACCAATTCAGGGTAGAAGACAATATGTTTTCTTGGATCTTTATTTCCCTTGGAATAATAAGGCAGTTATGTATCAATGAACTATCTCACACCCAGCAAAATTGACTGAGATATATAATCGCAACAGGACTGGAGGGTTAAACAAAAAAATACTTTTTTGAATAACGTAGAGACTTTCTGAAATATTCATAAAATATTATATTAAAAAACATTGTTTTTATCGTGCCATTAAATACACATTTCCTTCACAGTGCAAAAAAAATTCCCGAGCTTTTCACTTAAAAAATAATCTAACACTTATGAACGGGAGGAAAGTTGTTCTTTTGTCAAATCACAAAATCAAAGGATAAGTTTAGATGTGGTGTTCTCAAAAAATAATCTTTTTTCTTCTATATTTTTGTCAAAATCACGGCCGCCATTAAAAAACCTGCCAGAAACAGGCTCTACATCTCCTGGAACCCCCGCAAACAGCGCAGAAACACGTGCTCACAGCAGAAAAATGAAGCTAACTAGCGGGTAAAAAAAGCAGCTGCGGAACAGAGAAAAAACCTCCATATAGGGCGGGACCTCGACACAGTAGACATTACTCAACCACAAATCTGTCAGAAAAATCACTTTTCGGTGAACCTTTTAAGTTCTACGCTTTTCTTATATTTGCCCGGGTTTCTAAAGAAAATAAGACCGAAGGAGAGAGAAATCTAACGAGAAGTTTAGAAGAATGGTAAAAAAAAAAATTGCGTAACTCACACCATTAGTTACTTTAAAAATCATCAATCTCTCTCCAATAAAAAGTGTGTTTTCCCTCGGATATTTTTTCTTCGTTTCAGTTCAGTGTTGCTTTTCGGCTTAATGCATGGGGCTGTATGTCCAGTTTCTGAAAAGTTACAATTTGAAATTCTGTCCTCCTTTTGTATGTGATCGGGGAAAGTTCCTTAAATCGATGTCAACTTCAGAATCCAAAGATGGTGGACGTTTTCCATTCTTTTGTCTGGGCAGAAATGGATGTTAATGGAATCATGGGTGGATGTTAATTCTCATATCAATATCAAGATGTTTATTAGTTCAATGAATAACGAAGGAGGTTTAAAAAAAAAGGAATAACTTTAATAAAAATTCGTCAAAAATTAATAATTTAAATGCTGACTAGCCCACCAGTATAGCGCCTGCTTGAAAATAAAAGAAATTTTAAAATTAATTCTAAATATGAATCGGTTGTTTGAGAAACCCCATAAGTCACTTTTTGTCGAAATTGAGTTTTTAGTAAAAATCGATTCTTCAGAGGTAGACGCATCTTTTAGAAGCGAAATCTAACGAGTCAGGTCATTCTACACGGAGTTGGCTCGTATGAAAGTTTTCGTTTATTCGAAAAAGCCCATAAGTCAGTGACTCATGGGGTTTTCGAATACACGAGAACTTTCATATGGGCCAATTCTATGTAAAATGACTTGACTCGTGGGGTTTCGCTTCTAAAAGATGCGTCTATCACTACAGAATCGATTTTTACCGAAAACTCGAATTCGAGAAAAAATGACTTATAGGCGTAAAGTTCCAAGGATGAGAAAGTCGCTTTTAAAATATCGCAGTTCATGCAGTTTTCATACTCTTTCTAACATAAGGCATCTATCACTCCAAAATGAACCAGTATATCCAAGGGGGAAAATCCCCATCAAAACGAAAAAAAAATTCGACACAAATAAACTGATGAAATACATCCCGGATAAAGAAAACATTCAAGCATTCCACAAAGAGATAGTTCACCAGTGTTCTATATCTGATTCTGAGTTGCCAGAGAACTACGCTAATGATGAATAAATTTTACTTTTCACCTTTTATACCACTCTTATTCAAAGAACTAAATAATCTTACTTGTGTTTCATATCTATTTAATGTTTCTACTTGCTTTAGAATACATTTTTGAGGTGTACTAAGTGTACATTTTATTTTATACAGTTTAGAATGCAATTACTTTTTGCCAAAAGTATATGTATTTGAGAAACCCCATAAGTCAACTGACTTTAAAAACCCATAATAATCTAATTATTTATCTTTTGAGACCTCCACTGAACACAAAGATTATATTTATCTCCAGACCATACATATATAAATTTATTCGAAATAATAATATAGAGGTTGCCGGTTAACGCAGTAAGAGTTTTATCTCGATTTCCTAAAATTTGTTCTCACCTGACTTATGGGGTTTCTCAAACAAACGATTCATATCTTAATCTTCTTTGATTGCTGCAAGCAAACTATATTTTATTCGCATTGAAAGAAAACGATAATTTAATCCATTGCCAGAGTCACGTGACTTATTTTTATACACGGACTGACACCACTACAGAATCTAAGAGATTCTCCATACACTTAAGATTCTATATGTTCCAGAAAATGTTTTAGAAACATATCGTGACATAAGACTGAATGCTGTCGTAATCTATTAAGTGAATGAAAATCTTCCATTTTCTTAGATTTGCACATTCCATTTACTTTACTGAATATGATGGATTAGTATTTGTAGCTGCAGTATGGAAGAGTATTTATTTTTTCTTAATATTTTTAAAGTCATATCTGAGATTTCCTGAAACTTTTTTAAATACGACGCTCTAAATTTTGTTAGCTTTGAAAACATCAGTCTGTCTGTCTACTACGGCTTGGAAAATAAAGTCGACATAAAGTAGCTCTTATATTTTTTCAGTGCGTCTTTATGGCATCAATCCGTTTAAAACAAACATAAACAGCCTTTCTATAAGAGACATTTTTTGTCAAGAGAAATATAGGTGGCTGTATCGTTTCTTGAACGCATTCCAAACGTAATCTCACCTGGCTAGGTTTTTGAACACTATTTTAGCATGTCTCCAGTTAAAATTCCGAAGAATAAATTCTAAATCGTTATATAATCGTTGATAGGTCAACGTCCATTAGATTAAACGCTAAACGTCTCCGAAAGATGGAAAAAATAAATCTTAAGGTAACATCGATGTCTATCATGTGAGATTCGGGCAGCAAAAGTAAAATGTTCCCAAATCGTCTATCTTGCTTACACAGAAAATATCTTATGGCATTTGTATATGAGCAACATAATGCTATTATGTAAAAAATATGATGGATTAGCATTTGTAGCTAAAGTACTATTTGGAAAATATGTTTAGAAAACTATTGAAGTTCATATTTAAGATTTCCTGCAAAACATTTGTCTAACTAGATTTTGCTAGCTTTTAAACAGTAGTCTGTGGGGCTACTATGACTTGGTATGTAGGTAATTAAATTAACACCGCATTGGAGCAGCACAGCGGGCTATTGATGACAGTCCGGGATAAATCCCGAAGAAATCTATCCGAACATTAGACCTCGTAATTTTGAACCACGGTAATCTGAGGAGTTCAGCACCTGAGCTGGCACCCCACTCGCCAATCTTCCACACTGCACCAAAGTGAGGACACTTAAGGCCACGACAGATTTAAAGGGCACCAGCCTCCTCGTGCTATAGCTTAAAGTAAAGTCGACAGTGGAGTTTCATATTTTTCAATGCAACTTCTTGACATTAATCTATTTTAAACATACCTTTTTTAACGTAAATGGGAGATAAAAAGATAGGTACAAAGATTTTACTTTTTCTTCCCAAATACTCTAGCTTACACATGTCGGGGTTACCATAAATTGTAATTTATCACCATTTGGGAGTTGATTTAATTGATGTTGATTAATCTTTAGACTACATCCGGTACAGAAGTTGTCACTTCATCGCTCCCAGAAATACTTTAGACTACGGTCAGTACAGCAGTTGTACCTTGAAATTTATAATAATCGTGCCAAGAAAGAATTTAGACTACGGTCAGTACAGCAGTTGTACCTTGACAGTTATAAGAATCCTGCCAAGAAATAATTTAGACTACGGTCAGTACAGCAGTTGTACCTTGACAGTTATAAGAATCCTGCCAAGAAATAATTTAGACTACGGTCAGTACAGCAGCGGTACCTTGAAAGTTATAAGAATCCTGCCAAGAAAGAATTTAGACCAGGCTTCGAAATATATTTTTTAATACAGGTGCACAAGGTGCACCTAAGTTTTAAATTAGGTGCACAGATTATATTTTGGGTGCATATTAAAAAAAAACGTAATGTAAGAGCATTAATACAATGTAAACTACTTTATTAGTTGGGGTTGTTTAGATAGGTTAGTAGTAGATAGTAAATAAAAATATTTAAACAATTTTATTTATCTGTGAAATTATTACTTACAAATATTCAGTCATTAGACATTGGTGGGCAAAAAACACATAAAAAATGAACAAGTACACTATATTTTAAGTAGATAAAATCTGAATTTAAAGATAAATTATAAAAATATTTATTTACTACACGCAGTGGCCAGACAATTCTCAGGAATTCATACGGCTTTACACTTTATTGAAACACGAGGTGTTTACAGAAACGTGGGATGCCTATCGTTCGCGGATGGTCAAGTGATCTAAACTCTTCCTTCTCCGGCTGTCGCGACAGTCGCTTCAACAGAGCCATCTGGAAAAAGTTTCGATCATCGGAAAATTCTGGTAGCAGTGGCATAAGTTAACCTTCCTCTTGTATAAACCCGTTACGGTCCATTGATTTTGTTTTTGCATAGTGTGTATTTAGGAATTTTAATTACGTTCCTTTAGAGCGAGAGAGGTCAATACTAATATTTGTTCAAACAGCAAAATAACATAAAACACGTGTTATTCCGTTGTTTTTTAACGTTAGGTTCACTGCGTGCACCCGGCGGGAAAAAATTAGGTGCACAATTTTATTTTCATGTGCACAGTGCACCTGTGCACCCGGATATTTCGAGACCTGATTTAGACTACGGTAAGTACAGCAGCGGTACCTTGAAAGTTATAAGAATCGTGCCAAGAAAGAATTTAGACTACGGTCAGTACAGCAGTTGTACCTTGACAGTTATAGGAATCGTGCCAAGAAAGAATTTAGACTACGCTCAGCACAGCAGTTGTACCTTGAGAGTTATAAGAATCGTGCCAAGGAAGTATTTAGACTACGGTCAGTACAGCAGTTGTACCTTGAAAGTTATAAGAATCGTGCCAAGAAAGAATTTAGACTACGGTCAGTACAGCATTTGTACCTTGAAAGTTATAGGAATCGTGCCAAGAAAGAATTTAGACTACGGTCAGTACAGCAGTTGTACCTTGAAAGTTATAAGAATCGTGCCAAGAAAGAATTTAGACTACGGTCAGTACAGCAGTTGTACCTTGAAAGTTATAGGAATCGTGCCAAGAAAGAATTTAGACTACGGTCAGTACAGCAGTTGTACCTTGAAAGTTATAAGAATCGTGCCAAGAAATAATTTAGACTACGGTCAGTACAGCAGTTGTACCTTGAAAGTTATAAGAATCGTGCCAAGAAAGAATTTTGACTACAGTCAGTACAGCAGTTGTACCTTAAAAGTTATAAGAATCGTGCCAAGAAAGAATTTAGGATTGGATTGGATATGGTTTTCTGGCATTGAGTCCTCTTGGGACATATTATGCCAAACTCAAAGAAAGAAAAAATTTAGACTACGGTCAGTACAGCAGTTGTACCCTGACAGTTATAGGAATCGTGCCAAGAAATAATTTAGACTACGCTCAGCACAGCAGTTGTACCTTGAAATTTATAAGAATCGCGCCAGTTTAACTATAGCCGTAGTCGAAAGATTAATCAACTATTATATACACCAATTTGGTTTTTAGGTTTCATGGATCATTGACCATAGTTCTCCAAGCTGCGCCAAACACAAACAGCAGAATCAGGGAGGAAGAAAAAGCAAAAAAGAAATGTAGTCGAGATTAAAAAATAAACGGAGGAAAGATCATTTGGTACCTCGAGGTTGTGTGATGCCCATACCCTCTTAAAGAAGTGCCTGTGAGGGGCATATTTATCAATTCGGAATTTGTTTGGAGTTTGTATTGCCGAAGTGCTAAAATCGTATTCGAAAAATAAACCAAGTGATAAAACGTTTAGAATATGTACAGGAAACACCATGAATCGCCATTTTTTTCATGTTTAGCTTCACAGGAAATACCTGTAATAACTGCAGAACACATTGAAATGTTTGAAAATATACGTTTAATCATTCCAGTTTTAGAATATATTGATATCTTAAGCAATTATTAATGGTTTAAACTAGTACGATACATAATTCATTAAAGATAGAACACAATAACATTTTATGTGCTACTCAATTCATTACAGAAAATCTCTCGAAATTATCATGTTTTGAAAAATTCTCTAAATAGTTGTATGTAAAAATATATATGTTTAAGTGCGAAAATATATCAGCTTTATTAAAATTTAGTTTTAGAACATATATGCGAATCTGAAGCAATTATAGATGGTGTAAACTAGTTCGATACATAATTCAAGGTAGAAGACAATACCATCATGTATTACTCACTTCGACGGTGGAAAATCTCTAAAAATTCCCATCGTTACGAATAATTCTTCGAATAGCCTCCATTCAATTTTCCCAAGTCAAAATTAAGTCCGAAAGAATTATGATTGAGTTACTACTAACTCAATTGGTTTATTATGACGAAACTTGAATAATATCAGCTAATGTGATTAGTTGCCAGATAAATCAAAAGTTCATCAAACATTTCCATTTCTCGACGTCATCCATATCTCTTTTAATCGTCAGAGAAAAAAAAATATCGTTTGCGAAATAGCGACTAGCCGGAGGAAACTTTTAACGTTCAAATTAATTTCATTTATCGTTTTCCCTTCCAATCTTTCATCGATTAAAAAAAGCTTCATTAGAGCGGAGGGACGGTTATATTCACGATCAAATTTACCTCCAATTACAGAGCGTTTATGCAATTTTTGAACTGAAAACCGTTCGGTTGCTTCGTGGAAGCCGTAAAAAAGAGAGGTCGAGGTATCGAATAATTGGAATTCTATATTTAGCGCGGAGAATGGGGTGGATTCGATCGCAACGATTTTTGGATTGGGTAAAAAGCATTTTCGATATGAATTGATTGAATGGAAACGGTGATCCTATTGATGAAGAGGAATGCTGTTGAAGAAATAACGATGAGAATATTATTTTTTAATTTCTGTTTTTGTATGAAACATAAAGACTGATATTTAATTTTACTGGTAAGGGGCCGCGATAGCCCGGTTGAAAAGTAGCTAAGTAGTAAACGGTGGGGTTGCGAGTTCAAAACTAGCCAACCAGATACCATCGTGGACATCGGGCTAAGGAACGTTAAATCTGTCGTAGCCTCAAAAGTTGTCACGTTGTGGGGGGGGGGGGGGTGGAGGGTTAAAGTTTGGAGTGTGGGTAACCAGCTCAAGTGGTCAGCTCTTCATCAGTTGACCGCAGCTGAAAATTCTATCTGTTGTCCTCGATCTTCCCCTTAGGGATTGATCCCGGATCGTCGTCAATAGTGCAGAGGAATGTGTGCCCCATTGCAACGTTGATTCAATTACAGCCCTACCTACCAACTGTTAAAAATATCCCATAGTCAATGTAAGTAGCAGCACAATGGGCTATTGGTGACGGCCCGGATTAAATCCTGTAGGAAATAATACCGAGGACAACACCTCGTTATTCTGAACCGCAGTCAGATGACGAGGTTAAAACCTGAGCTGGAACTTTGGACGATCTTTGGTTGGACCAAGTTCAAAGCTTGGCCCAACCGAAGATCGTCCAAAGTCCCAATCGTGTACATGTGCCGTGGTGCACGTTAAATTTGTCGTGGCCTCAAAAATCTTTACGTTAGCGTGGTGTTTTGGAAACTGGGGTCCCAGCTCATATATTGGCCTTGGAATGTAACCGCTGTTCAAAATTACGAGATGTTGTCATTGAATCTTTCTCTTCGGGATTGATCCCAGACAGTCGACAATAGCCCGTTGTGTTGCTCCAGTACGACGCTAATTACCTTCCTAACAAAATATACCTTTCTTAGGTATTAGGACCGTTTGTTGAGAGTCCATTTCCAGAAGGATGGTAAGTTCGCACCGGAAAAGGGGCTGTCTTACTCAAAATCATGCTTGGATACCATAGCTGGCAGTTTGTTTCGCCTATTCGTAATCATTGCAGCATTGAACTAAAAACTCGGAGCCAGAAACTGCGCTAAAACGCCACTTGTGGAAACGCATTGTTTACATTTAACCTGTCCACTAAGGCCAGGTGCACACATCCGGTTTTTCAACATGCGGCGCCGCAACGCAAGTGCGGTCTGAGATCCATTAGATCCAATGGAGTAGTGCACACATGCCTCCGGCGCCGCGCGTCCAACTTGCGTGTAATTTGTGCCGCAGTTCCCCACGGCGCCGCAGCTCGCCGCACAAGCGTCTCCGGTCTGAAGTACCTTGTTTTCATAAATAAATGTAATATAAATAATAATTAATAATGGGCTGTATCCAGTAACGTTTATTTTGTTTTAAAATATACTTTTTTTTACACCAAGTACGCGAAATAAACACGTTTTCTTCGATAGAATATTTATTGCAAATGGCGCGAAATGAGTTCGTGCGTCATTTCACGGTTATGTGTGCATAGTTGGGCATCGGTGCCGCACGTTGAAAAATCGGACGTGTGCACCGGGTCTAGGTGAACAAATAGACTCGTTCACGTATCTCTAGCGCCACGTCATCAGACCTGGTTTACATACTTTCTTCCATATTGCAACCTGTTTCATCGAAAATTGACTTATGCTTTATGGTAGTAACCATCGACCTTAAAATGAAATAGACATATAATGTGCCCTTAGTTTCATGTTACTTCTTCCAGTTGTGATGTGTCCCGTGGTCGTGGGCAAAAGCATGAATCCTAAACTACTGTTTGGTTAAAGTGACTATCCACCAAGGTTAAAAACACTAGTCACCGCTCCCATAGCCAATCAGATAAGTCAATTTGCGATTTACCTTTCAGAGATCTTATGACAGCGACTCCTACATGTTCCGTCTATTTAATTTTAAGGTCGATGGTTTTAACAGGGATAGTTTGTAGTTTGTCATCACAGTCGTCTTCGGATACTCGCTGTCTAATTAACTGGGACTTATTTGGAAAAGGTGAATAGAAACTACTACAATAATACATTAACCCTCCAAGTGGCTTTGACGAGATACCTCGTACATGATTTGGTTGATTTTTCTAATGACGGGATACCTCGTACATGATTTGGTTGATTTTTCTAATGACGGGATACCTCGTACATGATTTGGTTGATTTTTCTAATGACGGGTTACCTCGTACATGATTTGGTTGATTTTTCTAATGACGGGATACCTCGTACATGATTTGGTTGATTTTTCTAATGACGGGATACCTCGTACATGATTTGGTTGATTTTTCTAATAACGGGATGCCTTGTACATGATTTGGTTGATTTTTCTAATGACGGGATACCTCGTACATGATTTGGTTGATTTTTCTAATAACGGGATACCTCGTACATGATTTTGTTGATTTTTCTAATGACGGGATACCTTGTACATGATTTGGTTGATTTTTCTAATAACGGGATACCTCGTACATGATTTGGTTGATTTTTCTAATGACGGGATACCTCGTACATGATTTGGTTGATTTTTCTAATGACGGGATACCTCGTACATGATTTGGTTGATTTTTCTAATGACGGGATACCTCGTACATGATTTGGTTGATTTTTCTAATGACGGGATACCTCGTACATGATTTGGTTGATTTTTCTAATGACAAGGTACCTCTTCCACCAAGATCTGGTTGTTTTTGCATATGACGATATTCTACGTCGAGACAATAGTGTCGATACTTTTGTAACGAGCTCAGCCACCTCTACAAAAATTAACTTACGATGCAATAGTAACAGAGTAGCCCATCCCTACCATGAAGTCCTTTTTGGTAGACAAAGTTGCACTGTTTCATTCCGGATTGCTTAACCTTTAACTGCTGTCATGGGTCTCACAGACCTCGAGTCATTTTTGACGGGTCGTTTCCACACCTTAAAGTGAATATTGATTCCTGTCCTATTCAGTACCTTCCTACTGCGTCCAACAGAAGCCACATTCCAAGACCGGTTTGGCTGCACCAACTATTTCGCGTTTTACACCATTTGCATTTCCCGCGTGTTCTCTTACACCCCTTCACAGCATTTGCTTTACCGTTCTTGTTGAATGAAATCGTCTAAGCTGGAGTAGGGAATTTCGGTACAGAGCCTAAAATGGCAACAAACTTTACTAAAACACGATCTGTGTATCTTACACAAAAAGGAATTCAGGAATTGTTGGTAATGGGTCGGAAATAGAGTACTGGGACAGTGAAATTTCGGATAATATATTTGAAAGCGAACACGAAACGGATTCGGAAACTTATTCAGATGAAGATGAAGACATTTCAAGCGCGTCTTCACAAGAATAATATTTCTACGGAAAAAAATAACTTCAAATGGGATGCCCGGCGGGGGGGGGGGGGTAATCGTGCCTTTACAACACCAAAACATAAACTAGTTTTACAGTTTTCACGGTTGAAACGTCTTGCAAAATTAGGTCCGAAAGCTGAGCCTGAAGAGATATGGATATAAAATGTATTTCATGTAAAGAATTGAATTATCTAAATTAAAAATGTATAAATAATAATTATCTAAAGAATCTTTCATTAATATATTATATTAATCAACTTTATACGCACTTTAGTGAGCGAGGTCTGAGAGACCCCTCCACACTAGTTACGAGACGGTTTGTGACACAGCAGTTAAGGGTTAATTGGTGACTGACGGATGTGATTTGAACCGCAAAAATGTTTTACTTCTATGGTTGGTCCACTGTGGATAGTTGAATCGCCAATGTGATTCAAATCACTTTCAATAAGCACATGAGGCGTAGTTCGCAGCGTTCATGGTCTGTTCTACCACAACTACGGGTTCCAGAGTCGCCCTTTAGAACGTCCCCCAAAGCATAATACCGCCACCACCAGCCTGTGTATGACCTGCTGTACAAGAGGGAAGTAACTGTTCGCCTGGCAGACGGCGTACCTTGACACAACCATCGACGGGATGAATGAGAAATCGGGATTCATCTGACCAGGCAACTCTCATCCATGGTCCAGTCTCGATGTTCCCGGGCCCACTGTAGGCGTAGTTGACGATGACACTTGGTCAGGAGAGGCACACGAGTGGGACGTCTGCTGCACAGTCCCATATCCAACTGTGTCCGCTGAACTGTGTGTTCCGAAACACTTGCGCTTGGACCTGCATTGTATTGGGCTGTCAGCTGAGCCACTGTCTGATGCCGATTTTGCTTTACCAAACGGGAGAGTCTCCGACTTCCTTTTTCTTTGATGACGCGTGGACGACCAACACCTTGGCGTCTACTGCTGGTGACACCGTCATTTATCCTTTTTGCATAAATACTAACAACGGCAGATCGTGAACAACCTACCAGTCGTGCAGTTTCGGTGATACTCGTTCCGAGTCTTCGGATCATTACGATCTGCCCTCGATTAAATTCGCTTAAATTAACAGCCTTTCACATCACTCGCAAAAGTAAGTGCAGGAATGATTACTTACCTTCTCCAGCAGCAGTTAAATACCATTCTCATTTAATGAAGTGCCCTCCACGTCATCCAGACGAGTTCATTGAAAAATATGGGGATGGTCATAATGTTTTGGCTCATCAGTATAGATAACAGTGTAACCCAACTATACCATGAAGTACTTTTTGGTAGACAAAGTTGCACTGTTCATTTCGGCTTGCTAAAATTCCTAGTGGAATGAAGATCTAAGTAGGCCAAACCAATTGTTCCATGCCTATAACGGGTACAGATATCCTAAACAGAGGCTGGTCAGTACAGGGCAGTTTTGGAAGCGAAACTAAATTACCAGGAGGGTTAAATGATGTTGCAGAAGCTGTGTTCCTGTCTTTCAATAATTTTGCAGTGCCTTTTAAGATATGCCTTTTGTGTGATTATCTTAACATGAATATCTATATCTATTACATATACATATCTATATCTATTATGAACTGCATATAAAACCTTTAACGTTAACACAAAATTCATATAACTCTCAATACACAGTAGCATTAAATTATATGGGTGAGCTAAGAACAAAAAGGTAAATATTTCAATGGAAACTTTTACATCTAAATTCGGTATATTTTTTATATTTAAGATGCATTGTTCTTAAGGAGGATAAAATTAACGAAACGTTATTATAAATTCCTAATATATGTTTTGTAGAGTTTAAAGTAAACTTCAGAGAGAGAATTTAAAGTATTATTTATTTGCATATACACTGCTCAAACCACCTTACATGCTGGAACGCAAATATTGAATTTAATGTTTACAAGCGGAAACTCAAAACCAAATGCTTTGAAACTAGGGAACAAATCTGAAGTACAGATGTGTTATGTTGAATACATTTTAATTTGTATTAAAGTTCATGGTACTTAATAAATAGTAGACTAAACTATATACTACTTTTAATTTTATTTGTTTAATATTTTATCTTCATATCTGGAGTCTTAAATATACCTACATTAATGCATGCGACACCAAATAATATCAATACAAATTGAAGAGATTAAATATGTGATGTATTGTGTTTAAGAGTAAAAGCTTTCAGTTTAGATAATATACCATACATATACAAAGTCACATTTTACTGACGCGTATTGTTATATATTATCATTACATTTAATCGAGATGGAAATCACTCCATTGTTTTGAACCGTGATGGTATATTATACTTCAAAAACATTTACAGATTTGATATATTTACATTTTAACAAATGATTTAAAAACAATCTCGTAACCCTTCTTAAAATATGACAGCATCATTTGTTAAGAGTCGAAATAGAAAAACATTAAAATGTAGGATTTTGCGTTTCGTAAAGATTTATTTTGTGCGCATCTGAAAAACATTTATATTAATTTGGAAACACAAACGCGACGTTTCGTATTTATTATCATTAGTACAAAATTCGAAATAATAAATGTCTGATCTTCGGTTAGTTTCTTTCATTATTAATAATATTTTGATACAGATATATATTCATATAATTCACAAACACTTATATTCATTTCATATTTAATACCGTAAAACTAGTCCCGTTACGTTTGGAGGTCACTTTAGCTTAAATAAGAAATATGAAGCTAGTCTTTCTTTCGTCAGTAGGGTTGTAAACTATCTGTATCTATGGAGAAAAAAAAATTGAAATTTTAAAAGTTCTATAGTGTTTAAATAATGGTAATAATGGTTGCTTCTAAGCGTAAATTTAACTCAGTTAAAATGCAACGTTTCAATAGAGATTATAGATATGGTTTGAATGAAATTGACGTGCTTAGGTTTTTCTATACAAAACGTTAATTTCAAAGAGCTTGGTTTTTCCATAGATTTAGCTCGTGAGTTATTTTCATTACTGTCGTCGTGAAGTTAAATAAATGGAAGGGGCTTTTAATATTTATTGAGCTTAATCACTGGATTGAAGATATACGACTATTCTTTTTCGATTTAAAAAAAGCCTTGTCTTATCACATTTCATTTATCCAAACGAAGCAAACAGATAACAGATTTTTCTTCTGCAACCCAAATGCTCTTGTTTAACACATATTGGGTTACCATAAATTGTAATTTATCACCATTCTTGCAATGTCATTTGGCAACCATCAACCTTTAAGGCAAATGTCATGAACTAGGGAGACTGTAGTCATTGTAAACATAACTTTACCTATTGTAAGCCGACGCATATTTCAGTAACCTATAGTGGCATATCGCTTTTAAGAGTTTGGAAGACTTCTTTTTACTGGTATAGACGTATAAGGTAAGTTGTTAATTGATAAGTTTTTATAAAAATATATATTTTATATTAAATAGATTTTCTTTTTTTATTATGCTTGTATCTCTTTGTTATTGTGAATTCACAATCTCATATTAAGAAAACCCGGTGTCTCATATTCGGCAACCTTTTCCCAAAACAGCAGATTTGAAATTTTTCATGGATTCGTATTTTTGCGTATATTTGCAATGTATTTCGCCAAAAGATCCATCAACATTACGAAACAGCTTTAGTAGCAGGGATGAAAATCAATAAGATGCTTGCTAAATTTTTCCTTAGACAGTCACTAACGCAATACTTTTTTTTTTTAAAGTTAGGTCACTTTCTCTGGTATTGATTCGGAATTTATTCTCTGGAATTTTTACTTCCGAAGAGCTGGAATCGTATTCGAAAATCAAACCAAGTGACGCCACATTCGGAATACGTACAGGACACACGTATCGCCGCAGTAATACTACCACTACTTACATTTATAGCTTTGGTAATCTGAGAATTCCTCCTTGAAGCTGGCGAACAAGCGATAGTCTCCTGACATAAAAAAATACTTTATTTAACTAGTATTTACATCATGAACACGACACATTTTTACATATTTTCGGAAACATCTTAAGTATCCGGAATCTCTCGGATCCTAAGCTACACACACACATTCGCTAGCGAACTCTTACTAATATGTTCTCGAGTAAAGGTCAACAATATCAAAATCATGTTGACTGTGCTGCCCTCTATTGAGCGAGTGAGACATTTATTACATCATTGCTACAACCTGTACTTATCTGTTTTCGCCAAGAGAAACTCGGGAGCTGGAGTCTTTTCTAACAGCTTCATGCTTCACTGTTCCGTGGGAAAATAATGCCATAACTTCAATGCAGATTGCTGCTGTTTCTGGCTGTGGAGGAAGTCGAGACCTCTCCTAAAATTTGAGTGTGGTAGACAGGGAAGAGTATTGGATTAGCAACCGGATGGTTGCGAGTTTGAATTCAACCAAAGACCGTCGGGCACAAGGAGGGCTGATGCACTTTGAATCTGTCGTGACCTCAAATATCTTCATGGCGTGGTGTGGAAATTTGGAGAGTGAAGTGCCAGCTCAGGTGTGAGACCTCGTCATCTGACATTGGTTCAAAATTACATGGTATTGCCTTCGAATATTTTCCTTTGGGATCGCCCGTTGTGGTGTGCTCCAGTGTGAAATTAATCAAATACCTACCTGTCTTAAACACCGTGTATTTTTTATCTTTTCTCAGGCAGCAATATTAGCTATTATCACCCTTAGTCAAAATAAATATGATACTGTGCACATCGATGGTAGGGAAAAATTAAGCCACCTTGGGTGTTTTTAATTAACGTCGTACTGGAGTAATATAGCAGGCAATTGATGACTGTCTTTGATCAATCCATTAAGTTGTATGTACACACTAGAAATCCTGAAAATCGAAAAATAAGTCTACATTTTTTTATTGCTTCAAAATATTCTTCAATTCTTTAGCTTTCAAACGATGCCAAGATCTTGAAAATATTCGAAATTGTTTTCTAGTTATTCCGTGTGGTACTGTCAACAGACATCTTTCCAAAACTTTAAACTCGGTTTCTGACGAAACAAGATTTTGCTATAGGATGCTTTGTTTAAACAGTGATAACTCAACAATAAATTAATCCATTACAATTATTTTTGTATCATTATAGTCTATATAATACAGCGGATGTTTTGAGCCTTAATCAGAGTTATTAGTTAAGAAATAAATTTTTAATGGATTTTTAAATCCTAAATTTCCAGAAAACATCTTGATTTTTTATGCATTCTTGGCGAAATAAGTTGTAACAGAAAAACTTTTCTCGCTAGCAACAATAATTTCCAACTAGAATTGTATTTCTAGACGAATTAGAATTTGAGATATAACTGTTCAAAAAACATGCTAATTATCTCATTATATCTTAATTTACTAATTAATAATTAGTTGAATATGATACTTTCTCACTAAAATGGTTTTAAGCACAAACCAATGACATACTGTGAAAAAACTGGATTTTTAAAGTTAAAATTAAAAAAAAACTTCTAGTGTGTATGTACACCTTAAGGGAAAGATCCGATGACAACACGACGTAATTTTGAACCACGATTGTCACTTTGGGATCACTAAGAGAAAAGTCGCCTTTCAGTGATTTCCAAGTTTCTGTGGAATATTTGGCAATGAACAGGCCGATCAACTGGCTAAAGGCGCAAACAATTTCCTCGACCCAAATCTCTAAATTTAAAAAAATTTAAAATTAGGGTTTCGCACAAACTTTGCATAAAACTAGTACTATCTGTGTGCCAAATTTCAGGACTGTTAGTGGTATAGATCGTCTCAAAACATACAGACAGACACACAAATAGATCTTCACGTCAGAACTTTATTGAGCTGTTTGTCGATCGATTATCGATACGCTGGAGACGAGATCTTTAATAAACATTTAACTTCGCATACATTGCCTCTCACACAGTTCTTGATTTAAGCATTCAAACACGAATTTCAAATCAATGAAATCCATTGCACCCATGTTTGAAATGCTTTTCAAGAAATTGACGCAACGAAAGCAAGAATCCATAGACACAATTACAGACTTCCTTTTTACGTTTCCGTGACACTGGCCCTAAACAGCAACTATAAAGCATCTTCATCACAAAACCTTTGTTAATCCTTCACGGCTAAATCGCATTTCCTCGTCCATTCCTCATTAGCGTTGGCTGGAGACATTTGCAGCACGCGTGAATCCAAAAACATGTACCCGATTATTTTTTCCCCTTCCCCGATGTGCTAGGAGATTACAATTAATAACGGCTGCGATGGCAACGGAACGAAAGAAAAGTCTTCTAATGAGTCCGCCGTAAATCGGCAGACGATCGGCGCTGTGATGCCAGATCGCGCGAGACGGTCTCTTGGCGCACAATTTCCCGAGAAACGAGAAGAGTTGAGAGGGAAGGGGATGGGTTATTCATTCTTATTTATTTTGTCCAATTAATTTTTCATAGTTGAATCGATTGGGGCTGTCTTTAAATATGGAGTGTCCAAGAAATTTTCAATTCAAGCGATGGACTTTTTGCGTCTAGCTTAAGGGGCTGTCGTAGACATGTGGGTATTCCCATTGCGCTAGCAACCAACGAGTTGTAGGCGGAGCAGGCTCTATTCCTCCCCGTCAGGACCATTCCTCCCTGTGTGTATTTCTCTCTGGGAAAAATCCTGGACCCTCGATAATATGCCAGTGTGGTTACCTCTCCATGCGCCGTAAATTCAACTACATGCCTACCGAATCTATATATATAATTCTCTTACGTGGCACGCAAAAAAGACGTTATTTGTAATCGCGTTTTGGCAATACTGTACGATTGTTTGTTTATCGCGAAGTCTCGCGCATCGATTGAATTTATAGCGTTATCGGATGAAATTTTATTGAAAAAAAAAAGGAAATTTTATTGAAAAAAAAATGGAAATTTTATTGAAAAAAAAAAGGAAATTTTAATGAGCTGTTGCAGTTAGTTTATAATAGAAATCAAAGAAAGCGGAGGATCTTTTCAGGGCCATTTAAAAAACGGTCCATTTCAGGACCAACAATTATAGTTCAACAAGACGCTTGAACTACAACTTTCGGCAACAAACTCAATGAAAAAGTGTGGGTCGTTTGAGTGCTGGGAAAATGTACACACAAACAACATGCTGGGTATTCAATTTCCAAAGCAACGCTCACATTTCGAGTCAAAATTTGCACAAAGTTTTCATTTGAATTCTGATTTTAGAGATACTATATATATTTTTTCTGTAATACAGCAAATTTAGATTTGAAAAACATTTTTTTGGTAACATATTTTGTAAACAATCCTTTCTGCTAGGACACATGTCTTCATTGAGGCGAGCGAAGCGAGCATATGTTCGCGCAGCGAACCAATGAGGATTGCGGGGGTTGGCGAGCGTTAGCGAGCAGGGGGCAGGCCCCCTAGTTTATATGTAATAGTTGATTGGTTAAATACAATTTGATAAAACACCAAGCATCACCCAGACGACGATGAACCACACTTTAAGGACCGGCGCACACATCCGATTTTTCAACGTGCGGCGCCGCTGCGGCACCGGACCACAACTATGAAATGGCGCAAGTACTCATTTCACGCCATTTGCGATGGATATTCTATCGAAGAAAACGAGTTTATTTAGTTGGTGCACAAAAAGTATACACTGACAAGCCGAAACATTATGACCATCCCCACATTTTTTTAATGAACTCGCCTGGATGACGTGGAGGGCACTTAATTAAGTGAGAATGATATTTAACTGCTGCTGGATAAGGTAAGTAATCATTCTTGCACTTACTTTTGCGATTGAAGTGAAAGGCTGCTGATCTAAGCGAATTTAATATAGGGCAGATCGTAATGGCTCGAAGACTCGGAACGAGTATCACCGAAACTGCACGACTGGTAGGTTGTTCACGATCTGCCGTTGTTAGTATTTATGCAAAAAGGATAAATGACGGTGACACCCGCAGTCGACGCCAAGGTGTTGGTAATCCACGGGTCATCAAAGAAAAAGGACGTCGGAGACTGTCCCTCTTTGTAAACCAAAATAGGCGCGAGACAGTTTCTCGGAACACACAGTTCAGCGGACACTGTTGGATATGGGACTTTACAGCAGACGTCCAACTCGTGTGCCTTTGTTGACTAAGCGTCATCGCCAAATACACCTACAGTGGGCCCGGGAACATCAAGACTGAACCATGGATGAGTGGAAGAGAATTTCCTGGTCAGATGAATCCCGATTTCTCATTCATCACGTCGATGGTCATGTCAGGGTACGCCGTCTGTCATACGAACAGTTGCTGCCGGTCATACACAGGCTGGTGGTGGCGGTATTATGCTTTGGGGGACATTATCATGGGCGACTCTGGGACCTGTAGTTGTGATAGAACAGACCATGAACGCTGCGAACTATCTGAACATCATTGCGGATCAATTGCACCCTTACATGGAGTCTGTCTTCCCAACTGGAAATGGAAACTTCCAGAAGGACAACGTCCCATGTCACAAGGCTGGAATTGTGTTGGAGTGGTTCGAGGAGCATACTGATGAGTTCCACTTAATGTCCTGGCCACCTAACTAGCCTGATCGTAATCAGATGTAGCACATTTGGGGTGTCATGGAGCGGCAGCTCAGAGCTCAAACACCACCATGTCCGAATATCTCGACTTTGCGTGACCTGTCTTCAGTCATGTACCAAGAACTTGTGGCATCTGAGTTGCAGCTGTTTTGCAGGCCAAAAAAGGCGAAACGCGTAGATCAGTAGGTGGTCATAATGTTTTGTCTCTTCAATGTATTTTGAAACAAAATAGACGTGTTACCGGAATCAACCATTTATTAATTATTGTTTATATTCCATTTATCTATGAAAACAAGGTACTTAAAACCGGAGAAGCGTGTGTGGCGAGCTGTAGCGCCGTGGGGAACTGCGGTAATAATTGCACTCAAGTTGGACGTGTGCCACCGCAGCGGCGCTGGAGGTATGCGTGCACTACTCTATTGGATCTAATGTATCTCAGATCGCACTTGCGTTGCCGAAGTGTCGCCGCACGTTAGAAAACCGGATGTGTGCATCGGGCCTAAGACAACTGCGATATATATCATACAAGAGCAATCGGGTATCACGATGATCTCCTTCTGTCTACTTTGTTCGTTTGCAACTGAAAATCCTTCTTATTTTGACTTTATCGTGGTTTGTTAGAGTGCTATAGCACAAGGTCCTGTAATAGACAAGCTACGTGGGACGAAAACAAGACCATTTATCTCGATATCGAAATAATCTCTACTATTGTAAAAGGAAGTGTTTGTCTGCGTGTCTCTATGGTCTGTCCTGACGAATCTATGGCACTTACAATAATGAGACTTAGCACTAGGGTAGTCCAAATTTTTTGACATTTTTGTGCGAAGCCTGAATTTTAAAATTTAATATAGAGCATTTTAAAATGAATTTAATTGAATTTAATTATTATTCTTTTTCCTAGAATGGCAACACCATAAAGAGATGATAGATTCTGAGTTTATTTTTTCCCTTTCCTTTTCATTTTGCGGAGTAACAATTTTTCAGCAGACGAAAAAAACTAATAAAATTTTAACTTGAGTTATGTAGTTCTTTTTCTATCTCCTAGATCGTCAAAGGTAGAGTAAAAATTGCAACGGAATTCAAATCAGCGGAAACTTTCACAATTGATCGATACCTAAAGATATGATTTTCTTTAAATACATAATTTTGAAATTGTAACTTTATATTTTTTTTCCCATATGACCTTCGCCATTGAGAAATCAGATTCCATTTCCAGCACTCAAGCGCATCCAGCGAAGGAAAGCAAAACAAATAAAACAAATTTTGACTGGCATTGTTTAGTTCTTTTACATAAAATTGGGATCGTTAAAGATAGATTAAAAATTTCAACGAATTTGAAATCTGTGGAAAATTTTACACTAGTTAGATACCTTCTACATTTAATTTTTTTTAATCAATAATTTTTCAATTAAATATTTATAATTTCGCAAAAGATTGTGACGTCACACCAATTGGATCTCTACTAATTCGAATTAGGCCGCATTTGACAGTGAGCGTTGCCCGTGGTGTTGGTTTGCGAAGCAACGCCGTGATGGCTGTTGTCCAATAGGCTACGAATTCTCATTTGGTTTTCAAAGAAATCCAACACCACGGGCAACGCTGTTATGGCTGTTATCCAACAGACTACGAATGTCGTAGCAATCACCGGGAGTTAGCGAGCAGTGGTCACACCTGACCCCACGAAAAGAACTGTCACGGGTAGCCCCGTGCTGCCCACGCAATTGCTTGTTACCAATAAATCTGATATTTAAACTTCGTGGTTAAAATTTGGAGACTATATTTCTTATCGAATGGTACCTTCGAACGTGCTCTTCTATGGGTGATGACAAATAAAGCACCATTTATTTCCACAGCTGTACATACATATGCAAAACCAGATAAAACACAAAGCACACTTGGGAGCATAAAGCCTATAAAATAGGATATTTTTGAAAATAAAGATCATACAGAAAACAAAGACCTCTGAGAGAACATCACTTAAACTTACATTACAACAAAACAAACTGGGATTTTTGAGATATTTTCCAAAGAATGTGGAATTTATATGCAGTTTATGTAACTATATAGTTTAAAGAATAGAGAACAAGTTTGAAAACTACTGAACCGTTTATTTTCTACAAAGAGTTTTAGTGTAAAAGGATTGTCGATCGAGAAAGAAATATATTTTAAAGTTTTTATTCGGATGGGTGTTTAAAGGTTGAGATTCAAGGTGTAATATTTTACAGTTGTTTTATAAAATAGGTCTGAAAAAAATAGCTGAAATATTTTCCATCGGCGATTGAAACTTTTGATTGCTCCGTCTCAAATATTTTCAGGGGTAAATCTCGAAACACATTTAAAACTGAAAATTAGAGATACAGTTGTAAAATCACCGACAGAAAAATTAGAAATTCAAATTTAATTTCCATTCAAAGGGCGTTATGTGATTTCAAAATACGTTCTCAAAATTTGAAGCATCGAATCGTATGCGGATTGATAGACCTTTAAAGGTTTAAAATGCGTTTCACACAAAAATCTCAAAAAATTTTACATTTTCAATTGCGAGTTTTAATACAGTACAAAATAGCCATTACAATCGAACAGAAATGTAACAACACAATCGCAGAAATGACACTTAGAATGTAAGAATAAGCAAACACAGAGTAAATAAATTAAAGTACGAAACTAAGAAGTGTAGTCTGAGACAATCTATTCAACCTTCCAAGCGTTTCTACGAGATATCTCATTCAAGATCTGGTAATTTTTGCTAAAGACGAGATTTCTCGTCTAAAATCTGGTCATTTCTACTCAGGACAAGATGTCTAAAATCTAGTTATTTTTCCTAAGGCCACCTCGACTAAGATCTGGTAATTTTTAACAAGCACGAGATATCTCGTCAAAGATCTGATCATTTCTGCTCAGGACGAGGTGTCTAAAATCTGGTCATTTTTGCTAAGGACGAGATATTTCGTCTCAGATATGGTCATTTTCCCTAAGAACGAGGTTTCTCGTCATAAACCTAGTCATTTTTGCAAAGGTCGATGTACCTCGTTTCAGATCTGATAATTTACCTCGTCTAAGATCTGATCATTTACCTCGTCTAAGATCTGATCATTTACCTCGTCTAAGATCTGATCATTTACCTCGTCTAAGATCTGATCATTTACCTGTTCTAAGATCTGATTATTTCTGCTCAGGACGATGTCTCTAAATTATGACCAGTTTTGCTAAGGATGATATATCACGTCTCAGGTCTGGTTATTTTTCCTAAGGACGAGATATCTCGTATAATATCTGGTAAGTTTTGTTAAGTACGAGGTATCTTGTCTAAGATCTGGTCATTTCTACTCAGGACGAGATATCTAAGATATGGTCATTTTTGCTAAGGACGAGATATCTTTTCGAGATAAAATTGGTTTATTGCTCCAAGGAGAATGAAGATCCAAGTAGGAAAAACAAATCGTCTCTTTCCTAGACTGGCGACATTTTGGAAAAAATGTTTACACTAGAGCCTGGATTACAAGTATAGGACAGTTTTCGAAGCGAAGGAAAAAAACCAAAAGAGTTAAACCATACTCCCAGAATAAATTCGAAAAGATTTAAGAGCAGGGCAATGCAGTATGTAGTAGTTGGAACACGTCCATATCTTCACGAAGGTTATAGAGCGTCCAGCGAGGGTCAGGTAGCGTTCCAATATGGCGGATATATTGGACAAGACAATCGTGTTCCATGGCGTCAAATTGCGCTTCATTTCTAGGTCTGACAGATTTTATTACACCAAGGTTTAGAGGACTTTCACGAGAAGTACTTCTTCAGCCTCGTCTTGGTACGATTACGAATAAATTCAAGGCAACGCTTCTAGAGTTGTAAAATATTTGCTTCTTTTTTGACAAAAGATCAGCCTCTGCCATTGCCACCAACCACACTGTATCCGGGTAATCATTTTGCGTTTGGCAGTTAATTGAGTCTCATTCGGCACTTCTCGATGGCGGTGGATTGTTGGACAGCTAATGAATTGTCGGCACGAAAGGCAGCTTTAGAGTCTGAAAGCTTTTGAGGATTGTCGAAGGCAAGACCTAGTTGCGAAAGAGTAATGGCCCAAGGCCTCAACCTCTCCATCAAAGCAGTGCGGTGTCTACCAATCGATGCATAGATACAAGAGTTCACGTTAAACTCATGCTCCGGTATTAATACAACCATCTACAGATGAGCCATTAGTGCAAATCGCAAACCAAACCGGTTTAGGATAAAGTTTGTTGATTGTGATATAGGTCAGGGATCTTAAGATATTGCTGGTGTCAGTCTTATGAACAGAGGTAACGCAGTCGGAACGCACGTTGAGAATCCTAGTTTAAATTGGATTGCGGGGCGCCAGTCAATCACATTTGAACAGTAATCAAAACAACAAAGGTCTTAAGTACGCCCTGTAAGAAGCCTACCTGGATTTTAAGACTACGATGTCAATGATCTTCACAGTTCCAAGGAGATAGATGTCAATGATCTTCACAGTTCCAAGGAGATAGATGTCAATGATCTTCACAGTTCCAAGGAGATAGATGTCAAGATGATCTTAAACATTTCCCCCACAGGAGCTCTTTCTTTAATAATCGATCGTTTGTAGAGTGGGATACGATCTGGGGTTTGACTTCGTCATCTGGCCGTGGTTCAAAATTACGTGGTGTTGTACTCGGATCTTACTCTTGGGGGATTGATCCCGGTTCGTCGCCAATAGCCCATTGTGTTGCTCCAGTGTGACGTTAATTACAAAAATAACTACCTTTAATAATCGATACAATTTGCTGGCTTCCCGTGTATTATAGCGTCTCTAAGGGTAGATTTAACTGCACCAGTGGTTAAACGTAGAGCTTGATTATGGTAAGTTTAAAGTAATGTTTTAATTGGTGAGATGTAGTTACTAAAGTTTCTTACCAGTAGGTAAGCATTGAAAGGACAAAGGTCTTAGAAGACATGTTAAGAGGTCGATCGCGGAAGCATACCGCACTTATATCCACCAAGAAGCTTTTCTTCGATAGAATATTTATCGCAAATGGCGCGAAATGATTTCGTGGGTCATTTCACGGTTATGTGTGCATAGTTGGGCTTCGGTGCCGCAGTGGCGCCGCACGTTGAAAAACCGGATGTGCGTACCGGGCCCAACTGCCTTGCGCCACTGGATAGGGACAATCTTCCAAACCAAGTTAAACAGGTCTTTTAAGCAAAGATGTTTTTGCTTGGCGTTCGAAGAGATTCAAGAAATGCCGTCGCCGGGGGATTTCGAAGGATCACAGTTTATCGCTCCCTGCCGGATACGTTATCAGGCAAAATAAATAATAATCTTCAGAAATAGCCATACGTGATGACAGCACGACCTTTACCACCTTTGTAGAAATGGACTGAAAGGTCATCTGTCTTTTCACAGGAGCCGCACTGTATATGCATACTTATGCACCAAACTAAGTTCATTCTTTGTTCCAGAATTATTTCTGTTGAGCATTAAATCTCAGAATAGTATTTCTATTCGTGCGATTCTGAATAGTATAGCTATTATCTTTTATGACTCTGAATATTGTTGAAATTCTCTTCTAATGGTTCTGAACAGTATTGATATTATTATTCATGGAGATGAATAGCATTATTCTTGGCTTCTTAAAATGGCGCTGAATTGTTTTGCTATTCTCTACTATGGTGCTGAAAAACATTGTTATTCTTTTTTATTGTGCTGGATAGTATTTCTATTCTCTCTTATTGTTCTGAATAGTATTAATATTCTCTCTAACGGTTTGGAATATTATTCTATTATCTGTTTTTGGTTCGGAATAGTATTTCTATTATTTTTTTTGGTTCGAAATAGTATTTCTATTATCTTTTTTTTTTTGGTTCGGAATAGTATATATATTATTTTTGTTTGGTTCGGAATACTATTTCTATTATCTTTTTTTGGTTCGGAATAGTATTTCTATTAACTTTTTTTGGTTCGGAATAGTATTTCTATTATCTTTTTTTGGTTCGGAATAGTATTTCTACTATCTTTTTTTGGTTCGGAATAGTATTTTTATTATCTTTTTTTGGTTCGGAATATAGTATTTCTACTATCTTTTTTTGGTTCGGAATAGTATTTATTTTCTCTTTTATCTCTGAATAATATATTTTCTTTTTGGAGCTTAAGCATTGTTATTATCTCTTATATGTGCTGAATTACATTGTTATTCTTTTCAATGACGCTGAATATCATTGCTATTCTCTTTTATGGCGATGAATAGTATGGCCATTGGCCAGCCTGTTACACTTTTTAAGGTAATAAATAATATTTTTTATAGAGAATGAGAAAAAATGCTGAAATAACCATGTATCAGTTGCATAAACTCGACATAAAAATTCTGCATGCATCATTCCACTTCACTTCAAAATCATACCTCTCTTCAATTCCGATGACTCCATTCTAATGACAAGTTAAATAAAAGATTGTCTCCTTCAAATCGTTTGTAAGGAATGGTATTTCAGAGGGCAGTAAGCGGGATAGAGCATTTGATTACAGGGTTTCACGATATAAATTTCAGAACTTAAAGAAAAAGGGAAAGTGACTATTTTTTACTACCGAAATAACGGGCTTTGTCGAGTTAGATTTATGTCCCATTACAGAGAGTAGGTTGGAAGATTATGTGAGTCCAATCATTTGCCGCCATTGATTGCTGCGATCGTTTTCTCGCGTTTTATTTAAAAGATATTGGGTGAAATGAAGAGACATTTTCTTCTCAATGTACTGAGGCATAGCAACCAGTTAAGTGCACTTTGATATTTTCGTGACTGAAATGCTGCTATTCTGGTGTTTTGTTTGAATTGTTCTTTGGTGTGTAAACGAAAAGATTTTTAATTAATGCTGTTTTGCAAACGGCAAAGAAAGTTGTGCTTGTTTAACGAAAACAGAGGACGAGCTTTTCTATGTAACTTAAAACCGTGTGTAAAGAGTGCTTCTAAATTCCACGGTCAAACTTTAAAGGTTTTTGTAGGGTGCATCAAAATTAAGATTTTTTGTCGGAGAATGTATGTCCGCAACTTCAAAGCGTAGCTGATAGAGGGCGCTGTTAAGCGTGTTTGCAAGTCGCAATGTGTAAATTTGTGGATTTTTCACGTAATGAAAAGTTTACATATGAATTCCAAGAATGCTTTTAACATATAGGACTGCTGATGGAAAAAATTGCTTCATTTTTTGGATTTTATGATAAGGACTACATTTGCCCAAGCTGCACTAAACACAAGGTAGCGTCAATTAACACACATGCAAACAGAAGATAGGTTCAGAAGTAGGTAGATGAATTTACGTTGCACTGGAGCCACAGAAGAAATATTAAATTAAAATAATGGTATTATTTTTATGAGCCAATGTTATGAACATGTGATCAAAACAAGTAGTAACGTAACCCTTGCACAATTTTGCTTGCCGGGTGGAATCGTCTGATTATTCATCTGATTGGTCCACAGGACGGGAGAAGACGCCAATCCATTGATTCATTATCTGATTGGTCTGCGCGAGAAAGAAGACTTGCGTTTTCACCATTTTTTCTACACTCTAGAAATGTACATTGAGGTCAGGTGCACGCATCCGGTTTTTCATCGTGCGACGACACACATCCAACTTGCGTGCAATTTGTACCGCAGTTCCCCACAGCGCCGCAGCTCGCCGCATACGCTTCTCCGGTCTGAAGTACCTTGTTTTCATAAATAAATGGAATATAAATAATAATTAATAATGGTTGTATCGAGTAAAACGTCTATTTTGGTTCAAAATATTGTCGTGTAGATTTGCAAAAGGCAAGCGAGGACAAAGATTGCTGATCTCAACTCGAGACTTTATTATATTGAACTGAGTGATACATCTCCTTTTATACCTTTTCCGAAAAATGAATCGAACATTCGAGAATTCGAAAGTTCTAGAAATTAACATAAGTATATTAACATAAGTATATTACTGAAGAAGTGAGAAACAAACAGAAAGGGAACTTTAAAATGAAATCTACTTTTAGGCCACTTGCTTCTAGTGGGATTGGAACTCCGTACCTTCCAATTTGCAGTAAGGTGCAATACCCGACTGAGCCACGATTTTTTGACGAAGTGAATAAGTTTCGCTACATTTCCCCCTCCTTAAGACCAAGCAGCGTCCCGCTGCAGCCTGATCTGGCTCCTTGTAACAGGTCCCCTGGAAATGCTGTGCTCTCTTCCGTCATCCAGTTGTTTCTTTGGATCAAGATAGGGTTTTAACCTAAGGACGTGGACTACATCTTTTGAGATCCGCCGTCTGCTATTCTCCTCCATACTTTCTACTTCGTATGTTACGTCAGATAGTCGCCGTGTTATTCGATAGGGTCCGAAATAACGTCTTAGGAGCTTTTCGGACAGTCCAACCTTTCGTACTGGAGTAAAGATCCAGACTAAGTCTCCGATGTTGTAGTTGACTGGTCGATGTCTCTCGTCATATCGTCGTTTATCAGTTTGTTGAGCGTCAAGGATGTGGATTTTTGCAAGCTGTCTAGCTTCCTCTGCCCTGGTGATCAGATGTTGCACGTAATTATCGTCGTGATTTTCTGTATTGAGCGGAAGAATTACGTCTAGAGGTGTCTGGATATCTCTGCCATGAACGAGAAAAAATGGACTGAACCCTGTGGTGTCTTGTTTTGCCGAATTGTAGGCGAAAGTCACAAAGGGTAGGATGGAATCCCAATTTCTTTGCTCGACGTCTACGTACATGGACAGCATGTCTGCCAATGTCTTGTTAAATCTTTCTGTCAAGCCATTGGTTTGTGGATGGTAGGATGTTGTCAGAAGATGAGACGTCTGGCACAATTGATTGACGTCTTTCACAATATTGAATAAGAAGGAACGTCCTCGATCACTTATCATTTCTCTGGGAGCACCGTGCTTCAGTATGATATCTTCGACTATAAATTTAGCGATTTCCGTGGCCTCAGCAGTTGGTAATGCTTTTGTGATAGTGAACCTCGTAAGGTAATCTGTACAAACAATGATCCAGCGGTTTCCGTTTCGGGTAACTGGAAAGCGTCCAAGTAGATCAATCCCAATTTTGGCAAAT
The DNA here is from genome assembly GCA_947359465.1 of Metellina segmentata. Lineage (NCBI taxonomy): Eukaryota > Metazoa > Arthropoda > Arachnida > Araneae > Tetragnathidae > Metellina > Metellina segmentata. Next base: position 44,122,392 of record OX375880.1, read on the forward strand.
GGTATGTCAGGGGGTCTGATCGGGTGAAGTTGCCCCGGTGGCAATTGCGAAGGAGATTTTCGTCTTTGACATTCTCGGCAATGTGACACATATCGGCGTGTGCTCCCATATAGTCCTGGCCAATAGTATTTCCTCCTTATTCGGTCGTAGGTTTTGGCGAATCCGAGGTGACCGGCGGTTGGGGCATCATGAAGACTCTTTAAGACATCGCCGCGGAGTTGTTTCGGTACGACCAAGAGCCACTGCTGTCCCATAGGATCATAGTTTCTTTTGTAAACCACACCGTTTCTAAGTTGATAACTTCGGTATCCGTCACCTCTTTTAAGAATTTTAATTATGGGCTTCAGCTGCTTATCTTTTAGCTGCTCTTTTCTGTAATCTGTGATGGCTGAAAGGAAGGGGATTTCATCACCGTTTTCGTTTACTGTTTCGAGAAGGGGCTTTCTCGACAGCGAATCGGCATCGGAATGTTTGTGACCGCTCTTGTAGACTATGGTGATGTCGTACTCCTGCAACCTTAAAGCCCATCGTGCAAGTCTTCCAGATGGGTCCTTAACATTGGCTAGCCAGCACAAAGAGTGGTGATCCGTTACTACGGTAAAGGGTTTTCCAAATAGATACGGTCTGAATTTACTGATCGACCAGATGACAGCAAGGCACTCCTTTTCGGTTGTAGAATAGTTCTTTTCAGCGGCTGTCAGGGACCTGGATGCGTAGGCTATCGGTCTTTCCTTATCATCTTGGATCTGTATTAGTACTGCGCCGATGCCATAACCACTAGCGTCTGAATGTATCTTCGTTTCTGCATTTGGAAGGAAATGTCCCAAAACAGGTTCACTTGTTAGTAATTTTTTGAGAGTTGAAAAAGATTCCTTCTGTGAAGTACTCCAAGAAAACTTCACATCTTTCTTCAATAAATCATGCAGGGGTTTTGCAACATCAGCGAATTTTTTGACAAATCGTCGGTAATAAGAGCACAGGCCTAGAAAACTTCGAACATCTGCGATATTTTCTGGAACAGGAAAATTCTTTACAGCGGCTATCTTTTGTGGATCGGGATAGATTCCATGTTGATCAACAAGGTGTCCAAGTATCGTTAGTTTCTTTTTGCCAAATGAGCATTTGGTGGAATTTAGCGTCAGTCCGGCTTCTTGGATACATTTCAAAACTTTTCTCAAGCGTATTTGATGTTCTCGGAAATTCGGTGCATACACAATGATGTCATCTAGGTAGCAAAGACAGATATTCCACTTCAGGCCTCGTAGTACAGTGTCCATCATCCGTTCAAATGTAGCGGGAGCGTTACATAATCCGAATGGCATGACTTTAAATTCATAAAGACCATCTGACGTTACAAAGGCTGTCTTTTCTCTATCTTTATCATCAACCTCTACTTGCCAGTAACCGGATTTTAAATCCATCATAGAGAAAATTTGTGCACCAGCTAGGCAATCCAAAGCGTCGTCGATGCGTGGTAGTGGATAGACGTCTTTTTTAGTGACCTTGTTCAATCTTCTGTAATCGACACAAAAGCGCCATTCACCATTTTTCTTTTTCACAAGTACGACTGGAGATGACCATGGACTGGTTGATGGCTGTATCACGTCTTCTTTTAGCATCCGTTGTACTTCGTCTCCAATCACACGTCTTTCAGTGGCTGATATACGGTAAGGTCTCTGCTTGATTGGGACGCTGTCACCTGTGTCGATCTTGTGTTTCACAGAATTACCACTGGATTTCTTCAATTGCCTGTTAAAGTCGAAAATGTCACTAAATTCTTCCAGCAGATTCAATAACTCGTCTTCTTCAATAGTAGTCAGCTTAGTATCTAAAAGTTCTTTAAATGTTTCTCGTTTTAATCGCCTTCTGGAATTGTGTCTCTTAGAACCTTCTCGATCTTCATCACTTAAAGAACAAATTGCATCGTTTGTTACTGTCGTTAAGCAAGCTATGTTCATTCCCTTCGGTATCAGTTGGGTTCGTCGAGAGAAATTTGTAACCCATACTTTACAACAGCCATTTTCAACGTTAACGATTGAGGCTGGTATAGACAGCTCTCTTTCACACGTGAGAATTGTATTACCAATAATCATAGCTTTATCTGCTTCTGGAATTTCTGGATTAAGAGTACATATTTGCTTTGTCGAATTGGCTTCAATTACGTAATCTGTTGCGGCAAACAAGGTGCAAGAGCAATCTGATTTACCTGACACCTGGTTGTCTGGAAGGATTTCTGCAAGTTGAAGTTCTTCATTTCCGCAATCTATGACAGCATCAGTGGCACGGAAAAAGTCCCATCCAAGTATCATTTGGTGGCTACACTGTGGAAATACCAGAAATTCAAACGGTTTCACAGTCCCATTCAAGTCGACTTTTAATACACAGCGTCCTGAGGCGGCTACAGATTTTCCACAGGCAGTTTTCAGTACAGGTCAATCCTCAGTAAACATAGGTGTATTCAATTGTACTCGTAATTCTTCAGATATGACCGAGTAATCGGCACCAGAATCAACAAGGGCTTTTACACATTGTCCATTCACTGTGATATAGGTGGAAGTTTTCTTTAACTTGGTTGTAGTATACGTCGGAGGATTTTCTTCAACTGCGGCCTTACCTCCTGGACAGGTCGCCCGAGTTAGTTTTCCTCATTTGGTCGGCGTGGAGAACGGCTGGAGCGGCGAACAGGCGATTGTGACTGTCGGCGGTTGAAGGAGCGGCGAGGGTATGGTGAACTACTTCTGAAACTGGAAGAAGTAGGCTGTATATGTCGTGCATAGTTGTCGTCAAAGCTGTGTAGGGTCTCAGTGTCAATTTCTCGTCGAGGATTAGATGTTCTGAGGGCTCTTGTATCTGCAAATATTTGTCGTCTCTCCCTACAGTACCTCAGCACGTGTCCTGGGCGTCCGCAATGGTAGCAGAGAGGTACATTATTGGCAGCTCTCCACAAATCTGTCTTACGCTGTGGAACGGCGCTGTTTCTGGCCTCACGTCTTGGCTGTGACCCAACTGGAACTGAAACTCGAGGAGGGCCGTTGCGACTTCTTGGACCTGTGAGTGGTGCTAGAGCTTCCATAACTTCTTCCCGGACCAGAGATGCGACGTCCGTTGGTGAAGCAGGGTCGTCGTTCGTGTAGTTTTGTACTTCCGGCAAGAGCTTTTGAAGCTCTTCCCTGACAATTGTTCGTACCAGCGATCTTAAATCACCAATGTCTGTTTCGGCCGAAACTGCAGAAACATTTGGCAGCCTCTGGAATCTTGGTCGGGTGATACGTCTTCGTCGGAGGCTTTCTATTTGACGGCAGCGTTTCACAAAAGCATCGACGGTCTCATAGTCCTGAACCAAAAGGATCTGGTGCAAGTCCTCTGCAATCCCCTTCATGAGATGGGCTACTTTCTCGACATCTGGCATGGAAGGATCAACTTTTCGGCATAGAGCGAGTACGTCTTGGATGTATGATTCAGACGTCTCGCCAATTTGTTGAGCACGTGCAACCAACAGTCTCTCAGCTTGACGCTTTATGTCATCTGTTTGGCAAAACGTGTTGTTCAGGGAATTCCTGAACGAAGTCCAATCAGTAAAAGTGTCCTCATTGTTATCAAACCATTGTCGGGCTGTTCCGGCGAGGTAGAATATGACGTTTGCCAGACACATCTGTTCGTCCCAACGGTTATAGCTGGCGATTCGTTGAAAGTCCTTGAGCCACCGGCGAACATCTGGTTGGTCGTCTCCAGAGAATATGCATGGACTTCTGGGTGGCTGGTAGGTCAGGAACGGCACTGGTGCAATGGTGACTGGAGCGGAGCTGGCAACTGGGAGCTTTTGCTCGGTGTCTTCATGGTCAGACATTTTCCTCGGGCCTCTACTAGGATTCGGTAAAGAGCCAAACTCAGGAGGGAGTCCTTGAAGACGTAGACTTCTGCGAAATTCTTCCGCCGTATTTATTTTACCCGGCGCCTCCACCAAAATGTCGTGTAGATTTGCAAAAGGCAAGCGAGGACAAAGATTGCTGATCTCAACTCGAGACTTTATTATATTGAACTGAGTGATACATCTCCTTTTATACCTTTTCCGAAAAATGAATCGAACATTCGAGAATTCGAAAGTTCTAGAAATTAACATAAGTATATTAACATAAGTATATTAACATAAGTATATTACTGAAGAAGTGAGAAACAAACAGAAAGGGAACTTTAAAATGAAATCTACTTTTAGGCCACTTGCCTCTAGTGGGATTGGAACTCCGTACCTTCCAATTTGCAGTAAGGTGCAATACCCGACTGAGCCACGATTTTCAGACGAAGTGAATAAGTTTCGCTACAATATACTTTTTTTTGTACCAAGTACGCGAAATAAACACGTTTTCTTCGATAGAATATTTATCGCAAATGGCGCGAAATGAGTATTTGCGTAATTTCACGGTTATGTGTGAATAGTTGGGCGTCGGTGCCGCAGTGGCGCCGCACGTTGAAAAACCGGATGTGTGCACCGGGCCTAACACATGTATCAAGGCATAAGCGGTTTTTACCAAACGAAGTAATAAGGTTTCAAATTAATCAACCAATTCAAATTTTGCATCGTAGTCACGTGACAACTAGTCGAAATGTCGGTCACACATTTTGAAATTCGTCTCGATAGTAATTCTCAGTCTACTTATATTTCACATCAATGGTTGAAAAGGTGCTATGATCCACGCACGTGGTGTCCAAAATCGTCTCGTATTTTATGATGAGTCCGGAAACTTAACTAAATATTTGCGAGTAGGATACATCATAATTATTGGTGATTTCATCGCTAACAGCATTTACCAATAATTGTACCTTCTTGCAGCAGTGTACTAAATTCAACTCTAGAATTCTTTCTAATCGTTTACAGTTCATGGTGAGATGGAATAAAAAAAAAAGAACAAAGCTAAAAAAAAAATGGCGGAAACAAACTAAACTATTTCTCTTTTCCGCTGTGGTGACAGCGAGTAAAAGATCGAGATCGCAGTCAGTCACTTCAGTCATCGGAAACTTAAGAAATCAGCAGTTTCAATTTTCGTCCCACTTCATTTCCCCAGAGTATTTTCAACCTCCGGTATTCTTTTTTTTGAAGTAGAGTTTCAGCGCCATTTTTTTTTGTTTTGTTTATTTCCACGAGTTGTTTTTCGGAAAACCCATTGTTCTTTCGCAAAGTAATTTTTATGTGCGTCCAACCAAACACACACAAAAGTTTTGCTGTTTAATTTTACAGTTTATGATTTCACCGAATTGGTTTACTTCAGTTCTGACCGCCGTATGATCACATAACGTTCGATTTTTTACGCATGCGCAGTATGGTTCCCGGAGAAGTCTTGTGGCAAAGACATTGTACGTTTTCGCAGCCAAGTCCCACTTTTTTAGGAGTCGCGGTAGCCCAGTCCGAAGAGCAAAGGATTAGGAAGAGGAGATCGCGAGTTCGAAATTAAGTCCACCCAAAGCCCGTCTTGTACGTGGGAGCTGATGCACGTCAAATCTACCGTTGCCTCAAATGTCCTCATGTTGACGTGATCTGGAATTTAGGAGAGTGGGGTGTTAGTTCAGGTGTTGATCTCGTCATCTGACCATTATCCAAAATTTCTAGGCGTTGTACCTAGATCTTTCCCTTTGGGATTAATTCCGAATTTCGTACATGATTATTTTTACCTTTATAGTTTAATTTTATCATAGATAGATTAAGTCCACCCAAAGCCTGTCTTGTACGTGGGAGCTGATGCACGTCAAATCTACCGTTGCCTCAAATGTCCTCATGTTGACGTGATCTGGAATTTAGGAGAGTGGGGTGTTAGTTCAGGTGTTGATCTCGTCATCTGACCATTATCCAAAATTTCTAGGCGTTGTACCTAGATCTTTCCCTTTGGGATTAATTCCGAATTTCGTACATGATTATTTTTACCTTTATAGTTTAATTTTATCATAGATAGATGCAGTATAAATAGTAATATGTGTTAGAAATTAATATTATGTGGTGTATAGTGTTCCACAGTTATTTTGTACAAGAAGTCCATTTTGTCTGTATGAGTGGGTATTTGGTATTTTTTTTAACTAATGTTACACTGGAGCAACATTACGGACTTCTCTTTGTGAGAGGGATCTGAGAGTAAACAAATCTGACAAAAGAAAAACTTTAGCTTCCGCTACTCAAATGCTCTCTCGTGGAATTTAACTGGAATACTTTTGTTGTTGTTTCTCATGCCTACACTGGCATACCAGAGGAGTGCCAGGCCCGTCGAAGACGGCGAGGGGGTGCACCTTCCATGTTATTGAGCCCCATAGGGAGGAAGTCCGACTTTGCTCAACATACATGGCACATCCGTTTTACAGGAAGGCTCCTTTCATACATCCATTCACTCACACATATCGTAATTTAGATCCCAATCACAGGCCGATAACCCCCTGATCAGGTACCACCAGATATATTGATTTGGTATGGGAACATGGGGGACTTTGTGACCACGACCTATTTAACGTGCCCCAGTCACCATTAGTGAACACGACGGTCTTTAGCCAGGTCGAAGCGCTGATCTCGCAATCATCATAATTGCAGGCTCCGCCGAGGACAGAACCCACAACCCTTCTGATGCGAGCCCGACGAGCTACCGCGGTTCTGGGATACTTTTAAATGTCATTTATCGCTATTTTGACAATATTTGTTAATTTTATTGATGTCGACCAATCAACTATCATATTTTAATTCAAAATACATTCTTTGTGATTTTTATTTGCGGAATACTGAAATCGTATTCGAAAAAAAAGTGACGTCACACTTTGAATGCGTAAAGAAAACACGTTCCATTTCAGAAATGCTACGGTCACCTACATTTTTTTTGTTGACAAGAAGTACCTTTCATTGACAGAAGTAAAAGATAAGTTAACTTAACCTTTAGACAACGGCTGGTACAGCAGTTGTACCATGATAACGCCAAGAAAGATTATAGGCTACAGCCAGTACATCAGCTGTATCTTGAAAGTTAAAAGAATCGCGCCAAGAAAGAATTGCTCATGTTATACTATACGTATCTATAGCCGCAGTCAAAATGTTAAAATGTAGTTCATCGCCTCTTTGGCAACGTTTGGCGTTTAATATAATTAGTGTTGACCAACCAACAATCGTATATCTATTAGGGATGCGACATTGCTGTCGATGTTTTCAAAACATCGATGTTTTTTAAAAAACATCGATGTATTTTACATCGATGTATTGGGATCGATGTTTTTGTAACATCGATGTTTATACGTGTAGATGTTTTTACGTTGTCGATGTTTTATTTTTAAATGAAAAAAGTACCGTTATGAAAATTTAAAAAATAACCAAGTAGCATAATTTTCATAATCAGCAAATTGAACATACTTTTTGATCAAAGTGGCCAAAGGTGAAGGGTCTGAAAAGTAGGGATACGACGTCGATGTTTTCAAAACATTGATGCTTTATAAAAAAACATCGATGTATTGGAGCTGATGTCACATCACTAGTTGCTAAACCAGTTATAAGAAATGGGGTGAAACGTTTAAAGGCACTGAATTTTAAAAACATCGAAAGTTTGGTGGCGATGTATTATTAACATCGATGTTTCAAATTTGAACATTGATGTTTTGCTGTCGATGCAACATCACTAGGTGCTAAACCAGTTTTAAGAAATGGAGGGAAAAGTTTGAATTCACTAAATTTTAAAAACATCGATAGTTTGGGTGCGATGCATTATCAACATCGATGTTTTGCTGTCGATGTTGCATCCTTAGTTACTGAACCAGTTTTAAGAAATGGGGAAAAAGTTTAAATACACTGAATTTTAAAAACATCGATGTTTTTGGAACGATGTTTTAATTTTGAACATCGATGTTTCAAACCATCGATGTTTTGCTGTCGATGTCGCATCCCTAATATCTATTCGGAATTCATCCTTTAGAATTTTTATTGACATTGGGGGAGGGGGTATATCGTACTTTAGGATCTGGTCAGCTTTCTTCTGATGACGAGATATCTCGTAGCGATCTGGTCAGTTTTGAAAATGACGAGAATACTCGTCAAGACAAAACCAAAAGGGTTAAGGGTTGTTAAAAATGAAACGCGGTACTTTTTTAAGTTTGATATTGCCTAAGCGCTGAAGACAATGTTTGATTTAGGGGTTTTCATTATTTAAAGAGATCGTAGCGGGGGATATTTAGTTTTCGATTTTTATTTAATCCTTTGCGTGAAGTAATTCTCTCCATAAAACTCATTCCTAATTCATTATTTTTATTAATTTAAGGGGAAAAAGGAAAACACTTTAGTCCCTAGCTTAACATACACCGCGCGGAAACTTTCATTTCTTTGTTTGTGTTTGTGCAATGCATTAGAAGTGGTTTCAATTCGCTTCACGGGGTATAAATTATTCATTGCAAACTGCCTCCTTTTATTCAAACATGAGTGCAAAAAGGATGGAAAAATTCAGGGCTCGAAACAATCACGCAATGAGCTCATACCATTACCTAAACTTCCACGAAATTTTTGTTTGCAGAGGAAATACTTCTCCTTTTCGTGTTGATCTTGTTGCATTTCGAAAACAATTTAGCCGAAATGAAAAAAGGGCAAATAAGCGTATCTAGCGTAAATCAATCTACTCAGAATTTACAGGTACAAAGATTGGTAATTGAAAACAAATACACACAAGTAAAAAAGTTTTCCAAAAATGAAAACCTTTTTGTAACTAACTCACCTGCTCATTAGGGTATTTCTATGTAGCTTAAATATTTACACACGTGCTAGAATTCTATGAACAAACCACACATCGTGTCTAATCAATATGAACATCGATTTAAAATGAAGTACAATATACTACCCAGCAATAATGGACCGGACAGCAAGATGCGATGGTATAAAGGAAAGAATACACGCTTTAATAGGATGTTCCCCCACGTGCTGCAATTGCACTAGAAACTCTTCTAGGCATGCTTTCAACAAGGTTTTGTTACACAGCTATGGGTATTTGTGTCCAGTCCTGCTGCAAGATTGTCCAAGGTTACATGATTCTGGTATATTCCAATACATTTCTTTTGATTTTTTTTCAGTTTACATTTAAGTGTTACATTTCGTATTTAATTATTAGCATTTTACAAACACAAAGTATAATGTTTCTATGTGAGTTACGGAAACAAATATTTCAGCAAGTTCTAAAAATTTTGAATGGTCCTAAATTGTTTTCTGTACTAGTTTGTATATTGTAAATTGTAAACGTAACTCATCCTGTGTGAACGGTAATGCTTGGTTGTCACGGTAATGATATAGGCTGACTTTCAAAAAGGTAGGCAGTTGAAATAACATTGCCCTTTTAGCAACGCAACGGGTTGTTAGCGGCGGTCGGGATCAATCCCGAAGGGAAAGATCCGAGTAGAACACTTCATTATTTTAAACCCGTTTAGGTGACAAAATCTGCACCTGAACTGTCATACCCACTCTCAAAAATTCTTTACCACTCTAAAGTGAGAACATTTGTATTTGTTTAACGTGCGCCAGCCTCCAACAACACGACGGTCTTTGGTTGGATAGAGTTTCGAACTCGCAACCCTCCGTTTGCTAATTCGTTACTCTTCCAGATGGGTTACCACAGCTCATTCAAAAAGGATACCGTGTAGATTATGTCGAGTACAATATTGTAATATATTCATGGGACACTAGATTTCATGAAGGTATACAAGGAAAACGATAAAATTATTTTATAGTTTAAACGATATATTTACACTATAATATTTCATTCTTTAAATTCTTCATATACGGTAGATGGCCATTTCACATATTGATACCGGAAATTCATTATACTTCACTATAAATCTGAAAGAAAACAACATCAAAACAAAATTGCTTAGAAGTATAAATAATATTGCTTTCGAACTCTACCTTCCCTTAATGGTGTAACGTGCAATGTAATTTTATGCACCATGTGAAACAGTAAACGATACTACATGAAATTGTTATGCTTTCAAATGGAAATCGAGAGTGATATTGAATACATCACTTTTGACATAGGTTACATTACGGAGGAATATTTCTAGACCTCTAAAGAATACATTTATGTATGGAAATTGCGGTTATAAAATTTGAGGGGCCCATTTTGAAAGAAATCTACTTTAAGGTAATATCTATTCTTAAGAGCAGAAGGGCAGAAATACGCTTGGAAGAAAAAGAACAGATGAAATAAAATATTAACCCTTCGAAATTCGACGTTGCCATTGAGGCCATAATGAGCCGTATAGATAAGCCTTGAAAAGAAAAGGAGAAAACCTTTCAGCAAAAAACATTCCTTTTCGACCAATTCTTTCATATAATAGGAATCTCAACACACATATAATGATTCGAATAGGAAAACTTATTACTCAGATTTTATTCCAACAAAGAATATAAATAACCACGGTCAGAATCGGAATTCTTTCAAGAAAACGGCGATTCCAAAAGGATCCAAAACCAGCACGATACAAAAATTCCGCCCCATCGATTAATCGATTCGAGCTATAACGCGAGCCACAGCAGAAGGAATCGGAAACTTTTAAATTATTGACAATTGGAGGGGGGGGATATGGCAACAGAGAGAAAGATGGATTAAAATCAGACGATCTGGGTTAGGGAAGAAATGGCGTCATGCATTTCGCACCGATGGGATACATATATATTTATGCAGGATAGGTTCCGCGAAGCAGGTGATGATAAAAAAAAAATTCTTTAATTCTCAGAAATTTACGATGTATGGATATTTTTGTTGGCACAGTCGATTTTCTCTCTGCGAAGCCATTTTCTTTGCAATAACTATACTTCAAGAGTTAAAGAATATAGCAGCGAAGAGTGCCGTAAAGAAAGTTTTTTCGCGTTTCTTTTCGACTTGACTTTGAAAGTATCATTTATCTGAAAGTATACTTTTCTTTCGGAGTAAAAAAAAAAATATCATAAATTACAGTCACTACACGAAGCGATTTGTTGCCGTTCGGCGTTTTTCAGGAAAATAAAAATCGGACATAAAAAAAAGAGCAACTAAAAGGGATTGGAGAACAAATTTCGCGCTCCAGTAGTTGGCTACTTCGTAGAAAATATATTTTTCACACTTTTTGTTTTGGTTTTTTTCTGTACCACTGGACTTTTTGTTTCAATTGGGAAATGTCATTTCGGCTCGCTGTCTTACGTGTTCATTCTGTTAAGTTTGTAAATCTTTTACTCTAGAATGGTTGGAATATGGTCAACTGAATGAAATATTAGTTTTTAGAATTAAATTTGTACTAGAGTGATTCGATGTATAATACGGTCCTTAAATATTAATTTCAAATTTTCTTCGCCTTGCATATATTTATTAAATCACACACACAATCCTTACATAAATTTAACTAATTAACCCTCTTGGGGGGGGTTGTCTCGACACGTTATCTCGTCATTAGAAAAATAGTGACCAGATTTTGATGGAAGAGACGCTTCGTCTTTAGAAAACAGGCCAGATCTTGATATCACTATCAGGTTTCATCATCAAATCAAGATCTCATCAACAAAATATCGGCAATATCTCGATGACGAGGTATTTGGCCATTGCAAAAATAGTTCCGATCGAGATGGACTAGGTATCTCGTGGTAAAAAACGTGGAGGGTTAATGCGACATTTAATTATGTTTTATGTATGACATTCCAAGCCATGGAACAAAATTCCGATAACTCCAGAAGAGGCACTTTTTCAAAGAAACAGAACATAATTCCTTAATCAAAACAAGCATCAACTTCTATGAATATCAACTGTAATAAGAATTCAACGCTTATGACAAACTAGACGTTCAAAAACAGTTCTACTCGCATTATGTCATCCGGTCTCTTCGATTAACTCTCCTGCTGGTCTATCTTCGAGTCGAAAGCCACCCAAAAATCTTCAGCGGCTAGAGCAAACATCTGTTCCAAACTTTCACCAGTTACAATGGAAAATTTATTTTTTCTGCTTGGATCTTCATTCTTCTTGGGCCGACTAACCGGTATAGTGGTTAAGGTGTTAGCCCCTAGATCGGAAGGTTCGTGGTTCGAATCCGGGTCCGGGCATGGATGTTTGTAAGCGTATGGTGTAGAGGCGGCTGGTGCACCTTAAATCTGTCATGGACGAAAGTATTCACGTTGGGTTGGTGTGGAAGTTTGGAGAGTGGGGTGCTAGCTCAGATGTTTTTTCGTCACCTGACCGTGTTTCAAAATTACGAGGTGTTGTCATCGGATCTTTCCCTTAAGGCAGTGGTCCCCAACCCCCGGGCCGCGGACCGGTACCGGTCCGTGGATCAAATGGTACCGGGCCGCCCAAGGAACATTAAATGATTTCCATTTTATTTACTGTGGTGTATTTGTCTCGGGTTTGTGTGGTTCTTATCTATGAAATGACCACTCAAATTAGAAGGCGGTAAATCAGAACTTGAAATCTGTTCTGTTACTAGAGCTTCAATTATGATTTATAAATTTTTTTTGTCTCTATTTTCCAATTTTGACAAATGTGACAACTGTTTTCAAGTTGGCAGACAAAGTATCTGCATTTAATGCAAAACTAAGATGTGGGGACGGCTCGTGAGCAGAGGCATTTTGGACATGTTTCAGACATTAGTGGGGATTTTAGGCAAGACTGAGCCTAAACATTCATTCTCCCAGCTGGTGCACGATCACCTGTTTTTGCTTTTAAAAGAGCACAACGGACCCAACCACAAAAGACCCACGGACTAGAAAAGAATGAATCCGCGATCCATTTGTCACCAAATCTGGCGAATCTAGCATGTGTATGTGCAAGAAGAAGATCAACAGAGCTGGAGATTGCAAATGAAGGCGGTCTTAAAATTACGTTCCAGACAACAACTCTGCTGGTGTTCTGGATTAAAGTTATGGCGGAATATCCTGAGATTGCCACCACAGCACTTAAATCCCTATTGCTATTTTCGACAACCTATCTGTGTGAAGCGGGGTTTTCTGCAGTGACAGCAACCAAAACAAAACAACGGAATAAACTGGACCTAAGCAACACACTTCGGGTGTCATTGTCTCCTATCACCCCCAGATGAAACCGTCTCGTTGCAAAGAAACAAGCTCAGGGTTCTCCTTGATTTAGCGTTCTAGTGAGTTAAAATGTTAAATCACTTTATATTCATTTTTTGGTGTAACTGTATTTTATTTTGAAGGCAAGTTTAAATGCAATCAAATTAAAAATTTAAATACCCCCCCCCAATCTAAAATATTAACAATCAACGTCCCCCCCTCAGCGGGCCGCGTTAAAATTATCAAACGTTGATCCGGTCCGCCGCGATAAAAAGGTTGGGGAGCACTGCCTTAAGGGACTGATCCCGGATCTTCGTAAATAGCTCGTTGTGTTGCTCTAGTACGACGTTAACTAAAATTACCATTATCTTCATTCTCCTTGGAGTAATAGGGCAGTTTTAACTTGACCAGGTATCTCGTCCTCAGCAAAATTAACCAAATCTTGGACGAGGTATCTTGTCCTTAGCAAAATTGACCAAATCTTGGACGAGGTACCACGTCCTTAGGAAAATCGACCAAACTTGGGTGATGTATCCCCTCCTTAGCAAAATTGACGAAGAATTTTACGCGATATCTCTTGCTTAACAAAATTGACCAAATCTTGGATATGATATCATGTCCTCAGCAAAATTGTCCAAAACTTAGACGAGAATCTCGTCGAAACCACTTGGAGGAATAATTTGGAGAGTGCGCCCTATCCGGCAGTTACGCTATTGCATTCATCGTTCTAGAACATCGTGCAACAATGTTCTATTAACCCTACTGGTGATATCAATCCCGAGATGAAGGATTCGAGAACCACTAGTCATTTCGAACCAATGTAAGATGATGAGGTCGCACTTGAACTGGCATCCTACTCTCCAAACTTCTACACCATGCCAACGTGAGTACATTTGAGGTCAAGATATATTTAACGTGCACCAGCCCACTCGTACATGACGGTCGTTTATTGGAACGAGTTTCATACTCGCAGCGCGATTTGGAAGATTGGAGCACCGGAGACCACCTCAGATGTTGACCTCGTCATCAGACCGTGGTTCGAAATCACGAGGTGTCTTGGGATCTTTACTTTTGGAACTGATTACGGACAGTTGCCAATTGTCTTCGCAGTTTTGCTCGCCCCAGTGCGACATGACATTAATTCAACTACCTTCCTCCCTTGAACACTTAGAAGAACATTTATACTCAATTTTTGAGAGTAAACATTTTCAATGAAACATTACCAATGAATGGGAGAAAGATCAGCAGAGCCCATTTATAGCCTGTTGAGTTTTAAAGCAACATAATACTGAAGCAATTGAGACAGTTGTGAAGAACCGCTTTTTTTTCTGAAATGTGACAAATGCGAATTTAATGACAGCGGTAGAAAAGGACGCCATTTGGAAAATCCCCAGAAACGTTTCTCGATCTAGAAAACTATCCGAACGGAAGTTTTAGACTCCTACCATGTTTGACAGAGAAGGGATGAAGTGATAAAAATGAGCTTAACAGATTTATTATTCCTTCAGCCCTCTTCTTTGTTTCGCCCTTCCACGTTCTTTGTTATCTACTTGCACGCAATTCAATACTGTGAATCGCACTTTGAGCCTTTTCCAAAATGCTTGACTTTTTAATTCCGTGCTGTGCTGTAAGGTTAATTGTCAACCAAAGCGTTCGCCATTTTGGTGATCAATAATTAAGTATACGAGGTAAGAACAGAATCAGACATTTTAAATCATCTTAACCCTCCCGGTGGTTGACTCGACGAGGTATCTCGTCATTAGCAAAACTGAGCAGATTTGAATGAACTAGATATCTTGTCATTGGAAGATAACTGACCAGATTTTGATTTGTCATAAATAAATTAGCGATGTGACGATGTATCTCTTTATTAGAAAAATCGGTCAGATCTTGAGGAACAAGATGTCTTGTTGAAATCACTTGGAGGATGGGTGCTCCAATCACATTTCACAATTAAAGGGTGCTCCAATCACATTTGCATTCACACCGAATGGATTCCATTTCGTGTATCCAACTGAGGTGTTCACCTCGTCACCTGACTGTGGTTCGAAATAACGAGGCGTTGTCCTCGAATCTTTTCATTAAGGATTGATCCCGGACCCTAGGCAATAGTCCGTTATGTTGCTTCAATGGGACGCAAATTCAACTACGCATTTTATGTGGGCCTCCAATGAAATGATACTGCGGATAGATTAGCCAAAGATGCCACGGCCGAGATTTTAGACAAACCTTGCCCACCAACCTGTCAAGAGTATTCGCTCTAAAACAGAGCTAAAGTAATCAATTCTGAATAGCCTAGCGCATTTCATATCTGGTACCATTGAGATCTCCTTGAAGCTTAAATATAAGGGTGATAGAAAATGTCAGACTCTGCCCTTTCTATGTGGGTCTATGATCTTCATTATTCATTCAGGGACCACTAGGTACACTCTACAACGAAAAAAGTCGACGCACCAAGAAGGAGTTGTGCCGGGTTCGATTCACTTGTAACGGCATTGACTGGGGATGTATAGTCTTTAGAGACGAGTCCCGTTTCCAACTATGTCCTTGAGGACATCCGCAGATAGGTATGGAGACGTCTAGGGTAGCGTGAGGATCATGCCATTACTGTCGCATGCCATACATGCCCACAACAGGGCGTTATGGTCTGGGTGCATCTCTTTTGATAGCTGGACCCCTTTGGTAGTCATTTCTGGCACACTTACAGCACAGCGGTACGTAGACGATATTCTACAACCAGCTGTGTTACCGTTCCTTTAGCGATACCCGGATTTACTTTTCAACTAGATAACGCCCAGCCGGACACGGTGCGTGTTGCTATGATCTGTCTTCGAGCTTTCCCAACACCTCCTTAGCCAGCTAGGTCACCTAATCTCTCAACCATAGAGAAAATTTGGGACGTTATGGGAAGGCGATTGCAACCATCCCGGGATGTTAACCATTTAACCCGACGGTTGGAGACAGTTTGGCAAGAAATTCCGCAGGACACTATCTTGGAATTTTTTTAGTTTATGCCACGACGGGTGACAGCTTGCATCAAGACCAGAGGTGGACCAACGCCTTATTGACTTCCCCTCCCTCTGTAACGGTGAAACTCTGAAATAAATCATTCAATTGTTCTGAAATTTTAATCGTTTGTTTTTCTATGTATTTTCTCTTCACATCCACTATATAATTTTTATCGCAATCGGACAACTCTTTCTTGGTGCGTCGATTTTTTGATATAAAGTATATTTCAGACTTGTCTAGAGTGTAACACTGAACAAGCCTCCACTAGGCATCTACGGCCATGTATTGCTCTGGTAAGAGATTATCTTTGTGGTATAAGTCCTGAACTAGTGTTGAACTGAACCTTTTGAGTGTTTGGGCTCAAATATTTGGTCTGGGATCGGCGTGACTCAGTGGACATGCCCATTGCTTTAGCAACCGTAGAGCAGGTTCGATACATTGCTAAGTTTATTTCTCTCTTGTGTCAGTAAAAATTTTCTTGTGTGTGTGCGTCAAGTCCTTGACATTTTTTGTCGTGTGTCTTGCGCACCATAGCCAAATATGGCCTTTTTTTTTTTCGTCATAAAACTATAAAACCAATCAGCCATGTACTTGATCTACTTGTTTAGTTATAGGATAACAACAAAAATGTTTCTACAACATGAGAAAATTTGATTGTGTAGAATCTTTCTTCATTTTTTAAAAAAATATAACGGATCCATAAACTCTAAAGTGAAAATTTAAAGAACAAACTTCGTGAAAATTACAAATATATTTACATCGTAACGTTTTTCTTTCCTTCTTTCAAAGGATATTTTTATTAATATTTGCATGTTCTATATAACAAAAATGTTATACCCACAGCTTCACTTCCAGTTTTACGCTCATATTTTTGAAAATCTGACGATTATTTGGGAACTGTGTTTATACTGCCTCTATAAAGTCTCCCTCGCCAGTATGTCGGTAACTTTGGCATATCGTCAGTTTACAAGTGAAACACGCAAAGTCAAACGTTTCATGATATGTTTTTAGCTTTTCTAGACCAGAATATGGAGATCTTTTGGTTAGTTATGAGTTAGGCGTAACATAATCATGGCTTTTCAGGCGTAGTGGACTTATGGCATTTACGGTTAGGCTTAGTGGGCAGAATTGGTTTACTTTGTAAGCGTATTGCAGGAAGTTTAGATTTCTTCTTGGGAAATACACTGAGTGAGTAAAGCATAAGGAGTTGGAATTTTTCCTGTTTTTGACTTAAGGCGTTGAAGTAAACCGGCGATACGTTCTCTGCGCTTCCTATGAGCTAGTTCAGCCATCCTGAGGTGAGAGTTGGTGGTGGGCAACGCAGGTAGTGAGGAGACCAGTTGACCCCTCCCCTAAATTCACCTGTCATCGAAGAAAACATGTTTGACTGTCGAGAAACCTTAAATTTCCGAAACCCACAGCGAAATCTCATCGCCAAGTCACCTGCCGAGATCCAAAGACAATCATACACAACAAGTCAGTTCTGTCATCCATTGACTTCCCCCCGAACTCTTGTCCACAACCACAACTCCAACAACACCGTCATCAGTTTCCCTCAAACCGCAGATAACAGCTCAAGATACGATCTAAACACGCTCTTACACTCAACGCCCCCCTGCCTACAAAGGCCAAAAAGTCGAATCCAAAATCCAAAACGGACAGCAAGGAACCGACAGCAGAACTCGGATCTCAATCATCGCATCACAGACCGGAACGTTCTTCACAAAGGCCATCTGTCGGGGACGTGAAGTGGGATGAAGTGGTGGAGTCCAGAAGAAAAAAAAACGTTCTCTACCACCCCCTCGGCGGAGCATCGCACAGTCAGCAAGGGGTACGCAGTGGTGCATGTCAAGTATGTAAAGAGGGGGGTTGGAGAGGGGTTCTCGACAGTCCCTCGTTTGGGGGGGTTGGACGTCTTCATCTGTTCGGCTAGATGAAGTCGGATACCGTGTCTTGATTCGATTCTGGGGAGAATGGAAAGATGTTGCTCTTCGATTGGAACTTCGTTTTTTTGTTTTGCGAGAATGGGAGTAGAAATGGAATTCAATTGGAAATCGTAACGGATTTTTTTTTCCTCGTCCGTTTCTTTTCTTGATTGTTCTTATAGTCTTTTTTGAAAAGGGAAGATGATAGATTGGTATTTTAATCTACATTGCACTGGAGGCACTCAACGGGCTATTGGCGACGTAAATTGCAATACGACCATATATAGCCAAGTTGCGTCCAACAACGTCAAGTAAAAAGACATACATTTCCAAGGATAGCTTTATCGACACAGAAATTAGAAATATACACGGGGTAAGCTGCAGGAATCGAATCTGCACTCCTATATCTCGCAGGTTGCTAGATCAGTGGACATACGCGCTGGATGACAACACCGCGTAATTTTGAGTCACGGTCAGATGACGAGATCACATCCGAGCTCGTGTCCCACCTTTTCAAACTTCCACACCACGCCAACGTGAATACATTTGAGGCCACGGCAAATTTAACGTCAACCAGTCTGGATTCGAATCGGAACACTTCGGTTGGTAAACCGCTACCCTTCTAACCGGGTTACCATGGCGTCATTTAAAAGGAAGATGTCACCTTTGTATTTCTAAATCGGAAGGTTCCGGGTCCGGGCATGGATGTTTGTAAACGTATGGTGTAGAAGCGGCTGGTGCACCTTAAATCTGTCGTGGCCGAAAGTCCTCACGTTGGGTTGGCGTGGAAGTTTGGAGAGTGGGGTGCCAGCTCAGGTGTTGTTTCGTCATCTGACCGCGATTCAAAATTACGAAGTGTTGTCCTCGGATCTTTCCCTTAAGGGACTGATCCCGGACCGTCGTCAATAGCCCGTTGTGTTGCTCTAGTACGACGTTACATAAAATTACCAACTACCTTTGTCTTTCTAGGGGGATTGAATTTTTCCATTGTCTAATTGGAACTCTGCATTAGATGATGCGTGTGGACATTTCGTAGTGTCTTATTATAATGAAGTACTGATTGACTGTACTGACAGAAGTCGCCCTTGCACCCATTAAAAATAGCACACACAGCCACAAAGGGCTGTTAGGCAGTGGTTTGACGGTAATGCGTCATCGTTTTCGGACTGGTCAGTACAGAGCCCTGACAAGTATCCCATCGAGCAGATATGGGATGAATTAGAGCCCAATACGAAGTTTGTAACCAATGCCTGCGACAGTTGGCGACTGATTCGAATCACCTTCGAACACCTTTGGGTTGGTTGGTTTGTTCGAATCCAACCATAGATCGTCGTTGTACAAGGGAAGCTGGTGCACGGTAAATCTGTCAAGGCATCAAATGTCCTCATGGTGTGGCGTGGAAAGTTTGAGAGTGGGGTGCCAGCTCAGGTGTGAACTCGTCATCTGCCCGGTGCTCAAAATTAAGTGGTATTGTCTTTGGTTCTTTCCCATCGGGAGTCGATCCCGGACCGACACCAATAGCCCGTCGTGTTGCTCCTGTTTGACGTTAATTAAATACGTATCTACCTACCTTTCTTTTGTATAGCACTTAAAAACCAAAATCACTTTGTGAGGTAATGGTAATGGTAATTTTTAGTTAACGTCGTACTAGAGCAACACAACGGGCTATTGACGACGGTCCGGGATCAGTCCCTTAAGGGAAAAATCCGAGGACAACACCTCGTAATTTTGAACCACGGTCAGATGACGAAGCAACACCTGAGCTGGCACCCCACTCTCCAAACTTCCACGCCAAGACGACGGTCCGGGATCAGTCCCTTAAGGGAAAGATCCGAGGACAACACCTCGTAATTTTGAACCTCGGTCAGATGACGAAGCAACACCTGAGCTTGTGAGGGTAAGGTAAGGTAATTTTTAGTTAGCGTCGTACTAGAGCAACACAACGGGCTATTGACGACGGTCCTGATCAATCCATTAAGGGAAAGATCCGAGAACAACCTCTTTGTAATTTTGAATCATGGTCAGATGACCATTTTGTGAGGGAGATACGTCGTTGTCTGGGAAATAAATAATTATTTTAGATATTTCTAGACTACGTAAAATTTAACCAGGACAAATGTGTATAAAATGATACACTTTTTTTGCAATAATGTTGTCTTCCAATAGTATGTCTAACAAAATCATTAAAGGAAAGATTGGTAGATTGTAATTTATTTAATTAAATAAAAAATATTATGTAACGTACATAACAAAACAGGACGCATATGCTAAATTTGAAGTTTTGCTTGTCGTTCTACGATTGTTGTGTGGTTGCTACACAAAGATAAATTAGATTAGGTAATTGGTAATTTTTAGTTAACGTCGTACCAGAGCAACACAACTGGCTATTGACGACGGTTCTGATCAATCCCTCAAGGGAAAGATCCTAGGACAACACCTCGTAATTTTGAACCACGATCAGATGACGAAGCAACACCTGAGATGGCACCCCACTCTCCAAACTTCCACACAAGCCCAAAGTGAGGACTTTCGGCCACGACAGATTTAAGGTGCACCAACCGCCTCTACACCATATGCTTACAAACATCCATGCCCGGACCCGGATTCGAACCAGGAACCTTCCGATCTAGAGGCTAACACCTTAACCACTATACCGGTTGGTCGGCTAAATTATGTTAGGTAATGGTAATTTTAGTTAACGTCGTACTAGAGCAACACAACGAGCTACTGACGACGGTCCGGAATCAATCCCATAAGGGAAAGATCCGAGGACAACACCTCGTAATTTTGAACCACGGTCAAATGACGAAGCAACACCTGAGCTGGCACCCAACTCTCCAAACTTCCACGCCAACCCAACTAAATTATTTTAGGGCCTGCGACGTAAAATTAGATTCCAAACCACTACGAACATCCAGACATAGATTCGACCTCATACTCTTAGAACCGAAAACTAGAGCTCGTCCTCTGAAAGTGGGTCAAAATTACGAGGTGTATTCCTCGCATCTTTCCCTTCGGGATTGATACCTATATCCCTTTGTGTTGCTCTAGTGTTACGTTAATTCAGCTACTTACCGAAAACTAATGCTAATAAAGAGTGGTTAACAACCGTAAAGCAAATTCCTTTAAATGCAAACAAAACAAAATAAATATAAAAATGCTTGAAGCAATTCAAAATTAACTCGGTATACCTGATGTATTACTTTGTAGGATTCATCGTGCAACATGCGATTGCTTACTAACACGACATTTTCCATTTGGACTGTAAAAAAAATACCCATATTCGAATCTGGCATCCAAATAATACATGCTTTATAACCCGGAATTTCCATACTTTCCACGAAACTTGCAAAACTCACAAGAATAAATTCCAAAAATGTTTCCATCTCACACCCCCAGAGTCGTCTGCAGGAAACAAACAACGCAACTCATATCTAAATAGAATCCAGACCCTCCCCTCCATGCAAAAGAGACCGAACTTTTATTTTTCCACGGGAACCACTTTTCCCTTTCAAATGTACCAGAAAAATCCCTGTAACACAACCGAGGAACAGAAGAGAGGGGGTGTTCCAGAAGGGGATGGGGTGGAGCTGATGCAGGCATCACGGAAAAAGACGGCGGTCAAAAGACGCAGACGATTAATCTTCGCGGGACATTCCATTCCTTGCTCTTCCAGCTCCCCTGTGCCCCATAGTACGCAGCCGGAGAACAAACGAGAATGAGAGGGGGAGGAGGGGGGAGGTCTGATATCGTTTGGCTTTTTCGGCGGAGCATGCCTTTGAAGTCGTTCGTAAATAGGCCTGGGGTCACGCAGACTAGACTCGAAGTAAAGGAGTATTTCAAATATTCTGTTCGGGACTGGGGGAAAAAAGAGGCCTGCTTTGTGTGCGGCAACATCCCAGATATTTGTAAATCGTCTGCTTTGGGGTGGGGCTGGCGGAAGACAATGGCGAGGTACGAGGAAATGGATGCGTCGGCTGGTCCTGCTGAGTCTGTCCCCGTGGCGGTGAACACCCTGGGAAAGAGCAGAGGAGAAATGCTTACGTGAATATATTTCTATTCGTGATCCATGTGCGAATTCTCTGCCAAGCTTTGCGACTTTGAGAGTAGAAGCTATTGGTAGTCATTTTGACTGCCTGGGAAAGAATATTAAACTAATATACAGTTTATGTTTCGATTTGAAACCATTGCCTGACCCTAATCCAAAATAAATTGCGATGAATATTTTGTAGGTGATTGAATGGTTATTAAAAACAAGAAGACAACACACATTCAAACATCGTTAAGGGGACAGTAGAGCAGGCCTCGAAATAGATTTTTTAATGCAGGTGCACCTTGCGCACCTAAGTTTTAAAATTAGGTAATTTTGGTAATTTTTTTGTTAACGTCGTACTAGAGCAACACAACGGGCTATTGACAACGGTCCGGGATCAGTCCCTTAAGGGAAAGATCAGAGGACAACACCTCGTAAGATGACGAAGCAACACCTGAGCTGGCACCCCACTCTCCAAGATTTAAAATTAGGTGCACAGGTTATACATATTTTAGGTGCACATTTAAAAAAACGTAATATAAGGGCAATAATGTATTGTTAACTACTTTATTATTTGGGTATTTTTATATAGGTTTTTTAGTAGTAGATAGTAAATAAAAATATTTAAACATCTAAATACTCCAGCGCACGACTGTCGCTTCAACAAAGCCATCTATCAAATGTTTCGATCACCGGACAGTTCTGGTGGCAGTGGCACAAGTAAACATTCCTCCAGTATAAACCCGTTATGGCCCAGCAATGTTGTTTTCACATAGTGTATATTTAGGAATTTTAATTACGTTCCTTTAAAGCTAGAGAGGTTGATATAATTATTTTGTTCAAACATCAAAATAACGTAACACTTTTCACCCCCTTTTTTTAACATTAGGTGCACTGCGTGCATCTAGCGGGAAAAAAAAATTATATATATATATATATATATATATATATATATATATATATATATATATATATATATATATATATAATTATTGGTAGTATAATCCTATCCCTACCTATAATTATATAATTGGTAGTATATATAATTATAGGTAGTATAATCTCTGAATTCTTAATGTTTCTGTAAAACAAGGTTTATTCTATTTTCAAAGATGATGTAATATTTCTAAAGTTCTAGTAATGCTTAATCCCTTCTGTCCCCTGTAGACAGGTCGAATTCCCTGTCAGACTTTGAACGTCCTCTGTCTAGAAGCATTGAGCCAATAAGAGGCATTTGTCACACCCTAATACGTGACGTAATATGCCGTTATAGGGAAAAAAACCCTTTTATCATCTCTTCTGTAAATCCCCATTTAAATATCGTTGCACGCCTGTAATCCCTCTCTTTCTGATCAGTACCATTCAATAACGATGTAACATGACCTAGTTCCCTTCCTGCTGGGGAAACTGCCACGATGATGTTTCAATAAAGACCTTTTGTTTAACTTCGCCTGCTTTCTGAGTCCCAATTTACATCTGATATCCAACTGTGTCCGGATGTTATTATATATATATATATAATATATATATATATTAATTTTAATAACATTTAATATATATATATATATATATATATAACATTAATTTTAGGTAAATTTTGTTTTTAACTTCACAAAGAAGTAACATGCAGGTTTTGAGCTGAATATGATGATTAGAATTGCGCGTAGAACATTTCAAATACCTAAAATGCATGAAAATTTCAAATGTGAGAATATGCAATTTTTAGCAAACAAATCTCTTAAAAAAAACAATACAATGAACCATAACTCAATTGAAAATTGTCAAAAGTGAAAAATTATTTTTCACACTTGCAGTTATTAGTGTCTAGTAAAATAGTATAGCAAATTCAAAAATTTGATATTTTGATCGAATTTGAGTGTTTTTAAAGTCTACTCTGTCCCCTTAAGGCCCGTTGCACACATCCGGTTTTTAAACGTGCGGAGCAGCTGCCGCAACGCAAGTGCGGCTGAGATACATTAGATCCAATGGAGCAGTGCACACATGGCTCCGACACCGCTGCGGCGACGCACGTCCAACTTCCGTGCAATTTGTACCGCAGCGTCAATTCACGGTGCGTCGATTATGTGTGCATAGATGTGCTAGGTACCGCTGCGGCGCACGTAGAAAAACCGGACGTGTGCACCGGGTCTAAGACGAATTTCACTGGACCGTAAAGCCCGGTGCACACATCCGGTTTTTCAACTTGCGTCGCCACTGCGGCACCGAAGCCCTACTATGCACACATAACCGTGAAAGGACACTCATTTCGCGCCATTTGCGATAAATATTCTATCGAAGAAAACGTGTTTATTTCGCTTACTTGGTGTAAAAAAAATGTATTTGAAACATAGACGTTACTGGATACAACCATTTATTAATTATTATTTATAATCCATTTGTTTATGAAAACAAGGTACTTCAGAACGGAGACTCATGTGCGGCGATGAAGGCATGTGTGCACTGTTCCATTGGATGTAATGTATCTCAGACCGCACTTGCGTTGCGGTAGCGGTGCCGTACGTTGAAAAACCGGATATGTGCACCGGGCCTAAAAAATTATACCAACCATAGTTCTTGTTATCCGAATTCTGAAAGAAATTTTTTTATTCAACAATAAAATAGAATCACAAAGATTACACAGATTAAATTGATTCGACAGATGATTCTGGATTATACAAATGATTCTTGATTACAAAGATGATTCTTGATAATATCGATAAATTCCCAATTACCCAATTTTATTACCCAATTTTTGCCTTGGAATAGTTCTGTTATCGATTCTTGAGTTCGCTCCTTTCATGACATTTTGTTAGAAAATCTTTGACTGGTTAATTGAGAAGATGAATGTTTGCTGCTTAAAAAAATGCGGTGAACAATTTAAAAGCCAGCAGAAGCTTGTGTTGAAGCACAATCAACACCACCAACTTCTATACCATCTCTTCCTCCCCAGCAAAAAAAATCAGCATCTTTCCTTCAAAAAAATATCTATTTTGAAGGTTTTTTGCAGGTGAATGCAGGTTTTTTGAAGGCAGTTAGATAAGTGCAGATTTTACGCGGTGAAAATGCAGAGGTTTTGAAGGAATAATGGTTTCCTTCATTAGTACTGCAGTTTTTCGGAAATTAAATTTATAAATTTTCCAAATTAATTTTTACCTTCATAAAATCTGCAGTTTTTATCAAGGAAAAATGCAGTAAAAATGCCTTCATAAAATTCCTTCATAAAAACTGCAGTTTTTATGAAGGAATTTTATAAAAGCATATTTCCTTCATAAAAACTGCAGTTTTTTTGAAGGAAAAATAAAGTTTGAAGTTAAAGTTTTGTTTCATAAAAAATGTAGTTTTTATGAAAACACTTATCAACTATTATGTTTTATTAAAATTAATATATATATATATATATTAAATATTTTCTTTAAAAAAAGTGAAAATTTTCCATAATAAAAAAATTGCATTTATTGTCGATTATTTCATCTTTCAGTCCAATCATAAAATGTAACCTAGTATTTGATACTGCTAGCCAACATTCGATTAAAATCTTTATTTAAACGCATCTAATGTATTTCTCCAACATACCAAATATCTGAATTTGGTCTGTTATATATCACCTTGTTTCTTATTTTGTAAAAGTATTAAATCCCTCCAAACAAAATTTAAGTGGGTCTGGGACACATTGAAAAAAAATTATTAATTAATTTAGAATTTTGATTTTTTTTGTACTGATTACCCATCTAACTAATAAGCGAAATCACAACACAAAATTTTTCCAAAAGTTTTTCTAAAATTTTAAATTAAAATTTCTTGAAAAAAAGAGTGGTCATTTTAAATTGTTAAAATTCAAAATATTCTTGTACAATTTTCAAAATTCTTGCAGTAATTTATTCACAAATTTATAAACTCTAATTTTGATTCAACAATTTAAAAAATATTAATTTAATAAAAAATATCTGAATGAAAATTTTTGAAAATTTTAAGGTACTTTTTTTTAAGTTATATTTTTAAAAGTAAATATTTGTTTCAAATTTTCTGAATCAAAATTAAAGTATAATGTTTGAAAAAGATATATTCCAAATTTCAACCCCTAAATTTGATCGGTTTTCGACTTATAGTAATTTGAATATAGGAAATCTTGAAAAAATGTAACATGGAGAAAAACGCATTTAAAGTTTTAAAGACAGATGTTGTTTCCATGACAACAACTGTCAAAAGTGTTAGATTTTCAGAACAAAAAGCACCACAAAAAATATTATATCTCTAGTTCTAATTAAGATAGAAATATGATTAAACGTCTTTTTAAGCAGAAAAACACAGATAATTTCTTAAAATAATAAAAAGTGTTTCGAAAATTTGACGATTTTTGTGTCTCGGACCCCTTTAAACCATTTTCAATTTATTCATAGTGAAAAAAAAACAAAGTCCAAAACAGAGAAAACACAAACACTACATTAATTCACCACTCTTGGATATGACTGTTACGGCCTAATGGATAACGTGCTAAACTCCAGATCCTTGGTCCCGGGTTCGAGTCCAATCATCTGATCGTGATTCAAAGTTACGAGGTGTTGTCCTAGGTTCGTTCCCCTGTTAGTAGATCGTGGACCATTGTCAATAGCGCGTTGTGTTGATCTAGATTGACGTTATTCTAACAAAATTTTTTTTTTTTATGAATCCATAATAATGTGTTTACTTATCTTACCACCAGATGGCGCCACCAGTCATTCATCATCATGACAAACGGTCAAAAGACTGCAGGTTTCCTGCAGGAATTTTGTCCAAAATTCATGCAGGAAACCTGCAGGTTTTTTGTCCGAAATTCATGCAGGAAACCTGCAGGTTTTTTTTGAAGTTTTTTTGCTGATTTTTTTTCCTGGGTCGGTATCTTCATTTATTCTTTATTCATTCTTCCACAAATAAATTTTCTAAGTTATTGAAGTCACTTATTCTTTCTGATATTACGATTGAAAATAGTCTATTCGCCTATAAGTTTCTAAAATCTGTTTGTCTTAAGCGAAGATTAGTGTAACCTCCAAATTACATTACCAAATTACATTACATTCTTCTCAAACGAATGATTTGAGTGCACATTTTGACCGAAATTGGAATTTAGTTCGTACTATCAGTAACTCGTATTAAGTGAATTCGTCTTAGGCCGCTATTACACTATAAAAGTTCTTTGACAAAAATATTTTATAAAACTTCTATTTTTACCAATGCAGCAAATTTATCATTTTCAGACTTCGATATTAAAAAATAAGAAGAAAAAGAAGTTTGGTGTGGGTAAGACCAGTATTGCTCGGAGAGAGTTGAAAGGTGTACATAACTTTTTTTTTCCGGAGTTGGTCACGGTAGATCACACTATTTAAAGATGTGTGAAGGCTACTTGTAATTATTTGACTCTGAATGTGAGACCTTAAGGCCACGTTCATATGAGGCGTTTCAACGCGCGTGTGACGTGGCAAACGAGATCCCGCCATTAAATTATCTATATATATAATTCTCTTACGTGGCACCCAAAAAAGACAATATTTGTTATCGCGTTTTGGCAACACTGTACGTTTGTTTGTTTATCACGAAGCCTCGCGCCGTAATTGAAATTATAGCGTTATTGGATGAAATTTTATTGAAAATAAATAGATATCAGTCGAGCTGTTGTAGCTTATACACAAACAACATGCTGGGTATTCGATTTCCAAAGCGGCGCTCATATTTCGAATCCAAATTTGCTCAAAGTTTTCATTTGAATTCCAAATTGTTCGAGTTCTGATTCCAGAGGTACTGATTCCAGAGGTTTCAACTTTACAGCAAGATACTGGCTCGTCAACCAGTTAAGTTTTTTTCACACCTCCAGTGGTGTACTGTTATCCATTTTCTTTCAAAACATTTTCTATTTCTTTATAAGCATCCAACCACGTTTGTTTCTGTCTTAGTAGTCAGCATGTCCATCAAGGAAAAATTCAAATGTCTGATATTCACAAATTAACTTATTAAATTATTAATTATTAAATTAAAAATAATTGTAGCTCCCACTGACCACTAATCACTTATTTTTGTCGTAGCATACGCCTTACCTTTCGAAACTGGGGTACCACGCTTAGTTTTCGACTGTCATAAAAAAGCGTACGCGCGAAAAACTTAATAATTTGGAAAATGTAAACGATACATAAATGAATAATATCGCGTTGAAAAGAGCATTATACAAATAATGTAAAAATGCTCATCGATCTTCCGCTGATTTCATCGGCTGATGCAGTCGCAACGCAAATTTGGGTCGTCACGAAAATGCGCACTGTCGCTCACATTAATTTAGTCTAGCTCCGGCCTCCTTTATGCGAGTACCACACTATATATATATATATATATATATATATATATATATATATATATATATATAGTCAACAGGAAGAAAGATCTGGACATCCGATGCTGAGCATAAACGGCCTCTTCGGGTGCGCGGCCTCCTTTGTGCGAGCAAGACGCTTGAGGTGTCATTTGTTTCGTCTGTTTGCGCTTTATAAATAAAAATAGAAAAAACTAAATTTATAGTACTTGTTTAGATATCGGATTCCAAAGTATGGAAAATCGCAAAAATATCAAAATGTACAAATATATGCATAATAAACACCAGAAGAATTATAGAAAATGTCAACAGGAAGAAAGATCGATAGATCCGGACATCCAATGCTGAGTGTCAACCGCCTTGGAGGAAGTTCTTGAAATTGTGTGTAGGCACCTTCAAAGTGAACAAATGCCAAATACGAGTGCGCCAAGAACCTCCACCGCTCAGTTTGACTCAAACAGCATATCTAATGACATAAACGTTTTATAATCGAACTAGCCACTGCGTGGCTAGCCCGGCGTTGCCCGTGCCCATGGTGTAAGGTATTAATCCGGTGTAAAATTTTCCGCAGATTTCAAATCCGTTGAAGATATATTCAACTAAAAAATTATTTATTTAAATAAAATCATATTTTTGGATATCAATCAAAACTGAAAATTTCCGCAGATTTCAAATCCGTTGAAATTTTTACTCTACATTTAACGGTCTACGAGATAGAAAAAAGAACTCTGACTATAGCTGAAAGATTTATCGTCTGGCTGGGAAAACATTCCTCGGCGCAAAATCAAAATAGAAACGAAAAAAAATAATTTTCTACGCTAGCAAAATAAAAGCGGAAACGTAAAAAGTAATTTTCTGAGCGTTCTCCGGGGCGATGAAAAAAACTTGGCATGATTTCAAGGCTGATTGCAAGGTCACGTGGGTAGAAAAGTCAAGATTGGGGTTATTCTTCTTTCGTCCGGACGAAACGAGTTTGAAGAACCAGGTAGAGAATAAAACTATTAAATTCATTAAAAAAATCTTCTAGATTGAATTTTAAAATTTCGCCGCGACCTAAAAATTGCGAAAAAATTCGGACTACCTGTGTAACAAATCTCATTGCTGTAAGTGCCATAGAATCGTCAGGATATTGCGCCCGCGAAAAAAACAGACAAACACTTCCTTTTATAATATTAGAGAAGAGATGATGTAGTTCTGTTCGTGTTCGTGTATTACAAACGGAATAAATACAAACTATTTAAAATAGAAATCAAATTTATTACAAACACAAAACATAATAATGTAACAACCTGATCGGTTTATCAAATGCAGAAGAGACCAGAACTTCAACCGAGAAACAACTCACGAAAAAAACAACTCTCAATCCTAAGTTTCACACATACAAAGAAATCGGAATTCGATACCGATTGATCAACTCGTCCAATAATACAAGCAGTCAAAGAATATTTGTTGCGAATAATTCTAAAAAGAACACAAATTCTGAAAACAGAACAAGTTCAACCCATAGAGGTCGATAATGAGCCACAACCTTCAACACCAACAGCAAGTGCACCAATTGTGATATGCGCAGAGGTTGAACATTTGATGCGTGAAATTAAAACAGTTTTGAACTAATATCTTTCACTCTCATTGTTTATATGGCCTCACTGACGTATTCTACGCCTTTAACTAACGGCCGTGTCCCGACACAGCTCCCCGTACACTTTTTAAAATTATTTGATCAAATCCTAAAGTATGTATGTAGTCTTCAGCGGTTGAAACTTCATAAATATAAATATTTTATAAAATATTGTATGAGAAGGCTAACTTTGATAAAACGAAACTTTGACGAAGCGCATCTTTTATCAAAGTTGACCATTACACTATCATATTTCGTCGTCAAACTTATTTTATAAAAATCTTTGACAAAGAACTTTAATAGCGTAATAGCGGCCTTAATGAGATTTAACAGTATATAACAAAAAAATACTATTTAATTTAATTTATCACGCTACATTATCATCAAATTGATGGTCAACTTAGAAGTAATTAAAAGTAATAGAAATTTGAGAAAAAAAATAAAAAAATATCCAAACACATAACAAATATCTTTATCAAAAAGTTTCAACAAGAATAATATAAAAATTGTGCTGTTATTTAATTTACACAACTAAATTAACACAATCTGGCAACGTAAAGAACGGGAAAATCGGAAAAAGGTATTTTCCTTTCAACATCCTATCCCGTTTTATATTTTTAGACTTTAAAATTATATAAAACACAATGGACCGCTCATGCAATAAAAATAACATATAAAAAGGATGACGAAAGTTCGAAGTTGCAAAGAGAAAAATGGATAAAAATTAAATTAAACTTTCATACCTCGAAGTGCAATTTTTTAAATCAGAATTCATTAAAACTCATATATATTCTATAAAATTATTTTTGAGTTAGTTGATAGAGACTGGAGTAAACACCAATTATTAATTAAAAATTTCCTGCATCCTATGAATACTTCTGTTAATCAAGTGGCATTAATTATTAATTCACTTTCGAGATTTTTCTTGGTAAACAGAACTACTTTTGTTTTAGAGTGAAGTATAAAACATCAACAAAACTGCGCTTAAGCTAAGCTACTGTTTGAACATACAAAGTCTAATTATTTGCGAATAAACGAAAAAGGAATAGGCAATTACTTACAATTAATTACTCAACTGAAAACTATTCGATAACGTGTTTAACAATGTACAAAAAGAAGGAAAGCTTATGTTAAATTAGATGAAAAAGGCGAGAAACTAAAAATTATCTTCAAATTATATAAACAATTATCAAACAGAATTTAATTGAATACTTTTTTATAATCCCTATGTATTTCCGGAAGATTAAAAAAATGAATTTGCGTGGATCATTTTAAGAAGGGAAAGTATTAAAGGAATTGGTTGTTTTCTTTATTTAGTAAAATGATTCAAGAAAGTAGTTTTAATTAAGATACATTTTAAAATATAAAACCTCAAAAAATAATCATCGTTTTGATTTGTTCTCATAAAGCCTAATCGGAAAATTAATTTTACTGTCTACACTTTTTAGAACAGTTATGTATAAATATATTTACAAGTAACATATTAAAACATTATATTTTTTGCATTTTGTCTTTGTTTACAAAGTAAGAGTATTTCATTTCATATTCTAGCGTAAAGTGTTGCTGTAGTGTAACTGTGATAAGAAGGCAGAAGAACATAGATAAGTCTATTTCTACAAAGGTGAAAACGATCGTCAAGGAAAAAGGCTGCTACATATATACAAAATTATGATGGCGATTTTCATAGGATATAATTTATTTTGCCTACTCGTATGTGTCTAATTCACAAAATATATACCAACAAATTCGAAGCCTTTTAAAGTGCACCCAAGGATTTATAACTAAACTTTCTTTCCATTAACTAATTTCTTTCCATCCCATAACTACACTTTCCATTAACTTTCAAAAATTTAGAAAATTATGGAAAAATAAATTTCTATTAAGAAGCATGCTTTATAGAAATTTATATACTACAATTATTTTAAACTAGCAAAATTACCCGACCTTTACTCGGGTTAAATTGGTTAGCTCTAGATTGAAGAAATGATCAGAATATATAATCAGAGATGCCAACTACTACGGATTCTGTGTAGTTTCTACGGAAGTGAATTGGGTACTACGCGCGGATTACAGAATCAATGATTTGTTTCTACGGAAAAATTCAATTTTCTTTTTCCATATAACACATCAATTAGTTTAATTAATTCTGTATTTTTTTCATTATTATATATATATATATATATTTGGTAAATAGGAGAGTGCTTAAATTTAATTATGAAATGGTTTTTATATAGTATAATTCTTTCATACACCATTATTAGTTTTATATATATGTTTTCATGTATGATATACCGTACTAATTATAAATAATACAGAGGCTGTTCGCACATTTTTTAGACGATTTTGGTTAGCGGTAATAAAAAATCATTTGCTGCAAAAAAAATAATTGCAGTTGTACTATGTTTTTAAAAGTCAAAATTATCGTCTGCGGCTTTGAGAGGTTTGTTGTTATTCAAAATGGCGTTTTTAGCGAAGCAGTGGTTCGAAGGCTATATTTATGCTCTTTCCGAAGAGAAATATTCATATTCCGTTATCCAAAAACGATGTGAGATTCATGGTTTTGTGATATCTAATGCGTCGATAGGTAATATCGTCAACAAGAATTAAAAAACGTCAAATCGGATCCTCAAGTGGGACAAAAATTCAAAACAAGTATCCAAGGAAGAAACGGACATTTTCGACTATTGCAAAGGTACGTTGTTTAATGTTAAAAGAAAATCCCCCTAGTCAAAGGACAGTTGCAAAATCATTAAAATGCTCGGTGTCCACTGTAAACAAAATGATAAAAGTTGATTTAAATCTTAAGAAAGCGAAAAAACGCAATGTGCATCGTCTTTCTCCAAAGCATATCGCTGAACGCAGGACACGCTGCCGAATTCTATATAAGAAACACTTATCCAAAGAAAAATGGGAAAAAATTGTCACACTAGATGAATCATGGGTGTATTTAAATGATTGCAGCAAAAAAAGAGCCATTTATTATCATAAAAGGGGAGATAAAAATTTAAGTACATGGTTCACAGAATCGAAAGAAAGTTTTTCTAAGGGATTTATGATTGTTGCAGGTTTTTTTCATATAGTTGTAAGTAAAAATAAAGAGAGTGGAAAAAAATGTCAAGATTAACTCCAAATACTATCAGGAACATATCTTATCGCTAATTTTTCTGAATGAAATACCATCCCTTTACCCACAGTGCCTTCAATCTGTGGAACTTCATCAGGACAAAGCTAGTAGTCACACATCAAATCCACTGTAAATTTCCTAAAAGAAATGGAACAAAAAACCGTTATCAAGGCCCTTCACTGATATCCCTACTAAATCTCCCGATGTATCACCTATGGATTTTTGTGCTTTCGGACTTTTAAAATCTGCATTTTCCAAACGTCGTCCCACAACCCTTACAGGACTCTGGAAAGCTGTGTTCAGGAGGAATGGGATAGAATACCTCTTTTGACACTTCAAAAGGTATTATTATCCTGGAAATTACGGTGTCGAAAGATAGTTCAGAATAAGGGCTATCAAATAGAACATTTAAAACGCAAGAATTTTATGTAATTTAGTTTTGTGAATACAATATACATTGTCTAAAAAATGTGTGAACAGCCTCTGTATAATGTGTCGCATATATGTTTCAAATTTGTAATTAAATATTTGAATTAATGATATATGTGCGTTATTAAAGACGATTTCTTAAATTTTTACTTGACTACTGAAAAATTCTTAAAACTACGGATTTTTTTCTTTGGTACTACTGAAAACTTATATCGCAGGAAGGTATCTCTGAAAATTACTTTTGTCTTTCGTAGTATAAAATAATATTTTTTTTACACCTTTCTATACCTTATAATTCCTACAAATTACTTTACATACAAATCCTACACATGCACATCCATCCATGTAATACATTTTACATGCATAGTATCCATGCAGTATGACAAAGCTACAAAATGACAAAAGGTGACACTAAGGTTACTATACTACCAAACACGATTTTGAGGGGAATTAGCACTGCTTTTCATAAGTTCTTTTCATATAAAACTTCTCAACTCAATTCACACAAATTACGAATCTATGTCGAGACCGGCATATTCAGCAAAATAACATATTTTTTAATTGAGAGCACTCTTACATCAGGCATTGTCAAATTTCGCCATTTTTAACGGAAGGTTGACTAATTGAAATAAGATTTTCATCACTAAGTTTCTTAAGACGAATATATTTATTCTTGAAAATTACATTTTCTGGCACACCTAATAATAAAAGAACTTGTTTCAATATTGAATGCTTTCGGTACAGAACTACAAAAGTAACTTATTATCATTTCAAAAAATGGCATATCGATTTGTTTCGATAGTTTTTTTAAAAGAAAATGACTGTTTTCAATGAACTTTTGAACTACAAATAAGTTGCTTAAATATAGCTTCAACTGGTAAAATTATCCACCTTGAATACCTGTCATTACGACAAAGACTTTTTTAATATTTCAAAATCTCGTTGGAATTTTTTAATGTTATTATTCATTTGATAACGGCAAAACTGCACTTCAAATTTGCTTTATTACGACGTATCGTCCACTTTAAATCTAATATTTTATGGTGGTGTTGCGTGTGATTAAAAGGAAATGTAATTTATTAAAATAGTAAATATTTAAAACAGTAAACAAGAGTAAAAATCGAAATAAAACGTGTCAGTGGAAACGCTGTTCTAAAGATTTTCGTGATTCTTTTTTATCTCTTAATCTCGTACAGAGTTGCCACTACTTACAACTAAAAGTACACAAGATTTAGAATTGCGAAATTAATTCCGAGCAAAAGAAACAGAAAATATTACTGCACGTGAACAACCAACATGAGTTTCCGTTCCGTTCCGTTCATTGAAAAATATCGTCTGTCCCAAATATTCGGAAATCGTTTATATTTCGTGAAGAACAAAAAGAAGACTCAAAATAAATTGTGCCCGAGCTGAAATTCCATAAGAAAAATAATTTTAGGAAAAATAATTGCTTTTTTTAGCAGTACTGGTAAAGTTATTTAAGTAATTGCAGTACTCAATATGACAGACTCACAAGACAGACTTACGCATCCGAATTCTATATTTTCCCTCAAAAAGGACATTTACAAATGTTTAGGTAATAGCATGAGTATTAAAAAAAACACATATTTGTTTATAGTTTTTTATTTAATAATGAAAAAACAGGAATAAACACGTGAAAACAGATAATTTATGTGGTCTTATATTTTCTCAAAAGCAAATTTGCTTAAGTATATTTGGTGGGTATTTTAAATAAAAATGAAATTTTTGGTAGGATTTCTTATAATTTACTTTTGTGTTCTATAAACGGGAACTTAGTTTATTAGTTAACATTAAAAGTGCACTTACGTTTAGGCATTGTTATGAAATGAAAGTTTGTGTGAAAAGAAGGTTTCACGTACAACACATTTAAAATGACTTTTATAACACACGTCGATAAAAAAAAACAATAATCAATCGTTAAGAAAGATGTACGAGCTGTCTACGCGTACTCTCGAGGAGCGAACTAGCAGACTTTTAACTAGGGATGGGGAAAAAAATAACAACCTGTTCTTTTACAATGTGAATTCCAAAATCATAGGCGCCAATATCAAGTGATTACAGGTAGTAAAGTTAAATAGTCAGTCAATAGGATTTGAATAAATGCATTTAGCATTTGAAAAAATCGGTTATCGCGAAAACGATGGCAATAATTTTTTGTGCTTAACATTTTCCGGAAGTATCTGCAATAAGTACTTACAAAAGATGAAGTGTCAACAGAATCTGGGCATGTCTACCACGAAAATTCCCGCCATAAATGTGGCGATTGCTATAGGAACAAGGCTCTTATGTCTTAAGTTCAATGTGAGAACAGTAGTTCTGTTGGAAAGACCAGGAACACAAAAGAAATCTCTATATTAAAAAAAAGTTACCGCGGTCGCCGCCTCCGCAGGATTGAAAACTGCGTTGTTTAGCTTGATTCTTATACGTTTTCCCGAGAAAGTACGGACCAGAAAATTACGAAATTAACATGGTTTGTTAAAAATTGTCCAGTCAAAACACGATGAAGAAGATTTTTTTTCCGACGCGGCTATTAGTTTAAAGTTTATTAAGTGTCAAAGTTGAAAGAGCGAAATTTCTACCGCGAGTGAGCAAAACACAAATTTTCAGTCTTCAGCCGTGAGTTTTTTTAAAGAGTACCTCTCAACGTACATTTTGCAGCTTGTTGAATTTTTCTTTAAAATTTCAATTTGATTCCTGATAATATTTTTTTGAAATTCGGGAAAAATCGGGACATTTTCGTTACTATTTTTAAATTGCCATATCTATATCTTATTACTATTAGTTTTTAAATGTGAAAACATCACAGTATACCTTAGAAAGTACTCTTTCTTACGGTACAATCATTTTTGAAATTGGTCAATAAATAAAGTCGATGCAATTAAAAGTTGGTCATACAAATTTCGGAACGTTTAGATCGTAATTTTCGATACAAAACTAAAACTGTCATATCTATAGCTTAATTTTCTTAGTTTTAAGATTTTAAAATGCCACATGAAAGGTTAGAAAGCACTCTTTCGTATGGTATAATTTTTTTTAAAAATCGGTTAATAAATAATTTTGATGAGATAAAAAGTGTAATTTCGCGATAGTGTACAAATTCTTCCTAGCGTGAACGTCAAACGCCTTAGATGAAAACAAGGCCAGCTCGCTGTGACGTCATGAAGAAACTGAGACGAACAAGGGGAGGTATCGCTGTCGCAGGAGATGGAGTGTTGGTGTGGGATCTCTTTTTCGCGACCAATTATCAGAATGTTTTCCGAGAAAGTAGAGACCACAAAATGACGAGAACAATATGGTTTATTCAAAATTGTACAGGGAACAAGAAGAAGATTTTTTACTCACGTGACTATTATTTTAGGGTGTATTAAGTGTTAAAGTAAAAAAAAAAAAGGGATATCACTTGCGAAAAAAATTTTGGTTTGCGAAGCAAAGCAAAGGGGATTGCGTAGCAATCACCGGTGGATGGAAAACGTTAGCGAGCTGTGGGCAAAGCCCTCGAAGCGACGTCATCGACCGGAAAGTCAAATCAGGATTATACGAATTTTTAAGATAGTTTAGCCGTCGCAGGAGATTGACTCTGCAAAAGAAGTGTTGGTTTGCGAAGCAAACCAAATGTGATTGTGTATTAATCCCCTGTGGTTGACGAGAGTAAACGAGCAAGGGGCGGCTAGGGGGCGCCCCTTAGCGTTCTAAACAAACAGTAATTTCCATACCTCTGACCGACTTACATGTATCATCGCCGCGCTACCGTCTGAATTTTTGTATTTTCCCGCCTCTTTTTGAAATTGTTACCGTTGGTTGATTACTTTCTGAAAACGGGACATTTCGGCGTCCCGAAGCTGTGCTTAAGGACAACGGGATAGCCCACCTAAAAAGGGGACGGTCCCGTTCAAAACGGGACGTATGGTCACATTAAGTATGCCACACAAAGCTTCATGAAAATATATAAAACCGTTTGGATGTGCATTGGTCACACAATATAGACACCAAACGCGCAAGAGAAAAATGGCATCAGGACCCAAAACAGATGAAAAAAACTTGAAATGGGTCGAAAATATTCAATATACAAACATTCCATTCTTGTTTATTTAGATAAAATTAAGGTAAAATTAACACGTCAAATTCTCTAAAGCGTATTTATTTAGTAATATAACAAGGCACTCTATACAATTTGTATATTGCAGCACATGTGTACTTCATGCGTGTACTATAAGACGTCAGTGGAAGAAAAACTTAAATGTAGACATTTGATATCCATAAATTGTTTTTCTCTGTTATGTTAACCTGTTATTGATTAAATCTTCAAATTATATCGTCTCCTAAGATCTTATAATTGCTAATGATTGTTGTTCCGGTATCAGTTAAATATCGTAAGGGCGCCTTCACACGAAGGAGATCGATCGCTCACAACGGTCGCCTGTGATAGTCGTTTTGATTCATTTCCTGCAAACAAACGATTCGAGCCAAAAGAAGCAAAACAAAATTTTTTATCGGCCTTGTTTAGTTATTTTTTGTAAAATCGGCATCGTTAAAGATATATTGAAAAATTCAGCGAATTTGAAATCTGCGGAAAATTTTAAGCGAGATAGATACCTTACATTTGATTTTCTTTAAATAAATAATTTTTCAATTGTAACTTTTGAATTTTTAGCAATACGAATATGGGCGCAATAGACAATGACGTCACGACTTTTACGTCCTTTGGAATCCTGCCTTCTTTCAGAATGAATGAGCTGGAAATGCTTGCAGTATGGTATTTTAATCACAAGAAAAACAAAAATGTCAAAAGGAAGTATTGGGTACACCCTATCAATAAATTTCGTGTGCAGAAAGGTTTATACCAAGTTCTGTATTGCTAACTGGAAGACGACTCGACCAAATTTTTCAGTTAGTTCCGGGTGTCAGTAGGTTCTTTTAGAGAACACTTCAGCAGGATACATTAAGACCACGTTAACATGAGGCGTTTCAACGCACGTATGGCGAGGCTAGCGAGGCCCCGCCATTAAATTATATTTATTTATTCCTATAATTCAAGTATCTATCTTTGCGACCTTGAAGAGCGAGACCCTGATAGCCTCACCAAAAGAGCATTTTACGCGCCTCATGTGAACGGAGCCTAAGAAGCAGGACACAAATATGAGAGACAACATACCACCACGAGAAAGGTTGTCGTTAACATTGAGGTTAGTATGATGGAAAAAAATTTACCACAGAACGAAATAATATTTAATTACCGTCTTTCTAGAGACCGCCAGTTCATTGAATGCTCTTTGGTATTTTAACTAATAAATGGAGGATTTTCTATAGACCATTGAACTCTAATATTGATTTGCAATTGACGTAATAAAAGCATGTGTAATCTTGCATAATTTCATACGAACGAGGTATGGTTATTCGCACGAAGACACCTTAACGCACACCGCTTTGATGGAAAACGATGATAATAATGTTTTTAATGTTATACTGGACCTGAGCCAACGGCTCTTCGAGATCATTTCCATCAGTATTTTGTAAGTGAAGGCGATTTTCCATTGCAGTTTTTAAAAATATAATCAAATAATGCAACAGATTATTTAAAATATTATCAAGTTACCGTTTTTACTTCTTCGTATTCTTACTATTAGTTTATTAACATAAATGGATGTTAAATTACTATAATAAAATAATGCAACAGCTTATTTAAAATATTATCAAGCTACCGTTTTGTCATTTACTTTTTTATACCACGTATTTTTACTATAGCTTGTCAACATAAATTAATGCTAAATTATTGTAATAAAAAATAAAGAACTTATTAAGCACATTTTTCTTTTGTTTATCACAATTCTTGCATTTCTTCGCAATAAATAAATACCATCACCGCTCTCCATACGTTTTCTTTTTTTTA
Organism: Metellina segmentata; assembly: GCA_947359465.1. Taxonomy (NCBI): domain Eukaryota; kingdom Metazoa; phylum Arthropoda; class Arachnida; order Araneae; family Tetragnathidae; genus Metellina; species Metellina segmentata. The sequence continues at coordinate 44,161,793 of OX375880.1, forward strand.
TTTTGTTCGCATAATCTTGGTGAGTTTGTTTTGTCCCACAATGCAGGCTGCATTTGAAAAGCAGTAATTGACTTATCAATACCTAAACTTTCCATAACAAGAAAAATATAATACAAAGAAACAAGGAAAATAAATTCAGAACGGCAGGTGATATGGCTAGGAATCAAAAATCGACAGATGATAGTCTCTCTCGTGTGAATGACGCAATACCTCGCAATGTAACATCTGTCTTCTTCAAACAAAAAAAGTCGCCGACGACTGAACTTCCTGGGCGACTATTTTTTTAGTCTCTCTACCGGTCTCCTGATAGTCTTCTCGTGTGAAGTGCTCCTATGGTTTCTATGTAAGTTCCGTCGCCTTCAGACCGGTCTGAGCGATCGATCTCCTTCGTGTGAAGGCGCCCCAAGGAAGTTCAGTCGTCGGCGACTTTTTTTGTTTGAAGATGACAGATGTTACATTGCGAGGTATTGCGGCATTCACACGAAAGATACTATCATCTGTCGATTTTTGATTCCTAGCGATATCACCTGCCGTTCTGAATTTGTTTTCCTTGTTTCTTTGTCTTATATTTTTCTAGTAATTAAATGTTTAGGTATTGATAAGTTAATTACTGCTGTGCAAATGCAGCCTGCATTGTGGGACAAAGCTCACGACGATTATGTGGACAAAATAAAAAAAGAAAACGCTTGGAGAGCGGAGATGGTGTTTATTTATGACGAAGAAATGCAAGAATGTGTTATACAAAAGAAAAATATGCTTAATAAGTTCTTTATTTTTCTATTACAATAATTTAGCATTAATTTATGTTGACAAACTATAGTAAGAATACGAGGTATAAAAAAAAGTAAATGACAAAACGATTGCTTGATAATATTTTAAATAAGTTACATTAATTTCTTTTGTTAATTTAACATCAATTTATGTTAATAAACTAATACGAAGACTTAAAAAGTAAGAGACAAAACGGTAACGATAATATTTTAAATAAGCTGTTGCATTATTTTATTATATTTTCATATACTGCCATGGCAAATCGCCTTCACTTACAAAATACTGATGGAAATGATCTCGAAGAGCCGTTGGCTCAGGTCCAGTATAACATTAAAAACATTATTATCATCGTTTTCCATCAAAGCGGTGTGCGTTAAGGTGTCTTCGTGCGAATAACCATCCCTCGTTCGTATGAAATTATGCAGAATTACACATGCTTTTATTATGTCAATTGCAAATCAAGATTAACGTTCAATGGTCTAAAGAAAATCCTCCGTTTATTAGTTAAAATACCAAAAGAGCATTCAATGAACTGGCGGTCTCTAGAAAGGCGGTAATTAAATACTCTTTTATTCTGTAGTAAATTTTTTCCACCATACTGACCTCAATGTTAACGACAGCCTTTCTCGTGGTGTATGATGTCTCTCATATTTGTGTCCTGATTCTTAAGCTCCGTTCACATGAAGCGCGTAAAATGCGCTTTTGGTGAGGCTATCAGGGTCTCGCTCTTCAAGGTTGCAAAGATAGATACTTGAATTAGAGGAATAAATAAACATAATTTAATGGTGGGACCTCGCTAGCTTCGCCATACGCGCGTTGAAACTCCTCATGGGAACGTGGCTGCTGAAGTCCTGCTGAAGTGTTCTCTAAAAGAAGCTACTGAAGCCCGTAACTAATTGAAAAATTTAGTCGAGTCGTCTTCAAGTTCGCGATACAGAACATGATATAAACCTTTCTGCACACGAAATTTATTGATAGGATGTACCCAATACTTCTTTTTGACATTTTTTTTGTTTATCTTATGTTTAAAATACCATAATGCAAGCATTTGCAGCTCATTCATTCTGAAAGCAGGCAGGATTCCAAAGGACGTAACAGTCGTGCGTCATTGTCTATTGCGCGCCCATATTCGTATTGCTAAAAATTCAAAAGTTACAATTGAAAAATTATTTATTTAAAGAAAATTAAATGTAAAGTATCTATCTCGCTTAAAATTTTCCGCGGATTTCAAATTCGCTGAGATTTTTAATCTATCTTTAACGATGCCGATTTTACAAAAAAGAACTAAACAAGGCTGATTAAAAATTTTGTTTTGCTTCTTTTCGTTCGAATCGTTTGTTTGCAGGAAATTAATCTATACGACTATGACAGGCGACCCGTGTGAGCGATCGATCTCCTTCGTGTGAAGGCGCCCTAATGCTATTGCAAATCAATCTAGCAATTGTCCTAGAATATAAATTAAAGAATATTAAAATAAAAAATTTTGCAAATGAAAAAAAGTGGAAGGTTCTAATTTAAGCAATTTCTAGACGCTTAAATTAACAATTAACGTCAGTTTCTAATAGTTAATTATAACTTTGAATGAAATCACTTACAATTAAAGTTAATTAACTGTTAACGAAGCCGTTAATATTAGCAGTTCTAAGTCACTGTTAACTAGACAATGCTATTTAACAAATGAAGTAACAGAATGGTTATATATTTATCTAACAATTTGAAGTATTTAGTATGGAATATTCTAGATTGATTGCAATTACATTTTTCAATTTACAATGGAATGTTCTACTTAGAATATTCTAGATGGATTACAATTACATTTTTCAATTTACATGGAATGTTCTACTTGGAATATTCCAGATGAATCACACAGAAATATGTACAAACAGTAACAAAGTAGCAAACGATTATTTCTGCATTCAGAACAATAAAGTATTTATCACTCCATTGAATTGCAGTTAAAGAATAAAATAAGGAATCATAATAATCTAGCGTTCATCAAGAGCTCGTCAGTTTTGCATCGTAGAGCAAAGGAACAACCACAAGGAGGGTTAATAACAAATAATTCTGCTCTAGTTTCTGGAAAATACATCTATATTGTTTACTTTCATTTCTACTTATGATTAAATTTAGCAAAAGAAAGATTCGATGAACTTCCACGATGTAGATCTTCTTTCCTACCTTGAGAAAGGAGTGTTTTCATATGTAAATATAGAAAATCAATTTTGGATTAAAATATAGAAAGAATTTCTCTCTTTGCGAGTGAATTTGCTGCATAAGCATAGCTCGAATGCTTTCATTTGTTCACAAAAATCCGAGAAAAACGCATTTCCAAGCGAAAAGGAATTTACAGCGGTGTAATATACGAGCTGTCATTGAAATGTATATTTCAAGCACTCGATCGCAACACATAAAAATTTTTTACCTTTCATATACTTTCCATCGCATTCGAAAATTTCGATGTAACCAAATGAGACAGGTACGAGTTTGTATTATTATATTTCGGAGCACACACAAAAAAAGCTTTACGAGAGTAAGGGAATAAAGAGCAAACGAAAAAGTCATTTTCACGCCTTTTTGAACTGGAATCAGCTATTTGGCGCGATATTTTGGAAGCCAAATTGTCATCGCAATTCTGAGAAAACGATACCCAGAATTCCAAATGGAATCTTACATAAAGGGAAATTGCAAGGAATACTCGTGGAAGATCGCAGACTGTCGTTCTGTGTATTTATTCTTCACGACGTAACGCTGCTTTTTTATGTTCCCTTCGATGGAAATATCTTACGCTCGAGTGTTCGAAAGGAAATGGAAAATAGCTTTACTCGAATGATATAGTCCAAATAAGATTTTCGGGAAATTTTATTTGTTCACACTTCTCCGTTCCTCTCGTGAAATAATTTTTTTTAGTTCTGTGTGCCATTTCTCTTTTTTTTTTATCGTCTTCAGATAAATACCCGAATGCGTTGAGAAATATTTGTTCTAAAGAACAGTTTCGCATCAGTTTCTATACGTTATTTTAGAAAAAAAAGTAATTGTTCCATTTTTTGCAATCAAGTTTTGCATATCCTAACCTACTTTGACTATCTCTTTTGAATAATTCAAATTAGAATGAAAAATTATGTTCCTTAGAGTTGGGATGAATTTGTGATTAGAAACTTCAAAATGTAACAAAACAATTTATTAAGACTTTGAAATTTACGCAAACACGATTAACAAATATTGCAGTAGCATAAAAATATACATACACCGAACTAATAGATAATTTAATTTGATACATGGAAAGAAATAAAAGTTGAAACATTGGTTAAATGAGAGTTTCATTTGTTTTAAATAAAATAATAGGTGATAGAAATGTTATGTCCATTTTTCAGTCAGATGTCCCTTGTTCGTTTATCGTGATTTAAAATTACATTGCGTTGTCCTTGGATATTTCACTTCGGAATTGATCCCGAATCGTTGTGAATAGCCCGTTGTGTAGCTCCAGTTCTACGTTAGTTAACTACCTACATACCTTGAGCATTTTGCACAGCTGCCGATTATTTTCTCGTTGTAAAGCTGTTCTTCAGAATGTTAATTATGATTTGAAGAGCAGCTACTATTGCAGACCAGGTGAATACATGATTAGTGCACTTCAACGCCCAGAACAGTTGTTACACTGTATATACATTTTGGTTCCATCATTGTTAATTTTCATACCTTGAAAATATCATGTTCTCAACCTGGATATAAGTGATAGAAATAAACGATTTGAGGTTTCTGCATACGTTGAAAAGGCCAATTTTGACGAAAATTTACAATTTTTTTTATTCTACTAACACATTCCCTTTACTTATGTGCTTCCAAAACAGTTTCAACTTTTAATGTGCGACTAATAGAAAAAAAGTTAGGGCAATTTAAAATTTGAACGAAACCGATAAGTTATACCGGAAGTAGCACACCGAAAATAATAATAAGAATATTCTATGTGTACCACATAATTACTACCATTTATCTGCTATAGTAAGTAAGAATATATAATAATTATGTTGCTATAAATTGGCCACTACAATTTTTTAATAAAATTCACTTTTTGTTAGAAGAATTTCGCAATATCTTTTTATTCTCTTGGATTTTGTTTACAAGCATTTTTCTCAGAATTTCATTTTAGGCACAAACATTGAATTCCAGAAATACCTAAAAAAGTTATGGATATATGTTTATAAAATTTTTTATGTACATTCGAAAAAGTGTTTGCTAGTGCATACGCTAGAATCATATTGATATTTATATTTTTTTCTTATTTATAAGCTTGCATTTGAATATCGATGTTGCGAAATGGTCAAAAATCCTTTAACAATATTTCGATGAGTCATAAAACCTTTATTTAAAAAAAATATATTTCTACTTCTAGTGGAAGCACTAGATAACATCATGAAATGAACTCTGATCATCTTTTTTAGTTTCTAATTTAAATTATATGCCCTGTATCATTTTTAAAACTTTTGATAAAAACTTCAAATTTACACACAAAATTTAATTTTTTGTTAAATTTCTTTTTTGAATTTTAATTATTGATAGTGCAAAATTAATTTTGAACACAGATAATTATAAAAATAGTATTAAATTGCTTCTGTATAGCATTTTTAAAAACAAATGTTCCGAACGTATGCAGATACCTTGAACAAATATGCAAATGTTATCAAAGTCAAAGCCTTAATGATCAAAAACGTAGTTGATAAAGAACGTTGTGCTTAAACAAAGTTTTCTACATAAGTAAATCTTTTCATTTATTTTACTTTTATCATATTGAAAAAATTAAACCATTCAATAAAAATTAGTTGCTTGTATTTTGTAATTGCATTTAATAATATAAGGCACATTGATAAAATATGATTCTTCTCAGAAACTGGATGGTTTAAAAAATGGAAATATTACATTTTAACGAAAAATATCCATCTAACGATTTTATTTACAAAAGTATGAGCTTAGTTGACTTTTACGATTTCATGCAAAAAAATCCATCAATCGTACTATTTTAAATAACAAAGCTGATTATGTTACAGAGAAAGCACAAAACTCTGTTCCTGAAATTCAATTGTGAGTATGAGTAGTTTTCTTATAATCCTTCTTAATCTCTTTTATGTTGCCAGTTCCAGTGCACAAATAATACCATACAGCATTGTTATCAAAAAGTAGGCTGATTCTCGTTCTCCAGGCTCAGTTATCTCGCACTCTGCGCAATTAATCCAAGACAAGGCGCATGCGATGAAAAATTGCTATTCGAAACACACTCCAAAACGGATCGTTTGTACTTCAGGAAAAGAAGAAAAATACGAGAATAATATTGGATCGCATATTGCCATGGCGAATTTCACTCCAAGAACGGATCAAGAGCTTAGATGACGTCTCTGCGAATATCGTCTGCCTGATTATCAAGCATTTTTTTAAAGTAAACAGGATTATATTTCCGTGGATGTATTAAAAAGAATCATCGATGATATAGACAAGAGAAACAGCGACGGTAACAGGTGAAATATATGGATACGATGAAAATAGATGGTTTAGAACGCATGCTCTCACAAGACTTTTTGTAATTTGTTAAACTCCACCCAAAGGATTAAGTTATTTTAAGAGTTAAAAGAATACTAGAGATATCATTGTAATATCTAGCGATACACAATATATTTTGAGATAAGATGAATAGTAAAAATTATTTAATTTTTATAAAGTTATAAATATCGCATTAGAGAGGCTCATGATAGAAGAGTAACCCATTTAATTTACGAAAACACATTTGGTAACTATAGTAGGATTTGCCTCGTTGAAGATCGTTATCGTTAAAACTGAAGTACTCACATTTTTAACTGTACGAATATTTTTAGGTTCTTTGTAAAATATGGCGAATTTAATTTTAGCAAGTTCACCAATAAAGTCTGATTCACGAGAGGAAGCGGGAATGTTTTATTTAGTGCATCGGTATTTTCTTAAATGGCATAATTTTTGTCATAGGATAGTTTTTCTAGATACGATGCAGTAATTTAAAATGAAATCTCCCGAATAAAGTAAAAAGGAGAAATACATTTTAGATAAATCCTGGTACATACTTCCCTTCGAAAGCTCTACTGCAAATAACTTCTGAAGTGATGAATTGAAAATGAAGGAATAAATAAACTGTGGACAGCTTTATAAATTTTTAAAATGTTTTGTTTTCAAAAGTGTGTTTCTTCAAATGTACTTGAATAATTGATACATAAAAATTGTAAAGTAATACAGGGGTTTCATTTCGAATATTTCTTAGCTGATACAACTAAACAGTTAACGACAAAATTTAAAACCAGTGAACAGTTGAACTTGAGTTAACAATGAGGTTTTCAGCTGCTATTTTACATTGAAGTAACCTGGATGCAAGAAAATAATACAAAAAAAGGTACGGCGAAAGATACCGAACAGATGACAAACAAAATAATAACAAGAACATAAACAAGATCAGAAACCAGAACAGGAACAAGAACAGAAACCAGAACAGAGGAACAAGAACAGAGGAACAAGAACCGAAACAAGAACTCTATGGGTTAAACTCCATCATTCGAATATAAAACGTTTATGTCAAATCAGATATTGTATCTGGACGTATAACGGAGCGGTGGAGGTACTTGGCACACTCGTATCGGCAGGCGGTTATTCACCTTGAAGGTGCGACGCCTACGCTTTCAAAAAACCCCTCCGAGCCCGTTGACTCTCAGCATCAGATGTTCGGATCTTCTTGGATTTACCTTCCCACGATCTTTCTTCCTGTTGACGTTTTCTATAATTATTCTAATGATTATGCATTTTTTAGATATTTGAAATTTTTGCGATTTTCGTCAGTTTAAAGTCCGATATTTAAACAAGTATTAAATATTCAGGTTTTATTTGTATTATTATTTATGAAGCGCAAAGAGACGAAAGAAATGATACCTTATACGTTGTTCTCACACAAAGGAGGCCGGAGCTAGATTATATTAATATGAGCGGCAATGCGCATTTTCGTGACTCAACTTTAGGCTGCGATTTTTAGTGTTTCGTAAATCATTACAATTTTTTATTTTACCATATCTAAATGACTAGTTTGCTAAAATTAATTTTTGTAGCATTAAATTACATCCCTCCCCGGCAAGAAAAGTGACACAAGTCGAAAAATAAAAATTTTGATGTTACCTCATTGAAAAATATGTATGAGTTGCCCCAGCGTGTTATATTACTACTAGCAAAATACCCGACCTTACTCGGTTTGAATTCGTTTACTCTAGATTGAAGAGATAATCAAAATATATAACGACTTACGTTTTTTGTAGAATAAAAATTTATTTTAACACCTTTCGCCATCTTTATATTTTCTAAAACTTACTTTGGACACAAATCCTACACATGCATATCCATTCATGTAATACATTTCACATACATCGCACAATTGCTGTATGACAAAGCTACAAAATGACGAAAGGTTATACTAAGCTTACTACTATAAAAGACGATTTTGAGAGAGATTTGGAATTCCCTTTCTTAAGTTATTTTCATGTGCAACTCAATTAATTAAAATTACGATTTACGACGAGTGCTCTCGCACTCATAGTCAACAAAACATTATTTTTTTACTTGTGGCACTCTTGCCTCCGGTATGCGACATTGTGAAATTTTGCAATCTTCTCCTGTCATTACTACAACGAATTTTTTAATGTTGGAAAAAGTTCTAGTTTGGATTTTTAAACATTATTATTCTTTCAATAACGACATTATTCTTTAAATAACGGCATTATTGTTTAAATAACGGCATCATTGTTTAAATAACGGCATTATTCTTTAAATAACGGCATTATTCTTAAAATAACGGCATTATTCTTTAAATAACGGCATTATTCTTTAAATAAAGGTATTATTCTTTAAATAACGGCATTATTCTTTCAATAATGGCATAACTACACTTAAAATTTACTGAAAATTTATACTGACTTACGTAACATTTTCAAGTCTAATACTTTGTGGTGTTGTTGGGTGTGATGAGAAGGAAAACACATTTATTAAAATAATAAATATTTAAAACAGAAAACAGTAAAATAGAACAAAATAAAAGATGTCGGAAAAATTGTTCTAAAGATATTAATTTGTGATTCATTTTTATCTCTTGATCTCGCACAGTTGCCACAATTTACAACTAAAAGTGCACAAAATTTAGAAATGTGAAATTAATTCAGAGCGAAAGAAACAGAAAATATCACTGCTCACGCGATCTTGTTCATTCTCGTTTCGTTGAAAAATATCGTCTGTCTCAAATATTCCAAAATCGTTTTCATTGCGCTAAGAACAAAAATAAGACTCGAAATAAATGAAGTATCAGAGCTGAAATTTCATTAAAAAATATAATTTTTTGAAGAATAATTACTTTTTCAGCAGTACTGGTAAAACAATCGAAGTAATCGTAATATTCAATAGACATTCCAATTTTTCCAAAACTACCAAATTATGGTTGATTTAAGTATACTTACTCAGGTGTTTTAGCATGAAACTCATCTAAATATAACAATAAAGAAATGTTTAATATTGCATTCACTAAACTATTAGATAATGTATAAAATAAAATACACTGCAATCAAATATATGGAATACAATTCATGTGATGCCTACACAAACACACAAACACAAAATCGAGCATAGAACAGAAAGAAGGACAGACAGACTTTCGCAACCAATTCCACTCACTAAATCAAGATAAGTACTCACTGTATGCAAATTTCCATGAAAATATCTTAAACCGCGTGGACGTGTATAGGGCACAACATACATACAGACAGACAGACAGACAGACAGACAGACACCAAACGAGAAAAAGGCGGATTCGGCATCAGAAGGGTCCAAAACGGATAGAAAACTTGAAATGGGTCGAAAATATTGAATGTACAAACAAACACTCCATTCTTATTTATATAGATTCTATAGAATATAATAAAAGTTACCACACCATAAATACTTACCTAAAATTTAAAAGAAACTTATACTACTCATATTTCAATATAAGTTTTATAGTATCCTTTAAGTTGATGTTTTTCTCAAATTGTGCAATTTTGAGCTGCGTCATTTTTCTTGCCAGGATTCGATATATATAGCCTGATTCCATTATACTTAAAACTAATAAATTGTTTTACTTAGACAAACGTCTAGAACAGTATTTCAGAATATGTAAAGATTTTTTTCATTAAAGTAAATACTTACCTAGTACTAGTAAAAATAATCAGATATGTAAATTTTTTTGTATTTAATTTTTTTTTTTTTAGTTATTTTTTGCTATGTTTAAGACGGTGTTTTTCTTAAGAAATAATTCCCTTGCGACATAAAGAGCATTCCAAAAACCGTGTCAAAAGAGTTGCCATAAAAAGGCTTTGTATCAAAGTTATACCTTTTTTTATTTAGCACTTGACGAGTTCAAATCCCGAACCAATGATAAAGAACCCAAACTCAATGTTTCACGGCGAAAACAAGAACTCTCTTTAATAGTGGAACGTGCTTAATCTAAGACTCGATATAACAATAAGAACATCCGTCGATTGGAAAATGCAATTACATTACGCTATCTTCATTGTTATGATTCATCCAAGACGGCAGATACGATTACTTGTCTCATCATTAAGCCCAGAAAATTCCAAAATACTCCACGGCCATCCAGCTATACGCCAAGAACGCGCTACTACTCTTAAAACATAATCTCAAACACGTGTTCATTCGCATGGAAAGTAATAAATTGAGCCGCACAAATTCACTTTCCACCAGACGATAACCATCTTATACCCTGTTTTCTCAAAAATAAAATAGTTAAAGAATACCTTTCCGGGATTCTATCGCGTTTTCCGCTCGAATTCAGCTGCAAACGATTTTCTACTAAACGGAAAGGGAAGGGGGAGGATGTTCTGAAGCAAACATGGCCTGACAAGAAAACTAGATTATGACTCAACCAATCAGGAGGCCCAGTTTCTGCGTTTTCCCTCACCGGGGAAAAAGATGAAATTATCGTATGCTCAAACAAGGCAAAGGGAATTTGTTTATCTTGTTATTTTAGCAGACACAAGGAAAATTGTTTTGCTGCAACGGAACGATGTTATTCAATACTCCTGACACAAATTTATCTTTTATATAATATTTTTTTAATCTTATCTTCGGGATGTTTTTTTGAACTTGTTATTTTTTATTCCTGTTTTGTGCGATCTATTTCGTTTAAATCCCTAAGAAGGGGAAATTTTCTGATTTTTTGCGTTTCTTTTACCAGCCAGGAAGTTTGAGTAGCCTTTTTCGATTGCGTAAGCTGAAAATTCGAGTTTAGAATATGCCCCACTTTCAGTTATTCTGCATTCTTTTATTCAGTTCTTGAAAAATTCAATTGTTTCATAGCAATAATTTTTAGTTTTTAGTATTATAAAAGTCGTAATAAGTAGGTTTTCACGAAATGAAAAAGCGAAATGATATTAAATGGAATTCGTACTTTAAAAAATTTTAATTGCAAGATTGTTTTGTTTTTAGAAAGTTATATCCATTAAGTTCTCAAAGAATCTTTTTTACTTACCTTTTTATTTAAAAATAATGGATGTTATATCATGAATGCTAAATCTGTCCATTCCTTGTTTGTCGTGGTACTCGAACTCACGGTCGCTAACAATTATTTTTTCCCCTCAGCTATGAAATGATACTAGATTGGTATAATTCATGTTAAGAAGAAAATAAAAATTATTAAGTTGAACGCGATGCCCTTCTTATCGTAACGCTCAACTTTCTATACTGGTCATCTTTTCTGGTCTGATTTTAAAGACGGATTCACGCCTCAAAACGCAATGCACTCACGCGTTTGAGACATCCTGAGAAACTTCGTTGTGCTTGACCTTTAGGAAGGGTCACTTACAGGGCAGGTGCACACTCCATTGTGTCATCGGAATGCCGAATATATTCTGATTGGTTATAATTTGGCGTTAGCTGCTGTTCTTTTGTCGCGCTTTTTACAACGACTTGAGAAGAACAGGTGATATAGAACGTCCTCTGCAGGTGGTGTGCGTCCAGAATGATCTCTGATTGGTTTTCTACTTTTACCTTTGGGTTATTTTAGAGTCAGAAGAAGAGAGTGCGACTTGTACACCGTGTGAACATACGATACATACTTTTATCTATTTGTGATTAACAATTACCTTTGGCTTTCCTTTTAGACTGCGGGCATAGCAAATTGGAGACGACAGGAGGGAGCAGAGGCAGAGTGTATGACGCTTCGTCACCGTGATGAACTGTGATAATACATACTTTTATGTATTGGTGTAATGATGTTAATATGATGTTGTAAATACTGTATATTTTTCTTAATGTTCTTGGAATAATAAGAACTTAAATATCATAGCTGTTGGATATCTTCTTGTGTTTTCACGCTACCTGGGGCTACAACATAACCCCGTATTTTTAATACTAAAAGCTGGATATTTAAACCTTTTCAGTTTGATTACATTTGGAACACATCACAGGTATACAGTTATTGTTTCTGAAAGCATGGCGCTCATAGATAAATAACCAGAAAATTTAAATTAATTTTTTTAAGTAAAAGATTTTTCAAAACAAGCAACCGTAAACATTTTTGACTAAAGTGACTGTAGAAATCATAACGTCGACTTAGAGCAGAAACTCATTCACTGACATGTTTTCGATGACACTAGAGGAGTATTTTCATGGTGATTAGAAATACATATTCCTATATTGTAATGTTTAGAAGATATAAAGCACTATAAAAATATGCTTATGATTTATATTTTATTTTATCAAAAGCGTCAGTTGTTCTTTAAAGATAACAATAAAATTTATGTTTTGTCAGTTAATGAATTCTGATCTAAGCTGACGATATGAAGTACGTTATGTATAAATGAGGAGAAACTCTTCTCTTATAGGAATCACCATCTGAGAGTGCTAATGTATTCTAGTTTGAAAGCTGTAAATATTATTATTAGTTTTTGTATTAAAAATCCTGCGAATATCTCTTTAAAAATGGCAAAAAAAAAAAAAAAACATTCTTTATAAACTGCCTCGAAGCAAAATCTGCGCATTAAAAGAGACAAAGAAAGAACAAAACAGAATTTCCGAAGAACTTTCAAAAATAAATGAGGGGAAAAATCGATTATTTCATAAGCGTTAGATTTCATTAAACCTTCGACACATTCGAAATTATTTTACGGTAAATTACGCTTTTATCATGAGCACCTTTTTCCTTTGTTGAAGGGAAGCAACTGTAAGGATCTAAAAAGGCAATTTAAAAGACGCCATTTTTTCCCCTCTTCGCTACGTAAGTGATATTACACACGCATAACACATCCTCTTTAATGTTCGAGTATGTAACATATTTCTTTTCTCTTGACTTGACGCCTAAAATATGAAAAGTATTCAGCCGTGAAATATTTTTTAACGCATTGATTGAAATGTCTTTAAATAATGAATTTTTGATTTTATTAAAGTGTACTGATACTGATATTTAAAAGTTATGGGCTACTTAAACAAGGTGATTTAGAATGGATCTTGCTGTGCTACGATAAATAGATACTACACTTTTAATTTAGAAGGGAATGTATGGATATAATGACTCACAAACGTATTCGCGTGTTTACAGTTTTATGAAGGTGTAGTTAAAATTACGATTTGTAGTTTTACGACATAAAATATCAGTCTTTTTATTTTAGCCTCCCATTAAAATAAACGAGTAATTATTGAAGGCTTTTGCTGCAGATATTTTAAATGCAAAGCAACTCATAAATCAGACACACAAAAGTAGTGTCACCTACCGTAATAAAGTACAAATGTTAAAAAAGAGTGCAAAAAACAATGTCAATAAGATTTTTTTGCTTTATTTGTCACACCTTAAATTGTCTTAAATCTAAATACCATTATTTACGCCATATATTTGATGAAAATGAAACCAATTCGATTCTCTTCTGCTTAAAGATAGATTTTCAATCGATTTCATTATTTTATGAAGCAAAAATTTATAATTTCTTCAGATTTATGCATAGGTAATGATAAAGTACAAATCTTTAAAATGAAATCAGATTTTAAATCGTTTTGATCTTTTATGTGTAATCAACCCGACCGTTAAATGCGATTCAATTTTTTTTTTGGATTACCGACATGGTATACCACATCTGTACTTTAATTCAAATTTACCACCGAGGTTTCAAATTTCTTAAAAGACTATATGCATATTGAACCTTGAAACTAGCAATGAATTCAAGCGTATCTTATCCAGCTGTCGATACACATAGATCATTCAAAGTATCTCTGAATTTGACAGTTGAGTAGATTTTCGGACAATTGGACACTGACCGAACATTGATTAGAACTTCTTTCATTAGATTTTCTTCTTGCATGAGCCACATTTGGTAAAGCTGCGCCAAGCACAACACAAACATTAAGTAAGGGACATACACACACAAAGAAAGTTTTTACTGACACAGGAGATAAATACACCCAGGAAGTAAACGAACCCCACATAAATCTAATCTGTGCCGCCCACAATTCGCAGGTTCCTAGAGCAATAGGCGAACCCACTGAGCAATGGCGGCCCCATTTCTAGGAAATAGGACTGCCGAACTTGAGCTTAGTCGTACGTGGCCAAAAAATACTTAGGAGGTGTGAGGAGTTGAAAATATTGCGGTCATAGATCTTCAGTCACTACGTGTTGTGGAATTGATAATTTTTTAATTACCGTCATACTAGAGCAACACATCGGGCTATTGACGACGGTCCGGGATCAATCCCTTGAGGGAAAGATCCGAGGACAACACCTCGTAATTTTGAACCAAAGTCAGATGACACCTGAGCTGACACTCCACTCTCCAAATTTCCACACCAACCCAACGTGAGGATTTTCGGCCACGACAGATTTAAGGTGCACCAGCAGCCTCTACACCATACGCTTACAAACATCCATGCTCGGACCCGGATTCGAACCAGGAACCTTCTGATCTAAAGGTTGGCACCTTAACCACCAGACTTGTTGGTCGGCTACGTTTGTGGAATATCTGCTGTTTTTTTTTTTTTTTTTAATGAGGCTGAGTGGCAATAAATAGTGAAGCTGTGATAGGAGTTGAAGCAGTGTGTGGTGTCGGTAGACAAAAACGGTAGCATGAAAACTGTACGAATCTTACACAAGGAGACAGCGAAGATAATTACGTTCTTATTATTCCGAGAAACAAGAATATATACGCTATTTACATCATCGCTTCAACATATTCCACACATCAAAATATGTATATCACAGGCCAGCAAGGAGGGAACCACCTCAACCGTTGCTTCTGGCTCATTTTTTTTGTCGTCACCCCAACGGCCTCTGCCGTAGTTTTTAAAATCGACCAACGGCAAAAGTCAATGACCAATGAGAGATCATTCTGGAAGACCACCACCTGCAGAGGGCGCTTCTGTTTTCACCTGCTCTACTCAATTCGTTAAGCACGCGACACAAGAACAGCAGCTGGCGCCAAAACACAACCAATCAGAAAACATTCGGCATTCCGATGATTGTTTTCTTTTTCCGGTCGGAATATCTCATGTCTTAAGTGTCTGTTATCCCCAATAGTATAAGCATCGCATTGTCACAAGAGACATTTTGCTTGTTTGAAAGGGTACAGCTACACTATACTTTCATAATCTGTGGCAACGGCCTTGGCAATTTTTTTTGCCGCATTTCTAGTAGCTAGTTACAGTAGATTAAGGCAACCCATCTGTCTTTACGGTTATAGTGGTTTTCATGGCAACCTCTGCAAACGGTAACTTTCAATTTTCATTTTGAATATTCCAGAAAGTTCTTCCAAAATCCGTTAAAGTCGTTTGATTTCATTGGTTCGTTCGAAATTTTTTCTTTGCTTCCATTCGTTATTTCGATTTTAAATTATACTTTGATTGTATTGGTCCTTTAAAAATTTTGTTTTCTGTGATACTATTGGTTCATTTATTTGTATTTCTACAGTTGTGGAATTTTTATTTTACTATAATGTTTCGTACGAAACGTTTAAGAGTCTTGATTTTTTGGCATTTGTGGAATTTTCATGTTTTTATTATTTTTTCCCGGAACAGTTCTGACGTATCAGGTTGTATTATTTCTTGCTTTTTTTCTTTTACAAGTATTTTTCTTTTCAAACAGCGTACTGTATTTAGTGTAATTGATACGCTTCGGGGTATTCTTTCCCAACATTCGCAGCTTAGTTTTTCTGCTGGTTCACATATGTGTTTTGAAATGTGTGTAAGCTTACTACTTTTTTCGAAAGTTTTTTTGAAATATATTTTTTTGAACGTTCTTAAATGAGTTTTCAAGCTTTCATTTTCCGTTGAAAAAAGAAAAATATTTTTGAAAGAAAAAGAGTTTTGAAATAATTCCAAGGCCGTTGCTACTGCTCATAAACGTAGACTGCAGCTGTTTCATTGAAAGTTTCTTTTACTCATAAACACGTCTGCCAGTCCCCAATAGTCGCAGAGTGTTGGATGGCAATCTCCGACAACCAAAAAGTACTTCATGATAGGTTGCACTACTATTTATACAACTGTATCATCAGTTAATTTTTCAGTAGTAGTTAAGTTTTCCACTTAAGTGTATCTCTATGACTAACAGTTCTAAAGACAGGGACGTATTTCTAAATAGGCTAAGTAGGCTGCAGCCTACAGCGGCAAATTTTTCAGGGGCGGCAGTTTGGCAATTCAAAAGTTAAAATGAAGTATTTCAGACGTTAATAATATTTTCCGTACGAATTAAAGAATACATGTTACAACATTTCATGTTGCTCCAAGAAATATATGTATTTTTTAAGTGCTCTACAAAGCTATGGGAATGCCTAAAAAGCTTTATGGAAGAATATTATCAGAATAAGAAGACAATTAGAAAAGTGTGTCCTACTCGATGGTCAGCAAGAGATTACACTTGCCGAAATTTACGAGAGTCTTGGGAAGAAGTGTACATTGCTCTGACAATAATTTCAAATGACACAACAGAAAAAGCAACGACTAGATGTGAATCCCGAGATAGTTTTGAGACTGCGTTTATGGTGTGTTTCTGGAGCACCGTACTTCACAGAATCCATAAAGTTAGCAAAGCCATGCAAAGTGGAACTGTGGATGTTTTCTTGGTCAGATTTGTATGGCTCTCTTGAAGAATATTTTACGAAACAGAGAAACAACTTTGATTACTTTGAGGAATTCGAATACTTGAAGGAAGTTCGAAACCCATTTCCTTTTTAAACGAATCTTAAAAGAAGTAAGTAAAAAAACCCAAGTAGATAACTAATTTGATTAGATAATTTATTATGTAAACCAATTAAAATTGTAGTTTTATCTAAATTAAATCAACTTTATGTTTAAAAAAGATGAAAACTCCAATGAAATCTATCCTTTTGTTGTATAAAACAAATGTATTAAGCAAATGTATTATGAACAATAGAGGGGGCGTCAAATGGACTTTAGCCTATAGGCGGCATACTCTTAAATCCGGCCCTGTCTAAAGATAACGTACATTTTGAATCATCCTGTGTTTTACCTATACTGATAAAAATGTTGTTTAAATATGGGTATTACTAATAACTGATTGTATTACTTGTTTTTATAAAAACTATTAAAATGAAGAATGAATGTCATTTGTGCAATGAATATATTTTCCATGAAATTTTGTGAAAATTAAAACAAAAATCAATGTTTGACTCTGTTTAATCATATTTTCTCATGACGAATCAGTAAATTGAAATGAGATTGGAATGGGTTGGATAAAAAAATTCACTTCCATAACTATTAGTTAAGAAAATAATTATAGCTGTTCGAATGTACACATTTTTTTACACACATGTGAAATGTATTTATAGCCTTCTCAGCTTTTGAATAACTCTTTTTAATTCATAATTTTTTCTCTCACAAAATATGAAGATTTTAGGCTTCAATTTAAATTCAAAATAATAGGGAATGCGAAAAAAATAAGTGAGAGATTGCATCTGCGAATGATTTTTTCCTCCAGTAATGTTCTTAATTACTTCCAGAAAACTGAAAATAATGATTTCACTCTCCTAATTCCAATTCGCCCCAAAAATAGTGATTAAAAAATTTCACGGAAACCGCGAAGTTTTGCAGTCCGCAATCATATTTCTTTACTTTCCTCAGAAATTCTAATTAGTCCATATCCCAAGTAATCGGGAAAGAACTGGAGTGGGGATTTATAGGTCCAATAGATGGCGCTGTTGTAAATGGAATCGGAACTGAAGAATCGGTCGTTAGAGAAAATGCCAATTAAAAGAAAATTCGTAATTTAGTGTAAATCTTCCTCTGGAGAATTATACGTAACGGTTTTCTCAGTCGAATGTTTCCAAAAATGCATTCTTTTGTTTTACAGATGGAATTGCCATTTGCAAATCAATGATGTTTTATTCGAAACGTTTTTAGATTTATGATAATGTAATTAGATTTTCTTAATTGGAAGATTTAAGCGTAAGAATATGATTAGAAAAAGGTCTCAGCATATTACAAAATTCGCTTATTTATGCAGTCGAACTTTTAATTGAATGGGTTCTCAATCGTTTGAGAGGAGAGTTGTAACAGTGTTTAAGTCATATACTCATATCTAAAATTTAAAATTAAAAAATTATGCTTATTACTTTATTGTAACTGTAATTAGTAAGAATGAAATTGTATTTGGAGGTTTATAATGTAAAGTCAAGTAAAGGGCAAATTTCACCACCCTAATTAGTTGGATTCGTATGTATAGATTGCTAATTAGAATTTTGAGTTTGAGCAACCTCATAATTACATCACACAGTAATTAGGAGTAAGTTATTATTACAAGCATAAATTTAACTAATTCAAATGTGTTTTTCATAAATGTTAGATGATATTTGACAGGAACCAACGACTTCTATATATTCAAATTCTTAAAATTTCCTTAAGGGGCCGTCTTCATATTAAATTGAGCATCAACTTCATAATTTATAATAAGAACCCCCTAATTCCGACTCTATATCAAAACTTCACTTCAGATACCAAATTTTGTCATTGGGTCTTACCATTTCGAAGTTATGAGAGCAGAAAGATTAGAGCTACTAATGTTAAATCAGTTTCTTAGACTCTTATGGATATTTTCCTAAATAATATTTCTATAGTGCTGATATTATGTACCATGTTACTGTTGAACAACCCAAACACAATCCACCTAGTACTGTATTTTAAAAATAGTTTTTAGTATACAATAAAAATTATTAAATTAATGTTTGGAAAAATTAGGAATTGGAATCATATATTTTTATGGGAATCGATTCACAGAAGGACTTCTAGTATATAAATGCAAAATTTCAACTCTTTCCGATAATTAGTTTTTGAGCTACATTAAATTTGTATAATTATTGCGAATTTAGGAAGAACTAAAAGTTTATGAAACGTTTGACAAACCTCGGATAATACTTTTCGTATCGTTTGCACTTGCATAGTAAATATACTCTAAAACAAAATAATCAACACACCAAGAAGGTGCAGAATTACGTATTGCCGGTCTCGAAAATCTTAGTACTGTATCCACCTAGTACTGTATTTAAAAAATAGTTTTTAGTATCCAATAATAATTATTAAATTAATGTTTGGAAAAATTAGGAATCGGAATCTTATATTTTTATGGGAATCGCGATTCACAGAAGGACTTTTAGTATATAAATGCAAAATTTCAACTCTTTCCGAGAATTAGTTTTTGAGCTACATTAAATTTGTATAATTATTGCGAATTTAGGAAGAACTAAAAGTTTATGAAACGTTTGACAAACCTCGGATAATACTTTTCGTATCGTTTGCACTTGCATAGTAAATATACTCTAAAACAAAATAATCAACACACCAAGAAGGTGCAGAATTACGTATTGCCGGGCTCGAAAAACTTGGAATAGCGCTGACTGGGGCCGTATAGTCTTTAGCGACAAGTCCCGTCTACAACTGTGTCCTGACGACAACCACAGACTTGTCTGGAGACGTCCAAGGCAGCGTGGGGATATCCTGCCCTTACTATCGCACGGCAACATACCTCAACAGGGCGTTATGTGGTCTGTGATACCATCTACTTTGATTGCCGGACCCCTTTGATAGTCTTTTCTGGCACACTTACAACACTTCGGTACGTAGACAACATTCTACGACAGGTTGTGTTACCGTTCCTTTTGCAACACATCGGACTTACTTTCCAACAAGATAATGATCGGCCGCACACGGGCACGTGTTGCTCTGAATTATCTTCAAGCTTTCCAACACTTGCTGGGCCAGCTAGATCTCCTGATCTCTCTCCCATAGAGCACATTTACGACGTTATGGGAAGGCGATTGCAACCATCCCAGAATGTTGACTAGTTATCCCGACAGTTGGAGACAATGTGGCAAGAAATTCCAGAGGACACCATCCGGGACCTTTTTCAATCGATGCCACGCCGGGTGACAGCTTGCATCCAAGCCAGAGGTGGACCAAAGCGTTATTGACTTCCTCCCTTTGTAACGGTCAAACTCTGAAATAAATCATTCAATTGTTCTGAAATACTAATTGTTTGTTTTTCTATGTACTAGCCGGGCTGCGCCGGCAAGCGCTCGGCGGTGTGTAATAGTGCTTTTTTTACACACCGTAATTAAACATGTTTTGATTTGTATATTTTATTTATTTTTATGAAACAATTCTTCAAATCATTGCGTATTCAATCAAATATTTAAGGAAAGTTCGTCGAAATATACATATACCGTTACAAAATTACCCATGTCGAATGATATTTTGTAGGAAATAGACATATCATTAAAATCTAACTCCTAAATAATATTTCTGCAATAGGTAATATACCGGAACACATAATTCAAACAAAAAAAAATAATTCCAATCCTTGAAAAAATGCAAAATTCTGAAAAAAAAACACGTACGTATCTATTCAAACGTGTTGAATTTCGACTTCCGGAATATATTGTGAAATAGAATAATGCGACAAAAGACTTTTCGTTGCAGTGGTCGTTCACGGTAAGAAGGCGATTTGTCGCCAAATATGGTAACCTTCACCTTTTGCTGATTTTCTTCACATCTGCCGTATTTGTTATGGCAACCCTATCTGCTGTTACGGAATTCGTCGGCCATCTTGATTTGGCGACAAAAATTAGCTGGCGACAAACGTCTTACCGTGAACGACCACTCCACCATCCTCAAATATGTCCGCAACATCTCGCAGTCAACTCAAATACCCAAACACGGAATTCTAAATCAAATTAAAAAAGTAAACATTAATTCTGACGTGGCCAGATACCGGGTAGAAAAATTACGTTTAAATTACTTTTATATCAAAGGAAGAAATTAAAAATCAGTTCAAAGATAAATATTACAATTTAATTCCTTATTTTGCATAGAAATTGACATCGGCTATTTGAAAACACTAAGAATTCGAAATATCTGGGTTATTTTATTTACGTTTTTTGTTGCCATTTGACGATACACAAATAACGTCGATTTCGGGTCCACGTACGTTAGTGTTTTATATATATAGATGTTTTTCATATCCATCAATTTTTATCACAATCGGACAACCCCTTCTTGGCGCGTCGATTTTTTTTTTTTTTGGTATAGAGTTCATAGCGATGTAATTCTCAAATCGTTTCCACTTGCATCATAAATATAATAATTCTCGGATTGCTAAAAAATAATAAGATTGAAATAGTGTTCAAATTTGAAACTCGGGTAACGATAACTACAATTAATCTCGATCTACGGATAGCGTATTTCTATGTGGAGATGATCCCTGAAATTGAAACCATTTTTAACATTGAATACCTCGGGATATATTGATAGTAAAGTCATAAATTTAATATTTAGACTAATTTAACTATGGAGAATCTGATTATGGCATCAAAACAATGTCTTTCCATTAAAATGTTTGTTGTTTGTGCAAAATTTGATATGAAGACGTCCTCTTTTGCAAATGTTTTGGATTTGAATTTGCAGAGGAAGTTATTCGCTTTGAATGATACAGTTGAATTTGCTCTAGTATGAATAGTGCTCGAAGTAAGGGAGGTGGTTCGTTCTTTTCCCCCGCGACTGTAAATTTTGAAGGGTATTCGGTATGAATTTAACTAATAGCTAAATTAAGTAATATTGGACTCGAAACAACTTTTTAAGTTATTTGATTGTTATGTTGTTGTTTCTCATGCCTACACTGGCAGACCAGAGGAGTGCCAGGCCCGTCGAAGACGGCAAGAGGCGAGGGGGTGCGCCTTCCATGTTATTGAGCCCCGTTAGGAGGAAGTCCGACTTTGCTCGACATACATGACACATCCGTTTTACAGGAAGGTCCCTTTCATACATCCATTCACTCACACATATCGTAATTTAGATCCCAATCAGAGGCCGATAACCCCCTGATCAGGTACCCCCAGAGGTATTGATTTGGTATGGGAACATGGGGGACATTATGACCACGACCTATTTAACGTGCCCCAGTCACCATTAGTGAACACGACGGTCTTTAGCCAGGTTAAAGCGCCGATCTCGCAATCATCAGAATTGCAGGCTCCGACGAGGACAGAACCCACAACCCTTCTGATGCGAGCCCGACGCTCTACTGACTGAGCTACCGCTGCTCTTGATGGTTATAAAATATGCAGACTGTTTTCCACTAAAAATACTATTTTGTCCCAAAAGGGGAAATGTATTCATTAGAGTAAACACTCAGCACAAAACATACAAAGGACAAATTGACAAAACATCAAAACGAGAATAAAAAATAGCAGTTAATCACAGGCTGTCGGCTTTGAAGTAAATCTTTTGCTTAGATAATAAATGCTTGACCTGAATATTAATTCATTACATTATAACTTCTTAAATTTTACATTTTAATGTTTTAAAATTACATTACAAAGTACTTGCAATAATTTTTATGCAATGTTTAGTCATTAGGAAATGTGTTACTATAATATATATACGCAACAAAAACACCAGTGTTTTATCCTTAATGGTAATGGTAATTTTAACTAACGTCGTTTTTGAGCAACAGAACTGGCTATTGACGACGGTCCGGTATCAGTCCCTTAAGGGAAAGATCCGAGGACAACACCTCGTAATTTTGAAACACGGTCAGATGACGAGGCAACACCTGAGCTGGCACCCCACTCTCCAAACTTCCACACCAACCCTACGTGAGGACTTTCGGCCACGTCAGATTCGAGATGCACCAGCCGCCTCTAAACCATAGGCTTACAAACATCCATGTCCGGACCCGGGTTCGGGACTGCGGAAAGCGATATTTAGGCAGAGTCCAAAAATCGATAATCTGGCAAAGTCCTTCGGAACTATGGCAAAAGATATAATTTTTGATATGTTCGGATTTTTCCACATTTCGAAAATTTTGTCAGAGTCCAGAAATTCTGAAAATCCGACTGAGTCCAGACATCGAATTTTTCGGATCGGCCAAAAATAGGCTTTCGAAGCGGGGGATTCATGCAAGTGCGGATATACTGACACGAGAAAATTCCTTGATTTTGGAAAAATTTGCCCCTCGGGACTTGGTCTTGGAATCATGGTCTTGGAATTTTTTCAAATCATATTACACACCGAGGCACATTTGCACCCCCGCTCAAGTAACGGCAGGGACCTCCACGTGGTGCGGTCTGGTAATTGACTGATTAACGTCAGTCAAGCTAACTCCTGCTCGTTTACGAATGGCTCCTTTAGGCGACTTTGTGGTTTAAATCGGTATACTTGAGGGTAGAAGGAACGCTGCCAAGCCGTCCTGACCTAAGATAACTGAAACTCACAGACGAACCGAGGCTTCACAACTGAGAACTTGTTCGAAGAAGGGAAGAATGCCTAAACCATGTACCTTGGTACGCCCCTTCTCCTCCGCAGGAGAGAGTAGGGAGACCCGGTCAAACCCACCAGGGTTGCCGGAGCCGTCCGTAAGGACACTGGGCAGAAGGCTGTCGTTTTTGGTGTGTTGGAAGTGTAGCCCCTTATAAGAGGCGCGGGGTAGAGCCGTGGGCTCGAGGCTCACCCCTTGGTGCGGATGTTTTAGGCTGAACCGCTCTAAACAGGGATCGCTACGGCGTCTTGTGGCTGGGGACGTCGAAAGTCGGCCAGGTGCTCAGGCTTCTGTGTCTAGCAAACGTGGTCCGGAATTGATATCGGCAGACACCCGCCGCTCGGACCGTGAGGTCACTTGATCAAGCGGAATGCCGGTTGGAGCCGAGGCTGCTTTCACCGGTACTCTCGGGTTCCGTGTAACCGGAATAGCCGATGGTGGGCGGTGGGTGCTTCTCTCGCCGTGGGGACGAGAGCTGATTGATTTTATTCGGTGGTACCTGGCCGGGGCTGGCGGGCTTCCGGTAGGCGGCTGGCGATTTCGGATTACTTTCCGACGACTGGTTATCGGTTCGGGCCGGCTAGGGTAAGGCTGTAGGCTCGTCGGGAGTAGTGACCCGGCGGGTAGGGGCAGGCTGCAATCCTTCCGGTCAAGTAGCGGCAGGAACCTCCTAGAGGTGCCACCCGGTTACTAGGATGGCTGGAGACTGTCCTGCTGGGGTTTGACTGCTCTCCGGACCTACCTTAGTCCAATACCTGCACGCTTACGAATTTAGGCTATCTGGTAGGCGGCAGAAGACTACATATCACCGAGGATGATGGTTCCGGTACTACCGCCCCCGGGCCGGACATTAGGGTGAGAGAACAGTCTGCTGTCCTGCTGGGCTACTGAGGAGGGGGCACTCTCCTAGTAGATGCCCGGTGGTTCTATTCAATGCCGCTTAGGCATGATACACCCATCCGAGGTGTACACGCTACTGTCCGTTGGGGAAGTAGTCGTGGGTCAACCCAGACGGAAAGCTGGTGGTGGCTTTTAATGTCCGGGAAGACTGTCCGCAGGGATGATAGCAAGATGAAGGGGCCGAGGACCCGAGATCCGGGCAAAAGGATCGGGGGAGGGCTCTGCGCACTTGGGGCGGTGTGCATCCTGAACCAAGTAATTGATAAACAGTTAGTAACTTGTTATCAGTTTACGTAGACAATGCTTGGAGTCCCTAAGTGGACGCGTGTTGGTTCCAAGGAATGAAGAGTGATGGCCCCCACCACTCGGACCGCGGCTCTCTCTGGAGTTGCAAGGGGACTCCATAACTCCGAAGATCATGGGCCTATCCGTGTAGGAGGAATATGTCAGTCTCTAAGTGGCGAAGCCTCTCTAGCCAGCAGGCTATCGGTTTGGGTCGTAGGAACTGGCACAGGGCGATGCCGCTGTTCCTGCGATCAAGTAGCGACAGGAACCTCCTTAGGTGCCACACGGAAACTATCGGTGCCGGGACCACTCCCTGGCTGCCCTAGGCCAATACCTGTACGCTAACGAAATAAGGCTATCTGGCGGACGGCAAGGGTCTGCAAGACTCCATAGATGATGGTATCGGTTGCCCACGGTACCGTATAAACAGGATGTTGGGGCAGCCTGCTGTTCCGTTGGGCTACTCAGGAATGCCGATAGGTTCCTAGGAGATGCCTGGGTGTGCGCCTCTGACGCCCCTCGGCACGAATCTATGAAGAAAACTTTTCCGGCTCGAAACGGACCTAAGGTTGACTGATATCTTTGAGCCGGACCACATATCTTCAGCGCACACATTCCGGGGTCGACCACGTCCACGCCCTATCGTGTTCATCCTGGACAGATAAGGGTTTTTCGGACGGCGTGTCACCAGGCCCACTTCTCCATTATCTCATTAGAGGCTTTCCCTAGCTTCGGCTAATCCGCTGTGGGTTTTCAGTAACTCGGTACGGAGGGGTCTGCTTCTATTCGAAGGAAGGAAGGACCCGGGTTCGATCCAGGAACCTTCAGATCTAGAGGCTAACACCTTTACTATACCGGTTGGTCGGCTTTATCACAATGAAACTTAGTATCTGTAATATATGTAGTGCATGAAGAGATAAAGAAATTATCAGAATTTACATCAGATTATTACGTCAATCACAATAGAATTACGCCAGAAAATTCTTAGATTAGTAAATTGTAGGGCTCCCTCTGGTGACTGTACATGACGATATACAGCCGAACTTGGAATCTAACAAAACATTTGTTATATCTTATGGCAAATTATTCCAAGCATTTTGAAGCTGCTGTATCAGATCCATTGTATTCCCGTTGGTGGTGAAATTGATGACCTAGCATATCCCAGACATGCTCAATTCAAGACAGATCAGGGGATCTCGTTGGTCAAGAAAGGGATTCAATAATTTTCCAAGGGGAGGCGAACTGTATGTGACTGGGCGTTATCGTGCTTTAAAATAGTGCCATGGACACGCGACATAAAAGGCAAAACAGGCTACAAAATCTGCTCGATACAACATAGTGTTGTGAAACTACCTCACACCACAACTAGATGGACCGGCTGTTGTAGTCCCACGCGCCAATACACTAGGAGTTACAGTGGTGTAAAGCTCGGTGAATATGTGTAGTGCATTCGGCCATAGAGGAAATATAAAAGTATAGTGAAGAATGGTAACCTTTTAATGTGCCCAGTATAATGCGACCCATAGACTACTTTCGTGTGCTGTGTAGAACCTGATATTCATAATTTGTTTGCACCACGGAACCGGAGAAGACGTCCATGCACTGATTCAACATTTAATTGGTTCATTCATTGATCATCTGATAGTAGTGAACCTTGGAGATTTCATAACTTTTGACGCCATTCCAGATAAATGCGGATTCACACACCTCTCCTGTCATAAGATGTTATGTCGCCCAAATGAGGTGATAAGACACCAAATCAGCCAACCAAATCCACTTTCAACAGAGCAGTCACGTGACTACTAGAGGGCATGTTTTGAATGTCCTCTCGATAGCAATCCTCATCCATATTTCACGTCTATGCTTTTGGCATCTTCTGATGAACTCGGAACCACAAACAGTGCTGAAGATATCAATCCTAGAAGCAGCTATCTTGGGCCCCCCAAAAAATGCGTTTCCGGTAATATGATAAAAAATATTGAGGTAGGTAGGAAAAAGTTTTTTTATGATAAATATTTTTAGCAAATTCGCAAAAAGAATTATTATCTGAGTATTAATGTTAGATTCAAAATTTATCAGAGGTGTGTGATGTAAAATACTTCGGTGTATTTATTTTTGCAGGCAAATATCCTAGGTATATACTCAGGTATTTACCCAAACAGGGTATTTTAGTGGGTATTTATAATTTTTCTTCGGGTTTATCTGCGTTTTCACTCCTAAAAGAGTTTATTTATGGCATATAACGTCTAAACTGAATAGTATCAGAGTTCGAAATGAAAAAATTTCTCTCTTTTGTAATTATATTGACTATAATTTATCTTGGTTCTTCAAAAAGAAGTCCTCCTCGGAGAAGATCATCCCAACTGCTATTGCTGGATTTGCCCACTAACCGTAAAACACATTTTAATAGAATGTTCTAATTTTAATAGGCAACGACTTAAACATTTTACTTCATATACCTTGGCTTTAAAGACATGGTTGGAGAAAATCCTCATCCATTTTTACATGACATTGGTTTTATCCATCACACATAATTTTATATAGTATTCATTCATTATGCTTTGACTCATTTCACTTTATATATATATATATATATATATATATATATATATATATATATATATATATATATATATATATATATATATATATATATATATAAATTTCTCCAATCCAAAATGAAATTTCTAACTTTTTTAACAGATTTAACTTTTTATCAAACGTGTTTTTTAAAATTAAATTAAACCAATTTTTTTTAAATCTAAAAGAAAAACTTTAGGGTCGTAATTTTTGTATTGTAATTTCAAGGTTAGACGAGTTACAGGAAACAAAACTTTTATTTTTGCCTTACGTATGCACTACCCCCCTATTCGGACGAATAGACTTGTTCAAAGGCACGTGACCCTCACAGAAACTATATATATATAGACTACGAAGAGAGAGTAATAATCCATATTACCGTCTGAGTATCTTGGGTTAGGTTCGAAACCATTCTGAATCGGTTGCATGCCACACCACAATGGTCTTAAATGAGCCCCAATAGCCTGGCGTTATGTCCGAGACGCATTTGTATCAGGACTGTGGAATGCTTCTCATATTAAGAAACTTAGGGGCAGAAATAGTCGCACGGACGTCGAATAACGGCTCAGTTCGCCTTATGTGTTTAATGCAACGCGGTGGATGACTATAAATGGAAATGAAATGATATTGCCTTTCAGCACAAATGTGTTGTTTTGGAAATTGTTCGTTCTCTCGTTTACTGATAGCTTTACGACTAATAGGATTCTTCTATGCATCTAATGAGCAGACACTGATATCTAAGATGTTTCGAGCTTAATATCTTTTGGAAAATGGGTTATAATATTCTATAGAGAACCATATGAATACTAAGTGTGTTTGGACTTCTACCAAGAAATCACATTCGTAAGAATTTATAATCGGATTGAGGAAATAAGTCCTTTACTTTTTTTTTGTTAAAATTGTCATTCAGTAGATGCTTGTTAGATTTCACAAATGACACACTTTACAAAGTTTCATCAAATTCCGTCCAAGTTGGGAAGAATTAATTTTATAGATATAATATATTTGTTTTCAGCACATGAAATACACATAAAATCTGTTTAAAAAAAACCAAGGTCACCAAATTTTGTGTTGGGCTGTGTTATTGATCACACAGATAATTCTTCATTACTGATATATCCTAATTATACGCAATTTGTGTTTTGAAATATGTAACGATCCTCCGATAGGTGATTACGAACACAGATAGGTTATAAGAACAGTTGTTCTTGTGTTCTGGTTGTTATTGTTCTAGTGGAAGAATATCGTGACAGTGCCTGTGTTCTGATACGATCAAGAATACGAAATGTTACGTGCAGTTCTGAGAAAGAACATGAATAAGACAGATTTTTTGTACACATCAGAAGAATGGTACGTGTTTTTGCACGGGAAGGTGCGACGTGTATATCTGAAACTTTTATATTATCTTGTAAATAAATGTGCGTGTCCAATTTAGGTATGCAGTGTCCATCTGTTCTTGGCCACTACTACACACACTGTCTATCAAATTCGACATCGCTCGGTCACTGTGACGCCCCTTTAATTAACTTCTCGGTTCTTTTTCATTTGCAAGAGCTTTGAAAATTTTTGCAAATTCTTAAAACAATCGCACTGTTACGAAGATTTGGTAGAGGGAATTGAAAATTGTTGGCTTACAAGTGAAACACATGGTCCACGCCGTGCATATCTCCGCGACAGTTGTTGGCGTTACTTATATACTGTCGTGACTTTTCATGCACTTGGTGTGTGCAAAGAACGTTGCCAACCTCTCAGTAAGTGCCTCATCTCATGACGCGTAAAGTCAATATCGCCAGCTTTCGGTTCCAGAAACCATTCTTTGTGAACTCCAGATAGTATTATATTTATAAAGTATCATATTTAGGATAGTGAAAAATTTAATTAATGTAAATAAATACAATTAGTCCACTAAAGTTTGTATTTTTGTGTGAAACCCGACAAAATTCAAAATTAAATCAAAATTTTCAAGCATATGTGGGATTGTTTTGCTATTCTAAACCATAATGGGGGGGGTAATAGTTTGACTGGTGAAGTCCACTAAATAATTTTTTCTTCGCAGGAAGAATAGATTTCTTCTTGAGAACCACACTGAGTAGAATTTTCTCCTCCGTTTTCTGAGAACTATTTTGTTTTACTCTGTCAAGCAGTGGTATCAAGATATGGATCTAAAACATCTTCCCTGGCCTGCTCAGAGTCCGGACCTAAACCCCATAGAACATTTGTGGGACGTGTTAGAGCGACGCTTACGGACCAGGGAACCACGTCCGAAATGTACAGCTGAGTTGGCAACATTCTTGCAGCTGAAATGGATACAAATACCTATAGCTGTGTATCAAAACCTTGTCGAAAGTATGCTCAGAAGATTTGCTAGTGTAATTCTAGCACGAGGGGGACCATCCCCTATTAAAGGATGCATTATTTATCTTATACCATCATATCATGCAGTCCGGTCCATTATTGTAGGGTAGTGTATATCATATGAGAGCATTTGGGTAACAGGAAGTAAAATACCCGTCTTCCGTCAAGTTTGTATTGAAAGTCCCTCATTCATATATCCGAAAAATATGTTTTACTTTAAAAAGAAAGTTATTTAAAGAATATGTAGGTAGTCAAATTAACGTTGCACTGAAGAAACACAACGGGCTATTGTTAAGGGATTTTCAGTGCCAACCAATAAAACAGAACCTTTCCTAATACGATTTCAGTATGTTGCCATTAGAAATTCCAAATAATGAAATTTGAATTGATATATGTTAGTATAACATATGTTCGAAATTGATAGTTCCAGTCCAAACAAATTAACCAGGTGGTAAATAAAGATTATAGTGTGTTTTACCCAAATGTGCTCTCGTATAATACGTTTCGGTGTTACCTTAAAATGTAGTAATAATAAATGTAGTAAGTACTCGTAGTATAGGATAAACAAGCCAACTGAGACATCATTTACAAAATTCGTACAAGAAACGCGTTCAACTACAAAAAAAGTTCTTTATCTATATTTAGCTGGACAGAAAAAAAACCTACAATAGAAGTTATTAAACAAAAATACTATCATCACTTTAATTGAAGTTTGGTATAGGGATAAAAATAATTCGTAATGTTTTCATAAAGTACTCTTTAGTTTAATTGTCACAAGATTCAGTGCTTTAACCTTGTTCTCTTGCAAGCAATGGTCAAAAGAATCGAACTGTGTAATTAATACCTAAATATTCCACACAGCATATCCATTCAACAAGTCATACATAGTTTACGATAAAGTTATCTGAATTAAAATATCGATATATTTATAAAAGGATGTTTGTGGTGTGTATGTGCGTATATTTTCTATACAAATCTACACCGCTTGACCAATCCACACCATATTTGGTACACTTATACTTTAGAACACTGCGGAAAAACATAGGCTATTACTTTCCTGTCTGCAGACCAATCTATAGAACGTACGACCATGAAAATTGGCACACATGTAGTCTTAAAAGAACCTCTCGAAGTTTCAATTTTAAGTCTAAAGTTCTTTTTCTTGCAATGAATGAATATTGAAAAGGAAACACGTTCTACAGGGTTTGTGTATTTGAGTTACTACAGGGTCATATTTGAGCATTACTAAATTTCATAAATCATTATCGACTTTATTAATATTTTTCTGTCTTTTTTTCGAATTACTCTTTTTCAGCTAAGGAAGTCGAAATTCGACACATTGCACATACTTCAATTTTCAGAATTCTGCTTTTTTCATCGAAATTTCGTTTCTGTTTGTATATATCTTTATATGTTGCATATTGCAATATATTATTCAGGAATTAAATGTATATTTGCATCCGAAGTAAATAGAAGCTATAAAATAGTTAAAACGAATCAGAAAGTATTTTCTGTACAACGTAAACGATTTCATTTTTCTATACAAGAAAAGTGATTATTTTATTTCATTTTTCACTCAACATTTAACCATTTCAACCGGAGCAACGCCGGGTTATTCAGCTAGTCTACTATAAAGGAATTCCAATTCTTACCTCCCGTTCTTGGTCAAATGTTTTAGCGCTGATTGGACCTTACTTTTGAAATAAATCTTCCCAGAATTCTATTCCGAATAAATCCGAACGGGGGGAATAACAATCTAGCCTTCTCAATGTCCCGACTTAATCTGCTTCCCATAAGGAACCCATTTGCTATGGTAACCACACGAACAAGTATTTATCCTGGATATATTTCACCAATATGTGTGTCCCCCTATCACAATACACATTGTTTCCTATTAAGAATTCCTCGCCAATTACCGCCATATTGCCAGTGATACAGCCGTCGCCATTTTTATATCTACCTTTCATTTTGCTTCCGGGTACCTCGTTTCCTTTTTTGTCCCTCCATCTTCTTTTGGTACAATAAAAGGCTTTATTCGAATATCTGAGGACGGGAGATGAAATGGAAATAGCGGGAGGACGATCTGATTGGTTGTCCAGAGCTCTGCTGCTGCAAAAGTTCGTTCTGCATGTTGCGTAACACAAAGGCTTACATTAACTGATGAATTGGATGGGCTGTATGAGATACGTCTTTGACACTTATTGGGAAAGGATGTTGGAACTCTGTGGAACAGGATATGGAATGCGTACGAAATAAAAGGGATGGCGGCTTAGTTACGGCGTTAATAGATTCGAAACATCTGGATATAATAGTTCTTTTGTCTCGCACCCCATTAATTAGTATTCCAAAATATTTTAATGATACTATTGGATAGAGCTACGGCAAAACTATTGTTTTACTATAAGTGTTAAATAGTATCGTTAATTTACAATAACAGTTATATTAACAGCTAATATTTGTTTCAGTTAGCTTCTAACACTAAGTTAGCAGCTAAATTGAATTCTTATTATTAATTTTTATAAATTGACATTAAATGTTTGAACTGACTATTTAGTAAATAGTAAAATATACGCAGTTTTGTTTATAAAACTATAAAAACTTCAATTTTATAATTTAAAATTTTATTCGTTTTAAATTGCTGCACTGCTATCTCAATAACGTTTATAGATAACTGTTAATATTTCAGATAGCAGTTTTTAACTATTGTTTTACAAAAACATTGTTACTTAAATTGGTATCGAAATAACAGCTCATCACCACTATTGATATAAATATTAATATGCTGAAGGGACACTTTAAAGATTTCCAAGACCGATCAAAAAATTGTTTTAAAAAAAATTCTTGAAAAAGGAATTGCTGTAAAACTGTTGATTGCAAAAGTATTTCAATTATAAAGATCAAAATGCAAAGAATAACATAAAACCCAGGTATTTTTTAAATATTAACATTATTTTGAACAAAGATAATGAATTATGGATTTGTGGAAGGAAGTGAAGTAAGATTAAATTGTTAAGACGAAGTAATAAGAGTGCCTTCTTTAAAAAAGCTATTGTTGGCTTAGAAATTGTTCACAGCCTTTTGTAAGGCAGGGGAACTTCATTTGTGAAATTAAACAGTGTTGACCGCATCAAATATTTTCTTGAAGAAGGTTACGAAAGAAACAGGACACAAAAAGAAACAACAGAGCTATTTTGTCAGAGTGACCGAGCGAAGTCTAATTTGATGGACAATGTGTGTAACAGTGGCAAAGAGCAGAGTGACACTGCATACCTAAATTGGACACGAACATTTATTTTTACAATATATAACAAAGCTTCAGATATAAACGCCAAACTGTCTAGTTCAAAAAACATTTCCCACTGCTCTGAAGTGTACCAAAAAATCTGTATTATTCGTGTTCTTTCTCAGAACAGCATCTAACATTTCATATTCTTGATCGTATCAGAACTCGGGATGCGACATCGATGTCGATGTTTTCAAAACATCGATGTTTTTAACATCGATGTATTGGATGCAATATTTTTTTGACATCGATGTTTACACTTGTCGATGTTTGATTTTTAAGTGAAAAAAGTACAATTATAAAAAATTAAAAAATAACCAAGTTGCATAATTTTTATAATCAGTAAATTGCACAATACTTTTAGACCAAAGTTGTCAAGGTTGAAGGGTCTGAAAAGTAGGGATGTGACATCAATCTCGATGTTTTCAAAACATCAATGTATTTACCATCGGTTTATTGTAGCCAATATTTGTTTAACATCGATGTTTTTACGTTGTCAATGTTTTATTTTTGAATAAAAAAAGTGAAAATTTGAAAATTAAGATAAATAACCGCGCAACTAAGTATTTGTCAGTGACGGGGACATCCGTTCTATCAGAAAGAGTTTTTTCCCTAACTGGTGGGATAGTGAGTGTAAAAAGAAGTCCGCTTAAGGTGGAGAATGTTAACAAACTTATTTTTTTACAACTGTAAATAACAAATATTGGTGCATATAATAACTATAAGCCCCAATATTTTTTATTTACAGTAAATAAAAAATAAGTTTGTTAGGTTTCCCACCCCCCCATAAGAGTTGATAAGTAATTAATAACTAACGATGCTAATAAACATCGATGTTTTGTTGTCGATGTCGCATCCGTAATCAGAACTAGGGATGCGACATCGACAGCAAAATATCGATGTTCAAAATAAAAACATCGATGCTAATAATACATCGCCCCAAAACCATCGATGTTTTTAAAATTCCGTGTATTCAAACTTTTTCTCCCATTTCTCAAAATTGGTTTAGCAACTAGTAATGTGACATCGGCACCAAAACATCGATGTTTTTTTTATAAAACATCAATGTTTTGAAGACATCGATGTCGCATCCTTACTTTCAGACCCTTCACCCTTGGTCATTTTGATCTAAAAGTATGTTCAATTTGCTGATTATAAAAATTATGCTACTTGGTTATTTTTAAAATTTTTATAACAGTACTTTTTTTATTTAAAAATAAAACATCGACAAGTATAAACATCGATTTTACAAAAACATTGACCCCAATACATCGATGTTTTTTAAAAACATCTATGTTTTGAAAACATCGACATCGATGTCGCATCCCTAATCAGAACAAGGGCACTATCATACATCGACATTTGTCCACTAGAACAGTAGTCCACAAGAACAACTGTTCTTATAACCTATCTGTGTTCGTAATCACCTGTCGAAAGATCGTTGCATATTTCAAAACACAAATTGTTTATAATTAGGATATATCAGTAATCAAGAATTATCTGAGATCAATAACACAGCCCAACACATACTTTGGTGCCTTGGTTTTTTTAAACTGATTTTATGTGTATTTCATGTGTTGAAAACAAATATGACGCTAGATTTTGTTCATTACCTCTTGTTTACGAGATATGATAGTAAAGTTATTTACGTTATCAAATTAAATTAGGCCTATTGTATAGGTGTCAAATTATAAAAAACCTTTTCCTTAATAAATTTTGTAAAACATTTTAATTAATTGAAAAACAAAAATACAGCAACACTCCTGAAATCTATGATAGCTTGAAGAATCAAATAAAAACAAAAGGAAAAGTTAATTTTGTTCCACTTTAAAAGCTTCGTTTGTTTGAAATTCTTGAGTAAACTTTGTTTACCAGTATCTGCAGAGATTCCAACAGTAACCTGCCATTATGTAAGTATCCCATCTGCCTTGGTATTGGTCCTATATTGTCTTATATTGAAACCAAGGTATCTGAAGTTGTCAAGCCAACTTTTAACTTATTCAACGTAGTTTGAGCCTTGTGGTGGCCCAAAACGTTCTTGACAACAATGACAAATGATATCCACGCGTTTCGCTCTGTCGTATTCATGGAATTCACGAAATGAGAATAGCTTATGAGATGCTTCAAGTTTTTCTGTACTTATTCCAGGCATTTATTGTCCTATGTACGCAAAGCAAGGGTTATCCTGATCAAGAGCTATCATGAATTGTTTCATTATCCCTATCAATCGGCAAAAAAAGAACCTTATAAGTAATGTTAGATGTTACATGTTAGACAGTTAGATGTTAATGTTAGATGTTAGACACTTGGTTATGTCAACAAATATTTGTTCATACAATCAGCTGATAGAGGTACAGAGAAGAAGGAAGAACAAAAGGAACCAATCAACATAAAAAACTTTACTCAAAATGAGTTGTACAAGTGTAACAAAATAACCAAATATATCATAATTTAGCTACGCCGAATCTCAAAAAATAGAGCCGATAGAGAAAAACTTTTATATTTGAAACCAGCGCACCAAATGTAGTAAAAATCAGTTTAAAAATTCCAGGCATCAAACAAAGAAAACATTTTTGTAAGGCTGTGCATCTGTATAATCAAGAATCATCTGTATAATCTTTGTGATGAAGAATACCATTTATATGTGAACCAAGAATTGTAATATAAGCAATGTAAATACATTACCATTTCATTTTATTGTTGAAATAATGCTTTTTTCTGGATTAGGAAAATTCGAACTCTGATTAATACGACTTTTTTACGATCTCGTTATATTCGTCTTAACAAGGTTTGTGATAGTATAAGGGTTTTAGTCAAATACTAAAAGCATTTTGATAGTGCTATATATCTTTTAAACATACTACAAAAGCAAAATGCATTATAATCATCGTTAAAATAAGATTAAATGTCTTCGAAAAAACGTAACACGTTTCTGCTCTATGCCGGTGATATATGTCATATTTTCATATTTATTTATTGTGTGCGGAAAATTTATCGTGAAAGTATTTAAATATTTTATTTGACTTTAACCATGATATATAGAGGATAAATATTATCTATGCCATCGTATGTTCACTTTTTATATAGAAGGATTCCTGAATTTTTTTTAAAGTAAAACTTTAGCACCACAAATTGCAATTATTGGATAGAAATCAAATGCGGGGTAGTCATTCTGGGCAGTCATCACAATTAGAGCAGAAACTCATTTACTGACATTTCTTAGAAGTCACTAATTCATTTTTTTCTAACGGAAAATACAGAATCATATCATAATCTGTTTAAAAATGCTAACATTATCAAAGTGCTAATACTTTTCATTTTTTGACATAACGATTTATAGCTGGTATTCAGACAGCTCTACAGTAAAAAACTTATTTTGATCGCTGTTATGTCTTGTAATATTGAAATACGAGTGCAATTTTGCAATTGCAATTTTGCTCATTTTGCAATTATTGGATAGAAATCAAATGCGGGGAAGTCATTCTAGGCAATCAACACAATTAGAGAAGAAACTCATTTACTGACATTTCTTAGAAGACTCTAAAAGCTTTTTTTTCTAACTGGAAATACAGAATCATATCACAATCTGTTTAAAAATGCTAACATTATCAAAATGCTAATACTTTTCATTTTTTTGACATGACGATTTATAGCTGGTATTCAGACAGCTCTACATTAAAAACTTATTTTTATCACTGTTATGTCTTGTAATATTGAAATACGAGTGCAACTTCAAGAGCTACAAGATATTTAATAATTATAGAGACATCGCAGAACAGACAAGCATAATAACGATACGAACAGCGTAAAGACTCAGGCTTGTATTCTGAAAAAGATTGTATCAGACAAATGAACTGATAAGAATTTGCATACAGTAATGTCAACACATGAACTCATAAATATAAACGCACGAAAAAGTAATATTAAAAATGGTGATTTACAGCACTCATAATTAGGGCATCTTTTTGTTGCATTAAAAATGGGAAAAGTTGCATTTTATCATTCCCTAAAGTTACATTTATGGAAATAAAGTTGCATTTCTTTTTGATACACTAAATTCTAAAATAAATTATTCGTAAGAAATGAAAATAATTCAAAATATATTGACAATTTTAGTCGTGTATAACAGTATTATAATACATACTGAAATACAGAAGAATGTTAAATGGCCGATCCTTGGCCAGTAATTTCTTTAACATTGAAAACCTGCGCCAGCCGCAGTCATATAATGTGCTGTATCGGATAGTAGAAGCGCAAAATCCTTTCTCTCAACATTCAGAGTATTTAAAACGTCATCTACAAGGCGAACAACATATTTATAATCGACACTCACCTCGCAAACTCTGCAGTGAATGACGCGAGTTTCCTCTGGATTATCAAGAGTGCCAACCAATGTGTTAAAGTACTTCTTGCCATTTATTTCACTTTGGTCTTAGGACGAACATCTTCTTACCATGAACTTATTTGATCCGCAATACTTCGGCGTTCGCAAGATCAGACACACGCGATCGAAGGGTTGATTCAGAGAGCAAAAATGAAATATAATTTGATAGTAATTAATTTAAGCTATATTTTAAAAAGTTGCAGGTGGTTGCATTCATGCAAAAAGTTACATTTATGTTGCGGTTATAACTCATTTACTATACACCCCATGCAGTAAGAATTTTGGTTTTAGTACTATACAT
The DNA here is from genome assembly GCA_947359465.1 of Metellina segmentata. Taxonomy (NCBI): domain Eukaryota; kingdom Metazoa; phylum Arthropoda; class Arachnida; order Araneae; family Tetragnathidae; genus Metellina; species Metellina segmentata. The sequence continues at coordinate 44,199,492 of OX375880.1, forward strand.
GCTGCGTAGAACGCGTGGAAAAAAGTTGCATTTGTTGCAAAAAGTTGCCCTACTCATAATATAAACACTCAAAGGAAATATGCAATTCACTTAATGAGTTACTGCTCAAAGCCAACAATATATTAATTTGTATTTTCAATATTAGGAATCTAGCATTTATTTAACCCATTCGCTCCCAGATGTGAATATTCCCATACAAACCGAAACATATCCCCCCATTCGGATATTTATGAATTGTAACAGATGGCGGTCGAAGTTGTACTCCAAGCCAGCAAAAGTCGAAGTGAACAAAAGTGGAATTAGTTCCATTCCACGTTTCGGTTTCCTATTGATTTTTCTTATCTGAAGATGGCTGGGCTCTCTAAGAATCCAATGGTTTACGGCTAACAATTTAGACCATCGTAATTCATTTTGTGTACTGAAGGAAAGAGGAGATTGGTGCAGGTTGCTAAAGGCTCCCTTCACAAAATAAGATCGGGAATAAAGAACGCAGAAAGGGTGTCGGGATTTATGGGATTGAACACTTTTCGCCTTTGGCAAAATAATATCGGTTCATTTAAAAATCATTAGAACTGGCAGACTCGCACATAGCATCTAAACCTCTTTTTTTTTTATCAGGTTCTTTAATGGTAATGTCCAGGGCAACTTTTTGCAACTTTTTTTCACGCGTTCTGCGCTGCATGTAAAGTACTAAAACCAAAATTCCTCCTACATGGGGTGTATTGTAAGTGGAGTTATAACCGCAACATAAATGAAACTTTCTGCATAAATACAACTTTTTAAAATATAGCTCAAAATTAATTAGTATGAAATTACCATTTCATTTATTGCTCTCTGAATCAACCCTTCGATCACGTGTGTCTGATCTTGCGAACGCCGAAGTATTGCGGATCAAACAAGTTCATGGTCAGAAGGTGTTTGTCTTAAGACGAAAGTGAAATAAATGGTAAGAAGTACTTTAACTCATTGGTTGGAACTTTTGATAATCCAGAAGAAATTTGCGTAATCGACCGCAGAGTTTGCGAAGTGAGTGTCGATCATCAATATGATGTTCGCCTTGTAGAGGACGTTTTAAGATCTCTGAATGTTGAGCGAAAGGATTTTGAGCTGCTACTATCCGATACAGCACAATATATGACTGCGGCTAGCGCAGGTTTTCAATGTTAAAAAAATTACTGGCCAAGGATCGACCATTCAACGTTCTTCTGTATATCATTATGTGTTATAATACTGTTGTACACGACTAAAATTGTCAATATATTTTGAATTTTTTTTCATGCTTTACGAATAATTTATTTTAGAATTTATTGTATCAAAAATAAATGCAACTTTATTTCCATAAATGCAATTTTCGGGAATGATAAATGCAACTTTCACCATTTTTACTGCGACAAAAAAGTTGCCCTAGTAATGTCGTAACAGCATTCCATACGTTATTTAACCCTTTCAAGGGTTCAAGAGCGAAATTTCACTTTATAACTTGCTTACTTCTTACAAATGTTTTATGGATGACTTAGGAACCGTGGATTCCCGGTTGGTAAAAATGTCGATTTCTGTACCACGAATGTTATAAATAAACAGACAGTGAGTTTAAAAGCTTGATGTCAAACGGAAATCGTTAGCTATGTTTTAACAGCACTCAATGCTCAAATATGTAGTCTCTCTATATTAAAAAAAAGTTACCGCCGCCGCAGGATTGAAAACTGTGTTGTTTAGCTCGATTCTTAAACGATTTCCCGAGAAAGTACTGATTGGAAAAAAACGAAATTAACATGATTTGTTCTTCATCGTATTCCCTGGACAATTATTAAGATTTTTTTCCGATGCGGCTATTAGTTTAGGGTTTATTAAGTGTCAAAATTGAAGAAGCGAAATTTCTTCCGCGAGTGAGCAAAACACATACAAATTTTCAGTCTTCAGCCATGAGTTTTTATTTAAGAGTACCTCTCAATGTAAATTTTTGCAGCTCGTCGAGTTTTTTTAAAATTTCAATTTGGTTCTTGATAATATTTTTTTGAAATTCGGGAAAAATCGGGACATTTTTGTTATTTTTTTAAAAAAACTGCCGTATCTGTATCTTATTACTATTAATTTTAATTTTAAAAATATCGCAGTATACCTCAGAATGTACTCTTTCTTACGGTACTATTATTTTTGAAATCGGTTAATAATTAAATTAGATGCCATCAAAAGTTGGTCATACAAAATTCGGAATCTTTGGATATTTTCGCTACTTTTTGTTACAACCGTTATATTTACAGAAAAAAACATTATTTTTTAAATTTCAGAACATTACTGAATACATTACATTACACTCTTTCTTATGGTACAATTATTTTTCAAATTGGTTAATAAATAAAATCGATGCAATTAAAAGTTGGTCATATAATTTTCGGAACTTTCAGATCGTTGGCGAGCGTAAGCGAGCAGGGGGGGGAGGCCCCTAGTTAATATAAAAAAATACAACCTATTTTCGTTCTTGAAAGTAGTTTTAATTGTTGTTCGTATTCTTTTTTGTACGAATAAACTTATCGCTTTGTTGATTACCCGGCAAAGTTAACGTTCGTGTAGAAGTTTGGGTAATTCCTGTTAGATGTGTGTAAACTGTGTTGGAATTATTTTAAACTCATGTACAATCAGTCTTTTAACATAAAAGGTTGTCTGATTCTTTGATTATGATTCTTAACATAACGGGCATCCATTAAGATCAAAACGTTTTAGTAAAATTTTTTTCCTAAAATTACTATAGTTGAACTTGTTTTTCTTGAAACAAACAGCTTGTCTTATATATTTTTCGTATGGCGTCGAAGATGTTTGTATGTTTATTGGATTCCTTAACCCTCCAAGGGATTTCGATGAAATATCTCGTTCATCAGGTATTTGCCAATTTAGATCATGACGAGATATTTCGTCATCAAAGTATTGCCTATTTTGTTTATGTAGACTAGATCAAGATTTGGTCAGTTTCTTCTAATGACAAAGTATTTCGTCTATCAAGATCTGGTCAGTTTTGCTATGAACGTGATAACTCGTCGAGACAATTACCAGGAAGGTTACTTACGTACTTTAAATAGAAAAAGTAAGCAATATGAAACCAATCTTCAGAAGGTTGGATGTTTTCAGACTTTTTCATTAACGTAAGAACTACCTAGGTGATTGGTAGTAACAATTCCAAGGTTAGTGAACACGTACGCCCTCAAACAATCCAAATCGCGCATGTGGTGAACGCCAGATGGCGCTTGCCTCATTCGGCATGCACCTTGATGGATGGTCCTCTAGGAATAGTTGAATTGCTAGTGAGATGCAATCGAAAACGTGAAATTTTCGTAGACTGACTTTGCTATTGAGCGTTGCTTCAAAACGTGTAACCACTATGTCGATTAATAATTGCGTGACTGCTAAGTGAAAATTGACTTGGTTGGCCGATTCGGCATCTTGGCACCTTGGTAAGTGACAAAACATCTTTTGGCAAAGTAGTATGCGAATACGTATTTCTATAGAACGTTGACAAAAATGGAGAAATTGGCAGTCTTCAACTGCGTCGAGCGGACCAATCAGAAGACGTATCACTGGATGGCCATCTTCTCCTGTCCCGTAGACCAATCATAGGAATGCTCGTTTCCATCCGACAGATGAAGTATTAAATTCCGTCGTAATGAAACAGACAGATGTTATATAATGTTCAGTGAAAAACAATATTCCGATGCAACCAGAGAAGAAAAAAAATTTTAATCGAAAAAATAAAATAATTTAGGATTGCGAAAAGAAGAAAAGTAATACATCCGACCAGTAAAAAAATTTCTAACTTTGAACTTATTTTTTGAGATAAAAATATTCCGCCCAACGTGGGGCTCGAACCCACGACCCCGAGATTAAGAGTCTCGTGCTCTACCGACTGAGCTAGCCGGGCTTGTTAAAATGAGTAGCACGAATTAATAAAAACAAATAGTTATCTTAACACAAGTGAACTTTCTCACAATTATCGTATTAAAAGCTCCTCACCATATCTTTTATTCGGTCTTTATCTATTATATCAGGTTTCCTATTTCTACTATCTCAATTCGCATTTTGATAGGGTTAGTAATGAATCCTGAATAATCTTTGAAAAACACACATACAAATAACTCTTCATAATACATACTGCCACGACAAACCTTCCTCCATAAAGATCCTTATTATTAGTAAGGTGTACTTTCTAGTATCACTTGAATCAGGGACGTATGTTTGTACTGTCCCTACAATGAGAATGGGCCGTGCCCTGTGAAGAAGAGTGTCTCTTCCCTAGTCCAACTTGCAGATTTTAGTGACACATTACACACGTCTCTAGTCGCTCACTAGTCGCAAATACGACTCTACTCTACTAATGCCATTGTTTTTCCAATGGTTCGTAACGCCATCTGGTGGTCACTTCTTAGATTCCCAGACATAGTACATTAACGAAACCATACATTCCTTTTAAATCATTTCCTTAATGAAGAAAGCTAATTTAATCAGTGTAAATAGTTCGTTATCACACATTTCGAACACAAGCAAATATGTCTGAAAATAATCAAAATATCATTAACGTTCATTTCATTAGGCCTTTTTAATTTCGATAGAATACCGGAAGAGGGGATTGGGATCCCACCGAAATTGTTCTCCCAATAGGTCTAATCAAAGGCGCGTTGTGTTAAAAATATGTTTGGCTCGTATAGAGTAAAATCTTTAGCTCAAATAATGATATGCCTCCCTATGAACAATAAAGTGTCTGAACACAGTTCTTTTAAAATTTAAGAGAGAATTTATTACAAGAATTAAAATATGAAATACTATCTACACCAACAGTTAAATAAAAGAGGCCCCGAAAATACACAGAAAAATCAATTATCCCAGCTAATAAATTGAAACAAAAGATGAAAGTCCAGTATAAAAGAGATGGGTGCCGATGGCAAAACCCCAAGAACTCACCCTCGGCATAAAGGTATCTGGAAAATACGGTGAGGTTTCGTCATACCACGTGTCAAATCGAATCTATAAGGCGAGGAGGGTGTTTCCACCCTTTCGAACATTTCGCGTCCGATAGCAGGAACGTTCCATGGAAGATCGTGGATCCCAGATTTAGCAAGATAAACCTCTCCCAAGTAGTCCGCGAGGTGCCGGAAAATTCTTTTAGGTCGAATCTTCAGCTTCGTCCTGTGTCCACAAACGAATTCTTTCCAGACAACTAAGGGCAATTATCGCGTAGATCTATGTTCGATAAACACACCATAGGAAATTTATCTGCACCCCCGTCAGTCAGTTTCAGATCAATTCTTTTGTTTCCATAATTCGCTTTTTTCTCTCTACAGCTCAGAATATTTTCAAAGCTTCTATCTACAAATATTGTCGCATTAATATTAGGGATGCGACATCGATGTCAATGTTTTCAAAACATCGATGTTTAAAAAAACATCGATGTTTAAAAAAACATCGATGTATTAAGGTCGATGTTTTTGTAACATCGATGTTTTTACGTTGTCGATGTTTTATTTTTAAATGAAAAAAGTACCGTTATAAAAATTTAAAAAATAAACAAATAGCATAATTTTCATAATCAGCAAATTGAACATACTTTTACACCCAAGTGACCAAGGATGAAGGGTCTGAAAAGTAGGGATGCGACATCGATGTTTTCTAAACATTGATGTTTTAGAAAAAAACATCGATGTATTGGAGCCGATGTCGCATCACTAGTTGCTAAACCAGTTTTAAGAAATGGGGAAACAAGTTTAAATACACTGAATTTTTAAAACATCGATGGTTTGGGGGCGATGTATTATCAACATCGATGTTTTGCTATCGATGTCGCATCTCTAATTCCTATACAGTGTGAGATCGTGGCGGCTGGAAAAAGAAACGTTTCCAAGATTATGTAGCCGACAGACACACGTGTGGTAATAACTCAGGGTCGGCGTCCGACTCGTGTGCACCCCGATTTCCACCTGACACCTGGTGTTTGTAGGGGACCGCAGGCTAACGGTTTCACGATCCTTTTGCACGTGTGGGGATTTGATTCCACTTGAGTGTGGGAGGTTTCTTTTGAAAAAGAAGCGACAGGGTCAGGATAGAGGTTGATGCCCCGAGAAGGAAGGCAAAGGACTGGAGCTAGAAACCACAGAGGAAGGTGGTGGACGAGATAGCTCTGGACGCATATTAACAACCTTTACATGGAATAGAAGACATGGGGAAATTTTAAGCCCGCTGATTCGTTGATTTCAAACTGTCGACTATGACGTCACAACGTGACATCATCGTTAATGGCGATGCTTCACGTGAACTTAGTCATTACTCATTACTCGGTAGTTTCTACTTAAACTGAAAGCCGGTGGAAAAACCTCTGCAACATAAATAACGAATCTATACAACAGATCCCCAGTAATAACGAAAAACTCCTCTGTTTCCACCTTCTATTCTGTTCAAGGTCCCAAGTGTCCTTTAAAGTTCGAAAATGGATTATTTTTTAATTATGTGTGTAGAATCTATACTGGAATTAAAACTAAACACAAAACATTTACTATCAAATTACGAGTACATGGCACAAGCCGTTGAACTGTCGCTTGGTATTATCATCTAAAAGCTATCGCTTTCTTTTTTATTAGTATTCTATTTTTGGTCGAAGCAGTTTCAACTTTTTTTCCTCAAACATTGCAAGTAAATAATGATACTTTTCACACATGCGGAATGCGCACTATGGGTGAGTGACGTCATAGATCTCGGTGAGAGATAGCAACGAATCAGTGGGCTTAAAATTTCCCCATGTCTTCTATTCCAGGTAAAGGTTGGTAATATGCGCTCTGGACAGTTACCTATACGGGGAAGTCAAACCCTGGGGAAAATAAAAAGACAAACTGTGAGAAGAGAAACTTTCTGTTCCTTCAGGAACTTTAGTTCATTAATTGAGTTGTGTATATAGGTGTGTAGATAGTTCCAGTTGTAAATTCAAACCTTATAAGTGTAATAAAAAAAACTTATACAGGTATTCGACTTAGTCCAACTCCATTTCTATTACTGTGGTGCTCAAAACACCACAACGGAACAGGAACACGAACTCATTCTTAACAGAACACAAACGTATTGTTGGTACACATAAGAACGAAAAGTAAAAACAAATTATTCTCAAAAATTAACCCAACAGGAGGCGAAACCCTTCCATTAACCAGGGTCTTCGAAAACAGCTAACAACCCCTTAAAAGTTTGGAATGTTTGAAGCATACAAAAACACCAAAGCTACCATTTAAAACCGAAACCAGCGGTTTACCGAGTCCTTTTGAAAAGAGAAATTCTCTTAGGATAAAACGAACAGATTCTTAAGGATATTCGAATCTGAAACATACCAGTCATTTTACCCCGGAAAGAAACTGATACATATACGTTACGAAGCCATACGCTCCCTCTTTGAAATCATTTTTCTAATGAGGCAATCGCAGCATGATGCACTTCTAATACGCTTTGAACCGCAACTGAGTAACGTGAAAAGCCTCCTTTGAACAGGAAAAATGTCTTGGAGCAAGAGGAGGGAATTTTTAGGCCGACCATTAAGTGCATCGGAAATGTTTCCAGAGATTTCTGAATAATTTATGTCCGCCAGCGCCATTTTATCTGCCCGAAAATGTTTTCCAAAATGAAAAGCAAGTGTGTTTTGGTGGGTGAAATTACGAATTGCTTGGGGTAGCTTGGGATCGGGAGCTTAATGACATGCTTTGACTGTCGCCTAAATTCAGATAAAAAGGAATCCGTCGTGGTCCTGGAAGAGCGTGGTTCCGCGTCGTGACAAGAAATGTATAGTGAAGTCGTCAGAAAATCCGTTGCGCTAACATGAGAAGACTGCTATGAAAGCACAAATAGCACGCGCTAATTTTAAAGCTTGTTGACCAAGATATAGGAAATCGCTCGATATATATGTGCACCTTTCACCAATTCCATGCACGTGCTTAGCTCTTTTAAGTATTTTTCCTGCGTACATCTCACCAACTCCATTTAAGTGCTTCTCTTTTAAGCACTAGTCCTGTGTATTACATCTCACCAATTCCACGTACGATTTCGGTCGTCTAAGAATTAGTTCGGTAGTCTAAGCATTACTTCTGTATATATCTCACCTATTCCATGTATGCCTGTCAAAAAAAACACGACTCACCTGATCTCAATTGCGCAATTTACATCATAGAACAAAACGGAAAGTAACAATCGGTAGGAATAAATGTTTTCTACAAATACCAATATTTAAAATTTGTCTAAGGGGTCGTCTTCATATTAAATTGGATGCTTGCTCCGATATTTTAAACACGAACCCCCATCTTTTATCATAAATTTGGATTCTACACACAATTTCAGGCGGGTTTGATGAAAAAATAATGAAAAACGGCTTAAAATTGACCGAGAAAAATCAATAAAAACCATTAAGGGAGCGTGTAAATGTTCGGAGTTCAATCACATTATCAATATTAAGGGGGCATAGTACCTTTCAAGCCAAAAATTGGTCATTTTTACATACTGTTTACGACTAATCATAAATCAATAAGTTTTGCTCGTTTTAGAGTGAACTTTTGATAAGTTTCATAAAAAGGTACTAATTTTAAAAAAATGCATTAATTTTTGTAATTTAATTAATAGATTTTTTTAAATAACATAAAATATTTACAAAAAAATGATTTTTTTTAAAAACTTACATTTTGTTTCCCGCAAGATAATTTTTGAAAGAAACACAGTAGAATCCCAATTCTTATGTCAAATTGAAGCTAAATATTACCTCTATTTGGTGAACCTGAAACTTTAAAGTTATCTACTATTTCAATATTTTTTAAAATTTAAAGAACCAGAAAAAATTTAAATTATGAAAATTTTAGTGTTTATTATGCCAGATATTAAAATGTATGGATGCCATTAACATAACTGAGGTTCACAGAATGTGTATCTATAAGTAGAACATTCATGCAAAATATTATAACTGTACGATCAAAAATTTTTTTTTAATCTTGCGGGAAAGTGTGAAAATTAGAAGCTGAGAAAATTAAGTTTAAAGATTGAATTCTTATTATTTTCAATATAATATGTAGAACAGTGCTTAAAATGCTCCTGCTTCATATGTAGGACCTTCTAATTCTGCCAAATGCTCATTTATGGTTTTTTTTCTCATTCTATTAGCCCTACGGGCCTCTAGTGTTGATGACCTAGACTTGATCTCAGCACTTTTCACACGCGCATAATCAGACTGCTTAGCAGAAATGACAGAAAAATGTCCTAAATTAAACCCAAGACATTTCATTATACCAAGACGACCTGCCATTCCATCATTAAACATTACTACAGCCTCATTAACGGCTATCTCAACCACAGTTCTAGACGCTCCAGATGTTTTGGGACAGTATTTCCAAACAGTGGAATTAAAAGATTCATTTGCATTCTGAGTTTTACCACCCAGGCATTTTGTTAACAACTTTGGTGCAGAAAGTTCAGCAAATATGTGTTTGATTGCATCCATTATAGGGATTGGTACTGAATTTTTGTGTTTAAATGAATCACTTTTTTCAAACACTGCTTTTTGATATTTGCACCATGACGTGGTACCGAGAGGGCAGAAGTAATGCATAGGTATATCATCAGTGGACCTATAATGACAATATATGGCCCAAATGGCTTTTCGCATATCTTCAATGGAACTATTGTTTCCACGAATAGCATTTCCATAGTACGTTGTAAATTTATCTATAAGTTTATCCGTTAAACGGTTTTTGCCGCTTATGCTTTTACCATCTGATAGTTTTTTACCACGATTTATCAGTTTCAATTTTCTTAACCTAGAACCCATCCGTTTCTTAATGTGTCCTACACATTCAACTTTTTCGACTGCATACGAAGCAGTAATTTGAAGCTCAGGAAAAGTTTTTGTGTCTCCATCGCCAATATACTTCACATACTTCACTTTCCTTTCGGACTCGGATCTTTGAAATATGCGTTTCATACCGTCAACTTCCATTTTGCACGATGAACCAAAATGGTTTCTTACACAGTGTGGTTGATGACTTTGTTTCCATTGATCATATGCTGATCCACTTTTCGAACCTTTCCACTGTTCACACCCTTACAATAGGACGAAAGAACTTCAGTATCTATGACCTTTCCGGTCACATCCCCAATAACGCTACACACACCAATACGAGAGGTATGGCCTCGCGTCTTCCATGTCCCATCACCACTGACACATATTTCGTTACTCGTCATCGCTGAAGTTTCTTCTATAGCTGCATTCTTCATTGAATTACTAGCTGCTTCAAAACAGGCCGCTTTAATTTTTTTCACAATTCTGTCGTAAGACTTTTGTGATACAGGTGGAGGCAAATCCATGGCTGTGCAAAAATTTTTCACACCGCATAGACCTAAGCCTACAGTACGCATGGCATAAATTAATCTTGTATTGATCTCGTAATCACTTTTTGTCGATTCAATATAAGGTGAACTTTTAAAGGATGATACTGAGGTGCATGACTTACATTCAATGTAAAACTCAGACACCAGTCCATACACAATTCTTTCTTTCAGGACTGCTTTAGATTTGCAGTCGCAGCACATCAAGAACTTTGATAGTTCTGACATCAAAATGTTAATGTTTATCAGTCTATAACCATTACTCTGATTAGAAATGTTTAATTTTACATCCTCAGAGCTTTCCAGAAGTAGCTTTTTCGCTGATGCAGATACACAAGGAACATCTGCATTCAATACTTCTCCGCTATGTTGATTGCCATAAAAATGACGTTTCCTTTGGCGAAAATCACTAGATCTACGAGCTGATTTAGTTGACATTTTACCAGTAAACACTGACAAAAAAGCTATTTATATTGATAGATAAAAATCAACGCTAAATCGTAACGTTTTGCAAAAGCTAACAGAGAAGAGAACACTTAGAATCAGCAAATATAGCAATGACAATATAGCAAGTATAACAAATATAGCAAGTATAAACACAGCTTAGAGTGTGAATTAGAATTGTGCCGAGTTGCAAACTTCCTTCTTATAGTTGAAACAATTATGAGAGTTTGGTAGAGTGGCTGAATATGAAATAATTGCAAGGTTTGCGTTACATTCCGAAATCGAAACTAACGGAAACATTAGTTGTTTACTTGGGATTTAAAGGGTTGACATTTACGTTTGTTAATGCTGTAGGCGTAATTTTCATCCGATTTCCATGCGGTTTGTTTTAAAACGTTCCTAACATTCCAAATTATTTTTTAAAAACATTTTTGAAAAATCGATTTTTTGAAGCAGCAAAGGTACTATGTCCCCTTAATAAAGACGGGTTGTTGGCAGTCGCAGACTTGTTGCAGGCACCTTAGTATGGAGTCCAACTAAGATGGTGACAAAGTCAGAATCCATTCTGATTGAATCCCAGGATCTGTTGGAAGAAATTTCTGTTTTCACTTTGTGAACGATCCCCAAAAACGATAATAATCATCGAATTTTGCAAACAGTCTCACAGCGCTACTAATTAAGCACGTGATAAGCTGAAATTTGGAATTCCGATGTTGCAGTAACAGTTGAATGGCATGGAGTCAAAATTTGCCCAGGTTTCTATTTATAATTTTTATGAATATTAATTTTTCATAATTCGTAAAAAATAGTAAAATTTAGTTTGATAATTAAAATGTTTATCGATTGTGTTTGGGTTTTTGGGTTGCACAGGATGGAAAAACAATTTCCAAGGAAAATTAACGCTTTTAGCAAATAAAAGAAAAAACGTGACACACAGGACTAATGCTTAACCGAGTGAAGCATGTACACCCACCAAAAAAAAAACGACTCACCCGATCGTAATTGCACAATTTACATCTCGGAACAAAACAGAAGGTAGCAATCGAGAGGGGTAAATGTTTTCTACAAATACCAATATTTAAAATTGGTTTAAGGGGTCGTCTTCATATTAAATTGGGTGTTTGCATCGAAAAATTCAATACGAACCCCCCCCCCTCCACCCATCTTTTATCACAAATTTGGATTCTACACACAATTTCAGGAGGAAATAAAAAGATCATGAATTTTATTGGATTTTTTACCGATTTGTAAGTGTTTGAAATATAGTAGATCTTCTAATGTTAAATTGGTATTTGTAGAAAACATTTACCCCTATCGATTGCTACCTTCTGTTTTGTTCTGAGATGTAAATTGTGCAATTACGATCGGGTGAGTCGTTTTTTTTGGGCGGGTGTACATGCTTCACTCGGTTAAGTATTAGTCCTGTGTCTCCGTCCTTAGTCTCACGAATTCCACGTACGGCTTCGGTAGTCTAAGCATTAGTTATGTGTCCATCTCACCAACTCCATGTACGTGCTCATCTCTTTTAAGCACTAGTCCTGTGTTTTACATCTCACCAATTCCACGTACTGTTTCGGTCGTCTAAGCATTAGATCGGTCGTCTGAGTATTACTTCTGTATACATCTCACATATTCCATGTACAAGCTTAACTCGGTTAAGCATTAGCCCTGTGTCTTTATCCTTAGACTCACCAATTCCATGTACGGCTTCGGTAGTCTAAGCATTAGTTATTTGTACATCTCACCAATTCCATGTACGGGGTTTGCTCTTTTAAGCATTAGTCCAGTGTACATCTCACCAATTCTATGTACCTGCTCTGCTCGTTTAAACTTTAGTCATATGTACATATCCACATATATGACAAAACTTTCGATGCTCTATTATCTTTAATGAATTGTTTAAAGAATTTTCAATCCAGTACTCCGCAACTAGTTGTTAAAATTGCTTAATTCAGCATGTCTTTATAAACCAGATTAATTGGCACTTTTTATGAATATAGATTTCGCAGATTCCTTCCTTTAATAACTTTCATAAACCAGATTCCCTAATAGGACCACTCGAATCGAACACTCCAAGAACAGATTGACAACCCTTTGACCCAACTTCCGATTCCCAAGCTACTTACACACAAATGCTCGTGAGATTCCATCGAGGAATTAATTAAACTTGCACCAACCCCCCCTCCCGAAGACGCCGAGACCCCTCCAGACCTGAATAAAACCTAGAATCGATCCTACAGAAGAAAATTATGCTTTCTGTGGCACAACAGCAATGAAAATCGATGTTTAAGGGAACTGAAATGAAGTTTCTCTCTCTCGAAACACACTTGAGGAAAGATTACTAAAATTTTAAGCAGACTTAAAGATCTTAATGGGGCCAATGGGGTGGTGATTTTTCTTCGTCGGAAAGATATTTGCTCAAACATCGCATTTCCTAATTAAAAATCGGAATCTTAAGAATGAGTTGATGAAGGCCTCGGAGTTAAAATTCGAGGTAATGCGTTTACGCTTCGAAAAATTCTTTACTTGGAACTTTGTTAGAGTTCGTAAATCTCTTCTTGATGAAGTTCGATCGAATCGATACTTAGAAAGCGTGTAATTTGATACACAAATGGAATACTTTTGTTCCGAATTCTTGGTTTCAATTCTGAATCCTTTAATCGGTTTGTGTTTAATGATGCTGGATCTACTTTGGAATATTTAATGATAAATAAGATGTGCTGCGAAATTGCATCGTTTCGAAACACGGGCGTGTAAATTATTCGAGGAATTTAAAAGTAATTCGTTCGCGATGTATCAAAACAGTGATCTTTAAATATTTCCATGAAGCTAATCTTTTCTTTGAAGTTAAATGTAGATGCCCCTAGTGTTTTAATGGTTGAACGTGCCAAATGTGAGTATTTCGCATTAAGTAACAGAAAGTAAAATGTCGTATTCCAGTAGTTTATTTAGCTCGGTTTGAAGACCTACTGGTCACGTGGTAGTAGAAGAAAGCATGAATACAATCGATAGCACATCGGCTCAAGTCGATTCCCAAACACACGTGACCCACACTTCTGATATCTTACGACAGTGACTCCGCCCACATGCTACGTTCAGTGCATTATAAGATGACTTTCTCCGGAATACGTACAGGAAATGTGTTCTTCCTCAAAACCTATAGCGCCCTCTGCATTTAGTTTTACACCAAAAGATCCTGATGCAGTGTCTCTTCGTTGCCACAATACGTCGTCTTGGAGATTAAAAAAATTGGGGAAAATAATTTGATTAAGCAAACTTTTATGGCATTTTTTACTATCGTAACCAGCATTTTTAAATAATATTTTCAAAAATTCCGAATGAAATAGTCACGAGGAAATTCTAAAATAAATCAAAGTGCGAAAATTACGCGAAAAAGTATTGCAAATCGATATTTCGATGGAAATAAATATTCACTCTTTCAAAACGAATAACTGCATCTGGCCACAGATGATATTGAAACGGTATTTAAAACCTGGAATATATTAGTCTCTTAGAATTCGTTATTGTAACGACTAGTTTATGTTACTTGTTTCATCCACAAACATATTTTTTATCGAGTTAACTCTTCATTCTAAGTCACAGAACACAAGTAAGGGCCCATTAAAGCCAACAAACGCCATATCGATTCTCAACAACTTCGCTTACACGGCGAATGCTCTGCCATTGACTGATATTTGCTAATCTCTGGTAGACACCTTTTATATCGAGATGAGTATTTTAATGTTTGATCACGAAACGACAGTAAACAAATGAAATAAAGCATACAATCTATTCGGGTAATGATCCTCAAGCCCTCTTATTACCGAGATCAATTTATTTCCGATTACGTTTACGATCCACCCAATTATATTCAGAACACTTGATAGCCAGTTGGTAATGAAGTGTTGCAAATCACTTTACGAGTATATTGATGTTTATGTCCTAATGAGATTTGCTGCAGTTAACTCTCCAAGGTGGTTTCAACGATATATATCTTTAATCAAGATCTGACAAATTTTTATATTGACATCATCAAGATATTGCCGATTTTTTACGGGTCCAAGATATGGTTAGTTTTTTCTAATGATGAGATATCTCACCCATTGCAGATCTGATCAGTTTTTCTAGCGACAAGGTATCTCGTTCATCAATATCTGATTGGTCTTTCTAATTACGAGACATCTCGTTCATCAAGATTTGGTCTCTTTTTCTAATGACGAGGTATCTCGTCCATCAGGATTTGATCAGTTTTTCTAATTACGAGATACAGGTTATTATCAAAATAATGGAAACACCTGTGATTAAAGTGACATTTATGAATGCGCTTCGTAAGCATTAAAATATAATCCTAGCTACCAGTTTTTTTTAAACATAAAAAGTACTATATATCATGGTAGTATGAGGTAGCTTTAGTAAAGTTGTACACCTCGTGGATTTTTGTCGAAAGCGTAAAATGTCTGACCTCACAGACTTTCAAAGAGGCCAAATTGTAGGAACCCGACTAGTTGGAGCAACTGTGACCGAAACATCCCAGCTTTTAGGCGTTTCTAGAGGTATGGTGTTTAAAGTCATGACAGCGTACACACAGCGCGGTAAGACAAGCTCGGCAAAGCAAAATAGTGGACAGAAGTAGAAGCTGAGTGAAAGAGACCGACGGGTACTGTAGCGGATTGTGATGTCTAAAAAGAAGACAACTGCAGCCAAAGTGACCGCAGAGCTCAATCAGCATCTGGATTCCCCAGTATCAATAATTACAGTTAGGAGGCACCTTCCTAAACAGCCATATTAGTAAAGGATTCCTTATAAATCCAGTGTGTTTCCATTATTTTGATAACACTCTGCATATCGTCGGTCAGAATTCGATCAGTTTTTTAATTAAGAGAAATCCCTAGGATGGTAGACTATCAAAAGACACGAATTAACGATGCAACTTTTTGTATGATAACGGAATCAAGATCTGGTCGGTTTTTCTAATGACGAGATATCTCGTCCATCAGAATTAATCAGTGTTTCTAATCACGAGAATCCCTAGGATGGTAGACTATCAAAAAACACGAAAAATTGATGGAATTTTTTTTTGTGTTGACGAAAATAAGATCAGGGAGGGTTTTCTTTTGACGAGATATCTCGTCCATCAGGATTTGATCAATTTTTCTAATGACGAGATATATCGGGCATCAAAATTTTTTTCATTTCGGTAATGGCGAGAAAATTTAAGGAGGGTAGATTTTTCAAAAGTACGAAATACCATGGCAAAACCAAAAAATATTCGATAACAAATCCAATAATATCCCCTTTACCGCCAACCATTTTACAAGTATTCAACGAGTCTAGTTGGGTCATTTGACATAATTGTCTTCGGTTACGAGGACACAATTTCTCCTCCTGAAAACTTCCGCCACCTCGAAATAAACGCCAAGCATCAGATCATCCATTTTGTTTTCACTCTGGCCAGTCACCGGAATCCAATCCTATCACAGCCCACACCAATTTCCATCAGAGAAGGGAAAATCTGAGACTAATTGCTGGGAATGTCCGAGTTCCAACGGAATAAAGAAGAGACCGAATACAGAAGTCATTTGCGAAGGCAGGAATTCTGAGCTGTGAAATGGCGGGAAAATTGCGTTTCCCGTTGCAGTTGCTCGAGATTCTGATTGGCCGATTCGTTTCCGATTATTCTGAATCAGTAGTTGGGTGACAGGAACCAAGTCGGCCTTTAGGTTTATCGAGCGTAGTGGTACGTAATGTGTTCTGATATGGCGATTCTTAAGTGTGGCTGCTTCGACTCATCTGGTTTGGAATGGATTAGCATGAAATAAAATGGCTGGAAAACAGAATAAAAGAAATAGCTCTATTGTTTTTGTAGATTCGTCTGAAATTCTTTTCATGGAACAAATGAATGAGAATAGGTTTGTCTATAGAGATCTTAAATGAAGCGAACCCCGATCAAGTTCTGCAGATTTTAAACTCGAGGCTGATTCTCGATCTGCATCTGAATATAAACTACCCTACAATATAAATATAATAATACCAAGACCAAATACAAATCTCATCGGTCCATTATTGCAGGAAAGTGTATTCATGTTCTGATTATTTTTTGTGTTATGGTAAGAGATATAGTATACGAGAAATAATACATGCTTTAATAGGGGGATGGTCCCCGCGTGCTGCAATGACACTATTAACACTTTTGGGCATACTTTCAACAAGGTTTTGATACACAGCTATGGGTATGTGTGTCCATTCCTGCTGGAAGTATGTATGACAGCAGTTAAAGGTTAAAATACCTACCCAGGGCAACACCGGACCGCGTTAGCCCGGTTGGCAAAGAAACGGAATGCAAACGGAGGTATGTGAGTGCATTGCAAATCCAACCAATGACCGTCGTGTACAAAGGGGGATCGTGCACGTTAAATCTGTCGTGGCCTTAATTGTCCTCACATTGGCGTGGTGTGGAAGTTTGTAGAGTGGAGGTTCAGCTCAAGTGTGACCTCTTCATCTGGCCGTGGTTCAAAATTACGTGATGTAGTCCTCGGATCTTTCCCTTCGGGGGGGGGGGGGTGATCCTGGACCGTCGCCAATAATCCGTAGTGGTGCTCCTGTGTGACGTTTATGAAACACATACCTACCTACCGAGGGAAACACCGCGCCATTTTTAACCACGGTCAGATGATCATTTGACTTTCAGGAAAACCGTCTCATGAACAGATACATTTTTGTGATATCAACATTTAACTAAGTTCAATAATTGCAAATACGAAGAAAAACTAGAAGACTACCAAAACAAAATATGCAAACACCGAATGCTTTTTTAACCTTTGCGCTTGTGGAGCTTAGATTTTTTCAATCGGCTCACAGAACGGGTCTTTGGCCTGACTCTCCGATCCCCCTAATTACCAAACTTGAGCGATAGGGCCGTGAGTGGTATTTAGGACTGACGCTTTCCTTTCATAGTATTGTGTGGTATATCGTTTGGCGTGAAAAGAGATATCACCCAAGCGACTTTCTGCTTTTCACAAAGCGTTCACACCTTATTTTTCGGCAGGGTAAGGGGGCACCGAACATAAGGAGGGACCCTCTAGAAGGTCAATCGCTGACAGCTCGTAAATGGGTGTTCGATGCCAGCGGTCACTTAAAAGGAGGATAACATCCACAGTGCACAGATCTATACTATTCCGCTATTGTAAACGAAATCTTTGTGATAACAATTGTTTACCTGCCGCAGCGTAAATGTTGATAGCCCGTACTGTTGCTTCAATGTGACGCTAAATAACTACCTACCCCCCAAATGCTTTTCCCAAAAAACATTATTTTAATCAATCGGGTCCAATCGATTTCAAACGATACTGCATAGATATTTTAGTCGTAGTATTTTTTATATTCGATTCAAATTACGGTCTGTTGGTAAATAGTTGAATTCACTTCGCAGTGGGTGCTACAAAACAGTCTATTAGTGATGGCCTTAGATTAATCCCAAAAGGAAAGATCCGAGGACAGCACCTCGTAATTTTGAAACACTGGCAGATGCCGGGGACACCTGAGTTTGCACCTCACTCTCCTAACTTCCACACCACGTCAACGAAACGACACTTGAGGCTACGGCAGCTTTAACGTGCACCAGACCCCATGTACATAATGATTTTTGATTAGATCGATTTTCGAACTCGCAATCCTCCGGTGGGTGATGCGATGTTCCAACAACAAGCCTAACGCGGTCTTTTTTCGTTTCATGCGGGGAAAACGTCATATTATTATTATTAAAATTATTATCGTAAACGCGTTGGAGGTAAGTTAATTTTTCTACTACCACCACAGCCAATTTATAGCACGACTAGCCACTGCGTGACCAGAACGGGGTTTCCCATGACAGTTCTTTCCGTGGGGTTAGGTGTGACCACTGCTTGACTAACCCCCGGTGATTGCTAAGAATTCCCATTTGGTTTGCTTTACTTATTTAAGGAAAATGATATTTTTAGGTAGGAATTTTCCGCAAATTTCAAATCCGTTGAAATTTTTACTCAATCTTTAACGATCTAGGGGATAGAAAAAAGAACTAATACCTCTAGTTAAAACTTCATTTCTTTTTTTCGTCAGCTGAAATTGTTCCTTCGCAAAATCAGATGGAAACGGGAAAAATAAATTTAGAATATGTCATCTCTTTATGCTGTTGCCATTCTCAGGAAAACAGTGATAGTTAAATTCCAATAAATTAATTTAAAAAGTCCTAGATTAAATTTTAAAATTCGTGCTTCGCACAAAAATTGCAAAAAATGAACTACCTGTGTGCCAAATCTCATTACTGTAAGTGCCATAGATTCGACAAAACAGTACACACACAAACAAACACTTCCTTTTATAATAGTAGAGTGGTGATGGTACTTGGTAATTAACGTCATACTAGAGCAACACAACGGGCTATTGACGACGGTCCGGAATCAATCCCTTAGGGGAAGGAACCGAGGACAACATCTCGTAATTTTGAACCACAGTCAGATGACGAAGCAACACCTGCGCTGGCACCCCACTCTCCAAATTTCCGCACCAACCCAACGTGAGGACTTTCGGCCCCGACAGATTTTAGTTGCACCAGCCGCCTTTACACCATACGCTTTCAAATATCCATGCCCAGACCCGGATTCGATCCAGGAAATTTCCGACCTAGATGCTAACACCTTAACCACTATACCGGTTGGTCGGCTATAATAGTAAGGATTAATAACTTCATAAGAAATTAATTTTTGGTTTCTATTCCCTCTGTGACCTCTAGATAAATCTAGACTCCAAGATAAATCCCCTTATTATAATCCGAAAAGAAAATCTAAATCACAATCTTTACTAAACAATGAAACACTGAGTGTGCATATTTGATTTATTGCTCAAACCTAAATGCTATATTCTCTAAGCACAGAAATAATATGCGAAACTTATTTTTACCAATCCGCGCTACTTAGTTACTCATTATTTACTTTTTACATTTATTTACCCATCACATCTTCGAAGCCGAAGACATTAAAAATGAAGCTCGCCAATTCAGCATCAATTCCTAATTAAATATTATATACCTTTTCTTTCATCACAGAATCCTCGAAAATTATCGGGAGCCTTAACTCGGTGTTACTAATTTATGAGTAGCCTCAACGTAAGTGTATGAAAAAAGTAAAAAAAGTAATTTCGGGCTGTGTAATATCTACGAAAGGCAAACATTCTGAGATTTGCCTTCAATTATCTTAAATAAACAAAGGCGTGGGAAACGTTGCGGCAGTTTCTGCGTTCCTTTTTAAAGATAATGTTCGAAAAATGGAAAGAAAAAGGAAGACCTCCCGGTATTATCTGTATGCCAACCAAAAAAGATATCATTAAATGTATGCAAAGCCAGCCGTAGCTATAGGTATTAATATCACTTAATTTTATTCATGTAATGTTCGCTGCAAACGTTTGCTCTGAAAATTAGTCAAGTTTTTTTTGTCTCTCGTAAAATCGTTAAAAGTCGAAGAAAAGGCTGAGGTATAACGATGAATTATTTTCTAATTTAGGGTTTCGTCTAAAAGATGGAGAAAAATTTACCGAACTGAGCAGGTCTTGAATACACTGTTTGTGAAAATTGCAACACTAAGAAAGAATAAAAGAAAATCAGAAATAAATGGCATTTATTCCACATATTACTTATAGTGGTTTAAATAAACGGCAGTAATACAAAATAATGCCGAAAATCAATATCGTGTGCAGCCGCCAAGCGCAGCGATGAAACCCTGTATACATCGTGGCATCAATTCATACAGATTCTGAATGTTATGCTTTGAAATGGCATTCCAGAGGGCCTCTATCTGTTGTCAAAGTTCAGCCGTACTCTCTACCCGATGAACGGCACGAGCGAGTTGCCGAGCGAAAAAATCCCAGACATGCTCAACGGGCTACAAATCTGAGGAACGTGCAGGCCATGGAAGTATCGGAACCTGACGTGCACTGAAGAAGGCGTCTACATTCCGAGCAACGTGTGGACAGGGATTGTCTTGCTGAAATACTTCTCCGGGAATGCGTTGCAGGAGGGGTAGGACCCCGGTCTCCACAATTTCCCTGATGTAGCGTGTTCACGTTCCCCACAATTTGGAGTAGGCTGAATCGTCTATGATATCAAATAACTCTCCAGACCATAACTCCAAGCGTTCTTCCAGTATGACGCTGAATAACACACTGCGGGAGATGGCGTTCACTTCTGTAGCGTGGGTATTGTTATAGTCCAAATTGTAGCGGAACTCATCAGTGAAGAACCCTTGTTGTCAATCAGCACGCCATTGGCTGTGTTGGTGAGCCCATTGTAGCCGAAGGTGTCGGTAGTTCAGCGTCAAGGGAATTCTACGCAGACGAATCCTTGCACGTAACCCATGAAGCAGCAGACGTGGGGGCAGACAATGACACACCAATAGACCTGCTTCAATGTTGTACCAACGCACGAGAGGACGCTATACGATCCGTCACCGCCATGCGGATGAGGTGTCTCGTCCCGTGGTGAAGTAATATTGCGTGGCCTACTACCGGGGTTCCGACTTGTCTGGTTCTGCATGATTTATCTCTTCCACACACGCATCACTATTGTAGCATTACACCCCATGCGAGTAATGATATCTAGTCTATCTAGAAAGTCTATCTTTACGGATGCCGATCATGCGGCTCCGTTGGAACTCCGTTAGTTGCTCGTCTGAGGCAAATTGGCTTCGAATCAATCATTTACTTTAGTCAAACGACGATACATACATTTCAACGCACCTAAAGTGCTTTTTATACACGGCTCACTTGGAAGTATAGAAAGTGTTTCTGGGCCCACACATGCGTGCTCGCTTTGTAATTCTATTCATTTGCATATCCTAAGCTGTTTTGCGTTTCATGCAAGTTTCGTTTAACTTGCATGATTCTTTCATGGTGTAGCAATTTTCAGAAACAGTAGTGTATATCTAGGTAATGTAATGTGGCGAAAGCAGTGTAGTATCATTTGGCTATGAATTTTTTATTAACTGCAGTAAGTTAATTTTGTTTTAAATTGATCCTGATTTCAATTTCGTGAAATCTCTTCAAGGTATTTGCTGTATGCTAACCAAAAAATGTTTCCTTAATCGTATGCAAAGTCCGCGTACTTAATTAATGAATAGATTTTTTTAAATGCAATACATTCAATTTCAGTTTTTACCAAATGTTTCCTGATATCAATTTGATTCCTCCTCGCGGTATTAACTGTATGCTAACCATAAAATACATTAATTGTATGCTACGCCCACCTTAGTTATATGTATTAATATCACTTAATTGTATTCGTGTAATATTCACTGCAAACGTTAGTCGGCTTTTCCTTTGTCTCTCTTAAATCAATAAAAGTCGAAAAAATTCATCTGAGGTATAATGATGAATTACTTTCCAATTATTTAGGGTTTAGTCTAAACTAAAGGACGAATGAAAAATTCAGAGAGAGAGAGAGAGAGGCAGGCACTGTGTAAGTCGGGAATATATTTTGGTAGTCTAATTGGATGAAGGCATTGTATAATTTAATTAAGTGGAGAATTTTTCATCAGCTAAGATAAATTCGTTTTCATTTTATACCATAAATATTTATTCTGATTTCAATTTATAAAATGTCAGAGAGCTTCATCAAGTACAAAATTAAATTAATATTATATGAGATTAAATGAATTAATATAATATACAAAATTAAATATATATATATATATATATATATATATATATATATATATATATATATATATATATATATATATATATATATATATATATATATAAATATATATATATATATGTTCTGGTTCGGGTGTGTCTAGGGTGTTGATGGATGAAGACAATAAGAAGTCTTTTCTACTCTGCTTGTTGTACTTGCGCTCCGTGTTATGTACTCCGTGGCTCTGGCATCGCATATATATATATATATATATATATATATATATTCAGACCAATCTGTAGCGTTGATAGTTGGATCCCCTCGAAGCCCCAATTTTATATTCTAAAGTTTATTTTCCTGCAATAAATGGACGTGGGCAAGGAAACACGTTATACAGGGTTTGTGTATTTGAGTTAACGCAGGGAAATGTCGCGGTCATAGATGAAACCCGAGCAACGCCGGTTATTCAGATAGCAGTGTAATAAAAGGATTGAAAGCAAAGATGTCTTTAGAGGGGGGGGGGGATAGAAAGGACAATTATACCTCCAGGTGAAAGTCTCGACGAGTTAGACTATAATTAGCAAAACAGACCAGAACTTTATGGGCAAGATATCTCACCAAAAAGAGAAAATAATCGATTAGATCTTGTCTTCATATGTTAATAGGAAGAAACTTGATGACGATATTTTTTATCAATAGCAAAATTAGGCCTATTTTAATAATAGACGAGATATCTCGTCGAAAGCACTTGAAGAGTTAAAAAATCATCGATAAAACTACTCAACCCAAACTAAACATTTCTGTTAAAGTATAGCAATCTGAGAGTAAGGCTGCCAAAGCACTTGCGGAACAGTAGCATTATCAGTATAACTTGAAAAATAACAGTAAAAAAGTATCTTGTTCAGCTGTTTAATTTTTTATCTCACCATGGTTCTATATTACAGCCGACCAATCGGTATAGTGGTTAAGGTGTTAGCCTCTAGATCGGAAGGTTCCTGGTTCGAATCCGGGTCCGGGCATAGATATTTGTAAACGTATGGTGTACAGGTGGCTGGTGCACCTTAAATCTGTCGTAGCCGAAAGTCCTCACGTTGGGTTGGTGTGGAAGTTTGGAGAGTGGGATGCCAGCTCAGGTGTTGCTCCGTCATCTGACCGTGGTTCAAAACTACGAGGTGTTGTCCTCGGGTCTTACCCTTAAGAGATTGATCCCGGACCGTCGTCAGTAGCCCGTTGTGTTGCTCTAGTACGACGTTAACTAAAATTTTACCATCTATATTACCAGGCGTTGCTCTTGAATCTTTCCATTCGGAATTGATCCCGGACGATTGCCGATAGCCCGTTCTACAGCTCCTGATTCTCGACGCATAACTATCTACCTACCTCTCAACTCCTTAGTTGCAATTTTGTTTTCTCAGATACAAAGTATGAAACAGACGTCGAATATATCGCCAAGAAGTTTAAATTTAAAAGTTAAATAATTCTTATTAGCCTTTTCACTACGGCTATAGATATAACAAGCGCGATTCTTTCTTGGTGTGATTCTTATAACTTTCAAGGTACAATTACTGTACTGACCGTTCTTAATTCCTATTTTGGCGCTATCAAGGTACAACTGCTGTAGTCTAAATTTAATAGTCCAAGAGCTGATGACGAATTTGGGGAAGGTATTTTAGCCACTGTGAAATAGTAAAATAGTTTTATATCAATGGTAGTTGAATAGGGAATCGACAGTCGAAATAGACATTTCGCTACTGCGCAGCATATGACATTTGCAAAAAATTAATCTCACCGAGTATCCTTTAGGCACTTAGAAATTTTTTTAATCTCCTATTTTAGCATTTATAGAATTTAGAAATAAAAATCTCAGACTGTTTAGACGGTTTTAAAGTATAGCCCGACTGCCCCGAACTATATATTAATTGTAATAAAAGTAATAAATATTCTTTAGGCACTCTGAAATTTTTATAGCATGTTTATTAATTAGTATTGAAAATATGTGCAAAAAGCCAGACGAATACGACGGTTTTAAATAACAACCCGACGCAAATAAAAAAATAAAACATAAGTATCGGCTGGATGCCGGCAGCTGCCAGGGCCCTGGCTCGCCGGTCTGATTGGTTGCTGAGGAACCACATGTCTCGAGTTTAGTGTGCAGCTGAGGTTGCTTGCAAAGCATTTTGGAGAAGTTTAGTTTTTTTCACGCAAATGTGACCACGCTGAAAATTATTTTGTGTTCATTGTTATACTGTTTTTTGAGGTTTTATAAATACAGTTGTGTTGTTAACATTTTAAGTATTAACGTAAGCACATGTATATAACTATGTATACATAGTAATAATTAATTATTATAGTGAGAACAATTGTTTTACCTTTCAAATAAATTCTGCCCATAGATATATTGATGATTTAATTGATTTAATAGTAGTAACTTTTCTAATATTTGGAAATTTATCTATCCAGAGGACCTTTCTTTAGATAAAACCAGTTTAGACAATAATACAACTGATTTTCTCGACTTAAAAAATTATGTTACGTGTGCAAAGCTGACGTTAAAGAAAGTAATTCTTGAAACGACGAAACAAAGTCAAAAATTACCCAAGAACTTGGAGAACCTAGTATAAGTGTGACATATGATTCAGCTATTGCCAAAGTTGCGATGAAAATTCAATCAATACAGGATCCATTGTACGACAATTTATTTATTCATTTAGGAGCGTTCATTTTTAGGTTTGCTTATTTCAAAGCTATTGGGAAATTTATTAGTGGTTGCGGATTAATGAATGTTGCTGTTGATTGTGAGTTGTTAGCTTGTGGGTCTGTTGAATCATTCCTCACGGGCAAACATTCCAATAGATGTAAAAGATTGCACCTATTAATGGCACTAGGGTTAGAAATTATTAACTTTAAATTATTTCTCGAAAAAGGAGGATTTACAATTGGGGACGAGTTACGTTCGAAAGTTTTGCAATTTAATAAGGGTAGATTGTCTTTCACGACTGTATTGGAAAACCAAGATATGTCGGAGCTTATGACCTCTTATCTTGCACATAAAAAAGCCTCTTTGAATGGATCATTTATAAAAACAGCACAATTTTATGACTTATATATACCTAATTAACTATTATCATGTTAAATCGTAGTATCAGAACAGGAGATTTTGCACTATTTAAATACAACTTGCCAAAAATGCCTAATCTTATTTTTTTAACCAGCCGAATTATACTCGTTAGTTGGTTAAATATCACGAAAACTTAATGAAAATTGAAGAAACTCATCCTGAAATTGCAGAAGCTATGGAAAAAGGGTATTTCGGAATCCAGAGAAATGATAAATCTTTTTCAAGACAGCCAATCGATCTGACTCTGGAACAAACAATCAATGCTGAAGCAGCAAAAAGATTAGTCTGTGTCATAAATTTTATAAATTCCATCTCAGCTCGTCAATGTTGGTGTAAGAGCCAAGAAATCCGATTTACTGTTATATCATTTACATATGAAACTACCGGTCTACAAAAGAAACAGGACGTAACATCCGATTTGGAAGAGCATAATATCAAGAGAGATACCAAATTGTTAAAAACTTTTATTGGTGGATTTTCAAAGTTTATGGATTTATTCGATCAAATATTAATCAAAGTTTACTTTTCAATATTTCTAATGAAAAAGCAGCTTCAGAAAACGCGTAAAATTTTTTATTGGGAGAGATTTGAAAAACCCAATTACAAGAGTACGCATTATGAATATTTCTGCTGAAACTGTAAAAAAAAGGAATAAAAGTGGTAATAATGTATAAGAAATACGGATGCAACGGGATTTGTTTGGAAGTATGCTGGGTAGTTCAATGGATTACAATGTCGATTTTGCGAAGATTTTATGCTATCCAATTAAACCGATTCCAATGTCTTTATGCTATTTCTAAGGGACCATTTGCAAAACCAAAAAGTCAGTAAGAGTAGAAGTTTTTGAAAAAAAATCACAAACCTGGAAACGTACCTAAAGATTTTGATATCGTAATAGTTTATGGTTTTCATCTTTTACATACCATGCATGATATGCCAGCGCCATTCGGCAACATTTCCAAAAAATTTATGAAAACTCTAACAGCGACCAAAGCTCCACGTGTTGACATAATTTTTGAACAGTATGTTTTCTCATCGATTAAAAATTACGAACGTGCACTACAAAATGAAGTAAACAGCATGGATTTTAAAATTACCGAAACGGTTTTCGGTATTAGAAAAATTTGTCCGAAATTTATGACTTCAAAAATTTAACCGATATTAATACTGCTAGATTCCATAAATTTTGTTTAACATATAAAGCTCATAACGCTAATGAACCGTTCAAAAACGTTTTGAAAAACTACGATGCATCAAATTTACCTACCGATATTTTTTATTCAATGAAATTTTATTATTTATTGTGAGCAAATGAAATTTAACCTTTTTTTCAGACAACGAACAAAATATCGACGAAGACGGAGAGGCGTATATTGAGGATGAGCTAACAGACGATGAAGCATCGGAGAGAAATGAAGATGAGTAATAAAGTCGAAAATATAAGTTAACAGCTTTCAAGAAGTTCAGCGAGCCTGGACACCGGCAGCTTCCGGCTCAGCCGATAAACGTTCTCTCGTACTCATATCTACCAATAAGACTTTTTTGTCGCATTCATGTAAAATCTTTATTTGCGTCGGGTAGTTATTTAAAACCGCCGTGTTCGTCTGGCTTTTTGCACATATTTTCGATAATAATTACTAAACATGCTATAAAAATTTCAGAGTGCCTGAAGAATATTTTTTGCGTTTATTATAATATAAGTTCGGGGCAGTCGGGCAATACTTTAAAACCGCCTAAACAGTCTGGGATTTTTATTTCTGTTTTCTATAAATGCTAAAATAAGAGATTAAAAAAATTTCTAAGTGCCTAAAGGATACTCGGTGAGGTTAGTTTTTTGCAAATGTCACCCCAAACGTCTTACTCGACTGTCGATTCCCTATTCAACTACCATTGATATACTATTTTATAGTTTCACAGTGGCTAAAATACCTTCCCCAATTTCGTCATCAGCTCCCCAACTATAAGGCATTCACGACAGTCTAGCATGCACAGATTTTGATGCTTGTTTTTCTTTCATGGTTGCAACGGGTTTGGCGCTAAACCTTTGAAATTGGCGTTCTTTAGAAAATGGATTAACTAACGAAAATTCAGAAAAATACTTTTTCTGTTCTCGAAAATAAAGGGACTAACTAAATTGTCATTAGCCTTTGGTAAACTTTTAAAAAGTCGCCAAATTTTCAAAAATAAGAGCTTTGATACGATTTTATTTAAAATGCTACACTAGTCGACGTTGGAAAATAGTAGCAAAGTCGCCTGTTTGGAGCCGGTGGCAGTTTATAGACATTATAGACATTGGCATATTGAATACTAGTTAATAGATTCAAATTAGAAATTCATATCACACTGATCATATGTTCCTTTTCTGAGTCACTTGGGGGGAAGTAAGGTGTCAGACATTCCAAACGATTAAAAAAAAGAACGACATACTGCCGCCGAACACACACTCTTCACTCTCTCTCTATATATATATACACACAGTCCAGTCACATTAATGTTACCACCACCTCCTTTAGACGTCAACGTGAAATAACCAATCACAAAAGGCAGGTGGCAGCACATTGCAGTGGAGTGTACATAAAGGATCTCCTAGGGCATCGGAAAGCATTTCAATAGTTGGTGTAGTGCAGAAACGTAGCGATTTATCTGACGTCCAAAAGGGCATGATTATTGGCTTCCGGGCCAAGGGTGGAAGCATTTCGGAAACGGCTAATTTTGTGAACTGTTCGCGTGCCGCCGTGGTAAAAGTTTACCGTGCATGGCAAAATGGCACAATCTAAAATCAGCTGCGTGGCACATGTGGTGCACCACGGGCTATAGATGACAGAGGCGAACGAAAGCTACGGAGATACGTTTGGGCGAATAGACGTGCAACTGTTGAGCAACTGACCGCCCAGATGAACCAAGGGGATACCAAGAGTGTATTCTCGACAACGCTTCAGCGAACGTTCCTGCGCATGGGCATCCGCAGCAGACGCCTGGTTAATGCACCTATGCTGACTGCTGTTCATCGGCGACGAAGGCTGGAATTTGCACGCCAGTACCGCAACTGGACGTCCACAGAGAGGCGACAGGTGTTTTTTCCCCATGAATCACGTTCTATGCTCCATCGGACAGATGGACGTTGGCGTATTATCTGAAAGCAAACACCCTGCAACAATTACCATGGATCCTCAACCGCGTAATCTAGCGCAGCTGGTCAAGGGACTGGAGTCGGCATGGTTCAACATACCAGTGAACACCTTCAGAAACCTAATTGACTCTCTTCCTGCACGTCTCGCAGCAGTCCGTTCTTCCAAAGGTGGTTATTCTGGCTTTTGACAGGTGGTCAGATTAATGTGACTGGACTGTGTATATATACACTCATTGCCATACAAATTTGCGCACCAAGAAATAATTTTTTGGATCGTAACGAAACTTACTTGGCATGAAGGTACATGTCGGTCAGATATGCAAATGATTAGAAATGCAGCGTGATTGGTCGTTGCGTAATGCCACTAGAGGGCGTTGAACTTCGTTCTCCTTGGAGTATAAAACAAATAAGCAGAGCTTGTTTGAGTGTGCTTAATCTTTTGCAAAGGAAACGCTGATGTAGACATGCCTTTACGCCAACATCGAAGACAATATGAGAGTTCGAGAGGGGAAGAATCATCGGGATGATGGAAGCTGGGTGGTCAGCTCGGCGAATAGCTCGTCAAGTAGGCCGTTTTGATTTTACTGTGAGGAGGTGTTGGGACCAGTGGACAGAAGAGACGTCATTTACATGGCGACCAGGCTCAGGACTCCCTCGACAGACCAGTCGTCGAGAAGACCGTCACATCATACAATACGCACGTGTATAGCCAACTGCCTCATTGGCCGCTATCCAGACACAGACAATACCTTCACTACGGGCCCCTGTGTCTTCCCGAACAATCGCAAGGCGCCTGGCTGAAGGACATCTGGTATCGCGCGACCATTACGTGTGCTGCCAATGACACCCACCCACCGACGTCTCCGTTTGGAATGGTGTCGCGCACGACGGGATTGGACTGCAACGGAATGGAACCAGGTCGTCTTCAGCGACGAATCTAGATTCAATTTGAGCAGTGATGACAATCGTGTTCGTGTGTGGAGGCCCCGTGGTGAACGCCTCAATCCTGCCTTCGCTTTACAGCGACACACTGCTACCACAGCTGGTGTGATGGCAAGGGGTGCCATTGCTTACGATACACGATCACCCCTAATATTGATCCATGGCACAATGACAGCCCAGCGGTACGTCCATGACATCCCTCAGCCACATGTGATGCCACTCATGGCAGGGCTCCCAGGAGCCATTTTTCAACAAGCTCGGCCACACACAGCAAGGATGTCACAAGACTGCCTCCATCACATTACAACCCTTCCCTGGCCTGCTCGATCCCCAGATTTGTCACCAATCGAGCATATCTTGGATCATTTGGGACGGCAAGTTGGACACCCTACGAGTTTGGTCGAACTAGAGGCGCGTTTACAGCAACTGTGGAACGAGATGTCTCAGGACATCATACGGAACTTGTATGCCTCAATGCCAGCTCGTATTGCATCGTGCATTCGCGCTAGGTCCAACAGAGTACTAAAACTTCCGTTCATTTGTACTTTTTTCTGCAATAAATGATCCATTTTC
Source organism: Metellina segmentata (assembly GCA_947359465.1). Classification (NCBI taxonomy): domain Eukaryota; kingdom Metazoa; phylum Arthropoda; class Arachnida; order Araneae; family Tetragnathidae; genus Metellina; species Metellina segmentata. The sequence continues at coordinate 44,229,741 of OX375880.1, forward strand.
TTTGACTTTCTAATCACTTACTTATATCAAAGTAGTACTTACATGTGTAAAATTTCGTTTTTGAGGACTTGTTCTTGGTGTGCAAATTTTTATGGCATAGATATATATATATGTATATATGAGCAATTTTGTCAATGACGACATATTTTCCCATCAAGATATTGCCGATTGTTTGATGATGACGAGATGAATGTTCAATTTTCTACTAATGACGAGAAACCTTGTGCATCAAGGTCTGATCAGTTGTTTTCTAATGACGAGATATCTGTTCAATCAGATTTTTGATATTGACAAGATCACGATCTGGTAATTTTTTTTCTTATAAGACCGGTCAGTATGCTAATTATGTGATACCTCGTCGAGGCAGTCACCAGGAGGTTTAACAAACAGGACGGAGCTCCTTAGAATTGTGACAGATGTTTTATCCTGCGTTTACACAATCTAAATAATTCCTTCATTCACAATATAAATAATTTTGAAATAACGATCTACTTCACGATCATCTGTGCACGAACAGAAATTAATTGTCGACGCTCATCACCACGCCATTTCGATCCTACAGATAATCACATCCAGCTCAAGGTAATGTGACTGCATTCTTCTCAGAAGCCCTTCCGCCAAGAGGAAAATCCCCGTAGAATTGAGTCAATTGGCGTAAATCACTCGGAGAGCATTCAAGTGTCTCCCGTCCTGTCAGAATACAAAGGTATTAAGGTGCACAAGAGAAGGCACAATCCAATATAGCCCTAACTCCAGACGGAAAAGTACTTTGGCCACAAAGCTCCTAAAAAGCACCTCAACTCGACTCAATTTCCAGAATTCCAGCGCACGAGCAAAAAAAGAACGAAAAAGAAAACTGCGTCATTCGAAATATATGTAAATCTTCTCTTCCAGCTAGAACTCTCAAATAAGAATCCTACCATCCTTATATTTTCTCCTCCGTGCTTATTTTTTTATTTATTTGTTCCATTTTTTTATTTCCTTAAAAAAACCGGAAAGAAATGTCCTCTTTTTCTTCTTTAAAGAAAACGACGTCCTCTAATGTAGATAGATGTTTGAGACTGGAAGTGGAAGACAACTGGGATGTATGGTAAGGAGAAAGAGGAAAAGAATAAAGGAGACATTCAAAATCAGGAATGGGACGATCCTATTGGTCACAGGGGACTCGTCATTAGCCAGTTGGACATGTGGATTGGGTCGGGAAACAGCATCACGAGAGAAACAAGGAAAGTATATCAGAGCAGAGCTTTCAAAGTATAAAAGGAAACTGCATTTATAGTTTTTTTTTCCCATAGACATTTTGTCACAGGCGTTTTTCCACTGCTTAGAAATGTAATTATATTTTCTTCTGGAATTTTAAGGTCGCATTTAGTCTAAGTATAAGCTGTTTGCTCTTTTAATAATGAGAGACTTTCGAAAATGAAATAAATATTTAAAATAAATTCTAGCATAGTTATCCTATCATTCTTGGCTTGAATTGGTTGATTTGAATGGTAGCGAGAGATTTTCTGAAAAATAATTTCAAAATCGCTTTCCGCCATTTTTACTATTTTAACATCTAACTTTGGATGCCAATCAAATGCATGTATATCCATACATGTAATGCATTTGGCATACATTGCTGTTGTATGACAAAGCCGACTGTAAAGGTGAATATTACCAACGTCGATTTTGAGTTTTTCTTGGTAGAAGAAAGTTCATTCGCTATTAAATTGCCGTAACTCAATTTCTAAAAAGGACGAATCCATGACGAATACTCCAGCACTCATAGTTTTCATACTGATATGTTTTGACTTGGCCTCTTTTGCCTCAGGCATGATACATTTATGGATTTTGTTATTCTTAACGAAAGGACGATAAAGAAGTAGAGGATAATAAGAAATTCATAACTGATCTCCTTAAAACGAATCCTTATTTTTTTTCTTGAAAATTGTCAGTGGCACGTGCGATAAAATAACTTGTTTAAAAATTGAAAATCTTCAGTATACACAAAGCAAAGTTAACCAATTATAATTATTCATAAAATGGTAAATCGATATTTTTTTAATGAAAATCGCTGTTTGCAACTTCTAACAGGAATATTACTTTATATAGTTTCAACTCGTAAATTAAGTAATTATACTCTGTTTCACCTTAACTTGTCAGTAGAGTAAAGGCTACGTTGACCGCATCACAGCCGTTGTCGTAGAAACTAGGGTTACAATGTCAGAAGAAGTCAGCTATAAGCGAGGAAATTCGCCCTTTTTGGCAAGGAGAGATAAAATGCACGTGGAAATTCTATACGTTTCACAGATCTTTAATTTCTAATGGCTCTTGCATTACATTTGTTAATTAAACAAAAAGCTACTCTATGTTAATATAAATGCGTTTTGATTTTTCTAAATGAGTATTATTTTTAGTTATTTAAAAATATATATATTTAAAATTTTTTTACAATAAATGTTGTTTAAAAAAACAGTCTATTTAAAGATGTGATGAACCATAAAATTCATTTTTTGAATTTACTTACCTGAAAGCTAAACACCTTGATTAATACTTCTTTTTTCAATTTTAATAATTTTATTAAAGGAAATTAATCCAATTTAATTACTCCTTTGGTCTTACATTTGGTTGGACAAGGTAGGGGAGAGTGCGTCGTCTGCTAAAATATGTGTTTTTCTTAACAGCAAAATATAGTCTCCAAATTAAATCAAATTTATTCTGATATTAAAGAAAGTAAATAACAAATAAAAATACATATAACATAGAGGATATAAAATACATTCACAATAAATAAATAGAATATAAAAAATACAAATATAGTGAATACACATACAATAATAAAAAAAATGAAACCATTTTAAAAATTAGAGTTAAAAAAAATAAACCTTATATGTGTGAAACATATTCTGAAACTCGCGGAACGGTGTCGGGTTGATTAGTAGTAAATTATTAATTTTATGAATAATTTAAAATAGTTTACAAGAAAGTGTACAGAAGAAACCAATCTCTTTCATGAATAGTAGTTACAATGAGAAAACTATATTTACGTTTTACTTATTCATCACATGCATTTATACATCATCAATATATGTAAAACATAGCAAACATCATAACAAATCTATTTACATTATAATATACTTATTCATCACATGAATTTACACATCATCATCACTTAACATTTCCGAATCGCTATCAGACTCACTATTAAAAGAAATTACCAAGTTCTTACTTTCCCAAATATCATCCACAAGTCCATCTACTTCCCACATGTATTTCTCTTTTTCAGTAACATGGTTTATGCAGTTTTTCCAATTTTGTACAGAGACCTTTTCAATCCCTTGGATGACTAAATCCTTCACATCGTTCAGTTTAAAAGTCTTGTTTTCCCTGGCAACGTGTCCTTTTACTTGACTCCATATCATTTCAATGGGATTAAGCTCACAGTGATACGAGGGAAGTCTCAAAACCTTATGTCCAAATTTTTCGGCAATTTCTTCAACTCTGTATTTATCAAACATATGTTTGATTTCGCTAACTTTTTTCAACAGTTCAATCTTGATCATGTCCTGGTTCCACGTAATGTTTTTCAACGATAGCCATTCTTGAATTGCACTTTTTTTCCAAGATGTCGTCGGAATTTTTTCTTTCTTCACCGAGTGATAGGGGGCATTGTCCATCACTACAAAGCTGTTTCGTTTCAATTTAGGCATGATATCTTCAAACCACTTCTCAAAATGGTTACCATCCATTTCTTCGTGGTAGTCACCGGATTTTTTTCCTACAAAAATGTCAGCGGCATCAGGTACAAATACTTCATCACTTCCGATATGGGTAATGATGAGTCTTCTTCCTTTTCCTTTTGGTGCAGCCAAGCCTGTTGTCAAACTTGAAGAGGAAGCTTCATTGGTGCTTTTGATGTTTTTGTCTTGCCATACTCGACTTTGTGAGTGTCCTTCATTCACCCATGTTTCATCTAAATAATAGATTGAAGCATTTTCATTCTTCAGTTCTCTAATTTTTCGTAAATAATTTCTTCGCCATAAAATTATGTCGTGTCTTTCTAAAAGCATAGCCTGCCTTTTTCGCTTTTCAAAGGAAAATCCCAAATCTTTCAGTATCCTGTACAGTGTACTTCGGCTAATGTTTGTCGAAAAAATATCCTTATCATTGTTAATTTCATTTAGAACTTTGTCCAATGTAGGAATTTCATTTCGACGAAAACTATCATGAATTTTTCGTCGGATGCACGATAAAGTAAAGTTGTCATATTTCATCATTCTTGTTCTTTTTCCAACGGCATAAGGTCGTTTTTTTCCTGGAGTACTCAAAGGACTTGTCGTCTTCTTTTCTTTTTTCAAACGAAAAACAGTTCTTTTGGAAACACCAGTTAGTTGAGACACCTTTCCGACGATTTGGTTAATGGAATCACTATGGTTTTCTTCTCGAAGTCTAGAATAAACATTCAATATGTTCCTGCGAGATCCACTACCAATTCATTTTCCTTGCTTTGATGGCGTATACAGCTTGGATGGTGACGTTCCTTTTTCAGCCATGTTCAGAGTATCAAACACACTCCAATAAAATAGCACAAGAGAGATATGAACGTAAATACACACGCTAGCAAAGACGCAGAGCGAAATGGCGCAGACTTGGCCGGAAAGCGTATTTAGCTCGCCAGAAATGTTACCATGGAAACCGGTTTAGAATTCCGTTTCGGATATATTCATTCGCTTCGGTCAAAAAAAAATGCTTTTTACAAATAAATAACCGATTATAAAGGTTCAAAAATCACTCCTTCATTGTAGGACAATTTTTACACGTTTATATGCATTTTCTTTATTTTAAATTCCAAATCAAGTTGGAATTATTTTTCATGCGGATGAACATCATTTCTGCCTTTCCCAATACTGACAAGTTAAGGTGAAACAGAGTATAGTAATTTAAGTCTGCTGCCAAATCGTTTCTCTGCAAAATCAAACGAAAGCGGAGAAAATAAATTTAGAATCTGCGATCTTTTATATTGATGCCATTCCAAAGAATACAATATTATTAAATTTCCATTAAATTCATTTAAAATGTTCTAGATTAAATTTTAAAATTCGCCTCGACCCTTAAACTGCAAAACATTTGGACTACCTGTGTGCCAAATCCCATTACTGTAAGTGCCATAGATTCGTCAGGAATTTGATAACGAAAACCAAACAGACAGACAAACACTTCCTTTTAAAATGGTAAAGATTCAGATTGGTGCCCCATCTGAAGAAACAGAACTAAAAACAGAAAACGACTAAGTCCTATAAATTATAAGATTTCGAAAAAGAATAGGAGCCAACAGAATCCCTATCAAACGGTCCTTGTAATAGTAGGAACGAAATGACCACCTGAACTTAAAATATGATACACTATTCAAAACATATCAATGCTCATCGATAAAGCAACACAATATCAAAAATGCTTTAAATTCTATCAAGCAACAAAAATTGGTAAAACGAAGCAAAATGCGGTCAATTTTGGCTGTATTGTTTTTATTGGCACACAAATAGCCCCCCCCCCACTATGCTACAATACAAAGATAAATCAAATTAATTCCCCAATTTGGTGAGAGTGTATCACTCAATAGTAAATCAAAAAGATATTCGTACTAAAACACAACTGATATTTTGCACAAAAAAAAAGTTTTGGTTAAGCAACATTTTAAATCAAAATTTCAAATTTCGATGCGTTGTCTTTTTTTTTTTTGGCGCAAAGGGTCATATTTAATTAATCTCAGTTGTATTGAAAGTCATTGAAAAACTTCTTTCCGTTTAATAGGTTTACTCTTGTTTCCTTTCAATGCTTTTTTTCTTAAGATTCATTTGCTTGTTTGCTGTCTTCATACGTTTCAGTATATTTACTACACAGTTGTTGTTGTTGTTGCACATCCCCCTGGTGTAGGAAAGCCTACACCAGGTCCAGAAGGCCCCGTCGTGCCAGATCCCCATATACTTGCAAAAAGTCCTGATCAACCAACAGCTGCTTATACGAAGCGCCAAGACAGAGAAGAAGGTGATCAGGACTGGCAGGTAGGGAACAGGAACAAGGAGGGAAAATTCTCTCCCCGTTCTGAAATTTGGTACTTTTAAGATGGCCACTTCGAAATCTGGCCATGGCCGATTGAAAAGGCCGAGGGCCACAGCATGTGATTGATAGTCCAGGGTGATTGCCAGCATACCAATGGTGGGATGGCGTACGGCGCCACAAGGAAAGCAAACGCTGTTTTCCCAGGGAGTGGACTTCAGTGGGAGTGAGGCGATTCAAACAGTCCATAGGGAGATCACAGCCATTCTTGGCGAGAACATCATGAACTACACAGTACTCAAATTTATACAAATCTGTGTTGGTGAAAGTCCATTTCTTGTCGGAATATTTTGTCTAATGTTTAATATAATCGTTGACCAATGTTGAACACAAATCAGACTTCTTTTTAAGTCTTGTGAGAGAAATGTCAGCATAGACTACTCGATATTTTTGAAAATGAAGTGTACACACACATTATAATAGATGCTACAAGGGAACTGTATGAAATATATATGGGCACTTATATGTTGTAGTTGACAGGACTCAAATTTATTTTAAAATACAAATCTTGATCAACTGAACGAGTTTGTAGTACTTTGTCTCAAATCCAGAGGAAACGTTTTTGCCTTACTGATCAGTCAGATTATATTCAAAAGCGAATTTGCGTGGTGCTTGATTTAGTCAACAAACATAAATTAGGCCTTTTTTTTACGCTTAAGAGATACAATATGGGTGGGATTTTCAGTGTGAAGAGAAAAACCAGACTAAGAAAGCGAAAATTTTGCATCTGCTGCTCAAATACTTAGAGAATTATAACTTAAACCTTAAAGAAAAACTCCCAAAGTGAGCGCTAATTGAATCTGTTCCTTCGGGATTAGGGGCCAATGATGGCCTGATTGGATAAGTAACGGATAAGCCACCAAGGATTGTGAGTTCGAATTCAACCAAAGACCGTCATGTACAAAGGGGGCTGGTGCACGTTAGTATCTGTCTTGGAATCAAATATCCTGGCATGGTGTGGAAGTTTGGAGAGTGGGATGCCAGCTCAGGTGTTGCCTCGTGATCTGACAGTGGCTCAAAACTACATGGTGTTATTGTAGGATCTATCGGGGGATTGATCCCGGACCATCGCCAATAGCCCGCTGTGTCCCTCCAGTGCAACGTTGATTAACTACCTACCCAAAGTGGGCGGATTAATTTATCTTGTGGGGCAATGCTGAACCCATGGGAAATATGGAGCCTTCAGGAACTAGGTTATAAGATGCTAAGAAACTTGCCACTGAAAATGTTTTCGAGTGCTACGGCAGTGATGTGTTACTAAAGTTATTCACTACAGTGATGTGGTACTAAAGTTATTCACTACATTGATGTGGTACTAAAAGTATTCACTACAGTGATGTGGTACTAAGGTTATTCACTACAGTGATGTGGTACTAAAGTTATTCACTACAATTATGTGGTACTAAAGTTATTCACTACATTGATGTGGTACGTAGGCAAAAAAAAGTTACGTAGGCAAAAAAAGGTCGTCCATGAGTGGCATGATATGCTCTTAAGCTAGTGACCATAAGGCACCTCATTGCAAAACAGAAAACAGTTCAAGATATACACTATATTGACAAAGATATTTGGACACTACTTGATTTTCAGAAAAATTGCCTTATTATTCTATTTAGTAACGGGTAGTGTAACAAAAATTTGTTTGTTTATTACTAAATTATTTTCAATTCCATAACATATATTTTTATCAATCTGACGAAAAAAATCGGTATACAAATCTGATAGATTTACAAGACAATAATAGAGTAATTACCTTCCTTTTTGCTCCCAAGTGGTTTTAAATAATCTTTTTGAGAAACAATTCACATTTATGATACTTTCTAAGAAATAATATACTTGTTCCTAATTCGTCTTGGTCTAGCCACTTAATAAATCATGTCCATGAAACCACTCGTCTTTAGAAAGTACGAAGCCTTCAAAGGATTTCTTGTACACATGGAAAAAGTATTTGGACTACCTATTAATCATAAAAAGGGTTTTTTTTATTCTATGTAGTGACGTTTAGACCTTCCTTTTGCTTGTATTACAGCTGTAACACGTCGAAGCACACTTTCCACAAATTCTCTGCAAGTCTGTATAGGAATAGAAGAGATAGATGTGAAGATGGGCGTGCGTGGCAGTGTCTTAGTCATCGCTCCAGTTTGTCCCACAAGTGCTCGATCGGATTGAGATCGGGGCTCTGAGCAGGCCAGTCAAGCAAATTCGCCTCATTTTCAGGAAACAAGTCCATCACACTTTTTTGCAGTATGTCATGAAGTTCAATCCTGCTGAAAGAAACAATAATCATTGCCGTTGCCAGAGTGTAGACAGGGCTGAACTATCCAGAACGTCGAGGTACACATCAGCGTTCATGTTACCACTTACATAAAGCAATGGGCCGAGTCCTAACGAGTTAAAACAACCCTACACTAAGCTGGATCTTCCTCCGTATTTCTGCAGTATCCAAATATTTTGTTCCATATAGTGTATAAATTGTCCATATAATGTATGCATTGCCCATCCTGGTGGACAAGTGCAATCCCGTGAAATAGCATTGGAAAGTATTTTTGTAATTGTATCTATAGAGTAAGGGACAAATACAAGTTTAGACATATTAATTTAGGGTTCGAAAACGTGTAGTAAAATATAAACGTTTTAAAAATTACTATGGACTGAGAAGGTCGTGCGTTCAATAGACATAGACGTAGTTATCGAAATGCCGGTGTTCAGGCATGGTCTCTTGTACATTGCGTTCAATGCATATCTGTGTCATTTTCGTTTGAACGTGATCAAATTGTATTAAACGATTTTATTCCAAGTTTTTAGGCAGCTTAGTTGAAATAATACTTATATATAATATTTATAGTAAATAAGCGTGTATCATTTAAAAAAAGAAATTTGTATTTTGAACTGGATGTACTGCGAAAGCGTAGAAATTATAGACGCTTTTGGAATCATCCAATAAGAGTCGAACGATATGTGGAAGCTGCATTTTATACAAAGTTGTATAAGCTAATTATGTAATATAAGTTTTATCACATTTTATTAATCGTATAAATAATTTTAAACCTGGGAAGTCTCTTACTAAGACTAAAATGTAAAGGAATATATGAACAATTGTTATTCAGGAATACGAAGTTCAGACGTACTTGATATTTATCGGTCCGGTTTAACAGATCGCCCGACAATGCAAAATTTCGGATAGCATTTTTGGCGGATCCGACAATTATCGGACGGTCGTTTCCAAGGTACCAATGTAAAACATTACAATTTGAGAGTCCGACATCAGATAATTATCGGTGTGTACAAACGCTCTTATTCAAATGCAATTTCACAGTTCAAAAATTCTAAAGACTGTAATATTGATTGAAATATGACAGTTGATTGATTAGCAATTATATCGAATGGCAAACGTTGCTAAAATCGAGATAAAAGATATTCTAAAGTAACCTCGATCTATATCAAACGAGCCTACACCCTTTTGGACAGCAGAACTAAAATCTTCCATGTTTTTATGCACTAAAAATTCCTCATATAAGCTGTTCTTAAACATAAATATTGTAGAACTAGAAAAAAGTATGTATGCTAATTTTGAATTATATCATTTGGTTCTAATCCATACACTTATAAAAGCACTTATTACTTTTCTACAACTCTACTCTAACAGACGAGATTAGTTATACAAGCGAAAAGAACCAATTAATGGACTAACCGAAGACGAAAAATAAAACCGCGAGTATAGATAAATAAAAATTCTAAAATTTACTTGCATAATTATCGTTTCCGCATCACGCACTTGAGGTCCATAATGAAAAGAAATGCACAAACATTCGGTTCGCTACAATTCGAATAGGAATACTCGAATCGGAAACAAGCAGGGAAATAAAACAAAAAATGGCCTCCTTTATTCAATTAGAATTGTTTATTTATTTATTCCTAAACTTAAGAAACGAATACGAAAAAGTATTAGAAGAATTTGATTCCATTCCATTATGAATTGCAAATGGCGAAAGCCCAGCTCTCGTGACACTGTTCTTGTTTGGAAAAAAAAGTTTTCTGAGGATTTGAGGAGGAAACGAATTAAAATAATGGATTTCCATAGGTTTTGATTACATTTATGGAAATGCGGTTTTTTATATCAGAAATAAATTTTTATTGATTTTTATCTCCGGCACTTAGGGATACCGATTTGATACGGGGATAAATGCGTTCGTTTTATCGTATTGCAATAGAGTGGCTCTCAAAATTGAATATACACCATGAAGAAATTTTTTCAGTCCAAAACTTTGTAGCAAATAATTTGAGCTTAATTTTTACACAAATGGTTGAGTACACATTTTGTCCATTTATTTCTTAGAATCGTTCTTACGTTCTGTGTCCTGAACGTTGTGATTTTTAACCATCTTCTTCCTATCACAAACTTTCAAGCCCAATAAGGTACTAATATTATGTTGTGGTGTAGTTGCTACATAAGTGTGCTTTAGCATTGCATTTAAACTGTGCTATAATAATGTTCGCAATAATAATTTTGAAGATGGGTTTAAATGCCAAGTTTATAAAATAATGTGTCACATAACTCAATATACACCTATCATATTTCTTGAAGTTATGTAGTTAATGTCACACTAGAGTAACACAGCGGGCTACATGAAAAATAAATTTCTGATGTGTTCATTTTTGCATGTAGAACAACTTTTAAGTCACAGGGGACTGAAAAAGAATTTGGTTTGTTTTTTCGAATATGTTTGTCCTCTTATCTCGTAGAATTGTTCTTACCTTCTGTGTCCTGGACATCGTAATTTTTAACCATCTTCTTCCTTCCACAAACTATCAAGCCCAATGAGGTACTAATATTAGGTTGGGGTGCAATTGCTTCATAAGGCTGTATAAGATGATACATACATTTTAATTATACAAGCAACCGAAACACTTGGGAGTGTGTATAGCGTAGTGGAAATTATTCATTTTTAGGGTTCTGATAAGCCTATCCTTTGCAAAAATGTTCTATCGCTCACTCCTTTCAACGACGTCATATCTCAAACATCGGCGATTTTTAGTCATGCCTGTTTTCAGAGTGCCCTGAAAGAGTAGTATATCCCTGCAAGATCGTCATATCTCACCGCTCAATATTTAGCCCCTAAAGAGCAGAAGTAATACTTATTTTTAATACATTTTAATCTACTTTTAAACTTTCAAATCACTCTTCTGAAAAATCACGTTTTTTAAGATATGACGTTGTTGAAAGGAATGAGCTATATATGCTTTCCAAGTTTTGACTTGCTTTGTTTTTTTCCCTTAAAGAGTGTTGACTTCTTATTTTTATATTACTCTGGCTCATTCAATGTCTAACAGCACAGTCCACATAAACTGATATCTAATTTTTTTAACACTTGGCTAATTCGTTACCGAGTCACATAAAAGAAATTCGGAAAATTTTCAGCTTCCTATTTGTAATAGTTATTTACATTAATCTACTTATTCGATCGGAACAAATTACGACTTATTTTGTTGGTAAATGATTAAGCTTGCTAATGATACATTTTATAATTAATTAATTTTTAAATAATGTACGAGAAATTAAAAATATAGCAATAATTGCTTTAAAAAATAAACTGTACCCTTTTTCTGTCGAAATTTAGAGGGCTATCTACAAAATTATTTTTTGTATAAGAGCCTTGAGTTAATTTAGCTTTATAGCCTATCCAGGGGTTATCCCTAATAATTGTAAAATATTCTTGTTTGACTTATCCACGACATTTTCTTTACTTGGATTTCAAGTTTTTCCTGATGAAGTTGAAACATTATAATGGCCACCGTATCACAACCAGTGGCAAGTATAGTGGTGGCACAGTATAGTAAATATAGTAAATGGTGGGTAAGATGTTGCAGGTTCTCCCATGGTGCTCTGAATTAACTCAGTCTATCATGTTCTACTAAATTAGTGCTTGAGAGTGGTGTTCTTTGCGTTTATCTACGAGCCATAAACTTGAGATTGGGATAAAGCAGTAAAATCAACTTCCATCTAGAAATTATTTTTCAACATCCGTAAGAGTCTGTTGTTAATTCACTTTTACAACCTGTCTGAGAGTTACTCGTAATATATTTAAACATAATTCAAACTGACTTATACTACAACAGTGTTACTTGAATAATAAATTTTTACTCGTAAGTGGTAGACAACGGGCTATTATTTTTACTCAGACACAATAGCCATTAAAATATTTCAGTGGCTACTATGTCTATGACAGGGATTTTCAGTGTAGACAAACTAAACGGAAAGTGAAGCTTTTGCATCCGCTACCGAAATTCTCTTGCATGATATAGATCGAGTCTACTTTAAAATGTTTATAGCCATTTAGGCAACATTTGGCGTTAAACTTTGTTGTTGTTTCTTATGCCTACACTGGCAGACCAGAGGAGTGCCAGGCCCGTCGAAGACGGCAAGAGGCGAGGGGGGTGCGCCTTCCATGTTATTGAGCCCCATTGGGAGGAAGTCCGACTTTGCTCGACATACATGACACATCCGTTTTACAGGAAGGTCCCTTTCATACATCCATTCATTCACACATATCGTAATTTAGATCCCAATCAGAGGCCGATAACCCCCTGATCAGGTACCCCCAGAGGTATTGATTTGGTATGGGAACATGGGGGACATTGTGACCACGACCTATTTAACGTGCCCCAGTTACCATTAGTGAACACGACGGTCTTTAGCCAGGTCGAAGCACCGATCTCGCAATCATCAGAATTGGAGGCTCCGCCGAGGACAGAACCCACAACCCTTCTGATGCGAGCCCGACGCTCTACTGACTGAGCTACCGCGGCTCGGCGTTAAACGTAATTAGTATGGATAAATCAGCAATCTTATATCAATACGGAATTTATTCTTTGGAATTTTTATCGGCAAAGTGCTGATATCTCGCGTATTCGAAAAAAAAAAAGGAAACTCCGCAGAAACACTACCTTCAGTTATATAAGTGGTCAATTAACATCGAGCTGCTGGAGCGACACAGATGGCTATTGGCGACTGCCCGGGACCAATCCCGAAGGAAAAGATCCGAGGACAACAACTCGTCAGTTTGAACCACGATTCAGATGACGAGGTGAACACCTGATATGACATCCCACTCAAAAACACCAAACAAAGTTCAAAGCATTTGAGGCCTCGGCAGATTTAACGTGTACCAGCCTCCGCATACACGTTATGACATCTGAAAAAAAAAAACGATTTCAACACCCGGATCATTTTGGGCTTCCACGAGGGAGCAGACGGCCACCCAAAAAGAACATGTGTGTTACAGTTCAATGATAACTCAGACCAGAAAGACATTAAATATGTCGTCGAGTCGGCAGGTAATCTAACTTCCTGCACGACACACTTCATTTCCTAACGTTTCCGAGATCCATAGAGGGGGCTCACACGTGTGGAGTTGACACCCCTTAATGTTGCAGGTGTCATTGAAAGACACCTGAATCAACATTCCAAGAGATAGGCAAACTCCCCCCCCCCTCCGGAGAAAACGAAAACAAAGACGAGAGAAGGAAGCCTTTGTGCGAGGTATCAAAGGAGGACCTCTAGGATAGCTATACGGTGAAGTTAAACACCGGGGAACGAAAAACTAACTGTGAAGAGAAACTTATTGTTTCTTCATGAACATTCTGTTCACTGTAACTAGGGTGTAGATAGTCTCCCATTTGTTAATTGAAACCTATAAATAACTTGTAAAGGTAACCATCTGAGTCCTACTCCACTGTATTACTTTAGGGTGGCATAAACGCCTCAACGTTGGTATATGACTAGACCGAGATTCGAACTCCCAACCCTCCAGTTTCAAATCCGTTACTCCACCAAATAGGCAACCGCTGCCCTATTACATTTAGCATGCTGGAAAGTATCTCTCATACCAAGACCAACCCCCGCATCAAGAGACTAGCGTGCCGTTCCATCGGCATCCGGCTACTCTTAGAACGCTCGTTACTGCTACTGGATATTGATCAAAGTCTTTGTTGGGGCGCTCGGAAATGCTGAGCTGGCGTGAGATCGGGCAGTTGGCATTCGATTGCACGTGAGCGGAACAGTTCAACACCCCCCGGGGGTCGAATCTCATTAAAGTGGACCGCTGACCACCCCCTTTGGTGAGCGAGGACTTCAGACTACCGGATTGAGATCTGTGTCGTGGGCGTAACAGCAATGGATTGAAGGATAAGTAAGGATGGTAAGTCACATTTCCTAAAGGAAAGGGTCAACTCAAGATGAAGCTTTTATTACTTTAATTAATAAACGATTCTATTACATTCGAAGAACCCCTGCAAAACGAACAAGAGAATAAGCAACACGTACAAACCATCCATTTATTTCGAAGATATATCTCGTCTAAGATCTGGCCAATTCTCCTAAGGGCTAGAAACCTCATCCAGACAATATTGACCAATTACTCCAAAGGGAAAATAACGATCCAGGTAGATTGTCCAGATTGCCCAGAACTGTTGAGTTCGGAACAGGTTTTTCTACCAGACTCTAGATGAACACTACAGAGCAGATTTTGTCGCGAAGATGAGCCATTTGAGTTAAAATATATTCGATAAAATTAGAGAAATAAAGTAAGGTTTTGGCTTTTTTGACTAACAGAATCTTTCTTAGGATTCTTTCATCCAATGCTTATTTAGTCCTTTACCCTCCTGGACGAGGCATCTCGTCATTAGCAGAAGTATTTGCAGATCTTAATGGACGAGATATCTCGTCATTAGTAGAACTATTTGCAGATCTTAATGGACGAGATATCTCATCATTAGCAGATATTAATGGACGAGATATCTCTTAATTAGAAGAAAAATTGATCTTGATGATCTCGTCATCATCAAGAAATTGATAATATCGTGATGACGATATATCTCGTCTTTTACAAAATTGGTCAGACCTTGATGAACGAGATACCTTTTGGAGATTTAAGTGTGTTGAGAAGAAAAGCAATACTACAAAATCTTGTAAAATCAGAGGATTAAAACAAAACAATACTTCAAAATTTAGCTTAAAGCAGGATTGCTCAATCTTAGCTTTCTTTTAAATCTTTATATTTAAAATTTCAAAATGTCTCCCACATTTGAAAGGAATGTATATGCTTAAGCGCTATGAACTAAAAAAAGTTTGGTTGTTTTTTTAAGTCTCAGGAGGCTTGATCTGGCAAAGCTGAATCTAGTAAAACTATTTTCGTCAAGTAAATGGACATACCGCACTTAAAGTTTTACTGATAGAGAAGAGAGAAATTATACAGGTATCAGACCTATGCTGCTAATAGGCTGGAAGCTCAGTAGGAAAATCCTCTGAGACACGGCAACATAAAAAAAATTTAAAAGGAAGCAGTTGTGTCTGTAATGATGTATCAGAAACAATATGACTGGTGGCTCTTCTTTTTATCAAATTATAAATGCCGACATTTCCCAAATTAAGTTATTAGTGATATATGTGTCACAGTTTTATGAAACAGTACAGTAGTTAAGGATTTCCTTTGTATAATAACAAGCAATATGTCAATCCTAGTCCCCTTATGACAATCTTAACTACATATTGGGCCCCAATAACGTAGAAGCACATACAACTGTGACTTACGAATTCTTTTTTATATAATTGTTTTTATCTGTAGTTTTATTCTGATGTTTTGAGAGATGTTATGTGTTCTGCATTTTCTGCTGTACCTTATATTGTGTATTGAGGCTAAGGATTTTTGTCTAGAGTCTTATGTGTGTGTGTGTGTGTGTGTGTGTGTGTGTGTGCATGTTGGAAATAAAGAGAAATAGTATTACTAGATATTTTGTAAATCGCATTTTCTTTCGTCAAATTTCATGACAAATACATTTTTTCAAAAGTTGCAGTTTGCCCCGAATAGGAAAAAAGCATAGGTTTGAATCCTCGTAGTTTGTGATTTTCCTCAAATGTTTGTGATTTTGGAAATAATTAATATTTTCATCCCCAAATCCTGGAAATCCTCGCGTATGCTCAGAACCACCACAGCAAATCTCGAAAACCCTTTCATCAGAACCAAAGACACCCCTCCTCAACATCAGAAACGCACTCCCAAAGTAAACAAAAACCGTCGCCCATCACTTATCATTAGCCCCGACTCCTCGAAACGTATCCCAACGCGCCCCCTGGCGGCTATTCCAGCAAGCGTTTCCCATTCACCGCTTCTTCAAAAGCTCTAATAAACCGAGAATATATAATTAAAACCCGAACTCCGAACGACACGCACGCATCGATATCCCGGATTCCCCCGGAAGATCAAAAGACGATCTCCCATCCTCAAACGTCCTGACATCCGGGTAATTTGATTGCATCTCATTAAATTCCCGAGTGGGATTCGATTAGAATGGTGGGGGGAAGGCCCACCCCTCTCCGAAAACTCTTACAGAAGGAGCCCCCGTCCGGTTCTCTCGCTTCGCTTCACTTCACGATCCGCCAGAGTTGACAGAGAAGCCGGTTGCGCGAATTTCTCGGATTCCTTGCCCGGTTCTTCTGATTTGAATCGGTTTACGTAAGTCATTAAAGGGGTTTAAGGGACTCGATTGGGGTCGGGCGGGGGTGGAATTGTGACAGGATTGGGGTGCGGTGGTGCGTGTGAAATGTATTTTGGAGGGCTCGGGGTTCGGACGCTACAATCGGCATTGCCGATTCAGAATAAGCCTTTGGAATTGGTAATGTCAGAATGTTCGTGGAATCTCATAAATCAGGTGTCATAACCTTTTCAATCCCTTCAAATGTCCTTTGAATTACTGTACGTTTTGAACACTTAACACATTTTAAATACTGTTATTTCACTATACAAAATCAACCTACTTTTTTAGAGCTTATAAAATGAAGCATTTTTCAAAATACTTTATTTCTGATATTAACTCTAAGGCCCGGTGCACACATCCGGTTTTTCAACATTCAACGCAAGTGAGGTCTGAGATACATTAGATCCAATGGAGCAGTGCACACATGCCTCCAGCGCCGCTGGGGCGACGCACGTCCAACTTGCGTGCAACTTGTAACGCAGTTCCCAACGGAGCCGCACGGTCGCCGCACTTGAGTCTCCGTTCTGAAGTACCTTGTTTTCATAAACAAATGGAATATAAATAATAATTAATAAATGGTTCAATCCAGTAACGTCTATTTTGTTTCAAAATATACTTTTTTTACACCAAGTAAGCGAAATAAATACGTTTTCTTCGATAGAATATTTATCGCAAATGGCGCAAAATGAGTTCGTGCGTCATTTCACGGTTATGTGTGCATTGTTGGGCTTCGGTGTCGCAGTGGCGCCGCACGTTGAAAAACCGTATGTGTGCAACGGGATTTAGATTCTAAATATCTTTATCAGAATTTGAAATAAACAGTCAGAATGTTCATGGCATTTTATTAAATCAGGTGTCAACCTATTCAGATCTTTACCAAAGTCTTTTGAATTAGTCTAAGTTTTTAACGCGACACATTTTTAGAGGTAGTGTAATGTCACACAACTGAGGTTCAAAATCTCCTTATTGTTTAGATTTTATAACATAGCTTACAAAACAAAGTCTCTTTTAAGACTCTTTTATAATACTATACTGAATTTTCTTGAGAATGGCCCTTTGGAATAATCAATGTCAGAATCTTCGCGGAAACTCATAAATCGTATGTTAACCTTTTCGGGTCCATTTCGGCAATTTTCCTTTGAGTTAGTCTGAATTATTAACGCAGTACATTTTTAGGTATCGTAATTTCACACAACAGTGGTCCGAAAAAAAATCACCGTATATTTAGATTTTTTTTTATGTCGGTTATAAAATAAAACTTTTCAAAATACTTTTTTCTGATATTACCTCTTAGATATTAAATGTTATCATCCAAAAAAAAAAGCCTTTAAAATAAGCAATGTTAGCGGAATTTCATATAAATCGGGTATTATAACCCAGCAAATGCACTCTAGTTGGTCAGTAATGCCACTATATGGCACAAGAGTCATATTGGGCTATGCTGCGCCGGACACAAAGCATACAATATCAAGTAATACACACACACAATTAAAGTTTTACTGACACAGAACAGAAAAATACACCCAGGGTAATTTTGAATGAAGTCGTACTAGATCAACACAACGAGCTATTGACGACGGTCCGGGATCAATCCTCTAAGGAAAAGATCTGAGTATAGCACCAAGTAATTCTGAACCACAGTATGACGAGGCAACACCTGAGCTCGCACACCGACCCAAAGTAAGGACTATCCGGCCACGACCGATTTAAGGTGCACCAGCCGCCTCTACACCATACCTTACAAACATCCATGCACCGTCCCGTATTCGAACGAGGAACCTTTCGATCTAGAGGCTACCACCTTAACCATCTGACCGGTTGGTCGGCAACATACTCCCAGGGAGAAATGTATCTGACAGGAATTGAACCTGCACCACCTACAACTCGAAGGCTTTAGCATCATAGACTTCTAATATAAGTAGACTGAGCATCGCTTTTGAGAAGAGCTTCGCAAAGCGTCCGCAACATGTTGTCAGTAGTCACGTGACTGCTTCACGAAAATTCAGCTTGGATGCTTGATTTGGCCTTTTATCGCCTCTCTTGGCTACATTTTCTTTTAAAAGTTAGCGATTCGATGAGTATAATACTGAGTATTTCTGGAATTTGAGTTACATTTAAAAATTTTTGGGCAATGCAAATGAATATTTACTTTTCCACTTCTGAATATATTTGAATTCGTATCACTTTTTAATGCTTTTAGTTTTATTATAGAATTAAGTTCTAATTGGGATTAAGGGGTTAGCCAGTATACTTAAGATAAATAAATTTCCGTCAATAGATTAATTTCATGTTTTATATATAGTTTTTCAACTGTATTAGGTGTGGAGAAATTATCTAATTTAATTTCAGAAAATATTTCAAACTTTTGGAAAAAATTATTGAGGTTAGCATGAGTTGGAATTAATTGAAAAATAAATACCCATATTTTGAAATAACTTACATTAATGTGCATGATATTGAATATGCATAATACTGAATGCTCCTTGAATTTGAGTTACATTTTACTATTGTTGGGCAATGCAAATTAATATTTACTATTACACTGCTGAATATGTTTTGAATTCATATTAATTTTTAATGTTTTTAGTTATTTGAGCGTTTTTATAATTAACTAAATTTTTCATTGGGATTAAGGTTAACCAACACATTTACGAACAAAACAGTACGCTTGAGATAAATAAATTGCAGTCAATAGATTGCTCTCAGGTCAGAAGTTCAGATTAAAATTTGGTATAAGCATGAATAAATATTTTACTGATGCATAAAATAAAAATACTGAAAAGAGATTAAAAGATTCCCTGTTCATATGACGTTTGGGTAACCATTAAAGCTTTCATTGATATTATGGATTCTTAATTGCTTACGTTTCCATAAGCACAAATTTATTCAATGAGTTTCGCATAAAAATATTAACGAAAAAAGTTATACATATAGTCTTTAAGATTGAATGAAACTATTTTAAACCATACCCTTGATGTTAGCTATTTTGCAATTTTAGATTTCTGGTTCAAAAACTAATTAAGTTGCAAGACAATTTTTATGCTTTTAAGCATGTACAAAAGTTTGGTAAAGATTTTTATATAGAATTTTTATTACTTATTGTGTGTGAAATCAATATTTTATAAATACAAAAGATAAATAAGAAAGAGTAAACGAATGAAATTTATTGACACATTCATCACATTTTAAATGAATTAAAAGACAGAAACAAAATTCTTCGATTAATTAATTTAAACGATTTTCTTCTTTCGTTATCTTGGGAAAACTAATAAATGGAACAAAATAAAAATTTTAAATACATAAGAACTGAATAAATGAATTTTCAGCAGGTGCACATCTTTACAAGTTCTTATTACAAGTAAATATAAATTGTTTTACTTATAGTTCTAAAACAATCATAAATACAAATTCACAATTATAATACGGCTTAGAAAATGCTTTAATCCAATTTCTAACAAATTGAATTTATTTAATATATAATTAGAAGTTTCAAACGTTATATTTTATTTTAAATATTATTCTTATGTAATTACAGTTTGCACAGATGGGTGGATACAAAACAATTTTTCTCAGCAAGAAAAATAATTTATGTGATGTACTTAAATTGATGTTACCAAATTCATAACATTTTTATCGTGAGACACGAAAGGATATAGTACTCTTAGTTGCCAAAACATAATCGCCAAGAAAGAGAACGATTTCGCCCGTTTTTACATTTCGGTTAACTATTTTTAATATTTTAAGACAGTATAAATTTCAATTTACAATTAGAAACACACTCCACCCGTTATTTTGTTTCAAACATTATTTTAGATACATACTGATTGCAAATGTATGAAATCTTTTCATAGAACGGGAAATGTCCGCAGGTTGTATTTATTAATTTCTAAGTTAGAATATCCATTTTTATCATACTACAGGGTGTCCTAAAAGTTCCTGTGCTGACGATTCGTGAATTTATTATACAAAATCAAAAGACTTGAAAACAATTATTTTTATGCTAATGGTGAAAAGCACTCTTTTAACATAACGTAGGAAAAAAATATGAACTTACATTTGGTTATCGTTGACTGTACGATCCCTCTTGGCGACTTTTCAAACAAAATCGCCAAATTTAAGATGGCGTTGATGAATAAGCCTCAAACAGCGAAATTCTCTGAATGCGTGATAAATTCATTTTGCAATTAAAAACAAAATGACTTGGAACTTTATCATCGCACAACTTGAGTGCGAAGATAATCAAATGATAAAAATTAAAGCGCCGATAAAAATATAAGCAGACGATAAAATTCAATAATAAAAAATAAAAAAACACGGGCAATAATTTTTTTTAAAGTTGAAGCACGGGAAGTTTTAGGTCAACCTGTAGAAAGTATTGAAAAATACAAATGTGAAATAAATGTTTTTCGCTCACCTGTGAAATGTAATGTTTCCACCTTTAATAATTTGGAGTTACATTCATATATGCATAACTGTAGATCCATTTTAACTTGAGTATTCAATGCATTTGCTACTTGCTGAGGAAGAAGGAATGCGCAAACAATATGCGCGAAGAGAGGAGTCACGTGACTGCTGATTTTGGTCATATGATCATGCGGACATAAAAAGGTTGCCATAGCTCACTCTACTATTATATCTCCTCTATGTTTAGCATAGTGGGCTTACCCACTGAGCCACGACGGCCACCCTAATGTCCTCTGAGTTAGTTCCCACAGGTTCGCATCTTTAGGTCTTATGGGCATCAAAACCCCGAGGTACCCGAATGATATGTCCTCCCTTCTATTTTACCCTCGTCTACTATTCTGCTATTTGCTTTTTTCCCTACACATTGCTTTTTTCACATGTGGTGCACCACGGGCTATAGATGACAGTGGCGAACGAAGGCTACGGAGATGCGTTCGGGCGAATAGACGTGCAACTGTTGAGCAACTGACCGCACAGATGAACCAAGGGGCTACCAAGAGTGTATCCTTAACAACGGTTCAGCGAAAGTTGCTGCGCACGGGCCTCCGCAGCAGACGCCTGGTTAATGCACCTATGCTGACTGCTGTTCATCGGCGACGAAGGCTGGAATTTGCACGCCAGTATCGCAAACTGGACGTCCACAGAGTGGCAACAGGTGGCTTTTTCCGATGAATCATGTTTTATGCTCCATCGGACAGATGGACGTTGGCGTATAGGGCGTGAAACGTCTGAAAGCAAACACCCTGCAAAAATTGCCGGAAGGATCCAGGCTGGAGGAGGGAGCATTATGGTTTGGGGAATGTTTCCCTAGCATTCACTGAGTGCACTCATCATTGTGGAAGGCACGATGGATCAGCACAAGTACGAATCTGTCCTTGCGGAGCATGTCCACCCCTACATGCGAATTATTTTTCCTCAGAATGATGGCATCTACCAGCAGTACAATGTGAGGTGTCATACAACTCGCAGTGTATGTGCGTGGTTCGAAGAGCACCAGGATGAATTTACCGTACTCCCCTTACCAGCAAACTCACGGGATTTAAACCCAATCGAGAATCTGTGGGACCACCTCGATCGGGTTGTTCGCGCCATGGATCCTCAACCGTGTAATCTAGCGCAGCTGTCCACGGCACTGGAGTCGGCATGGCTCAACATCCCAGTGAACACCTTCAGAAACCTAATTGACTCTCTTCCTGCACGTCTCGAAGCGGTCCGCTCTGCCAAAGGTGGTTATTCTGGCTTTTGACAGGTGGTCACATTAATGTGACTGGACTCTGTATATATCCTCGCTAAATCGATACTAAACATTTTATTCTATGTATAGTTTTGACGTAGAATACGTCTTACTTTTTGAAACCGGGGTACCACGCCTAATTTTTGACTGTCACAAAAAAGCGTAAGTGCGAAAAATTTAATAACTTGAAAAATCTAAATGATACATAAATTAACGATATCGAATTGAAAAGAGCATAGTCCATCTACTATTTCCATTAATAAATCGATAACGTACTTTTGTTGAAATACTGTTTTAAAAAGGGAACTCTCACTGACAGTTAAAGCAAGTGGACACAAGGCGGACAAAGTTCATTCCAATACCCATAACTACGTATACCATTTAATCTAAGCTCTGTTATTTAGCACCTCTAAACGGATTATAAGGTAACAAAACTGTTATTAATAACTATTAAAAAAGCTGTTTTTCGAATTGGCAAATTACGTTTAAGACTTTTCGTAAAATAACAGTTTTGTAAATTTCTAAAAATGAAGCATTTATTTATTTGGTATGTACATTTAAAGTTAATGTTACAGCAGTGGTGCTGGCTTTATGTCTATTATTCCAGGAATCAAGCACTTCTAACAGGTGTTAAAGAAAAGAAATCGGTGCACACACGTCTACTGTCGAAAAGAAATCGTTGTACGCTCAGCAAATGCAAATAATCTTTGAAGATATCAGAACATCAGTTCGGCTTCATTTTTCTGAACGCGCAAATTTTCTCCTGTTCGGGTTCCTATATCAAATATCACATTTAAATTCCAATTTGTAGTGAAGTAATCATTGCATCAAACTTGACCAAGAATGTTACTATTTGCACATATTAATTACATTCCGAATATATTTGTACTCTGATATTTTCATTTCCCGTTAAATAATAAAACACGCAAGCATAACTTAAATTTTCACTCAATCATTTTAACGATTTTAATTATAAACTACGCGTTATTCAAGTTTTAACAATGTAACTTTCACATCTCTTGCTAGAGTACATGAAGTATTTGTATAAATATTCGTGACGAGTTCTATTTTGATGTTGACGGGCATCTCTTTTAAAAAGAATTTCCAAAAAGAGATGTAAATCGACATATTTCCCGATTCCACACAAAAAAGGCTTTCGACATTTAAGCGACGGCTATCATGAAGGATTACAGAATGCTACCACGCAGCATTATTGGCCTGATAGAACGGAGTAATTTATCCCGCGTGTAATTGCCAATCGATGTCCAAATTTGCGAAAACAGAACGATTACCCCAGCGATCGAATTTATAACACGACAGTGGAATATTCCGGAGAAGCGGCGTTAACGAGTTTCCGCGAACGCCATTTTTTACCATTTCCCATTCTATCATATTTATTTACCTTTCCTGCCAAACGATCTGCTCTCGGCCTATCGATTTCAAAAACTGCGTTCCTAAAAATTCTCGCAATAGCGGCGAAAGCCCGCGACAATTCGAAATCGTTTTCGGATTTCCTAATAACCTCGAACGCAGCTGCGCCGTTGTCGGACTCCTGTGTTCTCGATTGATTTTGCGATAAGAAATCCGTTTTTGTATTTTGACGCCTCGCATTAATGATATTTCGCGACGCGTTTATGGCCGCTCATCGATTTCTCATTCTTCCACTGCGCGGTTTATTGCAGAGCGAACTTCATCAGTTGTGAAATGCGTCTTCTCGCCTTTTACCGTTCCCGACGAGAACTGTCAAAATGATTACATTGTTTCAGAGTGATTAAAACTGTTTCGGCGAAAACTCGAATGGAATGTCGAAGAATAAAATCGGGCGCGTCTAATCTCTTTGGTGGAGGGATGCACACATCGAGGGCCGTATGCGGCACTCCTTTGACTTTCTGGCGGCCCACCTCACCATGTGTTATTTTAAATACTTTAAGTCCTATGATAGGTAATTAAAGTGAAATCGTTAGTTAAATTAAAACCGTTGCTAGATTTATTTAGCTACCATTTTGCCTGGAAATGCACCGGAATCAGTACAGACTGAATTCTTCTTCATGCAAAAGGATGAGAATGCGAAATAAATTTAATGAAGACAATTTATTAAACTTTTATCGTTGTGTCGGGATAAAAACAAGTGAAAATCCAGGAACCGCTTTACCAATGAACTTTTAGAATCAATTTTCCGCTTGGCTGTTACAAAAATTGAACCCAATATTAAAATAATTGTAAAATCAATGCAATGTCAAGCATTAAACTAAGCTCTTTATTTACTTTTTGTATACTTTTCGTAACAATAAATGAAAATTATAAATAAAATAAATAATATATGATAGATAACTTTTATGTTGCTTTGGTGGTAAATTTAAAGCTCTTGGCCGTAACAAGTACACAACCCTACAATAATGAACCGGACACCAGCGGATTTGCATAAAATACGACTACATGTTTAGGGGTGTTTTTCGTGGTATGGCCTGGGACCTTTGCATGTTTTTCCTGGTAAATTGAACGTCAACGCCTACATGAAAATTTTAGACAGTCAAGTTCTTCCTACAATCTGACGATTTTATCGAATGTGCGAATGTTACTTCCTGGACGACGACGCTCCGTGTCAAGTTACAGCCTCTGTCAAGCAGTGGTATCAAGATATGGATGTCAAACGTTTTCCCTGGCCTGCTCAGAGTCCCGACCTAAACCCCATAGAACATTTGTGGGACGAGTTAGAGTGACGCTTACGGACCAGGGAACCACGTCCAAAATCTACAGCTGAGCTGGCGACATTCGTGCAGAAAGAATGGACACAAATACCCATTGCTGTGTATCAAAACCTTTTTGAAAGTATGCCCAGAAGGGTTGCTAGTGTAATTGCAGCACGTGGGGAACATCCCCCTATTAAAGTATGTATTATTTCCTTGATACCATCACATCTTGCTGTCCGGTTCATTACTGTAGGGTAGTTGTATGTGCATCCCTGCCTACCATCATGAATATGCATCCAAGTGAAATATTTTTCTTTAATTACAATTTCACTCTTTGATGTTGCTTACATCACAAATAAATTAAATGATACATACTTTGTGAAGCCATAGTTGATAATTCGTGACCAAAGTTTGAGAAAATAAGAAAACTAATTGCCTTTTAATATTATATACAGCAGTTCTCACACACACACACACACACAAAACTGTCTATGAAGTTCTTTAAAATCTTAAAATTCTAACAGATAATAATTTGAACTTAATTTTTATAGAAAAGGTAAAATACACGCTTTGAATCGTAACTAGACTTAAAAAATATTTTATATTTACTATAAAATTTTTTATATCTTTCTCTATTATAAAAAAATAATTTCAATCTTTTTCAGGTTTATTCGCTTTGTGATTGGTAATAACGAGTCACGTGATAGCGAATCTTGTGGTTCAACGGGATAATGAATTTGGAGCACGCGCAGACGATAAACACAGTTATCTATATATATAACTCCGGGGGTTGGCGAGCGTCAGCGAGCAGGGGGCGGGCCCCCTAGTATATTTTAATTCATTCATTCATAAAATTTGAGAGCACGCGCTAGAGAGTTTGCAATGTTTTCAGAAGAACCGGCCAATTCGGTTGCCGTTTCCATAGCAACAGTCGAATATCAAAATATTAAGAAGTACTATTACAACAAACAACACGGAGAAGCTAAAACATTTAAAATTATGAATTTTAACAATATCTTGTGCTAAAATATTTCCTTTTTTATGTGGAAATGAGATGTTTTGTTCTTGACATTTTTTAAAATATTTTGTTTTTATTTACACTATATTTCCGTGTATAAGCCGAGAATTTTGGGAACGTTTTCTAAAGCTAAAGCACTGGGGTTAGCTAATACAGATGCGCTTATCTCGCAAAAAAGTAAGCAATTTTCCGTTACTCGAGCGCATGCGATAAATATCGCAATGGGAAGGGAACCTTCAATTAATGTCGTACTAGAGATCCGGGATCAATCCAGCAGCGATCCAAACGGGGATGGATTGTGAAGCAATCCCCTTCCCCTCATTGTGGAAAAGTATAGTTCGCAAAGCGAACTTAATATGATTGCGTAGCAATCATCAGGAGTTGACGAACGATAGCGAGAAGGGGGAGGCCCAAAGAAATAAAAATAATAAATTCAGCTTTTAAAATCTATGTCACAAAATCGAGTTGTAAGTCAGACTCAGCTGGCCACCTCACGCATACAGAAACAAAATAAAAATGTGAAATGAATTATTGTGTTTATTTTTGGATGAAGAACAGCTTCTCAGCCAAGTGTCACTGAAGTAACAGGTATTTGCATTGTTTAACTGCAAAATGCTCATTTCTCTCATAGAATCGTTCCTACAGACCGTGCTTTGAATACATTGCGGCAGTGTTTGCTCAGTTCGAAAGAGCAACGGATAAGCAATCGAAGGGTTGCGAGTTCGAAATGGATCGTGATCTGATGGAAACTGTCGTGATCTCAAATATCCTCACTTGGGCGTTTTGCAGGTGTTTGGTGTATGGAGTTGTCCCGATCCCCCGTCTTTCGCCACGTTGGTAACGAAGCAAACACAGATAGGTAACAAGAATAGTTGTTCTTTTGTGTTCTAGTTGCTACTTGTTCTAGTGGATAAACAGCGATGGATGACAGTGCATGGGTTCTGATACGATTAAGAATATGAAATTATTATTAAGAAATTATTAATCGATTATCGAACTCGCAATTCCCCAGTTACTAGTCCCTTGCTCTTCAATCTAGGTTACCATGGTCACGGTTTTCTGAGGAAGCTATTCACTTTTAAGGTTCTAATAAGCGTAGTATCGGCTTTGTAAAACAATTATTGGTGCAAGATCACGGAAACATTACATGAAAACGGATGAAGTATTTCGAACTACATATTTCGAAAAAAAAGTGTCTACCATATTGACCGAGTTTGTTAATATTATAGTTAAAACGGAACTTTTATCTTGCAACACGCCTGTCAGTAAAATGTTAATTCAAAAGTATTCCTTTCTCGAAAAAGGTAAATTCGTATTCGTGTGTTGAAAGCAATTAATTTTAATCCAAATCATTCTTTCATTTCACTTGTCACTAATCGAATTTTTTAACCCGAAGTTTATGTTTAACCTCAATGGCATCATGAATCTGGTTTCAAATTAAGTTGTCGTATGCCTTGTAGAACATGCCGATGGAATTTTGAATGTAGCTTGTGTGCTTATTTTTGCACTGTGAGATTTGTGGAAATTATTAAACTATCAAATATGGAGTTATTAAATTTACTTTCTTTACATTTAATGGAACTTTTAGTTTTCTATGAAAATAGAAAAATCGTATTAATCACATTTCAATATACATTGAATTAATTCTACACGATAAACGCCGGTAAATTCTGCCAAGTAAATAAAAATCTCGTGCAACTGTAATTTTTGAACTACACATTTTCTATTTCAAAATTATGCTGAGGTATCAAAGAAATCTCGATTTTTTTCTCCTTTATAAAGATTTTTAATACTTATTGTTAGTATTTTTTCAGACCTATATATTGACTATATATCTATGCTCAAAGATGCTAAAGCAAGGTTATTACGTTTTAGCTTGGTAGTTTATCTTCATTTGCTAATTTATAATACGTTTTCCTATTTCAGCTTTTAAATTTGTATGTATGTGTGTAAGCAATATTTTCTAAAAACTTACTGAATATGCGATGACCGAATGACTAGGGCCACTACGAAAATAAAATCAGAACAGTCCCCAGGATCAGACAATCGGGAAAAGAGAGACCCTGTATACAAAATACTGGATGAACAAATGTCAGTGGTTCGAAACCACATCTCAACATTTCCCTGTTACCAATCTCATTACACCAGATCCCATAATCCAAACCGAAAGTATTTGTCAGAAGATCTAAATATTCGCTTGTTATTTAACCTCTACAAGGACTACTGTGTTGAACAGGGAAAACAACCAGTTAAAGAACACATTTACCGTAGAACATTCAATGCGGAGTTCAATCTACATTTCCATGCTCCACATAAGGACACTTGTGTGAAATGTGATTCCTTTCAAATTCATATGAACTCTTCCGAAGATGAACATGAAAAGATAGTATTTCTCACCTTACAACACGAGATTCACCTACGAAAGTAACGAGATACTATGAAAAAAGACAAAAAAATCCGTTTATGATATCTATTATTATTCTTTCTCATTTGATTTGGAGAAGTTGTTACCATTCCCGAAACTAACATTCCAAATCGCTTATTATAAACGCAATTTATACGTTTATAACTTAGATTGGCATGAGTTATCAACCAGATTTGGCTGTTGGGAGAAACAGTAGGATCTCGGGGCACACAGTAAATCAGTGCGTGTGTAGTGAAACACATAAAAAGTAGATCATCAACCGCAAAACACATTGTTCTGTACAGCGATACATGTACAGGATAAAACAGGTACTGGAAGATGGCATTAAACTTAATGAGAACAGTTCTGAGTGAAGACAACAACATTGAAACGATTGATTAAAAGTGTATGCAAAGTGGGTATGGAAAAAAAAAGGATATACAAGACCTTTTGATCTGCATTCCCCTGTCAGTCATGTATATTATCTAAACCTTTATACTTCTGACTCCGCTGATGACAACGGACCACTGAGTACTGATGACACTAGGGATGTTGAGTAGCAGAAGGTTTTGTGGGAGACTTCAAACTAAATAACATTGATTTATATTATTTTTTGACATAATATTCCTTTTCAAAATAAAATAACATTCATGTTGTTAATAATACAAGGTTTTGTCTTGAACCCAAACCACAATT
This sequence comes from Metellina segmentata, assembly GCA_947359465.1. NCBI lineage: Eukaryota > Metazoa > Arthropoda > Arachnida > Araneae > Tetragnathidae > Metellina > Metellina segmentata. The sequence goes on from OX375880.1 coordinate 44,258,879, forward strand.
TATGTAAATCCAAAGTAGTGGAAGTTACTTAAGTGCCTGTAATTTACTTATAAACTAGAGATAGGGGCAAAAACAATATATATGAGCTAAAACAATCCATTTTGAACACATGGTATGGGAAAAATTTTATTTGGTAGTATTCTGGAATTTTTAACAACTATTCTAAAAGTCTCTAACTCCAAACAGTTTTTTATGGACTTACACCACTTTAGCTTTAAACTGCTCAATTATCGGATGTCGGTGTCGTAATTATCGGAGTGGCACGGTCTGTTATACATGGCGTCCGATTTTTATCGGAGATCTGAGCCATTTTGTGTTTGAATGCGATCAAATTTTACTAAACGATTTTATTCTACTTTTTGTAAATAACTTGCGCACTTTAGTTAAAATTATAGTTAAAGTGAATATTATATATGGTCCGGTTAAGTAGACCGTCCGATAATTCAAAATGTCGGATAGCATTTTTGGTGGCTCCTATAATATTGGACGGTCGTGTGCAAGGTACGAATACAAAACAATGTCATTTGAAAGTGTCCTACTCCAACATCCAATAATTATCGATGTGTGTAGAAACGTTTTTAAGCTTTTGGGGGTACATTTGACGACTGAGACTCGTCATGCACTTGTTTTGCCTAAGTTACGGATGACGAGTCTAATTCGTCATTCAAACTAGGACAGAATTAAACATGTACGTTCTTGTTCATGGCAAGAGTGATTGGTGTTACGAGACTCTCCTTAGAATCAAATTATTCAGTCGTTCTCCACAAAAATACACTTTACTTCATCTGACACCATACATACAAATATTTAAACGGGTGCGTTATCAGACATTCTTTTTTGGAATGAACGCGGAGATCAGAAGCTGTGTGATCTCTCTCGTAGTGTTGCCATTCTTATCATACGAAATTTTCGAAAATATAACAGTAAATAGTGTGCAAACGATAAAACGAAAATATAGCAGTAATTAGTGTACAGACGATTATACGAGAATATAACAGTAACTAATGTGCAAACGATAATCTTAACTACTTTTAACACCTGGTATTAGTCGTAAGAGGACCTTGGGTACAAATAAATCTCAAGGGGTAAGAGCACAATAGTCCGCATCGGATTAATTTAGTGTACCGTGCACACCGAATTCGGTATTTCGAAAGTGGATAATATCTAGGAGGAGTTTCAGTTCATTGTGTAACTTTCTTGTGTGAACATGGGTTGTGACAACGAATTTTATTCTGCTCAAACGCTGTTATGGACAGTGAAGAAGAGGGTTGATTTGAGTTCAATGGCTCAAGGTCCAAAGTCCACCACACAAGTCCAAATTAAAATTAAAACTAATTTTTAACATATACCAGATAGATAACCAAGCCAATATTAAAAAGTAGGTTAGTTCCATTTTATTATTTTGCATTTGATAATTGTAATGTCTTGTAATAATGAAATAAGAGTGTAACTCGAATTCCAACAAGACATTTAATAAGTATAAAAAGACATCACCAAAGACCAGCATACAGAATCATACTAACAGCTTAAAGACTCAGAGGCAACTATCTCAATGCGTATTATAAAAATGATTGCTTCAGCCAAATAGACCGATCAGAATATGGAAAAAAAACAGTAATGTAAACACAGGAACTCATAAATATAAATGCAAGATCTATATACATAAAAAAGGACGTGAGTGTGTATGTGTGTATAATCTCTATACAAATCTATACCATTTAACCAATCCACACCAAATTTGGTACACTTATACTTTAGAACAGTGCTCCCCAACCTTTTTATCGCCGTGGACCGGATCAACGTTTGATAATTTTAATGCGGCCCGCTGAGGGGGGGGATACGTTTATTTTTTTAATTTATATTGTTTTGATTTAATAATTTTAATTTAATTGCATTTAAACATGCCTTCAAAATAAAATACAGTTGCACCAAAAAATGAATATAAAGTTATTTAACATTTTAACTCACTAAAACGCTAAATCAACGAGAACCCTAAGCTTGTTTCTTTGCAAGGAGATGGTTTCATCTGGGGGTGATAGAAGACAATGACACCCGAAGTGTATTACTTAGGTCCAGTTTATTCCGTTGTTTTGTTTCGGTTGCTGTCACTGCAGAAAACCCCGCTTCACACAGATAGGTTGTCGGAAATGGCAATAGGGATTTAAGTGCTGTGGTGGCAATCTCATGGTATTCCGCCACGACTTTAATTCAGAACACCAGCAGAGTTGTTGTCTCGACGTAGTTTTAAGGCCGCCTTCATTTGCAATTTCCAGCAGTTGATCTTCTTCTTGCACATACATGCTATATTCGCCTGATTTGTTGACAAATGGGTCGCGGATCCTTACTAGTTCGTGGGTCTTTTGTGTTTGGGAAGTAGCGCTTGAACTCTTTTAAAAGCAAATACAGGTGATCGTGCACCAGCTGGGAGAATGAATGTTTAGGCTCAGTCTCGCCTAAAATCCCCGCTATGTCTGAAACATGTCCAAAAGGCCTCTGTTCACGTGCCGTCCCCACAACTTCAGTTTGGCTTTAAATGCAGCTACTTTGTCTGCCAACTTGAAAACAGCTGTCACATTTGTCAAAATTAGATAATAGAGACATAAAGAATCAGAAATCATAATTGAAGCTCTAGTAACAGAACAAATTTCAAGTTCTGATTTACCGCCTCCTAATTTGAGTGGATATTTCATAGATAAGTACCGCACAAACAGGAGATAAATACGCCACAGTAAACAAAATGGAAATAATTTAATGTTCCTTGGGCGGCCCGGTACCATTTGATCCACTGACCGGTACCGGTCCGCGGACCGGGTGTTGAGGACCACTGCTTTAGAACACTGCGGAAAACATAGTTTATTTCTTTCCTGCCTGACCAATCTGTAGCCATGAAAATTAGCACACAGGTAGTCCTAAAACTGCCTCTCGAAGCCCCAATTTTAAAGTTTGTTTTTCTGCAATACTTGGGCATGGACAAGGAAACACGTTCTACAGGGTTTGTGTATTTTAGTTACACAGGGAAATGTCGCGGTCATATTTGAAACCCAAGCAACACGAGGTTATTCAGCTAAAAGATAAATATTAAACACCAGAGATTTACGGCTCATTAATATAAATACTCGAGGGAACTATGCAACCATTTTAAAATATAATAAAAGGTAGGCAGTGAGAAAGTTATGTTGTCAGTTGCTTGATAGCAGATGAAAAGGAACAAAACCAGAACTTGTGTGTAGACAAATAAGTTGGAGCATTGAGATTACTATACGTTAATCCCAGATATAGTTGACGTTGACTACAAGTTTTTTCACTACTTTCCTATGACCCACGCTAAGTTTACAGCACTCATAGATATCCTGAGACCCCATTTATACCCAGTGCACGCATCCGATTTTTTAACGTGCGGCGCCGCTGGGGCACCGAAGCCCAGCTATGCACACATAACCGTGAAATGATACACGAGTACTCATTTCGCGCCATTTGCTATACATATTCTATCCAAGAAAACGCGTTTATTTCGTTTACTTGGTGTAAAAAAAAGTATATTTTGAAACAAAATAGACGTTACCGGATACAACCATTCATTAATTATTATTTATAGTCCATTTATTTATGAAAACGAGGTACTTCAGACCGGACAAGCGTGTACAGCGTCGTGGGGAACTGCGGTTCAAATTGCTCGCAAGTTGCACGTGTGTCGCTGGAGGCATGTGTGCACTACCGCATTGGATCTAATGTATCTCAGACTGCACTTGCGTTGTAGCAGCGGCGCCGCACGTTGAAAAACTGGATGTGTGCACAAGGCCTTAAATAGAGAAGACATCATTCAGGGAGTCACGACCTTTACAAAGACTCGCACTTGGTGTAAAGTACGGTTTGAGTCCTCCGCATTGTTTGGACTGAACGGATTTAACTCTCCCTCTGGATTCTTCGTCGGGATTGCCGACGACCTATGCAGATGTGTGAGCACCCCACAATCTCAATTAAAACAATATAAATACTTCTAAAATCCAATCCGTGAAATGTTATACGTAATACGTAAGAAATACTTATATACGTAAGAGAGTTGCTATTGTGAATATTGACTGTTATTTGCATACTCTATATGATTTCCATCTTTGTTCAAAATGAAGCTGGTAGATAGTTAATTAACGTTGCACTGTAGCAACACAACGGGCTATTGGGGATCAATCCCGAAGGGAAAGTTACCAGGACACGCACCTCGTAATTTTGAACCACGGTCAGATGTAGAGGTCATCACCTGAGCTGGTGCACTATTTACATAACTTTCACACTACGCCAACATGAGGATATTTGAGATCACAACAGATTTAACATGCCTCTCCGCGTACACTATCTTTGGTCGGAATGAGTTTTTAACTCCCAACACTCCAGTTGTTAACCCATTTCTTTTCCAACTGGGCTAACGCGGTCCCGATACAAAATCTGGGTCCTAGAAAAATAAATCCTTGAAGTGATTTCGTTCTTTTTATGATAATATTATGCGCGCTGGGGAATCATAAAAATATATTCATGCAACAATTTAACAATCCAAAACACTCTCGCGGAAAATTTATATTTTGTTTTAGCATTCCTCTTTTAAAAACAAGCATTCCAGAATTGGTTTAAATTAGTAGTTCTTTACATGCAAACTTCATTATCTCAATATGCATGCACTAACATTTCAAGCTTCAAAATTTAGTTTACAATAGTAAAGAGACGAGAGTCAATATCATAGAGGAATTGCTGATTCTCCTAAGTTCATTACATCCATTCTTTTTAATATGTTATTTTCTTCGATCTTGTGATAAATCCTTGTATTCTTTTAATTTAAAAAAATATAATATTCACCTTAAAAAGTTTCGCCAGGAATTCAAGCAGACAAAAGAACAAATTCCAAAAAGCAAAAACGATAGAAGTTAAGCAAAAGTGCACACAAGAAAGATAAAGGAAATTTGTAAGTTATGAGGAAAAGTCAATTTTTTTTTTCACTCCCGTCCTACCGTTTTCTCTCTTTGTATTCAGTACCGTTTGGAAGTGATGCCATCCAAGAAAGAAAAGAAATAAAAAGATATTAAATTCAATATGTGTAATTTACTTTCCCTTTATAAATGGTTTTTTACCAGGAAAACTCAAACGCTTCCTAATACAATGGTGAAATTCTACATCCGCTGCGGTCCTTCTTCTGTAGAGTTAAAAGAATAAAATATAAAAGAGCGCCATTTTTTTTTTCAAAAAGTTGTTCTTTCAGTCTATTCCACTGAGTTTTTTATCTCAATATATCGGATATTCTGTAGATTTTGTTCATTTTTTTATTCGTTCGATTGAAATGGAGGGTGGAGTGGGGGGATATTTTTTGCATATATCGTTTGGGGTGCTAGAATATGAAAAGAATTTTTAGGTTACAATTCATCGTGACTTAAATCGAATTTGAACTTGAGTTAGAAAAGAGTGCCACTTTTTTTTTCCTTTTCCCTTCCACGACAAAATCTAGGAAAAATTTTTGAATTAAATTTATCCAAATAATGCATAATTCTTTGTGCTAACAGATTTCCTGCGTCAAGATCCATTTCGCGAGATGCATCGCTTGCGCTAATGAAATTTAAGCGGAATATTTTAAAGAATTATCTATACTCGTGTGGCAACGTCTCCTTTTGCAGACTTTGATTTTTTTTTTTTTGGTTTCATGGTGTAAATAGATAATGTATTCATAGAATAAAGGGATTAGGTATTCAAAAAAGCTTACCTGAACGCAAAGGGATACTTTGAGGAGTAAGACTTGTTTCTTTGTGCAGTAGGAAATTACTCGTTGATACAATGGAACGTCACCAAATACATTTGTAAGTTCGATTTTTAAGAACTGCGTACTTACGGTCCATCTCCTAGTTTCTAAACCAGAAAATATGCATGAAGCAATCCTATTTGGTTATTAAATTAGTACAAATTAGGAAATAATAAAAATAAAAGAAGGAAATTAATTTTTATATTCATATGCACATCATATACGCAATACACTAGCACGTCAGTGTTAAAAAGCTGATACATGAACAATCACTAAGAAATTATAGCGCACAAATTTTTTTTAACTAGAACTCTTAAAATGTTTTAAAGTGGGTTTTTAAAAGCAAAATGTAACAGTCAAGACTATTTCAATCTTAAACTTTATTCTAAGAGTGAAATTATTGTCTGCTGTGTTTTGACGAAATGTCTCTTCTAGCAACCCTGAAAAACTTGAGGAGCTCAGATTTCGGTCACACTTGTTATTAATTAAATAAAAAATTCAATTAATAACAAGTAATTACTAATTTGTAAAAATTCAACAAGTAATTATTAAATCGTAAAAACTCAACAAGTAATTATTAAATCGTAAAAATTCAACAAGTAATTATTAATACGTAAAAATTCAATTTACAAGTAATTTTTATACCTTAATTGAAGTACAAAGTTAAAATTTAAGTACTTAAAGTTCAGTTTATTTCATTCTAAAATCTAGTAAAATGTTGTATGCGTATACAAGGGCGGATAAACAAACCATTTTTATTTAAATTTCAATTATTAATACGGTTTGTTAATTTTATTAAACTAAAATGAGGTTAATTTTGTGTACATTTTTTGCATCATTTATCAAATTACTGATACAAGATTCATATATTCCAATGTGTTATGAAAAGAATTTGTGTTTCTGCGTTTGATTTTATTAGATTGTATTTTTACTGAACTTCATTCCCCAAAATTTTAACAAACATGTTAAATGATAGCAATATTTCTTCATACTTTTCGATTCATTAAAAGCGATTTTTGTGGAGAATCAAAATTAACTAAAAATATCTTTCTTTTTTTTACTCGTGTTTTCGCTCCGACTTTACCGAATGCTAAAATTATTATTTTTAAATAATCTTCATAAACCACTCCCAAAATTCAATGTTCTAATTTATCCCAAACTCAAATTCAGCTGAACATTGCCATAAAAGCGTTACAGCACTGAATAAGAAAAGAAGTAGAAATGAAGAAAATAAAAAGCGCAATCCTTTTTACCCCATTTGAATAAACTGTATGTCGTTCAAATGAACTCAACTTAAATTGAAAGTTAATTAGTTTCTCTGGGAGATATTCTGTAATTAATCCCATATTCATCGGTGGCATCATCGCTTTAAAAAAAGTGATATTTTCCCCAATTTAAAACGAGAATATTCGGAACCATTTTTTGCCATTTTCTTTTTCCCATTGTTTTAATTTATGCCTCAGGAAAATGAATCATTTATTTAGGTTGCCCTTACGCTAAACGAAAGATCACGAGATTTTTTTACCTCATCATAATTCATTGACTTGCGCACTGATTTTTTGTGCTACTCAATTAGAAGATGGCATTAGGGCTAATGTGATGAAAACTTCTTTTAAAAAAGATTTCCCTTTTGACAGAGGGCGACTTTTTCTTAATGCCATGATTCTTTAAAAAAAATCTAAATCTAAATGAGATGTGAGTAAAAAAAAAATTCCCCGAGAAGCATACAAAAAGCGTATTCATTTTTTAAAGCCTTCGATTTTTAAAGTCCATTGCCAGAAACGGAAATGAAACATAAAAACAAAAAGGAACAAAAAAAATCGTTTGCGTAATACCTCCCAAACGAAGCAAGATGGGAGCACAATAAAAGATGGAAAAGTTAAAAACGAAGTCGAAAAGTTAAGTTAATATTTTTACTCCGAATTTATATATTTTTTTTGACGACAGAGTAAAAAGTTTATAAGAAATGAATGCGGGAAAAATATGGCAAAAATAAAAAAAGACCACCGAATCTCAGGAAGTTTTCTGTGGAAAACAAATTACCAGGAAAATGTGGCAAAGAAAAACATTCTAGAATAAAAGAAATTTTATACGAAAAAACCAGAAAGAGAATCAAATTTTCGCAAATACGTTTTTCCCCATCAGCTATATTTTTTTACACCACATCGTCACACACGTGCTAAAGTCTATTCATGAAAGTGCAATCTGAAGAAAGTGCATGTTTTCTTTCGGCTGGTGTATTTTTTTGTTAGCCATCATCCTCCTGAATATATTTAATTTAGGGTTAATTAGCACTTGCCCTCTTTTGTTGCGCCTGGGAATACATTTCATGATTAAAATTTCTTTCTAGTGGAAGATTCGAATCCCTGAGAAGTTTATTTGTACACAATGCATACAAAAAATTAATCTGGAAGGTTTTCTCCAAAAAACGAAAAAGTAAATCATTGTGCTTGAGTGAAAATGATTGTTTACCATTTAGATTTGAATGCTTATTCTTGTGTTCTTTGTCATACTTTTAATTCAAACAAAATTGTGTCGCTAATTTCATCATATCTATGACGTTATGCTGATGTAAATATTCTTTTAGAAACGATAACTTATCTCTCTATATTAAAAAGGCGTTGCCGTCTTTGCAGGATTGGAAAGTCGCTTTTTTCGCTCCATTCTTCGACGGTTTCCTGAGAATGTACGGAACAGAAAATTACGAAATTAACATGGTTTGTTCAAAATTGTAGAGGAACAAGTCGAAGAAGATTTTTTTCATTGTGGCTTTTAGTTTAGGGTGCATTAAGTTTCAAAGTCGAAAAAAGCGAAATTTCTAACGCAAGTGAGGAAAACACATACCCATTTTCAATCTTCAGCCGTGATTATATTTTTTAAGTACCTCTAAACGTAAAATTTTGCAGCTTGTCCAGTTTTTTTAGAAATTTCAATTTGGTTTCTGGTAATATTTTTTGAAATTCGGGGAAAATAGGGAAATATTCGTTACTTTTTTGTTAAAACTGTCATATTTATAGTATATTACTATTAGTATTTAAATTTGATAACATCACTGGAAACCTTAGAATGTACTCTTTCTTATGGTCCGATTATTTTTGAAATTGGTTAATAAATAAAGCCCTTAGGCCCGGTGCACACATACGGTTTTTCAACGTGCGGCGCCGCTGCCGCAACGCAAGTGCGGTCTGAGATACATTACATCCAATGGAGTAGTGAACACAAGCCTCCGGCACCGCTGATATGACCCACGTCCAACTTGCGTGCAATTTGTTCCGCAGTTACCCACGGCGCCGCAGTTCGCCGCACACGCGTCTCCGTTCTGAAGTATCTTTGTTACATAAATAAATGGAATATAAATAATAATTAATAAATGGTTGTATCCAGTAACATCTATTTTGTTTCAAAATATACTTTTTTCACACCAAGAAAAACGAAAAAAATACGTTTTCTTCGAAAGAATATTTATCGCAAATGGCGCAAAATGAGTACTTGCCTCCTTTCACGGTTATGTGTGCACAGTTGGGCTTCGGTGCCGCAGAGGCGCCGCACGTTGAAAAAGCGGATGTGTGCACCGGGCCTTAATCAATTACATAACCAGAATATCAAAACGAGCTTATCTATGACGCAAGCTCTGAACAGACAGAAATCATATCCACGCAGCAACGTTCAAGCACATTTAATTCATCCAATTCCTTAAGACAAATTGAAGTTTACCAGACAAAGCCTCTCTGATCCCTTTCAGGCATAACTGAGTTTATTACGAAAGTCCTCCCATCGGCCCTCGAAACAAATATCCTTCGCCATAATTCATCCGCCACAAAGGGGCTTTAAATTTAAATCAACTTTCGCGTCCGATAGTGCCGATTTCGTGCGAACTTCGATTAAAATCCGTACACATGTCAAGAGAGCATAAATCTGACTTCCCCCTTTGCGGAAAATGGCGGAAATATCGTTAGTAGAGAACGTCATTTTAGTTGGGTTGCTTTGGCAGGAGGATTAGAGTTTGCTCGCCCCAAATTGGCAACGGTAGATATGGAATTCGGCCACAGATACTTGTGAGTAGGGCTTGACTTCTGTCGCGTGCAAGGGAAGTGGCTATAGTTTGTAGTAGGGTTTGGGGATTGTCAAGTAAATGGAACTTTCGTTGATGTTGACTGGAAGTAAATGGCGTTGGTTAAGAAGAAGGTATATAATAAGTTGCTTCTGGTTGCTATTCGAGATTGAGTTTACCAATAATCTTGTCTCAAAGCTTTCGTGTGGCGGTCCCATGTCGAGTCGTTGCTCTAAATTTGACTTGTGAAAAGAACTTTTATGAAAGTATAATCAGAGCATGTGGGGACAACACAACTTTAGTCAACTAAAAAGTTCGTCATGTTAGAGCTGTGAATTACACTGCTATATATACTAGTAAACTCTAAGTTAAATTTTGTGGTGATGTCTATGTTCACCACAGCAATTCCCTCTAGAAATTAGCAGTGGTTGATTTCGAAAAATAAGGCTACCACTAATTGATTGATCGCCAATTCCACGAGGCCTTGAGAACTGTATTAAGATTACAGATATACTTCCGTATGCGTGTCGTACAATGGATCCTTGCGATTTTTTCTTTGTCGTGTAAGTGTGAGGCACTATGTGAAACGAAAGTTGAGGAGCAAATTAGACTGAAAACGTGATAGGAATAGATTTGAAGTGTGTACTGTTCCGGATGAAATGGTGTGGTGACACAAGTGAAATGGTAGAGTAAAGGAATAAGATCTTTCGGTTTCACCACTACAACATCTATTCTAACATCCTACAGCTTAGCAGATATTTACATAAATGTTACAGATGTTTTTGGGACAAGAAAGGTTCGGCAAAAAGCGATCGTGTCTTCTGGCTCTGAGTTCTCAATAGTCTCTGTGGAAAATTATAGCGTCTTTCAGGTCGCCTTTGAACTGAAAAACCAGATGTTGATGGAATTTTGAGTGTTCTCAAGGGGCTTGGGATTTATGAGATCGTGATGTCCGTGTAACGTCAGATGAAGAGGGTTTATGTCAAATGCCCAGAACTTTGTGGCCGATGTAATGTCAAATGGAGTGCTGTAAAAGTACTTCTAGGATTAATTATGGACAGTTGATCACTTGAAAGGAGTTTTATGATCTCCAGTTAGGGAATTCTGGAATACGTCTGCTTTATGTCGGCTTGATCAGAGAAGCCACGTTTAGAGCGGTACAACAAGCAGTATAGTACGTAATCACAGGGGTTAAAACAGTTGTTTGCATCGCTTTGGCAATTCAACTGCCCATCTAAGAGCGTGGCAGTTGAAGCGAACGCCATCTACAATTTGTCAGAAGGTCCATCTGGTTTGTTTAAAAGCACGTGCTGTGCAGATTTATATCTTCCAGTCCCCAATGCAGCAGAGCATGTTAAGCCAACTTCAGTCCATCAAAAAGCACTTCGTGGTTGAGATTGGTTTCGGTATATACAGGCTACCACATTATAAGTTAATTTTTGTAAAATTATATTATTATAATTATATATAACTTGTATTATAATAAATACGTTCAGCACAAGGAACTGTTTGATGAAGTAACTATCTCTATTTCAGTACACAGTTCTTTTTTATACATATTGCAGCCAGTCGGGTTGCCTTTGGTACTACGACTGCCGTCGATTATCAAAAACATTTTCGAGACAGCATCTTCAATGAAAAACCTCCAATGGCCATCCAGATTACTAGATGTATCCCTAATTCCCAATCGAATCCAGGATTTTTAACGGTATCTCTAAATGCCCAGTCAAGCATGCCGTTTAAAATACGTGCGGGGTATTACGCCTTACTCCACAGAAATGATGTTATGGACTGATAACAACGCCCTCTACTATATAAACGTGGCATTTCCGAATACACATCCTATGGCAAAAATGTTTATTTTGAGCTCCTCATACCGCCTTTTACAATTTGGTCACTTTTATACGAAATACCGAATTGTAACATCGTGAGAAACTTCTGACCTTTAGGAAGGGTAAGTGCCCACTCCATTGTGGCATTCAGAATGCTGAATATATTCTGAATGGTTATATTTTGGCACTAGCTGCTATTCGCGTCGCGATTTACGACGACTTGAGAAGAGCAAGTGAAAATGGAGCGTCTTCTACAGGTGGTGTTCGTCCATATGATTTCTGATTGTTTATTGACTTTACCCTTGGGTTATTTTTAGACTGCTGCGAAGCACGTTGGAGACGATGGCTAGAGAGAGAGCCAGAAGCAGCGGGTAAGGATGCCTCCCCACGCTGGAATGTGAGATACATACTTTAATGTATGGGAATATGATGTTAATGAGATGATGTAAATACTGTATACATCTAACCCTTAACTGCTGTGTCACAAACCGTCTCGTAACTAGTGTGGAAGGGTCTCTCAGACCTCGCTCACGAAAGTGCGTATAAAGTTGACTAATATAATATATTAATGAAAAATTCTTTAGATAATTATTATTTCTACATTTTAAATTTTGATAATTCAATTCTTAACATGAAATACATTTTATACTACTATATAAGTTAAGTAAATTCCATGTATCCTCAGACTCAGCTTTCGGACCTAATTTTACAGGACCTTTCAACCCTGGAAACTGTAAAACTGTTGTGTTTTGGTGTTCTAACGGTACGATTAGGCCCCTCACCCCTGGCATCCCATTTGAAGTTATTTTTTCCGTAGAAATATTATTCTTGTGCAGACGCACTTGAAATGTCTTCCACTTCATCTGCCTAAATATCCAAATCCGCTTCGTGTTCGCTTTCAATAATATTATCCGAAATTTCACTGTCCCAGTACTCTATTTCCGACCCATTATCAACAAAACACTGAATTTCTTTTTGTGTAAGATACACATGTCGCTTTTTAGTAAAGTTTGTTGCCATTTTAGTCTGTCTGCCGAAATTCCTTACACCAACTTATACGACTTCATTCAACAAGAACGGTAACGCAAATGCCGTGAAGGGGTCTAAGAGACCACGCGGGAAATGCAAAAAGTGTAAAACTCGAAATAGTTGGGGCAGCCAAACCAGTTTTGGAATGTGGCTTTTTATGAACGTAGTAGGAAGGTACTGAATAGTACAGGGACCAATATTCACTTTAAGGGGTGGAAACGACGTGTCAAAAATGACTCGGGGTCTGTAAGACCCATGACAGCAGTTAAAGGTTAATATGTTCTTGTAATAAGAACTTATATACAAGGCCCGATTTATAAAATTTGGTATAGTAGGCACAACACGCAGGGAGGCCCCCCCCCCATGTTATTTGTTCATCACAAAAACTAATTTTATAACAATAATTGGTACTTACGTATTTGACTGTTGACCGTTTCACAGATGTCATCAAAACTTTTGAAAAAATAGTGACATTACTTATAACTCTTGGCAATACAAAATAAAGCAGATGAAAATTAAAAACATAATAGTTAGATAATTAATGTAATTACAAGAATGTGATAGTGGGGGAAACGGTCGACGGACATTTACGTAAATACCCAATAATTTATGTAACTACTTTAAAACTTTTAAAATTTTTTAGATACTTTTGAAACTTATTGGCCCTCTAAATTATGGGGGCCCTAGACCCGTGCCTCACGGGTCTAATGGTAAATCAGGGACTGCTTATGTATCTTAGCTGTCGTTCGACTTCTCATTGTGTACGATTCGTACTGTTATCACGAACCATTTCGGGGTGACGACACCAGTGTATACAATGCCTGTATTTCACACATTGATGGTGACATTCGATTCGCCTTCAAGAAAACGTTTCCCGAATCGATGAATACCTAATCAATCCCCCGAAATTGCTCGCAATGTTTCTTCAAACCACCGACACGTCGCTAAAAGTCCCTCAGAGCATCCAATGCAAAAAGCAATTTCCCCCGCCACAAAAACATCCTTTTCAGCAGGACAGAAAAACAAGTTTATCCCAAATTAAAATATGATAATCGCATTCCCCTTCCAACCCCTATCCCGAAATTTTACGAGCGGCAACAGCCCCGAAGCCATTTCAATTACCAAGACAAGCTAACGAGAAATGATTCCCTTGAATTAATGTTCCGCCAAAGACATATTATCCCCGGTGACATATAGCGCCGGCTTCTACCGGAGGGATTTCGTTGCTTTGTAATGACTGGTATTAGATAATTAAATCTCAAACTTTGGTTTCCACACAGAGGCAGAGTGCGATTGTTCAAAAGTCGTTCTGTCAGTGCGGCGAGCGAAGGGCGTGATTCAGAAATTCGTCCGATTAGAGAAGAGGGATTGGTTTGGATGTTGTGGGTCTTGTTGCGTGCACTTGCGGGGTCATGGGAATAATCGACACGATTTCTTTCTCATGTATCGTACGATGGTTTTGTAGAAATGTGTGAAAAGTTCGTTATTTAATCCGCGGTAGCCTGGCCCCAGTGGATTATCAACCGGAAAGATGCGAGTTCTATACTCGGTCCGACCAACCGGCATAGTGGTTAAGGTGTTAGCCTCTAGATCGGAAGGTTCCTGGTTCGATTTTGGGTCAGGGCATAGATGTTTGTAAGCGTATAGTGTAGAGACGGCTATGTCGTGGCCGAAAGTCCTCATGTTGGTGCGAAAGTTTGAAGAGTGGGGTGCCAGTTCAGGTGTTGCCTCGTTATCTGACCGTGGTTAAAATTTACGTGGACGGTGGTAACTAGTTGAATAATCGGTCTGACCATGCACCTTAAATCTGTCGCGGCCGAAAGTCCTCATGATGGTGTGAAAGTTTGAAGAGTGGGGTGCCAGTTCAGGTGTTGCCTCGTCATCTGACCGTGGTTAAAATTTACGTGGACGGTGGTAACTAGTTGAATAATCGGTCCGATCATGCACCTTAAATCTGTCTCGGCCGAAAGTCCTCATGATGGTGTGAAAGTTTGAAGAGTGGGGTGCCAGCTCAGATGTTGCCTCGTCATCTGACAGTCACCTTGGACCATCGAAAAACGTCTCGTAGTGTTGCTCCAGTTGCACCGTTAAATAAATACCTCACTGCCTTAATGCTATAATGTTAAATTGGCATTGTGTTTAATAGTTTTTTTCGACTATCTGTTCAGACTGTCGACGTACGACAAAGAGCTTCAGAACGCGATGTTGGTAACTTTTTAAATTCCAAAACCATTTCGGGGGAAAGCACACGAACGCACTTTAAGGCTCTCCCCTCAAAACACCCCTTCCCTCGATGAGAGTTTTTTCAATATCTGAATGTAAAGTAGAACAAAATATGTATATAAGTATCTCCCCCCCCCCCCTCCTGCTGTTGACTACTGACGTATTAAGACGTACATTTCTCCTGTGTGATCAACACAGGTTGGTGTTATTAACATTCAAGGTAATTGTATTTGAACAGGAAATGTTTTGAGTTTGCAGCAGAAAGGACTAAATTCAACGAAATTTGGTTTACGCATACACACTAAGACAAAAGAAAAGTTGCACCTAAAAAGATTCGACTGGTATAAATGAAATTTGGAGGAGTGGTACATCTGCGTTGGAGATCCAAATGATCAATTTTTCAGAATTGTTTGAGCATGGGTCCCGCACCGGGCAGCTCTCAAACACGCTGCATACCAGGGCATAAAAGGACATCGAGTAGCCCAGCAAATTCATTTTGACTCATACTGTTGTGATGGTTACAACATTTCTCATTGACGTATACCTCGGAAAAAAGTTTGCAAGCAATTTAAGCAACTGGGAGAGTTTGACAGAGGCCTACTAATTGGACTCCGAGAAGGTGAATGACCTAATCGACGGATTGCGCAACATATTGGTTGTAGTGAAGTTACTGTTGTCCGCTGTTGGTAGCGTTGTATAGATCACAGCACATGCCATTGTCAACCAGTCTCAGGAAGGCCAACAGAAACCGGTCCATGAGAGAATCCATGTGTTGTAAGACATGCGCGTCAACGGGCAGTGGGAACCTGACTGGATTGGAATTTAACTTTCGGAGCACCCGCTGCAATGCAGCTCATATCCACATCAGAAAAAGAATTACATTTAAATAAAGACTATTAAATATAAACTTGGGTTTATTTAAATAAAAAAGTAGATCAAGGGTGCAGAAAAACTTAATTGCTAGATAAACCGTAAGCGCACAGGCCTCAAAATGAGAAGGGAGGTCACCCTCCCATCTGCTGACCGCGATCATGAGTGCTTAGGTTTTAGGTCCAATGGTTGCCTTGGGGGCGAATCCCCTGGACTGCTACAAGCTCTTCACGACTTGGAACTAAACTCACGTAGACCGTTAGGACGACTGCCTTTAACAGCATTGCATCGACGACAAAGACTGGAATAGTTTCGTGCCAGACGGACATGGGCCTTCCAATGACATCGAGTGGTCTTCACTGACGAACCCCGCTTCTGTCTGGGTAGAGACGACAATCGAATCCATGTGTGGAGTCAACGTGGTCGGCGCCAAGATTCACGGTTTGTTGTGCAGCCTCACAAGTCCAGAAGATGTCATCATGTGGGGTGCAATTGCGTATGATGCCACATCAACCTTCGGTATTCGATACGAGCTCTTTGACAGGCCAGCGTTACGTACAAGAAATTTCACAACCAGTTACGCTCCCATTTCTGAACTCCCAGGTTCACCTGCTTTTTCAACAAGACAATGCTCGACCCCATTTTTCTGCCGTCTCTAAGGCTTGTCTACAACACAACGATATCCTTCCATGGCCGGTATACTCACCGGATCTATCCCCGATCGAGAATGTATTTGCTGTCATTTGACGAGATGTCCCCACTCCACTCGTACCGCGTAATCTGCTGGAACTACGTGACAGGGTTCTACCAGCGTGGAATGTAATGTCTCATTAGTTCATAAAGAGCCTCTGGTATTGCGCCTCTGGTAAAGAGCGCTTGTATGACTCACTACCAAGGCGCTTGGCCTGCTAAATTAGGAATAATGGCGGTCATACGTCATACCAAATGATACCACTTTTTTAAATTTTTCTCAAGTAGTTTGCATATTTCAATCTCAAATTTAAATAATTTACTCTATCATAAGCACACTTTACCAACCTTGTAAATTTCATTACATTCTGACAATTCCTTCAAGGTGCAATTGTTTTTTTGTTTTAGAGTGTACTTTCCTTGCTATGGGTTCGATTTGAGGTTGGTTGGGTTTCATCGCGGTCGAGCTGCGTTAGACACAAGACAAACAATATCAAGTAATGAACACACACACAAGAAAAATTTCACTGACACAAGAATCAAACCTGCACCTCCTACAACTCGACGGTTTCTATTGTTGTAGGCATAACACACTGACACCACAACGACTAAATCATAGGATTTCGTTCTCCCAATCATTTCCTGAGAATAAATCATTTTCCAGGTAATACTAAAGTCCGAATCTTTTACCAGTGATTTTAACGCCGAAATCTCTTGAAGTGCAGGACTGACTCGACGGATTCCTTTGATAAATTTTAACGAGTTATACGTGCGATCAAGACATGAAAGCAACATGACTTGCAGCTAATACAAATTGATAGAATATAGTTGCATGTCTTTACATATTTTACTCATTGAAGCGACAACTTTCATCCTACGTGGCTATGTTTGAGCCAAAATTTCTATTCGAAGAAGCGAATTCCCGCGGTCGAAGCACAATGGGCACATGAGGCGAAATCCCAAAACAGTCTTCTTTAACACATTCAATTGATATTGGCAGTTGCCTTCTCGATCCTGGTCTCAGAAAAGACTTGTTATTAAATCAATGCCATTGCATTACATTCTCCGAAACGAGGGGAGGCACTAGAACTTTGGTGATTCAGCACCTCTCACAGTTGGCCACGGTACCCCGGTTGGAAGAGTAACGGATTAGCAACCTTAGGGTTGCGAGTTCGAATGCAACCAAAGACTGTCATGTACAAAGGAGGCTGGTGTACGTTCAATCTGTCGTGGCGTCCTATGTCCTCACGTTGGCGTGGAGGTTTGGAGAGTGGGGCGCAAGTTCAGGTGTGACCTCGTCATCTGACCGTGGATCCAAATTGCGTGGTGTGTCGTCCTCGGTTCTTTCCCCTGGGGAATAAGATCCCGCACCGTCAAGCCTACGCACCGGTCTGGTGGTTAAGGCTCTCACATCAGTTGACAACCACTACCACCCCTCTAATTGATGTGGACATGGCTAACACCAGTCCTTAATTTCTACCTACACCTACTCATGAGCTACATAGACTCTACTTACCAAACAACTAGATTATATATATAACACTAGATGATATAGATGAAACAGATTATTTTCTCACTCCTATAGGTCTTGCCGGTCTGGTGGTTGAGGTGTTAGCCTCTAGATCGGGTGGTTCCTGGTTTGAATCCGGGTCAGTGTATGGATATTTGTAAGCGTTTGGTGTAGAGGCGGCTGGCGCACCTTAAATCTGTCCTTGTTGAAAGTCCTCACGTTGGGTTGGTGCAGAAGTTTGGTGAGTGGGGTGCCGGATCAGGTTATGCCTTGTCATCTGACCGTGGTTCAAAATTACGTGGTGTTTTCCTCGGATCATTCTCTCAGGGGATTAATACCCGGACTGTCGTCAATAGCCCGTTGTGTTGCTATAGTACGACGTTAATTAAAATTACCAATTAAAAATTACTCGAACCGTCGTCAGTAGTCCGTTGTATTACTCTAGTATGACATTAATTAAAATTACAAATTAACAATTACTCGAACCGTCGTCAGTAGCCCGTTGTATTACTATAGTATGACATTAATTAAAATTACCAATTACTCGGACCGTCGTTATTAGCCCGTGTGTTGCTCCAGTACGACATTAATAAAAACACCTACCTTCCTAACTCACATGGGCTGTTCTTGGGGCAGTCGTGACATCTCCACTGCGCTAGCAACCTGTGAGTTATGGGTGGGGCTGATTCGATTCCTGCAATACTCAATTCCTCCCTGAGAGTATTTTATCTTCTGTGTTAGTAAAACTTTACTTTTGCCCACGTGGCTATTACTTGATTTTCTCTGTATTGTGTTTGGAACAGTTGTGCCAAACATGTTACCCCTTGCACCTGTAACGTCATCTAACAATTAGGTGCACATAACTAATTAAATTTAAGCATAATTTATTTAAGGTAATTTGAATATTATTTACAGAGTTAAATAGTTACAAAATTCGTGGTTGCAGCAAACGACATCGAACCGCCTTGGAACTAGAAGCTTGTCTCCAAAATCAGAGTCTGGAGGATATGTCTGATCCTCTTTTAAGTCAAGTTTCATCTGCCTAAAAGTCTTCGGAACAAGTTCATGTGCAAATTCAAACATATTACAAAAGGGGGTTTTAGATTTGAGCTCAGCGACCTGAGACACGCGGAAGAAGTTTTTGAAGTTTTCTCGACTACCAGACGCCAGTTCAGGAGGTCGTAATCTGGGGGTGTCTCTTCTGCTGTTTTCTCATGGAGAGCCCAAAAATACAGGTGCTGACGACTTGTTTTTCGCATCGGGGTGGGTCTGAATTCCAGATGTGGGGGTGAGGGACCTACCGGTTCATCACATAAAAACTAGTTCGACTCGACCTGGGGCTTATAAGGTATTCACTTTGACCTAGTAGCTTGTGAGTTGTAGATACCACCTTATCTATGGGTATGCCTACTGCTCTACCATTCTGCGAATCATAGGTGGACAGATTTTATTCTTCCTTGTGAGTAATCCTGTCTTCTGTCAGTAAAACTTTCCTTGCTGTGTGTATGTCACTTGCTTGGCGTTGCTTGTCTTGTATTTGGCCAGATAGGTCAAGAATGATCCTTGACCATAAAACACAACCAAGCAGACGTATCATTCAAGACACCTGGATCCACCGCCATTTTCAATTCAAGTTTTTAATGCTGTATCATTTCTCAAAGTAGCTCTTATTTTGCCCACTTGATAATAGGACCCGCAGTTTTATATCAAAACGTCGAGTTCAATGATAGGACAAGAAACGAGCAACTCAATAGGCAGGTATTTGATTTAACGTTCCACTGAAGCATGACATCGGGCTATTAGCGGTGGTCCAGTATCAATCCCAGAAGGGAAAGATTCGATGACGACCCCACGTAATTTTGAACCACGGTCAGATGACGAAGTCACACCTGAGCTGGCACCTCACTCTCCAAACTTCCACGCCAATGTGAGGACATTTGAGGCCACATTTAACGTGCACAAGCCTCCTTTGTCAACGAAGGTCTGAGCAACTCAATAAGAGCATGACATCCCCATAACAACTAGGATCCAAGTGAAACCAATTATTTCTTGTAGTCTAGAAGACTACAATGCATTCCATTGCACACATGTCTTTTAGAATTCGAAACACAAGCAGTAATTTACAGCCATTTTGAATCTAAAGACGGAAATAACGAATCTGCTTCGAATCTCTTATAAAACCGTCTTATTCGGAGAATAATTTCTTATACCAAGGGAGGGAAACTACAGCGCTTACATAATTAGAAGTCTAGAACTGTGAAGTATCATTCACAAGATTTGAAAAGTATTTTTCTATATCTCGCACCAACTTCTCATCTGACGTAAGAGTTCTCTACGAGGAAAGTGATGCCAAGACATCTAGACATGCTAAAATAGCACTTACGTACTAATGAGGCTTATAGTGGATGTCTTACAAGTAATGTTTCAGATTGCAAGGGTTAAATGTTACAATTTGAGAGTACTTGGCATCTTTCACCATTGTTTCCTTCGTGCCATTGTTTAACGAGGGCAATGGGTTTATGTATGAGTAATTGCTACCTTCTGAATTAGTAATTACTTGCGCACAGTATCTGCGTTTGAGTTTCTTAATTACTAATATCTGTTGATGGCAGCGCCATTACTCGTATTTCATACCTTATCTAAATCCATTTTAACTGAATATAAGAATCGATGTGCACATTTCATACGTTAAAATGAAATACAATAAGTCAAAAATGAGAATAGATAGTTTTACATTATTCATAAATACTCTTACTTGTGCCTGCAAAATTACTTCATAGGAAATCAGGTTTCTTAAGTAACATGCTGCATATACTGAGACAGTAACCTTTGTCGGAAAGTTGTAAATAGAAATTATTCCAGGGATCAGTTATATTTGATGAGTGTAACGATGTATTACAATAGTTTTGAAACTGAATACGTATATAGATATTTTGACAACCCTTAGTTAAAAATTCAACCCAAGTATTGCGCCAAATTTTAAATACAAAATATTTTATTATTTGTTTATAGAGTGTATGTACTTTGTACATAATTAAAAATGTTATTGAGTAGCAGGAAATATGTACTGCTTTTATGATTTTGACTTAAAATTATCCCACAGTTTTAATAAGTAGACCTTTGATTATCCGCGCTCCGATTAACCGAGCGTTCTTGTCTGAGCCTAATTTAACACGGAGCTTTTTAAGTGAATTTAGGATAGTTGCATTGGAGCAGCACAGCAGAAAATTAGTGACGTTCCGGGATCAATTCCGGTTGACGAAAATAACACGTTATTTTGCACAACGGTCAGATGACGAGGTATACACCCGAGAGA
This sequence comes from Metellina segmentata, assembly GCA_947359465.1. NCBI lineage: Eukaryota > Metazoa > Arthropoda > Arachnida > Araneae > Tetragnathidae > Metellina > Metellina segmentata. Next base: position 44,280,176 of record OX375880.1, read on the forward strand.
GCACCCCACTGTGTTTTTAAAGCTATAAACGAAGTTTCAAGTGCGAGTGAACGCAATTTGCCCAGAGTGGAGAATGTAGGTAAGTAGTTAAATAACGTCGCACTGGAGGAAAACAACGGGGTATTTTCGACGGTCCGGAATCGACCCTCGAAGGGACAGATCCGAGGACAACACCATGTAATTTGATCCACGGTCAGATGACGAGGCAACAACCGAGCTGGCACCCCACTCTCCAAACATCCACAATCACCCAACGTGAGGACATTTGAGGCTATGGCGTATTCAACGTGCACAACCCTCATTTTTACACGACAGTTTGACGAGGTAACACCCGAGTTGACACCCCACTCTCCAAAATTCCACATCATGTCAACGTGAGGACATTTAAAGCCACGACAGATTTAACGTCCACAGCAGTAACAGTACCCTTCCTTTGTACTCGACGGTCTTTGGTTGGGTTCGAACTCGGATTGTTGATTGACTCCGTTGTGATTGACATTTAGGTTGAGTCACTTGCAGAGCACGTGCCTATTCCATTGTGATTCTGTTTGGGCATTGTTCGGAGCCAGCTGCTGTTCTTTCGTCACGCGCTTTACAAAGACTTGAGAAGAACAGGTGAAATAGAATGTCCTCTAAAGGTGTTGTTTGTGCAGATGATCTCTGATTGGTTTTCGACTTTTACCGTTGGCTTTCTTTTTAGGCTGTGGACAGAGCACACTGCAGACGACGTTAGAGAGCCAAAGAAGAGTGTGACACTTGGTCACCGTGCTGGACTGTGATACTACATACTTTTATGTATTGGTGTAATGATGTTTGTGAGGTTCGGAGGTTCTCCTGCCAACACAAAGTGGAATGGGTTTTGTGGGAACAAGACATCCTTTAGGAACGTTGGCGAGGGTGTCGGTAAAGGTTATCCGGGTCACGAGAAAAGGGGAGAGCGGGAAGAAAGAAGGATTCGACCCACGGAGACCGGAGACAACGGACGATGAGGGCTCTCTGCTGCTATTTTATACTATTTTGTAAGCTATATAACCAAGAATGTCCAAATAAACAGATAAAATATATCTATGAAGTGTTGCCCTCTCCACTAGACAAACGAACCACTCACACTCACCAGATATAGAGAAAAGGGCAGGGTGTGATAATGTTGATATAGTGATGTAAATATTATATATTTATTAATGTTTTTGGAGTAATAAGAGCTTAAATATCTTAGCTGTTTGATTGTCTTCTTGTGTAGAATTTGTACTGTTTTTAGGCTACCGTTTTGGGGCGTCGACACCAGATTACCTTCTGTATTTTGTATAAATTTTATACTGCTCGTATACTTTCGCATATATTGCGTACATTCTGTTTCATGTATTGTGTTACTACGTTTTATCTTATCTTATGGTTGACGGAGATGACCGCTGTTAGGTACATTCCTCACTGGGTGTATTTCTCTCTTCTGTCAGCCAAACTTTCATTGTGTGTGTGTCTATTACTTGATATCGTATGTCTTGTGAATGGCACAGCACGGCCAAACTGGCCCTTGCGTCATAAAACCCCAATACCAACCAACCGATACGAGCGCGGTCCACAGTACCTTGAAAAAGCAGGTTTATACTGTACTTGTAAAAGAAAATTTAAAAATTATTTCTCAACTGAATGCATTAAAAACACAAATTCTCACTCCTAAAAACATCACGAAAAGCGGATTTCCTTCGCAGAGTATAGACAGATATGTAATAGAATCAAACTTTGTTGCAGTTTTATATCATCGATCACTTTAAGAAACTTTTTGTTTTAGGAGCCCCACACTAATACTCTGCTTCTTTAACTTGTCGGATTTAGTTCTGGCAACGAAAAAAGTTCCCTTTTCCTTGATCGAACAAGGGATGTAACCGGGAAATGTCTGACCGCCCCTCTCTCTCTCTCAATTCCAACCCCCACCCTCCACCCCAATCATTACCAGAAACGTTCCTTCCCGAAAATCTTCCGACTTCCTTACCTGCGACCGTAATCACTGCTCCGTCGCGGGAACACATCATCAAGATACCTTTAATAAGGAACTCCTCCCCCAAAATGCTCCTCCTGGGTAATTGGTGAAGTTTTAAGTCTTCTGCAATTGTTCGGAAAAGGGGATTAGCAGAAGTGAAGTGAAGAGGTCATCGCGTTCGATCTGAGGATTAATGTTCGGTGGATCTTTGTTCTGGAGGAAAGGCATTCGAGTCTGAAGAGTTCGAGTGAGTCTTGCGCTGTGTGACTTTGTGCGGCATCAGAGATCAGGTAGTTGCCGAAACAGAGATTGGGATTAATATCAATATTTGAACTGCACTGTGAAGCCAACGGGAAGTCCCTTTGATGTATATTTATTGCGAATAGTTCATTCAAACGGTGATTTCTAATTGGGAAAGCGTTGCAGTTTCTGCTTGGTGAGACTGTGTGTTGTTGGAGGATTGGTTTGGGATTTTACGGCGCGCGCAAGGGCCACATTTAGCAACGCTGCGTCAGGCACAAGATAAACAACATCAAGCAATAGACATACTTACATATACTGGGTGTTCCAAAATTCGACCGACAAATTAAGAGGGGTGATAGAAGGCATCAAAAGGGCGGAAACGTGCCATAGAACATGGGATCGCAAACCATGTTGAGAGGGTGAAAAATGTGAAAAACGCATACAGATTTCGACGCCGAGCTGGACCGATAATCCGCGCTATCAGAACCTCCGGTGTGTCCACAGGCGTCGCATAAGCGAGTGATTTAGGGTTACACGGATTGAGATCCGGCGAACGCGGATGCTATGCAACGAGTCCCGCGCGCGTCCAATGCACCTCCTTGGGTAAACATGCGTACTGCCTCAATGACTCTAATTTACGTCGTCCGTTTGGGAAGAGTTACTTATTACCAGTTAACACAGTTAACTTACCAGTTAAGTCCCGATGCACACATCCGGTTTTTCAACGTGCTGCGCCACTAACGCACCGAAGCCCAACTATACACACATAACCTTGAAATGACGCACGAACTCATTTCGCGCCATTTGCGATAAATATTCTATCGACGAAAACGTGTTTATTTCGCTTACTTGGTGTAAAAAAAAAAGTATATTTTGAAACAAAATAGACGTTACTGGATACAACCATTTATTAATTGCTAGTTATATTCCATTTCTTTATGAGAACGGAGAACTTCAGAACGGTGACTCATGTGCGGCGCAGTGGGAAACTGCGGTACACATTGTTCGCAAGTTGGATGTGCGTCGCCCCAGCGGTGCTGGAGGCATATGTACACTGCTCCATTGTATCTAATGTATCTCAGACCGCACTTGCGTTGTGGCAGCGGCGACGCACGTTGAAACACCGGATGTGTGTACTGGGCCTAAGTTATACACATTTGCATATCTCTTCTAAGAGTGAAAAACGAAGACCATGGAGTCAGGGATAGATTCCAGCAGTCTGCAGTACGTGGATTCAGTACGGTGGATTCAGTGATCAACTGACACACACCTTTCGTCTCCTCTGGATTCAGAACCTGCAAGCGTTTTTCGCGATTTTCACCTTCTCAATGTGGTATTAGACCCCATGTTCTATGGTACGTTTTCATCCTCTTGATGCCTTCTATCACCCCTCTTAATTTGTCGGTCAAATTTTGGAACACCTTTATAATAAACCTTTACTAACACAGAAGAGAGAAATACACGCAGGAGAGGATAGGACCTAAGCCACGCACAACTCACAGGGGAGACAACCCACAAAGTCACGGCGACTGCGTTGTTTGATGGGTATTCAAATCGAAAGGTGTTTGGGGGAAAGTTTCTGATAGATTGTTTCGGAATAATACGGCAGAACTGATGGTTCATACTTTAAATTTAGGAAGGGAGTAGTTGAGTTAACATCAAACTGGAGAAAAACAGTGGGTTATTTGTGACAGTCTCGAAGAGAAAAATCCGAGAACAACTCATAATTTTGAATCCCGGTCAAATGAATAAGTCAACATCAGAGCTGGTACTATACTCCCCAAACTTCTACACCATACCAAAGTGAGGACATATGAGGCCACGACAGATTTAACGTTGCACCAGCCCTCACGTTAAAAATTAAGAATAGCTAGTTCTGTATTCTGACGCCTTAGTTAAAGTGGTAATAGCGTGTGTAATCAACTCTTTTTTTATACTCCTTTTCTGGGGGCCGACCAATCGGTATAGTGGTTAAGCTGTTAGCCTCTAGATCGGAAGGTTCCTGGTTCGTATCCGGGTCAGGGCATGGATGTTTGAAAGCGTAAGGTGTAGAGGCGGCTGGTGCACTTTAAATCTGTCGTGGCGAAAAGTCCTCACGTTGGGTTCGCGTTGAACTTAGGAGAGTGGGGTGCCAGCTCGGGTGTTGCTTCGTCATCTGACCGTCGTTCAAAATTACGAGGTGGTGTCCTCGGATATTTCTCTTAAGAGATTGATCCCGGACCGTCGTCAATAGCCCGTTGTGTTGCTCTAGTTCGACGTTAATTACAAAATTATCAAAATTGCCTCTTCTGGCGTAGGTTGGTTAATTAACGTTGCACTGAAGAAACACAACGTACTACTGGTGACGATACGGGATCATATCAGTATGTTAACATCCGAGGACAACGCCTCGTCATTTAGAACCACGGTCAGAAGACGGGGTTGCACCTGAGATGGCAACCAATCACTTAACTTGCACACTACGCCAACATCAGAACATTTGAGGCCGCGATAGATTTAATGTTCGCCAGCCCCTTTGCATACGACGGTATTTGGATTGGACTCCAACTCGTAACACTTCGGCCTGTTACTCTTCTACCCGGTCTACCGAGACCTTGTTACAAGTGGGGTAATGGTAATTTTTAGTTAACGTCCTACTAGAGCAACACAACGGGCTATTGACGACGGTCCGGGATCAGTCTCTTAAGGTAAAGATCCGAGGACAACACCTCGTAATTTTGAACCACGGTCAGATGGAGAAGCACCACATGAGCTGGCACCCCACTCTCCAAAGTTCCGCGCCAACCCAACTGTTACAAGTGGTGAGAAACCACACAGTGAAGATAACATGAGTACTGTCATCTACTAAGGAAGGAATCAGGAATGTTTCCACTGCAGGACCAGTTTGCACTTCGATAGCCAATTGATGACCAATCGATACTTAAACCCACGTGATGTACACTTTTGAGATCTTACGCTTACGAAATTGACTCCACCCGCTTACTTCGGTTCATTACCCTTTAGACCCAGTGCACACATCCGGTATTTCAACGTGCGGTGCCTCTGGGCAACGCAAGTGCGGTCTGATATATATTAGAACCAATGGAGCAATGCACAAATGCCTCCAGCGCCGCTGGGGCGACGCACGTCCAACTTGCGTGCTATTTGTACCGCAGTGTACAATTGCAAGTACAATTTGTATCGTTCTGAAGTACCTTGTTTTCATAAATAAATGGAATATAAAAAATAATAAATAAATGGTTGTATCTAGTATGTAAGTAGTAGTATGTATCTTGTATGTAGTAGCATGTATATTGTATGTAGTAGTATGTATCTTGTATGTAGTAGAAGTTTAATATCAAATATAAGTATATCCTCTGTGTTATGGGGTCTGTGTACAATCAGTCCTGGAATGGCTTGATTACACTGTACTTTCAAAACCTCAATCTTTAACGTAAGAAGGTAGAATAGGTGCTTGGATTTAATGGCGCACCTGAACTTGTGTGTGAAAAAAATTGGCCTATGGTGTGTAAAAGGGTGGCCATCCCTGATCTAAACAGACAATCGTACCACTCTAATAATGATTTGCAACAATGTATGTTCCTCCCAAACAGATACATTTAATATTCAAACAATAAACTCTTAAACATTGTTACGTTTACAATTAATACATTGTTATGTATAACAATGGTTTTTCCTATGAGTACAATCCGATGCTTTGTTTCGTCCCATTTATCGAAAAGTTTTTGAACTGCTAGCATTCAGAAAGCGAACTTGGAATATTTAATTTTGAATATGGATCTATTTCCTGCGATTTGAATTCACTTCTTGCTTTGAAGTAGTCAATTTACGACTTGTGTGTTCTCAAGAGCTGTTGGATTTCCTTGAAGATTGAAAATGACTCGACGATTTTGGAAAGGATTAAAGAATTTGTAAGTAATCTCAAATCAGTTTCGAAAACGTTTAAAAAACGATGATTAGGGATATTGCCAACTGGCAAATAACTTTAGTTTTGTCTGAGCGTTTACGAGCCTAATTTAATTTACTCAAATCAGAATATTGTCTTTGGAACTGATCGTGTTAGACTATTATTTCGCGTAGGCCATAAATATAATTTTATGTGCCATTAGTGCAACGTTGATCATCTATTTATATTTTGGTCCATAGCTACTTTTACCTACGAGGTATTAAAGTTTTTCTGTCAAATGTAAGGACCAAAATCGAAAGCACTTTAAATTTCTTAATGCTTTTTCTCTCAGCTTTTTAAATTTTATGACTCTTAAAATGCTAAGACTTTTACCTACGAGGTATTAAAGTTTTTCTGTCAAATGTAAGGACCAAAATCGAAAGCACTTTAAATTTATTAATGCTTTTTCTCAGCTTTTTAAATTTTATGACTCTTAAAATGCTAAGACTTTTATTGAATTTAATGTCGAAATATTAAACGTTTTACTGTTGTTTATTATTTTATATTTGAAGACTATGTATAGAATAAAGATTTGGAAAAAGAATTATTTTTTGAAAATTACTAATATAAACTATGATTTAGTTATGTTTTTCACAGCGTTTGTTCCAAAAGTATTTGTAAAAAAAATAAATAATTATGGTAAATGTTATATTTATAAATATTTATTATGGTATATTTATAAAAAAGAGCACATTATCAAGTCCCATTTTCAAGTTGTTCTAACCAGTGCGTTAAATTAAATAATGGTAGCATAAATACTATCACAGTATTAAGTTTTCTAAAAATGAATCTAAGATATTTCTTTTCTAAGACTACCCCCCCCCCCTTTTTTTTTTTATATCACTTTCGACCTATTTTCATTTATGTAGAACAGTGATAATAAGAAGGCGAATTGAGTAACAAGAATGAAGTTTGGGTAGGTAGATAGGAATTCAGAGTCGTACTGGAGCAACATAACGGGTAATGGGCGAAGGTTCAGATCAACCCCCGAAGGGAAAGATCCATATGAAGATTGGAAGTGCCTGTTAATCAACAGAAAAAAGATAGCTTTAGTTCACAGTTATTGTGCTATAAGGGAAGTAAATCACATAGTTAAACATACACTACCGCATTTCTACTTCTCCAGCAATCCACCAAGAGTGCGATTATTTCGAAATAACGACTACAACATAGTCCAATACAGATCAATGCCAATGTATGAATATTTTTACTTCTTTCAGTTTCTCCAATGATTTCGGTGACTATTACCTGAATGAAACCGACGAAGTCCTGGATTTTGTAAGTACATCCTCACCTTAAATCAATCATTCCTTGTATTATAATACTTCCGAGTGTTGCTCGAGTTGAATTTCTTGTAATTCATCGTAATAATGTCATTCCTATGGGGATTTCAAATTGTTTTGAACTACTAGAACAACGATGTTTCGCACTGTCCAACTCAATGTCTGGCAGAGCCCTCTCGAACTTTCGCCCAGCGATTACATCTGCGAGGGAAAAACAAAAATTATCGACTCTTTGTTTTTTAATCTATTTACACATATGTCGGGGTTGAACAAGTTTGTCATTTTCCCACATTGTCTCCTTCCTTTTCGATGCATTTGGTCCACCGGTCCACTAGCTTACGAATTCACTCACAAGAAGAAGGTTTTGAAAGGGTCGCCTAATCATTTAAGTACCACTTCCTCCACTTCTTTGTCCGTCTAATCTGCAGAGAACGCGCTACAGTGCCTCTGCTTGTTGTTACTCGCCGGCCCAAGTGCAGAATTATATTCAGTGTTCTGCAACACAACTCCAAGCAGTGGCAATTGTTCCGCAGGCATTTTGTTCGAATTTTGAAAACAGCAGTCAAATCAAAAATTGCCGTTGAACACAATTATCAGCTCGATATGTATTCATATTTGTAATGAAACGTCAAAATTAATTCACTTACTTTATTTAAAACCAATGCATATTTTCAGAATTTGCAATTCTGTCGATAAGTATAAAAGTTAAATTTTTTGTCATTCACATTCAAGATGTGTTACTTATAAAGTGTTTGTGGTAATTTGGGGCGGTGTAGGGGGATTGTTCAGTAGCTCAAAAAGAAGTAAAGGTAAGGCAAGGATCGCTTTTTGCACTGCAAAAAATCGTAACTTATGATTAAAACAAAAAAACCAAAATTTTGATAAAATTAAGGACAAATTGTTTTTGCAAAGACTCTGTCTTCATTTGTGTGTCGCACTTTACGCACTTTCTGCACCCGTGCTCGCCGATTTGCCAGAACCATTTCTCGATCTTGCTGAGTCTTTTCTCCGGAGATAGAGGTGGACGGCCGTCCTGCTCCAACTTCGTGCATCACGTTTGTCCTGCCTCTTCGAAGCTTCTCGATCCACTCATACACACTTCCACGAGGTATAACACTGTATCTGTATTGTTTTGTAAGCGTACGACCATTTTCAGTACTGTCCTACCCTCGAAGTTTAGAAGTGGTATCACGGATCTTTATGGTGCACTCTGCTAGCGGAGCGGCCATGTTTTCGCTGAAGCTGAAGCAAGAGAAATGTCGCTATTCAGGTGAATTTTAGGTAACGCGGCCACAATAGTAACAAATCTAAGCACGCATGAGCAGAAGGCAGTGCGACACACTTGAAGAAGTGTTATTGCGAAAGTGTGGATAATTTTTGACACCCTGGTATATGTTCCTATGTAAATATGGTTTGTTTTTCTATTTCTGAGCTATACCTTTACAATTTGTTGGAAAAATTTTTAGAAACATCCTGTATACATAAAAGTTGGATAAAAATCAAGGCTGATTAAAGTGCCTTTGTTAAAAATTTTTCATGCTTCTTCAAAATTTGTTTGAATGAAATGGACTTTTTTTGTCATTCATATCTGTTTTGATTTCAGGAATATCTTTCTTTTATAAAACTTTTGCAAAAGATTTAATATTTCTGTCAACTTTTTACGTTATTTTTGTGTAGTTTTCTTGTTAGACACTATTCTTATTGGGACTGTTCTACCAAACTTCAGGTCATCGGAATCCCTACTCATTGATATAATAAGCATCATATACTCAAGCTTAGTAGTCGAGTGATTAATGCTCTGTCCCTCTGTTCTAGAGTCTAGAGAGTTTCTTTAAACCTTTTTCTTATTTTATTCACAGGAGAAAAACCTTCCGATTCCACCTGGTGTCAATGCATTCCTGAGCTACAAACCAAACGACATTGCGGTAAGTTCACTTCACATACAGATTCCTGTAAATTATTGTAATGTTCGGTAAATGTTTCATAATGGCACATCCAATTAGAAAACTCATCAAAAAGGACGGTAGCGTTGTGTTGCAACAATATGTCGCAAACCGTAGCACCAACTTTGGTAAATTGTTTAAGGATGTTTTCAGAACTCTTTTTTTAAACCAGTTTTTCAACGGGAGATTGTATAGCAAGGGCCATACTTAGGCACGTTGCTCCAAAAAAACACACATAACATTAAGTAATGGAGGTAGATGTTTTAATTGACGTCGTACTGGAAGCAACACAACTCGCTTTTGGTGACGGTCCGGGAACAAGCCCGAAGAGAAAGATCTCAAGAGCAACATCACGTCATTTAGAACTATAATCAGATGACGAGGTCACACCTGAGCTGGCACCCCTCTCTCCAAACTTTCACACACGACGACCAACAGGTCTGGTGGTTAAGGTGTTAGCCTTTAGATCCGAAGTTTCCTGGTTCGAATAAGAGTCAGAACATGTGGATGTTTGTAAAAGCATGGTGCAGAGACGGCTGGTTCACCTTAAATCTGTCGTGCCCGAAAGTCCTCATGTTGGATTGGAGTGGAAGTTTGGAGAGTGGGGTGACAGATCCAGTGTTCCCTCGTCATGTGACCGTGGTTCAAAATAACGTGGTGTTATCCTCCGATCTTTTACTTTGGGGATTGATCCTGGACCGTCGTCAATTGCCCGTTGTGTTGGTACGACGTTAATTAAAATTACCTTAACAAACTTTTAGACCATGACAACATCAGAGAATTTGAAGCCACGACAGATTTAAAGTGCATGAGCACCCATGAACACAATGGTCTTTGGTTGGATTCGAACTCTCAACTCTCCAGCTGCTAATCCGTTGCACCACCAACTGGGTTCCGTGGCCCCAACAGTATACAGCTTACATCTCGCAAGTTGCTAGCCCTGCGGAAAAACCCATTGAATCACGACGACTGCTCCAGACTCTCGGACGCAGATAAAGTAGTCAAATGATGCACTAATGTAAATAATCTGTCGTATTTAGTTACTCGTATTATCTTTAGATTTGTCGTACTTTTCCTTCCTGCATCGGGATACTCAACCTCGATCGTATAAGTGGGTGACTCTTAGGAATTTTAAAAGCTCCTGGTGTGAGCGTTTTGTTTATCCATCGTTAATATATTAGTACTTAACCCTCCCGTATGTGGGAGGCGGCCTCATTTGTAAAATATTGGGCAATAATTCTTAGAACTCTTAGGAAAGATAGGAAGACAACTCCTAGTAATTTTGAACCAGTGTCACTCACTTTTAAACTCACTGGCAAACCACTGGCAACTCACTTCTAAACCTCCACTCTACATTGACCCCGACGGAATCAAAGTCCAACACGGCTATTTCTAGGATCGAGTTTCGAACTCACAACCTCAGTTTGGAATACACTACCCTTCCAACAGGGTGTGGCGTTTCGGTTACCACAGCAATACAATGGAGTTGGACTAAGCGGATTACCTTTTTAAGTTATTTATTTCACTTAAAGGGTTTCAATTAACCAATGGGGAAAATATTTTTAAAATATGTACACTTGATAATCGATGAACAAATGTTCATGAATAACAAAAGTTTCTCATCACAGTTAGTTTTTGATCGCTGTTTAACCTCACCGTGTAGCTGTCTCGAGCGCTCTATCGTCCACCACTTTCCCCCGTGGTATCTGACTCTCGTCTCCCTTTGCCTTTTTCCGGGGGAGCTGCCACCCTCTTGGAATGTTGATGGGGTGTTTTCCAATGACACCTGCAACATTCGTAGAGATATCAACTCCACGCGTGCGTATCCCCTCTTTATTTCTTGGAACCGTTAGAAAGTGATTTGTGACACCAGCAGGTGCAAGAAGTCGGACTAACCAACCGACGCTCCGACAGATTTACATCCTTTCTTACCTGAGTTATTTCAAACTGTAACGCACGTGGTCTTTTTTTTTTGTGGGTGAGGAGGCGGTGAGGGGATGGGGTCGTCTGCTCCCTATTGGTGGAACGTCCACGATGATCTGCTTGTCGAAAACGTCTTTTTTTCCCAGACGTCACGAGGGATATGCGGCACTAAATTTCTAATATAGTCTAGATCATTTGGTTGGTTTGTATGGGGGTTTTATGGCGCTAGGGCTATATTTGGCCATGGTGAGCCAGTCACAGGACATACAACACCAAGTAATAGACACACAAATACATTGAAGGTTTTCCTTACACTGATGGAAGAAATACACCCAGTGAGCAACGCAGATCATTTGGATATTAAAAAGTGAACACGTGAAAGATAACACGTGAAAAGGGGCGTCATGACTCAGTGGTTATGTCCACTGCGCTGGCTAAGGCCCGTTCCACATATCTGGTTTTTCAACGTGCGGCACCAAAACCCAACTATGCACACATCACCGTGAAATGACGCAAGTACTCATTTCGCGCAATTTGCGACTGACGAAGTAATTTTTGAACACCGCGAAATCAGCCGTCGCCGTTTTCTGCGTCTCGTCGCCGTGAGTCCGGCGATGCAACTTGTGGTACACAATTTGAGATTCGTGTGAATGATGATGTCTTTTCTGTGTGTTAAATTAATATTTGTTGCTTGCAATTACATTTTTGTAGAATTTTTGTGTACATTTGCATTTATTTTCGATGTACATTATGACAATGAAGGGTCATATGTAATAAGTTTATAATCAAAACATTTTGTATTTTTTCTCTCCAGTTTTTCAATTGCTATTGCAAGAGTTCCATTAAGGGTCTGACCCTTACAATAACAATTAAAATATCTGTAAAGGAAAAATACGAAATATTTGTAGATAATTATCCTTCACCCCATCTGACACAAAATATTAAAAAATAATGTGTGGATACTGTATATCGATACCAGTCACGGATCACAACATTTTATAAGGGAATTCTAAAATCAGGGACATTTTTGTGTCTCTATCAGGGAAATATAAGAAAACTTTTGTTCCAGGATTTTGTTGCCACCCTGGATAAGACAAAATATAAACAAAAACCGTATCGCTAAATTTTGGTTCCCGACATAAAAATCGGGCAATGCAACCTGGAGCACATTGTGTGCTATTTTCTGAATACGTGCGTAAACTCATTGCGATTCATTATTTTACAGGAGCAAATTACCCTGATGGACTGGAAAGCCTTTAATGGTGTCACACGTGAGGTAAGAGAAAATGTTTCAAATCTTCGCTACACCCATTTTTGCTTCGTTGACTTGTCGCATATTAAGCGTCCCTACAATGTTGTAAATCAAGAGTGCTTGTACTCTACACTTATCCGTGGGCGACCTTGTCAACCTTCAATCTTACATATCGCACCCCGGCAAGAATAGAGACACAATTCAAAAAATGAAACTTTTGATGATATGTCATTGAGAAATATGTATGACGTGCCCCAGCGTGCATTTTTGCTATTCTATACAATATAATAGAAGTTATCTCACCATAAATATTTACCTAAAACTTAAAAGAAGCTTACGCTATTTCAATATAAGTTTTATAGTATCCCTTAAGTTGATGTTTCCTTTGTTGTTTTTGAGTTGCGTCACTTCTTTTTCCGAGGTGCGATATGTCTGGAGGGAAAGTGGTCACCTGTGGTGACATAAAAGACAAAAAGCGTCCACTTTTGAATAAACTTGCCCCCCCCCAGAGCATCTCTTTAACCCCCAAGCTGTTTGGAAGTAATATCTCTCCATCAAGTATTAGTATTGTGGGTATTTTTAGGTAACATCACACTGGAGCAACACAACGGGCTATTGGTGACGGTCTGGAACCAACACCCGAAGCGAAAGATCCAAGGACAACAACACGTCGTTTTGAGCAACGGTCAGGTGACGAGGTCACACATGAACTGGCACCAAAGTCTTCAAATTTCCGCACCACGCCAGAGCGAGGCCAAGACAAATTTAACATTCATCAGCCCCCTCTGTACACGACGTCTTTGGTTCATTCGGACTTGCAATCCTCCGGTTGCTAATCCGTCGCTCTTTCAATGTGGCTAAAGCAGCCCTCATTTATCAGGATTAGGCGATTTTTTTATGGTGACAAGATCAAGATCTGATCATTTTTTTAACTAAGACATATACCTTCCAACGAAATGCGGTCAATTTTGTTAATGACAATATACATCGCCGAGACAACCACCAAGAGAGTTAAGGGATACGAAATTTGAGAATTCTATTAGCAGCGGTATTTTTGCAACGATACTTGACTATAGTAACTTCTAAACGGTCGTCTCAAACTCGCTCCCTCGTCGGAATGCATCCCCCTCGTTATATGACCGTGGTTCAAAATTACAATGGGATGTCCACGAATCATTACCTTCGGGTTTGTTCCCTGGTGACCATCGTCAATTGCCCGTTGTGTTGCTCCAGTTCGACATTAATTAAAATACCTACCCACCGGAATATGTCCATCACCATCCGGATCGAAAAGGATCTTTTGGTCGTGGGTAATTTTGTTGCTAGGCAAATAGCTATTAACGTCACACTTGAGCAACATTTTATTGTTTGTTGGTGACGGACCGCTATTCATACAGAAGAGAAATATCCGTGGACAACACCTCGCAATTTTGAAATACAAGCACACGACGAGGTCGACACATGAGATGGTACCCCAATACCCAAACTTTCACGCTACCCTAGATGACGCCACGACAGATTTAATGTACCCGAGCCCCCGTCGGATTTAATGTACAGCGGACCGTCAATTGCGTTCGTATTGCTACCCTTGTTAATTGAGTTTCCAAAGCTTTTATATTATTGATTATTATTCTGACTGAAGTTTTGTTAGTATTTACTCTGTCTTCGTTTTTTAATAAAATGTGTTTCCGATGTTTCAGGAGGTGAAACACTTCTTGGAGAGAGATTTTCAACCCATTCCTAACATCTCCAAGATGTTGAGAGGATTTATTTTTGTGAGTAGATTTTTGAGACAGTTCTCTCCAAACCTTTTTACTTTACGACTCTGTACCTGAACTAAAATCTTATGTACATGAAATTATATTCTTTTGCATATTTCCTTCGAGTGTTTTTATTATTGAGAATGGTGAAACCACTAAATATTAATATTAGTGACTTCCTGTGTTTACACGAATACGTATATAGGAAACAGTAATGTAACCTCATTTGTTTAATGCAGTGGTAGGCTACATTAAAAGAACCAAAGATGAGCAGTATAACGATTAAAATTTCTTTTCAGAGATAAATTTATTTTCAAAAACTATGTTTCTAGGTGTCCGTTTAAGCTAGCTACTAACGTTAAATAAAAATCAAGATATCATAAAAAAAATAATCTAATTTATTGACAAACTTTTTTTTATCATTAAAATACAATATGACAAAAATGGATGCCTTAAATGCTTGATGATAAAAGAGTTTTAGCTACATTTGTATTGACAATCTTAATCACTTATTCCATAACATTGTAAATGTCTGTAAATGTCTACACACAAAGTTCTTCTTGAGGAATGATGCAATGGTGAACAAGTATCTCGTGATTAACTTTTCCATTCCAATTAGAAATAAAACCTTTTCTCACTCCAGTCATACTTTTTGCCCCATCTGTTCAAATTGAAAGAATTTTATCTAATGGATTATGATGCGTCTCCATTTTTTGCAATATCCAGCATTTGAAATATCCTAACCACGTGATGAATTTTCACTGGTAATAATCCTAAAAGTTCTTTAGGGCCCGAAAACGAAATAAATCGAACAAAAAGTCGATTCGTTGCCGTTAGTTGTCTCTGAGTCTTAACGCTGTTTGTATCGTTCTCTATGCTTTTCTGATTTCATGTCTCTTAAGAATTATTAGATGTCTTGTTGGACTTGGAGTAAACACTCTTATTTCTTCATTACAAGTCATAGCACATTCATATTAAATTTAATATTTAAACTAACTGCATTTGTAACCCTCCAAGGGGTTTCGACGAGATTCCTCGTCCATCAAGACCTGATACATTACGATAGTGACGAGATATCTCGTCCTCAAGACAACGCCGAATTTTGGATAAAGACAAGATCATGTTCTGCTCGGTTTTCTAATGAAGAAATATCTCGTCACTCAAGATATGCTAATGTTTTTGATAGTGACGAGATATCTCGTCAACCATTAGGAAGGTTAATAAGTGTATCACTTTGTTTACACGAACAATTTAGCTATTATTTAACTATTATAATTATTTATTATTACACAATATTATTTACTGCGATTTAATTTCATAGTTTAACTTATTATACAAAAACTTTTAAAAGCTGTAACTAAAGTTCGCGAACGAAAAAGAAAACAAAGAAAAAAAGTATTTCAAATGGCACTATTTTTTACAAAGTGGTATGGTGCGTGATTTAATGTTGTACTGGAGCAACACAGCAGTCTATTGGCGACAGTTTGGGATACATCCCTAATTTGAATGATTCGAGGAGAACATAAGTTTGAAGCAAATTCAGATTATGTCACACTTGAGCTGCCACCCCACTCTCCAAACGTTCACACCACGCTAAAGTGAGGACATTTGAGAATACGGGAGATTTAACGTGCACCAGCCCCGGCGGACTTTTGTTGAATAGTGTTTGGAAATCGCAACCTTGCAGTTGCTGCTTTGAACTGGGCTACCCCAGCCCGTCAGCTATTAAGAACTTCGAATAAAATTTAAATGAAGACAGACTGTTCCGTATCTAATTTTCGGGCTGCGAGTTCAAAACCAACCAAAGACCATCGTGTACAAAAAAGGCTAGTGTTCGTTAAATCTGTCGCGGTCTCAAATGTTCTCCTATTTGTGGTGTGGAAATTTGAAGAGACTGGAGCCATCTCAGGTGTGACCTCGTCATCTGACCATGATTTAAAACGGGCGTTGTGTCGGATCTTTCCCTTCGAGATTGATCGGGTACCGTCGACAATAACGCTTTGTGTTCCTCCAGTTTGAAGTTAATTACGATGCTTACCTACCATAAATTAATTCAAGACATTTTCTATCGAACGTTGTTATAAACTTTTAACAACGGATGTAGATATAACAAGTGCGTATAACAAGTGCAACTTTCAAGGTACATCAGATTTAACGGTCGTAGTCTAAATTATTTCTTAGCGTGTTTCTTATAACTTCCAAGGTACAACTGATGTACTGGCCTTTGATTAAATTCTTTCTTGGCACGATCGTGGTATAACAGCTGCACCGGCCGTTGTCTGAAGGTTAAATTTTCTCTACTGTAAACACTGACCGAATTTTTAAGGGGTGGTTCGTTTTATAAAGCATATGAATCTATAGAATCCATTTGAATAACTTTTTTCCTTATTCAACAGGTGAGAACCTGGGTTCGGGAAACCGTACTCAGCGCTCCAACCGTAGAGCTCAGAGCCTCAGTGGTGGAAAACATGATCTTGCTCGCACGGAGACTCCACAAGCTGAACAACATCCATTCAGCAAAGGCTGTGGTGGAGGGTTTGCAGTTCAAACCCATCCTGCGTCATGCTTCAACATGGGAGGTAACTATCTTGCCAGACTAGAGCATATTTCTCAAACTGTTTTATGGTCCGCGCGTACGTTCGTAGGTAGTTGTATCAACGTCTAAATGGAGCAAAACAACGGGCTATATTGATGACGACCTGGAATAATATTCGAAGAACACGACCCCATTTTGAACCGCTGTCAGATGACGAGGTCACGCCCAAGCTGGTAACCCACTTTCCAAACTTCCCCATCACGCTAACGTGAGAACATTTGAGGTCACAACAGATTTACACGCACCAGCCCCCTTTGTACACGCCGGTCTTTGGTCAGATTCGGATCCACAATCCTCCGGATGCCAATCCGTTACTCTTCCAAGAATAAGAAGGATGAGCATGGAATTGTGCTTCCAATTTGTGTACGTCAGGCTTCAGTTTCGTTTGCATCCGTGCATCTCCATAATCAATATTATAGTTAAGGTGTTAGTTCGCATCTTATTCGAAAGGTTCCAGCGTTGAATCCGGGTCAGTGCATGGATATTTGTAAGCGTATGGTGTAGTGCGGCTGGTTCACCTTAAATCGGTCGTGGCCGACAGTCCTCAAGTTGGGTTGGTGTTGGAAATTTGGAGAGTGGGGTAACAGCTCGGGTGTTGCTTCGTCATGTGACATTGGTTCAGAATGACGTGGTGTCCTCGGCTCTTTCCATTTGGGGATTGATCTCGGACCGTAGTTAACAGCCCGTTGTGTTTCTCTAGTACGACGTTATATAAAGTTACCTTACCTTACCTCTCTAGAATATAGACGACGCCACATAAATTCAATTAGAATAAGACTCTAAATATTGGTGGATGTGCCTCTTTGAGGTTGATTGCGCCATTTTGCACTACCCCACAGACTCTCAGCAGTTTGGGTATGACTTTTTCTTTCCCGGCATGAACGAAGGCTACACAACCATTTCGGCTTCGATGTTTTAATTTCATTAGATGGTTATTCGAACACAATAGTTCTTTGTGAACAATATTTTTTCTCAAAGAAATGTCTTTGCCGCTTGTACTTCTCTCGGCAAATCCGAAATCAAGATATCCATTGCACTAACAAAGGAATATTCTGAAATATCGCCAAAAAACAAAGCTGCTAAATACAGGGTGTTCGTGAACTGTATAGTAAAAATTGAAAGGGTATAGTACTCATCACACAAAACGACCAAAACTTACAGTGTAACCTACGGTCGCAATCCACTCAGAGTGTCAGAAAAACGCAAAGTAAATTATCCCCGTTGAAGTTTCAACAGTGAAAAAAAATGAGGAACGAAATCGTAAGTTGCACAATCATATGCAGATCAGAGAAAGACTCAAATGAGATGGTCAAAGCGACGTCCAGGGGTTTCAGTTCACACCGGCGAATGAAAAATTGACGCTCCCTCAATTAGATTCCTAGTGTCGTATTCATATTGTCTGCTGTAACACGGATTCTGGCGACAATATCTTCCACAGAGTGTGCAGATGTCTCGTACACCAATGATTTCAAGTGACCCCACAGGAATTATAGCGGATTTAGGTCCGGTGAGCGCGGTGTCCACGCTACAGGCCCACCATGTCTAATCCACCGTAATCACTAAGATATTCTGGAGCAGCACTGTTTATCTGGCAGAGTAGAATTGACCTCAGAAGTGAGGACTTGAGATGGTTTGAATTGTTTCTAAGTTTCTCTTTTTTGACACTCTCAGTGGATTGCTACAATAGGTTCCATTGTAAATATGGGTCGTGTTGACGGATAGTATGACCCCTTCAATTTCTTCTAAATAGTTTACGAACACCCTGTACAGCGCCAAAAAAAATGCAAAGATGCGCCAAATTGGCACCAATTATTTATTCGTATTTAAGGGAGTCCGGGACGCATTGAGAATTTTTTTTTATTAATTAATTTAGAATTTTGAACTTTTTTGTACCTTTTACCCATCTAACTAATAAGCTAAATCCTAACACAAAATGTTTCCAAAAGCTTAAAAAAAAATTTTAATTAAATTTTTTTTAAAAAAAGAGGGGTCCTTTTAAATTGGTAAAATTAAAAATATTCTTGATGAATTTTCAAAATTCTTGCAGTAAATTATTCACAAATTTATAAACTTTGATTTTGATTCAAAAATATAAAAAATATTAATTTAATAAAAAATAAAAAATATTTTAATGAAATTTTTTGAAAATGTTAAGGTACTTTTTATTTAAAAAGTCATATTTTTAAAAGTAAATATTTGTTTCAAATTTCCTGAATGAAAATTAAAGTATAATGTTTGAAAAAGATATATTCCAAATTTCAACCCTTAAACTTTATCGGTTTTCGACTTATAGCAATTTGAATACTGGAAATCTTGAAAAAATGCATCATGGATTAAAACGCATTTAAAGTTTTAAAGACAGATGTTGTTGCCATGACAACAACTGTCAAGTGTGTTAGATTTTCAAAACAACACACCACAAAAATTATTATTATCTCTAGTTCTAATTAAGATAGAAATTTGATTTAGCCGTCATTTTAAGCAGAAAAACACAGATAATTTTTTAAATAATAAAAAAAAAATCGAAAAATTGACGATTTTTGTGTCTTGGACTCCCTTAATACTTATAATTATTTATTCTACAACGGAAAAGTACCACAAATATATTTGCGGTTCTCGAATATTTTTTAAATTGTTGTGATGGTGACAGGTTTGATTCTTGCATCTCAAAAGTTTGCCTTTACAATAACCTTTCGTCGCTTTGAAATAATGTCGACGATATGCTGATTAACTCATGTATAAAACGCGTTTCCTTTCTTTCCAGAAAGTGTCGTCCAAAATAAAAAGACACTACAAGAAACTCGTAGGGGTCTACTCCTTTACCAAGCAGATTGAATACAAGATGTGGATAAACTGGGATGTTTACGGACCGAGATGTATCCCTGACATCGGTAGGTAACAATATATTGCTACAGTTCTTTGAATGTATTTTTGTTTCATCAAGCAGCATCGAACGAGGTATTCAACTAGCCTTTTATCCTTTTGAGGAACCGAATGGTACACAGCGTCTTTCATAAAACTGAAAGAATTGGTAGGTAACGTCGTGGACACAAACCGTATACTTGAGACAGATTTTGTATTGTGGAATGAATGAAGGAGGCATGGGGAGTTTCAACAATTGCTTGGTTTATATAGTCAACAATGAATTTATAGTTTGTGCCATTAAAATGCAGTTTTGATATTAATATTGAAGGATACATTTATTCATTAAAGGCCTGATAATATGTAGCACAGTTTTGAAGCTTTCGAATAACACCACTTACTCAATCATCACTCCAAGCAATAAAAAATTACACTAGCCCAGAGCTCGTCCAGCACCTTAGAATTGCAACATATTGCCATTTTTCAAAAGGCTACTATACCCTTGCGTCATAAAACTAAGTCCAACAAAAAAAAAGCCTGATCTTTTTTTTATTTTGTTTCGTAAGATGTGTTAAGTTCTCACTGTAAAGCGGGGAAATTTAAAAGTATCTTCTTAACCCTCTGAAAAACTCACACGAATAGCCCCACCTTGCAATCTGCGGTCTTCCCTGCATGACTTCTAAGCAAATTTGACCTTCTTGATGCTTAGAAATTTCTCATCGTATTCTATTGCAGAACGGGCCGACTGAATCTTTCCTAAAAATTCTATTCCATGGAAAGGACCAACATAATCGTTCCAAATAATTATTTTCAACGGAAAGAGCCAACATAATATTTTCTAAAGGTTACAAGAATCCATGGATTATAAAGAAAGATGTGATTGCTTAGTCTTTAAAATATTGTAGTAAAATAGCAACACTACACTACTTGCAAAATTGGGAGGGTTAACATTTATTTGAAAAGGGACTTGGTCTTTTGTACTAACGAATGTTTTGTAAAAGCGATTATTGTGCAACAAGGAACTAATCTATAGCTATTTTTCTTTCTTTAAGATCACGTGTTCAAATATATGGTAGACGAAACCAGCATTGATTTTTATAGCTATTTCATCGAGTACCTACAGACATCGAAATACGGTAAATATAGTTGGATTTATTTCTTTTAAACAAAAAATACTTTCAAGTTTCTGACAAAAAGTGAAGTCAATGAGGATTTGATTCAGTTTTGAGGCAAAATTACATTTTTTAGGGCTTAAAGTTACACAGTAAGCATTTGATAGTCAACTAGCCAGACCCGCATATAACACATCTGCGCTTAACTTTCTTAATTGCATTTTAATTTCTTGCATTTCATACCTCATTTCAAAATATTGACGATGAATATATCAATGTATTCACGTAAAGGGATTTTATGTTTCTAAAATAAGTACAACTATCTAAAATGAGACAGTGATTTTTTGCCAACCGCTAGCTTGCCACCTTGAATCGTCAAAGCATGTGGTACCATTTTCTTAAAATTCCATTCACCATTTGTGTTTTTTCGCATGCTTCTGTGGGTGGCATATGAAGTTTAAAAATTACTCTATGCTTTTATGATTCATTATAGGTAAGCCAGCGGTTGGAGAAATTTGTACTCTGCGGATGGTAAATGAAATTTCAAAAAATGGCTCTGGATATTCAGATTCTAACGACGTTCAAAATGAAAGTTTGCTTATAATCACCTAATGTAAACACAGAAACGGAGCATGTAAAACCAAAATTTCATGCAGTTCAAAATTATGGAACAATCATTATTTTCTAAACATTTGCAAGCAAGTTTAATTAAATACGTTGATCAAACCAATTTCACAGAACGTAATATAAAGAAGAACAAGATGCTAAGCAAGTGTTCTACAAATTTTTAAAATGGCCTTGTTGCGAATTAAGTGCAGGTAGAATATACGTTATGGGTTATATTAAAAGTTATATCATTGGGCGTTGTTCAATAAATGTCGAAATGAAAATAAATTGGAGAAACAGTCTCGTATTTGCACGATGCAGCAGTAAATTGTGCCAAAGTACGTTGGAAGAGTAAAGGTGGAAGCTGCTCGTGAACCGTTCGTTGAAATTATTTCCACAACGAGTTTCCAGCGATCCATGGGAAAGGAAGGAACCTACCACGAACCACCAGACAGTCATTTGTCAGGAGCTACCGGTGATGACGATGGAGCCTGGAGGTTCGCAAACAGAAAGAAAAGCAACAAACAATTCACGACGCCGTCCTAATCTGATCCGAGAATATCTTCGTGTTTGTCGAAACAACGGCAGGACGCGGATCGCCACGATCTGTTCACAATCCGCTTGTTTGGCGCCCCAAACCTCGTCCTAATCATGACAACTAGAGGCTCGAAAACGGTTCAGCTCTTAAATGTATACGCCACTTAACGGATCAACAACCGTAGGGTTACGAGTTTGAATCTAACCAAAGACCGTCGTGTTACTAGGAAGGGCGGGTGCAATTGAAATCCACCGTGTTCTCAAATGTTCTCACGTTTTCGTTGTGTAAAGGTTTGGAGAGTGATGTTGCAGCTCAGGTGTGACCTTGGTTCAAATTTAGGTGGTGTTGACCTCGGATTTTTCTCTTTGGGTTTGATCCCGTTCCGTCACCAACAACCTGTTGTGGTGCTCCAGTGCGGCGTCAATAAAATACCTACCTACCAACATTTAATGGAATTTAATCTCTACGTCACACTGAAGCACCACAACGGGCTATTGGTGACGGTTCTCGATTGATCCTAGGAAAAAATTGTAGGAGAGCAAGTAATTTTAAAACAGGGTCAAAAATCGACATTCGGGATCGCTCAACAAAAGCAAAACTTTATTGTTTTTAAACAGGCGCCTCTATAACACGTACTCATTTATACTTTTTCAGGTAACATCGTTGAATTACCAGAGGTACAGGAATATGTAGCCAACATAAACTACACGGCGGCCTATATCAGGAGTTTCGACAAAAATGCTTTGAGGTGAGTGCACGTTGCGCAAGTGCTTTTCTAGAATAATCAAAACACATAGATGCCAGCCATTCCATATTTTCGAACCATGGCTGCCTCAGCGAAACTGATGTAAGCCGCAGTTACATCACTGCCCTAATACAGCAGGCACAATAACAAACGTTTCATCCCATGTAGTGCATAAGGAGATGTAAATATTTAATACTAGCCACTCGGTGGACAGCACGGGGTTACACGTGACAGTTCTATTCGTGAGGTAAGGTGATGAACACTGCTCGCTAACCCCCGTTGATAGCTACTTCGCAAACCAACACCGTCTCACGCCGTGATGACGTCGTCATTGTCAAATGCGACCAAATTCGAATTGAGAAAAGATCCAATCGGTGTGACGTCGCAATCTCTTGTGAAAATATAATTGTTTAACTGAAAAATTATTTATTAAAAGGAAATCAAACGTATAAGGTATCTGGTGTAAAATTTTACTCAGATTTTCAATCTATCTTTAATGATCCCGAATTTACAAAAGAGAACTAAACAATGATAGTCACGAATTTTTTTATTTGTTTTGCTTTGCAGGAATTGTTTGAGCGCAGGAAATGGAATCTGTGATTTCACGAACACGATCAAGGTCAAATTCAAATGAAAAAAAAAACATACAAGTTACAGTTAAAATATTATTTATTTAACGAAAATCATACTTTTAGGTATCGATGTAAAGTGAAAATTTCCGCGGAATTCAAATTCGTTAAAATTTTTTCTCTATCTTCAACGATCTAGGAGACAGAAAAAAGAATTACATAACTCCATTTAAAACTTTGTTTCTTTTTTTCGTCCGCTAAAAAATCGTTCATCGGAAAATCAAACGGAAAAACGGAAAAAATAAATTTAGAATCTATCATCGTTTTATAGTGTTGCCATTCTAAGGAAAACAGTAATAATTAAATTCTTTTAAATTCATTTACAAATGTTATGATTAAATTTTAAAATTCGGGCTCGCACAAAATTGCAACATTTTGGACTAGCTGTCTGCCAAATCTCATTATTGTAAGTGCCATATATTCGTCATGACAATGTGCGTACCCGCACACAAACACTTCCTTTTATAGTAGTAGAGATGAAGTAAATCCCTTAGACCAGTGCTCCCCAACCTTTTTATCGCCGCGGACCGGATCAACGTTTGATAATTTTTACACGGCCCGCTGAGGGGGGACGTTGATTGTTTATATTTTAGATTGTTTTGATTTAAAAATTTTAATTTAATTGTATTTAAACATGACTTTAAAATAAAATACAGTTATACCAAACAATGAATATAAAGATTTAACATTTTAACTCACTAGAACGCTAAATCAATGAGAACCCTGAGCTTGTTTCATTGCAACGAGACGGTTTCATCTGGGGATAATAGGAGACAATGACACCCGAAGTGTGTTGCGTATGTCCAGTTTATTCCGTTGTTTTGTTTTGGTTGCTGTCACTGCAGAAAACACCGCTTCACACAGATATGTTGTTGGAAATGGCAATAGGGATTTAAGTGCTGTGGTGGCAATCTCAGGGGTATTCCGCCATGGACTTTAATCCAGAACACCGGCAGAGTTGTTGTCTCGAACGTAGTTTTTAGACCACCTTCATTTGCGATCTCCAGCAGTTGATATTCTTACACAGACATGCTAGATTCGCCTGATTTGTTGACAAATGGGTTACGGATGCATTCCTTACTAGTTCGAGGGTCTTTTCTGGTTGGGAAGCAGGGCTCAAACTCTTTTAAAAGCAAAGACAGGTGATCGTGTACCAACTGGAGGAATGAATGTTTAGGCTCAGTCTCGCCTAAAATCCCAGCTAATGTCTGAAACATGTCCAAAATGACTCTGTTCACGCGCCGTCCCCACAATTTCAGTTTGGCTTTAAATGCAGCTACTTTGTATGCCAACTTGAAAACAGCTATCACATTTGTCAAAATTGGAAAATAGAGACATACAGAATTCAGAAATCATATTTGAAGCTCTAGTAAAGAACAAATTTCAAGTTCTGACAGATGAGAACCGCACAAACCCGAGAGAAATACACCACAGTAAATAAAATTGAAATAATTTAACGTTCCTTGGGCGGACCGGTACCATTTGATCCATGGACCGGTACCAGTCCGCGGCACGGGGGTTGGGGACCACTGCCTTAGACTATTCAATGTGCTTCCGTTTTAATAGAAGTGTTATAATAGCAAGCTAATCGTTCACGAGCAGTATATAGAGGAAATACTGCATCTAGCTTCAACTGCACTATAAGCAAATCGTTTGTGAGAGGAAATGTGGAGTTACGGGGCCTGTCTTTAAGCAAACTTTATATCTTTACCATAATTTATAGCTTACATTTCCTTTACAATGAATTAGTTATATGTAGTGACACAAATTTATCCATTAATCCTCTGGGAACCGCCAGTGGTGCACTGCTGATTTTACTTCACACATACTTACTGATCAAAGAACCAGAGCTTTTGAAAGATTTCCATAGATTCTTTCAACCTCTAGGAATAATCTATTGCTCCTTTCCTCCGAATAGAATCATGTGGGACGATCTTATTGGTTCTTTCCTTGTAATAGTATATTTTGGAAATATTTCATTAATCTTTTATTTTGACTATAATCTTTTTGAAATGTCTTGTTGATCTTTTCTTTAGAATGGAAACATTTGGGAAGATTTTATTAGTCATTTCCTACGATAAGAATATAATCCTTTGGAGATATTTTATTTCTCCTTACCTTGAAATAGGATCCTTTGGAAGGATTTTATTGGTCCTTTCCTTAGATTAGATCCTTTTGAAATATTAGGCTGATCCTTTTCTTGGACAGAGTTTATTGCTCACTTCCACTAAAAGAATAAATTGGTGTTTCTTGGAAAATTTTCTCGCAACGCTTCGGCTCTACTCTTTGAATTGAGCTAACGAGACTCATTACATAAGAGAGGGCATATTTATTTGCGAAATACTTTCATAATTCCATTTAATGAACTTTCTGTTTTACGAACTTTCCTCACTTCGGATATTTTGATAAAAACCACGTCAACAGTAGTTATTTCTTGTTAATATCAATAATGCTAACTTTTATGTAACACATTGTGGATTCAACAATATTTTTCGTATTCTTTTCGTGGAAACTATTTTGCATCTTCATCTGAACGGAGAAGTCTACACGTCTGTGATACTGTAAAATAATACTCCTATGCAAACTTCTGAATAACACGTTGTGGTTCCCTTAATATTCTATGTGACTTATTCGCGTTATTCTTTTTTCAGTCTGAGCTCGAGCATTGAACCGGAACAATAGCTGCCATACTTTATGAGTTCAGAAAAGTGCCTACAATAGCCATCAAATAAACACTCCTCCAAATCATTTGAAATAAGATTTGAAAAGTAATTCCACTTCAGACCTGACGTTTAAGACTGCCAACCTCCATCCATTCCGGTAAGGATTTAACATACTTTTATTAAATAATAATGAAGCTGATTTAGACTAAATATTGCTTTCAATGTGTCAATGGTATCTCATAATACAAATATGTCTTTCCATACATGTAATACCTAATAAATACATATTTATTAGTAGTTAGATGTAACTTGTGATGTAAAAAGTTTCGCAAGTTTAGTAGTCTATCAAGCATGGCAAATGCCACGGTAGCCCAATTGGATGAGCAATCGGCGAGTTCGAATCAAATCAAAGACTGCCGTGTACAAAGGGGACTGGTGCACGTTAAAACTGTTGTGGCATCAAATGTCCTCACGAAGGCGTTGTGTGGAAATTTGTATAGCAGGCCTTTTACCTGCGAAGTCGCGAGAGGTGCACTTTTTCAAACACACCCGACATGTCTCAGACGGCACCGGAAGCAACAGAAATCCTGGCAACTAAGTCCTCGTCGGAGTCCATGGGCCTTTCGTAGACGAGACTTTTTAAATGACCCAACAGGAAAACGTCCAGACAGGAGATATCTGGTGAGCGTGCCGGCCAAGGTTGAGGCTACCGAGACCAATAAATCGCCCTGGGAATTTAGCGTCTAAAGCACTCCGAACATCCAAGCGGAAATGGGGTGGTGCTCCGTCATGCTGGAACCACATATGTGTTTCTATGTTGGCTGCAACAGGTTGAAGTTAGTCTGGCAAAACCTGTTGTAAAAATGTGAGGCATGCTCTGCCATGGGCCAATCATATGGTCAACCACAATTCCAGTCCAAACATTTACGCTGAAACGCTTCTGATAACCATGAGGACGTGTGTCGTACGGATTGTTAGATGTCCACACATGAAGGTTGTGCGGATTAGAAATGCCTTCACGAGGAAAGGTGCATTCATCTGTGAATAACATGTGTACTAAAATCAGGCTGCGCTGCTAGCTGTTGCAAAAATCAACGTGCAAGCTCGACACGTCGCGTATAATCTGCGGTTATCAAGGCTTGCACTTTCTGTGTAATCCTTCGTCCCGTAGTATTCGCCAAACAATTGTGGGGGGGGCACATTTACGGCACGGGAAACCTTTCGCGTGCTAATATTCGGACGATCTTCCATTACTTGCAGACTGTCGTCTACAAATTTTGGCGTCCGCACACTCTTGCCACGCCCTGTATTAATAATGCCAGTGACAAAGGATCCCGTTTCGCACAGGCACCGATCCAATCGCTCCGACATTTTTCGGTCTGGCACGTATCTTCTCGGGAAAGGCTGCTTGTAAAGTCTTTCACCTTCCAGAGTATTCCCATTCGCAAGACCATACACAAAATGCATGTCCGCCTTTTTATGATTACTGTACGTCGCCATGTCTTCTGAAATCCACGGTAGAAATGACAATGTGTAAGAACACTGGCGCGATCTATGCTTTCCATTAGAGCGCCGTCTAGCGGTTCACCGCTTGCTCTCCGCCTTTGCATTGTATGGTGAAAATTGCTTGTTTAGATGTTTTCTATCAACACTTAAATTTTAGCCCCTAAGTTTCGAAACACCCTGTATATAATAAAACAATTGGGTATGAATAATTATGTATAAAAAACCATTTAATAATTAAATTTAAGCACTCTTTCCCATCCCCCCCCCGTCCAAAAAAACAATTACAAGGAAAGGATTAAGAAATAAGTGAACTAATTGATGTGTTGTGAAAAAAAATAAAAGCAATTTTTTTCCGTAGAAAAAATTATTGATTCTATAATACATAGTACCCGATTCACTTCCGTAGAATCTACGGAGAATCAGTAGCAGTTGGTAAGGACAAAAACATTTCGATATTTTCCACGCGTTTTAAGATTTTAAACATGTTTTAACAAGTTCTTTAAGAAAGACAGCGGAGGAATGAATAGTTGAAACTATTTCGTCCAAAATAGTGTAACTCATGTCCATATTTTTGTTTCCTTCCAGGGAAACCAAGAGCAAGCCCTTTAACACCTGTCAAATGACGACGGATATCCGCCAGAAGAGGTCAACGGCTACACCCTTGTGTTCGTGCCCAACCTCCTCTCTGTAAATAAGTCAAAATTCCTGCCGGACACAAGGGGGCACGCTGTGGGGTTTCGGAAAGACGGATATACCGTTCGGGTTCAAGCTGGTTCATTCTTCTAAACCATTCCTGTATTATGTCGCCATTAATTTACTACATCAGTCAACCATCACAAAAACGAAACTTTTCCCATACGAATCCTGTGAAGATGAAGCGAAGTACGATCGAAGTAAGTCATCAATTTATTTCAACGATCACCTAGTGTTTGATTGTACAGCTAACTTTTATTTGAAGATTATTATCTTTAAAACCTGAAGCGTAATAACACAACCCCAATTTAAGGAAACTAATTTTTATTTAGTGACGTTTTTTTTTTTGGCAAGAGATCAATCAATGCATTTTTTCTTCCAAAATCCACAAATTTGG
Source organism: Metellina segmentata (assembly GCA_947359465.1). Classification (NCBI taxonomy): domain Eukaryota; kingdom Metazoa; phylum Arthropoda; class Arachnida; order Araneae; family Tetragnathidae; genus Metellina; species Metellina segmentata. The sequence continues at coordinate 44,308,851 of OX375880.1, forward strand.
AACGAATTATTAGTTTTATTACTTTTCCCCCCAGTTGGACAAGTTTGATTTGAGGCAATTAAGCACTTGGGCACATTTGACAACCGAGACTCGTCATGCACTTGTTATGCCTAAGTTACGGATGACGTCGTCTAATTTGTCATTCAATCTAGGACACAATTAAACACGAACATTCTTGTTCACGGCAAAAGTGATTGGTGTGTTACGAGACTCTCCTTGAATCAAATTATTCAAGCGTTCTCTACAAAAAAATACTTTATTTAATCTAACTATATATATAGATGTATTTATACGGCTGCGCTATCAAATATTCTTGTTTTGGAATGAACCCGGAGATCAGAAGCTGAGCGATCTCTCTCATACTATTGACCTTCTTATCAAACGAAAATATAGCAGTAACTAGTGTGTAAACGATAATACGAAAATATAACAGTAACTAATTTGCAAACGATACTCCGAGCTACGTTTTAAAATAAATCTGTACCCAAGGGGTTAAAATGATCTGTGTATAATTCAAGTTCTAAACCAATTTTCATATTTTCCACGTGTTTTTAAGGATTTTAAAAATGTTCTAGTCGATCTTTACAAAAGACAACGGAGGAATAAATTGAATTAATTTTGTCCAAAATGGTGTAACTCATGTGCATATCTTTGTTCTCTTCCAGGAAAGCTGATAGCAAGCCCATCAACACCTGTCAAGTGACGACGGATATCCGGCCAGAAGAGGTCCGCAGCTGCACCCTTGTGTTCGTGCCCAACCTCCTCTCTGTAAATAAGTCAAAATTCCTGCCGTACACAAGGGGGCAGGTTGTGGAGTTTCGGAAAGACGGATGTATCGTTCGGGTTCAAGCAGCTTTCATTTTGGGTTGGGCAAAAAACATGTCGAATATTTCAAGACCTAATAAAAACAATTGTCAACCCTGAACCGACTTGTGTCTCATTCAAGATCAATGTATTCATTTTCAAATCATAGCTTAACTCTACAAGTGGTTTCGACGAGATATCTCGTCCACCGAGATTTGATCCATTTCGCTAGAGTTGAGATATCTCGCCAAGATATTATTACCGAGATCTGTTTAATTTTCTTCAAATGACCAGATAACTCATCCATCAAAATCTGATCAGCTTTACTTAAGATCTGGTCAGCTCGTCGAGACAACTACTAAGAGGGTTAATTCAGGTTCACCTTTCCAGCTGAAGAAAAATTAACCCCCTTTTAAGTTTAAATTTCACGCAGATAAACCTTTCAAATGCACACGGGTCAGAAACTTTTACTGAGGTTCAAGCAACACCCTTCTATAGATAAAAAAGCCTCACGACGGGAGGAATGACATCACGACAGTTAGGCTTTCCAAAAAATACGAAACGTATCCTACGATTATTGCTGCTTTTGGTAAAGATAATCTATAGTTGATTAAACTTAATCTTTGTTTTTCGTAAGATTAATGAATTAGGTGCATTCTATAAGGTGTTTTTTACTGTGTCTGTACATTTTAAGTGATTAAATTTTGCAAAAACCACTATTATTAACCATCGAAACATAAATATCTAAAGCATTTATAAGTGTATAGTTGATAACATGTAACTAAATTTAAAATTTGCCTCGTTTCTTTTGATTTAATCGAAAAAACACTGCAGTTGAAGAGAAAAAAATGAAGGACTGAAATACAATTATTAAGGGCGTTAATATTAAAAATTAAATATATATCATCAAAAACAAGGTCAATAAAAATCAAATCTATCTGTTTTTTTTAATCAATTCTCTACAAACTTTTAATATTTTATTTATTACTTACTACTTTAAAAATATCAAATTACTGTTTGGATAAATACAAGAACAAATGTAATTTAAATTACATTTGTTGATTTGATGGCATGAGTGTAAAGTAACAACAAAACAATTATCAACAAAATCTCCTCTACCCCCTAAAATGTCTAGACGAGTCAAAAAATGCCAATGAAAATTTTAATTGCAGATTCAAAAATTGTTTAATTTATTAATTATTAGATTCTACTGGTGTATTAAGTTACACTTATAAATTACTTTTATGTTGCACTCACTCTTTGTCCGTTTTAGGGTAAATGTCAACTTGCAAATACAAAATTACATCAAAATATATTACAAATCTATATTAAATCAATTTCTAAAAAACCGTATGCACCCTATTTTTAGAGGAAAGATCACTTAAAAATTTAAAGTGTGAAAAAAGTATTCTTGATTTAATAATTTATATAAAGGAGATATAAATCGACCAACCCTGCAAATAAATCATGACAGAAAATCAAAATACGCGTAACAGATTGAAACAAACTCTTTATTCGGTGGTACATAAGATATGAATGCCTACAAGAAATATTTGAATGATTATGATGAACACCAAAGCTTTGATATATTTTAATGCTGATTTAAAAGTATGTTCAGAAACATTTTTCAAAATGAAACTACAAAGATATTGGTTATACAATACAGATAAAAATAAAACTATATACATAAAATGTTAAAATATCTGATATTAACTAACTTTATTATTAAATTATGAAATACTTTTGCACTTTTAATTTCCAGATATGCATAAAAAACTCATTTAATGAGAGCCAAGCTCATTATTCATTACTCTTATTTTAATAATAGAAAGAAATCAAGCAACACAAAAATTTTAAAACATCACCAGTTCCTGAAATAAAATATTTACATTTTCACATAAAAGGTCATTTCAATTTTCATTAAAAAAAAAATGTAAATAAGCAAACTAATAATGCAATGAAAAGTTAGAGGTAATTGTTACATTACTTATTGAAGTCTTATTTTTTTGTCAACAGTTTTGTGATTGCAAAAGCAGTTGTAGTAGCTTTTTAGATCTTCTTTAATAATGCTGCACTGAATTTCTGCTCAAAACAACATTTTGTTAGAAATGAGAGACCGGTATTCATTTCGGTTCTTTCTGACGAGGTTGCAGATTCTTTCACACTTTGCATTCGAATGGGGGATGATCAGAATAGAAAGAATAATTTTGATCTATCTAGCGAATTTTAGAAAACCACATCAGCCTCTCTTATTTTAAGTACTTCAAACTGTTTATGTCCTATTATTATCAGATAAATCTTCCATCTGAAGACAATAAAACTTCTTTTCCAACTCGTCCATTGCTTTTGTCTTTGAACTCATCAAGTCCGGTCGAACATTTTAGTGGATGATTGCAGAGAATATAATATTTTGATAGCTCGATCGAAATATTAAAAATCTGTACAAAAGACATCCATCCGTAAATCTAAAATTTAGTTGAAATCCGTAAAAGTTGGCAAACATGCCCAGGTCATGTCAGGTAAATACATCCTTTGCCAACACGACGTTACATTTATCTTCTGGATGCTTTTAGTTCCGAAATCAATTGACAACAGTTGTAACGCTAGACGTTTCCTGCATGTCCCTCACTACTGTTATAAGTTTAAAAATTCCCGTCAAAACGCTAATTTTTTCTTAAGCTACACCTTTACAAGTATTACTAATCTTAGCGTGTGAATGCGTTTTATAAAAACTAAGGTCTGTTAAGATTTTTTGAAGGACTCTGTAAATACTAAGGTTTAAGGGTTCTAAAATGAAAAATCAGGTTTCTCAAGGCTCGTGGGATTCTTGTGATAAATAAATGAGCATACATTGATGCAGTGAGCTAGTTTTGAGCCAAATCAAAAATATTGTTAGTTTCAAGTTTTCAAAATATTTCTACAAATACAGTATTACAAATGCATGAATCAATTTTCGTTTTAATATCCTTCAAGATTCCAGAAGCATATCGACAATTTTCGTTAGGTTTTAGACTTCCAATTTTTACAGAATGTTTCATAACATTGTTTTCAAATTTTGTCATATCCCACAAAAGCTAAGGTAATTTATAGAATTTTATACCCAAGGAACACTATTAAGCAAAATTAAATATACTTGGAATATTTATACATCATAAAAGTCACATGTTATATTACATTAGATACTTTTAATTAGATCTCAAAAATATTTTTAGAAGCAAACAAATATTGATATAAGAATTTCCTTTGAAAAATACATAACACACATAACAAATTCCAGAACAAATAATGCTTTTAAACATTCAAAATGCTCATAAAAAATAATACATAACTTAAATTAACAAATTTGAGAGAAAAATATTTGATAAATCAGGTGCTAAGGTAAAGGAATGTTAACACAAATAAATTCAAGTTTGGAAAATTAACATTCATGGAAATTATATTATACATGGACATTATGCACCACAGCAAACAATTTTTTAACTGTGCAAAACTTTGTGTCATCTAGCTATTAATATTTGAATCTTTCACGCCTTTTTCTAACGGTTTTGGTATAAGCCTAAAAATCTCCCAAGCACACATTCTCAAATGAAACTTTTAAATTAATCCAAATTTGATGGGACTGTTCAGATGAGTGGAAAGACAATAATTTTAATAGAATGAAGTACATGGCGTATTTTTTTAGGAACATAACTCAAAATTCAATGCAATGAATGTAATAATTAACTAGTTTTACTTCTGCTAATATAGATATGTTAAATAGATATACATGTGATGCCTTTTATTTCAATTGGCTGAATAAGTAACTATGCAAAAATTATATCTTGAGCAATCTTAATCAAGTATGGACCATAATTATAAGGTTTCCTGGTATTAAAACTTCTAACAAATACATTTTATTTGACTGATATAAAATCAAGGCAATTTTATGATAACATATTAAACCTGTAAATTCAATTTCAAAACGACATCACATTGAAGATGAAGTTAATTAGTGAGGTAATTCAGTTTACAAAAGGAGTTAAAATGCTATGCACTATGTTTGAAACATGGCTCTTGCTACATAAAATTTTAGAATCCTGTTTATAGAAAATAATTCATATTCTGGAAAACTTATGTTTGGATCATAGCATAAATATAGATGCTTAAATAAAATTTAGTACAAGCTAAGCAATTACCGGTTCTATGAAAGAGAAACATTAATAATTGAAATTCAGAAGTTTGAAGTGAATTGGTACACTTCTGGTATAAAAAGACATCATTTGTAGAATAAAAAAAATCAGACATATTTTATCATAAAATAGGACTAGGTAAATCCTTGTCAGTAACTTTATCAACGATGATTTCAATGCTTTATGCAAAAGAGTTCCATAATTAGAACAGATAAAGTTTAAAAAAGGATTAAAAATTGCATGTATTACTTTGAAGCTACTTAAGTTAATTGTGGAACTGGTTTGCCAATAAATAGTTAATAAATACCCATTGCAAAACTAATTTAAATAAAAACTAAATGTAGAATGTGTTAGATGCATGATTAGAAATAGGTATAAAAATTCCTGAGATAAAATTTTAAAAGTATTTAATGTTTTTTAATTATGAATTGTATTTTCTGAATAAGGAGAGTACATATGAAAAAATTTTGATTTTTTAGTCAGATTATTTTAAAACAATTTTAGTTTTTTTTTCACCATGAAGTCAATTGTTTTGAGACTCTTAAAGAAAGTTGCAGGGGATTTAAAAGTTCATATTGAGAATGATTTCCATCCTTTAAAATTTAGAGAATAACAATCATTTAACTAAATTACATACCTGTTTTTGTCTAGAAATTAGGAAAAATTTATTTTTTTGTAATTTACATTTTCAGTGAGTTTTTTTGTGATTAATTAATTGTTTCAACAATAGCTGATAACTTTAAAAAAATGTAATCTTTTTTCCTGTCATCGTATCACTTACAGTTACTAAATCTCAAATTCCAGAACACACATTTATTTTTAAATCACATTTCACAATTTGTATATTTATTGCACACATATAATTTGTAATATAAATAGAGAAAGTTGAATTCTAGACTTTAAAACAAAGCACACTAAAAACATTTATAAAAATGTATCGAACTGATTTGTAATCTGTATTTAAGATACAACACCAAGTCTTCATCATGCATTGAGCTACAATTGATCAACAACTAGAGTAATGAATACAACTTTCGAATTTTCCATTTATAAATTTCAGATAAAAAGACTCTAGCACCATTTCCCAATCTTCCTTGAAATTAAAGGAATTACTAATACATAACTTCTTTCTGCTCCTAAACTTGGAGTATTTTCAAAATTCTTGTAGGGAATTAGTTTACGGCAAGGACAAATACTATAGCTATAAATTTAAAGAATTTTACACATTCTATGCTCATAAAATTTTGCACAGAAGCAAAAACATTTGACAGAACAGCACAGCTGTGATTCAATTTCAAAGATAAACTTAGAACTGTAATGTAGATAATAAGCTGACAATGAGTGATAAACTACATGTGTTAGACAATTATCTACCAACTAATTTAGTAAACCTCAACTACAGTACATTAAAAATAACAAAACATTATTATTTTCATAAATATTGTTCCACAGTCTCTCAATTGCAAGTTACATTTTAATTCAATACATGAATTGTAAAATCTACCAATTGCTTTAAAAACTAAAAGTGATTTTCTATGAACATTTGGGACTCATTAACAGCAACAAATTTTTCAAAGTGAAGCATATTGCACTAGGAAGGATTGTAAACTCCTGGTCTGGAGGCCTAAACATAAATTGTGCACTAGAGTTATCCCTCTCCAAGTTTAATGACATATCTGGAAATTATTACGCTTTAAAGCTGTAAATCTCAATCAATTTAAATTTAGTTAGCTATTTATTTCAAACTACAATTATAATTCCTTCTGTTGAATAATCATTTCACGCAATCAGTATTTTATTTTCTGCTGCGCCAGGATATATTTGCTGAACATCAACTATCCTTGATATATTGTATGCTATTACACAGACTTGTTTCATAAACACAGGAGTAAAATCATTCAGATGTTTTTTATGCAACAATAAAACTTTATTTCATAATACTTTTATGTCATAAAATCAGATAAAAAGTTTAAATATTGAGCAAAATAAACATAGAACGATATTAGTTTTTCAGATCTTTAGTAGAATGAAATATACTTACTACATGGTAGTTTTATGTGCAAGCTAACAATCCCTATAACAAAACACAAAAATCAATTTGAAGTGCATTGCATATAAAATCAGTCATTCAGCTAGTTGCTCAGGCTGATCTTAAGACAAAAAATTCCCATATTATAATATGAATTATTTTAATTCTAATTTGGTGAAATGATAAAGACTGAAATCTATTCAATTCATTCGGACTCTGGCAAGTAAGCACGTCACGTGATTTCAGATGAGTCTTCTTAGATTAGGTAAAAGCATTGATTTCTATTTTGCGATACAAATAAATTCCTATGGTGCAGGCAAATGGCAACCTTTCATCTAGCAAAATTATACCTCTCTACAAGTGGACTCGTAACAGGTCACTTGCCTTCTCATCAGAGCTGCACTACATTAACAGCTAATAATAACAAAATAAATCAAAAACTATTTAAAGGTAATACTGAGAAAAAGAGAAAACTGCTGCAGTGAAACACTTTTGGGGTTTAAAATAATAAAAATATAAAAATCTAAGGATTTTTATTTGTTCATATATAACTGGCCTCTCTTTAAATGCAAATAAAGAATTTGGGAATCTTAATAAATAATGAATTCCGTCAAACAAGATTAGATCGCTGCAAACGCATATATACAGACATATAAAATTTTAAGTCTTCTGGTTAATTCATATATTATTCAGATATGTAGACAGGGCAGATTTTTAACATACTTTAAAATTTTACACATTGAAAACATTGTTTTAGAACTAAATTTGGAACTTCTGCATTACGAAAAGCTTGTTATGTTTGTTATCCGCTGCACTAATGGAAACTTACAAATTCATTGAGTCAAGCAACTTCGCGAACAAACCTATTTTATTCGTACATCACATGGATTCGTACATACATCGCATCACAAGAAAAAAGAACAAACATTTCTTTTCCTTATATATATATTTTTAACTAAAACAACAAGTTGAGTGGTTTACTTACAGCAACCCTATTTGCAATTAAAATATTATTACTATGCCTACTAGTGACGCTACATTACTAACCCTCCAGTAACTCAAGTTACGATACATACATATGTAGGAATACTAGACAACGGTAGTTGTCTACTAGTCTGGAAAGAACTCATTATAAGAGCAACGAGACTGGTAGGAGTCAGTTGCATTGTAGTAGGAATGCAAGGCAAGACTGTCACGAGCCATTCACATTCTGGTATTCAGTTACGAGAAAATTAATAGAACAGACACTTTTTCCCCTGGACGCCATTGAGAGCTGACGTATTTTTTCCGAGCAGAGACGACTGCTGCCGATAATGACGGAACTTTTTTGAAATATAACTCAACTGTACATAATAATTGTATATATTTATTCATTAAATGTCAATGTGCTGTAAGATTCGAAGTCTTTAATATAGACCTTACCAAACAGAACAACACGAATCTTACAAAAAATGAGGGTTCGACCGCGATGTGAAAAACCGTTGACGACCGCGACGATTCTCCTCCTTCGTACGAGGGCTTGAACGACGGATTAGCAGACCCCGAAAGCAGTGACGATTGAACCGGCCGGCGGAATGTTTTGACTACCTATGCAAACCTGGACTTGTGTTTTAATCATCTGCAAGAACAGTTTCATGACTTCTCCTGACGTGGTGCTGATGATAGACTGAAACGACAAAAAAGAAAACGCGTAGACGAAAAAGACGAGTTGACGGAAAAGACGGATAGAAGGAACTTTCGAAACTGTGAGTACAGAATTTTGTTTTAATTGATGACATGGCATATTTAACTAAGGCCCGAAAAGCAGATTTGCTAACATTGATTGACGAATTAGGCCTAATAGTGCCAGCGAATCCCAAAGTAGCGCAGTGCTCGAAACTTATAATAGATTCTGAAAATTATGACGAGGAGATAACAAAAAATCTGTTGAGTGTTATTAGAACTGAACGCGAAGAGAAAATTGAAGCCGAAAAACGCGCAGAGAAAATTGAAGCCGAAAAACAAGCCCGCGCAGAGAAAATTGAAGCCGAAAAACGCGCAGAGAAAATTGAAGCCGAAAAACGCGAATTCGAATTAAGGAAACTCGAAATCGAAACTGCTAACAGACAAGGCAACAGTTATGGTAAAACTACCAGCCTATACAATAACGATTTATTGAAATTGATTAACCGTTACGAGACGAATAAGGATATTAGCTGTTATTTAACTTTATTTGAAAGACAGATTAGTCGTATCGAAATACCAAAAACGGAATGGGTTACACATTTGTTGGGGTTACTCCCATTGGATTTGGCTAATCTTATCACGCGTGAGCCTGACGAAAAGGCTAATGACTATGAAAATGTCAAGAGATTATTGTTGAAACGTTTTAAATTAAATCCGGAACAATTTAGGCAAAATTTCCTTTCGCATAGAAAAGAAGCGTCTTCTACTTGGAATGACTTTGCTCATGATCTGAAAAATTTCTTTGAAGAATGGACGAGTGGGTTGGAAGTATCAAATTACCAAGACCTTAAAGAACTCATGATTACCGATCAACTAAAACGAAAAATACCCAATGACGTTCGAGACCATTTTATAGACGAGCTACCGAAAATAACGAAAATAGACCAACTCGTCAATAAATTAGACGAATATGATGCGGCTCGATGTCATTTAAAAACCAATAGAGATTCGAAAACATCAGACGATAAATATAAGAAGCGTTTCAATAGGGATTTTGACAAATTAAAGCCTCGATCTTTCGTGCGCCCTGAACAAATTAACACCAATCATATAAAATGTTACAACTGCAATGAATATGGACATAGGTCGATAAATTGTGAAAAGAAAACTGAGGGTGTGAGATGCTTTAAATGTAAAAATTATGGGCACAAGGCCGACGTGTGTCCCAAAAGAGATGTAAATAGAACTTTAATTAATAGCCCTTTTAATTCTCGTACTAAGCTTAGAAAATATGTTGAAATGTGCGGGAAAAGATCTAATGCGCTAATCGACACAGGAAGTGATGTGTCAATGATAAAATATGAATTTTATGTTGAAATTGGATCCCCAAAATTGAGTTTTGATAATGTGACTTTAATGGGTATAGGAGGAGAACACATTTCTCCTCTAGGTTTCTTTTCTACAGAAATTATTATTGATGAATGCATTATTGTTACTGATGTTTATGTTTTAAAAAATTTACCTGATCATATTGTTCTTGGGTTCGATTGCATAAATAAGTTAAATCTTACTTTATCAGAGAGCGGACTTCATGTTTTGAGCAGACGCGATAATTTTCGAGTGAATTACGCAAGAATTGTTAATTTAGCGAACACTTCAGATTCAACTAAAATTCAAACCGAAACTCATCTTGAAGTAACTAATCGTCTGGAACCAAACTCTAAGTTGGAGACAAAACGAACCATAGCAGAGGATAACAAATTTCTAAATCCAATTCCTAAAGAGGACGTTCCATTATACACTTATCACATTGATTTCATAGGTCCGTTACCTTCAACATCTAAGAACTATCAGCATATCTTCACGGTAGTAGACGCATTCACAAAATTCACTTGGTTATATCCTACCAAATCTACGACATCAGGTGACGCAATAAATAAACTCAAACAACAACAAAATAGTTTTGGAAATCCTGCGAGGATAATCTCGGATAGAGGATCCGCTTTTACATCTAAAGAATTTACAGATTTTTGTTGCGAAAACGGGATTGAACACCTAAAAATCACAACAGGAATCCCAAGAGGCAATGGACAAGTAGAAAGAATGCACAAAACCCTGATTCCAGTGTTATCCAAACTTTCAATTGAAGAACCGATCAAATGGTTCAAACACGTTGACGCCGTACAAAGAATACTCAATAGTACAACCTCCAGAAGCACAAGATGGACACCCTTCGAACTTTTGACAGGTGTGAAAATGCGAAACAAAGAAGATCTCAGGATAGTCCAGCTTTTAGAAGAAGAATATACTGAAGTTTTTCTAGAGAAGAGGAAGAAATTAAGAGACGATGCCAAAGAGAATATCCTAAAAATTCAGGAAGAGAATAAAAGAACGTATGATAAGAAGAGGAAGAAACCTCATCAATACAAAGAGGGCGATCTTATTGCTATTCAGCGGACTCAATTTGGTGTCGGAATGAAATTACGACCGAAATTCTTAGGACCATATCGAGTGAAGAAAGTGAAACCCCATGATCGCTATGACGTTGAGAAAGTTGGAAACCATGAAGGACCGAACTTGACGTCGACAGCAGCTGACCATATGAAGTCGTGGTTCAATAACTAATACTGAATCAATGTATTCCCAGATACTGTTTTGTGTTTTTTTTTTAGGTTTGTCGTGTTCCTTTCGAGGACGAAAGATCATCAGGATGGCCGATTGTAGGAATACTAGACAACGGTAGTTGTCTACTAGTCTGGAAAGAACTCATTATAAGAGCAACGAGACTGGTAGGAGTCAGTTGCATTGTAGTAGGAATGCAAGGCAAGACTGTCACGAGCCATTCACATTCTGGTATTCAGTTACGAGAAAATTAATAGAACAGACACTTTTTCCCCTGGACGCCATTGAGAGCTGACGTATTTTTTCCGAGCAGAGACGACTGCTGCCGATAATGACGGAACTTTTTGAAATATAACTCAACTGTACATAATAATTGTATATATTTATTCATTAAATGTCAATGTGCTGTAAGATTCGAAGTCTTTAATATAGACCTTACCAAACAGAACAACACGAATCTTACACATATACATAAATATAAACAGAAGCTATTCACATTCCTCATACACATAATATAAGGTGCATATTGAAAAACACTTAAAATAAAACACAAGATTAGAACTATACGTATATAAAAATAAGTGCATGAAGAATTACCATTTTTACAAGTATTAAAATCAATCTTGAAATCTGACTGGTTTTTTTACCTGTCTACCGCTTCTCGAGACTTTGGAGGGAATTACCGGAGGTTTACAGGGAACTGTGGTATTGTCCATATTTAGTATATAAGCAGATTTAAGCCTATCAACAGAGATATTTACTTCTCTACTTTTAATTACAATAGTAAAATATTTATCCTTTTTATACTTAACCAAGTAGGGTCCTTGGTAAGGTGGTTCGAGGGCCTTTTTGACACGGTCGACTCTTACAAACACATGCGTGCACGAACTCTAGTCCCTGTGCAGGAAGGGTTTTGGCTGTGTATGCATAGATGTCACTGGTTTTATTTCCTCCATACACTTTTGGATTCTCGCCACGAAGGTATCAGGGTCCATATTGGTGGTAGGTGGGTCAAAGAATTCCCCAGGCAACTGGATGTTAGTGCCGTACACCATTTGGGCAATGGAGTAATTGCTGTCTGGTTTGACAACAGCTCTCAGCCCCAGCAGTACTGTGGATAAAGTTTCTGTCCATCTGATGTCGTCGTGGGCCTTCAGTGCACCTTTGAGAGTTCTGTGCAAACGTTCAATTTTTCCGTTGCACTGTGGGTGGTAAGGGGTTGTGTGCGATACTCTTGCACCACATATCACTGCTAGGCACTGAAATAATTGAGACTCAAATTGCCTCCCTTGATCCGTAACAATTTGAGCAGGTACCCCAAACCAACACACCCAGTGTTCGTAAAACGCTCTAGCCACCATTTCTGCTGTGCTGTCTGGCAGAGGAACAACTTCCATCCATGACGAAAATCTGTCTATGCATGTCAGGCAGTACATCATGCCTTCTGATGGTGGAAGTGGACCTATCAGATCGATGTGCACCACGCTGAATCTTGAATCCGGCACTTGGTACTCACCGAAGGCAGATCGATTATGTCTGTTTACCTTGCAACGTTGGCATGGCAGGCATGCCTTGGCCCATTCTCGGACTTGCTTGTTTATCCCTGGCCAGACAAACTTTTCCGTCATCAATTTTACAGTTGTCCTGATGCCGGGGTGGGAGAAGCCATGAATCTGTTTAAACAACGACTGCCGGAACTCTTCAGGAATTTAAGGTCTGATATGTGGTGTGGAAGTATCACACCATAATATCTTTCCAGATGGTAGGGTTGATGGTTGGAACTTTAGAGACAAATTACTATTTTTAAGCTGTTTTAGCTCCTCGTCCTGCAGCTGCTTCTTGGCTATGGTCCGGTAGTCTATGATCGAGACTTCCTCAATTCTGGACAGTGCATCCGCCACAATATTGTCCTTACCACTAATGTGGTTGATGTTAGTAGAGAACTGGGAGATATATTGAAGATGGCGTTGCTGTCTAGGTGAAGCTTTATCGTTCTTTTGTTGAAATGCAAAGATGAGAGGCTTGTGGTCGGTAAAGATGTGGAAATCACGACCTTCCAGCATGTACTTAAACTGCTTAATCGCCATATAAATTCCAAGCAGCTCTCGGTCGTAAGTGTTGTAACGTTTCTGTGTCTCGTTCAGCTTCTTCGAGTAGAACGCTAGTGGTCTCCATTGATTGTTTTCCCACTGCTGCAGTACGGCTCCTACTGCCCAGTCTGATGCGTCTGTGCATAAGGACAGTTTACAATCAGATTTAGGGTAACAGAGGAGGGTAGTTTGAGCTAGATCAGACTTGCACTTCTCAAATTGAGCAATTGTTTCCTCAGTCCAAGGAACCTTTCGCTTGTCTTTCTTTTTGGCACCCTTCAACAGTTCGTGGAGTGGAGCTTGTGTCTTGGTAGCATCTTTCAAATACCTTCTAAAAACATTTATCATACCTAAGAATGCGCGATGGTCTTGGATCGTGGAAGGGAGCTTGAAATGTTTAATAACTTCAACCTTCGATGGCAATGGTTTGGAACCTTCAGCTGTTATGAGATATCCTAAGTATTCCACTTGTTTGGCACCGAGCACAGATTTCGACAAGTTTATTTGTAATCCATACTGCTGAAATCTGTCAAACACCATCTTGAGGTGTCGCTCATGCTCCTCTTCTGATGATGACGCGACGAGGACATCATCCAAGTAGGAGAACACAAAGTCTAGTCCAAGTAAAACTTCAGTTATGAAGCGTTGAAAGGTAGAGGGGGCATTCCGAAGGCCGAAACTCATGACGTTAAACTCGTAGAGTCCAAACGGAGTTGTGATTGCGGTCTTGGGCCTATCTTCTTCGGCGATGGGGATCTGGAGTATGCTTTCACTAAATCCAATGTTGAAAACACACATTTCCCACTTAAGATTGAATGGAAGTCCTCAATCCTGGGAATGAGGTAGCCGTCAGGAACTGCTTGGGAGTTTAGCAGTCTGTAGTCTCCACAGGGCCTTAATGTCCCATCTTTCTTGTTGACGAGGTGCAGGGGGCTGGACCATTGCGACTTGGATGGTCTGATGATGTTATTGTCCAGCATAAATTTGAATTCACTTTTGGCCAGCTTAAGCTTATCAGGAGCCAACTGTCTGCATCTTGAATAGACTGGCTGTCCCGTGGTGATTATCTGGTGCTCTACATTATGTTTAGAAATTCTATTAATTAAATTAGGTTTGGTTAAATCAACATACAAATTCAATACGTTGAAATACTTAGAAGATTTATTTATGGTGCTCAAACTAACATCCTCTTTGATAGCAGCAACTTACTCAATAGTTGAGAGGTCTGTTACACCATCAATGAGTTTTCTATTGTGGATGTCAATGATTAACTGAAATTTGTTCAAAAAATCTGTACCAAGAATACCTTTGGACATCTAAGCTACCACAAATGGCCATTGAAATACTCTGCGTAACCCCAAATCCAAGGTAAGCACTTTAATGCCATACGTTGGAATGGGGGTACCATTGGATGCATACAGCTAATAACTGCACACGTTGGTATCTGTTTTTGAAGGCGCGATGATGGAAATGTCTGCACTACTATCCACCAACGACTTTCGTCCCGTTTTTCTGTCATGGACAAATAGACGGAAGGTGCGGTTAGGTGGATCCTTCGCAGTAGAGTCGCCGCTGGCTCTACTGGCGCGTGGAGTTTTCCTGCGACTTCCAACTGCATGGAGGTGTGCACTTTTCTGGGTAGCATCTTTTCCCGAATCGATAGTGGTAATAACAGAGAGACCCATTGAGATCATACCGCTTCCTGGAACGGGACCTACTCCTGTTCCTGCGAAATTGACGGTCCGGGTTGCGTTGCCTGGGCTGAGCTGATTGGCCGACACTTAAGGCAGCAATTTGCCTTTCCAACCCCTGTATTTTGATAAACAAGGCTTCATACAGGGATGGTGGTGCAGCGGCTTCGGAATTTTTTCCAACAGCAGCCATCTCAAAATGGGGATTGATTTTAAATATTTTGTCAGCCATATCTGCCATTTTGTCCAAGGTGCCATCACTGACGACTAGCACATTTCGCACATGTGGTAGCATTTTATGTAACCAGAGTGTGCGCAGAACCTGGTCAGAGAAGTCTAGCTCGGTGCCTGTTTTGTCAGGAACAAGGCTTCTCATCTTCCGCAGTAGTTGGCTGGGTTTTAAATCCCCCAACTCAACCCCGGTCAGCAGTCTGTTGATTTTGATATCAGCCACTGAAAGACGTGTGATTGGAGACGAAGTACAACGGATGCTAAAATAAGACGTGATACAGCCATCAACCAGTCCATGGTCATCTCCAGTCGTACTTGTGAAAAAGAAAAAGGGTGAATGGCGCTTTTGTGTCGATTACAGAAGATTGAACAAGGTCACTAAAAAAGACGTCTATCCACAACCACGCATCGACGACGCTTTGGATTGCCTAGCTGGTGCACAAATTTTCTCTATGATGGATTTAAAATCCGGTTATTGGCAAATAGAGGTTGATGATAAAGATAGAGAAAAGACAGCCTTTGTAACGTCAGATGGTCTTTATGAATTTAAAGTCATGCCATTCGGATTATGTAACGCCCCCGCTACATTTGAACTGATGATGGACACTGTACTACGAGGCCTGAAGTGGAATATCTGTCTTTGCTACCTATATGACATCATTGTGTATGCACCGAATTTCCAAGAACATCAAATACGCTTGAGGAAGGTTTTGAAATGTATCCAAGAGGCCGTACTGACGCTAAATTCCACCAAATGCTCATTTGGCAAAAAGAAACTAACGATACTGGGAAACCTTGTTGATCAACATGGAATCTATCCCGATCCACAAAAGATAGCCGCTGTAAAGAATTTTCCTGTTCCAGAAAATATCGCAGATGTTCGAAGTTTTCTAGGCCTGTGCTCGTATTACCGACGATTTGTCAAAAAATTCGCTGATATTGCAAAACCCCTGCAGGATTTATTGAAGAGAGATGTGAAGTTTTCTGGGAGTACTTCACAGAAGGAATCTTTTTCAACTCTC
This sequence comes from Metellina segmentata, assembly GCA_947359465.1. Lineage (NCBI taxonomy): Eukaryota > Metazoa > Arthropoda > Arachnida > Araneae > Tetragnathidae > Metellina > Metellina segmentata. The sequence goes on from OX375880.1 coordinate 44,325,174, forward strand.
AAAAAATTACTAACAAGTGAACCTGTTTTGGGACATTTCCTTCCAAATGCAGAAACGAAGATACATTCAGACGCTAGTGGTTATGGCATCGGCGCAGTACTAATACAGATCCAAGATGATAAGGAAAGACCGATAGCCTACGCATCCAGGTCCCTGACAGCCGCTGAAAAGAACTATTCTACAACCGAAAAGGAGTGCCTTGCTGTCATCTGGTCGATCAGTAAATTCAGACCGTATCTCTTTGGAAAACCCTTTACCGTAGTAACGGATAACCACTCTTTGTGCTGGCTAGCCAATGTTAAGGACCCATCTGGAAGACTTGCGCGATGGGCTTTAAGGTTGCAGGAGTACGACATCACCATAGTCTACAAGAGCGGTCACAAACATTCCGATGCCGATTCGCTGTCGAGAAAGCCCCTTCTCGAAACAGTAAACGAAAACGGTGATGAAATCCCCTTCCTTTCAGCCATCACAGATTACAGAAAAGAGCAGCTAAAAGATAAGCAGCTGAATCCCATAATTAAAAATCTTAAAAGAGGTGGCGGATACCGAAGTTATCAACTTAGAAACGGTGTGGTTTACAAAAGAAACTATGATCCTATGGGACAGCAGTGGCTCTTGGTCGTTCCGAAACAACTCCGCAGCGATGTCTTAAAGAGTCTTCATGATGCCCCAACCGCCGGTCACCTCCGATTCGCCAAAACCTACGACCGAATAAGGAGGAAATACTATTGGCCAGGACTATATGGGAGCACACGCCGATATGTGTCACATTGCCGAGAATGTCAAAGACGAAAATCTCCTTCGCAATTGCCACCGGGGCAACTTCATCCGATCAGACCCCCTGACATACCATTTGCCAAAATTGGGATTGATCTACTTGGACGCTTTCCAGTTACCCGAAACGGAAACCGCTGGATCATTGTTTGTACAGATTACCTTACGAGGTTCACTATCACAAAAGCATTACCAACTGCTGAGGCCACGGAAATCGCTAAATTTATAGTCGAAGATATCATACTGAAGCACGGTGCTCCCAGAGAAATGATAAGTGATCGAGGACGTTCATTCTTATCCAATATTGTGAAAGACATCAATCAATTGTGCCAGACGTCTCATCTTCTGACAACATCCTACCATCCACAAACCAATGGCTTGTCAGAAAGATTTAACAAGACATTGGCAGACATGCTGTCCATGTACGTAGACGTCGAGCAAAGAAATTGGGATACGATCCTACCCTTTGTGACTTTCGAATATAATTAGGCAAAACAAGACACCACAGGGTTCAGTCCATTTTTTCTCGTTCATGGCAGAGATATCCAGACACCTCTAGACGTTATTCTTCCGCTCAATACAGAAAATCACGACGATAATTACGTGCAACATCTGATCACCAGGGCAGAGGAAGCTAGACAGCTTGCAAAAATCCACATCCTTGACGCTCAACAAACTGATAAACGACGATATGACGAGAGACATCGACCAGTCAACTACAACATCGGAGACTTAGTCTGGGTCTTTACTCTAGTACGAAAGGTTGGACTGTCCGAAAAGCTCCTAAGACGTTATTTCGGACCATATCGAATAACACGGCGACTATCTGACGTAACATACGAAGTAGAAAGTATGGAGGAGAATAGCAGACGGCGGATCTCCAAAGATGTAGTCCACGTCCTTAGGTTAAAACCCTATCTTGATCCAAAGAAACAACTAGATGACGGAAGAGAGCACAGCATTTCCAGGGGACCTGTTACAAGGGGCCAGATCAGGCTGCAGCGGGACGCTGCTTCGTCTTAAGGAGGGGGAAATGCAGCGAAACTTATTCACTTCGTCTGAAAATCGTAGCTCAGTCGGTAATTGCACCTTACTGCAAATTGGAAGGTACGGAGTTCCAATCGCACTAGAGGCAAGTGGCCTAAAAGTAGATTTCATTTTAAAGTTCCCTTTCTGTTTGTTTCTCACTTCTTCAGTAATATACTTATGTTAATTTCTAGAACTTTCGAATTCTCGAATGTTCGATTCATTTTTCGGAAAAGGTATAAAAGGAGATGTATCACTCAGTTCAAGGGAATAATAAAGTCTCGAGTTGAGATCAGTAATCTTTGCCTTCGCTTGCCTTTTGCAAATCTACACGACAATATGACAGGCTTGAATTTAACGTTTCAGAGGAGTGTTGCAAGAGTTCAATTAGGAGATGAACTTACTCATTACAAGCGATCATTTAAAAATAGACAGTGCATTTCTGCTGCAATTCTTCTGGAATTAATCCGGATTGAATTCGAACATTTTTGCATGACACGTTTTCACAATACATTCAAAGACTTTACATAGATTATTTTTTAATTATTAGATGTATTGTTTTTGTTATATTTCATTTGTAAGGGTTTTTCTCATTTACAACTTGATCCTCCAAAGCCAAAATGCCATGTTTTTTTTTTTTCGTTTCCAAACACTAAGGCCCTCACACTCATGGAATAGGTAGGTATGTAATTAATGTAAAACTGGAGCTACACGACGGACTATTGGGAACAGTCCAGAATCAAACCCGAGGAGAAAATCATACTCTTCAGGTGGTAATGATCATTGCTGTACTCGCAAAAAAAAACAGAGGGTACACTATGAAAGCCCGCAAATGGGAAAGCGAAACATGTACTTTCTACTTACACTTTCCACGGGGACAAAAAAACACGCTCACGCACGCACATACCTGTATATATACAGGAAATTCATAAGCCCGGGGGGTCGACATCCCCCCTCCTCACGGCGCCCATGATGGATACTCAAATTACCGGGGAATATGTTCGAATTAATCGAAGTTCAATCTATTGAGAGTAAAAAAAACCCTCTTTAATTGTATATTATACAGGTTAGGAATTGTGTAACTTGGAAGAAACTTCGTCTTAAGCAGAAATTCGAGGATTCGAATTATTGGGAGTTTATTGTATTTTTGCATAGCAAAATATGTAGACTAGCAACGAGTAATATTCAAATTTGAAAAGTTCACTATTTTAATATTTAACTATGGTATAAAATAATTGCAGGAAATGCTAAAAAAATATTTAAACACATAAAAATTGGATGTAATTTTTTTTAAATAAATTTTAAGGCCTACCTTTATCATTTTTATTGAAATATATTCCAAACTGCTTGACGAGAGAAATCCGTCTCTGTGTCTATTTTTATAGCACATACTCTTGATCTATTGTCTACTGAAGAGCGATGGTTGACTAACCAAGAATTTACAAATTTTTTCTGGTTGAATGTGCTCTATTTGCATTAATAAACATTAGATTTTAGTCGTTTGAAATCAATAAAGATGATCATAAATTTGTTCCACTCGGCCGTGGAATATGATAATATTTCAATGGTTCTTAAAAAAGGCTTTAATTTTTCAGGAACAACTTGGTCGTTTTCATTGGTCTCTCAAACCCTGAATAGAGCACATTTCATCTATACCAAAACGTCGACGGATCCTTTTTACCTCCTTTTCTCCATGGCGAATATCCCCTGTATTTATATTTTCTGGATCAAGCATGGATGTATCCTTTAAAAGTTGACAATTTTCTTCATTAACATCAGAACAAAGTCTGTATTCCAGTATATCGACAATACTTTAAATGAATTGCTTTTGATTAATAGTTATAAAAGTTTTTAGAATTATGTACCATGGTGATATCTTGAAATAGAAAATTTTCTTTTGCTCTTACAGCTATCTGCGTTTTACGTGATGCTTCACGCAATGTTTTCTAGGAAAAGCAAAGCGTGTAAGTAGTTTTAAAGAAAAAGCAGAGGGTATACGGCGTATACCGCTGTATAACCTCCACTATAACGCTAGTAATGATTTCACCCACCAATAAAAAAGCTTGAAAGTGTTTTTGCTTTAAAGAGGCACAAGATGGCTGATGGATTTTGCAGAAAAAAAGCCCTCTATAGAGGGTTTGTGTTGGGGTAGTTAAGTTAATATAGCACTGGAGCAACATGACGGTCTATTGGCGATAGTCTGGTATCTATCTCGAAGGGAAAGGTCTGAGGACAGCACCTCGTCAATTTGAACGTTAGGTGACGAGTACAACACCCAACACGGCACTCACTCTCCAAACCTTGACAAAACCCTGACATATTGGGAGTCACTACTGATTAGACGTGCATCTAACCCAGAGGGGTCCAACCTGTGCCGCAAGCACCAAACGTGGCGCATTACATCCTTTCGCACACTTATCTTTTAAAGTAGGCGCCATAACTGAATCCATCTTTAAATTTTTAACACCAGCGTGCTCTTAGTACAATTGATACATACTTCTTACTTATCAGTTCGTCGTAGTATTTTAAAAACAAATTCATTATTGAATATGAAATTTGATTAGATTTTATCAGATCTAAATGCTTTTGACCTGATTAATTTCTAGAATTCATTACCCTGTCAACATTATGTTGAGCTAAGAAGATTAGCGAAAAAAATATATATGTCGTTTCGGAACGACGTACAGATATGAACCAATATTTCTATTAATGAAATTTATTAAAAGCAAAACGATTTGGCGATTGACTTTATTCAAATTTGTAGAATTCTCTGCAGCTCTCAATAAAAAATTTAACATCAAACACTAGCGAAATCGAAACAGACTTAAAAGCACCACCTGCAGGCTCCACTACTGCGGTCCCCCTCTCGTCCGAGAGATTCATCTCTCACAATTGTATGTTGGTGCTGCAATAAACGCGTGTCTTTTGAACTGGTGTACATTAATTAATTTAGTTTTCACTAAATGAAGCAGCTCCTACCTCTATCTCTACCCAGTCTATTCAAAAAGTTCCAGGACTTCCACTCGTAAAAAAGTACAGATGACTCTCGAAACCGGCGGAATGACATAGCAAGGACTTGGTGTCATGCATCTCAATTTGTTGCATTTATTTCTGATTATTTCCAACTCGGCAGCGTACAGTTGCGTAAAGCGTGTGTGTGCATCATTATAATCAAAAATGCCGCACATAAGAACACAACGTATTTTGTTCCAAATTGGAAAAATCGACCACGGAAAAGTACGAAATGATTTAATCTGTGTATGATGCCGATAATATGAGTGGTTTGTGAGTATTTGAGTGGTTTTCGAGGTTTATAAAGCTGGCAGAGACTCGAGTTTTCACTAAATGAAGCAGCTCCTACCTCTATCTCTACCCAGTCTATTCAAAAAGTTCCAGGACTTCCACTCGTAAAAAAGTACAGATGACTCTCGAAACCGGCGGAATGACATAGCAAGGACTTGGTGTCATGCATCTCAATTTGTTGCATTTATTTCTGATTATTTCCAACTCCTGCGATGTTTTGAGTACAATATGTTTTTAAAACCTCAATTTTTTATGTAAGAAGGTAAAGTAAGTCCTTGGATTCATACGCGAAAAAAATATGGAGTGTAAAAAGGTGCCCCCCCCTGATCTAAACAGAAAATTGAACTACTCTAATAATGATTGGCAACAATGTATGTTCCTCCCAAACAGTTACATTTAATATTCAAATAATGAATTCTTAAGAATTGTTGAGATTACAATTAATACATTGTTACGTATAACAATGGTTTTTCCTATGAGTGCAATCGGATGCTTTGTTTCGTCCCATTTATCGAAAAGTTTTTGAACTGCTAGCATTAAAAGAGCGAACTTGGAATATTTCATTTTGAATTTGGATCGATTTCCTGCGATTTGAATCCACTTCGTGTTTTGAAGTAATCAATTTACAACCTGTGTGTTCTCTAGAGCTGTTGAATTTCCTTAAAGATTGAAGATGATTCGACGATTTTGGAAAGGATTAAAGAATTTGTAAGTAATCTCAAATCAGTTTCGAAAACCTTTAAAAAAAAGATGATTAGGGATATTGCCAATTGCCAAATAACTTTAGTTTTGTCTAAACGTTTACGAGCCTAATTTAATTTACTTAAATCAGAATATTGTCTTTGGAACTGATCGTGTTAGACTATTATTTCACCTAGGCCATAAAGATAATTTTGTGTGCCATTAGTGCAACGTTGATCATCTATTTATATTTTGGTTCATAGCTATTTTTACCTAAGCTATAATTTTCTATAATTTAATTATTAAGGAGCTTTTAAAGAATATGTGCCCACACTTATGTAACAGTTAAATTTCATAATGCTTTTTCTCAGCTTTTTAAATTTTTGACTCTTTTTACTTAAAATGCTAAGACTTTTATTGTAATTAATGTCGAAATATTAAACGTTTTATTGTTGTTTATTATTTTATATTGGAAGACTATGTATGGAATAACAATTTGGAAAAAAAATCATTTTTTGAAAATTACTGATATAAACTATGATTATTTCTGTTTTTCACAACGGTAGTTTCAAAAATATTTGTAAAAAAAAAAAATTATGGTAAATGTAATCCATTGAACAATATTGTAGGACACACTTAATGGAAGGTAAATAGAAAAGGTACTTGAAAACAAATTCAAATTTGCAAATGGAGCAGAAATTCTAAGATATTGAAATAATTTTTTAAGAAATTGAATTTTTATTATTGTGAATAAAAAAGTGGGTTTTTTTTTGTTTGTAATGTATATTTAAAGTGTATTGAAACATTTTATTGTGAAGATGAAAACAAAAAAAAATTGTTCAAAAGATACTGCATCCACTTAATTTATGTAGTTATGTAAGTAGTAGTTAATAAATGTCACATTGGATAACACCCCAGATTATTGGCGACGGTCCGGGAATAATTCTCATGACAGAGTTAACGTGTTAAAGTTCTTTGGTTGGATCGAGTTTCTCAGTCCCAATCTTCCTGTTGCTAATTCATTACTCTTCCAACTCGGCTACCGCAGTCCTTAATTGGTATGATATTTATAAAAAAAGGAGCACATTTTCAAGTTGTTCTAACCAGTGCGTTAAATTAAATAATTTTAGCATAAATATTATCACAGTATTACGTTTTCTAAAAATGAATCTAATATATTTTTTTCTAAGACTACCCCTCCCCCTTTTTTTATATCACTTTCGACCTATTTTCATTTATGTAGAACAGTGATAATAAGAAGGCGAATTGAGTTACAAGAATGAAGTTTGGGTAGGTAGATAGGAATTCAGAGTCGTACTGGAGCAACATAACGGGCAATGGGCGAAGGTTCGGATCAACCCCCGAAGGGAAAGATGCATATGAAGATTGGAAGTGACTGTTAATCAAAAGGTTTTTGAAGAAAAAAAGATAGCTTTAGTACACAGTTATTGTGCTATAAGGGAAGTAAATCACATAGTTAAACATACACTACCGCATTTCTACTTCTCCAGCAATCCACCAAGAGTGCGATTATTTCGAAATAACGACTACAACGTAGTCCAATACGGGTCAATGCCAATATATGAATGTTTTTACTTCTTTCAGTTTCTCCAATGATTTCGGTGACTATTATCTGAATGAAACGGATGATGTCTTGGATATTGTAAGTACAACCTCACCTTAAATCAATCATTCCTTGTATTATAGTACTTCCCGGTGTTGCTCGTGTTGAATTGTTTGTAATTCATCGTAATAATGTCATTTCTTTCATTCAATTTAAAATTGTTTTGAACTATTAGAACAACGATGTTTCGTGCTGACCAACTCAATTTCTGGCAGCGCCCTCTAGAACGGTCGGGCAGCGATTACATCTGCAAGGGAAAGTAAAAAATTATCCGCTCTTTGTTTTTACAATGTATTTACACATATGTCGGGGTTGAACAAGTTTGTCATTTTCCCATCATTGTCTCTTTCCTTTTCGATGCATTTGGTCCACCGATCCACAAGCTTACAATTCACTCCAAGAAGAAGATTTTAAAAGGGTCGCCCAATCATTTAAGCAATGCTTCTCCCACTTCTTTGTCCGTCTAACCTGCAGAGAACACGCTGCAGTGCCTCTGCTGGTTGCTACTCACCGGACCAAGTGCAGAAATATATTCAGTGTTCTGTAACACAACTCCATGCAGCTGCAATTGTTCCGCAGGCATTTTGTTAGAATATTGAAAACTGCTGTCAAATCAAAAATTGTCGTAAAACCCAGGTATCGGCTCAATATGTATTAAATATTTATAATAAAACATCAAAATTAATTCACTTACTTTATTTAAAACCAAGGCATACTTTCAGAATTTGAAATTCTGTCGATCACTTTTAAAGTTACATATTTTGTCATTGACATAAATGATGTGTTACTCATAAAATGATGGTGGTAATTTGGGGCGGTGTTGAGAAATTATTCTGTAGCTCGAAAAGAAAAAAAGGTAAGGAAAGGAGCGCGTTTTGCACGTCGGCCAAAATTGTGATAAAATAAAGAACAAATTGTTCTGCAAAGACTTTGTTTGTCTGTCGCATTTTTATGAACTTTCTGCACCCGGGCTCGTCAGTTTGCCAGAACAATTTCTCGATCTTGCTAAGTCTTTTCTCCGGTGGTGGAGGTGGACGGCAATGCTGCTCCCTCTTCGTGCATCACGCGTGTCGAGGCTCTTCGAAGCTTCTCGATCCACTCATACACAGTTTCACGAGGTAGTGCACTGTACCTGTATTGTTTTGTAAGCGCACGACGATTTTCAGTACCGTGGGACACCTTCCTACCCTCAAGGTGTAGAAGTGGGATCACGGATCTTTATGGTGCACTCTGCTAGTGGAGCGGCCACGATTACACTGAAGCAGAAGCAAGAGAAATGACTATATCAAGGTTAATCTTAGGTAACGTGGCCACAGTAGTATAAAATCTAAGCACGCATGCCGGGAAGGCATTGCAACAAACTTATAGAAGTGTTATTGCGAAAGTGTGAATAATTTTTGACACCCTCGTAGATGTTCCTATGTAAATATGGTTTGTTTTTGTATTTCTGAGCAATACGTTTAAAATTTGTCGGAAAACCTTTTGAATCATCCTGTATATATTAAAGTCTGATAAAAATCAAGACTGTATAAAGTGCCTTAGTTAAAATTTTTTGATGCTTCTTCAAATTTTGTTTGGATGAAATGGGTTTTTTTATCTTTCATATCTGTTTCTATTTCAGGTATATCTTCTTTTAATAAAACTTTCGTAAAATATTCAATATTTTTGTCAACTTTTTACGTTATTTGTGTGTAGTTTCGGGTTAAATACAATTGTTATTGAAAATGTTCTGCAAAACTTCTGGTCATCGAAATCCCAGATCAATGATATATTAAACATCCTATTCTGAAGCTTAGTAGCCGAGTGAATTATGCTCTTTCCCTCTGTTCTAGACTCTAGAGTTTCTTTAAACTTTTATCTTATTTTATTCACAGGAGAAAAATCTACCAATTCGACCTGGTGTCAATGCATTCCTGAGCTACAAACCAAACGACATTGCGGTAAGTTTATTTCACATACAGATTATTGTAAATAATTGTCACGTTCGCTAAATGTTTCATAATGGCACTTCCAATTAGGAAAATCATCAAAAAGGACGGTAGCGTTGGTTTGCTACAAATTGTCGCAAACAATATCACCAACTTGGGGAAATTGTTCAAGGATGTTTTCAGAACTCTTTTTTCAACCCGTTTTTCAATGGGAGATTGTATTGCAAGGGCCATACTTATGCAAGCTGCGCCAAACACAAGAAACATAACATCAATTAATGGAGGTAGATGTTTTAATTCATGTCGCAGTGGAGGCAACACAACTCACTTTTGGCGACGGTCCGGAAGAAAGATCTCAAGAGCAACTTTACTACATTTAGAACAATAATCAGATGACGAGGTCACACTTCAACTTGCACCCCTCTCTCCAAATTTTCACACACGCCGACCAACAGGTCTGATGGTTAAGGTGTTAGCCTCTAGATCCGAAGGTTCCAGGTTCGAATAAAAGTCAGTATATGGATGTTTGTAAGCGTATGGTGTAGAGACACATCAGGAAAGTTTCATTGGCACAGGAGAGAGATATGCATCCAAACAGGAACCTTTTCTACGCATCTTACATCTCGCAAGTTGCTAGCCCAGCGGAAAAACCCATTGATCCACTGCGACTGCTCTAGGCTCTCGGACGCAGATAAAGTAGTCAAATGATGCAATGATGGAGATAATCTGCCGTATTTAGTTACTCGTATTATCTTTAGATTTGTCGTACTTATCCTTCCTGCATCGAGATATTCAACCTCGATCGTATAAGTGGGTGACTCCAAGGAGTTTTAGAAGCTCCTGGTGTGAGCGTTTTGTTTATCCATCGTTAATAGTTGAATATATATAACCCTCCCGTTTGGGGGAGGCGGCACCATTGTGAAGAAAACTATTAGGAGATAGGAAATATTTTAAGACAACACCTAGTCATTTTGAACCAGAATCGGTTAACAAGGTCAACACCCAAAATGGCAACCCACTTCTAAAAATCCTCTCCATGTGGACCCCGACGGAATCGACGTCCACCACGGTTATTTGTTAGATCGAGTTTCGAGCTCGTAACCTCAGTTTCGAAACTACTACCCTTCAAACAGGGTGTGGCGTTTCGGGTACCTCAGCAATACAATAGAGTTAGACTAGGCATATTACCTTTTAAAGTTATTTATTTCACTTAAAGGGTTTCAATTAACCAATGGGAAAACTATTTACAAAATATGTACACTGGACAATCGATGAACGAATGTTCATAAATAACAAAAGGTTCTCATCACAGTTAGTTTATGATCGGTGCTTACCCTCACAGTATAGCTGTCTCGAGCGCTCTATCATCCACCACTTTCCCCCGTGGCTTCTGACTCTCGTATCCCTTTTCGTTTTTCCTGGGGAGCCTCCTCAAATTTGGAATGTTGACAGGGTGTTTTCCAATGACACCTGCAGCACTCGTAGAAATGGTAACTCCACGCATGCGTATCCCCTCTTTGTTTCTTGGAACCGTTATAAAGTAATTTGTGACACCAGCAGGTGCAAGAATTCTGATTAACCAACCGACTGTCCGACAGATTTACTAACTTTCTGGTCTGAATTATTTCAAATTGTAACGCACGTGATTTCTTTTTTTGGTGGGGGGGGGGAGGGTCGTCTGCTCCCTTTTGAAGTAATGTCCATGATGATCTGTGTGTCGATATCGTCTTTTTTTCCCAGACTTCACGAGGGATACTGCGGCACTAAATTTCTAATGTGTTCCAGATCATTTGGTTGGTTATTTTGGGGGTTTTATGGCGTGAAGTTCATATTTGGCCATGATGCTCCAGACACAAGACATACAACACCAAGTAATAGACACACAGACAGAATGAATGTTTTACTGACATTGAAAATAAAAATACAGCCAGTGAGCAACGCAGATCATATTCATATTAAAACAAACACATGAAAAGGGGAGTCGTGACTCAGTAGTTATGTCCGCTGCGCTGGCAAAGGCCCGTTGCACACATCCGGTTTTTCAACGTGCGGCACCGAAGCTCAACTATGTACACATCACCGTGAAATGACGCACGTACTGATTTCGCGCCATTTGCGATACATATTCTATCGAAGAAATCGTGTTTATTTTGCTTACTTGGTGAACACAAAGTATAATTTGAAAGAAAATAGAAGTTACTAGATACAACCATTTATTTATTATTATTTATATTCCCCCCCCCCATTTATTAATGAAAACAAACAACTTCAGAACAGAGAAGCTTGTGCGGCAATCTGCGGAGCCGTGGGGAATTGCGGTACAAATTGCACGCAAGTTGGACGTGCGGCGCCGTTGGCATGTGTACACTACTCCATTGGATCTAATGCATCTCAGACCGCTGTTGCGTTGCGGCAGCGGCACCGCACGATGAAAAACCGGATGTGTGCACCGGGCCTAAGTCGATCTGCTACAGAGAAAACACCCATATCTTACAACTAATAACACACGCGCTCAGCTCATGACTGGGATAACAGTGTGGTAACAGAACCTGGAAATCAGTGAATTCTCAGAAAACCTTTTAAATCTTGAAAAATCTGGGAAATTTCAGGAAAAATTTCCAAATTTCAAAAAATATCAGGGAAATATTGATAATTTAAACAGCAGCTATTACCTACGTACATTAGAGATGCGCGATTAAGAGTAATTTTGAGAATCGAAAAAATCGTATTCGCCAAAACTGTAATTATAATAAAGTTTACTGGCGAAATAATTTTTGAACACCGCGAAAACGCTCACGTCTCTTCAACGTGAAGCCGGCGATACAACTTGTGGAACACAATTTGAAATTCGTGTGAATCCTGATGTCCTTTTTTGTGTGTTAAGTTACTATTTGTTGATTGCAATTACATTTTTGTAGAATTTTTTATGCATATTTGCATTTGTTTTCGATGTATACTATGATAATAAAGGGTCATATATAATAAATTCATAATCGAAATATTTTGTATTTTTTCTCTCCAGTTTTTCAATTGCTATTGCAAGAGTTCCATTAAGGGTTCAACCCTTACAATAACAATTAAATTATCTGAAAAGAAAAGGAACAAATATTTGTGGAGAATTTTCCTTTCATCCCATCTTACACAAAATAATAAAAAATAATGTGTGGATACTGTATATCGATACCAGTGACGGATCGGAACATTATTAAAGGAATAGTTAAATCAGAGAAATTTTTGTGACAGTATCAGGGAAATATCAGATAACTTGTGTTCGAGGATTTAGTTGCAACCCTGAACAAGACAAAATATGAGGAAAAAAAATACGTCTAAATTTGGGTTCCCGACATAAAAAATCGGGCAATGCAACCTGAAGCACATTGTGTGCTATTTTCTGAATACGTGCGTAAACTCATTGTGATTCATTATTTTACAGGAGCAAATTACCCTGATGGACTGGAAGGCCTTAAATGGTGTCACACGTGAGGTAAGAGAACATCCTTCGAATCTTCGCTACACCGATTTTTGCTTCGTTGACTCGTCGCATATTAAGTGTCCCCTCAATGTTGTAAATCTAGAGTGCTTGTACTCCTCACTTATCCGTCAACCTTCAACCTGACATATCGCATCCCGGCAAGAAAAGTGACACAGTCCAAAAAATAAAATTTTTGATGTTATGTCATTGAAAATTATGTATGATGTGCCCCAGTGTTGTATTACTATTCTATAGAATCGAATAGAAGTTACCACCATAGATACTTACCTAAAATTAAAAGAAGCTTATCCTATTTAAATATATGTTTCCTTTAAGTTGATGTTTCTCAAATTCTGCGATTTTGTGTTGCTTCACTTTTCTTGCCGGGATGCGATATGTCGGGAGGTAAAGGTGTCACCTGAGGTGACAAAAATTACAAAAAGCGTCCACTTCTGAATAAACTTACCACAGAGCATTTCTTTAACCCCCAAACGGATTGAACGTAATATCTCATCCATCACGTATTAGTATTGTGGGTATTTTATATTAGCATCGCACTTGAGCAACACAACGGGCTCATGGTGATGGTTCGGAACCAACACCTGAAGGGAAATATTCGAGGACAACACCACGCCATTTTGACCAACTGGGTCAGATGACGAGGTCACACCTGAACTGGCACCCCAGTCTCCCAATTTCCACACCACACCAAAGTGAGGCCAAAAAAATTTAACATTCACAAGCCCCCTCTATACACGGCGTCTTTGGTTCATTCGAACTTGAAACCCTCGGGATTTTAGTCCGTTGCTCTTTCGACGGGGATAATTTGGCTCTCATTTATCAGGATTTGGTGTTTTTTTTATGAAGACAAGGTCACGATCTGATCGAGTTTTTTAGCAACGATATATCCCTTCCAACGAAATGTCATCAATTTTGTTAATGAGAAGATACATCGCCGAAACAACCACCAATAGTGTTAATGGATACGAAATTTGAGAATTCTATTCGAAGCGATATTTTTGCAACAGTACTTGACTATAGTTACTTCTAAGCGGTCGGCTCAAAGTCTGTCTCTCTCCGGAATGCACCCCCTCGTTATCTGACCGTGGTTAAAAATTACAATGGGTTGTCCACGAATCATTTCCTTTGGGTTAGATCCCAGGTGACCGTCGTCAATAGCCCGTTGTGTTTCTCCAGTTCGAAGTTAATTAAAATACCTACTCACCGGAATATGTTCACCACCATCAGGATCGAAAATGATCTTTTGGTCCTGGGTAATGTTTTTGCTAGGCAAACAGCCATTAACGTCACACTGTAGCAACAGTTGTTAGAGACGGTCCTCTGTTCATCCAGAAGAGAAATAACCGAGGACAACACCTCGTAATTTTGAAATACCAGCATACGGTAAGGTCGACACCTGAGCTGGCACCCCACTACCGAAACTTCCATGCTACTCCAGATTAAGCAACGACAGATTTAATTTACCCGAGCCCCCGTCGGACTTAATGTTCCGCAGACCGTCAATTGCGTTCGTATTGCTACCCTTGTTAATTCAGTTTCCGAAGCTTTTACAATATTGATTATTCTTCAGACTAAGGTTTTTTTAGTACTTACACTGTCTTCGTTTTTTAATAAAATGTGTTTCCGATGTTTCAGGAGGTAAAACACTTCTTGGAGACAGATTTTCAACCCATTCCTAACATCTCCAAGATGCTGAAAGGATTTACTTTTGTGAGTAGATTTTTCAGACAGTTCTTTCAAAACTTTTTTAGTTTTACGACTCTGTACCTGAACACAATTTTATGTATATGAAATTATATTCTTTTGCATATTTCCTTCGAGTGTGTATATTATTGAGAATGGTGAAACCACTAATATTTATATTAGTGACTTCCTGTGTTACATGAATACGTATACAGGAAACAGATATATAGCCTCATTTGTCTAATGCAGTGGTAGGCAACATCATTATTCCAAAAGATCCAATAATGAGCAGATACTGATTAAAATTTCTTTAGAGAGATACATTTTTTTTAAGAACTATGTTTCCAAGAGTCGGTTTAAACTAGCTACTAACGTTAAATAAAAAACAAGATATCACAATAAAATCTTATTATTCAGTCTTATTTATTGAAATATTATTATCAATAAATCAGTCTGATTTATTGAAAAAACATAATTTTTTTACATTAAAATAAAATGTGACAAAATACGTATTTAATGTGAACAATGGCCTTGCATTTCCTTGGAAAGGTTGTATAATTCATATTCGGTATGTCGTTGTTTTTTATTTCAAGAATGATTCCAGGTTCTCTTCAATAAGACGATTTCTCAATTTATTTTTGATACGTTCGTGCTTGAAAAAGATTATTTGCATGAATATGTAGAGCAAAAGAGTGAAACAACAGAAAATGCTAGTTGTTTTAACTGATCATACGAGTCAGGAATACTATTCCATGCATTGAAAATTATCTCTCATGTCTTCTATCTCCAGGTCTTGCAAAACAGGCCACTTTTCTGTTACCTAAGATCACATTTATTTATTTTTTAATTTTTCCAAGTCAGTATTATGGCATTCAAACTTTGAGATCCGTAATTACTTGTTTTATCGCGTCTTCAAAACATCACCGAATTTTTGATAAAAGACACGATCAGGTTAAGCTCGGTTTTCTAATGAAGAATTATCTCGTCACTCAAGATCTGCTAATGTTTTTGCTAGTAACGAGATATCTCGTCAACCATCAGGAAGGTTAATAAGTGTATCACTTTGTTTAAACGAACAATTTAGCTGTTATTTAACTATTATTATTATTTATTATTACACTATATTAGTTATACTAGAATATATATTTAATTTTATAGTTTAACTCTTATTATACAAAAACTTTTAAAAGCGGTAACTAATGGCACTGGAAATTTAACGTGCACCAGCCCCGGTGGTCTTTTGTTGGATAGAGTTTGGAAATCGCAACCTTGCAGTTCGAACTGGTCGACCGCGGTCCCTCAGTTATTAAGAACTTCGAATAAAATTTAAATGAAGATAGACTGTTGCGTATCTAATTTTCGGGTTGCGAGTTCGAAACCAACCGAAGACCATCGTGTTCAAAGGGAGATAGTGCAAGTTAAATCTGTCGTGGCATCAAATGTTCTCCGCTTTGAGGTGTGGAAATTTGGAGAGTCCGTTGCCATATCAGGTGTGATCTCGAATTCTGACCTGATTTAAAACGACGTGGTGTTGTGTAGGATTTTTACTTTCGAGATTGATCGGGAAACGTCGGCAATACCGCGTTGTGTTGCTCCAATTTGACGTTAATTACGATGCCTGCCTACCATATATTAATAGAAGACATTTTCCATCGAATGTTGTTATAAACTTTTGACAACGGCTACAAATATAACAATTGCGATTCTTATAACTTTCGAGGTACAACGGCTTTAACGATCGTAGTCTAGATTATTTCGTAGCGCGTTCCTTATAACTTCCTAGGTACAACTGATGTACTGGCAGTTGACTAAATTCTTTCTTGGCGCAATCCTGGTACAATTGTTGTACCAGCCGTAGTCTAAAGGTTGAAGGTACAACTGATGTTCTGGCCATTGTCTAAATTCTTTCTTGGTGTGATATACGTGCAACTGCTGTACCAACTTTAGTCTAAAGGTTAAAGGTTCAACTGATGTACTGGTCATTTATAAATTCTTTCGTGACGCGATCATAGTACAACTTGTACTGCCCGTAGTCTAAAGGTTAAATTTATTGTACTGTTAACATTAACCGAATTACTAAGTTGTGGTTTGTTTTATAAAGCATTTGTACCAATAGAGAGAGAGAGAGAGAGAGAGAGAATCCGTTTGAAAAACATTTTTCCTTATTCAACAGGTGAGAACCTGGGTTCGGGAAACCGTACTCAGCGCTCCAACCGTAGAGCTCAGAGCCTCAGTGGTGGAAAACTTCATCTTGCTCGCATGGAGACTCTACAAGCTGAACAACAGCCATTCAGCAAAGGCTGTGGTAGAGGGTTTGCAGTTCGAACCCATCCTGCGTCTTGGTTCAACATGGAAGGTAACTATCTTGCCAGAGTTGAGCATATTTCTCAAACTGTTTTATGGTCCGTTGGTAGGTACGTAGGTAAATGAATTAGCGTCTCACTTGAGCAAAACACCGGGCTATAGTGTTGACGATCTGGAATAATATTCGAGGAACACGACGCCATTTTAAACCACGGTCAGATGACGAGGTTACACCCGAGCTGGTACCCCACCACGCCAACGTGAGGATATTTGTGGTCACAACGGTTTCACGCGCACCGGCCCCTTAGTACACGCCAGTCTTTGGTCGGATTCGAACCCGCAATCTTCCGGATGCTAATCCGTTAATCTTCCATCCGGATTACCGTGGAATTCTGCTGCCAATTTGTATTAGTTTCTCGTTTCGTTTGCATCCTTAAATTTCCATAGTCAACTATATGGTAAAGGTGTTAGTTAGCATCTTAATCCAAAGATTCCTGCATCGAATCCGGTTCAGTGCATGAATATTTGCAATCGTAAGATGTAGAGGATACTGTTGCACCTTAAATCTGTCGTGACCAAAAGTCCTAAAGTTGGGTTGATGTGACAATTTGGAGAGTGGGGTGCCAGCTCAGGTGTTGACTCATCATGTGACAGTGGTTCAAAATGACGTGGTGTCCTCGGCTCTTTCTATTAGAGGATTGGTCTCGGATCGTCGTCAACAGCCTTTTGTGTCGCTCTAATACGACGTTATATAAAATTACCTTACCTTACCTGTCTAGGATATAGCCGACGCCACATAAATTCAATTGGAATAAGACTCTAAATGTTGGTCGAAG
Source organism: Metellina segmentata (assembly GCA_947359465.1). Classification (NCBI taxonomy): domain Eukaryota; kingdom Metazoa; phylum Arthropoda; class Arachnida; order Araneae; family Tetragnathidae; genus Metellina; species Metellina segmentata. The sequence goes on from OX375880.1 coordinate 44,342,829, forward strand.
TGCCTCTGAGGGGTTTATTGCGCCATTTTGCACCACTCAAAAGACGCTCAGCAGTTTGAGTATAATGTTTTCCTTCCCGGCTTGAACGAAGGCTACACAACCATTTCGGCTTCGATGTTTTAATTTCATTAGGTCGTAATTCGAACACAATTTTTCTTTGTGAACAATATTTTTTCTCAAAGAAATGGCATCTCTTGGCAAATCCGAAAACAAGATATCCACTGCACTAACAAAGGAATTAGCTAATATATCGCCAAAAAACAAATCTGGTATATAGAGGGTGTTCAAGAACTGTTCAGAAAAATTGAAGGGGTACAGTACTTAACAAAACGACCAATATTTACAGTGGAACATATGGTCTCAATCCACTCAGACAAAAGCGTAAACTAAATTATCCCCGTTGAAGTTTAAACAGTAAAAAAAGAGATGTAACGAAATCGTAAGTTGCACAAGCTAGCGCTGATCAGCGAAAGACTCTAATGAGATGATCAAAGCGACGTCCAGGGGTTTCACTGAACACCTGCAAAGGAAAAATTGGCGCACCCTCAAGTAGATTCCTGGTGTCGTATTCATCTTGGCTGCTGTAACAAGGATTCTGGCGACAAAATCTTCCACAGATTGTGCAGTTGTCTCGTACACCAATGATTCCACGTGGCCCTTCAGGAATTCCAGCGGATTTAGGTCCGGTGAGCGCGGAGGCCAAGTTACAGGCACACTATGTCTTATCCACCGTATTTACTGTGATATTATGGAGAAGCACTGCTTCTCTTGCAGAGCAGAATTGGCGTCAGAAGTGAGGACTTGAGATGGTTGGACGTGTTTCTAAGTTTCACTTTTTTAAAACTCTCGGTGGATTGCGACAGTAGATTCCATTGTAAATATGGGTCGTCTTGACTTGCAGTATGAACCCTACAATTTTTTCTAAACTGTTTACGAACACCCTGTGTAGCAATAAGTAATAAGCAAAGAATGCCCCAAATTGGCACCTATAATTTATTAGTATTTAATCATTATAATTATTTATTCTACAACGGAAAAGCCTTTACCCTAACCTTTCGTGTCTTTGAAATAATATCGACGATATGCTGATTAACTGATATATCTGACGCGTTTCCTTTCTTTCCAGAAAGTGTCCTGCAAAATAAAAAGACACCACAAGCAACTCGTAGGGGTCTATTCATTTACCAAGCAGATCGAAGACAAGATGTGGATAAACTGGGATGTTTACGGTCCGACATGTATCCCTGACATCGGTAGGTAACAATATATCGCAAAAGATCTTTGAATGTATTTTGTCCCAGCAAGCAGCATCGAACGAACCGAGTGATACACAGCGTCTTTCATTAAACTGAAAGAATTGGTAGGTAACGTCGTGGACACAAACCGTAGTTTCGACGCGAATACTTGAGACTGATATTGTATTGTGGAATGAATGAAGGAGGCATGGGGAGTTTCAACAATTGCTCAGTTTATATAGTCAACAATCAATTTATAGTTTGTACGATTAAAATTCAGTTTTTATATCAATATTGAAGGATTTATTTATTCTATAAAGGCCTGATAATGTGTAGCACAGATTGGAAACTTTCGAATACCACCACTTACTCAATCCTCTCTCCAAGCAATAAAAAATTACACTAGCCAAGAGCTCGTCCAGCACTATGGAATTGCGACATATTGCCATTTTTCAAAAGGGTACCATACCCTTCCGCCATAAAACTAAGTTCAACCAAAAATAAGCCTGCTCTTTTTTTTATTTTGTTTCGTAAAATGTGTGAAGTTCTCACTGTAAATCGGGGAAATTTAAAAGTATCTTCTTAATCCTCTGAAACGCTCACACGAATAGCCCTACATTGCAATCTGCGGTGTTCTCTGCATGACTTCTAAGGAATTGTGACCTTCTTGATCAATATAATTTTCCCACCGTATTCTATTGCAGAACGGGCCGACTGAATCTTTCTTAAAAATTCTATTCCATGGAAAGGACCAATACAATCGATCCAAATAATTATTTTCTGAGGAAAGGACTAATATAATATTTTTCTCAAGGTTAATAGAATCCATGGATTCTAAAGAAATATGTGATTGCTTAGTCTTTAAAATATTGTAGTAAAATAGCAACACTACACTACGTGTAAATTTGGGAGGGTTAACATTTATTTGAAAAGGGACTTGGTCTTTGGTAGTAAAGACTGTTTTATAAAAGCGATCACTGTTGCAACGAGGAACTAATCTACAGCTGTTTTTCTTTATTTCAGATCAAGTGTTCAAATATATGGTAGACGAAACCAGCATTGATTTCTATAGCTATTTCATCGAGTACCTTCAAACAAAAAAATACGTTAAATATTATTGCATTAATTTCTTTTAAACAAAAAATACTTTCAAGTTTCTGACAAAAATAGATGTCAATGAGGATTTGATTCAGTTTTGAGGAAAAATTACGTTTTTAAGGGCTTAGTGTTAAATAGTAAGCATTTATTAGTCAACTAGCCAGACCCGCACGTAACACATGTGTGCTTAACTTTCTTAATTGCATTTTAATTTCTTGCATTTCATACCTCATTTCAAAATATTGATGGTGAATACGTTATCCATATTCACATAAAGGTATTTTTTGTTTCTATATTAAGTACAATTATCTGAAATATTACAATGATTTTTCGCCAACCGCAAGCTTGCCACCTCGAATCGCCAAAGCATGTGGTACCATTTTCTTAAAATTCCATTCGCCGTTTACGTTTACGTTTAATTACGTTAAATTAAATACGTTTCTTAAACCAATTTCACCAAACGTAATATATATAGGAGAACAAAATGTAAAGCAAAACAGAAAGTATTTTCCGCCATTGATTCTGCGTTAATCCAACTGTTTTACAATTTTTTTAAATGGACCAAAAAACAACAGAGAACCGAGAACATCTTTCTGTTCGCCCAAAAAATATCAAAAACAAACAAGGCATTTATTTAAAACTATATCTGACAAAACACCGGCTGCTCTGAGTAACATGAACCTTTGAAAACTAACACCTCCCCTTTCCACTGAATGTTCTTCCAAAACAGAATTTCAATTCCAGATAAAGATAACATCAAAATTGAGGAAAGTTATATAATTGGGCGTTATTCAATAAATATTAAAATGAAATTAAATAGAAGAAACAGTCTCTAACTTAAACGATACAACAGGTAATGGTGCCACAGTACGTTGGAAGAGTAAAGGTGCGTATACATTTGGAAGCCGCTCGTGAACCGTTCGTTGAAATTATTTCCACAACCAGTTTCCAGCGATCCATGGGAAAGGAAGGAACCTACCGCGAACCACCAGACCTTCATTTGTCAGAAGCTACCCTTGATGACGATGGAGCCTGGAGGTTCGCAAACATAAATAAAAGCAACGAACTACTCACGACGCCGTCCAAATCTGAACCGAGAACGACTTTGTGTTCGTCGAAAAACCGACAGGACGCGGATAGCCACAAGCGGTTCACGATCCGCATGTGTGGTGCACAAAACCCCGTCCTAATCATGACAACTAGAGGATCGAAAACGGTTAGGCTCTCAAATGTATACGCGGGGCCTAACGGATCAGCAACCGTAGGGTTGTGAACTTGAATCCAACCAACGACCCTCGCGTAACTAGGAGGGGCGGGTGCACTTTAAATCCACCGTGTCCTCAAATGTTCTCACGTTTTCGTTGTTTGAAGGTTTGGGAGAGTAATGTTTCAGCTCAGGTGTGACATTGGTTCAAATTTACGTGGTGCTGTCCTCGCATCTTCCCCATTGGGTTTCCTCCCATACCGTCACCAACACCCTGTTGTGGTGTGCTAGTGCGACGTCAATTAAATACCTACCAACTAATACGTAATGTTAATTCATCTCTACGTCACAAAGGAGCAACACAACGGGCTGTTGGCGACGGTCCTCGATCAAACCCAAAGGGAAAGATCCTAGGTAGGAGAAGAAGTAATTTTAGAGCAGGGTCAAATGTCGAGGTCGAAACCCGGGCTCGCTCAAAAGAGACAAAACTTTATTGTTTTCAAACAGGCGCCTCTACTAAACGTACTCATTTATACTTTTTCAGGTAACATCGTTGAATTACCAGATATACAGGAATATCTAATCAACATAAACTACACGGCGGCGTATATGAGAAGTTTCCACAACTATGCTTTGAGGTGAGTGCACATAGTGCAAGATCTTTTCACGGCTGCCTCAGCCAAACTGGTGTAAGCCGCAGCTACATTACAACACTAATATAGGAGGCACAAAAATAAACGTTTCATCCCATGTAGTGCATAAGAAGTATGTATGAACCCATGTAGTGCAAAAGAAGTATGTATGATCCCATGTAGTGCATACTTCGCAAACCAACACCACGGGTAACACCGCGATGGCCTCGTCATTGTCAAATGCTGCCAAATTCGAATTGCGAAAAGATCCAATCGGCGTGACGTCACATTCTCTTGCGAAAATATAAAGATTTTACTGAAAAATTATTTATTAAAAGAAAATCAAACGTATAAAGTATCTTTCGGGTGTAAAATTATACGCAGATTTTCAATCAATCTTTAATGATCCCGAATTTACTAAAAAAAGAACTAAACAATAACAGCCACAAATTTTTTTATTTGATTTGCTTTCCTTCGCTGGAATCTTTTGAGCGCCAGAAATGGAACTTGTGATTTTTCGAACACAATCGAGATAAATTTATATATTTACCATAATTTATAGCTTACATTTTCTTTACAATGAATAAGTTATATATAGTGAGACAAATTTTTCAATTAATCCTCTGCCAATGGTGCAGTGCTGCTTGGTCATTTCCTTATGTATTTAATTGGTCCTTTATTTTAAATATAATCTTTTTGAAATATTCTGAAGCTCTTTTCTTTAGAATAGAAACATTTGGGAAGATTTTATTAGTCATTTCTTAAGATAAGAATATATTCCCTTGGAAATATTCTATTTCTTCTTACCTTGAAATATGATCCTTTGGGAGGATTTCATTGGTCCTTTTATTAGATCAGATCCTTTTAAAATATTAGGCTGATCCTTTCCTTGGACAGATTTTACTGCTCACTTCCACCTGAAAGAATAAATTGGTGTCCCTTGGAAAATTTTCTCACAACGCTATAGCTCTACTCTTTCAATTGAGCTAACGAGGCCCATTACATAAGAGAGAGCATACTTATTTTCGGAATATTTTCATAATTCCATTTAATGAACTTGATATTTTACGAGCTTTCATCACTTTTGATAAAAACGAACATCGACAGTAGTGGTTTCTTGTCAATATCAGTAATGCTAACATTTATGTAACCCATTATCGATTCCCTAATATTTTACGTATTCTTTTCGTGGACACTCTTTTGCATCTTGATATGAACGGGAAAGTCTACACGTCAATGATAATGTAAAATAATATTCATATTCAAACTTCTGAGTAACACATTTTGGTGCCCTTAATATTCTATGTGACTTATTCTTTATTCTTTTTTTAGTCTGAGCTTGAGCATCGAACCGGAACAATAGCTGCCATATTTTTTGAGTACAGAAAAGAGCCTACAATAGCCATCAAATAAACACTCCTCCAAATCATTTGAAATAAGATTTGAAAAGTAATTCCACTTCAGACCTGATGTTTAAGACTGCCAACCTCCATCCATTCCGGTAAGGATTTAAAATACTTTCATTCAATTTATAATCAAGCTGATTTAGACAAAATATTGCTTTCAATGTGTCAGTAGCATCTCATGATACAAATCTTTCTTTCCATACATGTAATACCTAATACATACATATTTATTAGTAGTTAGATGTAACTTGTGATGTAAAAAGTTTCGCAAGTTTAGTAGTCTAACAAGCATGGCAAATGCCACGGTAGCCCAATTGGATCAGCAATCGGCGAGTTCGAATCAATTCAAAGACTGCCGTGTACAAAGAGGAATGGTGCACGTTAAAACTGTTGTGGCATCATCACGTCGGCGTTGAGTGGAAATTTGGGGAGTGGGGTGCCAGTTCAGGCATGATTACGTCATCTGACCATAGTTAAAAAAACGTGTTATTCCCCGATCTTTCGGTTTGTACCCAGACTGTCGCCAATAGCTCGTGCTGTTGCTCCAATGCGACGTAATCTAAAATACCTACCTACCATCAAACAGAGCCAACGAACAGCTCGAAGTTACCAGTTCATAGTTACCTGACAACGAGCAGGCGCGTATGGCCAGCATCACTTAGGGACGCAGAGATGCCAACATGCGATGGAAGTTTTGAGTATGACCAAAAGAAAAAAATCCGTTGTGTTAAGAATTTTTCAGTTGTCAAGTAAAAATTTAAAAAATCGACTTCATTAACACGCATATATCATTAATTCAAATATTTAATTACAAATTTGAAACATATCCGCAGCACATTATATTATTTATAATTAGTAAGGTATATCATACATGAAAACGTATATACAGGTTGTTTCGAAACTCATGGGCGAAAATATAAGGGGTGATAGAAAACATCTAAACAAGCAATTTTTACCATACAATACATGGGTGGAGGGCAAGCAGTGAATATGTATCCGCCGTGACAGTCACGTGAAAGTACGAAACACCATACGGATAGAAGAGGTACTAAATAATTTTATTGACAGCATGTGTGGCAAATTACCGAAACTGCTCAAAAGAGCAGCCACCTGGTGTAATGTAGGCTTTACACACACATGCGAAGTAGCAAGTGACGCACTTTTTCAAACACAAACGGCATTTCTCGGACGGAACCGGCAGCAACAGTAATACTGGTAACTAGATCGTCGTTGTAGTCCATAGGCCTTTCATAGACAAGACTTTTCAAATGGCCCCACAGGAAAAAGTCCAGACAGGAGAGATCGGGTAGGCGTGCTGCCCAAGGTGTGAGCCTACCCCTACCAATCCATCGCCCTGTGAAATTAGCGTTTAAAGCGCTCCGCATATCCAAGCAGAAATGGGTGGTGCTCCGTCATGCTGGAACCATATTCGTGCTTGTATGTTGGCCGTAACAGGTTGAAGTGAGTCTGGCAAAAAATGTGAGGTATGCTCTGGCGTCCAGTCATAATGGCAGAAGATATGGGCCGAACAAATGGTCACACACAATTCCAGCCTCAACATTTACGCTGAAACGCTTGTAACACGTATGACGGCGTGTGTCGTACGGATTGTTAGATGCCCTCACATGAAAATTGTGCGTATTAGAAATGCCTTCCCGAGTAAAGGTGCATTCATCCGTGAATAACACATACTGCGCTGCTAGCTGTTGCCAACATGCAAACTCGACACATTTCGCATAATCTGCAGTTATCAAGAATTGCACTTTCTGTTTAATCCTTCGTCCCGTAGTATTCGCCAAACAATCGAGTGGGGCACATTGACGGCACGGGTAACCTTTCGCGTGCTAATATACGGACGATCTTCTACTCTTTACAGAATGTCCTCGACAAATTTTGGCAAAGGATCCCGTTTCCCACAGGCACCGATCCAATCGCTCGAACGTTTTTCGTTCTGGCACTTGCTTTTTCTCGGTAAACGCTGCCTGTATAGTCTTTCAGTTTCCAGACCATTTACATTCACAAGACCATACATAAAATGTCCGTCTTCTCCTGATTACTGTGCGTCGTCATGTCTTCTGAAATCCACGGTAGAAATGACGATCAGTAAGAAAACTTGCGCTTTATGATTTCCATTACAGCGCCGTCTAGCGGTTCACCGCTTGCTCTCCGCCCTTAGATTGTATGATAAAAATTGCTGGTTTAGATGTTTTCTATCACCCCTTAAATTTTTGCAGCTAAGATTTGAAACACCCTGTATAGAAAAGAATAATTGTTTATGAAAGAATTATGTATAAAAAAAAAAACGAATAATTAAATTTAAGAACTCTCTCCCATTCCCCCTACCCTCTTACCAAAAGAATAAGAAGAAGAAGAAAAAAATACAGAAATATTAATTGATGTGTAGTGAAAAATAAATAAAATTGATTTTTTTCCGTAGAAAAATTATCGATTCCCTAATCCATAGTACCCGATTCTCTTCCGTAGATACTACGGAGAATCAGAAGCAGTTGGTATGTCTGGGAACGGCCCTGCTATTTGATTGCGTCCGTAATTTTGTATCCATAATTTTTCTGTTCTACACACCGAGTCCAAAACTGGATTCAAAGTCCGTCGGGAGGTGGTTCGTTTATCTGTCTTGGCCTAAAATGTCCTCACGTTGACGGGGGTGCCAGCTCCAGCTTTGTCCTCGTCTTTGTCCTTAAAAACACCCCGTCATGTAACTGTGGTTTCAAATGAAGAGGTGTCCTTAGCATCTTTCACTTTGGACTCATCCCAGACCGTAGCCAATAACACGTTGTCTTGATCCAATGCAACGTAAATTCAATTACCTACCTTTCCTATACACATTTATTTTAATTTCAAAAGTTTCTTCTAGACCATTCCTGTGTGTTACGTAGCCATTAATTTACTATCGCAAAGAACCATTAAAAAGACAAAAGTTTTTTTTAAATGATATGTGTTTAATTCAAGGACAAAAACATTTTGATATTATCCACGCGTTTAAAGATTTTGACCATGTCCTAACAAGATCTTTAAAAAAGACAACGGAGGAATGAATAGTTGAAACTATTTCGTCCAAAATAGTGTAACTCATGTGCATATTTTTGTTCTCTTCCAGTGAAACCAAGAGCTAACCCTTTAACACCTGTCACGTGACGACGGGTATCCGTCAGAAGAGGTCCGCAGCTGCACCCTTGTGTTCGTGCCCAACCTCCTCTCTGTAAATAAGTCAAAATTCCTGCCGGACATGAGGGGGCACGCTGTGGGGTTTCAGAAAGACGGATGTACCGTTCGGGTTCAAGCTGGTGCATTCTTCTAGACCATTCCTGTATTACCCAGTCTATAATTTACCATCTCAGTCAACCATCACAAAGATCCAACTTTTTCCATACGAATCCTGTGAAGATGCAGCGAAGTACGATCGAAGTAAGGCATCAATTTATTTCAACGATCACATAGTTTAGACAGTACAGCAAACTTTTATTTGAAGACTATTATAGTTAAACCCTGAAGTGTAATAACACAACCCCAGTTAAGGAAACTAATTTTTACTTAGTGAAGCTTTTTCTGGCGAGAGATCAATCATTGGATTTTTTCTCCCAAAATAAGCAAATTTGGAACGAATTATTAGTTTTATTACTTTTTCCCCCAGTTGGACAAGTTGGATTGCAGGCAATTAACCACTTGGGTACATTTGACGACCGAGACTCGCCATGCACTTGTTTTGCCTAAGATACGGATGACGAGTCTAATTCGTCATTCAAATTAGGACACAATTAAACACGTACATTCTTGTTCATGGCAAGAGTGATTGGTGATACAAGACTCTCCTTGAATCAAATTATTCAGTCGTTCTCTACAAAATATACTTCATTTAATCTGACTATGTATATAGAAGTATTTACACGGCTGCGTTATCAAATATTCTCGTTTTGGAATGAACCAAGAGATCAGAAGCTCAGCGATCTCTATCATAGTGTTGCCCTTCTTATCAAACGAAAATGTACGAAAATATGGCAGTAACTAGTGTGCAAACGATAATACAAAAATGTAACACTAACTAATGTGCAAACGATAATCCGAGCTACTTTTTTTGATAAATGTGTACCTAAGGGGTTAAAATGGTCTAGGAACAATTCAAGGACTAAATCAATTTTGATATTTTCCACGTGTTTTAAGGATTTTAGAATGTTCTAGGCGATTTTTTTTAAAGACAGCGCACACAGGAATGAATAATTGAAACTATTTCGTCCATAATTGTGTAACTCATGTGCATATTTTTGTTCTCTTCCAGGGAAGCCGAGAGCAAGCCCATTAACACCTGTCAAGTGACTACGGATATCCGGCCAGAAGAGGTCCGCAGCTGCACCCTTGTGTTCGTGCCCAACCTCCTCTCTGTAAATAAGTCAAAATTCCTGCCGGACATGAGGGGGCAGGCTGTGGGGTTTCAAAAAGACGGATATATCGTTCGGGTTCAAGCTTCTTTCATTTGGGTTGGGCAGAAAATGTATCGATTGTTTCAAGACCTAATAAAAACAACTGTCAACCCTGAACCGACTTGTGTCTCTTTCGAGATTAATGTATTCATTTTCAAATCACAGCTCAACCCTTCAAGAGTGGTTTCGACGAGATATCTCGTCCACCGAGATTCGATCCATTTCGCTGGAGTTGAGATATCTCGCCAAGATATTATTAACGAGATCTGTTCCATTTTCTTCAAATGGTCAGATAACTCATTCATCAAGATCTTGTCAGCTTTACTAATGACGAGTTACCTTGTTGAGACAACCACTAAGACGGTTAATTCAGGTTCACTTTGCTAGCTAAAGAAAAATTAACCACCTTTTAAGTTTACATTTCCCACAGATAAAGCTTTTGAATGCACACTGGACAGAAACTTTTACTGAGGCTCAAGCAACACCTCATATAGATAAGAAAGCCTCACAACGGGAGGAATGACGTCACGACAGTTAGGCTTTCCAGCCAGTATGAAACGTATCCTACGATTTTCGCTTATTTTGGAAAGAATAAAATATAGTTGATTAAACTTAATCTTTGTTTTCCGTAAGGTTAATCAATCAGGTGCATTCTATAACGTGTTTTTTACGGAGTCGGTACATTTTAAGTGATTATATTTCTTGCAAAAACCAAGATTATTAACCATCGAAACGTGAATATCTAAAGCATTTATGCAATGCATCTGAAGCAAGTGTTTGGTTGATAACATATAACCAAATTTAAAATTTGCCTCGTTTCTTTTGATTTAAGCGAAAAAACACTGCAGTTAGAGAAAAATTAAATGAATGAATGAAATATAATTATTAAGGGCGTTAATATTAAAAACTAAATATATATCATCACAAACATGGTGAAACTATTTGGGTTCAAATCATATTTGGTTTTTTTTTTAAATCAATTCTCTACAAACTTTTAATATTTTATACATTATTTACTAATACAAAACTATCAAATTACTGTTTGGATAAATATAATTTAAATTACATTTGTTGATTTGATGGCATGAGTATAAAATATCAACAAAATTGTCCATCTCCTCTACACTTAAAATGTTTAGACGAATCAAAAAATGCAAATGAAAATTAAAAGTGCAGAGTAAAAAGTTGTGTAATTCATAAATTATTAGATTCTACTGGTGTAATAAGCTTATATATTACTTTTATGTGGTACTGACTCTGTCCGTTTAAGTGTAAATGTTAACTTGCAAATACAAAATTACATAAACCGATCAAAATATATTACAAATCTATATTAAATAAATTTCTAAAAAACTAAATGTACCGTCTTGTCATCACATAAAAACTTAAGCGTGAAAAAAGTATTCTTGATTTAATTATTTATATTAATATGATTAAAATCGAACAACCCTGCAAAGAAACATGGCACAAAATAAAAATACTCGTAACAGATTTCAGTGAAACAAAATCTTTCTTCTGTGGTACGTAAGATACGAATGCTTACAAGAAATATTTGAATGATTAGGATGAACATCAAAGCTTTAATATATTTTAAAGCTGATTTAAAAGTATGTTGAGAAATATTTTTCAAAATGAAACTACTAAGATATTGGTTATACAATAGAGATAAAAATAAAACTATATACTTACAATGTTAAAATATCCGATATTAACTGATTTTATTATTAAATTATGAAACTTTTTAGCATTTTTAATTTCCAGATATGCATAAAAATGTCATTTAATGAGAGCGAAGCTCATTATTCATTACTCTCATTTTAATAATAGAAAAAAATCAAGCAACACAAAATTTTTTAAACATTACTAGTACCTGAAATAAAATATTTGCGTTTTCACATAAAAGGTCATTTTAATTTTCATTATAAAAAAAAATAATTGTGCTTAAGCAAAATAATAATGCAATGAAAAGATAGAGGTAATTGTTACATTACAAGCAACATGGATTGAAGTCTTATTTTTTTGTCAACAGTTTGTTGATTGCAGAGGTAGTTGTAATATTTTTTTAGGTCTTCTTTAGTAATGCTGCACTGAATTTCTGCCCAAAACATCGTTTTCTTAGAAATGAGAGACCGGTATTTAGTTCGGTTCTTTCTAACGAGGTTGCAGATTCTTTCACACTTTGCATTCGAATGGGGGATGAGCAGAATATAAAGAATAATTTTGACCTATCTAGCGAATTTTGGATAACCACATCAGCCCCTCTTATTTTAAGTACTTCAAACAGTTTATGTCCTATTATTATCAGATAAATCTTCCATCTGAAGACAACAAAACGTATTTTCCAACTCGTCCATTTTTTGTCTTTCAACTCATCAAGTCCGGTCGAACATTTTAGTGGATGGTTGCAGAGAATATAATATTTCGATTGCTCGATCGAAATATTAATAATCTGTACAAAAGACATCCATCCCAAAATCTAAAATTTTGTTGAAATCCGTAAAAGTTGGCAAGCATGCCCAGGTCATGTCAGGTAAATACATCCTTTGACAACACGACGCTATATTTATCTTCTGGATGCTTCGAGTTCCGAAATCAATTGACAACAGTTGTAACGGTAGACTTTTCCTGCATGTCGCTCATTACAGTTCCAAATTTAAAGATTCACGTCAAAACGCTAATTTTTGCTTAAGCTACACCTTTACAAGTATTACTAATCTTAGCGTGTGAATGCGTTTTGAAAAAACTAAGGTCTGTTAAGATTTTTTGAAGGACTCTGTAAATACTAAGGTTTAAGGGTTCTTAAATGAATAATCAGGACTCTCAAGGCTAGTGGGATTCTTGTGATAAATAAATGAGCATACATTGATGCAGTGAGCTAGTTTTGAGCCAACTCAAAAATGTTGTTAGTTTCCAGTTTTCAAAATATTTCTACAAATACATGAATCAAGTTTTGTTTTAATAAGCTTAAAGATTCCAGAAGCACATCAACAGTTTTCAGTAGGTTTTAGACTTCCAATTTTTACAGACTGTTTCCTAACATTGTTTTCAAATTTTGTCAGATCTCACATAAGTTTAGTTAATTTATAGAATTTTATACCCAAAGAACACTATTAAGCAAAATTAAATATACTTGGAATATTTATTCATTCTAAAAAGTCACATATTATGTTACATTAGATACATATAATAAGATCTCAAAAATATTTCAGAAGCAAACAAATATTGATATAAGAATTTCCTTTAAAAAATACACTATATACATAACAAATGCTAGAACAAATATTGCATTTAAATATACAAAATGCTCATCTTAAGAAAATAATGCATCGCTTAAAGTAACAAATTCAAGAGAAAAAATATTTGATACATAAGTAGCTAAGGTAAAGGAATGTTAAATAAATACTAACTATTCAACAATTTTACATGTTTTGAGACACAAATTGCAACTAACGCAAATAAATTCATGTTTGGAAAATTAATATTCATGGACATTACATTATACTCATTATGCACCACAGCAAACAATTTTTTAACATTGCAAAACTTTGTGTCATCTAGCTATTAATATTTGAATCTTTCAACGCCTTTTTTTAACGGTTTTGGTATGAGCCTAAAAGACTCCCAAGCACACATTCCCAAATGAAACTTTTAAATTAATCCATATTTGATGGGACTGTTTAGATGAGTGGAAATACAATAATTTCAACAGAATGAAGTACAGGGTGTTTTTTTTTAGGAACAAAACTCAAAATCAATTGCAATGAATGCATGGGGCAATGATTAACTAAGTTTACTTGTGTTAATATTGATATGTTAAATCTATATACATGTGATGCTTTTTATTGCAATAGGCTGAATAAGTAATTATGCAAAAATTATATCTTGAGCAATCTGAATCACGTATGGACCATAATTATGAGGTTTCCAAGTATTAAAACATCTAACTAATACATTTTTATTTGACTGGTATAAAATCAAGGCAATTTTATAATTACACAAAAAACCCGTAAATTCAATTTCAAAAACACATTACAATGGAGAGATGAAGTTAATTAGTGAGATAATTTAGTTTTAAAAAGTAGTTAGAATTCTATGCACTATGTTTGAAACATGTCTCTTCCAACATAAAATTTTAGAATCCTGTTTATATAAAATAATTCATAGTTTGTAAAACTTATATTTGGATCATAGCATAAATATAGATATTTAAATAAAATTTGGTACAAGCTTAGCAATTACTGGTTCTATGAAAGAGAAACATTAATAATTGAAATTCAGAAGTTTGAAGTGAATTGGTACACTTCTGGTATAAAAAAGTATAATTTGCAGAATAAAAAAAAATCAGACATATTTTTCATAAAATAAGACTAAGTAAATCCTTGTTACTAACTTTATCAAGGATGATTACAATGCTATGTACAAAAGAGTTCCATAATTAGAACAGATAAAGTTAAAAAAAAAAAGGATTGAAAATTACATGCATTACTTTGAATTTACTTAAGTTCATTGTGGAACTGGTTTGCCAATAAATAGTTAATAAATACACATTGCAAAACAAACTTAAATAAAAACTAAATATAGAATAAATTAGATGCATGTTTAGAAACAGGTAAAAAAAAAACTAAAAGTATTTAATATTTTTTAATTATTAATTATTTTTTCTAAATAAGAAGAGAACATATGAAAAAATATTTTGATTTTTTTAGTCAGAATATTTGAAAGCAATTTCAGTTTTTCTTTCACCATTTAGTCAACTGTTTTGAGAGTCTTAGGGAAAGTTGCAGGAGATTTAAAAGTTCATTTTGAAAGTGATTTCCATCCTTTAAAATTTAGAGGATAATAATCATTTCAATAAATTACATATCTGCTTTGGTCTAGAAATTAGGAAAAAAATTTTTTTTTGTAATTTACATTTTCAGTGAGTTTTTTTGTGATTAATTAATTTTTTCAACAATAGCTGTACCAACATATAACTTTAAAAAAAAAATAATTTTTTTTCCTGTCAGCATCTCATTTAAACTCCAGTAACTAAATCTCAAATTTCAAAACACACATGTATTTTTAAATCACATTTCACACTTTCTTTCAATTTCGTAGACATAAAACACATAATTTGTAATATAAATAGAGAAGGTTGAATTCTAGACTTTAAAACAAAGCACTCTAAAGACATTTATAAAATTTATCGAACTGATTTCTAATCTGTATTTAGGATGCAACACCAAGTCTTCATCATGCATTGAGGTACAATTGATCAACAACTAGCGGAATGAATGCAACTTCCGAATTTTTCATTTATAAATTTCAGATAAAATGACTCTAGCAACATTTCCCAATCTTCCTTGAAATTAAAGGAGATACCAATATAACTCACATAATAAGCTCACAATCAGTGATAAACTACATGTGTTAGGCGATTATCTACAAACTAATTTAGTAAACCTCA
This sequence comes from Metellina segmentata, assembly GCA_947359465.1. Classification (NCBI taxonomy): domain Eukaryota; kingdom Metazoa; phylum Arthropoda; class Arachnida; order Araneae; family Tetragnathidae; genus Metellina; species Metellina segmentata. The sequence continues at coordinate 44,358,286 of OX375880.1, forward strand.
ACTACAGTACAAAAAAAAAAAAAAAAATATTTTCTTAAATATTGTTCCAGAGTCTCTCAATTGCAAGTTACATTTTATAATGCATGAATAGTAATATCTACCAATTGTTTTAAAAACTGAAACTGATTTTCTATGACCATTTGGGACTCATTAAGAGCAACAAATTTTTCAAAATGAAGCATATTGCACTTAATAGGAAGTATTGAAAACTCCTGGTCTGGAGGTCTAAACATAAATTGTATACTAGAGTTATCCCTCTCCAAGTTTAATCACATATCTGAAAATTATTACGCTTTAAAGCTGCAAATCTCAACCAATTTAAATTTAGTTAGCTATTTATTTCAAACTACACATGATTCCTTCTGTTGAATAATCATTTCACTCAATCAGTATTTTATTTTCTGCTGGGCCAGGATATATATGCTGAAGATCAACTATCCTTGATATATTGTATGCTATTACACAGACTTGTTTCATAAACACAGGAGTAAAATCATTCAGATGTTTTTTATGCAATAATAAAACTTTATTTCATAATACTTTTATGCCATAAAATCAGATAAAAAGTTTAAATATTGTTCAAAATGAATATAGAACGATATTAGTTTTTCAGATCTTTAGTAGAATGAAATATACTTACTACATGGTAGTTTTACGAACAAGCTAACAATCTCTATAACAAAACACAAAAAATCAATTGGAAGTGCATTGCATATAAAATAAGTCATTGAGCTAGTTGCTCAGGCTGATCTTAAGACAAAAAATTACCATGTTATAATATGAATTATTTCAATTCTAATTTGGTGAAATTATAAAGACTAAATTCTACTCAATTCATTCGGACTCTGGCAAGTAAGCACGTCACGTGATTTCAGATCAGTCTTCTTAGATTAGGTTAAAGCATTGATTTCTATTTTGCGATACAAACAAATTCCTATGGTGCACTCAAATGGCAACCTTTCATCTAGCAAAATTATACCTCTCTACAAGTGGACTCGTAACAGGTCACTTACCTTCTCACCAGAACTGCACTACATTAACAGCTAATAATAACAAATTAAATCAAAAACTATTTAGACAATTTAAAGGAAATACTGAGAAAAAGAGAAAACTGCTGCAGTGAAACACTTTTGGATTTTAAAATAATAACAATATAAAAATCTAAGGACTAATATTTGTTCATATATAACTGGCCTTTCTTTAAATGCAAATAAAGAATTTGGGAGTGTTAATAAATAATGAACGTCGTCAAACAAGATTAGATTGTTGCAAACGCATATATACAGACATATAACATTTTAAATCTTCTGGTTAATTCATATATTATTCAGATATGTAGACAGGGAAAATTTTTAACATACTTTAAAATTACACATTGAAAACATTATTTTAGAAGTAATTTCGGAACTTCTACATTACGAAAAGCTCCTTGCGTAAAACATTTTGAATACTGACAGCATTAAAATTGTTGTTGCAGTTGCAATATTTCACTTTTATGAAAAGTTTTAAGGTTCTGAGTCAAAAAGATTTTAAAATCTTGGTGTTGAAAACATATTGCAACAATCTAACAGACTACTTCAATATGATGGAAAGTTTTAAGGTATTAACATATTTTTAAACACTGACACATATTGATCTCGTTACGTTTGCAATATTTTAAAGCATGTCTTGTACTGTTAAGTATGCTTGACAATTTCGGATAATATGCAACTAAACTTCGCTAATCAGAAACCTTCGAATTTTCTAAGAGAATTTCAAGGCAGGAAACTTGAAATTACTACTTTAAAAAGAAAGAAACAAAATTATTAAACTCTTTAAATGTCGAAAAATTCATATTAAACTGTAATAAATAGTAGAAAATAATTTGCAACTTGGTTTCATACTAGAGTACTACAACCTCCACCACAAGATAACCGTTCACAACATAAATCTTTTGTTCTGGCTAATATATTAAAGTACAAAATAAAACGCTCTAATTCAAACGACAAAAACAACCCATGTGATTTTATCTAGCAGCCATGCTACGTCATGATGCAGCGAGCATAACTAGGCGGCCGTCTTAACATAAACCAGAGGTGTCAACGTACACTGAGAGAAAACGGCGGAGAGTGGGCAATATCGACGGATGTCGTATATTCTTTCATTCGAGAAACAAAACAAAGGGGCTTTTTTATTCACTAGTCCAAGTTTCTAACTTCGTGATCGTTGAAGATAGAGTGAAAATTTCAACGGATATAAAATCAGCGTAAAATTCTACACCAGATCAATACCAAAAATTGATTTAATATTCAATTATTTACCATTTGACTATTTAATTATTTTTTTAATAATTAATTATTTCTTTAAAGAAAATCACATTTAAGGTATCGATCTGGTGGGAAATGTTCCGCAGATTTCAAATCCGTTAAAATGTTTTATCTATGTTTAGCGATCCCGATTTTACAAAAACGAAGTAAGATAACGGCTCCGTTTTCTTAGGAAACCGTAGCTTTAACAACGTTTTAGTGCGTCATATACAGCTACATTACGGCTGCTAGATAATGGCTCCGCTTTCTTAAAAAACCGTAGATGTACAAACATTCAAACTTTACATGTGTGAAGTAGACAACACCTCGGTTTTACGGTACAGTGTCATCTAGTTTCAAATACCGGACTAGTTTCAGGATCCAGATGTTTTAGTATGGTGAAAAATTAAATCATATCAGAAAATCGATCTTTTCATCAAAATCATCCTTTACATAAATGAACACTTATCTAGTTCTGCTTTCCATTTTAAGTACCTCAATAAGTAATTAATACAAGTAAATTTTGTCATTCATAGTCAGGTAGGTACAAGCAATATGACAGGCTTGAATTTAACGTTTCAGAAGAGTGTTGCAAGATTTCAATTAGGAGATGAACTTACTAATTACAAGCGATCATATAAAAATAGACAGTGCATTTCTGCTGCAGTTCTTCTGGAAGTAATGTGGATTGAACTCGCACATTTTTGCATGACACATTTTCACAATACATTCAAAGACTTTAGATAGATTATTTTTTAATTATTAGATGTATTGTTTTTGGTACATTTCATTTGTAAGGGTTTTTCCTCATTAACAACTTGATCCAAAGCCAAAATGCCATAGTTTGTTTTCGTTTCCAAACACTAAGGCCCTCACACTCATCGAATAGGTAGGTATGTAATTAATGTAAAACTGGACCTACACGACGGACTATTGGAAACAGTCCAGAATCAAACCCGAGGAGAAAATCACACTCTTCAGGTGGTAATGATCATTGCTGTATTCGCAAAAAAAAAGAGGGTATACTATGGACGCCCGCAGATGGGAAAGCGAAACATGTACTTTCTACTTACACTTTCCACGGGGACAAAAAAACACGCTCACGCACGCACATACCTGTATATATACAGGAAATCCATAAGCTCGGGGGGTTGACTTCCCCCCTCCTCACGGAGCCCATGATGGATACTCAAATTACCGGGGAATATGTTCGAATTAATCGAAGTTCAATCTATCGAGAGTAAAAAAAAAACCTCTATAATTGTATATTATACAAGTTAGGAATTGTGTAACTTTGAAGAAACTACGTCTTAAGTAGAAATTCGAGTTCGAGGATTCGAATTATTGGGAGTTTATTGTATTTTTGCATAGCAAAATATGTAGACTAGCAACGAGTAATATTCAAATTTGAAAAGTTCACTATTTTAATATTTAACTATGGTATAAAATAATTGCAGGAAATGCTAAAAAAAATATTTAAACACATAAAAATTGGATGTAATTTTTTTTAAATAAATTTTAAGGCCTACCTTTATCATTTTTATTGAAATATATTCCAAACTGCTTGACGAGAGAAATCCGTCTCTGTGTCTATTTTTATAGCACATACTCTTGATCTATTGTCTACTGAAGAGCGATGGTTGACTAACCAAGAATTTACAAATTTTTTCTGGTTGAATGTGCTCTATTTGCATTAATAAACATTAGATTTTAGTCGTTTGAAATCAATAAAGATGATCATAAATTTGTTCCACTCGGCCGTGGAATATGATAATATTTCAATGGTTCTTAAAAAAGGCTTTAATTTTTCTGGAACAACTTGGGCGTTTTCATTGGTCTCTCAAACCCTGAATAGAACGCATTTCATCTATACTAAAACGTCGACAGATCCTTTTTACCTCCTTTTCTCCATGGCGAATATCCCCTGTATTTATATTTTCTGGATCAAGCATGGATGTATCCTTTAAAAGTTGACAATTTTCTTCATTAACATCAGAACAAAGGCTGGATACCCTTTTATCTACAATACGTTGAATTAATTGCTTTTGATTAATAGTTACAATTTTAGACTTATGTACCATGGCGCGATATCTTGAAAAAAAAAATTTTCTTTTGCTCTTACAGCTATCTGCGTTTTACGTGATGTTTCACGCGATGTTTTCTAGGAAAAGGAAAGCGAGTACGTAGTTTTAAAGAAAAAGCAGAGGGTATACGGCATATACCGCCGTATACCCTCTACTATAACTGTAGTAATGATTCACTCACCAATAAAACAGCTTGAAAGTGTTTTGGCTTTAAAGAGGCACAAGATGGCTGACGGATTTTGCAGAAAAAAAGCCATCTATAGAGGGTGTGTGTTGGGGTAGTTAAGTTAACATCGCACTGGAGCAACATGACGGGCTATTGGCGATAGTCTAGTATCTATCTCGATGGGAAAGGTCTGAGGACAGCAGCTCGTCATTTTGAACAAGTTAGGTGACGAGTACAACACTCAACACGGCACTCACTCTCCAAACCTTTACAAAACCCTGACAAATTGGGAGTCACTACTGATTAGACGTGCATCTAACCCAGAGGGGTCCAACCTGTGCCGCATGCACCAAACGTGGCGCATTACATCCTTTCGCACACTTATTCTTTTGAAGTAGGCGCCATAACTGAATCCATCTTTAAATTTGCTCTCCATTTGCTTTGCTTAAATTTAAACCAGCGTGCTCTTAGTACAATTGGTACAGACTTCTAACTTATCAGTTCGTCGTAGTATTTTAAAAACAAATTCATTATTGAAAATGAAATTTGATTAGATTTTATCAGATCTAAATGCTTTTGACCTGATTAATTTCTGGCATTCATTACCCTGTGAACATTATGCAGAGCTAAGAAGATTGGCGAAAAAAATATATATGTCGTTTCGGAACGATGTACAGATATGAACCAATATTTCTATTAATGAAATTTATTAAAAGCAAAACGATTTCGCGATTGACTTTATTAAAATTTGTAGAATTCTCTGCAGCTCTCAATAATAAATTTAACACCAAACACTAGCGAAATCGAAACAGGCTCAAAAGCACCACCAGCGGGCTCCACTACTGCGGTCCCCCTCTCGTCCGAGAGATTCATCTCTCACAATTGTATGTTGGTGCTGCAATAAACGTGTGTCTTTTGAACTGGCGTACATTAATTCATTTAGTCTTCACTAAATAAAGCAGCTCCTACCTCTATCTCTACACAGTCTATTCAAAAAGTTCCAGGACTTCCACTCGTAAAAAAGTACAGATGACTCTCGAAACCGGCGGAATGACATAGGAAGGACTTGGTGCCATGCATCTCAATTGGTTGCATTTATTTCTGATTATTTCCAACTCGGCAGCGTACAGTTGCGTAAAGCGTATATGTGCATCAATGTAATCGAAAATGGAGCACATAAGAAACAACGCATTTTGTTCCAAATTGGAAAAATCGACAGGGAAAAGTACGAAGTGATTTAATCTGTGCATGATGCCGATGATATGAGTGGTTTGTGAGTATTTGAGTGGTTTTCGAGGTTTATAAAGCTGGCAGAGACTCGATCAATGACGATGAGAGATTTGGTCGTCCATATTCAAGTATAAGGGATGAAAATGTTGAGCGTGTGGTTGCAGCTACACTCTACGTTTATGAGCGGCCGCCACGACCTAAGCTATTTTTTGGGTCCCTCCTAGCAGCGAGTTGCGGTAGATTAAAGCAGTCCATCTGTCTTTACGGTTCAAAGCAAAAATGTTCTGAAATAATTCTTATGTTGGTGACTTTAGAAATGCGCCTATACCCCCCCCCCCTATAAAAAAAATCGCTTACCCATTGCCATCGCTCATAATCGTCGACTGTTACTGTACCAGCGTGTGCAAGCGTTGGTGAGGACCTACCGTCGATTAACGATAGAAATGTTTACACGTAATTTCTTTAAACATTGTTGTGCGATCTGTTTTCACTATCATGACGGATGGTTTGAAAAATTATCCTTTGTGTCACACATCACACACTCTGACTCCTGAGCAAAAAGAACATCGAATTTCCTCATACAAAGATTTAACTGTCGTGGTCGAATCAGGATTCAAATTTTTTGCAAAACATTGCCATCAGAGATGAGATTTGGTGTCTCGAGTACGATCTAGAGACAAGACGCCGAAGTTCTGAGTGAATCAGTAGAAAAAAAAGTCGGCCGATGAAAGTTCGCGCTTAGAAAACAAAAACGATGCTGATCACATTTTTGACATTCGGGGGGCCTCATTCATCCAGAATTTCTTTGTCAAGGTTCCACTGTGACTGGTACATTTTACAAAGATGTTGTGGATCGACTTTTGAAACGAATGCGGCGTGTGACGCCTGATTTATTGGACAGTGGAAATTGGAGCCTCTTGCACGACAATGCACCGTCTCACAAATATATCACTGTGCAGCAATTTTTGGTGAGAAGGCAGGTAGTGAGCATCGACTCCCCCTAGGACTTTTTTTTATTTCCATGTTAAAGATGAAGGGGCAGCGGTTTGAGACAATAGAAAAGAGGAAGCGGCTGTGACATTGTAACTCAACATGCAGAGGAGGTGTTTACTAACATTTACACTCGTTCCAAGCGTTGTTATTCAATTGAAATGAGACTACGTAGAAGTTTAATATAAAATATAAGTATATCCTCTGTGTTATGTAGTCTGTGTACGATCAGTCCTGGAATGTTTTGAGTACAATATGTTTTCAAAACCTCAATCTTTAACGTAAGAAGGTAAAGCAAGTCCTTGGATTCATATGTGAAAAAAAATTGGAATATGGTGTGTAAAAAGGTGCCCCCCCCTGATTTAAACAGAAAATCGAACTACTCTAATAATGATTGGAAACAATGTATGTTTCTCCCAAACAGTTATATTTAATATTAAAATAATAAACTCTTAACATTGTTACGTTTACAATTAATACATTGTTACGTATAACAATGGTTTTTCCTATGAGTGCAATCGGATGCTTTGTTTTGTCCCATTTATCGAAAAGTTTTTGAACTGCTAGCATTAAAAGAGCGAACTTGTAATATTTCATTTTGAATTTGGATCGATTTCCTGCGATTTGAATCCACTTCGTGTTTTGAAGTATTCAATTTACAACTTGTGTGTTCTCTAGAGCTGTTGGATTTCCTTGAAGATTGAAGATGATTCGACGATTTTGGAAAGGATTGAAGAATTTGTAAGTAATCTCAAGTCAGTTTCGAAAACCTTTAAAAAAAGATGATTAGGGATATTGCCAATTGCCAAATAACTTTAGTTTTGTCTGAGAGTTTACGAGCCTAATTTAAATTACTAAAATCAAAATATTGTCTTTGTAACTGATCGTGTTAGACTATAATTTCGTCTAGGCCATAAAGATAATTTTATGTGCCATTAGTGCAACGTTGTTCATCTATTTATATTTTGGTCCATAGCTATTTTTACCTAAACAATAATTTTCTATAATTTAATTATTATAGAGCTTTTAAAGAATATGTGCCCACACTTATGTAATAGTAGCTACTTTAACGAGGTATTAAAGTTTTTCTGTCAAATGTAAGGACCGAAATCGAAAGCCTTTTAAATTTCTTAATGCTTTTTCTCAGCTTTTTAAATTTTTGACTCTTGGTACTTAAAATGCTAAGACTTTTATTGTAATTAATGTCGAAATATTAAACGTTATACTGTTGTTTATTATTTTATATTGGAAGACTATGTATGGAATAAGGATTTTAAAAAAATCATTTTTTGAAAATTACTGATATAAACTATGATTTTTTTTTGTTTTTCACAGCGTTAGTTTCAAAAATATTTGTAAAAAAATAAATAATTATGGTAAATGTAATCCATTGAACAACATTGTAGGACACACTTAATGGAAGGTAAATAGAAAAGGTACTTGAAAACAAATTCTAATTTGCAGATGGAGCAGAACTTCTCAAATATTGAAATAATTTTTTAAGAAATTGAATTTTTATTATTGTGAATAAAAAAGTGGTTTTTTTTTGTAATGTATATTTAAAGAGTATTGAAACATTTTATTGTGAAGATGAAAACAAAAAAAATTGTTCAAAAGATACTGCATCCACTTAATTTACGTAGCTATGTAAGTAGTAGTTAATAAATGTCACATTGGATAACACCCCAGATTATTGGCGACGGTCCGGGAATAATTCTCATGACAGAGTTAACGTGTTAAAGTTCTTTGGTTGGATCGAGTTTCTCAGTCCCAATCTTCCTGTTGCTAATTCGTTACTCTTCCAACTCGGCTACCGCAGCACTTAATTGGTATGATATTTATAAAAAAGGAGCACATTTTCAAGTTGTTCTAACCAGTGCGTTAAATTAAATAATTTTAGCATAAATATTATCACAGTATTACGTTTTCTAAAAATGAATCTAATATATTTTTTTCTAAGACTACCCCTCCCCCTTTTTTTATATCACTTTCGACCTATTTTCATTTATGTAGAACAGTGATAATAAGAAGGCGAATTGAGTGACAAGAATGAAGTTTGGGTAGGTAGATAGGAATTCAGAGTCGTACTGGAGCAACATAACGGACTATGGGCGTAGGTTCGGATCAACCCCCGAAGGGAAAGATGCATATGAAGATTGGAAGTGACTGTTAATCAACAGGTTTTTGAAGAAAAAAAGATAGCTTTAGTACACAGTTATTGTGCTATATAAGGGAAGTAAATCACATAGTTAAACATACACTACCGCATTTCTACTTCTCCAGCAATCCACCAAGAGTGCGATTATTTCGAAATAACGACTACAACATACTCCAATACGGGTCAATGCCAAGATATGAATTTTTTTACTTCTTTCAGTTTCTCCAATGATTTCGGTGACTATTATCTGAATGAAACGGATGATGTCTTGGATATTGTAAGTACAACCTCACCTTAAATCCATCATTCCTTGTATTATAATACTTCCCGGTGTTGCTCGTGTTGAATTGTTTGTAATTCATCGTAATATTGTCATTTCTGTCATTCAATTTAAAATTGTTTTGAACTATTAGAACAACGATGTTTCGTGCTGACCAACTCAATTTCTGGCAGCGCCCTCTAGAACGGTCGGGCAGCGATTACATCTGCAAGGGAAAGTCAAAAATTATCCGCTCTTTGTTTTTACAATGTATTTACACATATGTCGGGGTTGAACAAGTTTGTCATTTCCCCATCATTGTCTCTTTACTTTTCGATGCATTTGGTCCATCGGTCCACAAGCTTTCAATTCACTCCAAAAAGAAGATTTTAAAAGGGTCGCCCAATTATTTAAGCAATACTTCTCCCACTTCTTTGTCCGATTAAACTGCAGAGAACACGCTGCAGTGCTTCTGCTGGTTGTTACTCACCGGACCAAGTGCAGAAATATATTCAGTGTTCTGTAACACAACTCCATGCAGCTGCAATTGTTCCGCAGTCATTTTGTTAGAATTTTGAAAACTGCTGTCAAATCAAAAAATGACGTAAAACCCAGGTATCGGCTCAATATGTATTACATATTTATAATAAAACATCAAAAATAATTCACTTACTTTATTTTAAACCAAGGCATACTTTCAGAATTTGAAATTCTGTCGATCACTTTTAAAGTTACATATTTGGTCATTGACATAAATGATGTGTTACTCATAAAATGTTGGTGGTTATTTGGGGCGGTGTTGGTAAATTATTCTGTAGCTTGAAAAGAAAAAAGGTAAGGAAAGGAGCGCGTTTTGCACTGCAGAAAGTCGGCCAAAATTTTCAAAAAATAAAGAACAAATTGTTCTGCAAAGACTCTGTTTGTCTGGCGCATTTTTATGAACTTTCTGCACCCGGGCTCGTCAGTTTGACAGAACCATTTCTCGATCATGCTAAGTCTTTTCTCCGGTGGTGGAGGTGGACGGCAGTGCTGCTCCCTCTTCGTGCATCACGCGTGTCGAGCCTCTTCGAAGCTTCTCGATCCACTCATACACAGTTTCACGAGGTAGTGCACTGTACCTGTATTGTTTTGTTAGCGCACGACGATTTTCAGTACCGTGTGACACCTTCCTACCCTTAAGTTGTAGAAGTGGGATCACGGATCTTTATAGTGCACTCTGCTAGCGGAGCGGCCATGATTACACTGAAGCAGAAGCAAGAGAAATGACTCTATCCAGGTTAATCTTAGGTAACGTGGCCACAGTAGTATCAAATCTAAGCACGCATGCCAGGAAGGCATTGCAACAAACTTATAGAAGTGTTATTGCGAAAGTGTGGATAATTTTTGACACCCTCGTATATGTTCCTATGTAAATATGGTTTGTTTTTGTATTTCTGAGCAATACGTTTAAAATTTGTCGGAAAACCTTTTGAATCATCCTGTATATATTAAAGTCTGATAAAAATCAAGACTGATTAAAGTGCCTTAGTTAAAATTTTTTGATGCTTCTTCAAATTTTGTTTGGATGAAATGGGCTCTTTTGTCGTTCATATCTGTTTCTATTTCAGGTATATCTTCTTTTAATAAAACTTTCGTAAAATATTCAATATTTTTGTCAACTTTTTACGTTATTTTTGTGTAGTTTCGGGTTAGATACAATTGTTATTGGAACTGTTCTGCAAAACTTCTGGTCATCGAAATCCCAGATCATTGATATATTAAACATCATATTCTGAAGCTTAGTAGCCGAGTGAATTATGCTTTTTCCCTCTGTTCTAGAGTCTAGAGAGTTTTTTTAGACTTTTATCTTATTTTATTCACAGGAGAAAAACCTACAAATTCGACCTGGTGTCACTGCATTCCTGAGCTACAAACCAAACGACATTGCGGTAAGTTTATTTCACATACATATTATTGTAAATTATTGTCACGTTCGGTAAATGTTTCATAATGGCACTTCCAATTAGGAAAATCATCAAAAAGGACGGTAGAGTTGGTTTGCTACAAATTTTCGCAAACAATAGCACCAACTTGAGGAAATTGTTTAAGGATGTTTTCAGAACTCTTTTTTTAACCCGTTTTTCAATGGGAGATTGTATTGCAAGGGCAATACTTATGCAAGCTGCGCCAAACACAAGAAACATAACATCAAGTAATGGAGGTAGATGTTTTAATTCATGTCACAGTGGAGGCAACACAACTCACTTTTGGCGACGGTCCGGAAGATAGATCTCAAGAGCAACTTCGATACATTTAGAACAATAATCAGATGACGAGGTCACACTTGAATTTGCATCCTTCTCTCCGAACTTTCTCACACGCCGACCAACAGGTCTGGTGGTAAAGGTGTTAGCCTCTAGATCCGAAGGTTCCAGGTTCGAATAAAAGTCAGTATATGGATGTTTGTAAGCGTATGGTGTAGAGACGGCTGGTTCACCTTAAATCTGTTGTGGCCGAAAGTCTTCATGTTGGATTGGAGTGGAAGATTGGAGAGTGGGGTGCCAGCTACGGTGCTGCCTCGTCATCTGACCGTGGTGTTGTCCTCCGATTTTTCCCTTTGGGGATTGATCCCGGACCAACGGAGTTTTAGAAGCTCCTGGTGTGAGCGTTTTGTTTATCCATCGTTAATAGTTGAATATATATAACCCTCCCGTTTGGGGGAGGCGGCCCCATTTGAAGAACTATTGTGTAACAATTGTTAGAACTATTAGGAAATAGGAAATATTTTAAGACAACACCTAGTCATTTTGAACCAGGATCGGTTAACGAGGTCAACACCCAAGCAGGCAACACACTTCTAAAAATCCTCTCCATGTGGACCCCGACGGAATCAACGTCCACCATGGTTATTTGTAAGATCGAGTTTCCAGCTCGTAACCTCAGTTTCGAATCTACTACCCTTCAAACAGGGTGTGGCGTTTCGGGTACCACAGCAATACAATAGAGTTAAAATAGGCATATTACCTTTTAAAATTATTTATTTCACTTAAAGGGTTTCAATTAACCAATGGGAAAACTATTTACAAAATATGTACACTGGACAATCGATGAACGAATGTTCAGAAATAACAAAAGTTTCTCATCACAGTTAGTTTATGATCGGTGCTTAACCTCACAGTATAGCTGTCTCGAGCGCTCTATCATCCAAGACTTTCCCCCGTGGCTTCTGACTCTCGTATCCCTTTTCGTTTTTCCTGGGGAGCCTCCTCAAATTTGGAATGTTGACTGGGTGTTTTCCAATGACACCTGCAACACTCGTAGAAATGGTAACTCCAAGCATGCGTATCCCCCCTTTGTTTCTTGGAAACGTTATAAAGTAATGTGTGACACCAGCAGGTGCAAGAATTCGGATTAACCAACCGACTGTCCGACAGATTTACTAACTTTCTGGTCTGAATTATTTCAAATTGTAACGCACGTGGTCTTTTTTTTTGGGGGGGGGGAAGGGTTGTTTGCTCCCTTCTGGAGTAATGTCCATGATGATCTGTGTGTCGATATCGTCTTTTTTTCCCAGACTTCTCGAGGGATACTGCGGCACTAAATTTCTAATGTGTTCCAGATCATTTGGTTGGTTATTTTGGGGGTTTTATGGTGAGAAGTTCATATTTGGCCATGATGCTCCAGACAAAAGACATACAACACCAAGTAATAGACACACAGACACAATGAAAGTTTTACTGACATTGAAGATAGAAATACAACCAGTGAGCAACGCAGATCATATTCATATTAAAACAAACACATGAAAAGGGGAGTCGTGACTCAGTAGTTATGTCCGCTGCGCTGGCAAAGGCCCGTTGCACACATCCGGTTTTTCAACGTGCGGCACCGAAGCTCAACTATGTACACATCACCGTGAAATGACGCACGTACTGATTTCGCGCCATTTGCGATACATATTCTATCGAAGAAATCGTGTTTATTTTGCTTACTTGGTGAACACAAAGTATAATTTCAAACAAAATAGAAGTTACTAGATACAACCATTTATTTATTATTATTTATATTCCCCCCCCCATTTATTAATGAAAACAAACAACTTCAGAACAGAGAAGCGTGTGCGGCAATCTGCGGAGCCGTGGGGAATTGCGGTACAAATTCACACAAGTGGGACGTGCGGCGCCGTTAGCATGTGTACACTACTCCATTGGATCTAATTCATCTCAGAACGCAGTTGCGTTGCGGCAGCGGCACCGCACGATGAAAAACCGGATGTGTGCACCTGGCCTAAGTCGATCTGCTACAGAGAAAACACCCATATCTTACAACTAATAACACACGCGCTCAGCTCATGACTGGGATAACAGTGTGGTAACAGAACCTGGAAATCAGTGAATTCTCAGAAAACCTTTTAAATCTTGAAAATTTCAAAAAATATCAGGGAAATATTGATAATTTAAACGGCAGCTATTACCTACGTACATTAGGTACGTTTGTTCCATTTAGAGATGCGCAATTAAGAGTAATTTTGAGAATCGAAAAAATCGTATTCGCCAAAACTGTAATTATAATAAAGTTTACAGGCGAAATAATTTTTGAACACCGCGAAAACGCTCACGTCACGTCAACGTGAGGCCGGTGATACAACTTGTGGTACACAATTTGAAATTCGTGTGAATCCTGATGTCCTTTTTTGTGTGTTAAATTAATATTTGTTGATTGCAATTACATTTTTGTAGAATTTTTTATGCATATTTGCATTTGTTTTCGATGTATGCTATGATAATAAAGGGTCATATATAATAAATTCATAATCGAAATATTTTGTATTTTTTCTCTCCAGTTTTTCAATTGCTATTGCAAGAGTTCCATTAAGGGTTCAACCCTTACAATAGCAATTAAATTATCTGAAAAGAAAAGGAACAAAATATTTATGGAGAATTTTCCTTTCATCCCATCTTACACAAAATAATAAAAAATAATGTGTGGATCTGTATATCGATACCAGTGACGGATCGGAACATTATTAAGGGAATAGTTAAATCACAGAAATTTTTGTGACAGTATCAGGGAAATATCAGATAACTTGTGTTCGAGGATTTAGTTGCAACCCTGAACAAGACAAAATATGAGGAAAAAAAAGGACGTCTAAATTTCGGTTCCCGACATAAAAATCGGGCAATGCAACCTGAAGCACATTGTGTGCTATTTTCTGAATACGTGCGTAAACTCATTGTGATTCATTATTTTACAGGAGCAAATTACCCTGATGGACTGGAAGGCGTTTAATGGTGTCACACGTGAGGTAAGAGAACATCCTTCGAATCTTCGCTACACCAATTTTTGCTTCGTTGACTCGTCGCATATTAAGTGTCCCCTCAATGTTGTAAATCTAGAATGCTTGTACTCCTCACTTATCCGTCAACCTTCAACCCTGACATATCGCATCCCGGCAAGAAAAGTGACACAGTCCAAAAAATAAAATTTTTGATGTTATGTCATTGAAAATTATGTATGATGTGCCCCAGTGTTATATTACTATTCTATCGATTCGAATAGAAGTTACCACCATAGATACTTACCTAAAATTAAAAGAAGCTTATCCTATTTAAATATATGTTTCTTTTAAGTTGATGTTTCTCAAATTCTGCGATTTTGTGTTGCTTCACTTTTCTTGCCGGGATGCGATATGTCGGGTAGGTAAAGGTGTCACCTGAGGTGACAAAAATGACAAAAAGCGTCCACTTCTGAATAAACTTACCACAGAGCATTTCTTTAACCCCCAAACGGATTAAACGTAATATCTCATCCATCACGTATTAGTATTGTGGGTATTTTATATTAACATCGCACTTGAGCAACACAACGGACTCATGGTGACGGTTCGGAACCAACACCTGAAGGAAATATCCGAGGACAACACCACGCCATTTTGACCAACGGGGTCAGATGACGAGGTCACACCTGAACTGGCACCCCAGTCTCCCAATTTCCACACCACAAAAAAGTGAGGCCAAAAAAATTTAACATTCACAAGCCCCCTCTATACACGGCGTCTTTGGTTAATTCGAACTTGCAACCCTCGGGATTCTAGTCCGTTGCTCTTTCGACGGGGCTAATTTGGCCCTCATTTATCAGGATTTGGCGTTTTTTTTATGAAGACAAGGTCACTATCTGATCGGTTTTTTTAGCAACAATATATCCCTTCCAACAAAATGTCATCAATTTTGTTAATGAGAAGATACATCACCGAGACAACCACCAACAGTGTTAATGGATACGAAATTTGAGAATTCTATTCGAAGCGATATTTTTGCAACAATACTTGACTATAGTTACTTCTAAGCGGTCGGCTCAAAGTCTGTCCCTCCCCGGAATGCACCCCATTGTTATCTGACCGTGGTTAAAAATTACAATGGGTTGTCCACGATTCATTACCTTTGGGTTAGATCCCAGGTGACCGTAGTCAATAGCCCGTTGTGTTGCTCCAGTTCGACGTTAATTAAATACCTACCCAACGGAATATGTTCACCACCATCAGGATCAAAAATGATCTTTTGGTCCTGGGTAATGTTTTTGCTAGGCAAACAGCCATTAACGTCACACTGTAGCAACAGTTGTTAGAGACGGTCCTCTGTTCATTCAGAAGAGAAATAACCGAGGACAACACCTCGTAATTTTGAAATACAAGCATACGGTGAGGTCGACACCTGA
Organism: Metellina segmentata; assembly: GCA_947359465.1. NCBI lineage: Eukaryota > Metazoa > Arthropoda > Arachnida > Araneae > Tetragnathidae > Metellina > Metellina segmentata. Next base: position 44,374,151 of record OX375880.1, read on the forward strand.
GCTGGCACCCCACTACCCAAACTTCCATGCTACTCCAGATTAAGCAACGACAGATTTAATTTACCCGTGCCCCCGTCGGACTTAATGTTCCGCGGACCGTCAAATGCGTTCGTATTGCTACCCTTGTTAATTCGGTTTCCGAAGCTTTTGCAATATTGATTATTATTCAGACTAAGGTTTTTTAGTACTTGCACTGTCTTCGTTTTTTAATAAAATGTGTTTCCGATGTTTCAGGAGGTAAAACACTTCTTGGAGAGAGATTTTCAACCCATTCCTAACATCTCCAAGATGCTCAAAGGATTTACTTTTGTGAGTAGATTTTTCAGACAGTTCTTTCCAAACTTTTTTAGTTTAACGACTCTGTACCTGAACTCAATTTTATTGTATATGAAATTATATTCTTTTGCATATTTCCTTCGAGTGTGTATTATTGAGAATGGTGAAACCACTAATATTAATATTAGTGACTTCCTGTGTTACATGGAATACGTATACATGAAACAGATACGTAGCCTCATTTGTCTAATGCAGTGGTAGGCAACATCATTATTCCAAAAGATCCAAAAATGAGCATATAACGATTAAAATATCTTTAGAGAGATACATTTTTTTTTCACGAACTATGTTTCTAGGAGTCGGTTTAAACTAGCTACTAACGTTAAATAAAAATCAAGATATCATAATAAAATCTTATTATTCAGTTTTATTTATTGAAATATTATTATCAATAAATCAGTCTTATTTATTAAAAAAACATAATTTTTTTAAATTAAAATAAAATATGACAAAACACGTATTTAATGTGAACAATGGCCTTGCATTTCCTTGGAAAGTTTGTATAATTCATATTTGTATGTCGTTGTTTTTTATTTCAAGAATGATTCCAGGTTCTCTTCAATAAGACGATTTCTCAATTTATTTTTGATACGTTCATGCTTGAAAAAGATTGATTGCATGAATATGTCGAGCCAAAGAGTGAAAGAACAGAAAATGCTAGTTGTTTTAACTGATCATACGAGTCTGGAATACTATTCCATGCATTGAAAATTATCTCTCATGTCTTCTATCTCCAGGTCTTTCAAAACAGGCCACTTTTCTGTTACCTAAGATCACATTTATTTATTTTTTAATTTTTCCATTTCAGTATTATGGCATTCAAACTTTGAGATCCGTAATTACTTGTTTATTCACCCCAGTAATTGTGCAAATGTCAATATTAAAACGAGAAAAATTCAATTCTGTTGCGCGAACCCTGAGAGGTTTTTTAACAAAAGCCAACGTCGCTATGCAATTTTTGAATTCCTGAAACCTCCGTAGAAAATCTTTATATTTAAAATTGTTGTTCTGAAATAGAAAATGTCAATTATCGAGTTATTTTCATGGCAATGTTTCAGCAGTCTTGGGAAAAGATTGAAGGTTCTCTTTTAAAATCTTCAGCAAAAAGAGATTATTTGTTTTCAAATGAAATGACTTCTTCCAGCATCAAAAAAATTGTGTTTCCTTTCACCTGTAGTTTACGATTAGGATTATGTAAATAACACGTAACGTTTATCATGAAATAAAATTATTGGATCCACTGATCATTCGTTAGTTCAGGATAGACAACATTCTTCATAAGTAGAACTGCTTTAATTTTATATAATAAGGAAGCGAAATGTTTTATCCCATTTGCTCTTGAAAGCCAACGTACTTTATTATGCAGAGAATATATCTGCGTGTTCATTTTCCATTTCAACTAAAAATTCCTTAAAAGGGTTATGATAAAAGAGCTTTAGCTACAATTGTATTGACAATCTTAATCACTAATTCCGTAACATTGCACATTTCTGGAAATGTCTGCGCACAAAGTTCTTCTTGATGAATGATGCAATGGTAAATAAATATCTCGTGATAAACTTTTTCTTTCGAAATAGAAATAAAACTTTTTCTCACTCCAGTCATACTTTTTGACCCATCTGTTTAAATTGAAAAAATTTCATCGAATGGATTATCATGTGTCTCCATTTTTTGCAATATCCAGCATTTGAAATATCCTCACCACGAGATGAACTTTCACCTAAAATAATCCTAAAAGTTCTCTTGAGGCCCGAAAACGAAATAAATCGAACAAAGAGTCGATTCGTTGCCGTTAGTTGTCTCTTAGTCCTAACGCTGTATCGTTCTCTATGCTTTTCTGATGCCATGTCTCTTAATAATTATTAATCGTCTTGTTGGACTTGGAGTTACACTCTTATTTCTTCATTACAAGTCATAACAAATTCAAATTTAATTTAATATTTAATCTAACTGCATTTTAACCCTTCAAGTAGTTTCGACGAGATTTCTCGTCCATCAAAACTTACTACATTTTGATAACGACGAGATATCTCGTCCTCAAGCCATCGCCGATTTTTTGATAAAAGTCACGATTAGGTTCTGCTCGGTTTTCTAATGAAGAAATATCTCGTCACTCAAGATCTGCTAATGTTTTTGCTAGTGACGAGATATCTCGTCAACCATTAGGAAGGTTAATAAGTGTATCACTTTGTTTACACGAACAATTTAGCTGTTATTTAACTATTATTATTATTTTCTATTACACTATATTACTTACTAGAATATACATTTAATTTTATAGTTTAACTTATTTTACAAAAACTTTTAAAAGCGGTAACTAATGGCACGGGAAATTTAACGTGCACCAGCCCCCGGTGGTCTTTTGTTGGATAGAGTTTGGAAATCGCAACCTTGCAGTTCGAACTGGGCAACCGCGGCCCCTCAGTTATTAAGAACTTCGAATAAAATTTAAATGAAGATAGACTGTTGCGTATCTAATTTTCGGGTTGCGAGTTCGAAACCAACCGAAGACCATCGTGTTCAAAGGGAGATAGTGCAAGTTAAATCTGTCGTGGCATCAAATGTTCTCCGCTTTGAGGTGTGGAAATTTGGAGAGTCCGGAACCATATCAGGTGTGACCTCGCATTCTGACCTGATTTAAAACGACGTGGTGTTGTGTAGGATTTTTACCTTCGAGATTGATCGGGAACCGTCGGCAATACCGCGTTATGTTGCTCCAGTTTGACGTTAATTACGATGCCTGCCTACCATATATTAATTGAAGACATTTTCCATCGAAAGTTGTTATAAACTTTTGACAACGGCTACAAATATAACAATTGCGATTCTTATAACTTTCGAGGTACAACGGCTTTAACGGTCGTAGTCTAGATTATTTCGTAGCGCGTTCCTTATAACTTCCTAGGTACAACTGATGTACTGGCAGTTGACTAAATTCTTTCTTGGCGCAATCCTGGTACAATTGTTGTACCAGCCGTAGTCTAAAGGTTGAAGGTACAACTGATGTTCTGGCCATTGTCTAAATTCTTTCTTGGTGTGATATACGTGCAACTGCTGTACCAACTTTAGTCTAAAGGTTAAAGGTTCAACTAATGTACTGGTCATTTATAAATTCTTTCGTGACGCGATCATAGTACAACTTGTACTGCCCGTAGTCTAAAGGTTAAATTTATTGTACTGTTAACATTAACCGAATTACTAAGTTGTGGTTTGTTTTATAAAGCATTTGTACCAATAGAGAGAGAGAGAGAGAGAGAGAGAGAGAATCCGTTTGAAAAACATTTTTCCTTATTCAACAGGTGAGAACCTGGGTTCGAGAAACCGTACTCAGCGCTCCAACCGTAGAGCTCAGAGCCTCAGTGGTGGAAAACTTCATTTTGCTCGCTTGGAGACTCTACAAGCTGAACAACAGCCATTCAGCAAAGGCTGTGGTGGAGGGTTTGCAGTTCGAACCCATCCTGCGTCTTGCTTCTACATGGAAGGTAACTATCTTGCCAGATTAGAGCATATTTCTCAAACTGTTTTTTAGTCCGCGGGTAGGTACGTAGGTAAATGAATTAGCGTCTCACTAGAGCAAAACACCGGGCTATAGTGTTGACGATCTGGAATAATATTCGAGAAACACGACGCCATTTTAAACCACGGTCAGATGACGAGGTTACACCCGAGCTGGTACCCCACCACGCCAATGTGAGGATATTTGTGGTCACAACGGATTCACGCGCACCGACCCCTTAGTACACGCCAGTCTTTGGTCGGATTCGAACCCGCAATTTTCCGGATGCTAATCCGTTAATCTTCCATCAGGATTACCGTGGAATTCTGCTGCCAATTTGTTTGTTTTAGTTTCTCGTTTCGTTTGCATCCTTAAATTTCCATAGTCAACTATATGGTAAAGGTGTTAGTTAGCCTCATAATCCAAAGGTTCCTGCATCGAATCCGGTTCAGTGCATGAATATTTGCAATCGTAAGATGTAGAGGATACTGTTGCACCTTAAATCTGTCGTAACCAAAAGTCCTAAAGTTGGGTTGATGTGACAATTTGGAGAGTGGGGTGCCAGCTCAGGTATTGACTCATCATGTGACAGTGGTTCAAAATGACGTGGTGTCCTCGGCTCTTTCCATTAGAGTATTGGTCTCGGATCGTCGTCAACAGCCTTTTGTGTCGCTCTAGTACGACGTTATATAAAATTATTTTACCTTACCTGTCTAGTATATAGCCGACGCCACATAAATTCAATTGGAATAAGACTCTAAATGTTGGTGGAAGTGCCTCTGTGGGGTTTATTGCGCCATTTTGCACCACTCAAAAGACGCTCAGCAGTTTGAGTATAATGTTTTCCTTCCCGGCATGAACGAAGGCTACACAACCATTTCGGCTTCGATGTTTTAATTCCATTAGGTCGTAATTCGAACACAATTTTTCTTTGTGAACAATATTTTTTCTCAAAGAAATGGCATCTCTTGGCAAATCCGAAAACAAGATATACACTGCACTAACAAAGGAATTAGCTAATATATCGCCAAAATACAAATCTGGTATATAGAGGGTGTTCAAGAACTGTTCAGAAAAATTCAAGGGGCGCAGTACTCATCAAAACGACCAATATTTACAGTGGACCATATGGTCTCAATCCAATCAGAGAAAAGCGTAAAGTAAATTATCCCCGTTGAAGTTTCAACAGTGAAAAAAGAGATGTAACGAAATCGTAAGTTGCACAAGCTCGCGCTGATCAGCGAAAGACTCTAATGAGATGATCAAAGCGACGTCCAGGGGTTTCACTGAACACCTGCAAAGGAAAAATTGGCGCACCCTTAAGTAGATTCCTGGTGTCGTATTCATCTTGGCTGCTGTAACTAGGATTCTGGCGACAAAATCTTCCACAGATTGTGCAGTTGTCTAGTACACCAATGATTCCACGTGGCCCTACAGGAATTCCAGCGGATTTAGGTCCGGTGAGCGCGGAGGCCAAGTTACAGGCACACCATGTCTTATCCACCGTATTTACTGTGATATTATGGAGAAGCACTGCTTCTCTTGCAGAGCAGAATTGGCGTCAGAAGTGAGGACTTGAGATGGTTGGACGTGTTTCTAAGTTTCACTTTTTTGAAACTCTCAGTGGATTGCGACAGTAGATTCCATTGTAAATATGGGTCGTCTTGACTTGTAGTATGACCCCTTCAATTTTTTCTAAACTGTTTACGAACACCCTGTATAGCAACAAGAAATAAGCAAAGAATGCCTCAAATTGGCACCTATAATTTATTAGTATTTAATCATTATAATTATTTATTCTGCAACGGAAAAGCCTTTACCCTAACCTTTCGTGCCTTTGAAATAATATCGACGATATGCTGATTAACTGATATATCTGACGCGTTTCCTTTCTTTCCAGAAAGTGTCCTGCAAAATAAAAAGACACCACAAGCAACTCGTAGGGGTCTACTCATTTACCAAGCAGATCGAAGACAAGATGTGGATAAACTGGGATGTTTACGGTCCGACATGTATCCCTGACATCGGTAGGTAACAATATATCGCTAAAGATCTTTGAATGTATTTTTGTCCCAGCAAGCAGCATCGAAGGAACCGATTGATACACAGCGTCTTTCATTAAACCGAAAGAATTCTTAGGTAACGTCGTGGACACAAACCGTAGTTTCGACGCGAATACTTGAGACTGATATTGTATTGTGGAATGAATGAAGGAGGCACAGGGAGTTTCAACCATTGCTTGGTTTATACAGTCAACAATCAATTTATAGTTTGTACGATTAAAATTCAGTTTTTATATCAATATTGAAGGATTTATTTATTCATTAAAGGCCTGATAATGTGTAGCACAGATTGGAAACTTTCGAATACCACCACTTACTCAATCCTCTCTCCAAGCAATAAAAAATTACACTAGCCAAGAGCTCGTCCAGCACTATGGAATTGCGACATATTGCCATTTTTCAAAAGGGTACCATACCCTTCCGCCATAAAACTAAGTCCAACCAAAAATAAGCCTGCTCTTTTTTTATTTTGTTTCGTAAAATGTGTGAAGTTCTCACTGTAAATCGGGGAAATTTAAAAGTATCTTCTTAATCCTCTGAAACACTCACACGAATAGCCCTACATTGCAATCTGCTGTCTTCTCTGCATGACTTCTAAGGAATTTTGACCTTCCATATCAATATAATTTTCCCACCGTATTCTATTGCAGAACGGGCTGACTGAATCTTTCTTAAAAATTCTATTCCATGGAAAGGACCAATACAATCGATCCAAAGAATTATTTTCTGAGGAAAGGACTAATATAATATTTTTCTCAAGGTTAATAGAATCCATGGATTCTAAAGAAATATGTGATTGCTTAGTCTTTAAAATATTGTAGTAAAATAGCAACACTACACTACGTGCAAATTTGGGAGGGTTAACATTCATTTGAAAAGGGACTTGGTATTTGGTAGTAAAGACTGTTTTGTAAAAGCGATCACTGTTGCAACGAGGAACTAATCTACAGCTGTTTTTCTTTATTTCAGATCAAGTGTTCAAATATATGGTAGACGAAACCAGAATTGATTTCTATAGCTATTTCATCGAGTACCTTCAAACATCGAAATACGTTAAATATTATTGCATTAATTTCTTTTAAACCAAATATACTTTCAAGTTTCTGACAAAAAGTGATGTCAATGAGGATTTGATTCAGTTTTGAGGAAAAATTACATTTTTAAGGGCTTTGTGTTACACAGTAAGCATTTGATAGGCAACTAGCTAGATCCGCACGTAACACATGTGCGCTTAACTTTCTTAATTGCATTTTAATTTCTTGCATTTCATACCTCATTTCAAAATATTGATGGTGAATACATTATCCATATTCACATAAAGGTATTTTTTGTTTCTATATTAAGTACAATTATCTGAAATATTACAATGATTTTTCGCCAACCGCAAGCTTGCCACCTCGAATCGCCAAAGCATGTGGTACCATTTTCTTAAAATTCCATTCGCCATTTGTGTTCTTTCGAATGCTTCTGCGGGAGACAAACGAAGTTTAAAAAAATAACTCTATGATTTTATGATACAAGACCGGTTGTAGAAATGTATACTCTGCGGATGGTAAATGGAATTTTAAAAAATGGCTCTGGATATTCAGATTACAAAGACGTTCAAAATGAAAGCTTGCTTTTAATCACCTGATGTAAACTCAGAAACGGAACATTTAAAATCAAAATTTCATAGATTGAAAAATTACGTAACAATCACAGTTTTTCTAAACATCTGCCAGCAAGTGTAATTAAATACGTTTCTTAAACCAATTTCACCGAACTTAATATATATAGAACAAAATTTAAAGCAAAACAGAAAGTATTTTCCGCCATTGATTCTGCGTTAATCCAACAGTTTTACAATTTTTTTAAATGGACCAAAAAACAACAGAGAACCGAGAACGCCTTTGTGTTCGCCCAAAAAACATCAAAAACAAACAAGGCATTTATTTAAAACTATATCTGACAAAACACCGTCTGCTTTGAGTAACATGAACCTTTGAAAACTAACACCTCCCCTTTCCACTGAATGTTCTTCCAAACAGAATTTCAGTTTCAGATAAAGATAACATCAAAATTGAGGAAAGTTATATAATTGGGCGTTATTCAATAAATATTAAAATGAAAATAAATAGAAGAAACAGTCTCTAACTTAAACGATACAACAGGTAATGGTGCCACAGTACGTTGGAAGAGTAAAGGTGCGTATACATTTGGAAGCCGCTCGTGAACCGTTCGTTGAAATTATTTCCACAACCAGTTTCCAGCGATCCATGGGAAAGGAAGGAACCTACCGCGAACCACCAGACCTTCATTTGTCAGAAGCTACCCTTGATGACGATGGAGCCTGGAGGTTCGCAAACATAAATAAAAGCAACGAACTACTCACGACGCCGTCCAAATCTGAACCGAGAACGACTTTGTGTTCGTCGAAAAACCGACAGGACGCGGATAGCCACAAGCGGTTCACGATCCGCATGTGTGGTGCACAAAACCCCGTCCTAATCATGACAACTAGAGGATCGAAAACGGTTAGGCTCTCAAATGTATACGCGGCCTAACGGATCAGCAACCGTAGGGTTGTGAACTTGAATCCAACGAACAACCCTCGCGTAACTAGAAGGGGCGGGTGCACTTTAAATCCACCGTGTCCTCAAATGTTATCACGTTTGCGTTGTTTGAAGGTTTGGGAGAGTAATGTTTCAGCTCAGGTGTGACATTGGTTCAGATTTACGTGGTGCTGTCCTCGCATCTTCCCCTTTGGGTTTCCTCCCATACCGTCACCAACACCTTGTTGTGGTGTTCCAGTGCGACGTCAATTAAATACCTACCAACCAATACGTAATGTTAATTCATCTCTACGTCACAAAGGAGCAACACAACGGGCTATTGGCGACGGTCCTCGAAAGGGAAAGATCCTAGGTAGGAGAAGAAGTAATTTTAGAACAGGGTCAAATGTCGAGGTCGAAACCCGGGCTCCCTCAAAAGAGACAAAACTTTATTGTTTTGAAACAGGCGCCTCTACTAAACGTACTCATTTATACTTTTTCAGGTTACATCGTTGAATTACCAGATATACAGGAATATCTAATCAACATAAACTACACGGCGGCGTATATGAGAAGTTTCGACAACTATGCTTTGAGGTGAGTGCACATTGTGCAAGATCTTTTCTAGAATAATCAAAACACAAAGATGACAGCCATTCTAGATTTTCGAAACACGGCTGCCTCAGCCAAACTAGTGTAAGCCGCAGCTACATTACTACACTAATATAGGAGGCACAAAAATAAACGTTTCATCCCATGTAGTGCATAAGAAGTATGTATGATCCCATGTAGTGCATAAGAAGTATGTATGATCCCATGTAGTGCATACTTCGCAAACCAACACCACGAGTAACACCCCGATGGCCTCGTCATTGTCAAATGCTGCCAAATTCGAATTGCGAACAGATCCAATCGGCGTGACGTCACATTCTCTTGCGAAAATATAAATATTTTACTGAAAAATTATTTATAAAAAGAAAATCAAACGTATAAAGTATGTTTCGGGTGTAAAATTATACGCAGATTTTCAATCAATCTTTAATGATCCCGAATTTACAAAAAAAGAACTAAACAATAACAGCCACAAATTTTTTATTTGATTTGCTTTCCTTCGCTTGAATCTTTTGAGCGCCAGAAATGGAACCTGTGATTTTTCGAACACAATCGAGCTAAATTTATGTATTTACCATAATGTATAGCTTACATTTTCTTTACAATGAATAAGTTATATATAGTGAGACAAATTTTTCCATTAATCCTCTGCCAATGGTGCAGTGCTGCTTGGTCCTTTCCTTAAGAATTAAATTGGTCCTTTATTTTAAATAGAATCTTTTTGAAATATTCTGAAGCTCTTTTCTTTAGAATGGTAACATTTGGGAAGATTTTATTAGTCAAGTCCTAAGATAAGAATATATTCTCTTGGAAATATTCTATTTCTTCTTACCTTGAAATATGTTCCTTTGGGAGGATTTCATTGGTCCTTTCCTTAGACCAGATACTTTTGAAATATTAGGCTGATCCTTTCCTTGGACAGATTTTACTGCTCACTTCCACCTGAAAGAATAAATTGGTGTCCCTTGGAAAATTTTCTCCCAACGCTATAGCTCTACTCTTTCAATTGAGCTAACGAGGCCCATTACATAAGAGAGAGCATACTTATTTTCGGAATATTTTCATAATTCCATTTAATGAACTTTATATTGAACGAGCTTTCATCACTTTGGATGTTTTGATAAAAACGAACATCGACAGTAGTAGTTTCTTGTCGATATCAGTAATGCTAACATTTATGTAACCCATTGTCGATTCCCTAATATATTACGTATTCTTTTCGTGGACGCTCTTTTGCATCTTGCTATGAACGGGAAAGTCTACACGTCAATTATAATGCAAAATAATATTCATATTCAAACTTCTCAATAACACATTTTGGTGCCCTTAATATTCTATGTGACTTATTCTTTATTCTATTTTTCAGTCTGAGCTTGAGCATCGAACCGGAACAATAGCTGCCATATATATTTTTTGAGTACAGAAAAGAGTCTACAATAGCCATCAAATAAACACTCCTCCAAATCATTTGAAATAAAATTTGAAGAGTAATTCCACTTCAGACCTGAGGTTTAAGACATCCAACCTCCATCCATTCCGGTAAGGATTTAAAATACTTTCATTCAATTTATAATCAAGCTGATTTAGACTAAATATTGCTTTCAATGTGTCAATGGCATCTCATAATACAAATCTGTCTTTCCATACATGTAATACCTAATAAATACATATTCATTAGTAGTTAGATGTAACTTGTGATGTAAAAAGTTTCGCAAGTTTAGTAGTCCATCAAGCATGGCAAATGCCACAGTAGCCCAATTGTATGAGCAATCGGCGAGTTCGAATCAAATCAAAGACTGCCGTGTACAAAGGGGACTGGTGCACGTTACAACTGTTGTGGCAGCATCACGTCGTTGTTGTGTTGAAATTTGGAGAGTGGGGTGCCAGTTCAGGCATGATTAAGTCATCTGACCATAGTTTTAAAAAAACGTGTTGTTCCCCGATCTTTCGGTTTGTACCCAGACTGTCGCCAATAGCCCGTGCTGTTGCTCCAATGCGACGTAATCGAAAATACCTACCTACCATCAAACAGAGCCAACGAACAGCTCGAAGCTACCAGTTCGTAGTTTCAATGACAACGAGCAGGCGCGTATGGCCAGCACCACTTAGGGACGCAGAGATGCCAACATGCGATGGAAGTTTTGAGTATTACCAAAGGAAAAAATTCCGTAGTGTTAAGAATTTTTCAGTAGTCAAGTAAAAATTTAAAAAATCGAATTGATTAACACTCATATATCATTAATTCAAATATTTAATTACAACTTTGAAACATACCCGCAGCACATTATATTATTTATAATTAGTAAGGTATATCATACATGAAAACGTATATACAGGTTATTTCGAAACTCATGGGTGAAAATATAAGGGGTGATAGTAAACATCTAAACAAGCAATTTTCACCATACAATACATGGTTGGAGGGCAAGCAGTGAACATATATCCGCCGTTACAGTCACGTGAGTACGAAACACCATACGGATAGAACAGGTACTAAATAATTTTATTGAAAGCATGTGTGGCAAAATTACCGAAACTGCTCCAAAGAGCAACCGCCTGCTGTAATGTAGGCGTTACACACACATGCGAAGTAGCGAGTGGCGCACTTTTTCAAACACGAAGGGCATGTCTTGGACGGAACCGGCAGCAACTAGAAATCCTGGTAACTAGGTGGTCGTTGTAATCCATAGGACTTTCGTAGACAAGACTTTCAAATGGCCCCACAGGAAAAAGTCCAGACAGGAAAGATCGGGTAGGCGTGAAGGCCAAGGTGTGAGCCCACCCCGTCCAATCCATCGCCCTGTGAAATTAGCTTCTAAAGCGCTCCGCATATCCAAGCAGAAATGGGTGGTGCTCCATCATGCTGGAACCATATACGTTCTTGTAAGTTGGCCGCAGCAAGTTGAAGTGAGTCTGGCAAAAAATGTGAGGTATGCTCTGGCGTCCAGTCATAATGGCAGAAGATATAGGCCCATCAAATGGTCACACACAATTCCAGCCTCAACATTTACGCTGAAACGCTTGTAACACGTATGACGGCGTGTGTCGTACGGATTGTTAGATGCCCTCACATGAAAATTGTGCGTATTAGAAATGCCTTCCCGAGTAAAGGTGCATTCATCCGTGAATAACACATACTGCGCTGCTAGCTGTTGCCAACATGCAAACTCGACACATTTCGCATAATCTGCAGTTATCAAGAATTGCACTTTCTGTTTAATCCTTCGTCCCGTAGTATTCGCCAAACAATCGAGTGGGGCACATTGACGGCACGGGTAACCTTTCGCGTGCTAATATACGGACGATCTTCTACTCTTTACAGAATGTCCTCGACAAATTTTGGCAAAGGATCCCGTTTCCCACAGGCACCGATCCAATCGCTCGAACGTTTTTCGTTCTGGCACTTGCTTTTTCTCGGTAAACGCTGCCTGTATAGTCTTTCAGTTTCCAGACCATTTACATTCACAAGACCATACATAAAATGTCCGTCTTCTCCTGATTACTGTGCGTCGTCATGTCTTCTGAAATCCACGGTAGAAATGACGATCAGTAAGAAAACTTGCGCTTTATGATTTCCATTACAGCGCCGTCTAGCGGTTCACCGCTTGCTCTCCGCCCTTAGATTGTATGATAAAAATTGCTGGTTTAGATGTTTTCTATCACCCCTTAAATTTTTGCAGCTAAGATTTGAACCACCCTGTATAGAAAAGAATAATTGTGTATGAAAGAATTATGTATAAAAAACATCGCATAATTAAATTTAAGAACTCTCTCCCATTCCCCCACCCCTCTTACCAAAAGAATAAGAAGAAGAAGAAAAAAATACAGAATACTAATTGATGTGTAGTGAAAAATAAATAAAATTGATTTTTTTCCGTAGAAAAATTATCGATTCCCTAATCCATAGTACCCGATTCTCTTCCGTAGATACTACGGAGAATCAGAAGCAGTTGGTATGTCTGGGAACGGCCCTGCTATTTGCTTGCGTCCGTAATTTTGAATCCATAATTTTTCTTTTCTACACACCGAGTCCAAAACTGGATTCAAAGTCCGTCAGGAGGTGGTGCCTTTAACTGTCGTGGCCTAAAATGTCCTCACGTTGACGGGGGTGCCAGCTCGAGCTTTCTACTCGTCATTTAACCGTGGTTCTAAATGACGAGGTGTCCTTAGCAACTTTCACTTCAGACTGATACCAGACCGTCGTCAATAACACATTGTTTTGATTCAATGCGACGTAAATTCAATTACCTACCCTTCCTATACACATTTATTTTAATTCCAAAACTTTCTTTTAGACCATTCCTGTGTGTTACGTGTGGCTATTAATTTACTATCTCAAACAACCATTACAAAGTCACATTTTTTTTAATGATATGTGTTTAATTCAAGGACAAAAAAAAATATTTTGATATTTTTCATGTGTTTAAAGATTTTAAACATGTTCTATCAAGATCTTTAAAAAAGACAACGGAGGAATGAATAGTTGAAACTATTTCGTCCAAAATAGTGTGTAACTCATGTGCATATTTTTGTTCTCTTCCAGTGAAACCAAGAGCTAACCCTTTAACACCTGTCAAGTGACGACGGGTATCCGTCAGAAGAGGTCCGCAGCTGCACCCTTGTGTTCGTGCCCAACCTCCTCTCTGTAAATAAGTCAAAATTCCTGCCGGACATGAGGGGGCAGGCTGTGCGGTTTCGGAAAGACGGATGTACCGTTCGGGTTCAAGCTGGTTCAATCTTCTAGACCATTCCTGTATTACCCAGTGTGTACCATTTACCATCTCAATCAACCATCACAAAGATCCAACTTTTTCCACCATCAGGGTAAGGCATCATCTTATTTCAACGATCATATAGTTTAGACTGTACAGCAAACTTTTATTTGAAGACTATTATCGTTAAACCCTGAAGTGTATTAACACATCCCCAGTTAAGGAAACTAAATTTTACTTAGTGAAGCTTTTTCTGGCGAGAGATCAATCATTGGATTTTTTTCTCCCAAAATAAGCAAATTTGGAACGAATTATTAGTTTTATTACTTTTTCCCCAAGTTGGATTGCAGGCAATTAACCACTTGTGTACATTTGACGACCGAGACTCGCCATGCACTTGCTTTGCCTAAGATACGGATGACGAGTCTAATTCGTCATTCAAATTAGGACACAATTAAACACGTACATTCTTGTTCATGGCAAGAGTGATTGGTGTTATAAGACTCTCCTTGAATCAAATTATTCAGTCGTTCTCTAAAAAATATAAATCATTTAATCTGACTATGTATATAGAAGTATTTACACGGCTGCGTTATCAAATATTCTTGTTTTGGAATGATCCCGGAGATCAGAAGCTGAACGATCTCTATCATACTGTTGACCTTCTTATCAAACGAAAATATACGAAAATATGGCAGTAACTAGTGTGCAAACGATAATCCGAGCTACTTTTTTTATAAATGTGTACCTAAGGGGTTAAAATGGTCTAGGTATAATTGAAGGACTAAATCATTTTTGATATTTTCCACGTGTTTTAAGGATTTTAGAATGTTCTAGGCGATTTTTTTTAAAGACAGTGCACACACACATAAATGAATAATTGAAACTATTTCGTCCAAAATTGTGTAACTCATGTGCATATTTTTGTTCACTTCCAGGGAAGCCGAGAGCAAGCCCATTAACACCTGTCAAGTGACGACGGATATCCGGCCAGAAGAGGTCCGCAGCTGCACCCTTGTGTTCGTGCCCAACCTCCTCTCTGTAAATAAGTCAAAATTCCTGCCGGACATGAGGGGGCAGGCTGTGGGGTTTCAGAAAGACGGATGTATCGTTCGGGTTCCAGCTTCTTTCATTTGGGTTGGGCAGAAAATGTATCGATTGTTTCAAGACCTAATAAAAACAACTGTCAACCCTGAACCGACTTGTGTTTCCTTCGAGATTAATGAATTCATTTTCAAATCACAGCTCAACCCTTCAAGAGTGGTTTCGACGAGATATCTCGTCCACCGAGATTGGATCCATTTCGCTGGAGTTGAGATTCAAGGAGATAGTGAGGTAATTCAGTTTACAAAAGGAGTTAAAATGCTATGCACTATGTTTGAAACATGGCTCTTGCTACATAAAATTTTAGAATCCTGTTTATAGAAAATAATTCATATTTTGGAAAACTTATGTTTGGATCATAGCATAAATATAGATGTTTAAATAAAATTAGGTACAAGCTAAGCAATTACCGATTCTATGAAAGAGAAACATTATTAATTGAAATTCAGAAGTTTGAATTGAATTGGTATACTACTGGTATAAAAAGATATAATTTGTAGACTAAAAAAAAAATAAGACATATTTTATCATAAAATAGGACTAGGTAAATCCTTGTCACTAACTTTATCAACGATGATTTGAATGCTATATGCAAAAGAGTTCCATAACTAGAACAGATAAAGTTAAAAAAAGTAGGTTTAAAAATTGCATGCATTACTTTGAAGCTACTTAAGTTCATTGTGGAACTGGTTAGCCAATAAATAGTTAGTAAATACCCATTGCAAAACTAACTTAAATAAAAACTAAATATAGAATGAGTTAGATGCATGATTAGAAATAGGCATAAAAATTCCTGAGAAAATATTTTAAAAGTATTTAATATTTTTTAATTATTTATTATATTTTCTAAATAAGGAGAGTACATATGAAATAATATTTTGATTTTTTAGTCAGATTATTTTAAGGCAATTTCAGTTTTTCTTTTACCATGAAGTCAACTGTTTTGAGACTCTTAAGGAAATTTGCAGGGGATTTAAAAGTTCATATTCAGAATTATTTCCATCCTTTAAAATTTAGAGAATAACAATCATTTAACAAAATTACATATCTGCTTTAGTCTAGAAATTAGGAAAAAAAAATGTTTTGTAATTTACAGTTTCAATAAGTTTTTTTGTGATTAATTAATTGTTTCAACAATAGCTGTACCAACATATAACTTTAATAAAAAATTTAATATTTTTTCCTGTCATCGTATCACTTAAACTACAGTTACTAAATCTCAAATTTCAATACACACATTTATTTTTAAATCACATTTCGCACTTTGTTTCAATTTTGTAGACATAAAACATATAATTTGTAATACAAGTTGAATTCTAGACTTTAAAACAAAGCACTCTAAATACATTTATAAAAATGTATCGAACTGATTTCTAATCTGTATTTAAGATACAACACCAAGTCTTCATTATGCATTGAGCTACAATTGATCAACAACTAGAGGAATGAATACAACTTTCGAATTTTCCATTTATAAATTTCAGATAAAAATTACTAATACATAACTTCTTTCTGCTCTTACACTTGGAGAATTTTCAAAATACTTGTAGGAAATTAGTTTATGGCAATGACAAATAACTATAGCTATAAATTTAAAGAATTTTATACATTCTATACTCATAAAATTTTATTTATAAACTCATAACTCACTATACTCATAAATTTATAAACTACATGTGTTAGGCGAATATCTACCAAATAATTTAGAAAACCTCAACTACAGTACATTAAAAATAACAAAACATTCTTATTTTCAAAAATGTTGTTCCACGATCTCTCAATTACAAGTTGCATTTTATTTCAATACATGAATAGTAATAACTACCAATTGTTTTAAAAACTAAAACGGAATTTCTATGAACATTTGGGACTCATTAAGAGCAAGAAAATTTTCAAAATGAAGCATATTGCACTAGGAAGTATTGTAAACTCCTGGTCTGGAAGCCTAAACATAAATTGTGTACTAGAGTTATCCCTCTCCAAGTTTAATGACATATCTGGAAATTATTACGCTTTAAAGCTGTAAATCTCAGCCAATTTAAATTTAGTTAGCTATTTATTTCAAACTACAATTATAATTCCTTCTGTTGAATAATTATTTCACGCAGTCAGTATTTTATTTTCTGCTGCGCCAGGATATATTTGCTGAAGATCAACTATCCTTGATATATTGTGTGCTATTACACAGACTTGTTTCATAAACACAGGAGTAAAATCATTCAGATGTTTTTTATGCAATATTAAACTTTATTTCATAATACTTTTATGTCATAAAATCAGATAAAAAGTTTAAATATTGAGCAAAATAAATATAGAACGATATTAGTTTTTCAGATCTTTAGTAGAATGAAATATACTTACTACATGGTAGTTTTATGTGCAAGCTAACAATCTCTATAACAAAACACAAAAATCAATTTGAAGTTCATTGGATATAAAACAAGTCATTAAGCTAGTTGCTCAGGCTGATCTTAAGACAAATAATTCCCATATTATAATATGAATTATTTCAATTCTAATTGGGGGGGTGAAATTATAAAGACTAAATTCTACTCAATTCATTCGGACTCTGGCAAGTAAGCAAGTCACGTGATTTCATATGAGTCTTCTTAGATTAGGTTAAAGCATTGATTTCTATTTTGCGATACAAACAAATTCCTATGGTGCAGTCAAATGGCAACCTTTCATCTAGCAAAATTATACCTCTCTACAAGTGGACTCGTAACAGGTCACTTGCCTTCTCACCAGAGCTGCACTACATTAACAGCTAATAATAACAAAATAAATCAAAAACTATTTAGACAATTTAAAGGAAATACTGAGAAAAAGAGAAAACTGCTGCAGTGAAACACTTTTGGATTTTAAAATAATAACAATATAAAAATCTAAGGACTAATATTTGTTCATATATAACTGGCCTTTCTTTAAATGCAAATAAAGAATTTGGGAATGTTAATAAATAATGAACGCCGTCAAACAAGATTAGATCGCTGCAAACGCATATATACAGACATATAACATTTTAAATCTTCTGGTTAATTCGTATATTATTCAGATATGTAGACAGGGAAAATTTTTAACATACTTTAAAATTACACATTGAAAACATTGTTTTAGAAGTAATTTCGGAACTTCTGCATTACGAAAAGCTCCTTGCATAAAACATTTTGAATACTGACAGCATTAAAATCGTTGTTGCAGTTGCAATATTTCACTTTTATAAAAAGTTTTAAGGTACTGAGAGAGAAATTTTTTAAAATTTGGGTGTTGAAAATATATTTGCAACATTCTAACACACTACTTCACTATTGTGTGAAGTTTTAAGGTATTAACAGGTATTTAAACACTGACAAATATTGATCTCGTTACGTTTGTAATATTTTAACGCGTCTTGCACTGTTACGTATGCAATATTTTAATACGTCTTGACTATTTCGGATAATATGCAACTTAATTACGCTAATGAGACACCTTCGAATTTTCTAAGAGAATTTCAAGATAGGAAACTTGAAATTACTACTTTAAAAAGAAAGAAACAAATTTATTAAACTCTTTAAATGTCGAAAAATTCATACTAAACTGTAATAAATAGTCGAAAATAATTTGCAACTTGGTTTCATACTAGAGTACTACAACCTCCACCACAAGATAACCGTTCACTACATAAATCTTTTGTTCTGGCTAATATATTAAAGTACAAAATAAAATGCTCTAAACCAAACGACAAAAACAACCCATGTGATTTTATCTAGCAGCCGTGCTGTCATGATGCGGCGAGCATAACTAGGCGGCCGTCTTAACATAAACCAGAGGTGTCAACGTACACTGAGAGAAAACGGCGGAGAGTGGACAATATCGACGGATGTCGTCGATTCTTTTATTCCAGAAACAAAACAAAGGGGCTTTTTTATTCTCTAGTCCAAGTTTCTAACTTCGTGATCGTTGAAGATAGAGTGAAAATTTCAACGGATATAAAATCAGCGTAAAATTCTACACCAGATCAATACCAAAAACAGATTTATTATTCAATTATATACCATTTGACTATTTAATTATTTTTTAATAATTAATTATTTATTTAAAGAAAATCATATTTAAGGAATCGATCTGGTGGGAAATGTTCCGCAGATTTCAAATCCGTTAAAATGTTTAATTTATCTTTAATGATCCCGATTTTACAAAAACGAAGTAAACAATGCCAGTCAAAAAGTTTTGTTTGTTTTGCTTTATCCGCTCTAATTGTTTGGCGCCGAAAATGAAATGTTGTCCCCACAAGTGAAAAAACGTTCCCCAACTGTTTGAGACCGCAACGACTATAGTCATGCAAATGGCGGCCCTGCTACTTTTCGTTTCGCTCATAAACAACGCTCTCTAGGAAACCAACGGCATCTGTTTACATAAACAACATTTTAGTGACGCCATACACAGCCACATTACTTCTGCTAGATAATGGCTCCGCTTTCTTAGGAAACCGTAGCTTTACAAACATTCAAACTTTACATGTGTGAAGTAGACAACACCTCGGTTTTACGATACAATGTCATCTAGTTTCGAATACGGGACAAGTTTCAGGATCCATATGTTTTAGTATGGTGAAAACTAAATCACACACATATCAGAATATCAATATTTTCATCAAAATCATCCTTTACATAAATGAACACTTATCTAGTTCTGCTTTCCATTTTAATTGCGAATGATGCAATGAAACAAATTGACACCAAAAAACCGGTACTTACAGGGATGCCAATGTCGAAGCAATTATGAAAGAGTAGCACAAATTCTTAAAAATAGTAGCAAAAGGTCTTTCTTTGCACTTAGTCTATTAATCTGTTAGTCGTTTTAGTCTCTTAATCGTAGCAAAAGTCTTTTAGTCGCTCGATTACGAAACGAATCGTCTGAAACACAAAATCTGCAAATTTAGTGTGAAACAGATGTTGAAGATCTTGCTAATAAATTCAAATTTTGATTAAAAACTTAAAATTTTCTTAATGAGGATTTCTAGACAATCTAGCAACTCGAGTCTATTTTTCTCTTTCATCATTCCCAGTGCCAAGACTCTGAAATTGCTTTCCATTCGAAATCTTTCTCGCAAAAGAAAAATTGGAAGCATATTTTTTTCCCATTCGCTATTAGTAAAAAAAAAAAAGAGACATAATTTTTGTTGAAAAAAAGGTTGCCTAAATGTTATAATAGACATGGAAACTACTTTGATTAAAAAAAAAGTTACACCAAGTCTCCAAGGTGGAAAATTAGTAGCAAAAAGTCGCCATGTTTTCCAATTCAGGATATGCAGTAGGGTGGAGCGAAAAACACGAATTTCGGAAATTGAAAACGCCTTTGGTGGGAATAGTTGGGGACTACCATGCTTATTAATAGTACAAAATATGTGCTAAATCAATTAATACTTTCAGGTGCCACAATCACTTCGAAATTTCGAAAATTTGCCAATTTCTTCACAAAAACAATAATAGCGCATTAAAAAAATTTAATGCATCTTATTTAAAACCATGGGTAGGTGAAATGAACTGCCCTGCTTGAAAAAAAAAAGTTTTACACCTAACATTATCCAGGAAATTTAAAAATTTCCCCTTTTTTTGGAACGCTATATCACGCACTTCTCCACTCCTTTCAATAGACTAATCATTACGTTCTTCGTTACTAGGACGCACGAACGCTTCCCTTTCTTCGCTTGTTTATAAGGGGTATATCAGTGCTCCCCAACCTTTTTATCGCCGCGGACCGGATCAACGTTTGATAATTTTAACGCGGCCCGCTGAGGGGGGGGGGGGAGCGCCGTAGATTGTTTATATTCTAGATTGTTTTGATTTAAATGTTTAATTTGATTGTATTTAAACATGCCTTCAAAATAAAATACAGTTACACCAAAAAATGTTTATAAAGTGATTTAACATTTTAACTCACTAAAACGCTAAATCAATGAGAACCCTGAGCTTTTTTCTTTGCGACGAGACGATTTCATCTGGGGGTAATAGGAGACAATGACACCCGAAGTGTGTTGCTTGCGTCCAGTTTATACCGTTGTTTTGTTTTGGTTGCTGTCACTACAGAAAACCCCGCTTCAGATAGGATGTCGGAAATGGCAATAGGGATTTAAGTGCTGTGGTGGCAATTTCGGGGTATTCCGCTATGACTTTGATCCAGAACACCAGCAGAGTTCTCGTCGAACGTAATTTAAAAGCTGCCTTCATTTGTAATCTCCAGCAGTTGATCTTCTTCTTGCACAGACATGCTAGATTCGCCTGATTTGTTGACAAAAGGATCGCGAATTCCTTCCTTATTAGTACGTGGGTCTTTTATGGTTGGGTCTGTTGTGCTCTTTTAAAAGCAAAGACAGGTGATCGTGCACCAACTGGGAGAATGAATGTTTCGGGTCAGTCTCGCCTAAAATCCCCACTAATGTCTGAAACATGTCCAAAATGCCTCTGTTCACGCGCCGTCCCCACAACTTCAGTTTTGCTTTAAATGCAGCTACTTTGTCTGCCAACTTGAAAACAGTTGTCACATTTGTCAAAATTGGAAAATAGAGACATACCGATTTCAGAAATCACAATTGAAGCTCTACTAACAGAACAATTTTCAAGTTCTGATTTACCGCCTCCTAATTTTAGTGGACATTTCATAGATAAGAACTTCACAAACCTGAGAGAAATACACCACAGTAAAAAAAAATGGAAATAATTTCATGTTCCTTGGGCGGCCCGGTACCATTTGATCCACGAACCGGTACCGGTCCGCGGCCCGGGGGTTGGGGACCACTGCCTTAAGGGAAAGATCCGAGGACAACACCTCGTAATTTTGAGCCACGGTCAGATGACGAGGCAACACCTGAGCTGGCACCCCACTCTCCAAACTTCCACACCAACCGAACGTGAGGACTTTCGGCCACGACAGATTTAAGGCGCACCAGCCGCCTCTACACCATACGCTTACAAACATTCATGCCCCGGAAACGAGCTAGCAGACGAACAGGCCAAACTTGCCTCGGTCGACGGTGAGACGTTGGATATTCCCTTTCCTGTCTGCCTTTTAAAAAGAAAAATTAAGAACTTTATGATCAAAGGCTGGCAGGAACATTATAAAAACTCTCTTAAGGGAGTCCGTCTAAAAGACTACATACCAAAAGTTCGAACCGACACCCTCATCGTCGACCGTTGGATTGTTTGGTTCCTTACAGGGCACGGCCCGTTCTGGGCCTACCTCAATAGATTCCATTTGAAGGACACCGATAAATGCGTCTGTGGGGAGGTGGGGGACGCTGATCACTACCTATTCGACTGCATATTCACACAGGCAAACCATATTACAAGACTAGCTAACGAGAATAAGGCCAATTGGCTTGAAGGTGTTCTTGGTAATAAAATGTCTCGCGCAAAAATAAAGTCCTGTGTGAAAACAGCGATGGGTATGGTGGCGGGGCCCTCCCTCCCCTAGGTCAACAGACACACCCGGAGCGATCCCCTCTTTTAAACTTTTGAAATTTTAAAGTTTTAATCTTTTATATATCATGTGTGTGTAGATCATTCTTAATATTATTTTTAAAATATGACTCTCTTAAATTTTTAACTTATTTTACGCATGTTCATTTGACAATATAATATACTTATTTCATATCAACATACCCATAATACGGCATAATTTATTTATTTCACCTTTCATTTGTAAATAAACATAATCACAATCATTATATTCACAGTTCATATTCACAATCGTGTTTTACAGTTCTTGTTTCAATTTTATATATTATTCTAGAAATTCCATTAGTTTGATTTTGAGTAAACGATTTTTTTTCTCTGTTCTGTTCGGTTATTCTCAATACTCCTGGTGTGCCACCGGTGTTTATTTTCTTATTTCCGGTGTGCCACCGGCTCATTGTTCTGTTTTGCCCGGATTTTCCGGAGGTTTTGTTTATTTGTTAGTTTTAAGGCCGCTTAATGCGTGCATGATGTAACTCCAGATCGGGGAATGTAACCTGCCCCATACCATTTCCCTTTGAATCAATAAGTGATCGTTCGGCCGGCGTGGGTCCCTATGGACCTCCTTGTGCTGCGATGGAAGTCGCCACCCTTTCCCCCCGGATCTTATTACACTCTAAACCTAACGGTGAGTGGATTCGGGGAGGGTCTTAAAAAAAAAACATTCATGCCCGGACACGGATTCGAAACAGGAACCTTCCGATCTTGAGGATAACACTTTAACCACAATGCCGGTTGGTCGGTCGTAAATATAAAGGTAATTTTTAAGTTAACGTCGTACTAGAGCAACACAACGGGCTATTGACGACGGTCCGGGATCAGTCCCTTAAGGGAAAGATCCGAGGACAACACCTCGTAATTTTGAACCACGGTCAGATGACGAAGCAACACCTGATCTGGCACCCCACTCTCCAAACTTCCACGCCAACCCAACGTGAGGACTTTCGGCCACGACAGATTTAAGGTGCACCAGCCGCCTCTACACCATACGCTTACAAAAATACATGCCCAGACCCGGATTCGAAACAGGAACCTTCCGATCTAGAGGCTAACACCTTAACCACTATACTGGTTGGTCGGCGTAAATATAAAGGACTAATGTTTTTGTGGATGTATTTAGATTTTCCTTTTAGAAGTGACTCAACTCTGCATGTTAGTCACATGCAATATCATTTTGTACGCCGCTTATAAATTAATCATAAATTACAAGATGTATATATTTCTAGTATTTTTTTAAAAACTGGAAACATGCCAATACATGTGTTGAAAATGCCTGTTCCAATGAAGTCTGGATCTAATTATTCCACAGGAATAATTTAGTGTCGTAGCAAATTCACGCCAAACATAGTGAAAACAACGATCAAATTCGTTCTGAACTGGAAGTATTTACTTTGTTTTTCGTAATGTATGAACTCATAATATAACGAACAACGAATGAATATTTTATGAGGTACTGCTTTCGCTTCACAATTTATTCTAAAATGACGTTTTGTTTTGTCTACAATATTGTACAGCGATGTTTATCGCTTGAAGCAAGACATTAAAATAATCTTTTGCAAATTAAATATTTCTGACGTGACTCGGTAAATAACCGTGAAATTAAGCATGGAACTATTATTTAAATGGCCATTTCCTTATTTTGAATTCCTTAAATTAGTAAATTAAATGCTTTAAATCATTAAATAATTATTTTTTTGAACTATTAAATTGATAAATTCGCTCCTCAATTCAGTTTATGAATAAATTAAGTGCAAGTCTGATAAAAGCCGGTGCTGCAAAGATTTTCCAAGGTTGCTTGTTGAGATATCTCGACAAAATTCAGCCAAAACGAATACCCACGCTTTTTTCAGAAATGTGCTTACAGATTTTTGAAACTTAAATAGATTAAAAAAAGTTTAAAGTAAAAAATAAATTAATTGTATAATGTTTTTAAAAGAGAAAATACGGCGTTCTTCATATTTGTGGCACATTCTACATGAACTTCAAGAAAACACTCAATAAAGTGGCCTCGAGTTTTTACGAACTGCACGTTTTGACGAACTACTACGTTGGTTCCGAACAGTGTCCCATAGAAATAATGTTATTTTTCTCTCGGATTTACGAACCTAAAAATTACACATTCTCTCTTTTTTACGAACTCGTTTCCTCTCTTCCATTTCATTGTTTTCCTTCAGACAGGAAAAATTTGACGCGAAAAGGTGAAATTTCTTCCCAAATTGGTAAGGTTTGGAGGAGGCCGGTGGGGAAGGAATTTGCTTCCACAATTTTGGTTTTGCAGCCCATGGATCAAGGCATCATCTATTGTTTCAAACGGTAATATTGAGGGATGCTTTTAAAGAGGGTAATTCTAAACCTGGAACTTGAAAAATGTTAAGAGATTGATGTACTCGCTTAGCTTCTGTCTGTTAGTGCATGGAATGACGTTTCCCAAGCAACGACTGCCAACTCATTTTGACGCGCAGGGTTCATTAAATATTCAGTACAAGAAATCCCCAAGAGCGATTCCAATCTCAGTGCAGATGAAGCTTTGATTCAGAAACTTCGTAGAAGGGATCCTCAAGTTCCTAAAAACCTTACATTTCATGATTTTCTGACTGTGGACAAGAATATTCAAGCATGCACAGGAAAGATATCGGATGATGAAATCATCAAGCAGGTGTTGAACAGGAATACCATAGAACTATCCGATGAAGA
This sequence comes from Metellina segmentata, assembly GCA_947359465.1. Lineage (NCBI taxonomy): Eukaryota > Metazoa > Arthropoda > Arachnida > Araneae > Tetragnathidae > Metellina > Metellina segmentata. The sequence continues at coordinate 44,399,195 of OX375880.1, forward strand.
AGAATGCGTAGAGGTCATCTCAAGGTCTAGTATCAAAGAAGCCACAGAATGTCTGTTAGGACTTCGTCGGTTCTTTGAAGTAGATGAAAATTTTGAGATGCCTAACAGCATCAACTCTATTAAATCGGATGTTTACCGAAGCGTTATCATGAAGCAAACGAAGATGGCTGATTTTTTTTGGAATCACTAATGAATAAAGGTTAGTGAAAGTCACATTTCCTTTTTTTTTTGCATCCCATTCCCAATTACGAACTTTTTTTTTTCGGTCCCCACGAGTTCTTAAAAACGCGAGTCCACTGTAAACATTTAAAGATTTCTGGATTATTAAAATGGAGCATTAAAAATTGTTTTACCTATATTCGATTTGCTCTATATTGTTTCAGATGAACTTTTACCACTTACACACTATATGTAACACTGTTATTAATCTTTCACCTAACACCACATTTAACACAGGATTGATTTAAGTATCAGAGTATCTTAAGGTGTAAAAAAAATTGACGAGAATTTTGCTTTCGGTAACTGAATACGTAATACAAATACGTGCATATATACAGTCATGTCCAAAATTATCTTTACATAACCAAAAATACTTATATTCCATGAAATACCCAATCCATTTAATCCATTTTTTCAGGGAATATGTGAAAGACAAGCCTAATTAGCATCTATATAAATAAGAATGGAGTGTTTGTTTGTACATTCAATATTTTCGACTCATTTCAAGTTTTCTATCCGTTTTGGACCCTTCTGATGCCGAATCCGCCTTTTTCTCGTTTGGTGTCTGTCTGTCTGTCTGTCTGTCCGTCTGTCTGTCTGTATGTTGTGCCCTATACACGTCCACGCGGTTTAAGATATTTTCATAGAAATTTGCATACAGTGAGTACTTATGTTGATTTAGTGAGTGGAATTGGTTGCGAAAGTCTGTCTGTCCGTCTTTCTGTTCTATGCTCGATTTTGTGTTTGTGTGTTTGTGTAGACATCACATGAATTGTATTCCAGATATTTGATTGCAGTGTATTTTATTTTATACATTATTTATTAGTATAGTGAATGCAATATTAAACATTTCTTTATTGGTATATTTAGATGAGTTTCATGCTAAAACACCTGAGTAAGTATACTTAAATCAACCATAATTTGGTAGTTTTGGAAAAATTGGAATGTCTATTGAATATTACGATTACTTCGATTGTTTTACCAGTACTGCTGAAAAAGTAATTATTCTTCAAAAAATTATATTTTTTAATGAAATTTCAGCTCTGATACTTCATTTATTTCGAGTCTTATTTTTGTTCTTAGCGCAATGAAAACGATTTCGGAATAATTGAGACAGACGATATTTTTCAACGAAACGAGAATGAACAAGATCGTGTGAGCAGTGATATTTTCTGTTTCTTTCGCTCTGAATTAATTTCACATTTCTAAATTTTGTGCACTTTTAGTTGTAAATTGTGGCAACTGTGCGAGATCAAGAGATAAAAATGAATCACAAATTAATATCTTTAGAACAATTTTTCCGACATCTTTAATTTTGTTCTATTTTACTGTTTTCTGTTTTAAATATTTATTATTTTAATAAATGTGCTTTACTTCTCATCACACCCAACAGCACCACAAAGTATTAGACTTGAAAATGTTAGGTAAGTCAGTATAAATTTTCAGTAAATTTTAAGTGTAGTTATGCCATTATTGAAAGAATAATGCCGTTATTTAAAGAATAATGCCGTTATTTAAAGAATAATGCCGTTATTTAAAGAATAATGCCGTTATTTAAAGAATAATGCCGTTATTTAAAGAATAATGCCGTTATTTAAACAATAATGCCGTTATTTAAAGAATAATGTCGTTATTGGAAGAATAATAATGTTTAAAAATCCAAATAGAACTTTTTCCAACATTAAAAAATTCGTTGTAGTAATGACAGGAGAAGATTGCAAAATTTCACAATGTCGCCTACCGGAGGCAAGAGTGCCACAAGTAAAAGAATATTGTTTTGTTGACTATGAGTGCGAGAGCACTCGCCGTAAATCGTAATTTTAATTAATTGAGTTGCACATGAAAATAACTTAAGAAAGGGAATTCCAAATCTTCCTATATATCGTCTTTTATAGTAGTAACCTTAGTATCACCTTTCGTCTTTTTGTAGCTTTGTCATACAGCAATTGTGCGATGTATGTGAAATGTATTACATGAATGGATATGTATGTGTAGGATTTGTGTCCAAAGTAAGTTGTAGAAAATATAAAGATGGCGAAAGGTGTTAAAATAAATTTTTATTCTACAAAAAACGTAAGTCATTATATATTTTGATTATCTCTTCAATCTAGAGTAAACGAATTCAAACCGAGTAAGGTCGGGTATTTTGCTAGTTATCAATAAAACTGTTCAAACGGTTTCTGATATGCAAAGCAAGGCGTTACGTCATCCGAAGGTGAATCAAGCGTTTTGTGCAAAGTGATATCTGAGTGAATTTCTGCAATACAGCGTTTGATTTCAGTGTGTAAGGACACAAAACGGTTTGTTATGGCTCCGAAGTATCATTTGGAAGAATCTGTGAAGTGGCGCATTATCGGCCGTTTAGAAGCAGGGTAGACAATCATGGAAGCAACGAGATGTGTGAATATTTCAAGATAGACAGTCTCTGCGTTATGGAAACAATTTCAGAAAACTAAAACTGTTGTAAGGAGGCCTGGACCAGGTCGTAAACTTATAACAACTGCTTCTGAAGATCGATATCTGGAAATAAGTGCCCGTCGTAACAGGAAGTCTACTGCTCAGCAGTTAAGTTAAGAGCTTGCAGCCGCCATGGAAACTGTTGTATCACGGCAAACTGTATACAGAAGGCTTAATGAAAAAGGCTTTTATACCAAAAAGCCAAGGGTATGTGTTTCATTGTCTTCACAACATAAGAAGGATCGCTTTAATTGGTGCAAAGAACATAAGAACTGTAGTCAACACCAATGGTCTCATGATCTCTTTACTCATGAGTCGAAGTTTAGTTTGACATCTGATTCTAAACGGTTTTACATCTGGAGGGAGTCAGGAACGCGGAATCTTCCTTAGAACATTATGGAATGTGACCGTTTTGGCAGTGCAGGTATGATGGTGTGGGGAAGAATGATGATTTATGGACGTACGCCCCTACGTGTTTCAACAGAGGATCTGTGAACGGACAGAGATATCGGGATGAGGTCATAGAACGTTATGTAAGACTTTTCAGAGGTGCATATGGATCTGATTTTTTATTTATGGACGATAATGTTCGTCCACATCGAGCAAACCTCGATGACGAATTCCTTAAAAATGAAGCCTTTGAGTGAATAGAGTGGCCAGCAAAATCTCCTGATCTTAACCCGATAAAGAACTTATGGGGCTATCTTGTAAAGCAGTTTTACGTAGACATCCTCCTCCTAGAGATATAAATGCCCTGAAGACCGCATTGCCGGAGGAATGGAACTTAATTCCCCAAACTGATTAACAACATTATTCCAAGCATGATATGTGTATACATGTCAGGGAAGATCACATTCCATATTAAATTCATAAGCTTTAATTTTTTTCTGAGTTATTAATTTTTTATGAACTCTCCTTGTCACATATTATTGCCCTTTTTATGGTTTAATGCTATAGTTTACTATCATATGCAGTGTTCTTAACCCTTCTTTGCATAACGGTGGAAATTTCCATCATAACATTGAATGCCCAAAAATTATATAAAAGAACAAGTTCACTTTAAGTTGATCGTGTCTGGATACCTTTTTAATGTCCATTGCATAAAAAAAAAACCATAGCTGTCAAAAATAAGCAAGTGTCACTATCAGTAAAACGAGCTTGAAGTTGTCATTCCGCTGTTTGTTGTAGTTGTAATAAACTTATGATTTCGTTTTTAATTTTGTTTTATTATATTTGAGTTTTTATTGCTAAAAAAGTGAAAATGAGTAGAAGAAAGGTTTGTAACATGTGTTTCTGTTATTTTTAGAGCAATTTCTGAAAAAGTTTGCGTTTAAGTTAAAAAATACCACATGATACCATCATATTGTTTTTTGCTAAATTTATACTACAAATATATACTAAGATTTTTTAACCATTTTCCCTTTAATTTTGAACATGAATTATATCACCTTCATTTATTTCACCAATAAAGAAAAAATCATGCAAAGAAAGGTTAATTTGTCTCATTGGAATTTATTTGTTATGATGTTATATCTTATTCCAGACAAATTCATAAAATTATAGTTCACAGTTTCTGAGAAATCCGTGATTCTATGCATGTAAAAATAATTTTGGACACCAGTATATATATATAAGAGAAGCACGCTCTACTACAAATACTACAGCCACCTACATTTAGCTTTACGAAAAAAGTATTAGTGATCTCTACAAATTGAAGCTTGACTGATTTTGATCGAAGACAGCTGACTTAATTGCTTAAGGTAAGCTATACTCTGTAGGACAATAATAAATCCCGCTATTATACTTTTGTGAGGTCTTGAGAAACTTTTGACTTCGAAATGCTTTACCGAGGTATGAACACGTCAATTTATTATAAAAGAAGATTGATTGCTGGAATCGACAAATCCTGACGTTCGAAGATCACACTTGTTTCATGAAAACAATGTAGGTTTTTGATTAATGTCCATGAGGAGGATTCTGCATCGAAGAGATATTTGGCCTCGCAAAGTAAGATTGATTGCTCTAATACTAAACCTGTTTCCTGAACTTTGTTTCGTTGAATATTAGTACTGTGACATTTCATTTATTGTTAGATAACAAAAAGTTATGAAATAAACTAATTCGATATGTGCTGGTAGCTTTAATGTAAGTTTAGAACGTTTTTTAATCTATAAAGGTCTGTTTGTTTGCAAGTTTTATATGAACTTTTATCGAGGTTAGTAAAACCAAAACTACCTACCTAATGAACGGTGTGACATTAGCGTGATTTAAATTTGTTGTCACCTAGCCAGTGCCAAATGATTGTGGTAGTACAGTTGAGTAGGTATGTAGGGGGCAGGTAGTTGAATTAACGTCGTACTGGAGTAACATACCAAGTGAGAAGGGAATGATCCGAGGACAACACCTTTCTTTGAGCCACGGTCAGATGATAAGGTCACACACTTTTTAGTTTTTACTCGATATTTTTACACGCAGTTTTTACTCGATGCAATTCAAAGTTACACTGGCCCAAAGCCTGCTCAACACCGTAGAATTCGACCCCTCCCTGTACTCAGTGTGCCTGTGCAGTCGGTCAGAAGGTCATGTCAGGTGCGGACATCCTTTCTCTACACGTCACTATATTTATTTTCTGGATGTTTCTTTTTGTTCTAAAGTCATAAGGCAAAGCAATTGTAATATTTTTTTAATAGTAAAGCTCAAATTTTCATGCATGCCTCACTACTGTTCCGATTTCAAAGACGCATTCAACCAACCGGTAAGGCGGTTAAGGTGTTAGCCTCTAGATCGGAAGGTTCCTGGTTCAAAACCGGGTCAGGGCATGAATGTTTGTAAGCGTATGGTGAAGAGGCGGCTGGTGCACCTTATATCTGTAGTGACTGAAAGTCCTCTCGTTGGGTTGGTGTGAACGTTTGGAGAGTGGGGTGCCAGCTCAAGTGGTTGCCTCGTCATTGACAGTGGTTAAAAATTATGTGGTGGTGTCCTCGGATCTTTTCCTTAGGGATTGGTCCCGGACCGTCGTCAATAGCCCGCTGTGTTGCTCTGGTACGACGTTAATTAAAATTACCAATTTCCAAAGACGCATTCATGTCAATATTTCTGGTGCACTTTAAATCTGTTCTGGCCTCAAATGTCCTCACGTTGGCGTGGTGTGGAAGTTTGGAGAGTGGGGTGCCAGCTCAGGTGTGACCTAGTCATCTGACTGTGGTTCAAAATTACGTGGTATTGTCTTAGGATCTCTCTTCGGGTGTTAATCCCGGTCACTAGCTGGCTACTTGGTGCGTGGCAGAATGAATGGGACGAATGGGGAAACAGCCAGGACGGTGATGTGTTACCAAGAGTGTCACTAAAATCTACAAGTTGGACTAGGGAAGAGACACTCTTCTTCACAGTACATGGCCCATCCTACGTAACGAGGTTTAAGAAAACCAAGTCTGAAAACTGCCCCTGTTGTGAAACTGGCACACCTCTACATTACATCACAGTTTGCCCCCTTATAGCCTCATGGCATATGAGAACGACTGCCGACTACTTTAAAATCGCATGGCTCAGGAACATTGCATGTAACAAGGGCTCGAGGGTTAAAATTATAAACATGTTGAGATTCATTGAAAATCATCAGGACTTGATTATCCTAAGAGACTAAAAAAAAAAACTGGGACTCTTTTGTCACCTTGCAAGTTGTTCTATGTTACCGCTAAAACTCGAAATCCGTTAATATGCACATTATATAACTAATCTGTAGATTAACTGATTTGCTCCGTTTACGTGCGGAATCGAGAGTTTTCCGCATTTATCCTAGGTAATGTGTAATTTAACGGCTTCCGTATAGTTAAAGTTCAAAAGTTTGTTTCTCTCCTTTCCTTTCCCTTCACCTTACCTCTCCCTCCACTTTTTGTTTGGTTTCACCTGTTTCTCTCATTTTCTTTTCTTTCGCTACACCTTCCCCCTCTTGATTCTTTAGACCCCGTTCACATCGAGGGGCGTAAAACACGCGTTAGCGAGGCTATCAGGGTCCCTCTCTTCAAGGTCACAAAGATAGATATTTGAATTAAGCTTCGGTTTCCTAAGAAAGCGTAGCCGTGATCAAGCGGCCGTGATGTATCGGTGGGTGACGTCGCTAAAACGTTATTTATACTAACACATGGTGTTGGTTTCGTAGATAGTCACCCACGTGCTGCAATTACACTAGTAACCCTTCTGGGCATACTTTGAACGAGGTTTTGATACACAGATATGGGTATCTGTGTTCATTACTGCTGCAAGAATGTCGCCGGCTCAGTTGTAGATTTCGGACATGGTTCCCTGGTCCGTAAGCGTCTCTCTAACTCGTCCCACAAATGTTCTATGGGATTTAGGTCGGAACTATGAGCAGGCCAGAGAAGACGTTTTACATCCATATCGATACCACTGCTTGACAGTGGCTGCAACATGACATAGAGTGTTATAGTCCTGATAGTAACATTCGTCCATTCCATAGAATAGCCAGAGCGTAGGAAGAACCTGATGGTCCAAAATGTTCATGTAGGCGTCGGTGTTTAATTGACCAGGAACAACATGCAAAGGTCCGAAGCCACATCACGAAAAACACACAAACAAGTAGTCGGATTTTATGCAAATCCGCCGGCGTCCGGTCCATTATTGTAGGGTAGTGTATATTTATAATGCAACCTAGTATCTATATATATAATTCTCTTACGTGGCACGCAAAAAAGACGTTATTAGCTATCGCGTTTTGGCAACATTGTACGATTATTTGTTTTTCACGAAGCCTCGCGCTTGAATTGAATTCATAGCGTTATCGGATAAAATTTTATTGAAAAAAAAAATGAATTTTCATCGAGCTGTTGCAGTTAATAATAGAAATCAAAGAAAGCGGAGGATCTTTTCAGGGCCATTTAAAAAAGGTCCTTTTCAGGGCCTACAATTATAGTTCAACAAGACGCTTGCACAACAACTTTCGACAGCAAACTCAATGAAAATGCGTGGTTGGCTCGAGTGCAGGGGTAAATATACACTCAAACAACATTCAATTTCCAAATCCGCCCTCACATTTCGAGTCAAAATTTTCTCAAAGTTTTCATTTGAATTCAGATTCTATCGGTACTGTATATATATTTTCTGAAAAATTGCAAAAAAATTTAGGTTTGAAAAATGTTTTTGGGAATATCACATTTTGTAAACAATCCCTTCTGCTAGGACACGTGTCTTCATTGATGCGAGCGAAGCGAGCATAGGTTCGCGCAGCGAACCAATGAGGATTGCGAAGAAATCCTCCGGGGGTTGGCGAGCGTTTGCGAGCAGGGGGCGAGCCCCCTAGTAGTGATTTAATATACTTACTGTATAGATGTAAGGATGTATATATGTAATGTTCTCTAACATTCTGGGTAGACATGTCACCTTGGTGGCATGCTCTATTCATTCAACCATACTTATTTAAACTGGTACAGTGTTTCACGACACTAAGCACTGGAGTATGTGTTGTTATTAGTTGGTAGGACCGTCGTCAATAGCCATATGTGTTGCTCCAGTGCGACGTTAATTAAATATCTTACCTATATCCTGACACAAAATATAGAGTTCTGTCGTTCGATTTTAGATTTGGATTCGATCCACCGCTTCGGGATTACCAATTCATCATTCATCTTGTGACATCATGCATGTTCTCGTCCAGCTATACACAGCTCTCTGTTCTATCCAATTAACCTTTACATCTGATTGTGTGTAAGAGTAATAATAATCCAATTTGCATCCATCACGATTACAAAAAGCGACTCGAAAACTTCTTCCAAACGGAGAACAAACCGCTCGCATCCAAATAAATTCGTTCGCCTTCGCAGCAGATGCCATTTTTCAAAAGCTGCAATAATAAAATTTAAATAAACGCATTTTCGTTTTCAGATGATTAAACATTTTAACTCTGCGTGTGAAAAAAGGAATGAAAGACCAGGCCGAAGCGCTTTTTTATTACCGAAATAAATTTATAATGCGATATAAAACGTTCTTTTAGTTTGGGTCGCCTCTCCCTTTGTTCGCAACATACTCCCCCCGTTTTTTACTTTAGAATTTATTGCGAGGTATCACACGCCCTACTTGTGGAACTTTCGGAAACAAAACTCATATTTTTGCAATTAAAACGAATTACGAGACGTGTTTTCAAGAGGCTCATATATAATTCAAACTTTTCTTTTCGCCCTAAATCGTTTTTCACGTGATTCGTTTTTTGTTGTTACTTCGGTTGCCCCTTTCGTTCCGTGTTTTTATTATTTTAAAAACGTTCCCTAACGGCTGAATAATTAACGCCGTCGTTACGAGGCGGTGATCTGCACGAGTTTGGAATTTATCTCGTTTTCGAAATTGAAAAACGAGAGCGCCTTGAGAGTCTATTTGTTAATTTTAAGTAAGGAATCAAAGTTGCAAGAAGAGGCCTTTCTTGAGAGTTGGAGGAGCGGAATAAATTTAATTGTACTTCCATGGACGATTTCATGGGAAAAAATCGTTCTTTTTATCTTCTTACCTAAGCAAGACATTACTTTGATAATTACCTCGATGTTTTATTAAAGTGTATTGCTCATTTCTTGCAACGATGGCACAGCTCAAAAGTTGCCAATTTTGAATTAATGATAGATAAGGTGGTTGCGTTAGAGAGTAGGTTTGTAATTATATGACGTATACATCCAAGCAATACAACGGGTTATTGGTGACGGTCAAACATAAAAGGAAGTATCCGAAGATGACATCTCGTTATTTTGAACCACGGTCAGATGAAGAGGTCTCACCTCAGTTCACACTCACTTTCCAAACTTCCCCATCAAAGTGAGGACATTTGAGATTACGGATAATTAGATGCACCAGTTCCCCTTGTAAACGAGAGTCTTTGAACACAGCTACGAACTCGCAACCCTCCGGTTGCCAATTCACCTCTAGATCGAAAGGTTCCTGGTTAAAATTTGGATCAGTGTATGGATATTTGTAAGCACATGGTGTAGCGGCGGCTTGAGCACCTTAAGTCTGACGTGAACAAAAGTCTTCACTTTGAGTTGGTGTGGATGTTTGGAGAGTGGGGTGCCAGCTCAGGTGTTGTCTCGTCATCTGACTGGGGTTCAGAATTACGTGGTTATTTCTTTATCTTTCCTTTCGGGGGTTTCGTCAATAGCCCGTTGTGTTGCTTTAGAGAGCACGACGTCAATTAAAATTACCTTACCGGTTGCTAATCCGTTGCTGTTAAAACTGGGCTGCCTCAAACATTACGTGTAGTAAATTATGTCTTAAACGGGTAAGAAGCGGGATTTAGGAACAGAGTAATAGCCTGAAGATAGATGTTATATAGATAGATGTTTTTAGATTCCGTTAACACTTCAGTCTGTTATGAAAAAATGGCAGTATCATGTCATGAAATGAGGCTTTTTTTTTATACCCCATAACCACGATTACCTCTATTCTTATTATTTGAAACTTAATCTTGACGCTTTATTTATAGATTTTCTGTTGGAGAGTGGGGTGCCAGTTTAGGTATGACCTCGCCATCGGGTCATGGTTCAAAACTACGTGATGTTGTGTTGTCCTCGGATCTTTCCCTTGGTGATTGATCCCGGACCATTGTCAATAGCCCGTTGTGTTGCTCCAGTATGACCTTAATTAAAATACCTACCTATCCGAACCATCTACAATTGACTGTTGCTCCAGTGCGACGTTAATAAAATAACTACCTCCTACATAGATTTTCTGACGATTTTTCATAACTGGTAGGCCGCGTTTGATCAGTTGGTCGATGTTTAGCAACTGGACGGTTGCGAGTTCGAAACCGAGTCCAACCATAGACCGTTGTGTACGTGTGTTTGTTCTCAACACATTTTATCATTCTTGGCCTCAAATGTCCTCACGTTGGTGTGGGGATGTACTACCTGGTCAATACCCGAGTCACGTTGGTCACTCAGGTATTGATCTCGTCAGATGACCGTGTGAGTGTTGTCCTCGAATATTTCCCACTTTTGTCAGAGCAGCAGTAGCCCGGTGTGTAGAGTAACGGATTAGCAATAGGACGGTTGCGAGTTGAAGACTCGGTCCAAACAAAGACCGTCGCCTACACGGAGACTGATGCTGTGGACTAAATATACTCACGTGTACGTGGTGTGGAAGTTTGGCAACTGGTGTGCAAGCTCAGGTGTTGTCCCCTGTCCGTGCTACCAAATTACAAGGTGTACTCTGATCTTTTGCTTCGGGATTGTTCCTAGGTCGTCACATTCGTCACCTGACCGTGGTTCAAAATTACGAGGTGTTGTCCTCGGATCTTTCCCCTAACGGACTGATCCCGGACCGTCGTCAATAGCCCGTTGTGTTGCTCTAGTTCGACGTTAAATAAAATTACCATTACCATTACCTAGGTCGTCACCAATAGCCTGTGGTGGAGCTCCACTGCGAAGTTGATTTAGCTATCTACCTACAGACCTTAATTTGATTCGAAGATAAAAATTATTACTACCAAACTGTCTGGATGAGCAGATTTTGATCTCGTCATCATGTAAAAAATCGGCGATTATCTTGATGTCAATATATATTTTGTCATTAGCAAAATCGATCTTAACCCTTAAATGGTATGGTAATGGTAATTTTAGTTAACGTCGTACTAGAGCAACACAACGGGCTATTGACGACGGTCCGGAATCAGCCCTTAAATGGACAATGTTGTTTTTAAACAACATACTAAACATCACAGATAAAATTGACCTTCTTTTAATTTTTTGTTAATTTTGACAACTAGTTCTTATTTCTGAATGAATTTTGTACTTTTTTTAATGTTGGCACTATCCAATATTTTTATGCATTGAAAATAAGTTAATGTCAAATGTCACTTTGAAGAAAACTTTTCTAGTGGCGCGAAACTTAGTTTTGTAGCTGTGTTCGAACTTTGATAAAATATAATGTAAGTATATAACATATTTTTATTTGCTTGATTATATCTTCAATTACATGTTCATGCTGTAAAACATTGAAAATCACTTGATGCTACTGTCGAATTTGGCGAAATCTGGTATGTTGTAGGAAAACTACAATGCGCATTGGCTGCTAAATAAATGCATGTTTGGTGAAGGATTTTTATTTTGCTTTTCAGCATGCCGCGCGATTGCTAGAAAGCGAAATTACAAAGTATTTAGAAACTCTTGAAGATTCAGAAGATGACTTAGACGGGTCTGACTCCGAAGTAGAGGATGAAGGTCACTATTATCAAACAGCTCGAGATGTTCTTCGAGACCTTGAAAATAGTGATGAAGGTGAGAATGCCCAGTCTGATGAAGTGGATGCTGATCCTCCTCTCGTAATCGACAACGATGAAAATATGCCAAGCCCTCCTATTTTGGAAGCCGAAGAAGCAGCACCCCAGAGTAGATCACAAGGGATTTCTAAACGACCTCTGGTTTGGCGAAAACGGAATCTTGTTACTGTTGGTCGACCTAGTGGGAGCACAATACAAAGAGAACTTGTAATGAAGAAGTTCCGAGGACCAGCTCAAGCAATTCCTTTGAAAGACGTCAGATTGGATCAGACATGTCATTGGGCAGTTTGGCTGGATAAGCAGCAGAGGTGCAAATTCCCAAAATGTTCAGGCTTTACATTCAAAATGTGCCAAAAATGTCGTGTATCTTTATGTGATACGAAAAAAAGCAATTGTTTTTATAAATATCATAATGAAGAATAAATAAATACATTTCAAAAACAATATCCACTCTTATTTTACCCATACTTGCAAAATCTCAATGAATGCGCAATGTAGTTTATAAACAACACTCACATTATTGCAAAAAAAAGTATAGTAAATTCATGTCTAGATTTTTTTACTCATTTTTCCTAGACAGTAATACATGTCTATTACACAAATATATATTTTTAAAACGTTAAACAAAAATCATCCATTTAAGGGTTAATGGACTATATATCTCATCGAAACCAGTTGGAAAGTGAATGTAAGCAATGTATTTAAAAATGTAGTTTGTAACTATGTAGTACCTTAAGAAAACACATCCTCAGTTTTCATTAGATCATAAATTCCTGGAAAGTTTTCTGTTTTAATTTGATAGATGATAGTTTTGGTTTGAGAGTTATTGTGTTAGTAAATTGTTTTATAAAACATGCGCTTTTGATATTCAACAAACAGTGTTTTAACTCGTGATATTATGAAAGGATTATGCAAAGTTTATTCTACAACTGCTCTGGAGCAAAGCGTGCTTAAATTTAACTTAAGTCAAGTATACTTGTGTAATATAATCGAAAGAATTCATTTTAAAATATTTCTAAAATTGCTTCAGCTTTACTATTCCGTGGCATATTTCTTACTGAAGAAGTATTAATGCGTAGAAACATTAAACCGGCATTTTATAAAATTTACTCCAACTGTCAAACTTAATAGAAGTCCACTGAGAGAATCCAATATAAAAATAGAATACTGAAACCAACTATTTTCACGCCACTTCGAAATAAAATCCCGCGCTTTGCCATGGATATCGTTTGAGCGAATGGCGAGCCTCGAACTTTATTGACTAACATGAGGCCTCGGAAATGACAAAGAAAAAAGGGACAGAACTCTCCTTTAAAAGAGCTTTTAAAACTTTTAAACTTGTCACACCGCGAGAAGGGGAAAGGGACCACACATCACCTTGATTTAAGGTTCCCTGGACATAAAACTGACGAACAGCGCAGGCGACAATTGCATGACGTCACTTAACGGGCTTTCTTTCTTCTCTCCTCTCGGGCCTTTTATTTAGTCTCGCGGCAGTGGCAACGGTGGAAGAGAGGAAAATTCCCCAGAGAGAAGTTAAGAGCTTTTTTAACAGAAAGGGCTCTCCATTCTTTTTGACAATCAATGACTTTTGAGAGCGTAAAATCTCGACCTGCCCCCAAAAAAACCGCCCTCAAAAAATAAAACGCGTATAACGTCTTCTATCTCCACTGTAATGGGGTGTGCTTTTAGAATGTAAGGGGGGAAGAGTGCAGCGATACTTTTTAAAGGTAGTGCCCAGGGGTACAGTAAATTGAGGCTGTAATGACATCAGAAGCAGAAGATTGCCGGCGGTTTCGGGGGTGGTGGTGGAACGAAGTGCGTTTGGAATTCCATTGTTTGGGGATTCTTTTTATAGCTTTCCCCTTATTTGAAGGGTGAAAAAACCAAGGCATGCATTCTGAGCGGAAATAAGTGTTGGTTGTTTAAAATTGATAAACGCGTCTTTGTGGTGTTTATAAGTATGGTTGCATTACGTAAATAAAAGATGTGCCTTTCTTGGTGAGAAAACGTCTACGGGCTGCTTTTTTGTTATAGGTGACCAGGTGTTGTTATCGTCATCTAACCGTGGTTTAAAATTGCGAGGCGTTGTCTTTGAATCTTTCATTTCGGGATTGCTCCCGGACTGTCGCCAATAGCCAGTTGTGTTGCTCCAGTGTGATGTTAATTAAAAATACCCTTAATACTAATATTTGACGGATGAGATATTACGTCCAAACCGCTTGAAGGTTAAAGAAATGCTCTGGGGTAAGTTTATTTTGAACTGGAAGCTTTTTGTAATTTTCGTCAATTAACTACCTACCACACCCACCTGACAGACAAATACATCCATGGAGGAATCGAACCTACGCCAATTACAACTCGCAGGTTGGCGTTGGGCATGCCCACTAGACCACGAGAGATTCGAACACACCCAGGGAGAAATAGGAATGAATTGGATATGGTTTTGTGGCATTGAGTCCTCTTGCCATAAAATGAGAGAAATGTGTGTGAGTCATTTCATAATAAAATCAATAGTGTATAAAATTATATGTGATGGATGAACCCAATGTCATGTAAAAAGCTAAAAATATTTGGATGAGGATTCTTTCCCACCATGTCTTCTATAGCCAAGATCCGCGTATGTCCAATAGGGAGGCTTGTTATTACTACAAGCTGCCTTCTTAAAGGTAGCTATTTCCAGTCAGATATATTTTGTGTGATAGAGTGAAGTTTGTTCTCTGTTTGTTCATTCCATTCGTTCTGCCATTTGTCTTCTACAAATTTGTAAATGCTGGATTTTAAGTCACGATAAGAAATTGTATGATTAATTTTATTTAAGGCCGATTTGGCGGCTTTGTCATCTATTTCATTTCCTAATATCCCAACGTGAGATGGGATCCAACAAAATACCAAGTTAAAGTTTTTTGAAGAAAGATGATAATTTTTTTCAGTGACTCCCAAACAATGGGATGATTGGTATGATCAGGATGTTTCAATAACTGTAAAACGCTTTATGAATCGGTGAAAATGATACATTTTTATGACAATGATCAGATATATTTTCTAATGCTTTATAGATGGCCATTATTTTAGCGGTAAAAACAGAACGTGAAGAATGAAGTTTAAAACTGAAGGGAATCATTAATAGTAAACGCATCTCCGACATAGTTTGCCCTTTTAGATCCGTCCGAGTGAATTTGTATAAAATTAGAGACTTTTTCTATATACTTTTAAAACAGTTGTTTGTTCATAATATCAGAGGTATCTGTTTTATAGAAATTTTGGAATGGGTTTTGAAATTCAAAATCATGATTAAACCAAGGAGAAAGAGAACTCCGCTTGAAACTCGCAGATTACTAGTGCAGTGGAAAAACTTATTGAGTGTCGGTGATCCCAATATTAATGAAAGAAAACAGTGATCCACGTATACGCTATGACAAAAAAATCGACGCACCAAGAAGAAGTCGTCCGATTACAATAAAAATTGGTAGATGTAAAGAACATAAGTGGAAAAACACACTATTAAAATTTCAGAACAATTGAAAGATTTATGTTAGAGTTTGGACCGTTATAAAGGGAGGAAGTCAATAAGGCTTTGGTTCACCTCTGGCCTGGATGCAAGCTGGCATAGTCTGAAAAAGTTCCCGGATGGTGTCCTGCGGAATTTCTCGCCAAATTGTCTTCCAAATGTCGGACTAAATGGTCAATATTCCAGGAAAGTTGCAATCGCCTTCCCACAACGCGACAAATCTACTCTATGGGAGAGACATCAGGAGATCTAGCAGGCCAAGAAACTGCTTGGAAAGCTTGAAGACAATTCATAGAAACACGTTCCATGTGCAGCCGGGCATTATCTTGTCGAAAAGTAAGTCCGGATTTGTCGCAAAAGGAACGGTAACACAACCGGTCGTAGAATGTCGTAAGCTGTGCTGTAAGTGCGCCAGAAATGACTTCCGAAGGGGTCCGGCTATCAAAGGATATGGCACCCAAGACCATAATGCCCTTTTGTGGGCATGTGTGGCTTGCGATAGCAAGGGCAAGATCTCCACGCTGCCGCGGAAGTTGTCGTCAGGACACTGTTGGAAACGGGACTCGTCACTGAAGAATATACGTCCCCAGTCATCGCCGTTCCAAATTGATCGAATCCGGCAGAACTCATGGACAACTCCTTTTGGGTGCGTCGATTTTTTTTGTTATAGAATGTAGTTAGACTTGAACTTCTAGTCAGAAAAATCTGAACAAACAGATCACGACTAAAAACGAACTGATTATATTTGAGACGACATTGAGGAATGCATATCGTAATACTTACTAGCAAAACTCGTAATTGCTATACGTTAACAGTGGAGTTGTGAGGTTTGCTAATTAGCATGACCACATGTGTCCTCAATAACCATCTACGAAACCTTCAGGAGCTGACCGATTGTGTATTACATTAATGGCGTCTAATTTGCCAGACCATTGATATTATTATTGGCAGCAATCGTTACTGTCGCTCTTATTTACAGTCCTGATAACCAACTCCTCTTGATGATTGTCTTGAAGAGGTGTTTCGCGATTAGCAAAACTGACAGATCTCAATAACCATCTACGAAACCTTCAGGAGCTGACCGATCGTGTATTACATTAATGGCGTCTAATTTGCCAGACCATTGATGGTATTATTGGCAGCAATCGTTACTGTCGCACTTATTAACAGTCCTGAAAACCAACTCCTCTTGATGATTGTCTTGAAGAGGTGTTTCGCGATTAGCAAAACTGACAGATCTCAATAACCATCTACGAAACCTTCAGGAGCTGACTGATCGTGTATTACATTAATGGCGTCTAATTTGCCAGACCATTGATGGTATTATTGGCAGCAATCGTTACTGTCCCACTTATTAACAGTCCTGAAAACCAACTCCTCTTGATGATTGTCTTGAAGAGGTGTTTCGCGATTAGCAAAACTGACAGATTTCAATAACCATCTACGAAACCTTCAGGAGCTGACTGATCGTGTATTACATTAATGGCGTCTAATTTGCCAGACCATTGATGGTATTATTGGCAGCAATCGTTACTGTCGCACTTATTTACAGTCCTGAAAACCAACCCCGTCATCAACCCCTCTTGGTGAATGTCTTGAAGAGGTGTTCCGTCATTATAAAAACTGACCAGATCTCAATGATCGGATGTATCGTCATTAGATGAAAACTGACCAGATCTTGGTTTTGTCAAGACTTAAAATTTAGCAGTATCTTGATGACGTGATATCTAATCACTGGCAAAATTGGTCAGATTGTTGATGGGCAAGGTGGCATGTAGTTAGTTTACGTCGCACTGGAGCAAAACAATGACGACTCTTGGCGACGATCCGGAATCATTCCCGAAGGGAAAGATCAAGGACAACGTCTTGTAATTTTGAACCGCTGTCAGATGACGTGGCAACCCACTCTTCAACCTTCTACACAAGTCCTCGCGTACACGAAGGTCGGTTGAATCGAGTTTCGAATTCGCAACCCTCTTGTTGCCAATCCTCTACTCTTCCAACTGGGTTACGCAGGGGCTTGCGGACGAGATATCTCGTCGAAATCTCTTAGTGGGTTAGAGAAATCAAGGTACTGTAACTTTGTAATGGAAGCAATTACGTCTGAAATGTTCTGAAGTTTTCAGTGAATTAAAAATTCCTTTTTCACTCAGTGTTGTCTTTGCTTATTACATCCAATTTCTCCGTCAGTTCCATGTAATTCAAACAGAAATTCCACCCAAAGTGCAATTTCCTGTTTGTTTTTTAATTTTTAAGGGCCGTGTGTTCTAATGCAGACTCGTTTCTGTTCGAAATAAGAACTTGTTTTCCATTTACATACCTTCTCCCGAAAATTTATGATAATTAAATTCGCGAGTTTAAATATTTTGTAACATCCACGTCTCTTACGCTCGTCTCAATTGCATAGTTTAAGAAATGGAAATATATTTTTCTCGTTTTATTAAACATCTGGAAAAGTTTGTGTCTGCAAACATTAGCTATTCATTCTAGTTATTTCACTTAAAGTTAATTTAAAAAGCTACCGGCACAATGTTTTCTATTTGTATGGAAGTAAAGTGTTTACTTTAGATTGCATACGCAGCATCTCGTTTTGCTTTTAATTAAATATGATCTTTAGTTTTAATTAAAAATTAACCATAATATCTTTTTTACATGTCACTCACACTGGAAAGCTTTTTTTCGTTGGGCAATGCAAATTCGTTTATAAGATGAGTAAACTTCAGGAACAGTTTCTACTTGCATAGAGGATTAGTTGAATGGAAGAAAAATCTATACAGCACTGACGATAAAATTGCTTCGATTAAAATAAATTTGACACCTGCTCTTAAAATATTAATACAATCTCGTTTAACTAATTAAAAATTCGAAAGAAGAAAATGGTAATAGTTTATTTGGAGAAAAGAAAAGTATACTATAAAAGAATAGACAATAATGATCAATAAAATATTCATCAGTGTTACATAAAATAGTGGAAATAGTTTGATACTTCAGAATTACTTATAACAGGCTTAAAGAAAGTTCTATGATGTCATTTCCAAAAATACAAAATACGATGTTTAAATTTAAAGGGGAAAAAATCGTCTGTCATCAGTCTAATGACATTTTAAAATCTGGAACTATTTATTTTTTTAGTTATTTATCTCAGCTCATGAAAAATATTGATTTTAATTATAAAATACTAGGATGTCACTAGAAACCTTAACTAAAATTTAGTTGTAGAATTGGACAAAAAGTAACATTTCAGTGGCAGGTAAATATTTTCATGAGTGAGCTTCAAATGATTACTGTCAAGAAATGAAATATTTATAATAATCCATTTCTAGTAGTGTTGAATAAAATATTCGTAGGAACTTTTAAATTTCATATTTAGTTTACGTATTTTTATGTATTTTATTCTTGTTTTAATATTTTAAACTGAAGGAAAATAAATTTTTTTTTACCAAATATTTTGCTTTTTTCAAGTCAAAAAATGTTACGTATGTGTTGTGTGCATATTACGTATGTTTCCACTTTTGCATTTTCGTTCTATTTTCTCAATATTCACTGGGGAACGAACGCATTTTTATGACTTATTTTATACTTTCTAATAGCAGAAAAAGTTTAATTAATGGAAAGATAAATTTAGAATAATTTAGAACTGTTTCACAGCCATTAAACTGTGAAGTCATAAGGAACATTTTAAGTAACAAAGTTGAAATACCATGGCCCAAAAGAGAGCTACAAAATCGTAACTGAAATCGAATAGTTGATCTGATTTTCAACTGTTTGCCAAAAAGTTATGCGAAGTTTCCAGCCAATCAGATGCTTGCATCCGCCAAAAAACTAATTAATTTGAATTTCGAAAAGGGATAACGTGTTTGTGTAATTGGCATTGTAACAAAGCCTTATGTTCCGTATCTTAGGTTGTATGAAAGTTCCTAAACATAAAATGAAACTTGAACAACTACGGTTGCATGGTAAAATACCTTCATTGAATTATAATTGGAAAGTTTTTTGAGGCAAACACCATTAGATTATGTTTTACCTTACGAATATTCTAATTAGCTAAGCAAGAAAACTTTTTTAATACCTTAACCATGGGTTATATCTGAATTGAATTCGGTTGAATTTATTCTATTTCAAATCAATCATTTATTCTATTTTAATCATATTCAAATAATAGTTCATCAATGTTGAAAAACAAGCTTTGACTAGCTATTTTATGCCGGAAAGCTTGTGAACAAAGCGATTGCTATAGTCTAGAAACTGTTCAATGGTTAATATGGTTAGAAATTAGAAAACGTGATACAAAATTTTGAATTCGAATAAAATATGTGATAATTGTTTTGCAACCCATATGATGATAACGGGTTTGAGACAACTACAAAAACAAAACACGAAGATATAATTAGCATTATGTCCTTTCTTTGCTTCCATCCGACAAGAAAAGATGATACAACCTATCACCTCTACAAGGGGTCAATTAAGTTTTCCTCCACAAACTCTCCAAATGTGTGACTAGATTCATTCTTTTTTTAATCAAATTAGATTTTCATTTTCCAATTCGGAAGAAACAGACTTTAACTATGAATTTTATGTTGGAAACTTGTAAACAAAACGGTTATGATATATAAAAACAGCGCAATGGTTCCTCATTAGCATCTATATATATAATTCTCTTACGTGGCACGCAAAAAAGACGTTATTTTTAATCGCGTTTTGGCAACACTGTACGATTGTTTATTTATCGCGAAGTCTCGCATTGACTGAATTTATAGCGTTATCGGATGAAATTTTACTGGAAAAAAAAAGGAAATTTTAATGAGCTGTTGCAGTTAGTTTATAATAGAAATCAAAGAAAGCGGAGGATCTTTTCAGGCCATTTAAAAAACGGTCCGCCAACAATTATAGTTCAACAAGACGCTTGCACTACAACTTTCGGCAACAAACTCGATGAAAAAGTGTGGGTCGTTTGAGTGCTGGGAAAATGTACACACAAACAACATGCTGGGTATTCAATTTCCAAAGCAACGCTCACATTTCGAGTCAAAATTTGCACAAAGTTTTCATTTGAATTCTGATTTTAGAGATACTGTATATATTTTTTCTGTAATACAGCAAATTTAGATTTGAAAAACATTTTTTTTGGTAACATATTTTGTAAACAATCCCTTCTGCTAGGACGCATGTCTTCATTGAGGCGAGCGAAGCCAGCATATGTTTGCGCAGCGAACCAATGAGGATTGCTTCGCAATCCTCCGGGGGTTGGCGAGCGTTAGCGAGCAGGGGGCAGGCCCCCTAGTTCCAAATATTATCCTTAAACTTCAGTTTAAAGTTGATTGGGTTTATGGCTCAAAGGTCTTATTCTGCCATATTTACTGGATTTGTTGAGCGTGGACATAGTTCTTACAAAAGTAATGTGTCTTCTCATTTCTTGTATTGTATGTATGCACATTTTAATAAAATCCAATAAATAACTCCGTGTGTCTTGACAGGAATTTTAAAAGCTCTTTACACCAGTCTGCTGTTATCGTGTAACATATCCTACACCGAAATATAGAATATAACTTCCTTTCTGAAATGAATATAATAGTGATGTGTGTATAAATGCTTTATGTGTATAAATGTGATATGATGTGAAAATGATATGTATAATTGATATCACAATTCACCGCAAAAAACATCAAAGTAATTAATCAAAGCTTACATATGAGGCTGAAAATATCACTTATTAAATTGATCTAGAGGAGTTATATTTAAATTTTCCCATTTACTACATAATATGCGCTTTGCCTTTTCATTTAAAAATTAAAGCATTTCTTCCCTGAAACAATCTTAAATGACAAGTAATTTTATTTAGTTAAATAAAAGTTTGAGAAATGTTTCACAGTGCAATAACAATTATTTCACTAAAGGTAAAACAGAAAATACAAATAATGGCTGAGAGAGAGAGGAGAGAGAGAGAGAGATTTTTATTTCACTGAAAGCCCTTTAAATTTAAATTTAAAATTTAAAAAGCCCTTTAAAATTCGATCAAAAAGTGTAGGCTACAATTGCTTACTCAAATAGCAAAAGGTCTTATGTCGAAAATTCCATTTTTCTTTAATTATTGCTATATTGGCATTTTCTGATTTACACCTGGTTGGCAAAATCTCTAACATCCTCTGCTGACCCAATAAACTAAGAAAAAAAATCAAGGAAAGTAATAGAATCAAATCACAAGGAAAAATTAGTTTCTTTGCTCTCTTGAAAACTGAAGTTTTTAGATATACGACCTTTTCCACTTAGTGTGACGATATGTTTTTCATTACCCATATGACGAGGACAATTATTTGAGACAAACATACAAAACGCGTTAAAGCAATTAGCATTATATCCTTTTTATCTCCTATAAAACGAAAAAGATGATATAACCGATCATTTCTCCAAGACAATGGTCATTTAGGTTTTTTCCCCAGAAAATATATTACGTCTCCTCCCAAAGCCCCTCTAAGCTTCCGAGGCCATTTCTTAAAGAGCTGAATATAATCCCGAAAATTCCTTTGTTGTTATTATTACCATCAGAGGCTCCCCCAATTTATGCCCCCCGCCTTGGGACTGATCCCACGGCTTTTAGTTCACCTCCCTCCTCCGAAGTCGTAAGGAACCAATGAGTTGAAACGAGAACGCTCTAAAATCACTCATTCGAACCTCCTGGAAACTATTTGTCTCGCTGCCTGTCAGCCAGGAGAAAAAGCTTTTCGAGTGGAGGTGAGCTGCTCGCCTCCTTCTGCTCCTTCTTCCCTTCGTTTATTATTTGTCCCATGAGGCTTTGGAGGTAGATACGTTGAGTAGTGGTTGTTTTCCGGATTTGACAGTATCGGGAAGCGACGGATTTCGGGACCTATAAGGTTTTAGCGGAAGACGCTATCGAGAAGAGTATCCGTTTTAAGTGAATATTTTGTTAGAAGAAGGCTGGAGATAAAAACGGGTTTCATTGTTCCTTTTTTTTTGCTTTCTGGGAGTTTTTATGGAGAGAGAGGCGAGAAAGATGGCGAATATTTCGTTGGGAGATGTAGTTACTGTGGAGTGTTTTCTGTTGCGTCCACAAAGGATAAATTTCATTCCTTTGGAAATAGAAGCCAGACCAAAGTTTGTATTCTTTCGCCCAAAGCCTTTTAGTAAAAAATCCAAATTTGATATCCCGAAAGGAACGGGTTTCACTTTAAGTAATCTAAAATGTAATCTCATATTGCGATCGTAACTTTAATATGTATCGGAATTTTAAGAACAAAACACTTATTCCGCAATTTTGCGAGTGGTTAAATTCGGTCATTTTGCAACCTACTAGTTTCGTAGCAGCTCGAAATTTAAAGCGCTCCAAAGTGTGGCTAAATTTAACAGAGCAAATCTATATCCTTGTGTAACGTCGTGAGTATAATTTACGTGGCGAGTGGCTTGAAAGCAATTAAAACGACAGTTAAAAATTACAGCACATTTAATTAATTATTGAAGATATACATATAAGTTAAGGCTATTTCGAGGCTAATATATATTGTACACAAATAGGGTTTGAGAGTCCCGCGGCTTCAATCGGAGCAGAGTCGTTCTGATTCCGCTCACGTTCCTGCTTTCCACGGTTCTCCCTTTTTCTCGAGAGAAGACCCCACACGTTCTTCAGAAACCGCTACAGTCCAAAGAGAAGGGGATACCCCCATCCGGTCATAAATTCAAGGACCACCATGAAAGCTATGGTCAGAGAGACCCCCTACTACGACGCTACAGCTTGTAATACGATACTTTAACCTTTAGACTACTACCGGTACAGCAGATGTACTATGAAAGTTATAAGAATCGCGCCAAGAAAGAATTTAGACTACGGCCGATACAACAGTTGTACCTTGAAAGTTATAATAATCTCGCCAAGAAAGAATCGCGCTTGTATCTATAGCCGTAGTTAAAATGTTAATAAGTTCCTCGTGAGTTTGGTATCACGTGAAAATGTAAATTATTGATAAGAAACTTATTCAAACCGAAGACGTGAATTACAAGTAGACTGAGCATTTCTATTGAGAGAAGCTTCAAAAGTTTTTCTAACATATCGACTAGTCTTTGGAAACAGACTGCTCTTTGGTAAAATTGGTTGACTGATTCGGTATCTCATCGCGTAGTTTGCCGATGTAACATCTTATGACAGGGTAGATGTATGATTACGCAATTCTAGAGTGTCAATAAAGTGGATAAATTGCAAACGTCTACTACTATCAGTCGATCAAATCAGTGAACCAATTAAAGGACGAATCAGTGGATGGGCGTCTTCTACCGATCCGTGGACCAATCATAATGAATGTTAGACCGCCATCATTTTCTGGGTGAACCTAAGGATACAAGTCTTGGTCTCATGATTCTGGGCACATTAAAATTTTACTATTGTTCACTCTACATATACATTTAATCTATGGAACTACCAAGAGCTATGAGAGACATTTTCTGACAAGCCACATGTAGATGACGGTAGTGTATCTGAGGCGAGACATGCCTATAGAAACGTATTCGGAGTGTGACGTCATTCCTAAACTTTTAACTATGACGACGATAAATCTCGTGTTTCACTATTTAATCGTTTCGTTTGAATATGTATTTTTACATTAAATGCACTTTAAAAAGTTGTATTTTAAAATCTACTTTTTATTTGGGTTACAAATGAACCTTAAAATTCTTTTTCATCTTTTGGTGTAAACCTTAAATCTGTGGTGGCCGAAAGTCCTCACTTTGGGTTGGTGTCGACGTTTGGAGAATGGGGTGCCAGCTCATTTGTTGCCTCGTCATCTGACCGTGGTTTAAAATTACACGGTCTGGTTCTCGGCTCTTTCCCTATGGTGTTTGATCCCGGACCGTCGTAAATAACCCATTTCGTTGTTCTAGTATGACGTTAATTAAAAATTACCATTCCACACATCTGTTGACTATCAGTACTCTCACTCTAATGATGTGGACATGCCTTACACCAGTACTTAATTTCTACCTACACCTACTCACCAAACATCGCTTAGTGGATGACAATACAATTCCCCCATCATCACATAACACTAGATAATATAGATAAAAAAATTATTTTTGCACTCTTATAGGTCTTACAAATTTTAGTGCCACCCGTGCATTCGTAACTGACTGCGGTAGCTCAGTCAGTAGAGCGTCGGGCTCGCATCGGAAGGGTTGTGGGTTTTGTCAGCCTGCAATTCTGATGGTTGCGAGATTGGCACTTGGACCTCGCTAAAGACCGTCGTGTTCGCTAATGGTGACTGCGGAACGTTAAATAGGTCGTGGTCACAAAGTCCTCCATGTTCTCATACCAAATCAATGCCTCTGGGGGTACCTGATCAGGGGGTTATCGGCCTCTGATTGGGATCTAAATTACGATATGTGTGAGTGAATGGACGTGTGAAAGGGACCTTCCTGTAAAAACGGATGTGTCATGTATGAAGAAGTCCGACCCTCCGGGGCAATGGTACCCCAATTGGGCCATATATGGCCAACAACAACAACCACATTTCCCACCTTGTCTACGTCAATATAACATATCCGTTCAACTTCACTGCTCCCGCTTGAATGATAAACGCACGTGTTTCGCATTGAACGTTTAATCTTTTTACGGCTATAGATTTAACTGGAGCTATTCCTCTTTGGCAGGATTCTTACAACTTTCAAGGCACAACTGCTGAAACCGCCTAGTCTAGATTCTTTCTGGGCTTAATTCTTATAACTTTCAAGGTACAACTGCTGAAACCGCCTAGTCTAGATTCTTTCTGGGCTTAATTCTTATAACTTTCAAGGTACAACTGCTGAAACCGCCTAGTCTAGATTCTTTCTGGGCTTAATTCTTATAACTTTCAAGGTACAACTACTGAAACCGCCTAGTCTAGATTCTTTCTGGGCTTAATTCTTACAACTTTCAAGGCACAACTGCTGAAACCGCCTAGTCTAGATTCTTTCTGGGCTTAATTCTTATAACTTTCAAGGTACAACTGCTGAAACGGCGGTAGTCTAGATTCTTTTTTGGTGCGATCTTTCTAGGTAACACTGATGTAGGGTCAGGCGGGGTCATTGTAAACAAGCGATACAACATTACCACCTGAAGAGAGTGACTTTCTCCTCGGGTTTGATTATGAACCATTGTCAATAGACCGTCGTGTTGCTCCAGTGTTACATTAATTAAATACCTAACTATTTGAGGAGTGTGAGGGCCTTAGTGTTTGGAGACGAAAACAAAACATGGCATTTTGGCTTTGGATAAAGTTGTTAATGATAAAAAACCTTAACAAATAAAAATACCAAAAAGAATACATTTGGTAATTAAAAAATTATCTATCCAAAGTCTTTGATTGTAATGTGAAAATGTGTTATGCAAAAATGTTCGAATTCAATCCAGATTAGTTCAGAAGAACTGCAGCAGAAATGCACTGACAATTTTTAAATGATCGCTTGTAATTAGTAAGTTCATCTCCTAATTGAATACTTGCAACACTCCTCTAAAACGTTAAATTCAAGCCTGTGATATTGCTAGTACCGACCTCACTATAAATGACAAAATTTACTTGCATTTCTTACTTATGAAAGTACTTGTGAAAACACCAATGGAAAATATTTCACGAGCATACTTGCAAGCCTATATTTGCGTGAGTGCAGAAACATGTTTTATTAATATATTTTATTTAATAACCATTCATCATGTATAAAAAAATATATTTTGCTTAGCAAACGTTCGGCCATTACATTTTTAGTTATTTTATAGGTTACTTTCATACATTTTTGGGTCAACAAAATATAGGTCCTGGTAAATGATAATATTCAAAACAAATGTAAATTAATGTACTTGAAATAGGAATGCTAAAATAATTTAAAATACATGCAAAATAAACTTAAATTAGAAAAATTTAATTATAATAATAATTAATAAATTAATTAATTGTTCATCTGTTTTGTTTCGATACACAAGCCATATTGACAGGAGTAATATGTTCACAGATACTTTACTCTTGCAGAGAAATTTGATCGTTTCCTATCCTTATGGGATGCAGATGCTGAAAGACTGCCCACAGTAAATCCGGTATCTCCAACCACTAATAACTTAGGCAAAGAAGCTCCTTTAAAGAGGTAATATCATGCCTATTTTTGTATTTACTGTAAGGAAATTTATTTACATCCAAATTCCTAAGAGTAAAGATTTATAGCTTGTGAAAAGAAACTTTCCAATGTTATACCAGTCTTTATAACACTTAGACTGAACTTCAAAGTCTTACTTCCCTGCATATCCTGTATTGGAATACAGGGCGACTTTTTGCTACTAATTTTCAACCTTGCAAACTTAGTGTAACTTTTTTTATCAAAGTAGTTTCGATGTCCATTAGAACATTTAGGCAACTTTTTTTTCAACAAAAATGATGTCTCTTTTTCTTGACTTAAAGCGAATGGGAAAAAATATGCTTCCAATTTTTCTTTTGCGAGAAAGATTTGGAATGGACACCAATTTTGAAAAATGTGTTGCTCTTAATGAGTCCCAAATGTTCATAGAAAATCAGTTTTAGTTTTTAAAACAATTGGTAGCTATTACTATTAATGTATTGAATTAAAATGTAACTTGCTATTAAGAGACTCTGGAACAATATTTATGAAAATAAGAATGTTTTGTTATTTTTAATGTACTGTAGTTGAGGTTTACTAAATTAGTTGGTAGATAATTGCCTAACACATGTAGTTTATCACTGATTGTGAGCTTATTATCTACACAGTTCTAAGTTGATATTTGAAAATGAATCACAGCGGTGCTGTTCTGTTGAATGTTTTTGCAACTGTGTAAAATTTTATGAGCATAGAATGTGAAAAATTCTTTAAATTTATTGCTATAGTTTTTTGTCCTTGCCTCTTAACTAATTCCCTACTAGTATTTTGAAAATACTCCAAGTCTAAGAGCAGAAAGAAGATATATTGGTATCTCCTTTAATTTCAAGGAAGATCGGGAAAAGGTGCTAGAGTCGTTATATCTGAAATTTATAAATGGAAAATTCGGAAGTTGCATTCTCATTCCTCTAGTTGTTGATCAATTATAGCTCAATTCATGATGAAGACTTGGTTTTGTATCTTCAATACAGATTACAAATCAGTTGGATATCTTTTATAAATGTCTTTAGATTGCTTTGTTTTAAAGTCTAGAATTTAACTTTATCTATTTATATTACAAATTATGTGTTTTATGTTTCCAAAATAGAAAGAAAGTGTGAAATGTGTGTTAAAAAGAAATGTGTATTTTGAAATTTCAGATTTATTAACTGGAGTTCCTAATTTCTAGACTAAAGTAGATATGTAATTTATTTAAATGATTATTATCCTCTAAAATTTAAAGAATGGAAATCATTCTCAATATTAACTTTTAAAACTGAAATTGCTTTCAAATAATCTGACTAAAAAATCAAAATATTTTTAATATGTGTACTCTTCTTATTTAGAAAAAATTATAAAAAATTAAAAAATATTAAATACTTTTAAAATTTCATCTCAGGATTTGTTTTACATATTTCTAATTATGCATCTAACTCATTCTACATTTAGTTTTTATTGACGTTTGTTTTGCAATGAGTATTTATTAACTATTTATTGGCAAACCAGTTCCACAATCAACTTAAGTAGCTTCAAAGTAATGCATGCAATTTTTAATCTTACCTTTTTTTTAACTTTATCTGTTCTAATTATGGAACTCTTTTGAATATAGCATTGAAATCATCGTTGATAAAGTTAGTGACAAGGATTTACCTAGTCCTATTTTATGATAAAATATCTATGATATTTTTTATTCTACACATTATACCTTTCTATACCAGAAGTGTACCAATTCACTTCAAACTTCTGAATTTCAATTATTAATGTTTCTCTTTCTTAGAACCTTTAATTGCTTAGCTTGTACCAAATTTTATTTAAACATCTATATTTATGCTATGATCCAAACATAAGTTTTCCAAAATATGAATTAATTTCTAGAAACAGGATTCTTAAATTTTATGTAGCAAGACACATGTTTCAAACATAGAGCATAGCGTTTTAACTACTTTTGAAAACTAAATTACCTCACTAATTAACTTCATCTCCATTGTAATGTCTTTTTGAAATTGAATTTACAGGTTTAATATGTAATCATAAAACTGCCTTGATTTTATATCAGTCAAATAAAATGTATTTGTTAGAAGTTTTAATACTTGGAAACCTCATAATTATGGTCAATACGTGATTCAGATTGTTCAAGATATAATTTTTGCTTAATTACTTATTCAGCCAATTGAAATAAAAAGCATCACAGGTATTTCTATTTAACATACCTATATTAACAGAAGTAAAACAAGTTAATTATTGCCCCATACATTCATTGCATTTAATTTTGCGTTTTGTTCATAAAAAATACACCCTGTACTTCATTCTGTTAAATCTATTGTATTTCCACTCATCTAAACCGTCCCATCAAATTTGGATTAATTTAAAAGTTTTATTTGGGAATGTGTGCTTTTAGGCTTATACCAAAACCGTTAAAAAAAGGCGTTGAAAGATTCACATATTAATGGCTAGATGACACACAGTTTGCACAGTTAAAAAATTGTTTGATGTGGTGCATAGTGAGTATAATGTAATGTCCATGAATATTAGTTTTCAAACTTGAATTTATTTGCGTTAGTTGTGATTTGTGTCTCAAAACATGCAAAATTGTTGAATAGATAGTACTTATTTAACATTCCTTTACCTTAGCATCTGATTTATGAAATATTTTTTTTCTCAAATTTTTTAATTTAAGCTATGCATTATTTTTTTAAGATGAGCATTTTGAATTTTTAAAAGCATTATTTGTTCCGACATTTGTTATGTGTATTATGTATTTTTTAAAGGAAATTCTTATATCAATATTTGTTTGCTTCTAAAAATATTTTTTAAATCTAATTAAAAATATCTAATGTAATATAACATGTGACTTTTTATATCGTATAAATATTCCAAGTATATTTAATTTTGCTTTATAGTGTTCCTTGGGTATAAAATTCTATAAATTACCTAAATTTATGTGGGATCTGACAAATTTTGAAAACAATGTGATGAAAAATTCTGTAAAAATTGAAAGTCTAAATACTAGCGAAAATTGTCGATGTGCTTCTGGAATCTTGAAGCATATAAAAAAAAAATTGATTTATGCATTTGTAATACTGTATTTGTAGAAATATTTTGAAAACTAGAAACTAACAATATTTTTGTGTTGGATCAAATCTACCTCACTGCATCAATGTATGCTCATTTATTTATCACAAGAAT
The DNA here is from genome assembly GCA_947359465.1 of Metellina segmentata. Classification (NCBI taxonomy): domain Eukaryota; kingdom Metazoa; phylum Arthropoda; class Arachnida; order Araneae; family Tetragnathidae; genus Metellina; species Metellina segmentata. The sequence continues at coordinate 44,428,954 of OX375880.1, forward strand.
CTCACGAGCATTGAGTAACCTGATTATTCATTTAACAACCTTTAAACCTTAGTATTTACAGAGTCCTTCAAAAAATCTTAACAGACCTTAGTTTTTACAAAACGCATTCACACGCTAAGATTTATATTACTTGTAAAGGTGTAGCTTAAGCTAAAAAAATGGTAATTTTTAGTTAACGTCGTACTAGAGCAACACAACGGGCTATTGACGACGGTCCGGAATCAGTCCCTTAAGGGAAAGATTCGAGGACAACACCTCGTAATTTTGAACCACGGTCAGATGACGAAGCAACACCTGAGCTGGCACCCCACTCTCCAAACTTCCACGCCAACCCAACGTGAGGACTTTCGGCCACGACAGATTTAAGGTGCACCAGCCGCCTCTACACCATACGTTTACAAACATCCATGCCCGCACCCGGATTCGAACCAGGAACCTTCCGATCTAGAGGCTAACACCTTAACCACTATACCGGTTGGTCGGCTGTGTAGCTTAAGCAAAAATTAGCGTTTTGACGTGAATCTTTAAATTTGGAACTGTACTGAGGGACATGCAGGAAAAGTCTAGCGTTACAACTGTTGTCAATTGATTTCGGAACTAAAAGTATCCAGATGTTTAAATATAGCGTCGTGTAGTCAAAGGATGTACCTGACATGACCTGAGCTTGGCATGCTTGACAAACGTTTACTAAATTTCAGATTTTCGGATGGATGTCTTTTGTACAGATTTTTAATACTTCGATTGAGCAATCAAAATATTGTATTCTCTGCAACCACCGACTAAAATGTTCAGCCGGACTTGATGAGTTCAAAGACAAAGAAATGGACGATATGGAAAAGAAGTTGTGCTGTCTTCAGATCGAAGATTTATCTGATATTAATAGGACATAAACAGTTTGATGTACTTAAAATAAGAGGGGCTGATGTGGTTTTCTAAAATTCGCAAGATAGGTCAAAATTATTCTTTGTATTCTGCTCATCCCCCATTGGAATGCAAAGTGTGAAAGAATCTGCAACCTCGTCAGAAAGAACCGAACTGAATACCGGTCTCTCATTTCTAACAAAACGTTGTTTTGAGCTGGAATTCAGTGCAGCATTATTAAAGAAGACCTAAAAAGCTATCCAAAAAATTTTCACAAAAAATAAGACTTTAATCCATGTTGTCTTGTAATGTAACACTTACCGCTATCTTTTCATTGCATTATTAGTTTGTGCTTATGAACAATTATTTATTTTTGATAGTGAAAATTAAATGACCTTTCATGTGAAAATGTAAATATTTTATTTCAGCTACTGGTGATGTAATAAAATGAGAGTAATTAATTATGAGCATGGCTCTAATTAAATGAGTTTTTTATGCATATCTTGGAATTAAAAGTGCTAAAATGTTTCATAATTTAATAATAAAGTCAGTTAATATTAGATATTTTAACATTTTATGTATATAGTTTTATTTTTATCTATATTGTATAACCAATATCTTAGAGTAGTTTCATTTTGAAAAATGTTTCTCAATATACTTTTAAATCAGCTTTAAATATATCAAAGCTTTGGTGTTCATCTTAATCATTCAAATATTTCTTGTAAGCATTCATGTCTTACGTACCACCGAATAAAAAATTTGTTTCACTGAAATCTCTTACGGGGGTGTATTTTTATTTTCTGTCATGATTTAATTGCAGGGTTGGTTGATTTATATCTCCTTAATATAAATAATTAAATCAAGAATATTTTTTTGACACTTAAGTTTTTAAGTGATTTTTCCTAACATGAGGGTACAATTGGGTTTTTTTTTTAAGAAATTTATTTAATATAGATTTGTAATATATTTTGATCATTTTATGTAATTTCGTATTTGCAAGTTAACATTTACCCTAAAACGGACAAAGTCAGTACCACATAAATGTAATTTATAAGTGTATCTTATTACACCAGTAGAATCTAATAATTAATAAATTAAACAACTTTTGAATCTGCAATTAAAATATTCATAACCATTTTTTGATCTGTCTAAACATTTTAGGGGTAGAGGAGATAGGCAATTTTGTTGATATTTTGCACTCATGCCATAAAATCAACAAATGTATTTATACAAACAGTACTTTGACAGTTTTGTATTAGTAAATAATATATAAAATAATAAAAGTTTGTAAAGAATTGATTAAAAAAACCCAGATAGATTTGATTTTTATTCACCTTGTTTGGGATGATATGTATTTAGTTTTTAATATTAACGCCCTTAATAATTATATTTCAGTCATTCATTTCCTTTTTCTCTAACTGCAGTGTTTTTTCGCTTTAATCTTCAGAAACGAGGCAAATTTTAAATTTGGTTATATGTTATCAACCAAACACTTGCTTCAGATGCATTGTATAAATGCTTTAGATATTCACGTTTCGATGGTTAATAATCTTGGTTTTTGCAAGAAATATAATCACTTAAAATGTACCGATAAAGCATATAATGTTATACTTGGAGGAGGGAGGACTGTTATCAAAGAATCAGTATGGGTTTAGGAAGGGCAGATCCTGCTCTACAAACCTTTTGAAGTTCTACGAAAAAATTACTGAGGAGCTGGATAATAAGACCAGTGTGGATATCATGTACATAGATTTTCAAAAGGCTTTTGATAAAGTACCTCATGAGGCATTACTGTTTAAATTGGAAAGGCTGGGGATTCAGGGAAAAACATTAATATGGATAAAAAATTGGTTATTGGGTAGAAAGCAGAGAGTGCAGGTAAAAGGAAATTATTCACAGTGGACAGAAGTTATAAGTGGGGTGCCTCAGGGATCAGTTTTGGGACCAATTTTATTTATAATTTTCATAGATGATATAGGTCAGGGGATCAAGAATAGAATCAGTATATTTGCAGATGACTTAAAAATATGGGGGACAGTGGATACCAAGTTACAGATAGAAAATTTACAAGGAGATTTTGATAAGATATCCGAATGGGCTGTAAAATGGGGTATGTCATTTAATGTAGGGAAATGTCAAGTTCTGCATATGGGTTACAGGAACAGTGGAGCCCAGTACTGTCTGCAGGGAGTGAAGGTAAAGGAGGGAGAAACAGTCAAGGATCTTGGGGTGATAATTCACAGGGATTTTAAAATGGGTCACCAATGTTCAGCTGCGGGTAAAAAGGCTAATAGGTTATTGGGGTATATTAAAAAGACTGTAACTTCAAGGGATAAGAATATAATCTTGCCATTATATAAGGGTTTAGTAAGACCACATCTAGAATATGCTGTACAATTCTGGGCTCCATATATGAGAAAGGACTTAGAATCAATTGAAAGGGTTCAGCACAGAGCTACAAAAATAATAAAGGGGCTAGCAAATTTCGACTATAATGAACGTTTAAGTAAGCTAAACTTGTATACACTGGAAAGAAGAAGAAGGAGGGGGGATTTCATTCAGCTTTTCAAGTTTGTAAAACAAGGGGACACAGAGGGCTTAAATTTCAATAGGGATAACAGAACAAGGGGCCATGGGTATAAATTGAATAAGACACATTTTAATCGGGATTTAAGGAAAAACTACTACTTTAATAGGGTAATAGACAGTTGGAACGCGTTGCCAGAAAATATAGTTAATTCAAAGGGAGTGTACGAATTTAAGACACAATTGGATAGTCAGTGGGAATTGGAGAATTCATAAACAAAGGATCAGCCTTGTTGGGCTTGAGCCTGTAGCTGGTCGTCAATATTTGTATTTGTATTTGTATTTGACTCCGTAAAAAACACACATGATGCACCTGATTGATTAACCTTATGGAAAACAAAGATTAAGTTTAATCAACTATATTTTATTATTTCCAAAATCAGCGAGAATCGTAGGATACGTTTCATACTGGCTGGAAAACGTAACTGTTGTGACGCCATTCCTCCCGTTGTGAGGCTTTCTTATCTATAGGAGGTGTTGCTTGAACCTCGGTAAAAGTTTCTGTCTCGTGTGCATTTGAAAGTTTTATCTGTGGGAAATGTAAACTTAAAAGGTGGTTAATTTTTCTTCAGCTAGCAAAGTGAACCTGAATTAACCCACTTAGTGGTTCTCTCGACGAAGTATCTCGTCATTAGTAAAGCTGACAAGATCTTGATGGATGAGTTATCTGACCATTTAAAGTAAATTGAACAGATCTCGGTAATACTATCTTGGCGAGGTATCTCAACTCCAGCGAAATGGATAATATCTCGGTGGACGAGATATCTCGTCGAAACCACTCGAAGGGTTAAGCTGTGATTTGAAAATGAATACATTAATCTCGAAAGAGACACAAGTCTGTTCAGGGTTGACAGTTGTTTTTATTAGGTCTTGAAATATTCCATACATTTTCTGCCCAACCCAAAATGAAAGCAGCTTGAACCCGAACGGTACATCCGTCTTTCCGAAACCCCACAGCCTGCCCCCTTGTGTCCGGCAGGAATTTTGACTTATTTACAGAGAGGAGGTTGGGCACGAACACAAGGGTGCAGCTGCGGACCTCTTCTGGCCGGATATCCGTTGTCTCTTGACAGGTGTTAATGGGCTTGCTCTCGGCTTCCCTGGAAGAGAACAAAAATATGCGTATGAGTTACACAATTTTGGGCGAAAATAGTTTTAATTATTCATTCCTGCGTTGTCTTTTGTAAAAATCGCCTAAAACATTATAAAATCCTTAAAACACGTGGAAAATATCCAAATTGATTTAGTCCTTGAATTATACCTAGACCATTTTAACCCCTTAGGTTCACATTTATTTAAAAAAGTAGCTCCGATTATCGTTAGCACATTAGTTACAGTTACATTATTGTACTATAGTTTGCACACTAGTTACTGCCATATGTTCGTATATTTTCGTTTGATAAGAAGGGCAACACTATAAAAGAGATCACTGAGCTTCTGATCTCTTGGTTCATTCCAAAACGAGAATATTTGATAACGCAGCCGTGTTAATACTTCAATATACATAGTCAGATTAAATGAAGTATATTTTGCAGAGAACGACTGAATAATTTGATTCAAGGAGAGTCTTGTATCACCAATCACTCTTGCCATGAACAAGAATGTACGTGTTTAATTGTGTCCTAGTTTGAATGACGAATTAGACTCGACATCCGTAACTTAGGCAAAACAAGTGCATGGCGAGTCTCGGTCGTCAAATGTACCCAAGTGGTTAATTGCCTGCAATCCAACTTGTCCAACTGGGGGAAAAAGTAATAAAACTAATAATTCGTTCCAAATTTGCTTATTTTGGGAGAAAAAAATCCAATGATTGATCTCTCGCCAGAAAAAGCTTCACTAAGTAAAAATTAGTTTCCTTAACTGGGGTTGTGTTATTACACTTCAGGGTTTAACTATAATAGTCTTCAAATAAAAGTTTGCTGTACAGTCTAAACTATGTGATCGTTGAAATAAATTGATGCCTTACTTCGATCGTACTTCGCTGCATCTTCACAGGATTCGTATGGAAAAAGTTGGATCTTTATGATGGTTGACTGAGATGGTAAATTATAGACTGGGTAATACAGGAATGGTCTAGAAGATTGAACCAGCTTGAACCCGAACGGTACATCCGTCTTTCTGAAACCCCACAGCGTGCCCCCTCGTGTCCGGCAGGAATTTTGACTTATTTACAGAGAGGAGGTTGGGCACGAACACAAGGGTGCAGCTGCGGACCTCTTCTGACGGATACCCGTCGTCACGTGACAGGTGTTAAAGGGTTAGATCTTGGTTGCACTGGAAGAGAACAAAAATATGCACATGAGTTACACTATTTTGGACGAAATAGTTTCAACTATTCATTCCTCCGTTGTCTTTTTTAAAGATCTTGTTAGGACATGGTTTAAATCTTTAAACGCGTGGATAATATCAAAATGTTTTTAGTCCTTGAATTAAACACATATCATTTAAAAAAACTTTTGTCTTTTTAATGGTTGTTTGCGATAGTAAATTAATGGCCACGTATAGCACAGGAATGGTCTAGAAGAAAATTTTGAAATTAAAATAAATGTGAATAGGAAGGGTAGGTAATTAAATTTACGTCGCATTGGATCAAGACAACGTGTTATTGGCGACGTCTGGGATGAGTCCAAAGTGAAATATCCTAAGGACACCTCGTCATTTAAAACCACGGTTAAATGAGGAGGACAAAGCTTGAGCTGGCACCCTCGTCTGTGAGGTCATTTTAGGCCACGACAGATAAACGCACCACCTCCAGACGTTCTTTGAATTAATTTTTGGACTCGGTGTGTAGAAAATAAAAATTATGGATTCAAAATTACGAACACAAGCAAATAGCAGGGCCGTTCCCAGACATACCAACTGCTACTGATTCTCCGTAGTACCTACGGAAGAAAATCGGGGACTATGGATTAGGGAATCGATAATTTTTCTACGGAAAAAAATTAATTTTATTTATTTTTCACTACACATCAATTAGTATTTCTGTATTTTTTTCTTCTTATTATTATTCTTTTGGTAAGAGGGGTGGGGGAATGGGAGAGAGTGCTTAAATTTAATTATTCGATGTTTTTTTATACATAATTCTTTCATACACAATTATTCTTTTCTATACAGGTGTTTCAAATCTTAGCTGCAAAAATTTAAGGTGTGATAGAAAACATCTAAACCAGCAAATTTTATCATACAATATTGAGAGCAAGCGGTGAACCGCTAGACGCGCTGTAATGCAAATCATAATGCGCGAGTTTTCTTACACCTCGTCATTTCTACCGTGGATTTCAGAAGATATGGCGACGTATAATAATCAGGAGAAGACGGACATTTTATGTATGGTCTTGCGAATGTAAATGGTCTGGAAACTGAAAGACTATACAGGCAGAGTTTACCGAGAAAAAACACGTGCCAGACCGAAAAATGTTCGAGCGATTGCATCGGTGCCTGTGGGAAACGGGATTCTTTGCCAAAATTTGTAGACATTCTGCAAAGAGTGGTGTATTAGATGGCGAAAGGTTTCCCGTGCAGTCAATGTGCCCCACTCGATTGTTTGGCGAGTACTACGGGACGAAGGATTACACAGAAAGTGCAATTCTTGATACCTGCAGATTATGCGCCACGTGTCGAGTTTGCATGTTGGCAACAGCTAGCAGCGCAGTATGTGGTATTCACGGATGAATGCACCTTTACTCGGGAAGGCATTTCTAATACGCACAACCTTCATGTGTGGGCATCTAACAATCCGTACGACACACGTCCTCATGCTTATCAGAAGCGTTTCAGCGTAAATGTTGGGGCTGGAATTGTGGGTGACCATTTGATGGGCCCATATCTTCTGCCATTATGACTGGACGCCAGAGCATACCTCACATTTTTACAGTAGGTATTGCCGAACTCACTTCAACCTGCTGCGGCCAACTTACAAGAACGTATATGGTTCCAGCATGACGGAGCACCACCCATTTCTGCTTGGATATGCGGAGCGCTTTAAACGCTAATTTCACAGGGCGATGGATTGGTAGGGGTAGGCTCACACCTTGGGCGGCACGCCTACCCGATCTCTCCTGTCTGGACTTTTTCCTGTGGGGCCATTTGAAAAGTCTTGTCTATGAAAGGCCTATGGACTACAACGACCACCTAGTTACCAGGATTGCTGTTGCTGCCGGTTCAGTCCGAGAAATGCCGTTTGTGTTTGAAAAAGTGCGCCACTTGCTACTTCGCATGTGTGTGTAAAGCCTACATTACAGCAGGTGGCTGCTCTTTTGAGCAGTTTCTGTGATGCCACAACAGTTTTAACGTGCACCAGTTTCCTTTGTACCCGGCAGTCTTTGATTTGATTCGAACTCGCCGATTTCTCAATCAATTGGGCTACCGTGGCATTTGCCATGCTTGATATAAATCAGCTTCATTATTATTGAATAAAAGTATTTTAAATCCTTACCGGAATGGATGGAGGTTGGCAGTCTTAAACGTCAGGTTTGAAGTGGAATTACTTTTCAAATTTTATTTCAAATGATTTGGAGGAGTGTTTATTTGATGGCTATTGTAGGCTCTTTTCTGTACTCAAAAAATATGGCAGCTATTGTTCCGGTTCGATGCTCAAGCTCAGACTGAAAAAAGAATAAATAATACGTCACATAGAATATTAAGGGAACCAAAAAGTGTTACTCAGAAGTTTGAATATGAATATTACATAACATTATCATTGACGTGTAGACTTTCCCGTTCATATCAAGATGCAAAAGAGTGTCCACGAAAAGAATACGTAAAATATTAGGGAATCGACAATGTGTTACATAAATGTTAGCGTTACTGATATTGACAAGAAACTACTACTGTCGATGTTCGTTTTTATCAAAACATCCAAAGTGATGAAAGTTCGTTTAATCGAAAGTTCATTAAATGGAACTATGGAAATATATTCCGCAAATAAGTATACTCTCTCATGTTTGATGGACCTCGGTAGCTCAATTGAAAGAGTAGAGCCGGAGCGTTGCAAGAAAATTTCCATTGTTTTAATTTTCCTAATTTATTCTTTCTGGTGGAAGTGAGCAGTAAAATCTGTCCTAGGAAAGGATCAGCCTAATATTTCAAAAGGATCTGATCTAAGGAAAGGACCAATGAAATCCTCCCAAAGGATCATATTTCAAGGTTAGAAGAAATAGAATATTTCCAAGGGAACATATTCTTATCTTAGGAAATGACTAATAAAATCTTCCCAAATGTTTCCATTCTAAAGAAAAGAGCTTCAGAATATTTCAAAAAGATTCTAATTAAAATAAAGGACCAATTAAATACATAAGGAAAGGACCAAGCAGCACTGCACGATTGGCGGTTCTCAGAGGATTAATGGAAAAATTAGTGTCACTATATATAATTCATTGTAAAGAAAATGTAAGCTTTAAATTATGGTAAATATATAAATTTAGCTCGATTGTGTTCGAAAAATCACAGGTTCCATTTCTTGCGCTCAAAAGATTCCAGCGAAGGAAAGCAAATCAAATAAAAAAATTTGTGGCTGTTATTGTTTAGTTCTTTTTTTTGTAAATTCGGGATAAAAAAAGATTGATTGAAAATCTGCGTATAATTTTACACCCGAAAGATACTTTATACGTTAGATTTTCTTTTAATAAATAATTTTTCAGTAAAATATTTATATTTTCGCAAGAGAATGTGACGTCACGCCGATTGGATCTTTTCGCAATTCGAATTGAGCAGCATTTGACAATGACGAGGCCATCGCGGTGTTACCCGTGGTGTTGGTTTGCGAAGTATGCACTACATGGGATCATACATACTTCTTATGCACTTCATGGGATCATACATACTTCTTATGCACTACATGGGATGAAACGTTTATTTTTGTGCCTCCTATATTAGTGTAGTAATGTAGCTGCGGCTTACACCAGTTTGGCTGAGGCAGCCGTGTTTCGAAAATCTGGAATGGCTGTCATCTTTGTGTTTTGATTATTCTAGAAAAGATCTTGCACAATGTGCACTCACCTCAAAGCATAGTTGTCGAAACTTCTCATATACGCCGCCGTGTAGTTTATGTTGATTAGATATTCCTGTATATCTGGTAATTCAACGATGTTACCTGAAAAAGTATGAATGAGTACGTTTAGTAGAGGCACCTGTTTCAAAACAATAAAGTTTTGTCTCTTTTAACCGAGCCCGGGTTTCGACCTCGACATTTAACCGTGCTCTAAAATTACTTCTTCTCCTACCTAGGATCTTTCCCTTTCGAGGACCGTCGCCAATAGCCCGTTGTGTTGTTCCTTTGTGACGTAGAGATGAATTAACATTACGTATTGGTTGGTAGGTATTTAATTGCGCCGCACTGGAACACCACAACAGGGTGTTGGTGACGGTATGGGAGGAAACCCAAAGGGGAAGATCCGAGGACAGCACCACGTAAATCTGAACTAATGTCACACCTGAGCTGAAACATTACTCTCCCAAACCTTCAAACAACGCAAACATGAGAACATTTGAGGACACGGTGGACTTAAAGTGCACCCTCCCCTCCTAGTTACTCGACGGTCGTTGGTTGGATTCAAGTTCACAACCCTACAGTTGTTAATCCGTTAAGCCGCGTATACATTTGAGATCCGAACCGTTTTCGATCCTCTAGTTGTCATGATTAGGACGGGGTTTTGGGCACCACACACATGCGGATTGTGAACCGCTTGTGGCTATCCGCGTCCTGTCGGTTTTTCGACGAACACAAAGTCGTTATCGGTTCAGATTTGGACGGCGTCGTGAGTAGTTCGTTGCTTTTATTTATGTTTGCGAACCTCCAGGCTCCATCGTCATCAAGGGTAGCTGCTGACAAATTAAGATCTGGTGGTTCGCGGTAGGTTCCTTCCTTTCCCATGGATCGCTGGAAACTGGTTGTGGAAATAATTTCAACGAACGGTTCACGAGCGGCTTCCAAATGTATACGCACCTTTACTCTTCCAACGTACTGTTGTACCCTTACCTGTAGCATCGTGCAAGTTAAAGACTGTTTCTTCTATTTATTTTCATTTTAATATTTATTGAATAACACCCAATTATAAAACTTTCCTCAATTTTGATGTTATCTTTATCTGGAATTGAAATTCTGTTTTGGAAGAACATTCAGTGGAAAGGGGAGGTGTTAGTTTTCAAAGGTTCATGTTACTCAGAGCTGCTGGTGTTTTGTCAGATATAGTTTTAAATAAATGCCTTGTTTGTTTTTGATGTTTTTTGGGCGAACACAAAGATGTTCTCGGTTCTCTGTTGTGTTAGTGGTCCATTTAAAAAAATTGTAAAACAGTTGGATTAACGCAGTATCAATGTTGGAAAATACTTTCTGTTATGCTTTACATTTTGTTCTCCTATATATATTACGTTTGGTGAAATTGGTTTAAGAAACGTATTTAATTAAACTTGCTGTCAGATGTTTAGAAAAACTGTGATTGTTACGTAATTTTTCAATGTATGAAAGTTTGATTTTACATGTTACGTTTCTGAGTTTACATCAGGTGATTAAAAGCAAGCTTTCATTTTGAACGTCTTTGTAATCTGAATATCCAGAGCCATTTTTTAAAATTTCATTTACCATCCGCAGAGTATACATTTCTACAACCGGTCTTGTATCATAAAATTATAGAGTTATTTTTTTAAACTTCGTTTGCCTCCCGCAGAAGCATTCGAAAGAACACAATTGGCGAATGGAATTTTAAGAAAATGGTACAACATGCTTTGGCGATTCGAGGTGGCAAGCTTGCGGTTGGCGAAAAATCATTGTAATATTTCAGATAATTGAACTTAATTTAGAAAAAAATTCATTTCTGTGAATATGGATAATATATTCACCATCAATATTTTGAAATGAGGTATGAAATGCAAGAAATTAAAATGCAATTAAGAAAGTTAAGCGCACATGTGTTACGAGCGGGTCTGGTTAGTTGACTATCAAATGCTTACTATGTAACACTGAGCCCTTAAAAATGTAATTTTGCCTCAAAACTGAATCAAATCCTCATTGACATCACTTTTTGTCAGAACCTTGAAAGTATTTTTTGTTTAAAAGAAATTAATGCAATAATATTTACCGTATTTCGTACCTTTGCTACCAAAGACCAAGTCCCTTTTCAAATAAATATTAACCCTTCGAAATTTGCACGTAGTGTAGTGTTGCTATTTAACTACAATATTTTAAAGACTAAGCAATCACATATTTCTTTAGAATCCATGGATTCTATGAACCTTGAGAAAAATATTATATCAGTCCTTTCCTCAGAAAATAATTATTTGGATCGATTGTATTGGTCCTTTCCATGGAATAGAATTTTTAGGAAAGATTCAGTCGGCCCGTTCTGCAATAGAATACGGTGGGAAAAATATATTGATCAAGAAGGTCACAATTGCTTAGAAGTCATGCAGAGAAGACCGCAGATTGCAAAATAGGGCTATTCGTGAGAGCGTTTCAGAGGTTTAAGAACATACTCTTAAGTTGCCCCGATTTACAGTGAGAACTTCACACATTTTACGAAACAAAATAAAAAAAGAGCAGGCTTATTTTTGGTTGGACTTAGTTTTATGGCGGAAGGGTATGGTACCCTTTTGAAAAATGGCAATATGTCGCAATTCCATGGTGCTTTACGAGCTCTTGGCTAGTGTAATTTTTTATTGCTTGGAGAGAGGATTGAGTAAGTGGTGGTATTCGAAAGTTTAAAATCTGTGCTACACATTATCATGCCTTTAATGAATAAATAAATCCTTCAATATTGATATAAAAACTGAATTTTAATCGTACAAACTATATATTCATTTTTTACTATATAAACCAAGCAATTGTTGAAACTCCCCATGCCTCCTTCATTCATTCCACAATACAGTATCAGACTCAAGTATTCGCGTCGAAACTACGGTTTGTGTCCACGACGTTACCTAAGAATTCTTTCGGTTTAATGAAAGACGCTGTGTATCAATCGGTTCGTTCGATGCTGCTTGCTGGGACAAAAATACATTCAAAGATCTTTTGCGATATATTGTTACCTACCGATGTCAGGGATACCTCTCGGACCGTAAACATTCCAGTTTATCCACATCTTGTATTCGATCTGCTTGGTAAAGGAGTAGAACCCTACGAGTTGCTTGTGGTGTCTTTTTATTTTGCAAGACACTTTCTGGAAAGAAAGGAAACGCGTCAGATATATCAGTTCATCAGTATATTGTAGATATTATTTCAAAGACACGAAAGGTTAGGGTAAAGGCTTTTCCGTTGTAGAATAAATAATTATAATGATTAAATACTAATAAATTAAAGGTGCCAATTTGGGGCATTCTTTGTTTATTTCTTGTTGCTATACAGGGTGTTCGTAAACAGTTTAGAAAAAATGGAAGGGGTCATACTACAAGTCAAGACGACCCATATTTACAATAGAATCTACTGTTGCAATCCACTGAGAGTTTCAAAAGAGTGAAACTTAGAAACACGTCCAACCATCTCAAGTCCTCACTTCTGACGCCAATTCTGCTCTGCCAGAGAAGCAGTGCTTCTCCATAATATCACAGTAAATACGGTGGATAACACATGGTGTGCCTGTAACTTGGCCTCCGCGCTCACCGGACCTAAATCCGCTGGAATTCCTGTAGGGCCACTTGGAATTATTGGTGTACAAGACAACTGCACAATCTGTGGAAGATTTTTTCGCCAGAAACCTTGTTACAGCAGCCAAGATGAATACGACACATACGAGGAATCTACTTGAGGGTGCACCAATTTTTCCTTTGCAGGTGTTCAGTGAAACCCCTGGACGTCGCTTTGATCATCTCATTAGAGTATTTCGCTGATCAGCGCGAGCTTGTGCAACTTACGATTTCGTTACATCTCTTTTTTCACTGTTGAAACTTCAACGGGGATAATTTACTTTACGCTTTTCTCTGATTGGATTGAGACCATATGTTCCACTGTATTTATTGGTCGTTTTGATAAGTACTGTACCCCTTCAATTTTTCTGAACAGTTCTTGAACACCCTCTATATACCAGATTTGTTTTTTGGCGATATATCAGCTAATTCCTTTGTAGTGCAGTGGATATCTTGTTTTCGGATTTGCCAAGAGATGCCATTTCTTTGAGAAAAAACATTGTTCACAAAGAAAAATTGTGTTCGAATAACGACCTAATGAAATTAAAACATCGAAGCCGAAATGTTTGTGTAGCCTTCGTTCATGCCGGGAAGTAAAACATTATACTCAAACTGCTGAGCGTCTTTTGAGTGGAGCAAAATGGCGCAATAAACCCCACAGAGGCACTTCCACCAACATATAGAGTCTTATTCCAATTGAATTTATGTGGCGTCGGCTATATACTAGACAGGTAAGGCAAGGTAATTTTATATAACGTCGTACTAGAGCGACACAAAAGGCTGTTGACGACGATCCGAGACCAATCCTCTAATGGAAAGAGCCGAGGACACAACGTCATTTTGAACCACTGTCACATGACGAGTCAACACCTGAGCTGGCAACCCACTCTCCAAATTGTCACATCAACCCAACTTGAGGACTTTTGGCCACGGCAGATTTAAGGAGCAACAGTATCCTCTACACCTTACGATTGCAAATATTCATGCACTGAACCGGATTCGATGCAGGAACCTTCCGATTAAGAGGCTCACTAACGCCTTTACCATATAGTTGACTACGAAAATTTAAGGATGCAAACGAAACTAGAGCCTAATCCAAACAAATTGGCAGCACAATTCCACGGTAATCCGGATGGAAGATTAACGTATTAGCATTCGGAAGATTGCGGGTTCGAATCCGACCGAAGACTGGCGTTTACTAAGGGTCTGGTGCGCTTGAATCCGCTGTGACCACAAATATCCTCACGTTTGCGTGGTGGGGAAGTTTGTAAAGTGAGGTACCAGCTCGGGTGTGACCTCGTCATCTGACCGTGGTTCAAAATGGCGTCGTGTTCCTCGAATATTATTCCAGATCGTCAACACTATAGCCCGGTGCTTTGCTCTAGTGAGACGCTAATTCATTTACCTACGTACCTACCCGCGGACCATAAAACAGTTTGAGAAATATGCTCTAATCTGTTAAGAAAGTTACCTTCCATGTTGAAGCAAGACACAGGATGGGTTCGAACTGCAAACCCTCCACCACAGCCTTTGCCGAATGGCTGTTGTTCAGCTTGTAGAGTCGCCATGCGAGCAAGATGAAGTTTTCCACCACTGAGGCTCTGAGCTCTACGGTTGGAGCGCTGAGTACGGTTTCCCGAACCCAGGTTCTTACCTGTTGAATAAGGAAAAAAGTTATTCAAACGGATTCTATTGGTACAAATGCTTTATAAAACAAAACACAACTTAGTAATTCGGTTAATGTTAACAGTACAATAAATTTAACCTTTAGACTACGGGCAGTACAAGTTGTACTATGATCGCGTCACGAAAGAATTTAGTCAATGGCCAGTACATCAATTAAACCTTTAACCTTTAGACTAAAGTTGGTACAGCAGTTGTACTATGATCTTGTCATGAAAGAATTTAGTCAACTGCCAGTACATCAGTTGTACCGAGGAAATTATAAGGAACGCGCTACGAAATAATCTAGACTACGACCGTTAAAGCCGTTGTACCTCGAAAGTTATAAGAATCGCAATTGTTATATCTGTAGCCGTTGTCATAAGTTTATAACAACTTTCGATGGAAAATGTCTTGAATTAATACATGGTAGGCAGGCATCGTAATTAACGTTTAACTGGAGCAATACAACGCGTTATTGCCGACGGTTCCCGATCAATCTCGAAGGTAAAACTCCTACACAACACCACGTCGTTTTAAATCAGATCAGAATGCGAGGTCACACCTGATATGGCACCGGACTCTCTAAATTTCCACACCTCAAAGCGGAGAACATTTGATGCCACGACAGATTTAACTTGCACTATCTCCCTTTGTACACGATGGTCTTTGGTTGGTTTCGAACTCGCAGCCCGAAAATTAGATACGCAACAGTCTATCTTCATTTAAATTTTATTTGAAGTTCTTAATAACTGAGGGGCCGCGGTTGCCCAGTTCGAAGCTGCAACTGCAATGTTGTGATTTCCAAACTTTATCCAACAAGAGACCGCTGGGGCTGGTGCACGTTTAATTTACCGTGGCCTCAAATGTCCACACTTTGGCAAAGGTGAGAACGTTTGGAGAGTGGGGTGCCTGTTCAAGTGTGACGTCATCTGACCGTGTTCCAAAATGATGAAGTCGTCGAATCATTCAATTTGTTATGGATCCCGGACTGTCGCCAATAGATTGTTCTGTTGGTCCAGTACGACATTAAATCAGGTATCTTACCACTTTGGAAAAAATAGTGTCATTCGAAAGGATTTTTTCTTTGTTTTCTTTTTCGTTCGTGAACATTAGTTACAGCTTTTAAAAGTTTTTGTACAATAAGTTAAACTCTAAAATTAAATATATATAGTAGTAACTAATATAGTGTAATAATAAATAATAATAATAGTTAAATAATAGCTAAATTGTTCGTGTAAACAAAGTGATACACTTCTTAACCTTCCTAATGGTCGACGAGATATCTTGTTACTAGCAAAAACATTAGCAGATCTTGAGTGACGAGATATTTCTTCATTAGAAAACCGAGCAGAACCTGATCGTGTCTTTTATCAAAAATTCGGCGATGTCTTGAGGACGAGATATCTCGTCGTTATCAAAATGTATTAAGTTTTGATGGACGAGAAATCTCGTCGAAACTACTTGAAGGGTTAAAAATGCAGTTAGATTAAGTATTAAATTTAATTTGAATTTGTTATGACTTGTAATGAAGAAATAAGAGTGTAACTCCAAGTCCAACAAGACAATTAATAATTATTAAGAGACATAGCATCAGAAAAGCATAGAGAACGATACAAACAGCGTTAGGACTCAGAGACAACCAACGGCAAACGAATCGACTCTTCGTTCTATTTATTTCGTTTTTGGGCCTCAAGAACTTTTAGGATTATTTTAGGTGAAAGTTCATCACGTGGTGAGGATATTTCAAATGCTGGATATTGCAATAAATAGAGACACACCATAATCCATCCGATGAAATTTTTTCAATTTAAACAGATGGGGCAAAAAGTATGACTGGAGTGAGAAAAAGTTTTATTTCTATTTCGAACGAAATAGTTAATCACGAGATACTTATTTAACATTGCATCATTCATCAAGAAGAACTTTGTGCGCAGACATTTCCAGAAATGTGCAATGTTACGGAATTAGTGATTAAGATTGTCAATACAACTGTAGCTAAAGCTCTTTTATCATCGCTCTTTTAAGGAATTTTTAGTTGAAATGGAGAATATGAACACGGAAATATATTCTCTGCATAATAAAGTACGTTGGCTTTCAAGAGCAAATGGGATAAAACATTTCGCTTCCTTATTACATAAAATTGAAGCATTTCTACTTATGAAGGATGTTGTCTATCCTAAACTAACGGATGATCAGTGGATCCAAAAATTTTATTTCATGATAAAATTACGTCCTATTTACATAATTCTAATAGTAAACTACAGGTGAAAGGAAACACAATTTTTTTGATATTGGAAGAAGTCATTTCATTCGAAAACAAATAATCTCTTTTTGCTGAAGATTTTAAAAGAGAACCTTCAATCTTTTTCCAAGACTGCTGAAACATTGCCATGAAAATAACTCGGTAATTGACATTTTCTATTTCAGAACAACAATTTAAAATATGAAGATTTTCTATGGAGGTTTCAGGAATTCAAAATTGCCTAGCGACGTTGGCTTTTGTTAAAAAACCTCTCAGGGGTGACGCAACAGAATTGAATTTTTCTCGTTTTAATATTGATATTTGCACAATTACTGGGGTGAAAAAACAAGTAATTACGGATCTCGAAGTTTGAATGCCATAATACTGAAATGGAAAAATTAAAAAAAAAATATGATCTTAGGTAACAGAAAAGTGGCCTGCTTTGAAAGACCTGGAGATAGAAGACATGAAAGATAATTTTCAATGCATGGAATAGTATTCCTGACTCGTATGATCAGTTAAAACAACTAGCATTTTCTGTTCTTTCACTCTTTGGCTCGACATATTCATGCAATCAATCTTTTTCAAGCATGAACGTATCAAAAATAAATTGAGAAATCGTCTTATTGAAGAGAACCTGGAATCATTCTTGAAATAAAAAACAACGACATACAAATATGAATTATACAAACTTTCCAAGGAAATGCAAGGTCATTGTTCACATTAAATACGTGTTTTGTCATATTTCATTTTAATGTAAAAAAATTATGTTTTCTCAATAAATAAGACTTATTTTATTATGATATCTTGATTTTTATTTAACGTTAGTAGCTAGTTGAAACCGACTCCTAGAAACATAGTTCTTAAAAAAAATGTATCTCTCTAAAGAAATTTTAATTGTTATCTGCTGATTTTTGGATCTTTTGGAATAATGATGTTGCCTACCACTGCATTAGACAGATGAGGCTACATATCTGTTTCCTGTATACGTATCCATGTAACACAGGAAGTCACTAATATTAGTATTAGTGGTTTCACCATTCTCAATAATATACACACTCGAAGGAAATATGCAAAAGAATATAATTTCATATACAATAAAATTGAGTTCAGGTACAGAGTCGTTAAACTAAAAAAGTTTGAAAAGAACTGTCTGAAAATCTACTCACAAAAGTAAATCCTTTCAGCATCTTGGAGATGTTAGGAATGGGTTGGAAATCTCTCTCCAAGAAGTGTTTTACCTCCTGAAACGTCGGAATCACATTTCATTAAAAATCGAAGACAGAGTAAATACTAAAAAAACCTTAGTCTGAATAAAAATCAATAATATACAAGCTTCGAAAACTGAATTAACAAGGGTAGCAATATGATCGCAATAAACGGTCCCCGGACCATTAAGTCCGACGGGGGCTCGGGTACATTAAATCTGTCTTTGCGTAATCTGCAGTAGCATGGAAGTTTGGGTAGTGGAGTGCCAGCTCAGGTGTCGACCTCGTCATGTGCTTGTATTTCACAATTACGAGGTGTTGTCCTCGGATATTTCTCTTCTATATGAATAGCGGACCGTCTCTAACAACTGTTGCTCCAATGTGACGTTAATGGCTGTTTGCCTAGCAACAAAATTACCCAGGACCAAAATATCCTTTTCGATTCTGATGGTGGTGAACATATTCCGGTGGGTAGGTATTTTAATTAACGTCGAACTGGAGCAACATTACGCGCTATTGACTACGGTCACCTGGGATCTAACCCGAAGGTAATGATTCGTGGACAACCCATTGTAATTTTTAACCACGGTCAGATAACGAGGGGGTGCATTCCGGAGAGGGACAGACTTTGAGCCGACCGCTTAGAAGTAACTGTAGTCAAGTATTTTTGCAAAAATATCGCTTCGAAAAGAATTCTCAAATTTCGTATCCATTAACACTATTGGAGGTTGTCTCGGCGATGTATCTTCTCATTAACAAAATTGATGACATTTCGTTGGAAGGGATATACCATTGCTAAAAAAAACGATCAGATCGTGACCTTGTCTTCATAAAAAAAACGCCAAATCCTGATAAATGAGGGCTAAATTAACCCCGTTGAAAGAGCAACGGACTAGCATCCGGAGGGTTGCAAGTTCGAATGAACCAAAGACGTCGTGTACAGAGGGGGCTGATGAATGTTAAATTTGTCTTGGCCTAACTTTGGCGTGGTGTGGAAATTGGGAGACTCGGGTGCCAGTTCAGGTGTGCCCTCGTCATCTGACCCCGTTGGTCAAAATGGCGTGGTGTTGTCTTCGGATATTTCCCTTCGGGTATTGATTCCGGACCGTCACCAAGAGCCCGTTGTGTTGCTCCAGTGGGATGTTAATTAAAAATACCCACAATTCTAATACTTGATGCATGATATATTACGTTCCATCCGTTTGGGGGTTAAAGAGATGCTCTAGGGTAAGTTTATACAGAAGTGGACGCTTTTTGTCATTTTTGTCACCTCCGGTGACACCTTTACCTCCCGACATATCGCATCCCGGCAAGAAAAGTGACGTAACACAAAATCGCAGAATTTGAGAAACATCAACTTAAAGGAAACATATATTTAAATAGGATGAGCTTCTTTTAAATTTTAGGTAAGTATTTAGGGTGGTAACTTCTATTAGATTCTACAGAAATGCAATATAACACGATGGCGAATGTCATGCATATTTTTCAATGACATAACATCAAAAATTTTATTTTTTGCCCTGTGTCACTTTTCTTTTCGGGATGCGAATTGTCAGGTTGAAGGTTGACGGATAAGTGAGGAGTACAAACACTCTAGATTTACAACATTGTGGGGACACTTAATATGCGACCATTCAACGAAGCAAAAATCGGTGTAGCGAAGATTCGAAGGATGTTGTCTTACCTCAAGTGTGACACCATTAAAGGCCTTCCAGTCCGCCAGTGTAATTTGGTCCTGTAAAATAATGAATCTCAATGAGTTTACGCACGTATTCAGAAAATAGCACACAATGTGCTTCAGGTTGCATTGCCCGATTTTTATGTCGGGAACCCAAATTTAGAAGTCCTTTTTTAATTTCTCATATTTTGTCTTGTTCAGGGTTGCAACTAAATCCTTGAACAAAAGTTATCTGATATTTCCCTGATAGTGTCACAAAAATTTCCCTGATTTTACAATTCCCTTAATAATGTTGCGATCCGTCACTGGTATCGATATGTAGAATCCACACATTATTTGTTATTATTTTGTGAAAGATGTGATGAAAGGATTATTCTCCACAAATATTTGGTTCCTTTTCTTTTCAGATAATTTAATTGTTATTGTAAGGGTTGAACCCTTAATGGAACTCTTGCAATAGCAATTGAAAAACTGGAGAGAAAAAATACAAAATATTTCGATTATGAATTTATTTTATAATGACCCTTTATTATCATAGTATACATCGAAAATAAATATTAATTTAACACGCAAAAAAGACGCCAGGATTCACACGAATGTACCACAAGTTGTATTTCCGGCCTCACGTTGACGAGACGCTGAAAACGGCGGCGGTGTTCAAAAATTATTTCCCCAGTAAACTTTATTATAATTACAATTTTGGCTCCTACGAATTTTTCGATTTTCAATATTACTCTTAATCGCGCATCTCTAAATGGAACAAACGTGCCTAATGTACGTAGGTAATAGCTGCCGTTTAAATTATCAATATATCCCTACTATTTTGTGAAATTTGGAAATTTTCCCTGAAATTTCCCGGATATTTCAAGATTAAAAAGGTTTCCTGAGAATTCACTGATTTCCAGGTTCTGTTACCACCCTGTTATCCCAGTCATGAGCAAAGCGCGTGTATTATTGATTATAAGATATGGGTGTTTTCTCTGTAGAAGATCGACTAAGGCCCGGTGCACACATCCGGTTTTTCATCGTGCGGTGCCGCTGCCGCAACGCAACTGCGGTCTGAGATGCATTAGATCCAATGCAGTAGTGTACACGTGCCAACGGCGCCGCACGTCCCACTTGTGTGAATTTGTACCGCAATTCCCCACGGCGCCGCAGATTGCCGCACACGCTTCTCTGTTCTGAAGTTGTTTGTTTTCATTAATAAATGGGGGGGGATATAAATAATAATAAATAAATGGTTGTATCTAGTAACTTCTATTTTCTTTCAAATTATACTTTGTGTTCACCAAGTAAGCGAAATAAACACGTTTTCTTCGATAAATATGTATCGCAAATGGCGTGAAATCAGTTCGTGCGTCATTTCAAGGTGATGTGTGCATAGTTGGGCTTCGGTGCCGCACGTTGAAAAACCGGATGCATGCAACGGGCCCTTGCCATCGCAGCGGACATAACTACTGAGTCACGACTCCCCTTTTCATGTGTTTGTTTTAATATGCATATGATCTGCGTTGCTCACTGTCTGTATTTCTATCTTCAATGTCAGTAAAACTTTCACTGTGTCTGTGTGTCTAATACTTGGTGTTGTATGTCTTGTGTCTGGAGCACCATGGCCAAATATGAACTTCTCACCATTAAACCCCCAAAATAACCAACCAATTGATCTGGAACACATTAGAAATTTAGTGCCGCAGTATCCCTCATGAAGTCTGGGAAAAAAAGACGATATCAACACACAGATCATCATGGACATAACTCCAGAAGGGAGCAGACGATCCTTCCCCTGCCCCTAAAAAAAAAGACCAAGTGCGTTACAATTTGAAATAATTCAGACCAGAAAGTCAGTAAATCTGTCGGACAGTCGGTTGGTTAATCCGAATTATTGCACCTGCTGGTGTCACAAATTACTTTATAACGGTTCCAAGAAACAAAGAGGGGGTACGCATGCGTGGAATTGACATTTCGACAAGTGTTGCAGGTGTCATTGGAAAACACCCTGTCAACATTCCAAATTTGAGGAGATTCCCCAGGAAAAATGAAAAGGGATACGAGAGTCAGAAGCCACGGGGGAAAGTGGTGGATGATAGAGCGCTCGAGACAGCTATACTGTGAGGTTAAGCACCGTTCATAAACTAACTGTGATGAGAAACTTTTGTTATTTCTGAACATTCGTTCATCGATTGTCCAGTGTACATATTTTGTAAACAGTTTTCCCATTGGTTAATTGAAACCCTTTAAGTGAAATAAATAACTTTAAAACGTAATATGCTTAGTCTAACTCCATTGTATTTGCTGTGGTACCCGAAACGCGACACCCTGTTTGAAGGGTAGTAGATTCGAAACTGAGGTTACGAGCTCGAAACTCGATCCTACAAATAACCGTGGTGGACATTCATTCCGTCGGGGTCCACATGGAGTGGAGGTTTAGAAGTGAGTTGCCAGCTTGGGTGTTGACCTCATTAACCGATCCTGGTTCAAAATGACTAGGTGTTTATTAAAATATTTACTATTTCCTAATAGTTCTAACAATTGTTACGCAATAGTTCTACAAATGGGGCCGCCTCCCCCAAACGGGAGGGTTATATATATTCAACTATTAACGATGGATAAACAAAACGCTCACACCAGGAGCTTCTAAAACTCCTTGCAGTCACCCACTTATACGATCGAGGTTGAATATCTCGATGCAGGAAGGATAAGTACGACAAATCTAAAGATAATACGAGTAACTAAATACGGCAGATTATCTCCATCATTGCATCATTTGACTACTTTATCTGCGTCCGAGAGCCTGGAGTAGTCGCCGTGGATCAATGGGTTTTTCCGCTGGGCTAGCAACTTGCGAGATGTAAGATGCGTAGAATAGGTTCCTGTTTGGATGCATATCTCTCTCCAGTGCCAGTGAAATTTCCTGGTGTGTCTGTTATTGTCTATGTATATTACTAGATGTGTGGAGCCACGGAAGCCCAGTTGATGGTGTAACGGATTAGCAGCTGCAGGGTTAGGAGTTCAAATCCAACCAAAGACCATTGTGTAAAAGGGCTGATGCACGTTAAATCTGTCGCGGTTTTAAATTCCCTCACGTTGTCATGGGGTATAAGTTTGTTAAGGTAATTTTAATTAACGTCGTACTAGATCAACACAACGGACCATTTACGTTGGTTCGGGATCAATTCCCAAAGGGAAAAATTGGAAGACAACACCACGGTCAGATGACGAGGTAGCACCGTAGCTGGCACCCCACTCTCCAATCTTCCACTCCAATTCAACATGAAGACTTTCGGCCACAACAGATTTAAGGTGAACCAGCCGTCTCTACATCATACGCTTACAAACATCCATATACTGACTTTTATTCGAACCTGGAACCTTCGGATCTAGAGGCTAACACCTTAACCACCAGACCTGTTGGTCGGCGTGTGTGAAAATTCGGAGAGAGGGGTGCAAGTTCAAGTGTGACCTCGTCTTCTGATTATTGTTCTAAATGTACTGAAGTTGCTCTTGAGATCTTTCTTCCGGAGCGTCGCCAAAAGTGAGTTGTGTTGCCTGTACTGCGACATGAATTAAAACATCTACCTCCATTAATTGATGTTATGTTTCTTGTGTTTGGCGCAGCTTGCATAAGTATGGCCCTTGCAATAAAATCTCCCATTGAAAAACGGGTTAAAAAAAGTTCTGAAAACATCCTTGAACAATTTCCCCAAGTTGGTGCTACTGTTTGCGACAATTTGTAGCAAACCAACGCTACCGTCCTTTTTGATGATTTTCCTAATTGGAAGTGCCATTATGAAACATTTACCGAACGTGACAATAATTTACAATAATCTGTATCTGGAATAAACTTACCGCAATGTCGTTTGGTTTGTAGCTCAGGAATGCATTGACACCAGGTCGAATTGGTAGGTTTTTCTCCTGTGAATAAAATAAGATAAAAGTTTAAAGAAACTCTAGACTCTAGAACAGAGAGAAAGAGCATAATTCACTCGGCTACTAAGCTTCAGAATATGATGTTTAATGTATCAATAATCTGGGATTTCGATGACCAGAAGTTTTGCAGAACAGTTCCAATAACAATTGTATCTAGCCCGAAACTACACAAAAACAACGTAAAAAGTTGACAAAAATATTGAATATTTTACGAAAGTTTTATTAAAAGAAGATGTACCTGAAATAGAAACAGATATGAACGACAAAAGAGCCCATTTCATCCAAACAAAATTTGAAGAAGCATCAAAAAATTATAACTAAGGCACTTTAATCAGTCTTGATTTTTATCAGACTTTTATATATACAGGATGATTCAAAAGGTTTTCCGACAAATTTTAAACGTATTGCTCAGAAATACAAAAACAAACCATATTTACATAGGAACATATACGAGTGTGTCAAAAATTATCCACACTTTCGCAATAACACTTCTATAAGTTTGTTGCAATGCCTTCCTGGCATGCGTGCTTAGATTTGATACTACTGTGGCCCCGTTACCTAAGATTAACCTGGATAGAGTCATTTCTCTTGCTTCTGCTTCAGTGTAATCATGGCCGCTCCGCTAGCAGAGTGCACTATAAAGATCCGTGATCCCACTTCTACAACTTAAGGGTAGGAAGGTGTCACACGGTACTGAAAATCGTCGTGCGCTTACAAAACAATACAGGTACAGTGCACTACCTCGTGAAACTGTGTATGAGTGGATCGAGAAGCTTCGAAGAGCCTCGACACGCGTGATGCACGAAGAGGGAGCAGCATTGCCATCCACCTCCACCACCGGAGAAAAGACTTAGCATGATCGTGAAATGGTTCTGGCAAACTGACGAGCCCGGGTGCAGAAAGTTCATAAAAATGCGACAGACAAACAAAGTCTTTGCAGAACAATTTGTTCTTTATTTTATCACAATTTTGGCCGACGTGCAAAAAGTGCTCCTTTCCTTACCTTTTTTTTCTTTTCGAGCTAAGGACCAACCTCCATACATCGCCCCAAATTACCAAAACCACTTTATAAGTTACAGATCTTCTATGTCAATGACAAAATATGTAGCTTTGAAAGTGATCGACAGAATTGCAAAGTCTGAAAGTATGCCTCGGTTTTAAATAAAGTAAGTGAATTAATTTTGATGTTTTATTATAAATATTTAATACATATTGAGCCGATACCTGGGTTTTACGTCAATTTTTGATTTGACAGCGGTGTTCAAAATTCTAACAAAATGCCTGCGGAACAATTGCAGCTGCATGGAGTTGTGTTACATAACACTGAATATATTTCTGCACTTGGTCCGGTGAGTAACAACAAGGAGAGGCACAGCAGCGTGTTCTCTGCAGGTTAATCGAACAAAGAAGTGGGACAAGCATTGCTTAAATGATTGGGCGACCCTTTTAAAATCTTCTTCTTGGAGTGAATTGTGAGCTTGTGCATCCAAAAGCATCGAAAAGGAAGGAGACAATGTGGGGAAATGACAAACTTGTTCAACCCTGACATATGTGTAAATACATTGTAAAAACAAAGAGCGGATAATTTTTTACTTTCCCTTGCAGATGTAATCGCTTCCCGACCGTTCTAGAGGGCGCTGCCAGAAATTGAGTTGGTCAGCACGAAACATCGTTGTTTTAATAGTTCAAAACAATTTTAAATTGAATGACAGAAATGACATTATTACGATGAATTACAAACAATTCAACACGAGCAACACCGGGAAGTATTATAATACAAGGAATGATTGATTTAAGGTGAGGTTGTACTTACAATATCCAAGACATCGTCCGTTTCATTCAGATAATAGTCACCGAAATCATTGGAGAAACTGAAAGAAGTAAAAAAATTCATATATTGGCATTGACCCGTATTGGACTATGTTGTAGTCGTTATTTCGAAATAATCGCACTCTTGGTGGATTGCTGGAGAAGTAGAAATGCGGTAGTGTATGTTTAACTATGTGATTTATTTCCCTTATATAGCACAATAACTGTGTACTAAAGCTATCTTTTTTTCTTCAAAAACCTGTTGATTAACAGTCACTTCCAATCTTCATATGGATCTTTCCCTTCGGGGGTTGATCCGAAACTTCGCCCATTGCCCGTTATGTTGCTCCAGTACGACTCTGAATTCCTATCTACCTACCCAAACTTCATTCTTGTTACTCAATTCGCCTTCTTATTATCATTGTTCTACATAAATGAAAATAGGTCGAAAGTGATATAAAAAAAAGGGGGAGGGGGTAGTCTTAGGAATAAAATATCTTAGATTCATTTTTAGAAAACGTAATACTGTGATAATATTTATGCTAACATTATTTAATTTAACGCACTGGTTAGAACAACTTTAAATGTGACTTGATAATGTGCTCTTTTTTTATAAATATCATAGCAATTAAGGGCTGCGGTAGGAGTTGGAAGAGTAACGAATTAGCAACAGGAAGATTGGGACTGAGAAACTCGATCCAACCAAAGAACTTTAACACGTTAACTCTGTCATGAGAATTATTCCCGGACAGTCGCCAATAATCTGGGGTGTTATCCAATGTGACATTTATTAACTACTACTTACATAACTACGTAAATTAAGTGGATGCAGTATCTTTTGAACAATTTTTTCTGTTTTCATCTTCACAATAAAATGTTTCAATACTCTTTAAATATACATTACAAAAAAAAAACACTTTTTTATTCACAATAATAAAAATTCCATTTCTTAAAAAATTATTTGAATATTTTAGAATTTCTGCTCCATCTGTAAATTTGAATTTGTTTTCAAGTACCTTTTCTATTTACCTTCCATTAAGTGTGTCCTACAATGTTGTGCAATGGATTACATTTACCATAATTATTTATTTTTTTACAAATATTTTTGAAACTAACGCTGTGAAAAACAAAAAAAAATCATAGTTTATATCAGTAATTTTCAAAAAATGATTTTTTTCCCCAAATCCTTATTACATACATAGTCTTCCAATATAAAATAATAAACAACAATAAAACGTTTAATATTTCGACTTTAATTACAATAAAAGTCTTAGCATTTTAAGTACCAAGAGTCAAAAATTTAAAAAGCTGAGAAAAAGCATTAAGAAATTTAAAAGGCTTTCGATTTCGGTCCTTACATTTGACAGAAAAACTTTAATACTTCGTTAAAGTAGTTACTGTTACATAAGTGTGGGCACATATTCTTTAAAAGCTCTATAATAATTAAATTATAGAAATTTATAGTTTAGGTAAAAATAGCTATGGACCAAAATATAAATAGATGAACAACGTTGCACTAATGGCACATAAAATTATCTTTATGACCTAGGCGAAATAATAGTCTAACACGATCAGTTACAAAGACAATATTCTGATTTAAGTAAATTAAATTAGGCTCGTAAACGCTCAGAAAAAACTAAAGTTATTTGGCAATTGGCAATATCCCTAATCATCTTTTTTTAAAGATTTTCGAAACTGACTTGAGATTACTTACAAATTCTTTAATCCTTTCCAAAATCGTCGAATCATCTTCAATCTTCAAGGAAATCCAACAGCTCTAGAGAACACACAAGTTGTAAATTTATTACTTCAAAACACGAAATGAATTCAAATCGCAGGAAATAGATCCAAATTGAAAATTATATATTCGAAGTTCGCTTTTTGAATGCTAGCAGTTCAATAACTTTTCGAAAAATGGGAGGAAACAAAGCATCCGATTGCACTCATAGGAAAACCATTGTTATACGTAACAATTAATTAATTGTAAAAGCAACAATTCTTAAGAGTTCATTATTTGAATATTAAAAGCAACTGTTTCGGAGGAAGAGACATTGTTGCAAATCATTATTGGAGTAGTACAATTTTCTGTTTAGATAAGGGGTGGGGCACCTTTTAACACACCAAAGGCCAATTTTTTTTTGCATATGAATCCAAGGACTTGCTTTACCTTCTTACATTAAAGATTGAGGTTTTAAAAACATATTGTACTCAAAACATTGCAGGACTGATCGTACACAGACCACATAACACAGAGGATATACTTATATTTTATGTTAAACTTCTACGTAGTCTCTTTCAATTCAATACAACGCTTGGACCGAGTGTCAATGTTAGTAAACGCCTCCTCTCCAGCACTATAGAGTTACAATGTCACAGCCGCTTCACTCTCTTCTATTGTCTCAAACCGCTGCCCCTTCATCTTTAACATGGAAATAAAAAGAGTTCTAGGGGGAGTCGATGCCTTCTCACCAAAAATTGCTCCACAATGATGGACTTGTAAGACGGTGCATTGTCGTGCAAGAGGCTCCAATTTCCATTGTCCAACAAATCAGGCGTCACACGCCGCATTCGTTTCAAAAGCCGATCCACAACATTTTTGTGGAATGTACCAGTCACAGTGGAACCTTGATGAAAAAATTCTGGATGCCCCGACTGTCAAAAATGTGATCAGCATCGTTTTTGTTTTCGAAGCGCGAATTTTCATTGGCAGACTCTTTTTTCTACTGATTCACTCAGAACTTCGTCGTTTTGTCTCTAGATCGTACTCGAGACACCAAATCCTATCTCTGATGGCAATGTTCTGCAAAACTTTTGGATCCTGATTGATCACGACAATCAAATCTTTGCATGAGGAAATTCGGTGTTCTTTTCGCTCAGGAGTCAGAGTGTGTTGTGTGTGACACTAAGGATAATTTTTCAAACCATCCGTCATGATAGTGAAAACAGATCGCACAATAATGTTTAAAGAAATTACGTGTGAACATTTCTATCGTTAATCGACGGTAGGACCTCACCAACGCTTGCACACGCTGGTACAGTAACTGTTGACGTTTATGAGCGATGGCAACGGGTTGGCGATTTTTTTATGGGGGGGGGGTATAGGCGCAATTCTAAAGTCACCAACATAAGAATTATTTCAGAACATTTTTGCTTTGAACCGTAAAGACAGATGGACTGCCTTAATCTACCGCAACTCGCTGCTAGGAGGGAGCCAAAAAATAGCTTAGGTCGTGGCCACCGCTCATAAACATAGAGTGTAGCTGCACCCGCACGCTCAACATTTTCATCATTTAGACTTGAATATGGACGACCTAATCTCTTATCGTCATTGATCGAGTCTCTGCCAGCTTTAAACCTCGAAAACCACTCAAATACTCACAAACCACTCATATCATCGGCATCATACACAGATTAAATCATTTCTTACTTTTCCGTGGTCGATTTTTCCAATTTGGAACAAAATGCGTTGTTTCTTATGTGCGGCATTTTTGATTATAATGATGCACACACACGCTTTACGCAACTGTACGCTGCCGAGTTAGAAATAATCAGAAATAAATGCAACCAATTGAGATGCATGGCACCAAGTCCTTGCTATGTCATTCCGCCGGTTTCACTTAGAGTCATCTGCACTTTTTTACGAGAGGGAGTCCTGGAACTTTTTGAATAGACTGTGTAGAGATAAAAGGTAGGATATGCTTCATTTAGGGGAAACTAAATTAATTAGTGTACGCCAGTTCAAAAGACACACGTTTATTGCAGGACCAGCATACAATTGTGAGAGATCATCTCTCGGACGAAGGAGGATCGCAATCGTGGAGCCCGCTGATGGTGCTTTTGAGCCTGTTTCGATTTCGCTGGTGTTGGGTGTTAAATTTGTTATTGAGAGCTGCAGATAATTCTACAAATTTGAATAAAGTCATTCGCGAAATCGTTCTGCTTTTAATAAATTTCACGAAGGAAAATGTTGGTTTATATCTGTATGTCGTTCCAAAACGACAATATAATTTTTTTTGCAAATTTTCTTAGCTCTTGGATATGTTCAGAGGATAATTAATGAATGCTAGAAATAATCAGCTCAAAAGCATTTATATATGATAAAAGCTAATCCAATTTGATTTTCAATAACAAATTTGTTTTCAAAATACTGCGACGAACTTCTAAGTAAGAAGTCTGTATCAATTGTACAAAGATCTCGCTGGTATTAAAAATTTGAAGATGGATTCAGTTATGGCGCCTACTTTAAAAGAATAAGTGGGCGAAAGGATGTAATGCGCCACGTTTGGTGCATGTGCCACAGATTGGCCACCCCTGGTTTAGATGCACGTCTAATCAGTAGTGACTCCCAATTTGTCAGGGTTTTGTCAGGCTTTGTAGAGTGAGTGCCGGCTTGGGTGTTGTCCTCGTCACCTAACTGTTTCAAAATGACAGGGTGCTGTCTTAAGACCTTTCCCTTCGCGATAGACCTCAGACTGTCACCAATAGCCAGTTATGTTGCTCCAGTACGATGTTAACTTATTTACCCCAACACAAACCCTCCATAGATGGCTTATTATTACTGCAGAACCCATCAGTTATCTTGTGCCCCATTAAAGCAAAAACACTATACGGCTGTATACGCGCCGTATAGTGTTTTTGCTTTTTTATGCTCTCTTCTTTTTTTATGCAAATTCCGTAAACACTCTGATTTTTATTTAAAACTACCTACACGCTTTGCTTTTCGTAAAAAAAAACCGCATGAAACATCACGTGAAAGCAGATAGCTGTTCAAACAAAATAAAATGTTCTATTTCAAGCTATCCCCATGGTACATAATTCTAAAATCGTACCTATTAATCAAAAGCAATTCATTCAAAGTATTGTCGATAGGATGGTCTCTTGACTTTGTTCTCATGTTAATGAAGAAAATTGTCAACTTTTAAAGAATACATCCATGCTTGATCCAGAAAATATAAATACAGGGGATATTCGCCATGGAGAAAAGGAGGTAAAAAGGATCTGTCAACGTTTTGGCATAGATGAAGTGTGAACTATTCAGGGTTTGAGAGATCAATGAAAACGTCATAGTTGTTCCAAAAAAATTAAAGCCTTTGTTAAGGACCATTGAAATATTAGCATATTCCACAACCAAGTGTAACAGATTTGAGATCATCTTTATTGATTTCAAACGTCTCGAATTTAATGTTTATTAATGCAAATGAACCACCTGTAGAGCACTTTCAACCGCAAAAAAATTGTAAATTCTTGGTTGGCCAACCATTGCTCTTCAGTAGGCAATAGATCAAGAGTTATGCGCTGTATAACGAGACACAGAGATGGATTTCTCTCGTCAAGCAGTTTGGAAAATATTTCAATGAAAACAATAGAGGTCGGCCTTCAAATTTGTTTTAAAAAATGCATCCTACATTTTGTGTTAAATATTTTTCTTTGCATTTCCTGTAATTATTTTATAGCATAGTTAAAATAATATAGTGATATTTTCAAATTTGAATATCACTTGACGCTAGTCTGCATATTTTGCTATGCAAAAATACAATAAACTCCCAATAATTGGAATCCTCGAACTCGAATTTTTGCTTAAGACTAAGTTTCTTCAGAGTCACACAATTCCTAACATTTATAATATAAAATTATAGAGGCTTTTTTTCTCTCGATAATTTGAACTTCGATTAATTCCAATGTATTCCCCGGTCTATTGAGTATCCACCATGGACGCGTGAGGAGGGGGGAGGTCAACCCCCTGGGCTTATGGATTTCCTGTATATATACAGGTATGTGCGTGCGTGTGCGTGTTTTTTTGCCCCCCGTGGAAAGTGTAAGTAGAATGTACATGTTTCGCTTCCCCATCTGTGGGCTTCCATAGTATACCCTCTGTTTTTTTGCGAGTACAGCAATGATCATTACCATCTGAAGAGTGTGATTTTCTCCTCGGTGTTGATTCTGGAAAATTGCCAATAGTCCGTCGTGTAGCTCCAGTTTTACATTAATTACATACCTACCTATTCGAGGAATGTGAGGGCCTTAGAGTTTGGTAACGAAAACTAAACATGGAATTTTAGCTTTGGATCAAGTTGTTAATGAGAAAAAACCTTAACAACCGAAAAATACCAAAAACAATACATCTAATAATTACAAAATAATCTATCTGAAGTCTTTAATATATTGTAAAAATGTCCCTGGTAAATGATAATATTCTAAACAAATGTAAATTAATGTACTTAAAATAAAAATGCTAAAATAATTTAAAATACATGCAAAATAAATTTAAATTAGAAAAATTTATTTTACATTATTTAGGACATTAAAATTAATATGTGTTATTGTTTATCTCTTTTGTTTCATTACACAAGCCATATTTACTGGAGTAATATGTTCACTGATCCTTTACACTTGCAGAGGAATTTGATTGTTTCCTAGCCTTATGGGCTGCAGCTGCTGGAAGACTGTCTACAGTAAATCCGGTTTCTATAACCACTAATAACTTAGGCAAAGAAGCTCCTTAAAAGAGGTAATATCATGCCTATTTTTGTATTTACTGTAAGAAAATTTATTTACATCAAAGTTCCTAAGAGGGAAGATTGATAGCTCGTGAAAAGAAACTTTCCAATGTTATTCCAGTCTTTATAACACTTAGACTGAACTTCAATTTCTTACTGCTCTGCATATCCTGTATTGGAATACAGGTCGACTTTTTGCTACTAATTTTCAACCTTGGAGACTTGGTGTAATTTTTTTTTATCAAAGTAGTTTCGATGTCCATTATAACATTTAGGCAACATTTTTTTCAACAAAAATTGTCTCTCTTTTTTTTTTTTGACTAATAGCGAATGGGAAAACATATTCTTTCCAATTTTTCTTTTGCGAGAAAGATTTCGAATGGACACCAATTTCAAAGTTTTGGCAGTGGGAATGGTGGAAGAGAATAGTAGAATCGAGTTGCTAGATTGTCTTGAAAACCTCATTAAGAAAATTTTAAGTTTGTAATCAAAATTGGAGTTTCTTAGCAAGATCTTCAACATCTGTTTCACTCAAAATTTGCAGATTTTGTGTTTCAGACGATTCGTTTCGTAACAGAGCGACTAAAATTAGAGTTTAAGAAAGACCTTTTGCTACTATTTTTAAGAATTTGTGCTACTCTTTCATAATTGCTTCGACTGTGGCATCACTGTAAGTACCGGTTTTTTGGTGTCAATTTGTTTCTTTGCCTCATTGGCAATTAGAATGAAAAGCAGAACTAGAAAATTGTTCATTTATGTAAAGGATGATTTTGATGAAAATATTGATTTTCTAAAATGATTTAAATTTTCACCATACTAAAACATCTGGGTCCTGAAACTAGTCCCGATTTTGAAACTAGATGGCATTGTATCGTAAAACCGAGCTGTTGTCGACTTCACACAAGTAAAGTTTGAATGTAAGTTACGGTTTCCTAAGAAAGCGGAACCATTATCTAGCATCCGTAATGTAGCTGTGGATGACGTCACTAAAACGTTGTTTATACAAACTGATGCCGTTGGTTTTGTAGAGAGCGTTGTTTGTGAGCGAAACGAAAATTACCAGGGCCGCCATTTGCATGACGATGGTCATAGCGGTCTCAAACAGTTGGGGAACGTTTTTTCTCTTGTCGCGGCAACATTTCATTTCCTGCGCCAAACAATTAGATCGGAAAAAGCAAAACAAACAAAAAATTTTCACAAGCATTAACAGATTGAAAATTTAAACGGATTTCAAGTCTGCGGAAAATTTTCCACCAGATCGATACCTTAAATGTGATTTTATTTAATGAAATATTTAATTGTTAAAAAAAATAATTATATAAACAAATGGTAAATAATGGAATAATAAATCTGTTTTTGATATTGATCTGGCGTAGAACTTTAGTTAATAACATTTTTTTTTCCTCAAATTTTGTCTGTAAAATACTGAACGAATTTTTCCATCAAACCAGTTTCTTGACAATGCTTGCTTGATTAGAACTAACTTAAAAGAGTGAGACCTATAAATTTAACCTTAAAAATGCCAGACTACTGAGCATATTTTTGTAATAACTCAATGGTAATAGTAATAGCTCCACTCTGTGAAAGATAGTAACTTATATACTTGTAAAAAAAATGTATTTTTATTACACGACAAAAATTATTATTTTTTCAATATTATTCATTATTTCTTTACAGTTAGCAATCTTGAAAATACATTTTTGACTTGAGTTTAAAGAAAGAATATTTTTCTCTGTTAAAAGGAAGAGTTTACAAGTACATTGTAGCTTTAATAGTAGGATCTGTAGATATATCTATAATTGCTAATAATATATTTAATCAGAATGATTTATTTTTATTTTTATTTACTTCAATACTATATAAATCACATGGTTTGTATTTCTCGTTTGGATTAGAGCATTTCATTTTGTACTTTAATATACTAGCCAGAATCTATATATAGTTTATAATTTGAGTGCTATAAAATGAATCCTTCTGTAACATTTTTAAGTGTGATATTTTATTTTTTCATGAACTTATTTTCAAAAGATTTATGTTATTAACGGTTATCTTGTGGTGGAGGTTGTAGTACCCTAGTATGAACCCAAGTTTCAAATTTTTTTTCTGCTATCTATTACAGTTTAATATGAAGTTTTCGACTTTTAAAGAGTTTAATAATTTTGTTTCTTTCTTTTTAAAGCAGTAATTTTAACCTTCCTGTCTTGAAATTCTCTTAGAAAATTCGAAGATATCTGATTAGCTATATTCAGTTGCATATTACCAAAAATACTCAAGACATATTAAAATATTGTATATGTAATAGTGCAAGACATGCGTTAAAATATTGGGAACGTAACGAGATCAATATTTGTCAGTGTTTAAAAATCTGTCAATGCCTTAAAACTTTCCGCAATATTTAAGTAGTGTGTTAAAATGTTGCAAATACATTTTCAACACCAAAATTTTAAAATCTTTCTCTCTCAGTACCTTAAAACTTTTCAAAAAAAGTGAAAAATAGCAACTGCAACAACAATTTTAATGCTGTCAGTATTCAAAATGTTTTATGCAAGGAGCTTTTCATAATGCAGAAGTTCCAAAATTACTTCTAAAACAATGTTTTCAATGTGAAATTGTAAATTATATTAAAAATATGCCTTGTCTACATATCTGAACCATATATGAATTAACCAGAAGACTTAAAATTTTATATGTCTATATGTATGTGTTTGCAGCGATTTAATCTTGTGTTTGACGGCGTTCATTATTTATTAACGTTCCGAAATTCTTTATTTGCATTTAAAGAAGGGCCAGTTATATATGAACAAATATTAGTCCTTAGTTTTTTAAATTTTTGTTATTTTAAAACTCAAAAGTGTTTCACGTCATCTGTTTTCTCTTTTGCTCGGTATATCCTTTTGTTTGTCTAGATAGTTTTTGATTTGTTTTGTTATTAATAGCTGTTAAAGTTGTGCAGCTCTGGTGAGAAGACAAGTGACCAGTTACGAGTCAACATGTAGAAAGGTATAATTTTGCTACATGAAAGGCTGCTATTTGCTTGCACCATAGGAATTTATTTTTATCGCAAACTAGAAATCACTGCTGTCACCTAAACTTACAAGAGTCATCTGAAATCATGTGACGTGCTTACTTGCCAGAGTCCGACAGAATTGAGTATATTTCAGTCTTTTTCATTTCACCAAGTTATAATTAAAATAATGGATATTATGATATGGGTATTTTTTGTCTTAAGATCAACCTGAGCAGCTTGCTCAATGACTCATTTTATATGCGTTGCACTTCAAATTGATTTATGTGGTTTGTTATAGAAACTGTTCGCTTGTGCATAAAACCACCATGTAGTAAGTATATTTTATTAAACTGAAGATCTAAAAAACTAATGTCGCACTATATTTATTTTGCTCAATATTTTAAACTTTTTATCTGATTTTTTGACATAAAAGTATTATGAAATATAGTTGTATTATTGCATAATAAACATCTGAATGTTTTTACTCCTGTGTTTATGAAACAAGTCTGTGAGATAACATACCATATATCAAGGACAGTTGCTATTCAACAAATATATCCTGGCACAGCAAAAGTAAAGTACTTATTGCGTGAAATTATTATTGAACAGAAGGCGTTATGTGTAGTTTGAAATAAATAGCTAACTAAATTTTAAATGTTCAAGATTTGTAGCTTTAAAGCGTAATAATTTTCAGATATGTCATTAAACTTGGAGAGGGATAACTCTAGTATACAATTTATGTTTAGGTCTCTGAATACTTATATTTGAAGGAAAAGTTCCCACTACCTTGAAAGCCATTTTGCCATCCATTTTTATCCATCCATTTTAGGATGATCACTAAAAAATTGAAATATGCCGTAACCACTTGCTATATCCTGCATTCGACTATATCGCCCTTTCCCTTGAACAATTTTTGGTTTGTAAAAGCAGAGCAATTCTAATAGCGACACACAGGGAGATTTAAGAAGCGGAATCTAGTCCACTTTTGCTTGTTGTGACCTAGGTGGCAGGTTATGAGTGATTCAGTTGCGTTGCAAGTTTCTTTTCCCCGTCAAGTGAGAAGGTGAACCCAAACTATTTGATCATGTCATCTACCTAAGAAAATAATAGGTAGCTCGAAGAGTTGAATATTTTCTAAGCACTTACCAGAAGAATTTTATTTCCGAAATATCTAAGAAATTTAATACCGAGTTTTAACCCTTGCTTTTGTGTTTAATTTTTTGCATATAATTTTGAATTAAAGAAAAAAAACGTATAACTTATCCCATTTTATCATACGTTTTTCTCGACATCCTTCCCTTGGTGTGTTGTTTTTTTCGTTGCCCTCCGAGAATGATGGAATGATGGATTTTTGTCTTAGATTAGTTCCTAAACTATTTCTGAAAGCATATTTTGGTATTTCAGTATTTAAAGCTCCATTGATACATTAAGGTTTTATTGAATTTCAGATCTGTATTTACTATCTCTGATAAGGTAGAGGAAAGATGTATGCCAAGAATGTTTACAAATTGACTGAAAAACTCAAAGAATTTAATTTATAATTTTCTTCAAACCATTGTGTGTATAAATAAATATAATTACATTTCTATTTACAAGTCACGACCAGGAGTTTTCAATACTTCCTAGTAAGTGCAATATGCTTGATTTTGAAAAAATTTGCTGCTCTTAATGTGTCCCAAATGTTCATAGAAAATCAGTTTTAGTTTTAAAAACAATAGGTAGATATTACTATACATTTATGTATTGGATTAAAATGGAACTTGTAATTAAGAGACTCTGGAACATTATTTATGAAAATAAGAATATTTTGTTATTTTTAATGTACTGTAGTTGAGACTTACTAAGTTAGTAGGTAGATAATCGTCTAACACGTGTAGTTTATCACTGATTGTGAGCTGATATTCTACATTACAGTTCTAAGTTGATCTTTGAAATTGAATCACAGCTTTGCTGTTCTGTTGAATTTTTCGCTTCTGTGCAAAATTTTATGAATTTAGAATGTGAAATTTTTCAAATTTATTGCTATAATTATTTGTCCTTGCCATAAACTAATTCCCTATTAGTATTTTGAAAATACTCAAAGTGTAAGAGCAGAAAGTAGGTAAAATAGTAGGAAAGTAGTTGAGTATAGAAAGTAGGAAAGTAGTTAAATGATTAATATCGTCTAAACTTAAATGGATGGAAATCATTTTCAATATGAACTTTTAAATCTCCTGTAACTTTCGTTTATATTCTCAAAACAGTAGACACATGTTAAAAGATCAACCTAAATTTCTTTCAAATACTCTGAATAAAAAATCTAAATATTTTTTCATATGTACTATCCTTATTTAGAAAAAGGAATTAATAATTAAAAAATCTAATTATTTTTTCATATGTACTATCCTTATTTAGAAAAAGGAATTAATAATTAAAAAATCTTAAATTATTTTCAAATTTCATGTTAAGATATTTTTTTCACAGTTTTCTAATCATACATCTAATTCATTCTATATTTAGTTTTTATTTAATTTAGTTTTGCAATGGGTATTTATTAACCTTTTATTGGCAGACCAGTTCTATATTGAACTTGTGTAGTTTCAAAGTAATGCAATTTTTAATCCTTCTTTTTTGAACTTTATCTGCTCTAATATTGAACTCTTTTACATATAGCATTGAAAACATCGTTAATAAAGTTAGTGACAAGAATTTACCCAGTCCTATTTTATGAAAAAAGTATGTCTGATTTTTTTTCCTACAAATTATGTCTTATTATACCAGTAGTGTACCAATTCAATTCAAAATCGTCCATTTAAATGATTAATGTTTCTCTTTCGTAGAACAAGTAATTGCTTAGATTGTACAAAATTGTTTTTGAACATCTATGTTTATGCTATGATCCAAATATAAATTTTCCAAAATATGAATTATTCTCTATAAACAGGATTCTAAAAATTTATGTAGCAAGAGACATGTTTCAAA
This sequence comes from Metellina segmentata, assembly GCA_947359465.1. NCBI lineage: Eukaryota > Metazoa > Arthropoda > Arachnida > Araneae > Tetragnathidae > Metellina > Metellina segmentata. The sequence continues at coordinate 44,467,010 of OX375880.1, forward strand.
CATACTGCATACTATTTTAACTCCATTTGAAATTTAAATTACCTCACTAATTAACTTCATCTCCATTTTAATGTCTTTTTGAAATTGAGTTTGCATGTTTAATGTGTGTAATTATAAAATTGCCTTCATTTTATATCAGTCAAATAAAATGTATTTATTAGAAATTTTAATACTTGGAAACCTTATAATTATGGTGCATTCATGGTTCAGATTGCTCAAGATATAATTTTTGCATAACTACTTATTCAGCCTATTGAAATAAAAAGCATCGTATGTATTTCTATTTAACCTATCTATATTAACAGAAGTAAAACTAGTTAATTATTACATTCATTGCATTCGATTTTGAATTTTGTTCCTAAATAAATACACCATGTACTCCATTCTGTTAAAATTATTGTCTTTCCACTCATCTAAACAGTCCCATCAAATTTGAATTAATTTAAAAGTTTCATTTGAGAATGTGTGCTTGGGAGATTTTTAGGCTTATACCAAAACCGTTAATAAAAAAGGCGTTGAAAGATTCAAATATTAATAGCTAGATGACATAAAGATTTGCATAGTTAAAAAATTGTTTGCTGTGGTGCATAATGAGTATAATGTAATGTCCATGAATATTAATTTTCCAAACATGAATTTATTTGTGTTAGTTGCAATTCGTGTCTCAAAACATGTAAAATTGTTTAATGATTAGTATTTATTTAACATTCCTTTACTTTAGCATCTGATGTATTAAATATTTTTTCTCTCAAATTTGTTAATTTAAGCTATGCATTATTTTCTTAAGATGAGCATTTTGAATGTTTAAATGCATTATTTGTTCTGGCATTTGTTATGTATATAGTGTATTTTTTAAAGGAAATTCTTATATCAATATTTGTTTGCTTCTGAAGTATTTTTGAGATCTGATTATATATATCTAATGTAATATAATCTGTGACTTTTTATAATGTATAAATATTCCAAGTATATTTAATTTTGCTTAATAGTGTTCCTTGGGTATAAAGTTCTATAAATTACCTAAACTTATGTGGGATCTGACAAAATTTGAAAACAATGTTATGAAACATTCTGTAAAAATTGGAAGTCTAAAACCTAGCGAAAATTGTCGGCGTGCTTCTGGTATCTTGAAGCATATTAAACAAAACTTGATTCATGTATTCGAATACTGTATTTGTAGAAATATTTTGAAAACTGGAAATTAACAATATTTTTGAGTTGGCTCGAAACTAGCTCACTGCATTAATGTATGCTAATTTTTTATCACAAGAATCCCAAGAGCCTTGAGAAACCTGATTATTCATTTACGAACCCATAAACCTTAGTATTTACAGAGTCCTTCAAAAAAATCTTAACATAGCTTAGTTTTTACAAAACGTATTCACACGGTAAGATTAATAATACTTGTAAAGGTGTAGCTTAAGCAAAAATTAGCGTTTTAAATTTGGAACTTTACTGAGGGACATGCAGGAAAAGTCTAGCATTACAACTGTTGTCAATTGATTTAAATTATTCCTGCCTAACTAACTAAAACTAAAAACTTTTATTGGAAAATATAAATAGTTTAATTCAGGTACTGGTGAAGTTTTAAAATTTTGGTGCTGCTTGATTTCTTTCTATTATTAAAAAGAGAGTAATGAATAATGAGCTTGGATCTCGTTAAATGAGTTTTTTATGCATATCTGGAAATTAAAAGTGCTAAAATGTTTCATAATTTAATAATAAAGTCCGTTATTATCAGATATTTTAACATTTTATGTATATAGTTTTATTTTTATCTGTATTGTATAACCAATATCTTAGTAGTTTCATTTTGAAAAATGTTTCTGAACATACTTCTAAATCAGCTTTAAAATATATCAAAGCTTTGGTGTTCATCATAATCATTCAAATATTTCTTGTAAGCATTCATATCTTACGTACCACTGAATAAAGATTTTGTTTCACTGAAATCTGTTACGTGTATTTTTAATTTCTGTCATGATTTATTTGCATGAATAATTAAATCAAGAATACATTTTTCACATTTAAGTTTTTAAGTAATTTTTCCTAATAAGAGGGCACATTTGGTTTTTTAGAAATTTATTTAATATAGATTTGTAATATATTTTGATCATTTTATGTAATTTCGTATTTGCAAGTTAACATTTACCCTAAAACGGACAAAGTCAGTACCAAATAAAAGAAATTATAAGTGTATCTTATTACACCAGTAGAATCTAATAATTAATAAACTAAACAACTTTTGAATCTGCAATTAAAATTTTCATTGGCATTTTTTGATTTGTCTAAACATTTTAGGGGTAGAGTAGATATTTTGCACTCATGCCATCAAATCATCAAATGTAATTTAAATTATATTTGTTCTTGTATTTATCCAAACAGTACTTTGATAGTTTTGTATTAGTAAATAATATATAAAATATTAAAAGTTTGTAGAGAATTGATTAAAAAAAACAGATAGATTTGATTTTTATTCACCTTGTTTGTGATGATATATATTTAGTTTTTAATATTAACGTCCTTAATAATTATATTTCAGTCATTCATTTCCTTTTTCTCTAACTGCAGTGTTTTTTCGCTTAAATCAAAAGAAACGGGGAAAATTTTAAATTTATTTATATGTTATCAACTAAACACTTATAAATGCTTCAGATATTTACGTTTCGATGGTTAATAATCTAGGTTTTTGCAACAAATATAATCACTTAAGATGTACCGAGTCCGTAAAAACACGTTTTAGAATGCACCAGATTTATTAACCGTACGGAAAACAAAGATTAAGTTTAATCAACTATAGTTTATCCTTTCCAAAAGCAGCGAGAATCGTAGGATACGTTTGATACTGGCTGGAAAGCCTAACTGTCGTGACGTCATTCCTCCCGTTGTGAGGCTTTCTTATCTATAGGAGGTGTTGCTTGAACCTCAGTAAAAGTTTCTGTCCAGTGTGCATTTGAAAGGTTTATCTGTGTGAAATGTAAACTTAAAAGGAAGTTAATTTTTCTTCAGCTGGAAAAGTGAACCTAAATTAACCCTCTTAGTGGTTGTCTCGACGAAGCATCTCGTCATTAGTAAAGCTGACCAGATCTTGATGGATGAGGTATCTGGTCATTTGAAGTAAATTGAACAGATCTCGGTAATAATATCTTGGCGAGATATTATCACTGAGCGAATTAACTCTAGCGAAATGAATCATATCTCGGTGGACGAGATATTTTGTCGAAACCACTTGAAAGGTTAAGCTATGATTAGAAAATGAATTCAATAATCTAAAAGGAGACACGAGTCGGTTCAGGGTTGACAGTTGTTTTTATTAGGTCTTGAAATATTCCATACATTTTGTGCCCAACCCAAAATGAAAGCAGCTTGAACCCGAACGGTACATCCGTCTTTCCGAAACCCCACAGCCTGCCCCCTTGTGTCCGGCAGGAATTTTGACTTATTTACAGAGAGGAGGTTGGGCACGAACACAAAGGTACAGCTGCGGACCTCTTCTGGCCGGATATCCGTCGTCACTTGACAGGTGTTAATGGGCTTGCTCTCGGCTTCCCTGGAAGAGAACAAAAATATGCACATGAGTTACACAATTTTGGACTAAATAGCTTCAATTATTCATTCCTCCGTTGTCTTTTGTAAAGATCGCCTAGAACATTCCTTAAAGACGTGGAAAATATCAAAATTGATTTAGTCCTTGAATTATACACAGATCATGTTAACCCCTTGGGTACACATTTATTTTAAAAAGTAGCTGGAATTATCTTTTGCACTTTAGTTACTGTTATATTTTTGTATTATCGTTTGCACACTAGTTACTGCCATAGTTTCGTATATTTTCGTTTGATAAGATGGGCAACAGTATGATAGAGATCGCTCAGCTTCTGATCTCTTGGTTCATTCAAAAACAGGAATATATGATAACGCAGCCGTGTAAATACTTCTATATATTTAGTCAAATAAAAAAAAGTATATTTTTGTAGAGAGCGATTGAATAATTTGATTCAAGGACAGTCTCGTAACACACCAATCACTCTTGCCATGAACAAGAATGTACGTGTTTAATTCTGTCCTAGTTTGTATGACGAATTAGACTCGACATCCGTAACTTATGAAAAACATGTGCATGGCGAGTCTCGGTCGTCAAATATACCCAAGTGGTTAATTGCCTGCAATCATACTTGTCCACAACTGAGGGAAAAAGTAATAAAACTAATAATTCGTTCCAAATTTGCTTATTTTGGGAGAAAAAATCCAATGATTGATCTCTCGCCAGAAAAAGCTTCACTAAATAAAAATTAGTTTCCTTAATTGGGATTGTGTTATTACCCTTCAGGTTTAACGATAATAGTGTTCAAATAAAAGTTTGCTTTACAGTCTAAACTATGTGATCGTTGAAATAAATTGATGCCTTACTTCGATCGTACTTCGCTTCATCTTCACAGGATTCGTATGGAAAAAAAGGTTTGGTGCTTGTGATGGTTGACTGATGTAGAAAATTAATGGCCAAGTAACACGGGAATGGTTTAGAAGAATGAACCAGCTTGAACCCGAACGGTACATCCGTCTTTCTGAAACCCCACAGCGTGCCCCCTCATGTCCGGCAGCAATTTTGACTTATTTACAGAGAGGAGGTTGGGCACGAACACAAGGGTGCAGCTGCGAACCTCATCTGACGGATACCCGTCGTCACGTGACAGGTGTTAAAGGGTTAGCTCTTGGTTTCACTGGAAGAGAACAAAAATATGCACATGAGTTACACTATTTTGGACGAAATAGTTTCAGCTATTCATTCCTCCGTTGTCTTTTTTAAAGATCTTGTTAGGACATGGTTAAAATCTTTAAACGCGTGGATAATATCAAAATGTTTTTAGAGAGAGTCCTTGAATTAAACACATATCATTTAAAAAAACTTTTGTCTTTTAAATGGTTCTTTGCAAGAGTAAATTAATGTCTACGTAACACACAGGAATGGTCTAGAAGAAACTTTTGAAATTAAAATAAATGTGTATAGGAAAGGTAGGTAATTGAATTTACGTTGCATTGGATCAAGACAACGTGTTATTGGCTACGGTCTGGGATGAGTCAAAAGTGAAAGATGCTAAGGACACCTCTTCATTTGAAACCACAGTTACATGACGGGGTGTTTTTAAGGACAAAGACGAGGACAAAGCTTGAGCTGGCACCCCCGTCAACGTGAGGACATTTTAGGCCAAGACAGATAAACGCACCACCTCCCGACGGACTTTGAATCGAGTTTTGGACTCGGTGTGTAGAATAGAAAAATTATGGAAACAAAATTACGGACGCAAGCAAATAGCAGGGCCGTTCCCAGACATACCAACTGCTTCTGATTCTCAGTAGTATCTACGGAAGAGAATCGGGTACTATAGATTAGGGAATCGATAATTTTTCTACGGAAAAAAATCAATTTTATTTATTTTTCACTACACATCAATTAGTATTTCTGTATTTTTTTCTTCTTCTTCTTATTCTTTTGGTAAGAGGGGTGGGGGAATGGGAGAGAGTTCTTAAATTTAATTATTCGATGTTTTTTTATACATAATTCTTTCATAAACAATTATTCTTTTCTATACAGGGTGTTTCAAATCTTAGCTGCAAAAATTTAAGGGGTGATAGAAAACATCTAAACCAGCAATTTTTATCATACAATCTAAGGGCGGAGAGCAAGCGGTGAACCGCTAGACGGCGCTGTAATGGAAATCATAAACCGCGAGTTTTCTTACACATCGTCATTTCTACCGTGGATTTCAGAAGACATGACGACGCACAGTAATTAGGAAAAGGCGGACATTTTATGTATGGTCTTGTGAATGTAAATGGTCTGGAAACTGAAAGACTATACAGGCAGCGTTTACCGAGAAAAAACACGTGCCAGACCGAAAAATGTTCCAGCGATGGCATCGGTGCCTGTGCGAAACGGGATCCTTTGCCAAAATTTGTAGACATTCTGCAAAGAGTGGTGTATTAGATGGCGAAAGGTTTCCCGTGCCGTAAATGTGCCCCACTCGATTGTTTGGCGAGTAATACGGGACGAAGGATTACACAGAAAGTGCAATTCTTGATACCTGCAGATTATGCGCCACGTGTCGAGTTTGCATGTAGGCAACAGCTAACAGCGCAGTATGTGGTATTCACGGATGAATGCACCTTTACTCGGGAAGGCATTTCTAATACGCACAATTTTCATGTGTGGGCATCTAACAATCCGTACTACACACGCCGTCATACGTGTTACAAGCATTTCAGCGTAAATGTTGAGGCTGGAATTGCGTGTGACCATTTGTTCGGCCCATATCTTCTGCCATTATGACTGGACGCCAGAGCATACCTCACATTTTTACAGTAGGTATTGCCAGACTCACTTCAACCTGCTGCGGCCAACTTACAAGAATGTATATGGTTCCAGCATGACGGAGCACCACCCATTTCTGCTTGGATATGCGGAGCGCTTTAGAAGCTAATTTCACAGGGCGATGGATTAATCGGGGTGGGCTCACACCTTGGCCTTCACGCCTACCCGATCTCTCCTGTCCGGACTTTTTACTGTGGGGCCATTTGAAAAGTCTTGTCTATGAAAGGCCTATAGACTACAACGACCACCTACTTACCAGGATATCTAGTTGCTGCCGGTTCCGTCCGAGACATGCCGTGTGTGTTTGAAAAAGTGCGCCACTTGCTACTTCGCATGTGTGTGTAAAGCCTACATTACAGCAGGTGGCTGCTCTTTTGAGCAGTTTCTGTGATGCCACAACAGTTTTAACGTGCACCAGTCCCCTTTGTACACGGCAGTCTTTGATTTGATTCGAACTCACCTATTGCTCATCCAATTGGGCTACCGTGGCATTTGCCATGCTTGATAGACTACTAAACTTGCGAAACTTTTTACATCACAAGTTACATCTAACTACTAATGAATATGTATTTATTAGGTATTACATGTATATATATATGGAAAGACAGATTTGTATTATGAGATGCCATTGACACATTGAAAGCAATATCTAGTCTAAATCAGCTTGATTATAAATTGAATGAAAGTATTTTAAATCCTTACGGGAATGGTTGGAGGTTGGCTGTCTTAAACCTCAGGTCTGAAGTGGAATTACTTTTCAAATTTTATTTCAAATGATTTGGAGGAGTGTTTATTTGATGGCTATTGTAGACTCTTTTCTGTACTCAAAAAATATATATGGCAGCTATTGTTCCGGTTCGATGCTCAAGCTCAGACTGAAAAATAGAATAAAGAATAAGTCACATAGAATATTAAGGGCACCAAAATGTGTTATTGAGAAGTTTGAATATGAATATTATTTTACATTATCATTGACGTGTAGACTTTCCCGTTCATAGCAAGATGCAAAAGAGCGTCCACGAAAAGAATACGTAATATATTAGGGAATCGACAATGGGTTACATAAATGTTAGCATTACTGATATTGACAAGAAACCACTACTGTCGATGTTCGTTTTTATCAAAAGTGATGAAAGCTCGTAAAATATAAAGTTCATTAAATGGAATTATGAAAATATTTCGAAAATAAGTATGCTCTCTCTTATGTAATGGGCCTCGTTAGCTCAATTGAAAGAGTAGAGCTATAGCGTTGCGAGAAAATTTTCCAAGGGACACCAATTTATTCTTTCAGGTGGAAGTGAGCAGCAAAATCTGTCCAAGGAAAGGATCAGCCTAATATATTAAAAGGATCTGATCTAAGGAAAGGACCAATGAAATCCTCCCAAAGGATCATATTTCAAGGTAAGAAGAAATAGAATATTTCCAAGGGAATATATTCTTATCTTAAGAAATGACTAATAAAATCTTCCCAAATGTTTCCATTCTAAAGAAAAGAGCTTCAGAATATTTCAAAAAGATTCTATTTAAAATAAAGGACCAATTAAATACATAAGGAAATGACCAAGCAGCACTGCACTATAGGCAGAGGATTAATTGAAAAATTTGTCTCACTATATATAACTTATTCATTATAAAGAAAATGTAAGCTATAAATTATGGTAAATATATAAATTTAGCTCGATTGTGTTCGAAAAATCACAAGTTCCATTTCTGGCGCTCAAAAGATTCCAGCGAAGGAAAGCAAATCAAATAAAAAAAATTGTGGCTGTTATTGTTTAGTTCTTTTTTTTGTAAATTCGGGATCATTAAAGATTGATTGAAAATCTGCGTATAATTTTACACCCGAAACATACTTTATACGTTTGAATTTCTTTTAATAAATAATTTTTCAGTAAAATATTTATATTTTCGCAAGAGAATGTGACGTCACGCCGATTGGATCTGTTCGCAATTCGAATTTGGCAGCATTTGACAATGACGAGGCCATCGGGGTGTTGGTTTGCGAAGTATGCACTACATGGGATCATACATACTTCTTATGCACTACATGGGATCATACATACTTCTTATGCACTACATGGGATGAAACGTTTATTTTTGTGCCTCCTATATTAGTGTAGTAATGTAGCTGCGGCTTACACCAGTTTGGCTGAGGCAGCCGTGTTTCGAAAATCTGGAATGGCTGTCATCTTTGTGTTTTGATTATTCTAGAAAAGATCTTGCACAATGTGCACTCACCTCAAAGCATAGTTGTAGAAACTTCTCATATACGCCGCCGTGTAGTTTATGTTGATTAGATATTCCTGTATATCTGGTAATTCAACGATGTAACCTGAAAAAGTATAAATGAGTACGTTTAGTAGAGGCGCCTGTTTCAAAACAATAAAGTTTTGTCTCTTTTGAGGGAGCCCGGGTTTCGACCTCGACATTTGACCCTGCTCTAAAATTACTTCTTCTCCTACCTAGGATCTTTCCCTTTGGGTTTGATCGAGGACCGTCGCCAACAGCCCGTTGTGTTGCTCCTTTGTGACGTAGAGATGAATTAACATTACGTATTGGTTGGTAGGTATTTAATTGACGTCGCACTAGAACACCACAACAGGGTGTTGGTGACGGTATGGGAGGAAACCCAAAGGGGAAGATGCGAGGACAGCACCACGTAAATTTGAACCAATGTCACATCTGAGCTGAAACATTGCTCTCCCAAACCTTCAAACAACGAAAACGTGAGAACATTTGAGGACACGGTGGATTTAAAGTGCACACGCCCCTACTAGTTACGCGAGGGTCGTTGGTTGGATTCAAGTTCACAACCCTACGGTTGCTGATCCGTTAGGCCGCGTATACGTTTGAGAGCCTAACCGTTTTCGATCCTCTAGTTGTCATGATTAGGACGGGGTTTTGTGCACCACACATGCGGATCGTGAACCGCTTGTGGCTATCCGCGTCCTGTCGGTTTTTCGACGAACACAAAGTGGTTCTCGGTTCAGATTTGGACGGCGTCGTGAGTAGTTCGTTGCTTTTATTTATGTTTGCGAACCTCCAGGCTCCATCGTCATCAAGGGTAGCTGCTGACAAAGGAGGGCCTGGTGATTCGCGGTAGGTTCCTTCCTTTCCCATGGATCGCTGGAAACTGGTTGTGGAAATAATTTCAACGAACGGTTCACGAGCGGCTTCCAAATGTATACGCACCTTTACTCTTCCAACGGACTGTGGCACCATTACCTGTTGTATCGTGCAAGTTAAAGACTGTTTCTTCTATTTATTTTCATTTTAATATTTATTGAATAACGCCCAATTATATAACTTTCCTTAATTTTGATGTTATCTTTATCTGGAATTGAAATTCTGTTTGGAAGAACATTCAGTGGAAAGGGGAGGTGTTAGTTTTCAAAGGTTCATGTTACTCAAAGCAGCCGGTGTTTTGTCAGATATAGTTTTAAATAAATGCCTTGTTTGTTTTTGATGTTTTTTGGGCGAACACAAAGATGTTCTCGGTTCTCTGTTGTTTTTTGGTCCATTTAAAAAAATTGTAAAACAGTTGGATTAACGCAGAATCAATGGCGGAAAATACTTTCTGTTTTGCTTTAAATTTTGTTCTATATATATTAAGTTCGGTGAAATTGGTTTAAGAAATGTATTTAATTAAACTTGCTGGCAGATGTTTAGAAAAACTGTGATTGTTACGTAATTTTTCAATGTATGAAATTTTGATTTTACATGTTCCGTTTCTGAGTTTACATCAGGTGATCAAAAGCAAGCTTTCATTTTGAACGTCTTTGTAATCTGAATATCCAGAGCCATTTTTTAAAATTCCATTAACCATCCGCAGAGTATACATTTTTCCAACCGGTCTTGTATCATAAAATCATAGAGTTATTTTTTTAAACTTCGTTTGTCTCCCGCAGAAGCATTCGAAAGAACACAAATGGCGAATGGAATTTTAAGAAAATGGTACCACATGCTTTGGCGATTCGAGGTGGCAAGCTTGCGGTTGGCGAAAAATCATTGTAATATTTCAGATAATTGTACTTAATATAGAAACAAAAAATACCTTTATGTGAATATGGATAATGTATTCACCATCAATATTTTGAAATGAGGTATGAAATGCAAGAAATTAAAATGCAATTAAGAAAGTTAAGCGCACATGTGTTACGTGCGGATCTGGCTAGTTTGCCTATCAAATGCTTACTGTATAACACAACATGTGTAACACAAAGCCCTTAAAAATGTAATTTTTCCTCAAAACTGAATCAAATCCTCATTGACATCACTTTTTGTCAGAAACTTGAAAGTATTTTTTGTTTAAAAGAAATTAATGCAATAATATTTAACGTATTTCGATGTTTGAAGGTACTCGATGAAATAGCTATAGAAATCAATTCTGGTTTCGTCTACCATATATTTGAACACTTTATCTGTTATAAAGAAAAACAGCTGTAGATTAGTTCCTCGTTGCAACAGTGATCGCTTTTACAAAACAGTCTTTACTACCAAAGACCAAGTCCCTTTTCAAATGAATGTTAACCCTCCCAAATTTGCACGTAGTGTATTGTTGCTATTTTACTACAATATTTTAAAGACTAAGCAATCACATATTTCTTTAGAATCCATGGATTCTATTATAACCTTGAGAAAAATATTATATTAGTCCTTTCCTCAGAAAATAATTCTTTGGATCGATTGTATTGGTCCTTTCCATGGAATATAATTTTTAAGAAAGATTCAGTCGGCCCGTTCTGCAATAGAATACGGTGGGAAAATTATATTGATCAAGAAGGTCAAAATTCCTTAGAAGTCATGCAGAGAAGACCGCAGATTGCAATGTAGGGCTATTCGTGTGAGCGTTTCAGAGGATTAAGAAGATACTTTTAAATTTCCCCGATTTACAGTGAGAACTTCACACATTTTACGAAACAAAATAAAAAAAGAGCAGGCTTAATTTTGGTTGGACTTAGTTTTATGGCGGAAGGGTATGGTACCCTTTTGAAAAATGGCAATCTGTCGCAATTCCATAGTGCTGGACGAGCTCTTGGCTAGTGTAATTTTTTATTGCTTGGAGAGAGGATTGAGTAAGTGGTGGTATTCGAAAGTTTCCAATCTGTGCTACACATTATCAGGCCTTTAATGAATAAATAAATCCTTCAATATTGATATAAAAACTGAATTTTAATCGTACAAACTATAAATTGATTGTTGACTATATAAACCTAGCAATTGTTGAAACTCCCCATGCCTCCTTCATTTATTCCACAATACAATATCAGTCTCAAGTATTCGCGTCGAAACTACGGTTTGTGTCCACAACGTTACGTACCAATTCTTTCAGTTTAATGAAACACGCTGTGTATCAATCGGTTCGTTCGATGCTGCTTGCTGGGACAAAAATACATTCAAAGATCTTTTGCGATATATTGTTACCTACCAATGTCAGGGATACATGTCGGACCGTAAACATCCCAGTTTATCCACATCAAGTCTTCGATCTGCTTGGTAAATGAGTAGGCCCCTACGAGTTGCTTGTGGTGTCTTTTTATTTTGCAGGACACTTTCTGGAAAGAAAGGAAACGCGTCAGATATATCAGTTAATCAGCATATCGTCGATATTATTTCAAAGACACGAAAGATTAGGGTAAAGGCTTTTCCGTTGCAGAATAAATAATTATAATGATTAAATACTAATAAATTATAGGTGCCAATTTGGGGCATTCTTTGCTTATTTCTTGTTGCTATACAGGGTGTTCGTAAACAGTTTAGAAAAAATTGAAGGGGTCATACTACAAGTCAAGACGACCCATATTTACAATGGAATCTACTGTCGCAATCCACTGAGAGTTTCAAAAAAGTGAAACTTAGAAACACGTCCAACCATCTCAAGTCCTCACTTCTGACGCCAATTCTGCTCTGCAAGAGAAGCAGTGCTTCTCCATAATATCACATTAAATACGGTGGATAAGACATGGTGTGCCTGTAACTTGGCCTCCGCGCTCACCGGACCTAAATCCGCTGGAATTCCTGTAGGGCCACGTGGAATCATTGGTGTACTAGACAACTGCACAATCTGTGGAAGATTTTGTCGCCAGAATCCTTGTTACAGCAGCCAAGATGAATACGACACCAGGAATCAACTTGAGGGTGCGCCAATTTTTCCTTTGCAGGTGTTCAGTGAAACCCCTGGACGTCGCTTTGATCATCTCATTAGAGTGTTTCGCTGATCAGCGCGAGCTTGTGCAACTTACGATTTCGTTACATTTCTTTTTTCACTGTTGAAACTTCAACGGGGATAATTTACTTTACGCTTTTGTCTGAGTGGATTGAGACCATATGTTCCACTGTAAATATTGGTCGTTTTGATGAGTACTGTACCCCTTCAATTTTTCTGAACAGTTCTTGAACACTCTCTATATACCAGATTTGTTTTTTGGCGATATATTAGCTAATTCCTTTGTTAGTGCAGTGTATATCTTGTTTTCGGATTTCCCAAGAGATGCCATTTCTTTGAGAAAAAATATTGTTCACAAAGAAAAATTCTGTTCGAATTACGACCTAATGGAACTAAAACATCGAAGCCGAAATGGTTGTGTAGCCTTCGTTCATGCCGGAAAGGAAAACATTATACTCAAACTGCTGAGCGTCTTTTGAGTGGTGCAAAATGGCGCAATAAACCCCACAGATGCACTTCCACCAACATTTAGAGTCTTATTCCAATTGAATTTATGTGGCGTCGGCTATATACTAGACAGGTAAGGTAAGGTAATTTTATATAACGTCGTACTAGAGCGACACAAAAGGCTGTTGACGACGGTCCGAGACCAATCCTCTAATGGAAAGAGCCGAGGACACAACGTCATTTTGAACCACTGTCACATGACGAGTCAACACCTGAGCTGGCAACCCACTCTCCAAATTGTCACATCAACCCAACTTGAGGACTTTTGGCCACGGCAGATTTAAGGAGCAACAGAATCCTCTACACCTTACGATTGCAAATATTCATGCACTGAACCGGATTCGATGCAGGAACCTTTGGATTATGAGGCTAACTAACACCTTTACCATATAGTTGACTATGGAAATTTAAGGATGCAAACGAAACGAGAAACTAATACAAACAAATTGGCAGCACAATTCCACGGTAATCCGGATGGTAGATTAACGGATTAGCATCCGGAAGATTGCGGGTTCGAATCCGACCAAAGACTGGCGTGTACTAAGGGGCCGGTGCGCGCGAATCCGTTGTGACCACAAATATCCTCACGTTGGCGTGGTGGGGTACCAGCTCGGGTGTAACCTCGTCATCTGACCGTGGTTTAAAATGGCGTCGTGTTCCTCGAATATTATTCCAGATCGTCAACACTATAGCCCGGTGTTTTGCTCAAGTGAGACGCTAATTCATTTACCTACGTACCTACCCGCGGACCATAAAACAGTTTGAGAACTATGCTCTAATCTGGCAAGATAGTTACCTTCCATGTTGAAGCAAGACGCAGGATGGGTTCGAACTGCAAACCCTCCACCACAGCCTTTGCTGAATGGCTGTTGTTCAGCTTGTAGAGTCTCCATGCGAGCAAGATGAAGTTTTCCACCACTGAGGCTCTGAGCTCTACGGTTGGAGCGCTGAGTACGGTTTCCCGAACCCAGGTTCTCACCTGTTGAATAAGGAAAAAAGTTATTCAAACGGATTCTTGTGGTACAAATGGTTTATAAAACAAACCACAACTTAGTAATTCGGTTAATGTTAACAGTACAATAAATTTAACCTTTAGACTACGGGCAGTACAAGTTGTACTATGAACGCGTCAAGAAAGAATTTATAAATGACCAGTACATCAGTTGAACCTTTAACCTTTAGACTACGGCTGGTACAGCAATTGTACCAGGATTGCGCCAAGAAAGAATTTAGTCAACTGCCAGTACACGAGTTATACGTAGGAAGTTATAAGAAAGGCGCTACGAAATAATCTAGACTACGATCGTTAAAGCCGTTGTACCTCGAAAGTTATAAGAATCGCAATTGTTATATTTGTAGCCGTTGTCAAAAGTTTATAACAACTTTCGATGGAAAATGTCTTCAATTAATATATGGTAGGCAGGCATCGTAATTAACGTCAAACTGGAGCAACACAACGCGGTATTGCCGACGGTTCCCGCGATCAATTTCGAAGGTAAAAATCCTACAAAACACCACGTCGTTTTAAATCAGGTCAGAATGCGAGATCACACCTGATATGGCAACGGACTCTCCAAATTTCCACACCTCAAAGCGGAGAACATTTGATGCCACGACAGATTTAACTTGCACTATCTCCCTTTGAACACGATGGTCTTTGGTTGGTTTCGAACTCGCAGCCCGAAAATTAGATACGCAACAGTCTATCTTCATTTAAATTTTATTCGAAGTTCTTAATAACTGAGGGGCCGAGGTTGCCCAGTTCGAACTGCAAGGTTGCGATTTCCAAACTCTATCCAACAAAAGACCACCGGGGCTGGTGCACGTTAAATTTCCCGTGCCATTAGTTACCGCTTTTAAAAGTTTTTGTATAATAAGTTAAACTATAAAATTAAATGTATATTCTAGTAAGTAATATAGTGTAATAGAAAATAATAATAATAGTTAAATAACAGCTAAATTGTTCGTGTAAACAAAGTGATACACTTATTAACCTTCCTAATGGTTGACGAGATATCTCGTTACTAGCAAAAACATTAGCAGATCTTGAGTGACGAGATATTTCTTCATTAGAAAACCGAGCAGAACCTGATCGTGTCTTTTATCAAAAAATCGGCGATGTCTTGAGGACGAGATATCTCGTCGTTATCAAAATGTATTAAGGTTTGATGGACGAGAAATCTCGTCGAAACTACTTGAAGGGCTAAAATGCAGTTAGATTAAATATTAAATTAAATTTGAATTTGTTATGACTTGTAATGAAGAAATAAGAGTGTAACTCCAAGTCCAACAAGACAATTAATAATTATTAAGAGACATGGCATCAGAAAAGCATAGAGAACGATACAAACAGCGTTAGGACTAAGAGACAACTAACGGCAACGAATCGACTCTTCGTTCTATTTATTTCGTTTTTGGGCCTCAAGAACTTTTAGGATTATTTTAGGTGAGAGTTCATCACGTGGTGAGGATATTTCAAATGCTGGATATTGCAATAAATAGAGACACACCATAATCCAATCGATGAAATTTTTTCAATTTAAACAGATGGGGCAAAAAGTATGACTGGAGTGAGAAAAAGTTGTATTTCTATTTCGAACGAAATAGTTAATCACGAGATACTTATTTACCATTGCATCATTCATCAAGAAGAACTTGTGCGCAGACATTTCCAGAAATGTGCAATGTTACGGAATTAGTGATTAAGATTGTCAATACAATTGTAGCTAAAGCTCTTTTATTATAACCCTTTTAAGGAATTTTTAGTTGAAATGGAAAATGAACACGCAGATATATTCTCTGCATAATAAAGTACGTTGGCTTTCAAGAGCAAATGGGATAAAACATTTCGCTTCCGTATTACATAAAATTGAAGCATTTCTACTTATGAAGGATGTTGTCTATCCTAAACTAACGGATTATCAGTGGATCCAATAATTTTATTTCATGATAAACGTTACGTGTTATTTACATAATCCTAATCGTAAACTACAGGTGAAAGGAAACACAATTTTTTTGATACTGGAAGAAGTCATTTCATTTGAAAACAAATAATCTCTTTTTGGTGAAGATTTTAAAAGAGAACCTTCAATCTTTTCCCAAGACTGCTGAAACATTGCCATGAAAATAACTCGGTAATTGACATTTTTTATTTCAGAACAACAATTTTAAATATGAAGATTTTCTACGGAGGTTTCAGGAATTCAAAAATTGCATAGCGACGTTGGCTTTTGTTAAAAAATCTCTCAGGGGTGACGCAAAAGAATTGAATTTTTCTCGTTTTAATATTGATATTTGCACAATTACTGGGGTGAAAAAACAAGTAATTACGGATCTCAAAGTTTGAATGCCATAATACTGATTTGGAAAAATTAAAAAAAAATATATGATCTTAGGTAACAGAAAAGTGGCCTGCTTTGAAAGACCTGGAGATAGAAGACATGAGAGATAATTTTCAATGCATGGAATAGTATTCCTGACTCGTATGATCAGTTAAAACAACTAGCATTTTCTGTTCTTTCACTCTTTGGCTCGACATATTCATGCAATCAATCTTTTTCAAGCATGAACGTATCAAAAATAAATTGAGAAATCGTCTTATTGAAGAGAACCTGGAATCATTCTTGAAATAAAAAACAACGACATACAAATATGAATTATACAAACTTTCCAAGGAAATGCAAGGCCATTGTTCACATTAAATACGTGTTTTGTCATATTTTATTTTAATTTAAAAAAATTATGTTTTTTCAATAAATAAGACTGATTTATTGATAATAATATTTCAATAAATAAAACTGAATAATAAGATTTTATTATGATATCTTGATTTTTATTTAACGTTAGTAGCTAGTTTAAACCGACTCCTAGAAACATAGTTCTTGAAAAAAAATGTATCTCTCTAAAGATATTTTAATCGTTATCTGCTCATTTTTGGATCTTTTGGAATAATGATGTTGCCTACCACTGCATTAGACAAATGAGGCTACGTATCTGTTTCATGTATACGTATTCATGTAACACAGGAAGTCACTAATATTAATATTAATGGTTTCACCATTCTCAATAATACACACTCGAAGGAAATATGCAAAAGAATATAATTTCATATACAATAAAATTGAGTTCAGGTACAGAGTCGTTAAACTAAAAAAGTTTGCAAAGAACTGTCTGAAAATCTACTCACAAAAGTAAGTCCTTTCAGCATCTTGGAGATGTTAGGAATGGGTTGAAAATCTCTCTCCAAGAAGTGTTTTTCCTCCTGAAACATCGGAAACACATTTTATTAAAAAACGAAGACAGTGCAAGTACTAAAAAAAACCTTAGTCTGAATAATAATCAATATTGCAAAAGCTTCGGAAACCGAATTAACAAGGGTAGCAATACGAACGCAATTGACGGTCCGCGGAACATTAAGTCCGACGGGGGCACGGGTAAATTAAATCTGTCGTTGCTTAATCTGGAGTAGCATGGAAGTTTCGGTAGTGGGGTGCCAGCTCAGGTGTCTACCTCACCGTATGCTTGTATTTCAAAATTACGAGGTGTTGTCCTCGGTTATTTCTCTTCTGAATGAACAGAGGACCGTCTCTAACAACTGTTGCTACAGTGTGACGTTAATGGCTGTTTGCCTAGCAAAAACATTACCCAGGACCAAAAGATCATTTTCGATCCTGATGGCGGTGAACATATTCCGAATGGTAGGTATTTTAATTATCGTAGAACTGGAGCAACACAACGGGCTATTGACGACGGTCACCTGGGATCTAACCCAAAGGTAATGATTCGTGGACAACCCATTGTAATTTTTAACCACGGTCAGATAACGAGGGGGTGCATACCGGAGAGGGACAGACTTTGAGCCGACCGCTTAGAAGTAACTATAGTCAAGTATTGTTGCAAAAATATCGCTTCGAATAGAATTCTCAAATTTCGTATCCATTAACACTGTTGGTGGTTTTCTCGGCGATGTATCTTCTCATTAACAAAATTGATGACATTTTGTTGGAAGGGATATATCGTTGCTAAAAAAACCGATCAGATCGTGACCTTGTCTTCATAAAAAAAACGCCAAATCCTGATAAATGAGGGCCAAATTAGCCCCGTCGAAAGAGCAACGGACTAGAATCCCGAGGGTTGCAAGATCGAATGAACCAAAGACGCCGTGTATAGAGAGGGCTTGTGAATGTTAAATTTTTTTGTCCTCACTTTTTTGTGGTGTGGAAATTGGGAGACTGGGGTGCCAGTTCAGGTGTGACCTCGTCATCTGACCCCGTTGGTCAAAATGGCGTGGTGTTGTCCTCGGATATTTCCCTTCAGGTGTTGGTTCCGAACCGTCACCACGAGCCCGTAGTGTTGCTCAAGTGCGATGTTAATATAAAATACCCACAATCCTAATACGTGATGGAATGAGATATTACGTTCAATACGTTTGGGGGTTACAGAAATGCTCTGTGGTAAGTTTATTCAGAAGTAGACGCTTTTTGTCATTTTTGTCACCTCAGGTGACACCTTTACCTCCCGACATATCGCATCCCGGCAAGAAAAGTGAAGCAACACAAAATCGCAGAATTTGAGAAACATCAACTTAAAAGAAACATATATTTAAATAGGATAAGCTTCTTTTAATTTTAGGTAAGTATCTATGGTGGTAACTTCTATTCGATTCTATAGAATAGCAATAGAACACTGGGGCACATCATACATAATTTTGAATGACATAACATCACAAATTTTATTTTTTGGACTGTGTCACTTTTCTTGCCGGGATGCGATAAGTCAGGTTGAAGGTTGACGGATAAGTGAGGAGTACAAGCACTCTAGATTTACAACATTGAGGGGACACTTAATATCCTACGAGTCAACGAAGCAAAAATCGGTGTAGCGAAGATTCGAAGGATGTTCTCTTACCTCACGTGTGACACCATTAAAGGCCTTCCAGTCCATCAGGGTAATTTGCTCCTGTAAAATAATGAATTACAATGAGTTTACGCACGTATTCAGAAAATAGCACAGAATGTGCTTCAGGTTGCATTGCCCGATTTTTATGTCGGGAACCGAAATGTAGACGTCCTTTTTTTTCTCATATTTTGTCTTGTTCAGGGTTGCAACTAAATCCTCGAGCACAAGTTATCTGATATTTCCCTGATACTGTCACAAAAATTTCTCTGATTTAAATATTCCCTTAATAATGTTCCGATCCGTCACTGGTATCGATATACAGTATCCACACATTATTTTTTATTATTTTGTGTAAGATGGGATGAAAGGAAAATTCTCCACAAATATTTGGTTCCTTTTCTTTTCAGATAATTTAATTGTTATTGTAAGGGTTGAACCCTTAATGGAACTCTTGCAATAGCAATTGAAAAACTGGAGAGAAAAAATACAAAATATTTCGATTATGAATTTATTATATATGACCCTTTATTATCATAGTATACATCGAAAACAAATGCAAATATGCATAAAAAATTCTACAAAAATGTAATTGCAATCAACAAATATTAATTTAACACACTAAAAAGGACATCAGGATTCACACGAATTTCAAATTGTGTACCACAAGTTGTATCGCCGGCCTCACATTGACGAGACGTGAGCGTTTTCGCGGTGTTCAAAAATTAATTCGCCAGTAAACTTTATTATAATTACAGTTTTGGCGAATACGATTTTTTCGATTCTCAAAATTACTCTTAATCGCGCATCTCTAAATGGAACAAACGTACCTAATGTACGTAGGTAATAGCTGCCGTTTAAATTATCAATATTTCCCTGATATTTTTTGAAATTTGGAAATTTTTCCTAAAATTTCACAGATTTTTCAAGATTTGAAAGGTTTTCTGAGAATTCACTGATTTCCAGGTTCTATTACCACACTGTTATCCCAGTCATGAGCTGAGCGCGTGTGTTATTTGTTGTAAGATATGGGTGTTTTCGTTGTAGCAGATCGACTTAGGCCCGGTGTACACATCCGGTTTTTCATCGTGCGGTGCCGCTGCCGCAACGCAACTGCGTTCTGAGATGCATTAGATCCAATGGAGTAGTGTACACATGCCAACGGCGCCGCATGTCCCACTTGTGTGAATTTGTACCGCAATTCCCCACGGCTCCGCAGATTGCCGCACACGCTTCTCTGTTCTGAAGTTGTTTGTTTTCATTAATAAATGGGGGGGGGAATATAAATTATAATAAATAAATGGTTGTATCTAGTAACTTCTATTTTGTTTCAAATTATACTTTGTGTTCACCAAGTAAGCAAAATAAACACGATTTCTTCGATAGAATATCTATCGCAAATGGCGCGAAATCAGTACGTGCGTCATTTCACGGTGATGTGTACATTGTTGAGCTTCGGTGCCGCACGTTGAAAAACCGGATGTATGCAACGGGCCCTTGCCATCGCAGCGGACATAACTACTGAGTCACGACTCCCCTTTTCATGTGTTTGTTTTAATATGAATATGATCTGCGTTGCTCACTGGCTGTATTTCTATCTTCAATGTCAGTAAAACTTTCATTGTGTCTGTGTGTCTATTACTTGGTGTTGTATGTCTTTTGTCTAGAGCATCATGGCCAAATATGAACTTCTCACCATAAAACCCCCAAAATAACCAACCAAATGATCTGGAACACATTAGAAATTTAGTGCCGCAGTATCCCTCGTGAAGTCTGGGAAAAAAAGACGATATCGACACACAGATCATCATGGACATTACTCCAGAAGGGAGCAAACAACCCTTCCCCACCCCCCACCCCCCAAAAAAAGACCACGTGCGTTACAATTTGAAATAATTCAGACCAGTCGGTTGGTTAATCCAAATTCTTGCACCTGCTGGTATCACACATTACTTTATAACGTTTCCAAGAAACAAAGGGGGGATACTCATGCGTGGAGTTACCATTTCTACGAGTGTTGCAGGTGTCATTGGAAAACACCCAGTCAACATTCCAAATTTGAGGAGGCTCCCCAGGAAAAACGAAAAGGGATACGAGAGTCAGAAGCCACGGGGGAAAGTCTTGGATGATAGAGCGCTCGAGACAGCTATACTGTGAGGTTAAGCACCGATCATAAACTAACTGTGATGAGAAACTTTTGTTATTTCTGAACATTCGTTCATCGATTGTCCAGTGTTCATATTTTGTAAATAGTTTTCCCATTGGTTAATTGAAACCCTTTAAGTGAAATAAATAACTTTAAAAGGTAATATGCCTATTTTAACTCTATTGTATTGCTGTGGTACCCGAAACGCCACACCCTGTTTGAAGGGTAGTAGATTCGAAACTGAGGTTACGAGCTGGAAACTCGATCTTACAAATAACCGTGGTGGACGTTGATTCCGTCGGGGTCCACATGGAGAGGATTTTTAGAAGTGGGTTGCCTGCTTGGGTGTTGACCTCGTTAACCCATCCTGGTTCAAAATGACTAGGTGTTGTCTTAAAATATTTCCTATTTCCTAATAGTTCTAACAATTGTTACACAATAGTTCTTCAAATGGGGCTGCCTCCCCCAAACGAGAGGGTTATATATATTCAACTATTAACGATGGATAAACAAAACGCTCACACCAGGAGCTTCTAAAACTCCTTGGAGTCACCCACTTATACGATCGAGGTTGAATATCTCGACGCAGGAAAGATAAGTACGACAAATCTAAAGATAATACGAGTAACTAAATACGGCAGATTATCTCCATCATTGCATCATTTGACTACTTTATCTGCGTCCGAGAGCCTGGAGCAGTCGCCGTGGATCTATGGGTTTTTCCGCTGGGCTAGCAACTTGCGAGATGTAAGATGCGTAGAATAGGTTCCTGTTTGGATGCATATCTCTCTCCTGTGCCAGTGAAACTTTCCTGGTGTGTCTGTTATTGTCTATGTATATTACTAGATGTTTGGGGCTACGAAAGCCCAGTTGGTGGCGTAACAGATTAGCATCTGGAGGGTTAGATCCAACCAAAGACCATTGTGTAAAAGGTCTGATGCACGTTAAATCTGTCGCGGTTTTAAATTCCCTCACGTTGTCATGGGGTATAAGTTTGTTAAGGTAATTTTAATTAACGTCGTACTAGAGCAACACAACGGACCATTTACGTTGGTCCGGGATCAATCCCCAAAGGGAAAAATCGGAGGACAACACCACGGTCAGATGACGAGGCAGCACCGTAGTTGGCACCCCACTCTCCAATCTTCCACTCCAATCCAACATGAAGACTTTCGGCCACAACAGATTTAAGGTTAACCAGCCGTCTCTACACCATACGCTTACAAACATCCATATGCTGACTTTTATTCGAAACTGGAACCTTCGGATCTAGAGGCTAACACCTTTACCACCAGACCTGTTGGTCGGCGTGTGATAAAGTTCGGAGAGAGGGGTGCAAGTTCAAGTGTGACCTCGTCATCTGATTATTGTTCTAAATGTATCGAAGTTGCTCTTGAGATCTATCTTCCGGACCGTCGCCAAAAGTGAGTTGTGTTGCCTCCACTGCGACATGAATTAAAACATCTACCTCCATTACTTGATGTTATGTTTCTTGTGTTTGGCGCAGCTTGCATAAGTATTGCCCTTGCAATACAATCTCCCATTGAAAAACGGGTTAAAAAAAGAGTTCTGAAAACATCCTTGAACAATTTCCTCAAGTTGGTGCTATTGTTTGCGACAATTTGTAGCAAACCAACGCTACCGTCCTTTTTGATGATTTTCCTAATTGGAAGTGCCATTATGAAACATTTACCGAACGTGACAATATTTTACAATAATATGTATGTGAAATAAACTTACCGCAATGTCGTTTGGTTTGTAGCTCAGGAATGCAGTGACACCAGGTCGAATTGGTAGGTTTTTATCCTGTGAATAAAATAAGATAAAAGTTTAAAGAAACTCTAGACTCTAGAACAGAGAGAAAGAGCATAATTCACTCGGCTACTAAGCTTCAGAATATGATGTTTAATATATCAATAATCTGGGATTTCGATGACCAGAAGTTTTGCAGAACAGTTCCAATAACAATTATATCTAACCCGAAACTACACAAAAATAACGTAAAAAGTTGACAAAAATATTGAATATTTTACGAAAGTTTTATTAAAAGAAGATATACCTGAAATAGAAACAGATATGAACGACAAAAGAGCCCATTTCATCCAAACAAAATTTGAAGAAGCATCAAAAAATTTTAACTAAGGCACTTTAATCAGTCTTGATTTTTATCAGACTTTAATATATACAGGATGATTCAAAAGGTTTTCCGACAAATTTTAAACGTTTTGCTCAGAAATACAAAAACAAACCATATTTACATAGGAACATATACGAGGGTGTCAAAAATTATCCACACTTTCGCAATAACACTTCTATAAGTTTGTTGCAATGCCTTCCTGGCATGCGTGCTTAGATTTGATACTACTGTGGCCACGTTACCTAAGATTAACCTGGATAGAGTCATTTCTCTTGCTTCTGCTTCAGTGTAATCATGGCCGCTCCGCTAGCAGAGTGCACTATAAAGATCCGTGATCCCACGTCTACAACTTAAGGGTAGGAAGGTGTCACACGGTACTGAAAATCGTCGTGCGCTTACAAAACAATACAGGTACAGTGCACTACCTCGTGAAACTGTGTATGAGTGGATCGAGAAGCTTCGAAGAGGCTCGACACGCGTGATGCACGAAGAGGGAGCAGCACTGACATCCACCTCCACCACCGGAGAAAAGACTTAGCATGATCGAGAAATGGTTCTGGCAAACTGACGAGCCCGGGTGCAGAAAGTTCATAAAAATGCGACAGGCAAACAAAGTCTTTGCAGAACAATTTTTTCTTTATTTTTCAAAATTTTGGCCGACTTTCTGCAGTGCAAAACGCGCTCCTTTCCTTACCTTTTTTCTTTTCAAGCTACAGAATAATTTACCAACACCGCCCCAAATAACCACCAACATTTTATGAGTAACACATCATTTATGTCAATGACCAAATATGTAACTTTAAAAGTGATCGACAGAATTTCAAATTCTGAAGTATGCCTTGGTTTAAAATAAAGTAAGTGAATTATTTTTGATGTTTTATTATAAATATGTAATACATATTGAGCCGATACCTGGTTTTTACGTCATTTTTTGATTTGACAGCAGTTTTCAAAATTCTAACAAAATGACTGCGGAACAATTGCAGCTGCATGGAGTTGTGTTACAGAACACTAAATATATATTTCTGCACTTGGTCCGGTGAGTAACAACCAGCAGAAGCACTGTAGCGTGTTCTCTGCAGGTTAATCGGACAAAGAAGTGGGAGAAGTATTGCTTAAATAATTGAGCGACCCTTTTAAAATCTTCTTCTTGGAGTGAATTGTAAGTTTCTGCATCCAAAAGCATCGAAAAGGAAGGAGACAATGTGGGAAAATGACTTGTTCAACCCCGACATATGTGTAAATACATTGTAAAAACAAAGAGCGGATAATTTTTTACTTTCCCTTGCAGATGTAATCGCTGCCCGATCGTTCTAGAGGGCGCTGCAAGAAATTGAGTTGGTCAGCACGAAACATCGTTGTTCTAATACTTCAAAACAATTTTAAATTGAATGACAGAAATGACATTATTACGATGAATTACAAACAATTCAACACCAGCAACACCGGGAAGTATTATAATACAAGGAATGATTGATTTAAGGTGATGTTGTACTTACAATATCCAAGACATCGTCCGTTTCATTCAGATAATAGTCACCGAAATCATTGGAGAAACTGAAAGAAGTAAAAAAATTCATATATTGGCATTCACCCGTATTGGACTACGTTGTAGTCGTTATTTCGAAATAATCGCACTCTTGGTGGATTGCTGGAGAAGTAGAAATGCGGTAGTGTATGTTTAACTATGTGATTTACTTCCCTTATATAGCACAATAACTGTGTACTAAAGCTATCTTTTTTTCTTCAAAAACCTGTTGATTAACAGTCACTTCCAATCTTCATATGGATCTTTCCCTTCGGGGGTTGATCCGAACCTTCGCCCATTGCCCGTTATGTTTCTCCAGAACGACTCTGAATTCCTATCTACCTACCCAAACTTCATTCTTGCCACTCAATTCGCCTTCTTATTATCACTGTTCAAAATAAATGAAAATAGGTCGAAAGTGATATAAAAAAAGGGGGAGGGGTAGTCTTAGAAAAAAATATATTAGATTCATTTTTAGAAAACGTAATACTGTGATAATATTTATGCTAAAATTATTTAATTTAACGCACTGGTTAGAACAACTTGAAAATGTGCTCCTTTTTTATAAATATGATACCAATTAAGGGCTGCGGTAGCCGAGTTGGAAGAGTAACGAATTAGCAACAGGAAGATTGGGACTGAGAAACTCGATCCAACCAAAGAACTTTAACACGTTAACTCTGTCATGAGAATTATTCCCGGACCGTCGCCAATAATCTGGGGTGTTATCCAATGTGACATTTATTAACTACTACTTACATAGCTACGTAAATTAAGTGGATGCAGTACCTTTTGAACAATTTTTTTTGTTTTCATCTTCACAATAAAATGTTTCAATACTCTTTAAATATACATTACAAAAAAAAAAAAACTTTTTTATTCACAATAATAAAAATTCAATTTCTTAAAAAATTATTTCAATATTTGAGAAGTTCTGCTCCATCTGCAAATTAGAATTTGTTTTCAAGTACCTTTTCTATTTACCTTCCATTAAGTGTGTCCTACAAATTTGTTCAATGGATTACATTTCCCATAATTATTTATTTTTTTACAAATATTTTTGAAACTAACGCTGTGAAAAACAAAAACAAAATCATAGTTTATATCAGTAATTTTCAAAAAATGATTTTTTTCCAAATCCTTATTCCACACATAGTCTTCCAATATAAAATAATAAACAACAATAAAACTTTTAATATTTCGACATTAATTACAATAAAAGTCTTAGCATTTTAAGTACCAAGAGTCAAAAATTTAAAAAGCTGAGAAAAAGCATTAAGAAATTTAAAAGGCTTTCGATTTCGGTCCTTACATTTGACAGAAAAACTTTAATACTTCGTTAAAGTAGCTACTGTTACATAAGTGAGGGCACATATTCTTTAAAAGCTCCTTAATAAATAAATTATAGAAAATTATTGTTTAGGTAAAAATAGCTATGGACCAAAATATAAATAGATGAACAACGTTGCACTAATGGTACATAAAATTATCTTTATGGCCTAGACGAAAGTATAGTCTAACACTATCAGTTACAAAGACAATATTTTGATTTTAGTAATTTAAATTAGGCTCGTAAACGCTCAGACAAAACTAAAGTTATTTGGCAATTGGCAATATCCCTAATCATCTTTTTTTTAAAGGTTTTCGAAACTGACTTGAGATTACTTACAAATTCTTCAATCCTTTCCAAAATCGTCGAATCATCTTCAATCTTCAAGGAAATCCAACAGCTCTAGAGAAGACACAAGTTGTAAATTGAATACTTCAAAACACGAAGTGGATTCAAATCGCAGGAAATCGATCCAAATTCAAAATGAAATATTCCAAGTTCGCTCTTTTAATGCTAGCAGTTCAAAAACTTTTCGATAAATGGGACAAAACAAAGCATCCGATTGCACTCATAGGAAAAACCATTGTTATACGTAACAATGTATTAATTGTAAACGTAACAATGTTTAAGAGTTTATTATTTGAATATTAAATGTAACTGTTTGGGAGAAACATACATTGTTTCCAATCATTATTAGAGTAATTCGATTTTCTGTTTAAATCAGGGGGGGGGCACCTTTTTACACACCATATTCCAATTTTTTTTCACATATGAATCCAAGGACTTGCTTTGCCTTCTTACGTTAAAGATTGAGGTTTTGAAAACATATTGTACTCAAAACATTCCAGGACTGATCGTACACAGACTAAATAACACAGAGGATATACTTATATTTTATATTAAACTTCTACGTAGTCTCATTTCAATTGAATACAACGCTTGGAACGAGAGTCAATGTTAGTAAACGCCTCCTCTCGAACACTATTGAGTTACAATGTCACAGCCGCTTCCTCTTTTCTATTGTCTCAAACCGCTGCCCCTTCATCTTTAACATGGAAATAATAAAAAGTCCTAGGGGGAGTCGATGCTCACTACCTGCCGTCTCACCAAAAATTGCTGCACACTGATATACTTGTGAAACGGTGCATTGTCGTGCAAGAGGCTCCAATTTCCACTGTCCAACAAATCAGGCGTCACACGCCGCATTCGTTTCAAAAGCCGATCCACAACATCTTTGTAAAATGTACCATTCACAGTGGAACCTTGACGAAGAAATTCTGGATGAATGAGGCCCCCCGAATGTCAAAAATGTGATCAGCATCGTTTTTGTTTTCTAAGCGCGAACTTTCATCGGCCGACTTTTTTTTCTACTGATTCACTCAGAACTTCGGCGTCTTGTCTCTAGATCGTACTCGAGACACCAAATCTCATCTCTGATGGCAATGTTTTGCAAAAAATTTGATCCCTGATTCGACCACGACAGTTAAATCTTTGCATGAGGAAATTCCATGTTCTTTTTGCTCAGGTGTCAGAGTGTGTGGTGTCTGACACAAATGATAATTTTTCAAACCATCCGTCATGATAGTGAAAACAGATCTCACAATAATGTTTAAAGAAAATACGTGTAAACATTTCTATCGTTAATCGACGGTAGGTCCTCTCCAACGCTTGCACACGCTGGTACAGTAACTGTCGACGATTATGAGCGATGGCAATGGGTAAGCGATTTTTTTTATGGGGGGGGGGGTATAGGCGCATTTCTAAAGTCACCAACATAAGAATTATTTCAGAACATTTTTGCTTTGAACCGTAAAGACAGATGGACTGCCTTAATCTACCGCAACTCGCTGCTAGGAGGGACCCAAAAAATAGCTTAGGTCGTGGCGGCCGCTCATAAACGTAGAGTGTAGCTGCAACCACACGCTCAACATTTTCATCACTTAGACTTGAATATGGACGACCAAATCTCTCATCGTCATTGATCGAGTCTCTGCCAGCTTTAAACCTCGAAAACCACTCAAATACTCACAAACCACTCATATCATCGGCATCATACACAGATTAAATCACTTCGTACTTTTCCCTGTCGATTTTTCCAATTTGGAACAAAATGCGTTGTTTCTTATGTGCTCCATTTTCGATTACATTGATGCACATACACGCTTTACGCAACTGTATACTACCGAGTTGGAAATAATCAGAAATGAATGCAACCAATTGAGATGCATGGCACCAAGTCCTTGCTATGTCATTCCGCCGGTTTCGAGAGTCATCTGTACTTTTTTACGAGTGGAAGTCCTGGAACTTTTTGAATAGACTGTGTAGAGATAGAGGTAGGAGCTGCTTCATTTAGTGAAGACTAAATGAATTAATGTACGCCAGTTCAAAAGACACACGTTTATTGCAGCACCAACATACAATTGTGAGAGATGAATCTCTCGGACGAGAGGGGGACCGCAGTAGTGGAGACCGCTGGTGGTGCTTTTGAGCCTGTTTCGATTTCGCTAGTGTTTGGTGTTAAATTTATTATTGAGAGCTGGAGAGAATTCTACAAATTTGAATAAAGTCAATCGCGAAATCGTTTTGCTTTTAATAAATTTCATTAATAGAAATATTGGTTCATATCTGTACATCGTTCCGAAACGACATATATATTTTTTTCGCCAATCTTCTTAGCTCTGCATAATTTTCACAGGGTAATGAATGCTAGAAATTAATCAGGTCAAAAGCATTTAGATCTGATAAAATCTAATCAAATTTCATTTAGAATAATGAATTTGTTTTTAAAATACTACGACGAACTGATAAGTTAGAAGTCTGTACCAATTGTACTAAGAGCACGCTGGTGTTAAGAATTTAACGATGGATTCATTTATGGCAAATACTTTAAAAGAATAAGTGTGCGAAAGGATGTAATGCGCCACGTTTGGTGCATGCGGCACAGGTTGGACCCCTCTGGGTTAGATGCACGTCTAATCAGTAGTGACTCCCAATATGTCAGGGTTTTGTAAAGATTTGGAGAGTGAGTGCCGTGTTGCGTGTTGTACTCGTCAACTAACTTGTTCAAAATAACGAGGTGCTGTCCTGAGACCTTTCCCTTCGAGATAGATACTAGACTATCGCCAATAGTCCGTCATGTTGCTCCAGTGCGATGTTAACTTAACTACCCCAACACACACCCTCTATAGATGAGTTTTTATCTGCAAAATCCATCAGCGGTATATGCCGTATACCCTCTGCTTTTTCTTTAAAACTACTTACTCGCTTTCCTTTTCCTAGAAAACATCGCGTGAAACATCACGTAAAACGCAGATAGCTGTAAGAGCAAAAGAAAATTTTCTATTTCAAGATATCACCATGGTACATAATTCTAAAAACTTTTATAACTATTAATCAAAAGCAATTCATTTAAAGTATTGTCGATATACTGGAATACAGATTTTGTTCTGATGTTGATGAAGAAAATTGTTAAATTTTTCAGGATACATCCATGCTTGATCCAGAAAATATAAATACAGGGGATATTCGCCATGGAGAAAAGGAGGTAAAAAGGATCTGTCGACGTTTTGGTATAGATGAAATGTGTTCTATTCAGGGTTTGAGAGACCAATGAAAACGCCCAAGTTGTTCCAGAAAAATTAAAGCCTTTTTTAAGAACCATTGAAATATTATCATATTCCACGGCCGAGTGGAACAAATTTATGATCATCTTTATTGATTTCAAACGACTAAAATCTAATGTTTATTAATGCAAATAGAGCACATTCAACCAGAAAAAATTTGTAAATTCTTGGTTAGTCAACCATCGCTCTTCAGTAGACAATAGATCAAGAGTATGTGCTATAAAAATAGACACAGAGACGGATTTCTCTCGTCAAGAAGTTTGGAATATATTTCAATAAAAATGATAAAGGTAGGCCTTAAAATTTATTTAAAAAATATTACATCCAATTTTTATGTGTTTAAATATTTTTTTAGCATTTCCTGCAATTCTTTTATACCATAGTTAAATACTAAAATAGTGAAATTTTCAAATTTGAATATTACTCGTTGCTAGTCTACATATTTTGCTATGCAAAAATACAATAAACTCCCAATAATTCGAATCCTCGAACTCGAATTTCTGCTTAAGACGAAGTTTCTTCAAAGTTACACAATTCCTAACTTGTATAATATACAATTATAGAGGGTTTTTTTTTACTCTCGATAGATTGAACTTCGATTAATTCGAACATATTCCCCGGTAATTTGAGTATCCATCATGGGCGCCGTGAGGAGGGGGGAAGTCAACCCCCCGAGCTTATGGATTTCCTTTATATATACAGGTATGTGCGTGCGTGTGCGTGTTTTTTTGTCCCCGTGGAAAGTGTAAGTAGAAAGTACATGTTTCGCTTTCCCATCTGCGGGCGTCCATAGTATACCCTCTGTTTTTTTAGCGAATACAGCAATGATCATTACCACCTGAAGAGTGTGATTTTCTCCTCGGGTTTGATTCTGGACTGTTTCCAATAGTCCGTCGTGTAGGTCCAGTTTTACATTAATTACATACCTACCTATTCGATGAGTGTGAGGACCTTAGTGTTTGGAAACGAAAACAAAATATGGCATTTTGGCTTTGGATCAAGTTGTTAATGAGAAAAACCCTTACAAATGAAATATACCGAAAACAATACATCTAATAATTAAAAAATAATCTATCTAAATCTTTGAATATATTGTGAAAACGTGTCATGCAAAAATGTCCGAATTCAATCCGGATTAATTCCAGAAGAATTGCAGCAGAAATGATTTGTCTATTTTTAAATGATCGCTTGTAATTAGTAAGTTCATCTCCTAATTGAACTCTTGCAACACTCCTCTGAAACGTTAAATTCAAGCCTGTCATATTGCTTGTACCTACCTGACTATGAATGACAAAATTTACTTGTATTAATTACTTATTGAGGTACTTGTGAAAAACACAGATGAAAAAAAATTCTTAAGCATAAATGCAAGCCTATATTTGTGTGAGTGCAGAACCAAGTTTTATTAACAGATTTATTTAATAAAACTTTATCATGAATAAAAAAAAAATCTTTCTCTTATCAAACGTTCGGCCATTATAAGGTTACTTTTAGTCATTTTTGGTTTAACAAAATACAGGCCCAGGTAAATGATAATATTCAAAACAAATGTAAATTAATGTACTTAAAATAGGAATGCTAAGACAATTTAAAATGCATGCAAAATAAATTTAACCAAGAAAATTTTATTTTAGGTTATTTAGGACATTAAATTTAATATGTTTGATTGTTCATCCCTTTTATTTCGAAACTCAAGCCATATTGACTGGAGTAATATGTTCACTGATCCTTTACCCTTGCAGAGGAATTTGATCGTTTTCTAGCCTTATGGGATGCAGCTGCTGAATGGCTGCATACAGTTCATCCTGTATCTTCAACCACTAATAACTGAGGCAAAGAAGCTCCTTTAAAGAGGTAATATCATGCCTATTTTTTGTATTTACTGTAAGGAAGTTTATTTACATTCAAATTCCTAAGAGGGAAGATTAATAGCTCGTGAAAAGAAACTTTCCAATGTTATACCAGTCTTTAACACTTATACTGAACTTCAAAATCTTGTCTTACTTCCCTGCATATCCTGAATTGAAATACAGGGCGAGTTTTTGTTGCTAATTTTCCACCTTGGAGACTTGGTGTAACTTTTTTTTATCAAAGTAGTTTCCATGTCCATTTTAACATTTAGGCAACTTTTTTTTCAACAAAAATTATGTCTTTTTTTTTTTTTTTACTAATAGCCCAATTTTTCTTTTCCGAGAAAGGTTTCGAATGGAAAGCAATTTCAGAGTCTTGGCACTGGAAATGATGAATGAGAAAAATAGACTGGAGTTGATAGATTTTCTTGAAAACCTCATTAATAAAATTTTAAGTTTTTAATCACAATTTGAATTTCTTAGCAAGATCTTCAACATCTGTTTCACACTAAATTTGCAGATTTTGTGTTTCAGACGATTCGTTTCGTAACCGAGCGACTAAAAGACTTTTGCTACGATTAAGAGACTAAAACGACTAAGAGATTAATAGACTAAGTGCAAAGAAAGACCTTTTGCGACTATTTTTAAGAATTTGTGCTACTATTTCATAATTGCTTCGACATTGGCATTCCTGTAAGTAGCGGTTTTTTGGTGTCAATTTGTTTCATTGCATCATTCTCAATTAAAATGGAAAGCAGAACTAGATAAGTGTTCATTTATGTAAAGGATGATTTTGATGAAAAGATCGATTTTCTGATATGATTTAATTTTTCACCATACTAAAACATCTGGATCCTGAAACTAGTCCGGTATTTGAAACTAGATGACACTGTACCGTAAAACCGAGGTGTTGTCTACTTCACACATGTAAAGTTTGAATGTTTGTACATCTACGGTTTTTTAAGAAAGCGGAGCCATTATCTAGCAGCCGTAATGTAGCTGTATATGACGCACTAAAACGTTGTTAAAGCTACGGTTTCCTAAGAAAACGGAGCCGTTATCTTACTTCGTTTTTGTAAAATCGGGATCGCTAAACATAGATTAAACATTTTAACGGATTTGAAATCTGCGGAACATTTCCCACCAGATCGATACCTTAAATGTGATTTTCTTTAAAGAAATAATTAATTATTAAAAAAAAATAATTAAATAGTCAAATGGTAAATAATTGAATAATAAATCAATTTTTGGTATTGATCTGGTGTAGAATTTTACGCTGATTTTATATCCGTTGAAATTTTCACTCTATCTTCAACGATCACGAAGTTAGAAACTTGGACTAGTGAATAAAAAAGCCCCTTTGTTTTGTTTCTCGAATGAAAGAATATACGACATCCGTCGATATTGCCCACTCTCCGCCGTTTTCTCTCAGTGTCGTTGACACCTCTGGTTTATGTTAAGACGGCCGCCTAGTTATGCTCGCTGCATCATGACGTAGCATGGCTGCTAGATAAAATCACATGGGTTGTTTTTGTCGTTTGAATTAGAGCGTTTTATTTTGTACTTTAATATATTAGCCAGAACAAAAGATTTATGTTGTGAACGGTTATCTTGTGGTGGAGGTTGTAGTACTCTAGTATGAAACCAAGTTGCAAATTATTTTCTACTATTTATTACAGTTTAATATGAATTTTTCGACATTTAAAGAGTTTAATAATTTTGTTTCTTTCTTTTTAAAGTAGTAATTTCAAGTTTCCTGCCTTGAAATTCTCTTAGAAAATTCGAAGGTGTCTGATTAGCGAAATTCAGTTGCATATTATCCGAAATAGTCAAGACGTATTAAAATATTGCATACATAACAGTGCAAGACATGCGTTAAAATATTTTAAACCTAACGAGATCAATATTTGTCAGTGTTTAAAAATATGTTAATACTTTAAAACTTTCCATCATATTGAAGTAGTCTGTTAGAATGTTGCAATATGTTTTCAACACCAAGATTTTAAAATCTTTCTCTCTCAGAACCTTAAAACTTTTCATAAAAGTGAAATATTGCAACTGCAACAACAATTTTAATGCTGTCAGTATTCAAAATGTTTTACGCAAGGAGCTTTTCGTAATGCAGAAGTTCCGAAATTACTTCTAAAACAATGTTTTCAATGTGTAATTTTAAAGTATGTTAAAAATTTTCCCTGTCTACATATCTGAATAATATATGAATTAACCAGAAGATTTAAAATGTTATATGTCTGTATATATGCGTTTGCAGCGATCTAATCTTGTTTGACGGCGTTCATTATTTATTAACATTCCCAAATTCTTTATTTGCATTTAAAGAAAGGCCAGTTATATATGAACAAATATTAGTCCTTAGATTTTTATATTGTTATTATTTTAAAATCCAAAAGTGTTTCACTGCAGCAGTTTTCTCTTTTTCTCAGTATTTCCTTTAAATTGTCTAAATAGTTTTTGATTTATTTTGTTATTATTAGCTGTTAATGTAGTGCAGCTCTGGTGAGAAGGCAAGTGACCTGTTACGAGTCCACTTGTAGAGAGGTATAATTTTGCTAGATGAAAGGTTGCCATTTGACTGCACCATAGGAATTTATTTGTATCGCAAAATAGAAATCAATGCTTTAACCTAATCTAAGAAGACTCATATGAAATCACGTGACGTGCTTACTTGCCAGAGTCCGAATGAATTGAGTAGAATTTAGTCTTTATAATTTCACCCAATTAGAATTGAAATAATTCATATTATAACATGGGAATTTTTTGTCTTAAGATCAGCCTGAGCAACTAGCTCAATGACTTATTTTATATGCAATGCACTTCAAATTGATTTTTGTGTTTTGTTATAGAGATTGTTAGCTTGTTCGTAAAACTACCATGTAGTAAGTATATTTCATTCCACTAAAGATCTGAACAACTAATATCGTTCTATATTCATTTTGCACAATATTTAAACTTTTTATCTGATTTTATGGCATAAAAGTATTATGAAATAAAGTTTTATTATTGCATAAAAAACATCTGAATTATTTTACTCCTGTGTTTATGAAACAAGTCTGTGTAATAGCATACAATATATATCAAGGATAGTTGATCTTCAGCATATATATCCTGGCCCAGCAGAAAATAAAATACTGTTTGCGTGAAATGATTATTCAACAGAAGGAATCATATGTGTAGTTTGATATAAATAGCTAACTAAATTTAAATTGGTTGAGATTTGCAGCTTTAAAGCGTAATAATTTTCAGATATGTCATTAAACTTGGAGAGGGATAACTCTAGTATACAATTTATGTTTAGACCTCCAGACCAGGAGTTTTCAATACTTCCTATTAAGTGCAATATGCTTCATTTTGAAAACTTTGTTACTCTTAATGAGTCCCAAATGGTCATAGAAAATCAGTTTCAGTTTTTAAAACAATTGGTAGATATTACTATTCATGCATTATAAAATGTAACTTGCAATTGAGAGACTCTGGAACAATATTTAAGAAAATAAAAAAATAAAAATTTTATGTACTGTAGTTGAGGTTTACTAAATTAGTTGGTAGATAATCGCCTAACACATGTAGTTTATCACTGATTGTGAGCTTATTACAGTTCTAAGTTGATCTTTAAAAATTGATTCACAGCTGTGCTGTTCTGTCGAATGTTTTTGCTTCCGCGTAAAATTTTGTAAGTATAGAATGTGTAAAATTCTTTAAATTTATAGCTATAGTTATTTGTCCTTGCCATAAACTAATTCCCTACTAGTTTTTTTAATATTCTCCAAGTCTAAGAGCAGAAAGAAGTTATATTGATATCTCCTTTAATTTCAAGGAAGATCGGGAAATGTTGCTAGAGTCATTTTATCTGAAATTTATAAATGAAAAATTCGGAAGTTGCATTCATTCCTCTAGTTGTTGATCAATTGTACCTCAATGCATGATGAAGACTTGGTGTTGCATCTTAAATACAGATTAGAAATCAGTTCGATAAATTTTATAAATGTCTTTAGAGTGCTTTGTTTTAAAGTCTAGAATTCAACCTTCTCTATTTATATTACAAATTATGTGTTTTATGTCTACAAAATTGAAAGAAAGTGTGAAATGTGATTTAAAAATACATGTGTGTTTTGAAATTTGAGATTTAGTTACTGGAGTTTAAATGAGATGCTGACAGGAAAAAAAATTAATTTTTTTTAAAAGTTATATGTTGGTACAGCTATTGTTGAAAATATTAATTAATCACAAAAAAACTCACTGAAACTGTAAATTACAACAAAAAAAATCCTAATTTCTAGACCAAAGCAGATATGTAATTTATTGAAATGATTATTATCCTCTAAACTTTAAAGGATGGAAATCATTTTCAAAATGAACTTTTAAATATCCTGCAACTTTCCTTAAGAGTCTCAAAACAGTTGACTAAATGGTGAAAGAAAAACTGAAATTGCTTTCAAATATTCTGACTAAAAAATCAAAATATTTTTTCATATGTTTTCTTCTTATTTAGAAAAATAATTTATAATTAAAAAATATTAAATACTTTTAAAATTTCATTTCCGGTTTTTTTTACCTGTTTCTAATTATGCATCTAATTTATTCTATATTTAGTTTTTATTTAAGTTAGTTTTGCAATGTGTATTTATTAACTATTTATTGGCAAACCAGTTCCACAATGAACTTAAGTAGATTCAAAGTAATGCATGTAATTTTCAATCCTTTTTTTTTTAACTTTATCTGTTCTAATTATATAACTCCTTTGTATATAGCATTGAAACCATCGTTAATAAAGTTAGTGACAAGGATTTATTTAGCCTTATTTTATAAAAAATATGTCTGATTTTTTTTTTATTCTGCAAATTATAATTTTTTATACCAGAAGTATACCAATTCACTTCAAACTTCTGAATTTCAATTATTAATGTTTCTCTTTCATAGAACCAGTAATTGCTTAGCTTGTACCAAATTTTATTTAAACATCTATATGTATGCTATGATCCAAATATAGGTTTTCCAAACTATGAATTATTTTATATAAACAGGATTCTAAAATTTTATGTTGGAAGAGACATGTTTCAAACATAGTGCATAGAATTCTAACTACTTTTGAAAACTAAATTATCTCACTAATTAACTTCATCTCCATTGTAATGTGTTTTTGAAATTGAATTTACGGGTTTTATGTGTAATTATAAAATTGCTTTAATTTTATATAAGTCAAATGAAATGTATTTGTTAGAAGTTTTTTACTTGGAAACCTCATAATTATGGTCCATAAGTGATTCAGATTGTTCAAGATATAATTTTTGTATAATTACTTATTCAGCCAATTGAAATAAAAAGCATCACATGTATTTCTATTTAACATATCTATATTAACAGAAGTAAAATTAGTTAATCATTGCCCCATGCATTCATTGCAATTGATTTTGAGTTTTGTTCCTAAAAAAAACACCCTGTACTTCATTCTGTTGAAATTATTGTCTTTCCACTCATCTAAACAGTCCCATCAAATATGGATTAATTTAAAAGTTTCATTTGGGAATGTGTGCTTGGGAGTCTTTTAGGCTCATACCAAAACCGTTAAAAAAAGGCTTTGAAAGATTCAAATATTAATAGCTAGATTACACAAAGGTTTGCACAGTTAAAAAATTGTTTGGTGTGATGCATAATGAGTATAATGTAATGTCCATGAATATTAATTTTCCAAACTTGAATTTATTTGCGTTAGTTGCAATTTGTGTCTCAAAACATGTAAAATTGTTGAATAGTTAGTATTTATTTAGCATTCCTTTACCTTAGCTACTTATGTATCAAATATTTTTTCTCTTGAATTTGTTACTTTAAGCGATGCATTATTTTCTTAAGATGAGCATTTTGTATATTTAAATGCAATATTTGTTCTAGCATTTGTTATGTATATAGTGTATTTTTTAAAGGAAATTCTTATATCAATATTTGTTTGCTTCTGAAATATTTTTGAGATCTTATTATATGTATCTAATGTAATATAATATGTGACTTTTTAGAATGAATAAATATTCCAAGTATATTTAATTTTGTTTAATAGTGTTCTTTGGGTATAAAATTCAATAAATTACCTAAACTTATGTGAGATCTGAAAAAATTTGAAAACAATGTTAGGAAACATTCTGTAAAAATTGGAAGTCTAAAACTTAGTGAAAATTGTTGATGTGCTTCTGGAATCTTTAAGCTTATTAAAACAAAACTTGATTCATGTATTTGTAGAAATATTTTGAAAACTGGAAACTAACAACATTTTTGAGTTGGCTCAAAACTAGCTCACTGCATCAATGTATGCTCATTTATTAATCACAAGAATCCCACTAGCCTTGAGAGTCCTGATTATTCATTTAAGAACCCTTAAACCTAAGTATTTTCAATACGCATTCACACGCTAAGATTAGTAATACTTGTAAAGGTGTAGCTTAAGCAAAAATTAGTTACTTGCCAACTTTTACGGATTTCAACTAGATTTTAGATTTACGGATGGGTGTCTTTTGTACAGATTTTTAATAATTTGATTGTTCGATCAAAATATTAAATTTAAGAACCCTTAAACCTTAGTATTTACAGAGTCCTTCAAATATCTTAACATACCTTAGTTTTTTCAAAACGCATTCACACGCTAAGATTAATAAAACTTGTAAAGGTGTAGCTTAAGCAAAAATTAGCGTTTTGACGTGAATCTTTAAATTTGGAACTGTAATGAGCGACATGCAGGAAAAGTCTAGCGTTACAACTGTTGTCAATTGATTTCGGAACTAAAAGCATCCAGAAGATAAATATAGCGTTGTGTTGGCAAAGGATGTATTTACCTGACATGACCTGGGCATGCTTGCCAACTTTTACGGATTTCAACAAAATTTTAGATTTTGGGATGGATGTCTTTTGTCCAGATTATTAATATTTCGATCGAGCAATCGAAATATTATATTCTCTGCAACCATCCACTAA
Organism: Metellina segmentata; assembly: GCA_947359465.1. Taxonomy (NCBI): domain Eukaryota; kingdom Metazoa; phylum Arthropoda; class Arachnida; order Araneae; family Tetragnathidae; genus Metellina; species Metellina segmentata. The sequence goes on from OX375880.1 coordinate 44,505,537, forward strand.
AATGTTCGACCGGACTTGAAGAGTTGAAAGACAAAAAAATGGACGAGTTGGAAAATACGTTTTGTTGTCTTCAGATGGAAGATTTATCTGATAATAATAGGACATAAACTGTTTGAAGTACTTAAAATAAGAGGGGCTGATGTGGTTATCTAAAATTCACTAGATAGGTCAAAATTATTCTTTCTATTCTGCTCATCCCCCATTCGAATGCAAAGTGTGAAAGAATCTGCAACCTCGTTAGAAATAACCGAACTGAATACCGGTCTCTCATTTCTAAGAAAACGATGTTTTGGGCAGAAATTCAGTGCACCATTACTAAAGAAGACCTAAAAAAATATTACAACTACCTCTGCAATCAAAAAACTGTTGACAAAAAAAAGGACTTCAATCCATGTTGTCTTGTAATGTAACAATTACCTCTATCTTTTCATTGCATTATAATTTTGCTTAAGCACAATTATTTTTTTATAATGAAAATTAAAATGACCTTTTATGTGAAAATGCAAATATTTTATTTCAGGTACTAGTAATTAATGTTTAAAATTTTTTGTGTTGCTTGATTTTTTTCTATTATTAAAATGAGAGTAATGAATAATGAGCTTGGCTCTCATTAAATGAGATTTTTATGCATATCTGGAAATTAAAAGTCCTAAAAAGTTTCATAATTTAATAATAAAGTCAGTTAATATCGGATATTTTAACATTGTAAGTATATAGTTTTATTTTTATCTGTATTGTATAACCAATATCTTTGTAGTTTCATTTTGAAAAATGTTTCTGAACATACTTTTAAATCAGCATTAAAATATATCAAAGCTTTGGTGTTCATCATAATCATTCAAATATTTCTTGTAAGCGTTCATATCTTATGTACCACCGAATAAAGAGTTTGTTTCAATCTGTTACGCGTATTTTTATTTTCTGTCATGATTTATTTGCAGGGTTGGTCGATTTATATCTCCTTTACATAAATGATTAAATCAATAATACTTTTTTCACGCTTAAGTTTTTATGTGATGACAAGACGGTACATTTAGTTTTTTAGAAATTTATTTAATATAGATTTGTAATATATTTTGATCGGTTTATGTAATTTTGTATTTGCAAGTTAACATTTACACTTAAACGGACAGAGTCAGTACCACCATAAAAGTAATATATAAGCTTATTACACCAGTAGAATCTAATAATTTATGAATTACACAACTTTTTACTCTGCACTTTCAATTTTCATTTTCATTTTTTGATTCGTCTAAACATTTTAAGTGTAGAGGAGATGGACAATTTTGTTGACATTTTATACTCATGCCATCTCAAATCAACAAATGTAATTTAAATTATATTTATCCAAACAGTAATTTGATAGTTTTGTATTAGTAAATAATGTATAAAATATTAAAAGTTTGTAGAGAATTGATTTAAAAAAAACCCAAATATGATTTGAACCCAAATAGATTCACCATGTTTGTGATGATATATATTTAGTTTTTAATATTAACGCCCTTAATAATTATATTTCATTCATTCATTTAATTTTTCTCTAACTGCAGTGTTTTTTCGCTTAAATCAAAAGAAACGAGGCAAATTTTAAATTTGGTTATATGTTATCAACCAAACACTTGCTTCAGATGCATTCCATAAATGCTTTAGATATTCACGTTTCGATGGTTAATAATCTTGGTTTTTGCAAGAAATATAATCACTTAAAATGTACCGACTCCGTAAAAAACACGTTATAGAATGCACCTGAATGATTAACCTTACGGAAAACAAAGATTAAGTTTAATCAACTATATTTTATTCTTTCCAAAATCAGCGAGAATCGTAGGATACGTTTCATACTGGCTGGAAAGCCTAACTGTCGTGACGTCATTCCTCCCGTTGTGAGGCTTTCTTATCTATATGAGGTGTTGCTTGAGCCTCAGTAAAAGTTTCTGTCCAGTGTGCATTCAAAAGGTTTATCTGTGGGAAATGTAAACTTAAAAGGTGGTTAATTTTTCTTTAGCTAGCAAAGTGAACCTGAATTAACCGTCTTAGTGGTTGTCTCAACAAGGTAACTCGGCATTAGTAAAGCTGACAAGATCTTGATGAATGAGTTATCTGACCATTTGAAGAAAATGGAACAGATCTCGTTAATAATATCTTGGCGAGATATCTCAACTCCAGCGAAATGGATCGAATCTCGGTGGACGAGATATCTCGTCGAAACCACACTTGAAGGGTTGAGCTGTGATTTGAAAATGAATACATTAATCTCGAAAGAGACACAAGTCGGTTCAGGGTTGACAGTTGTTTTTATTAGGTCTTGAAACAATCGCGATAAATTTTCTGCCCAACCCAAATGAAAGAAGCTTGAACCCGAACGATATATCCGTCTTTCTGAAACCCCACATCCTGCCCCCTCATGTCCGGCAGGAATTTTGACTTATTTACAGAGAGGAGGTTGGGCACGAACACAAGGGTGCAGCTGCGGACCTCTTCTGGCCGGATATCCGTAGTCACTTGACAGGTGTTAATGGGCTTGCTCTCGGCTTCCCTGGAAGAGAACAAAAATATGCACATGAGTTACACAATTATGGACGAAATAGTTTCAATTATTCATTCCTGTGTGTGCGCTGTCTTTAAAAAAAATCGCCTAGAACATTCTAAAATCCTTAAAACACGTGGAAAATATCAAAATTGATTTAGTCCTTGAATTGTTCCTAGACCATTTTAACCCCTTAGGTACACATTTATTAAAAAAAGTAGCTCGGATTATCGTTTGCACATTAGTTAGTGTTACATTTTTGTATTATCGTTTGCACACTAGTTACTGCCATATTTTCGTACATTTTCGTTTGATAAGAAGGGCAACACTATGATAGAGATCGCTGAGCTTCTGATCTCTTGGTTCATTCCAAAACGAGAATATTTGATAACGCAGCCGTGTAAATACTTCTATATACATAGTCAGATTAAATGAAGTATATTTTGTAGAGAACGATTGAATAATTTGATTCAAGGAGAGTCTTGTAACACCAATCACTCTTGCCATGAACAAGAATGTACGTGTTTAATTGTGTCCTAATTTGAATGACGAATTAGACTCGTCATCCGTATCTTAGGCAAAACAAGTGCATGGCGAGTCTCGGTTGTCAAATGTACCCAAGTGGTTAATTGCCTGCAATCCAACTTGTCCAACTGGGGGAAAAAGTAATAAAACTAATAATTCGTTCCAAATTTGCTTAGTTTGGGGAGAAAAAAATCCAATGATTGATCTCTCGCCAGAAAAAGCTTCACTAAGTAAAAATTAGTTTCCTTCACTGGGGTTGTGTTATTACACTTCAGGGTTTAACTATGATAGTCTTCAAATAAAAGTTTGCTGTTCAGTCTAAACTATGTGATCGTTGAAATAAATTGATGCCTTACTTCGATCATACTTCGCTGCATCTTCACAGGATTCGTATGGAAAAAGTTGGATCTTTGTGATGGTTGACTGAGATGGTAAATTATAGACTGGGTATATAATACAGGAATGGTCTAGAAGATTGAACCAGCTTGAACCCGAACGGTACACCCGTCTTTCTGAAACCCCACAGCGTGCCCCCTCATGTCCGGCAGGAATTTTGACTTATTTACAGAGAGGAGGTTGGGCACGAACACAAGGGTGCAGCTGCGGACCTCATCTGACGGATACCCGTCGTCACGTGACAGGTGTTAAAGGGTTAGCTCTTGGTTTCACTGGAAGAGAACAAAAATATGCACATGAGTTACACTATTTTGGACGAAATAGTTTCAACTATTCATTCCTCCGTTGTCTTTTTTAAAGATCTTGTTAGGACATGGTCAAAATCTTTAAACGCGTGGATAATATCAAAATGTTTTTAGTCCTTGAATTAAACACATATCATTTAAAAAAAACTTTTGTCTTTTTAATGGTTCTTTGCGATAGTAAATTAATGGCTAAGTAACACACAGGAATGGTCTAGAAGAAACTTTTGAAATTAAAATAAATGTGTATAGGAAAGGTAGGTAATTGAATTTACGTTGCATTGGATCAAGACAACGTGTTATTGGCTACGGTCTGGGATGAGTTCAAAGTGAAAGATGCTAAGGACACCTCTTCATTTGAAACCACAGTTACATGACGGGGTGTTTTTAAGGACAAAGACGAGGCCAAAGCTTGAGCTGGCACCCCCGTCAACGTGAGGACATTTTAGGCCAAGACAGATAAACGCACCACCTCCCGACGGACTTTGAATCGAGTTTTGGATTCGGTGTGTAGAACAGAAAAATTATGGATACAAAATTACGGACGCAATCAAATAGCAGGGCCGTTCCCAGACATACCAACTGCTTCTGATTCTCCGTAGTATCTACGGAAGAGAATCGGGTACTATGGATTAGGGAATCGATAATTTTTCTACGGAAAAAAATCAATTTTATTTATTTTTCACTACACATCAATTAATATTTCTGTATTTTTTTCTTCTTCTTCTTATTCTTTTGGTAAGAGGGTAGGGGGAATGGGAGAGAGTTCTTAAATTTAATTATTCGATGTTTTTTTATACATAATTCTTTCATAAACAATTATTCTTTTCTATACAGGGTGTTTCAAATCTTAGCTGCAAAAATTTAAGGGGTGATAGAAAACATCTAAACCAGCAATTTTTATCATACAATCTAAGGGCGGAGAGCAAGCGATGAACCGCTAGACGGCGCTGTAATGGAAATCATAAAGCGCGAGTTTTCTTACACATCGTCATTTCTACCGTGGATTTCAGAAGACATGACGACGCACAGTAATCAGGAGAAGGCGGACATTTTATGTATGGTCTTGTGAATGTAAATGGTCTGGAAACTGAAAGACTATACAGGCAGCGTTTACCGTGAAAAAACACGTGCCAGACGAAAAATGTTCCAGCGATGGCATCGGTGCCTGTGCGAAACGGGATCCTTTGCCAAAATTTGTAGACATTCTGCAAAGAGTGGTGTATTAGATGGCGAAAGGTTTCCCGTGCCGTAAATGTGCCCCACTCGATTGTTTGGCGAGTACTACGGGACGAAGGATAACACAGAAAGTGCAATTCTTGATACCTGCAGATAATGCGCCACGTGTCGAGTTTGCATGTAGGCAAGAGCTAGCAGCGCAGTATGTGGTATTCACGAATGAATGCACCTTTACTCATGAAGACATTTCTAATACGCACAACTTTCATGTGTGGGCATCTAACAATCCGAACGACACACGCCGTCATACGTGTTACAAGCGTTTCAGCGTAAATGTTGAGGCTGGAATTGTGTGTGACCATTTGTTCGGCCCATATCTTCTGCCATTATGACTGGACGCCAGAGCATACCTCACATTTTTACAGTAGGTATTGCCAGACTCACTTCAATCTGCTGCGGCCAACTTACAAGAACGTATATGGTTCCAGCATGACGGAGCACCACCCATTTCTGCTTGGATATGCGGAGCGCTTTAAACGCTAATTTCACAGGGCGATGGATTGGTAGGGGTAGGCTCACACCTTGGGCGGCACGCCTACCCGATCTCTCCTGTCTGGACTTTTTCCTGTGGGGCCATTTGAAAAGTCTTGTCTATGAAAGGCCTATGGACTACAACGACGACCTAGTTACCAGGATTACTGTTGCTGCCGGTTCCGTCCGAGAAATTCCGTTTGTGTTTGAAAAAGTGCGTCACTTGCTACTTCGCATGTGTGTGTAAAGCCTACATTACAGCAGGTGGCTGCTCTTTTGAGCAGTTTCGGTAATTTGCCACACATGCTGTCAATAAAATTATTTAGTACCTCTTCTATCCGTATGGTGTTTCGTACTTTCACGTGACTGTCACGGCGGATACATGTTCACTGCTTGCCCTCCACCCATGTATTGTATGGTAAAAATTGCTTGTTTAGATGTTTTCTATCACCCCTTATATTTTCGCCCATGAGTTTCGAAACAACCTGTATATACGTTTTCATGTATGATATACCTAACTATTTATAAATAATATAATGTGCTGCGGATATGTTTCAAATTTGTAATTAAATATTTGAATTAATGATATATGCGTGTTAATGAAGTCGATTTTTTAAATTTTTACTTGACAACTGAAAAATTCTTAACACAACGGATTTTTTTCTTTTGGTCATACTCAAAACTTCCATCGCATGTTGGCATCTCTGCGTCCCTAAGTGATGCTGGCCATACGCGCCTGCTCGTTGTCAGGTAACTATGAACTGGTAACTTCGAGCTGTTCGTTGGCTCTGTTTGATGGTAGGTAGGTATTTTAGATTACGTCGCATTGGAGCAACAGCACGAGCTATTGGCGACAGTCTGGGTACAAACCGAAAGATCGGGGAACAGCACGTTTTTTTAACTATGGTCAGATGACGTAATCATGCCTGAACAGGCACCCCACTCTCCAAATTTCCACTCAACGCCGACGTGATGATGCCACAACAGTTTTAACGTGCACCATTCCTCTTTGTACACGGTTGTCTTTGATTTGATTCGAACTCGCCGATTGCTAATCCAATTGGGCTACCGTGGCATTTGCCATGCTTGTTAGACTACTAAACTTGCGAAACTTTTTACATCACAAGTTACATCTAACTACTAATAAATATGTATGTATTAGGTATTACATGTATGGAAAGAAAGATTTGTATCATGAGATGCCACTGACACATTGAAAGCAATATTTAGTCTAAATCAGCTTGATTATAAATTGAATGAAAGTATTTTAAATCCTTACCGGAATGGTTGAAGATTGGAGGTCTTAAACCTCAGGTCTGAAGTGGAATTACTTTTCAAATATTATTTCAAATGATTTGGAGGAGTGTTTATTTGATGGCTATTGTAGGCTCTTTTCTGTACTCAAAAAATATGGCAGCTATTGTTCCGGTTCGATGCTCAAGCTCAGTTTAAAAAAAGAATAAAGAATAAGTCACATAGAATATTAAGGGCACCAAAATGTGTTACTCAGAAGTTTGAATATGAATATTATTTTACATTATCATTGACGTATAGACTTTCCCGTTCATATCAAGATGCAAAAGAGTGTCCACGAAAAGAATACGTAAAATATTAGGGAATCGACAATGTGTTACATAAATGTTAGCATTACTGATATTGACAAGAAACCACTACTGTCGATGTTCGTTTTTATCAAAAGTGATGAAAGCTCGTAAAATATAAAGTTCATTAAATGGAATTATGAAAATATTCCGAAAATAAGTATGCTCTCTCTTATGTAATGGGCCTCGTTAGCTCAATTGAAAGAGTAGAGCTATAGCGTTGTGGGAAAATTTTCCAAGGGACACCAATTTATTCTTTCAGGTGGAAGTGAGCAGTAAAATCTGTCCAAGGAAAGGATCAGCCTAATATTTTAAAAGGATCTGATCTAAGGAAAGGACCAATGAAATCCTCCCAAAGGATCATATTTCAAGGTAAGAAGAAATAGAATATTTCCAAGGGAATATATTCTTATCTTAAGAAATGACTAATAAAATCTTCCCAAATGTTTCTATTCTAAAGAAAAGAGCTTCAGAATATTTCAAAAAGATTGTATTTAAAATAAAGGACCAATTAAATACATAAGGAAATGACCAAGCAGCACTGCACCATTGGCAGAGGATTAATTGAAAAATTTGTCTCACTATATATAACTTATTCATTGTAAAGAAAATGTAAGCTATAAATTATGGTAAATAGATAAATTTAGCTCGATTGTGTTCGAAAAATCACAAGTTCCATTTCTGGCGCTCAAAAGATTCCAGCGAAGGAAAGCAAATCAAATAAAAAAAATTTGTGGCTGTTATTGTTTAGTTCTTTTTTTAGTAAATTCGGGATCATTAAAGATTGATTGAAAATCTGCGTATAATTTTACACCCGAAAGATACTTTATACGTTTGATTTTCTTTTAATAAATAATTTTTCAGTAAAATATTTATATTTTCGCAAGAGAATGTGACGTCACGCCGATTGGATCTTTTCGCAATTCGAATTTGGCAGCATTTGACAATGACGAGACCATCGCGGTGTTACCCGTGGTGTTGGTTTGCGAAGTATGCACTACATGGGATCATACATACTTCTTTTGCACTACATGGGTTCATACATACTTCTTATGCACTACATGGGATGAAACGTTTATTTTTGTGCCTCCTATATTAGTGTAGTAATGTAGCTGCGGCTTACACCAGTTTGGCTGAGGCAGCCGTGTTTCGAAAATCTGGAATGGCTGTCATTTTTGTGTTTTGATTATTCTAGAAAAGATCTTGCACAATGTGCACTCACCTCAAAGCATAGTTGTAGAAACTTCTCATATACGCCGCCGTGTAGTTTATGTTGATTAGATATTCCTGTATATCTGGTAATTCAACGATGTTACCTGAAAAAGTATAAATGAGTACGTTTAGTAGAGGCGCCTGTTTGAAAACAATAAAGTTTTGTCTCTTTTGAGCGAGCCCGGGTTTCGACCTCGACATTTGACCCTGCTCTAAAATTTCTTCTTCTCCTACCTAGGATCTTTCCCTTTGGGTTTGATCGAGGACCGTCGCCAATAGCCCGTTGTGTTGCTCTTTTGTGACGTAGAGATGAATTAACATTACGTATTGGTTGGTAGGTATTTAATTGACGTCGCACTGGAACACCACAACAGGGTGTTGGTGACGGTATGGGAGGAAACCCAATGGGGAAGATTCGAGGACAGCACCACGTAAATTTGAACCAATGTCACACCTGAGCTGAAACATTACTCTCCCAAACCTTCAAACAACGAAAACGTGAGAACATTTGAGGACACGGTGGATTTAAAGTGCACCCGCCCCTCCTAGTTACGCGAGGGTCGTTGGTTGGATTCAAGTTCACAACCCTACGGTTGCTGATCCGTTAGGCCGCGTATACATTTGAGAGCCTAACCGTTTTCGATCCTCTAGTTGTCATGATTAGGACGGGGTTTTGTGCACCACACATGCGGATCGTGAACCGCTTGTGGCTATCCGCGTCCTGTCGGTTTTTCGACGAACACAAAGACGTTCTCGGTTCATATTTGGACGGCGTCGTGAGTAGTTCGTTGTTTTTATTTATGTTTGCGAACCTCCAGGCTCCATCGTCATCAAGGGTAGCTGCTGACAAATGAGGGCCTGGTGGTTCGCGGTAGGTTCCTCCCTTTCCCATGGATCGCTGGAAACTGGTTGTGGAAATAATTTCAACGAACGGTTCACGAGCGGCTTCCAAATGTATACGCACCTTTACTCTTCCAACGTACTGTGGCACCATTACCTGTTGTATCGTCTAAGTTAGAGACTGTTTCTTCTATTTAATTTCATTTTAATATTTATTGAATAACGCCCAATTATATAACTTTCCTCAATTTTGATGTTATCTTTATCTTGAATTGAAATTCTGTTTTGGAAGAACATTCAGTGGAAAGGGGAGGTGTTAGTTTTCAAAGGTTCATGTTACTCAGAGCAGCCGGTGTTTTGTCAGATATAGTTTTAAATAAATGCCTTGTTTGTTTTTGATGTTTTTTGGGCGAACACAAAGATGTTCTCGGTTCTCTGTTGTTTTTTGGTCCATTTAAAAAAATTGTAAAACAGTTGGATTAACGCAGAATCAATGGCGGAAAATACTTTCTGTTTTGCTTTACATTTTGTTCTCCTATATATATTACGTTTGGTGAAATTGGTTTAAGAAACGTATTTAATTTAACGTAATTAAACGTAAACGTAAACGGCGAATGGATAACGTATTCACCATCAATATTTTGAAATGAGGTATGAAATGCAAGAAATTAAAATGCAATTAAGAAAGTTAAGCACACATGTGTTACGTGCGGGTCTGGCTAGTTGACTAATAAATGCTTACTATTTAACACTAAGCCCTTGAAAACGTAATTTTTCCTCAAAACTGAATCAAATCCTCATTGACATCTATTTTTGTCAGAAACTTGAAAGTATTTTTTGTTTAAAAGAAATTAATGCAATAGTATTTAACGTATTTTTTTGTTTGAAGGTACTCGATGAAATAGCTATAGAAATCAATGCTGGTTTCGTCTACCATATATTTGAACACTTGATCTGAAATAAAGAAAAACAGCTGTAGATTAGTTCCTCGTTGCAACAGTGATCGCTTTTACTAAACAGTCTTTACTACCAAAGACCAAGTCCCTTTTCAAATAAATGTTAACCCTCCCAAATTTGCACGTAGTGTAATGTGTTGCTATTTTACTACAATATTTTAAAGACTAAGCAATCACATATTTCTTTAGAATCCATGGATTCTATTAACCTTGAGAAAAATATTATATTAGTCCTTTCCTCAGAAAATAATTCTTTGGATCGATTGTATTGGTCCTTTCCATGGAATAGAATTTTTAAGAAAGATTCAGTCGGCCCGTTCTGCAATAGAATACGGTGGGAAAATTATATTGATCAAGAAGGTCACAATTCCTTAGAAGTCATGCAGAGAAGACCGCAGATTGCAATGTAGGGCTATTCGTGTGAGCGTTTCAGAGGATTAAGAAGATACTTTTAAATTTCCCCGATTTACAGTGAGAACTTCACACATTTTACGAAACAAAATAAAAAAAGAGCAGGCTTAATTTTGGTTGGACTTAGTTTTATGGCGGAAGGGTATGGTACCCTTTTGAAAAATGGCAATCTGTCGCAATTCCATAGTGCTGGACGAGCTCTTGGCTAGTGTAATTTTTTATTGCTTGGAGAGAGGATTGAGTAAGTGGTGGTATTCGAAAGTTTCCAATCTGTGCTACACATTATCAGGCCTTTAATGAATAAATAAATCCTTCAATATTGATATAAAAACTGAATTTTAATCGTACAAACTATAAATTCATTTTTGACTATATAAACCAAGCAATTGTTGAAACTCCCCATGCCTCCTTCATTCATTCCACAATACAATATCAGTCTCAAGTATTCGCATCGAAACTACGGTTTGTGTCCACGACGTTACCTAACAATTCTTTCAGTTTAATGAAAGACGTTGTGTATCAATCGGTTCGTTCGATGCTGCTTGCTGGGTCAAAAATACATTCAAAGATCTTTTGCGATATATTGTTACCTACCGATGTCAGGGATACATGTCGGACCGTAAACATCCCAGTTTATCCACATCTTGTCTTCGATCTGCTTGGTAAATGAGTAGACCCCTACGAGTTGCTTGTGGTGTCTTTTTATTTTGCAGGACACTTTCTGGAAAGAAAGGAAACGCGTCAGATATATCAGTTAATGTGCATATCGTCGATATTATTTCAAAGACCCTAAAGGTTAGGGTAAAGGCTTTTCCGTTGTGGAATAAATAATTATAATGATTAAATACTAATAAATTATAGGTGCCAATTTGGGGCATTCTTTGCTTATTTCTTGTTGCTATACAGGGTGTTCGTAAACAGTTTAGAAAAAATTGAAGGGGTCATACTACAAGTCAAGACGACCCATATTTACAATGGAATCTACTGTCGCAATCCACTGAGAGTTTCAAAAAAGTGAAACTTAGAAACACGTCCAACCATCTCAAGTCCTCACTTCTGACGCCAATTCTGCTCTGCAAGAGAAGCAGTGCTTCTCCATAATATCACAGTAAATACGGTGGATAAGACATGGTCTGCCTGTAACTTGGCCTCCGCGCTCACCGGACCTAAATCCGCTGGAATTCCTGTAGGGCCACGTGGAATCATTGGTGTACGAGACAACTGCACAATCTGTGAAAGATTTTGTCGCCAGAATCCTTGTTACAGCAGCCAAGATGAATACGACACCAGGAATCTACTTGAGGGTGCGCCAATTTTTCCTTTGCAGGTGTTCAGTGAAACCCAAGGACGTCGCTTTGATCATCTCATTAGAGTCTTTCGCTGATCAGCGCTAGCTTGTGCAACTTACGATTTCGTTACATCTCTTTTTTTACTGTTTAAACTTCAACGGAGATAATTTACTTTACGCTTTTGTCTGAGTGGATTGAGACCATATGTTCCACTGTATTTATTGGTCGTTTTGATAAGTACTGTACCCCTTCAATTTTTCTGAACAGTTCTTGAACACCCTCTATATACCAGATTTGTTTTTTGGCGATATATTAGCTAATTCCTTTGTTAGTGCAGTGGATATCTTTTTTTCGGATTTGCCAAGAGATGCCATTTCTTTGAGAAAAAATATTGTTCACAAAGACAAATTGTGTTCGAATTACGACCTAATGAAATTAAAACATCGAAACCGAAATGGTTGTGTAGCCTTCGTTCATGCCGGGAAGGAAAACATTATACTCAAACTGCTGAGCGTCTTTTGAGTGGTGCAAAATGGCGCAATAAACCCCACAGAGGCACTTCCACCAACATTTAGAGTCTTATTCCAATTGAATTTATGTGGCGTCGGCTATATACTAGACAGGTAAGGTAAGGTAATTTTATATAACGTCGTACTAGAGCGACACAAAAAGCTGTTGACGACGATCCGAGACCAATCCTCTAATGGAAAGAGCCGAGGACACCACGTCATTTTGAACCACTGTCACATGATGAGTCAACACCTGAGCTGGCACCCCACTCTCCAAATTGTCACATCAACCCAACTTGAGGACTTTTGGTCACGACAGATTTAAGGTGCAACAGTATCCTCTACATCTTACGATTGCAAATATTCATGCACTGAACCGGATTCGATGCAGGAATCTTTGGATTAAGATGCTAACTAACACCTTTACCATATAGTTGAGTATGGAAATTTAAGGATGCAAACGAAACTAGAGCCTAATACAAACAAATTGGCAGCACAATTCCACGGTAATCCGGATGGAAGATTAACGGATTAGCATCCGGAAGATTACGGGTTCGAATCCGACCAAAGACTGGCGTGTACTAAGGGGCCGGTGCGAGTGAATCCGTTGTGACCACAAATATCCTCACGTTGGCGTGGTGGGGTACCAGCTCGGGTGTAGCCTCGTCATCTGACCGGGGTTTAAAATGGCGTCGTGTTCCTCGAATATTATTCCAGGTCGTCATCAATATAGCCCATTGTTTGCTCTATTTAGACGTTGATACAACTACCTACGTACCTACCCGCGGACTATAAAACAGTTTGAGAAATATGCTCTAATCTGGCAAGATAGTTACCTTCCATGTAGAAGCAAGACGCAGGATGGGTTCGAACTGCAAACCCTCCACCACAGCCTTTGCTGAATGGCTGTTGTTCAGCTTGTAGAGTCTCCATGCGAGCAAGATGAAGTTTTCCACCACTGAGGCTCTGAGCTCTACGGTTGGAGCGCTGAGTACGGTTTCCCGAACCCAGGTTCTTACCTGTTGAATAAGGAAAAAAGTTATTCAAACGGATTCTATTGGTACAAATGCTTGATAAAACAAAACACAACTTAGTAATTCGGTTAATGTTAACAGTACAATAAATTTACCCTTTAGACTACGGGCAGTACAAGTTGAACTATGATCGCGTCACGAAAGAATTTAGTCAATGGCCAGTACATCAATTAAACCTTTAACCTTTAGACTAAATTTGGTACAGCAGTTGTACTATGATCTTGTCATGAAAGAATTTAGTCAACTGCCAGTACATCAGTTGTACCGAGGAAATTATAAGGAACGCGCTACGAAATAATCTAGACTACGATCGTGAAAGCCGTTGCACCTCGAAAGTTATAAGAATCGCAATTGTTATATCTGTAGCCGTTGTCATAAGTTTATAACAACTTTCGATGGAAAATGTCTTGAATTAATACATGGTAGGCAGGCATCGTAATTAACGTCTAACTGGAGCAACACAACGCGTTATTGCCGTCGGTTCCCGATCAATCTCGAAGGTAAAAATCCTACACAACCCCACGTCGTTTTAAATCAGGTCAGAATGCGAGATCACACCTGATATGGCACCGGACTCTCTAAATTTCCACACCTCAAAGCGGAGAACATTTGATGCCACGACAGATTTAACTTGCACTATCTCCCTTTGTACACGATGGTCTTTGGTTGGTTTCGAACTCGCAGCCCGAAAATTAGATACGCAACAGTCTATCTTCATTTAAATTTTATTTGAAGTTCTTAATAACTGAGGGGCCGCGGTTGCCCAGTTCGAAGCAGCAACTGCAATGTTGCGATTTACAAACTTTATTCAACAAGAGACTGCTGGGGCTGGTGCACGTTAAATTTACCGTGGCCTCAAATGTCCACACTTGGGCATGGTGTGAACGTTTGGAGAGTGGGGTGCCTGTTCAAGTGTAACGTCATCTGACCGTGTTCCAAAATGATGAAGTCGTCGAATCATTCAATTTGGTATGGATCCCGGACTGGTACCAATAGATTTTTCTGTTGGTCCAGTACGACATTAAATCAGGTATCTTACCACTTTGGAAAAAATAGTGTCATTCGAAATTATTGTTTCTTTGTTTTCTTTTTCGTTCGTGAACATTAGTTACAGCTTTTAAAAGTTTTTGTACAATAAGTTAAACTCTAAAATTAAATATATATAGTAGTAACTAATATAGTGTAATAATAAATAATAATAATAGTTAAATAATAGCTAAATTGTTCGTGTAAACAAAGTGATACACTTATTAACCTTCCTAATATGGTCGACGAGATATCTCGTTACTAGCAAAAACATTAGCAGATCTTGAGTGACGAGATATTTCTTCATTAGAAAACCGAGCAGAACCTGATCGTGTCTTTTATCAAAAATTCGGCGATGTCTTGAGGACGAGATATCTCGTCGTTATCAAAATGTATTAAGTTTTGATGGACGAGAAATCTCGTCGAAACTACTTGAAGGGTTAAAAATGCAGTTAGATTAAGTATTAAATTAAATTTGAATTTGTTATGACTTGTAATGAAGAAATAAGAGTGTAACTCCAAGTCCAACAAGACAATTAATAATTATTAAGAGACATAGCATCAGAAAAGCATAGAGAACGATACAAACAGCGTTAGGACTCAGAGACAACCAACGGCAAACGAATCGACTCTTCGTTCTATTTATTTCGTTTTTGGGCCTCAAGAACTTTTAGGATTATTTTAGGTGAAAGTTCATCACGTGGTGAGGATATTTCAAATGCTGGATATTGCAATAAATAGAGACACACCATAATCCATCCGATGAAATTTTTTCAATTTAAACAGATGGGTCAAAATGTATGACTGGAGTGAGAAAAAGTTTTATTTCCATTTCGAAAGAAAAAGTTAATCACGAGATACTTATTTACCATTGCATCATTCATCAAGAAGAACTTTGTGCGCAGACATTTCCAGAAATGTGCAATGTTACGGAATTAGTGATTAAGATTGTCAATACAACTGTAGCTAAAGCTCTTTTATCATCGCCCTTTTAAGGAATTTTTAGTTGAAATGGAGAATGAACACGGAAATATATTCTCTGCATAATAAAGTACGTTGGCTTTCAAGAGCAAATGGGATAAAACATTTCGCTTCCTTATTACATAAAATTGAAGCATTTCTACTTATGAAGGATGTTGTCTATCCTAAACTAACGGATGATCAGTGGATCCAAAAATTTTATTTCATGATAAAATTACGTCTTATTTACATAATTCTAATAGTAAACTACAGGTGAAAGGAAACACAATTTAATTTTTTTGATATTGGAAGAAGTCATTTCATTCGAAAACAAATAATCTCTTTTTGCTGAAGATTTTAAAAGAGAACCTTCAATCTTTTTCCAAGACTGCTGAAACATTGCCATGAAAATAACTCGGTAATTGACATTTTCTATTTCAGAACAACAATTTAAAATATGAAGATTTTCTATGGAGGTTTCAGGAATTCAAAATTGCCTAGCGACGTTGGCTTTTGTTAAAAAACCTCTCAGGGGTGACGCAACAGAATTGAATTTTTCTCGTTTTAATATTGATATTTGCACAATTACTGGGGTGAAAAAACAAGTAATTACGGATCTCGAAGTTTGAATGCCATAATACTGATTTGGAAAAATTAAAAAAATATATATATGATCTTAGGTAACAGAAAAGTGGCCTGCTTTGAAAGACCTGGAGATAGAAGACATGAGAGATAATTTTCAATGCATGGAATAGTATTCCTGACTCGTATGATCAGTTAAAACAACTAGCATTTTCTGTTCTTTCACTCTTTGGCTCGACATATTCATGCAATCAATCTTTTTCAAGCATGAACGTATCAAAAATAAATTGAGAAATCGTCTTATTGAAGAGAACCTGGAATCATTCTTGAAATAAAAAACAACGACATACAAATATGAATTATACAAACTTTCCAAGGAAATGCAAGGTCATTGTTCACATTAAATACGTGTTTTGTCATATTTCATTTTAATGTAAAAAAATTATGTTTTCTCAATAAATAAGACTTATTTTATTATGATATCTTGATTTTTATTTAACGTTAGTAGCTAGTTGAAACCGACTCCTAGAAACATAGTTCTTAAAAAAAATGTATCTCTCTAAAGAAATTTTAATTGTTATCTGCTGATTTTTGGATCTTTTGGAATAATGATGTTGCCTACCACTGCATTAGACAGATGAGGCTACATATCTGTTTCCTGTATACGTATTCATGTAACACAGGAAGTCACTAATATTAGTATTAGTGGTTTCACCATTCTCAATAATATACACACTCGAAGGAAATATGCAAAAGAATATAATTTCATATACAATAAAATTGAGTTCAGGTACAGAGTCGTTAAACTAAAAAATTTTGAAAAGAACTGTCTGAAAATCTACTCACAAAAGTAAATCCTTTCAGCATCTTGGAGATGTTAGGAATGGGTTGGAAATCTCTCTCCAAGAAGTGTTTTACCTCCTGAAACGTCGGAATCACATTTCATTAAAAATCGAAGACAGAGTAAATACTAAAAAAACCTTAGTCTGAATAAAAATCAATAATATACAAGCTTCGAAAACTGAATTAACAAGGGTAGCAATATGATCGCAATAAACGGTCCCCGGACCATTAAGTCCGACGGGGGCTCGGGTACATTAAATCTGTCTTTGCGTAATCTGCAGTAGCATGGAAGTTTGGGTAGTGGAGTGCCAGCTCAGGTGTCGACCTTACCGTATGCTTGTATTTCACAATTACGAGGTATTGTCCTCGGATATTTCTCTTCTATATGAATAGCGGACCGTCTCTAACAACTGTTGCTCCAATGTGACGTTAATGGCTGTTTGCCTAGCAACAAAATTACCCAGGACCAAAATATCCTTTTCGATTCTGATGGTGGTGAACATATTCCGGTGGGTAGGTATTTTAATTAACGTCGAACTGGAGCAACATTACGCGCTATTGACTACGGTCACCTGGGATCTAACCCGAAGGTAATGATTCGTGGACAACCCATTGTAATTTTTAACCACGGTCAGATAACGAGGGGGTGCATTCCGGAGAGGGACAGACTTTGAGCCGACCGCTTAGAAGTAACTGTAGTCAAGTATTGTTGCAAAAATATCGCTTCGAAAAGAATTCTCAAATTTCGTATCCATTAACACTATTGGAGGTTGTCTCGGCGATGTATCTTCTCATTAACAAAATTGATGACATTTCGTTGGAAGGGATATACCATTGCTAAAAAAACCGATCAGATCGTGACCTTGTCTTCATAAAAAAAACGCCAAATCCTGATAAATGAGGGCTAAATTAACCCCGTTGAAAGAGCAACGGACTAGCATCCGGAGGGTTGTAAGTTCGAATGAACCAAAGACGTCGTGTACAGAGGGGGCTGATGAATGTTAAATTTGTCTTGGCCTAACTTTGGCGTGGTGTGGAAATTGGGAGACTCGGGTGCCAGTTCAGGTGTGCCCTCGTCATCTGACCCCGTTGGTCAAAATGGCGTGGTGTTGTCTTCGGATATTTCCCTTCGGGTATTGATTCCGGACCGTCACCAAGAGCCCGTTGTGTTGCTCCAGTGGGATGTTAATTAAAAATACCCACAATTCTAATACTTGATGCATGATATATTACGTTCCATCCGTTTGGGGGTTAAAGAGATGCTGTAGGGTAAGTTTATACAGAAGTGGACGCTTTTTGTCATTTTTGTCACCTCCGGTGACACCTTTACCTCCCGACATATCGCACCCCGGTAAGAAAAGTGACGTAACACAAAATCGCAGAATTTGAGAAACATCAACTTAAAGGAAACATATATTTAAATAGGATGAGCTTCTTTTAAATTTTAGGTAAGTATTTAGGGTGGTAACTTCTATTAGATTCTACAGAAATGCAATATAACACGATGGCGCATGTCATGCATATTTTTCAATGACATAACATCAAAAATTTTATTTTTTGCCCTGTGTCACTTTTCTTTTCGGGATGCGAATTGTCAGGTTGAAGGTTGACGGATAAGTGAGGAGTACAAACACTCTAGATTTACAACATTGTGGGGACACTTAATATGCGACCATTCAACGAAGCAAAAATCGGTGTAGCGAAGATTCGAAGGATGTTGTCTTACCTCAAGTGTGACACCATTAAAGGCCTTCCAGTCCGCCAGTGTAATTTGGTCCTGTAAAATAATGAATCACAATGAGTTTACGCACGTATTCAGAAAATAGCACACAATGTACTTCAGGTTGCATTGCCCGATTTTTATGTCGGGAACCCAAATTTAGAAGTCCTTTTTTTTCCTCATATTTTGTCTTGTTCAGGGTTGGAACTAAATCCTCGAACAAAAGTTATCTGATATTTCGCTGATAGTGTCACAAAAATTTTTCCTGATTTTACAATTCCCTTAATAATGTTGCGATCCGTCACTGGTATCGATGTACAGTATCCACACATTATTTGTTATTATTTTGTGAAAGATGTGATGAAAGGATTATTCTCCACAAATATTTGGTTCCTTTTCTTTTCAGATATGTTAATTGTTGTTGTAAGGGTTGGACCCTTAATGGAATTCTTGCTATAGCAATTGAAAAACTGAAGAGAAAAAATTCAAAATATTTCGATTATGAATTTATTTTATAATGACCCTTTATTATCATAGTATACATCGAAAATAAATATTAATTTAACACGCAAAAAAGACGCTAGGATTCACGCGAATGTATCACAAGTTGTATTTCCGGCCTCACGTTGACGAGACGCGGAAAACGGCGGCGGTGTTCAAAAATTATTTCCCCAGTAAACTTTATTATAATTACAATTTTGGCTCCTACGAATTTTTCGATTTTCAATATTACTCTTAATCGCGCATCTCTAAATGGAACAAACGTGCCTAATGTACGTAGGTAATAGCTGCCGTTTAAATTATCAATATATCCCTACTATTTTGTGAAATTTGGAAATTTTCCCTGAAATTTCCCGGATATTTCAAGATTAAAAAGGTTTCCTGAGAATTCACTGATTTCCAGGTTCTGTTACCACCCTGTTATCCCAGTCATGAGCAAAGCGCGTGTGTTATTGATTATAAGATATGGGTGTTTTCTCTGTAGAAGATCGACTAAGGCCCGGTGCACACATCCGGTTTTTCATCGTGCGGTGCCGCTGCCGCAACGCAACTGCGTTCTGAGATGCATTACATCCAATGGAGTAGTGCACACATGCCAACGGCGCAGCACGTCCCACTTGTGTGAATTTGTACCGCAATTCCCCACGGCACCGCAGATTGCCGCACAAGCTTCTCTGTTCTGAAGTTGTTTGTTTTCATTAATAAATGGGGGGGGGGGGGAATATAAATAATAATAAATAAATGGTTGTATCTAGTAACTTCTATTTTGTTTCAAATTATACTTTGTGTACACCAAGTAAGCGAAATAAACACGTTTTCTTCGATAAATATGTATCGCAAATGGCGTGAAATCAGTTCGTGCGTCATTTCAAGGTGATGTGTGCATAGTTGGGCTTCGGTGCCGCACGTTGAAAAACCGGATGCATGCAACGGGCCCTTGCCATCGCAGCGGACATAACTACTGAGTCACGACTCCCCTTTTCATGTGTTTGTTTTAATATGCATATGATCTGCGTTGCTCACTGTCTGTATTTCTATCTTCAATGTCAGTAAAACTTTCACTGTGTCTGTGTGTCTAATACTTGGTGTTGTATGTCTTGTGTCTGGAGCATCATGGCCAAATATGAACTTCTCACCATTAAACCCCCAAAATAACCAACCAATTGATCTGGAACACATTAGAAATTTAGTGCCGCAGTATCCCTCATGAAGTCTGGGAAAAAAAGACGATATCAACACACAGATCATCATGGACATAACTCCAGAAGGGAGCAGACGATCCTTCCCCTGCCCCTAAAAAAAAGACCAAGTGCGTTACAATTTGAAATAATTCAGACCAGAAAGTCAGTAAATCTGTCGGACAGTCGGTTGGTTAATCCGAATTATTGCACCTGCTGGTGTCACAAATTACTTTATAACGGTTCCAAGAAACAAAGAGGGGATACGCATGCGTGGAATTGACATTTCGACGAGTGTTGCAGGTGTCATTGGAAAACACCCTGTCAACATTCCAAATTTGAGGAGGCTCCCCAGGAAAAATGAAAAGGGATACGAGAGTCAGAAGTCACGGGGGAAAGTGGTGGATGATAGAGCGCTCGATACAGCTATACTGTGAGGTTAAGCACCGTTCATAAACTAACTGTGATGAGAAACTTTTGTTATTTCTGAACATTCGTTCATCGATTGTCCAGTGTACATATTTTGTAAATAGTTTTCCCATTGGTTAATTGAAACCCTTTAAGTGAAATAAATAACTTTAAAAGGTAATATGCTTAGTCTAACTCCATTGTATTTGCTGTGGTACCCGAAACGCTACACCCTGTTGGAAGGGTAGTAGATTCGAAACTGAGGTTACGAGCTCGAAACTCGATCCTACAAATAACCGTGGTGGACGTTCATTCCGTCGGGGTCCACATGGAGTGTAGGTTTAGAAGTGAGTTGCCAGCTTGGGTGTTGACCTCGTTAACCGATCCTGGTTCAAAATGACTAGGTGTTTATTAAAATATTTACTATTTCCTAATAGTTCTAACAATTGTTACACAATAGTTCTACAAATGGGGACGCCTCCCCCAAACGGGAGGGTTATATATATTCAACTATTAACGATGGATAAACAAAACGCTCACACCAGGAGCTTCTAAAACTCCTTGGAGTCACCCACTTATACGATCGAGGTTGAATATCTCGATGCAGGAAGGATAAGTACGACAAATCTAAAGATAATACGAGTAACTAAATACGGCAGATTATCTCCATCATTGCATCATTTGACTACTTTATCTGCGTCCGAAAACCTGGAGCAGTCGCCGTGGATCAATGGGTTTTTCCGCTGGGCTAGCAACTTGCGAGATGTAAGATGCGTAGAATAGGTTCCTGTTTGGATGCATATCTCTCTCCAGTGCCAGTGAAATTTCCTGGTGTGTCTGTTATTGTCTATGTATATTACTAGATGTGTGGAGCCACGGAAGCCCAGTTGATGGTGTAACGGATTAGCAGCTGCAGGGTTAGGAGTTCAAATCCAACCAAAGACCATTGTGTAAAAGGGCTGATGCACGTTAAATCTGTCGCGGTTTTAAATTCCCTCACGTTGTCATGGGGTATAAGTTTGTTAAGGTAATTTTAATTAAAGTCGTACTAGAGCAACACAACGGACCATTTACGTTGGTCCGGGATCAATTCCCAAAGGGAAAAATTGGAGGACAACACCACGGTCAGATGACGAGGTAGCACCGTAGCTGGCACCCCACTCTCCAATCTTACACTCCAATCCAACATGAAGACTTTCGGCCACAACAGATTTAAGGTGAACCAGCCGTCTCTACATCATACGCTTACAAACATCCATATACTGACTTTTATTCGAACCTGGAACCTTCGGATCTAGAGGCTAACACCTTAACCACCAGACCTGTTGGTCGACGTGTGTGAAAATTCGGAGAGAGGGGTGCAAGTTCAAGTGTGACCTCGTCTTCTGATTATTGTTCTAAATGTACTGAAGTTGCTCTTGAGATCTTTCTTCCGGACCGTCGCCAAAAGTTAGTTGTGTTGCCTCCACTGCGACATGAATTAAAAGATCTACCTCCATTACTTGATGTTATGTTTCTTGTGTTTGGCGCAGCTTGCCCAAATAAAATATAATCTCCCATTGAAAAACGGGTTAAAAAAAAGTTCTGAAAACATCCTTGAACAATTTCCCCAAGTTGGTGCTACTGTTTGCGACAATTTGTAGCAAACCAACGCTACCGTCCTTTTTGATGATTTTCCTAATTGGAAGTGCCATTATGAAACATTTACCGAACGTGACAATAATTTACAATAATCTGTATCTGGAATAAACTTACCGCAATGTCGTTTGGTTTGTAGCTCAGGAATGCATTGACACCAGGTCGAATTGGTAGGTTTTTCTCCTGTGAATAAAATAAGATAAAAGTTTAAAGAAACTCTAGACTCTAGAACAGAGAGAAAGAGCATAATTCACTCGGCTACTAAGCTTCAGAATATGATGTTTAATGTATCAATAATCTGGGATTTCGATGACCAGAAGTTTTGCAGAACAGTTCCAATAACAATTGTATCTAGCCCGAAACTACACATAAACAACGTAAAAAGTTGACAAAAATATTGAATATTTTACGAAAGTTTTATTAAAAGAAGATGTATCTGAAATAGAAACAGATATGAACGACAAAAGAGCCCATTTCATCCAAACAAAATTTGAAGAAGCATCAAAAAATTTTAACTAAGGCACTTTAATCAGTCTTGATTTTTATCAGACTTTAATATATACAGGATGATTCAAAAGGTTTTCCGACAAATTTTAAACGTATTGCTCAGAAATACAAAAACAAACCATATTTACATAGGAACATATACGAGTGTGTCAAAAATTATCCACACTTTCGCAATAACACTTCTATAAGTTTGTTGCAATGCCTTCCTGACATGCGTGCTTAGATTTGATACTACTGTGGCCACGTTACCTAAGATTAACCTGGATAGAGTCATTTCTCTTGCTTCTGCTTCAGTGTAATCATGGCCGCTCCGCTAGCAGAGTGCACTATAAAGATCCGTGATCCCACTTCTACAACTTAAGGGTAGGAAGGTGTCACACGGTACTGAAAATCGTCGTGCGCTTACAAAACAATACAGGTACAGTGCACTACCTCGTGAAACTGTGTATGAGTGGATCGAGAAGCTTCGAAGAGGCTCGACACGCGTGATGCACGAAGAGGGAGCAGCACAGCCGTCTACCTCCACCACCGGAGAAAAGACTTAGCATGATCGTGAAATGGTTCTGGCAAACTGACGAGCCCGGGTGCAGAAAGATCATAAAAATGCGACAGACAAACAAAGTCTTTGCAGAACAATTTGTTCTTTATTTTATCACAATTTTGGCCGACGTGCAAAAAGTGCTCCTTTCCTTACCTTTTTTTTATTTTCGAGCTAAGGAACAACCTCCATACATCGCCCCAAATTACCAAAACCACTTTATAAGTTACAGATCTTCTATGTCAATGACAAAATATGTAGCTTTGAAAGTGATCGACAGAATTGCAAAGTCTGAAAGTATGCCTCGGTTTTAAATAAAGTAAGTGAATTAATTTTGATGTTTTATTATAAATATTTAATACATATTGAGCCGATACCTGGGTTTTACGTCAATTTTTGATTTGACAGCAGTGTTCAAAATTCTAACAAAATGCCTGCGGAACAATTGCAGCTGCATGGAGTTGTGTTACAGAACACTGAATATATTTCTGCACTTGGTTCGGTGAGTAACAACAAGGAGAGGCACTGCAGCGTGTTCTCTGCAGGTTAATCGAACAAAGAAGTGGGAGAAGCATTGCTTAAATGATTGGGCGACCCTTTTAAAATCTTCTTCTTGGAGTGAATTGTGAGCTTGTGCATCCAAAAGCATCGAAAAGGAAGGAGACAATGTGGGGAAATGACAAACTTGTTCAACCCTGACATATGTGTAAATACATTGTAAAAACAAAGAGCGGATAATTTTTTACTTTCCCTTGCAGATGTAATCTCTGCCCGACCGTTCTAGAGGGCGCTGCCAGAAATTGAGTTGGTCAGCACGAAATATCGTTGTTTTAATAGTTCAAAACAATTTTAAATTGAATGACAGAAATGACATTATTACGATGAATTACAAACAATTCAACACGAGCAACACCGGGAAGTATTATAATACAAGGAATGATTGATTTAAGGTGAGGTTGTACTTACAATATCCAAGACATCGTCCGTTTCATTCAGATAATAGTCACCGAAATCATTGGAGAAACTGAAAGAAGTAAAAAAATTCATATATTGGCATTGACCCGTATTGGACTATGTTGTAGTCGTTATTTCGAAATAATCGCACTCTTGGTGGATTGCTGGAGAAGTAGAAATGCGGTAGTGTATGTTTAACTATGTGATTTACTTCCCTTATATAGCACAATAACTGTGTACTAAAGCTATCTTTTTTTCTTCAAAAACCTGTTGATTAACAGTCACTTCCAATCTTCATATGGATCTTTCCCTTCGGGGGTTGATCCGAAACTTCGCCCATTGCCCGTTATGTTGCTCCAGTACGACTCTGAATTCCTATCTACCTACCCAAACTTCATTCTTGTTGCTCAATTCGCCTTCTTATTATCATTGTTCTACATAAATGAAAATAGGTCGAAAGTGATATAAAAAAAAGGGGGAGGGGGTAGTCTTAGGAATAAAATATCTTAGATTCATTTTTAGAAAACGTAATACTGTGATAATATTTATGCTAACATTATTTAATTTAACGCACTGGTTAGAACAACTTTAAATGTGACTTGATAATGTGCTCTTTTTTTATAAATATCATAGCAATTAAGGGCTGCGGTAGGAGTTGGAAGAGTAACGAATTAGCAACAGGAAGATTGGGACTGAGAAACTCGATCCAACCAAAGAACTTTAACACGTTAACTCTGTCATGAGAATTATTCCCGGACAGTCGCCAATAATCTGGGGTGTTATCCAATGTGACATTTATTAACTACTACTTACATAACTACGTAAATTAAGTGGATGCAGTATCTTTTGAACAATTTTTTCTGTTTTCATCTTCACAATAAAATGTTTCAATACTCTTTAAATATACATTACAAAAAAAAAAAAAACTTTTTTATTCACAATAATAAAATTTCAATTTCTTAAAAAATTATTTGAATATTTTAGAATTTCTGCTCCATCTGTAAATTTGAATTTGTTTTCAAGTACCTTTTCTATTTACCTTCCATTAAGTGTGTCCTACAATGTTGTGCAATGGATTACATTTACCATAATTATTTATTTTTTTACAAATATTTTTGAAACTAACGCTGTGAAAAACAAAAAAAAAATCATAGTTTATATCAGTAATTTTCAAAAAATGATTTTTTTCCCCAAATCCTTATTATATACATAGTCTTCCAATATGAAATAATAAACAACAATAAAACGTTTAATATTTCGACTTTAATTACAATAAAAGTCTTAGCATTTTAAGTACCAAGAGTCAAAAATGTAAAAAGGTGAGAAAAAGCATTAAGAAATTTAAAAGGATTTCGATTTCGGTCCTTACATTTGACAGAAAAACTTTAATACTTCGTTAAAGTAGTTACTGTTACATAAGTGTGGGCACATATTCTTTAAAAGCTCTATAATAATTAAATTATAGAAATTTATAGTTTAGGTAAAAATAGCTATGGACCAAAATATAAATAGATGATCAAATTTGCACTAATGGCACATAAAATTATCTTTATGGCCTAGGTGAAATAATAGTCTAACACGATCAGTTCCAAAGACAATATTCTGATTTAAGTAAATTAAATTAGGCTCGTAAACGCTCAGACAAGACTAAAGTTATTTGGCAATTGGCAATATCCCTAATCATCTTTTTTTTAAAGATTTTCGAAACTGACTTGAGATTACTTACAAATTCTTTAATCCTTTCCAAAATCGTCGAATCATCTTCAATCTTTAAGGAAATCCAACAGCTCTAGAGAACACACAAGTTGTAAATTGATTACTTCAAAACACGAAGTGAATTCAAATCGCAGGAAATAGATCCAAATTGAAAATTATATATTCGAAGTTCGCTTTTTGAATGCTAGCAGTTCAAAAACTTTTCGAAAAATGGGAGGAAACAAAGCATCCGATTGCACTCATAGGAAAACCATTGTTATACGTAACAATGAATTAATTGTAAAAGCAACAATTCTTAAGAGTTCATTATTTGAATATTAAAAGCAACTGTTTCGGAGGAACAGACATTGTTGCAAATCATTATTGGAGTAGTACAATTTTCTGTTTAGATAAGGGGTGTGACACCTTTTTACACACCATAGGCCAATTTTTTTTCGCATATGAATCCAAGGACTTGCTTTACCTTCTTACGTTAAAGATTGAGGTTTTGAAAATGTATGGTACTATAAACATTCCAGGACTGATCGTACACAGACCACATAACACAGAGGATATACTTATATTTTATATTAAACTTCTACGTAGTCTCTTTCAATACAATACAACGTGTGTCTTGGAACGAGTGTCAATGTTAGTAAACGCCTCCTCTCCAGCACTATAGAGTTACAATGTCACAGCCGCTTCACTCTCTTCTATTGTCTCAAACCGCTGCCCTTTCATCTTTAACTTGGAAATAAAAAGAGTTCTAGGGGGAGTCGATGCTCATTACCTGCCTTCTCACCAAAAATTGCTGCACAATGATGGACTTGTGAGACGGTGCATTGTCGTGCAAGAGGCTCCAATTTCCATTGTCCAACAAATCAGGCGTCACACGCCGCATTCGTTTCAAAAGCCGATCCACAACATTTTTGTGGAATGTACCAGTCACAGTGGAACCTTGACGAAGAAATTCTGGATGCCCCGACTGTCAAAAATGTGATCAGCATCGTTTTTGTTTTCGAAGCGCGAATTTTCATTGGCAGACTCTTTTTTCTACTGATTCACTCAGAACTTCGGCGTCTTGTCTCTAGATCGTACTAGAGACACCAAATCCCATCTCTGATGGCAATGTTCTGCAAAAATTTTGGATCCTGATTGATCACGACAATCAAGTCTTTGCATGAGGAAATTCGGTGTTCTTTTCGCTCAGGAGTCAGAGTGTGTTGTGTGTGACACAAAGGATAATTTTTCAAACCATCCGTCATGATAGTGAAAACAGACCGCACAATAATATTTAAAGAAATTATGTGTGAACATTTCTATCGTTAATCGACGGTAGGACCTTACCAACGCTTGCACACGCTGGTACAGCAACTGTTGACGTTTATGAGCGATGGCAACGGGTTGGCGATTTTTTTTTATGGGGGGGGGTATAGGCGCAATTCTAAGGTCACCAACATAAGAATTATTTCAGAACATTTTTGCTTTGAACCGTAAAGACAGATGGACTGCCTTAATCTACCGCAACTCGCTGCTAGGAGGGACCCAAAAAATAGCTTAGGTCGTGGACACCGCTCATAAACGTAGAGTGTAGCTGCACCCGCACGCTCAACATTTTCATCATTTAGACTTGAATATCGACGACCTAATCTCTTATCGTCATTGATCGAGTCTCTGCCAGCTTTAAACCTCGAAAACCACTCAAATACTCACAAACCACTCATATCATCGGCATCATACACAGATTAAATCACTTCGTACTTTTCCCTGTCGATTTTTCCAATTTGGAACAAAATGCGTTGTTTCTTATGTGCGGCATTTTTGATTATAATGATGCACACACACGCTTTACGCAACTGTACGCTGCCGAGTTAGAAATAATCAGAAATGAATGCAACCAATTGAGATGCGTGGCAGCAAATCCTTGCTGTCATTCCGCCGGTTTCACTTAGAGTCATCTGCACTTTTTTACGAGAGGGAGTCCTGGAACTTTTTGAATAGACTGTGTAGAGATAAAAGGTAGAATATGCTTCATTTAGGGGAAACTAAATTAATTAGTGTACGCCAGTTCAAAAGACACACGTTTATTGCAGGACCAGCATACAATTGTGAGAGATCATCTCTCGGACGAAGGAGGATCGTAATCGTGGAGCCCGCTGATGGTGATTTTGAGCCTGTTTCGATTTCGCTGGTGTTGGGTGTTATATTTGTTATTGAGAGCTGCAGATAATTCTACAAATTTGAATAAAGTCATTCACGAAATCGTTTTGCTTTTAATAAATTTCACGAAGGAAAATGTTGTTTATATCTGTATGTCGTATCAAAACGACAATATAATTTTTTTTGCAAATTTTCTTAGCTCTGGGATATGTTCAGAGTATAATTAATGAATGCTAGAAATAATCAGCTCAAAAGCATTTATATATGATAAAAGCTAATCCAATTTCATTTTCAATAAAAAATTTGTTTTCAAAATACTGCGACGAACTTCTAAGTAAGAAGTCTGTATCAATTGTACAAAGATCTCGCTGGTGTTCAAAATTTGAAGATGGATTCAGTTATGGCGCCTACTTTAAAAGAATAAGTGGGGCGAAAGGATGTAATGCGCCACGTTTGGTGCATGTGCCACAGATTGGCCGCCCCTGGTTTAGATGCACGTCTAATCAGTAGTGACTCCCAATTTGTCAGGGTTTTGTCAGGCTTTGTAGAGTGAGTGCCGGCTTGGGTGTTGTCCTCGTCACCTAACTGTTTCAAAATGACAGGGTGCTGTCTTAAGACCTTTCCCTTCGCGATAGACCTCAGACTGTCATCAATAGCCAGTTATGTTGCTCCAGTGGGATGTTAACTTATTTACCCCAACACAAACCCTCCATAGATGGCTTATTTTTACTGCAGAACCCATCAGTTATCTTGTGCCCCATTAAAGCAAAAACACTATACGGCTGTATACGCGCCGTATAGTGTTTTTGCTTTTTTATGCTCTCTGCTTTTTAATGCAAATTCCGTAAACACTCTGCTTTTTATTTAAAACTACGTACACGCTTTGCTTTTCGTAAAAAAAAACCCCGTGAAACATCACGTGAAATGCAGATAGCTGTTCAAACAAAATAAAATGTTCTATTTCAAGCTATCCCCATAGTACATAATTCTAAAATCGTACATATTAATCAAAAGCAATTCATTCAAAGTATTGTCGATAGGATGGTCTCTTGACTTTGTTCTCATGTTAATGAAGAAAATTGTCAACTTTTAAAGAATACATCCATGCTTGATCCAGAAAATATAAATACAGGGGATATTCGCCATGGAGAAAAGGAGGTAAAAAGGATCTGTCAACGTTTTGGCATAGATGAAGTGTGAACTATTCAGGGTTTGAGAGATCAATGAAAACGTCATAGTTGTTCCAAAAAAATTAAAGCCTTTGTTAAGGACCATTGAAATATTAGCATATTCCACAACCAAGTGTAACAGATTTGAGATCATCTTTATTGATTTCAAACGTCTCGAATTTAATGTTTATTAATGCAAATGAACCACCTGTAGAGCACTTTCAACCGCAAAAAAATTGTAAATTCTTGGTTGGCCAACCATTGCTCTTCAGTAGGCAATAGATCAAGAGTTATGCGCTGTATAACGAGACGCAGAGATGGATTTCTCTCGTCAAGCAGTTTGGAAAATATTTCAATGAAAACAATAGAGGTCGGCCTTCAAATTTGTTTTAAAAAATGCATCCTACATTTTGTGTTAAATATTTTTCTTTGCATTTCCTGTAATTATTTTATAGCATAGTTAAAATAATATAGTGATATTTTCAAATTTGAATATCACTTGACGCTAGTCTGCATATTTTGCTATGCAAAAATACAATAAACTCCCAATAATTGGAATCCTCGAACTCGAATTTTTGCTTAAGACTACGTTTCTTCAGAGTCACACAATTCCTAACATTTATAATATAAAATTATAGAGGCTTTTTTTCTCTCGATAATTTGAACTTCGATTAATTCCAATGTATTCCCCGGTCTATTGAATATCCACCATGGACGCGTGAGGAGGGGGGAGGTCAACCCCCTGGGCTTATGGATTTCCTGTATATATACAGGTATGTGCGTGCGTGTGCGTGTTTTTTTGCCCCCCGTGGAAAGTGTAAGTAGAATGTACATGTTTCGCTTCCCCATCTGTGGGCTTCCATAGTATACCCTCTGTTTTTTTGCGAGTACAGCAATGATCATTACCATCTGAAGAGTGTGATTTTCTCCTCGGTGTTGATTCTGGAAAATTGCCAATAGTCCGTCGTGTAGCTCCAGTTTTACATTAATTACATACCTACCTATTCGAGGAATGTGAGGGCCTTAGAGTTTGGTAACGAAAACTAAACATGGAATTTTAGCTTTGGATCAAGTTGTTAATGAGAAAAAACCTTAACAACCGAAAAATACCAAAAACAATACATCTAATAATTACAAAATAATCTATCTGAAGTCTTTAATATATTGTAAAAATGTCCCTGGTAAATGATAATATTCTAAACAAATGTAAATTAATGTACTTAAAATAAAAATGCTAAAATAATTTAAAATACATGCAAAATAAATTTAAATTAGAAAAATTTATTTTACATTATTTAGGACATTAAAATTAATATGTGTTATTGTTTATCTCTTTTGTTTCATTAAACAAGCCATATTTACTGGAGTAATATGTTCACTGATCCTTTAATCTTGCAGAGGAATTTGATTGTTTCCTAGCCTTATGGGCTGCAGCTGCTGGAAGACTGTCTACAGTAAATCCGGTTTCTATAACCACTAATAACTTAGGCAAAGAAGCTCCTTAAAAGAGGTAATATCATGCCTAATTTTGTATTTACTGTAAGAAAATTTATTTACATCAAAGTTCCTAAGAGGGAAGATTGATAGCTCGTGAAAAGAAACTTTCCAATGTTATACCAGTCTTTATAACACTTAGACTGAACTTCAATTTCTTACTGCTCTGCATATCCTGTATTGGAATACAGGTCGACTTTTTGCTACTAATTTTCAACCTTGGAGACTTGGTGTAATTTTTTTTTATCAAAGTAGTTTCGATGTCCATTATAACATTTAGGCAACTTTTTTTTCAACAAAAATTGTCTCTCTTTTTTTTTTTGACTAATAGCGAATGGGAAAACATATTCTTTCCAATTTTTCTTTTGCGAGAAAGATTTCGAATGGACACCAATTTCAAAGTTTTGGCAGTGGGAATGGTGGAAGAGAATAGTAGAATCGAGTTGCTAGATTGTCTTGAAAACCTCATTAAGAAAATTTTAAGTTTGTAATCAAAATTGGAATTTCTTAGCAAGATCTTCAACATCTGTTTCACTCTAAATTTGCAGATTTTGTGTTTCAGACGATTCGTTTCGTAACAGAGCGACTAAAATTAGAGTTTAAGAAAGACCTTTTGCTACTATTTTTAAGAATTTGTGCTACTCTTTCATAATTGCTTCGACTGTGGCATCACTGTAAGTACCGGTTTTTTGGTGTCAATTTGTTTCTTTGCCTCATTGGCAATTAGAATGAAAAGCAGAACTAGAAAAATGTTCATTTATGTAAAGGATGATTTTGATGAAAATATTGATATTCTGATATGTGTGTGATTTAGTTTTCACCATACTAAAACATCTGGATCCTGAAACTAGTCCCGTTTTTGAAACTAGATGACATTGTATCATAAAACCGAGGTGTGTTGTCTACTTCACACATGTAAAGTTTGAATGTTTGTAAAGCTACGGTTTCCTAAGAAAGCCGAACCATTATCTAGCATCCGTAATGTAGCTGTGGATGACGTCACTAAAACGTTGTTTATACAAACTGATGCCGTTGGTTTTGTAGAGAGCGTTGTTTGTGAGCGAAACGAAAATTACCAGGGCCGCCATTTGCATGACGATGGTCATAGCGGTCTCAAACAGTTGGGGAACTTTTTTTCTCTTGTCGCGGCAACATTTCATTTCCTGCGCCAAACAATTAGATCGGAAAAAGCAAAACAAACAAAAAATATTCACAGGCATTAACAGATTGAAAATTTTAACGGATTTCAAGTCTGCGGAAAATTTTCCACCAGATCGATACCTTAAATGTGATTTTATTTAATGAAATATTTAATTGTTAAAAAAAAATAATTATATAAACAAATGGTAAATAATGGAATAATAAATCTGTTTTTGATATTGATCTGGTGTAGAACTTTAGTTAATAACATTTTTTTTTCCTCAAATTTTGTCTGTAAAATACTGAACGAATTTTTCCATCAAACCAGTTGCTTGACAATGCTTGCTTGATTAACTCAAAGAACTAACTTAAAAGAGTGAGACCTATAAATTTAACCTTAAAAATGCCAGACTACTGAGCATATTTTTGTAATAACTCAATGGTAATAGTAATAGCTCCACTCTGTGAAAGATAGTAACTTATATACTTGTAAAAAAAATTTATTTTTATTACACGACAAAAATTATTATTTTTTCAATATTATTCATTATTTCTTTACAGTAAGCAATCTTGAAAATACATTTTTGACTTGAGTTTAAAGAAAGAATATTTTTCTCTGTTAAAAGGAAGAGTTTACAAGTACACTGTAGCTTTAATAGTAGGATCTGTAGATATATCTATAATTGCTAATAATCTATTTAATCAGAATGATTTATTTTTATTTTTATTTACTTCAATACTATATAAATCACATGGTTTGTATTTCTCGTTTGGATTAGAGCATTTCATTTTATACTTTAATATACTAGCCAGAATCTATATATAGTTTATAATTTGAGTGCTATAAAATGAATCCTTCTGTAACATTTTTAAGTGTGATATTTTATTTTTTCATGAAGTTATTTTCAAAAGATTTATATTATTAACGGTTATCTTGTGGTGGAGGTTGTAGTACCCTAGTATGAACCCAAGTTTCAAATTTTTTTTCTGCTATCTATTACAGTTTAATATGAAGTTTTCGACTTTTAAAGAGTTTAATAATTTTGTTTCTTTCTTTTTAAAGCAGTAATTTTAACCTTCCTGTCTTGAAATTCTCTTAGAAAATTCGAAGATATCTGATTAGCTATATTCAGTTGCATATTACCAAAAATACTCAAGACATATTAAAATATTGTATATGTAATAGTGCAAGACATGCGTTAAAATATTGGGAACGTAACGAGATCAATATTTGTCAGTGTTTAAAAATTTGTCAATGCCTTAAAACTTTCCGCAATATTTAAGTAGTGTGTTAAAATGTTGCAAATACATTTTCAACACCAAAATTTTAAAATCTTTCTCTCTCAGTACCTTAAAACTTTTCAAAAAAGTGAAAAATTGCAACTGCAACAACAATTTTAATGCTGTCAGTATTCAAAATGTTTTATGCAAGGAGCTTTTCATAATGCAGAAGTTCCGAAATTACTTCTAAAACAATGTTTTCAATGTGTAATTGTAAATTATATTAAAAATATGCCTTGTCTACATATCTGAACCATATATGAATTAACCAGAAGACTTAAAATTTTATATGTCTGTATGTATGTGTTTGCAGCGATCTAATCTTGTGTTTGACGGCGTTCATTATTTATTAACGTTCCGAAATTCTTTATTTGCATTTAAAGAAGGGCCAGTTATATATGAACAAATATTAGTCCTTAGTTTTTTAAATTTTTGTTATTTTAAAACTCAAAAGTGTTTCACGTCATCTGTTTTCTCTTTTGCTCGGTATATCCTTTTGTTTGTCTAGATAGTTTTTGATTTGTTTTGTTATTAATAGCTGTTAAAGTTGTGCAGCTCTGGTGAGAAGACAAGTGACCAGTTACGAGTCAACATGTAGAAAGGTATAATTTTGCTACATGAAAGGCTGCTATTTTCTTGCACCATAGGAATTTATTTTTATCGCAAACTAGAAATCACTGCTGTCACCTAAACTTACAAGAGTCATCTAAAATCATGTGACGTGCTTACTTGCCAGAGTCAGACAGAATTGAGTATATTTCAGTCTTTTTCATTTCACCAAGTTATAATTAAAATAATGGATATTATGATATGGGTATTTTTTGTCTTAAGATCAACCTGAGCAGCTTGCTCAATGACTCATTTTATATGCGTTGCACTTCAAATTGATTTATGTGGTTTGTTATAGAAACTGTTCGCTTGTGCATAAAACCACCATGTAGTAAGTATATTTTATTAAACTGAAGATCTAAAAAACTAATGTCGCACTATATTTATTTTGCTCAATATTTTAAACTTTTTATCTGATTTTTTGACATAAAAGTATTATGAAATATAGTTGTATTATTGCATAATAAACATCTGAATGTTTTTACTCCTGTGTTTATGAAACAAGTCTGTGAGATAACATACCATATATCAAGGACAGTTGCTATTCAACAAATATATCCTGGCACAGCAAAAGTAAAGTACTTATTGCGTGAAATTATTATTGAACAGAAGGCATTATGTGTAGTTGGAAATAAATAGCTAACTAAATTTTAATTGTTCAAGATTTGTAGCTTTAAAGCGTAATAATTTTCAGATATGTCATTAAACTTGGAGAGGAATAACTCTAGTATACAATTTATGTTTAGGTCTCTGAATACTTATATTTGAAGGAAAAGTTCCCACTACCTTGCAAGCCATTTTGCCATCCATTTTTATCCATCCATTTTAGGATGATCACTAAAAAATTGAAATATGCCGTAACCACTTGCTATATCCTGCATTCGACTATATCGCCCTTTCCCTTGAACAACTTTTGGTTTGTAAAAGCAGAGAAATTTTAATAGCGACACACAGGGAGATTTAAGAAGCGGAATCTAGTCCGCTTTTGCTTGTTGTGACCTAGGTGGCAGGTTATGAGTGATTCAGTTGCGTTGCAAGTTTCTTTTCCCCGTCAAGTGAGAAGGTGAACCCAAACTATTTGATCATGTCATCTACCTAAGAAAATAATAGGTAGCTCGAAGAGTTGAATATTTTCTAAGCACTTACCAGAAGAATTTTATTTCCGAAATATCTAAGAAATTTTATACCGAGTTTTAACCCTTGTTTTTGTGTTTAATTTTTTGCATATAATTTTGAATTAAAGAAAAAAAACGTATAACTTATCCCATTTTATCATACGTTTTTCTCGACATCCTTCCCTTGGTGTATTGTTATTTTCGTTGCCCTCCGAGAATGATGGAATGATGGATTTTTGTCTTAGATTAGTTCCTAAACTATTTCTGAAAGCATATTTTGGTATTTCAGTATTTAAAGCTCCATTGATACATTAAGGTTTTATTGAATTTCAGATCTGTATTTACTATCTCTGATAAGGTAGAGGAAAGATGTATGCCAAGAATGTTTACAAATTGACTGAAAAACTCAAAGAATTTAATTTATAATTTTCTTCAAACCATTGTGTGTATAAATAAATATAATTACATTTCTATTTACAAGTCACGACCAGGAGTTTTCAATACTTCCTAGTAAGTGCAATATGCTTGATTTTGAAAAAATTTGCTGCTCTTAATGTGTCCCAAATGTTCATAGAAAATCAGTTTTAGTTTTAAAAACAATAGGTAGATATTACTATACATTTATGTATTGGATTAAAATGGAACTTGTAATTAAGAGACTCTGGAACATTATTTATGAAAATAAGAATATTTTGTTGTTTTTAATATACTGTAGTTGAGACTTACTAAGTTAGTAGGTAGATAATCGTCTAACACATGTAGTTTATCACTGATTGTGAGCTGATATTCTACATTACAGTTCTAAGTTGATCTTTGAAATTGAATCACAGCTTTGCTGTTCTGTTGAATTTTTCGCTTCTGTGCAAAATTTTATGAATTTAGAATGTGAAAATTTTCAAATTTATTGCTATAATTATTTGTCCTTGCCATAAACTAATTCCCTATTAGTATTTTGAAAATACTCCAAGTGTAAGAGCAGAAAGTAGGTAAACTAGTAGGAAAGTAGTTGAGTATAGAAAGTAGGAAAGTAGTTAAATGATTAATATCGTCTAAACTTAAATGGATGGAAATCATTTTCAATATGAACTTTTAAATCTCCTGTAACTTTCGTTTATTTTCTCAAAACAGTAGACACATGTTAAAAGATCAACTTAAATTTCTTTCAAATACTCTGAATAAAAAATCTAAATATTTTTTCATATGTACTATCTTTATTTAGAAAAAGGAATTAATAATTAAAAAATCTTAAATTATTTTCAAATTTCATGTTAAGATATTTTTTTCACAGTTTTCTAATCATACATCTAATTCATTCTATATTTAGTTTTTATTTAATTTAGTTTTGCAATGGGTATTTATTAACCTTTTATTGGCAGACCAGTTCTATATTGAACTTGTGTAGTTTCAAAGTAATGCAATTTTTAATCCTTCTTTTTTGAACTTTATCTGCTCTAATATTGAACTCTTTTACATATAGCATTGAAAACATCGTTAATAAAGTTAGTGACAAGAATTTACCCAGTCCTATTTTATGATAAAAGTATGTCTGATTTTTTTTTCTACAAATTATGTCTTATTATACCAGTAGTGTACCAATTCAATTCAAAATCGTCCATTTAAATGATTAATGTTTCTCTTTCGTAGAACAAGTAATTGCCTAGATTGTACAAAATTGTTTTTGAACATCTATGTTTATGCTATGATCCAAATATAAATTTTCCAAAATATGAATTATTCTCTATAAACAGGATTCTAAAAATTTATGTAGCAAGAGACATGTTTCAAACATACTGCATACTATTTTAACTCCATTTGAAATTTAAATTACCTCACTAATTAACTTCATCTCCATTGTAATGTCTTTTTGAAATTGAGTTTGCATGTTTAATGTGTGTAATTATAAAATTGCCTTCATTTTATATCAGTCAAATAAAATGTATTTATTAGAAGTTTTAATACTTGGAAACCTTATAATTATGGTGCATTCATGGTTCCGATTGCTCAAGATATAATTCAGCCTATTGAAATAAAAAGCATCGTATGTATTTCTATTTAACCTATCTATATTAACAGAAGTAAAACTAGTTAATTATTACATTCATTGCATTCGATTTTGAATTTTGTTCCTAAATAAATACACCATGTACTCCATTCTGTTAAAATTATTGTCTTTCCACTCATCTAAACAGTCCCATCAAATTTGGATTAATTTAAAAGTTTCATTTGAGAATGTGTGCTTGGGAGATTTTTAGGCTTATACCAAAACCGTTAATAAAAAAGGCGTTGAAAGATTCAAATATTAATAGCTAGATGACATAAAGATTTTCATAGTTAAAAAATTGTTTGCTGTGGTGCATAATGAGTATAATGTAATGTCCATGAATATTAATTTTCCAAACATGAATTTATTTGTGTTAGTTGCAATTCGTGTCTCAAAACATGTAAAATTGTTTAATGGTTAGTATTTATTTAACATTCCTTTACTTTAGCATCTGCTGTATTAAATATTTTTTCTATCAATTTTGTTAATTTAAGCTATGCATTATTTTCTTAAGATGAGCATTTTGAATGTTTAAATGCATTATTTGTTCTGGCATTTGTTATGTATATAGTGTATTTTTTAAAGGAAATTCTTATATCAATATTTGTTTGCTTCTGAAGTATTTTTGAGATCTGATTATATATATCTAATGTAATATAATCTGTGACTTTTTATAATGTATAAATATTCCAAGTATATTTAATTTTGCTTAATAGTGTTCCTTGGGTATAAAATTCTATAAATTACCTAAACTTATGTGGGATCTGACAAAATTTGAAAACAATGTTATGAAACATTCTGTAAAAATTGGAAGTCTAAAACCTAGCGAAAATTGTCGGCGTGCTTCTGGTATCTTGAAGCATATTAAACAAAACTTGATTCATGTATTTGAATACTGTATTTGTAGAAATATTTTGAAAACTGGAAATTAACAATATTTTTGAGTTGGCTCGAAACTAGCTCACTGCATTAATGTATGCTAATTTTTTATCACAATAATCCCAAGAGCCTTGAGAAACCTGATTATTCATTTACGAACCCATAAACCTTAGTATTTACAGAGTCCTTCAAAAAAATCTTAACAGACCTTAGTTTTTACAAAACGTATTCACACGGTAAGATTAATAATACTTGTAAAGGTGTAGCTTAAGCAAAAATTAGCGTTTTAAATTTGGAACTTTACTGAGGGACATGCAAGAAAAGTCTAGCATTACAACTGTTGTCAATTGATTTAAATTATTCCTGCCTAACTAATTAAACTAAAAACTTTTATTGGAAAATATAAATAGTTTAATTCAGGTACTGGTGATGTTTTAAAATTTTGGTGCTGCTTGATTTCTTTCTATTATTAAAAAGAGAGTAATGAATAATGAGCTTGGATCTCGTTAAATGAGTTTTTTATGCATATCTGGAAATTAAAAGTGCTAAAATGTTTCATAATTTAATAATAAAGTCCGTTATTATCAGATATTTTAACATTTTATGTATATAGTTTTATTTTTATCTGTATTGTATAACCAATATCTTAGCAGTTTCATTTTGAAAAATGTTTCTGAACATACTTCTAAATCAGCTTTAAACTATATCAAAGCTTTGGTGTTCATCATAATCATTCAAATATTTCTTGTAAGCATTCATATCTTACGTACCACTGAATAAAGATTTTGTTTCACTGAAATCTGTTACGTGTATTTTTAATTTCTGTCATGATTTATTTGCATGAATAATTAAATCAAGAATACATTTTTCACATTTAAGTTTTTAAGTAATTTTTCCTAATAAGAGAGGGCACATTTGGTTTTTTAGAAATTTATTTAATATAGATTTGTAATATATTTTGATCATTTTATGTAATTTCGTATTTGCAAGTTAACATTTACCCTAAAACGGACAAAGTCAGTACCAAATAAAAGAAATTATAAGTGTAGCTTATTACACCAGTAGAATCTAATAATTAATAAACTAAACAACTTTTGAATCTGCAATTAAAATTTTCATTGGCATTTTT
Source organism: Metellina segmentata (assembly GCA_947359465.1). Classification (NCBI taxonomy): domain Eukaryota; kingdom Metazoa; phylum Arthropoda; class Arachnida; order Araneae; family Tetragnathidae; genus Metellina; species Metellina segmentata. The sequence goes on from OX375880.1 coordinate 44,544,416, forward strand.
TGATTTGTCTAAACATTTTAGGGGTAGAGTAGATATTTTGCACTCATACCATCAAATCATCAAATGTAATTTAAATTATATTTGTTCTTGTATTTATCCAAACAGTACTTTGATAGTTTTGTATTTGTAAATAATATATAAAATATTAAAAGTTTGTAGAGAATTGATTAAAAAAACCAGATAGATTTGATTTTTATTCACCTTGTTTGTGATGATATATATTTAGTTTTTAATATTAACGTCCTTAATAATTATATTTCAGTCATTCATTTCCTTTTTCTCTAACTGCAGTGTTTTTTCGCTTAAATCAAAAGAAACGGGGAAAATTTTAAATTTATTTATATGTTATCAACTAAACACTTATAAATGCTTCAGATATTTACGTTTCGATGGTTAATAATCTAGGTTTTTGCAACAAATATAATCACTTAAGATGTACCGAGTCCGTAAAAACACGTTTTAGAATGCACCAGATTGATTAACCGTACGGAAAACAAAGATTAAGTTTAATCAACTATATTTTATTCTTTCCAAAATCAGCGAGAATCCGTAGGATACGTTTGATACTGGCTGGAAAGCCTAACTGTCGTGACGTCATTCCTCCCGTTGTGAGGCTTTCTTATCTATAGGAGGTGTTGCTTGAACCTCAGTAAAAGTTTCTGTCCAGTGTGCATTTGAAAGGTTTATCTGTGTGAAATGTAAACTTAAAAGGAAGTTAATTTTTCTTCAGCTGAAAAAGTGAACCTAAATTAACCCTCTTAGTGGTTGTCTCGACGAAGCATCTCGTCATTAGTAAAGCTGACCAGATCTTGATGGATGAGGTATCTGGTCATTTGAAGTAAATTGAACAGATCTCGGTAATAATATATTGGCGAGATATTATCACTGAGCGAATTAACTCTAGCGAAATGAATCATATCTCGGTGGACGAGATATTTTGTCGAAACCACTTGAAGGGTTAAGCTATGATTAGAAAATGAATTCAATAATCTAAAAGGAGACACGAGTCGGTTCAGGGTTGACAGTTGTTTTTATTAGGTCTTGAAACAATCGATACATTTTCTGCCCAACCCAAAATGAAAGCAGCTTGAACCCGAACGATACGTCCGTCTTTCCGAAACCCCACAGCCTGCCCCCTTGTGTCCGGCAGGAATTTTGACTTATTTACAGAGAGGAGGTTGGCCACGAACACAAAGGTACAGCTGCGGACCTCTTCTGGCCGGATATCCGTCGTCACTTGACAGGTGTTAATGGGCTTGCTCTCGGCTTCCCTGGAAGAGAACAAAAATATGCACATGAGTTACACAATTTTGGACTAAATAGCTTCAATTATTCATTCCTCCGTTGTCTTTTGTAAAGATCGCCTAGAACATTCCTTAAAGACGTGGAAAATATCAAAATTGATTTAGTCCTTGAATTATACACAGATCATGTTAACCCCTTGGGTACACATTTATTTTAAAAAGTAGCTGGAATTATCTTTTGCACTTTAGTTACTGTTATATTTTTGTATTATCGTTTGCACACTAGTTACTGCCATAGTTTCGTATATTTTCGTTTGATAAGATGGGCAACAGTATGATAGAGATCGCTCAGCTTCTGATCTCTTGGTTCATTCAAAAACAGGAATATATGATAACGCAGCCGTGTAAATACTTCTATATATTTAGTCAAATAAAAAAAAAGTATATTTTTGTAGAGAGCGATTGAATAATTTGATTCAAGGAAAGTCTCGTAACACACCAATCACTCTTGCCATGAACAAGAATGTACGTGTTTAATTGTGTCCTAGTTTGAATGACGAATTAGACTCGACATCCGTAACTTATGAAAAACATGTGCATGGCGAGTCTCGGTCGTCAAATGTACCCAAGTGGTTAATTGCCTGCAATCATACTTGTCCAACTGAGGGAAAAAGTAATAAAACTAATAATTCGTTCCAAATTTGCTTATTTTGGGAGAAAAAATCCAATGATTGATCTCTCGCCAGAAAAAGCTTCACTAAATAAAAATTAGTTTCCTTAATTGGGATTGTGTTATTACCCTTCAGGTTTAACGATAATAGTGTTCAAATAAAAGTTTGCTTTACAGTCTAAACTATGTGATCGTTGAAATAAATTGATGCCTTACTTCGATCGTACTTCGCTTCATCTTCACAGGATTCGTATGGAAAAAAAGTTTGGTGCTTGTGATGGTTGACTGATGTAGAAAATTAATGGCCAAGTAACACGGTAATGGTTTAGAAGAATGAACCAGCTTGAACCCGAACGGTACATCCGTCTTTCTGAAACCCCACAGCGTGCCCCCTCATGTCCGGCAGGAATTTTGACTTATTTACAGAGAGGAGGTTGGGCACGAACACAAGGGTGCAGCTGCGGACCTCATCTGACGGGTACCCGTCGTCACGTGACAGGTGTTAAAGGGTTAGCTCTTGGTTTCACTGGAAGAGAACAAAAATATGCACATGAGTTACACTATTTTGGACGAAATAGTTTCAACTATTCATTCCTCCGTTGTCTTTTTTAAAGATCTTGTTAGGACATGGTTAAAATCTTTAAACGCGTGGATAATATCAAAATGTTTTTAGTCCTTGAATTAAACACATATCATTTAAAAAAACTTTTGTCTTTTTAATGGTTCTTTGCAATAGTAAATTAATGTCTACGTAACACACAGGAATGGTCTAGAAGAAACTTTTGAAATTAAAATAAATGTGTATAGGAAAGGTAGGTAATTGAATTTACGTTGCATTGGATCAAGACAACGTGTTATTGGCTACGGTCTGGGATGAGTCCAAAGTGAAAGATGCTAAGGACACCTCTTCATTTGAAACCACAGTTACATGACGGGGTGTTTTTAAGGACAAAGACGAGGACAAAGCTTGAGCTGGCACCGCCGTCAACGTGAGGACATTTTAGGCCAAGACAGATAAACGCACCACCTCCCGACGGACTTTGAATCGAGTTTTGGACTCGGTGTGTAGAATAGAAAAATTATGGATACAAAATTACGGACGCAAGCAAATAGCAGGGCCGTTCCCAGACATACCAACTGCTTCTGATTCTCCGTAGTATCTACGGAAGAGAATCGGGTACTATGGATTAGGGAATCGATAATTTTTCTACGGAAAAAAATCAATTTTATTTATTTTTCACTACACATCAAGTAGTATTTCTGTATTTTTTTCTTCTTATTCTTATTCTTTTGGTAAGAGGGGTGGGGGAATGGGAGAGAGTTCTTAAATTTAATTATTCGATGTTTTTTTATACATAATTCTTTCATAAACAATTATTCTTTTCTATACAGGGTGTTTCAAATCTTAGCTGCAAAAATTTAAGGGGTGATAGAAAACATCTAAACCAGCAATTTTTATCATACAATCTAAGGGCGGAGAGCAAGCGGTGAACCGCTAGACGGCGCTGTAATGGAAATCATAAAGCGCGAGTTTTCTTACACATCGTCATTTCTACCGTGGATTTCAGAAGACATGACGACGCTCAGTAATTAGGAGAAGGCGGACATTTTATGTATGGTCTTGTGAATGTAAATGGTCTGGAAACTGAAAGACTATACAGGCAGCGTTTACCGAGAAAAAACACGTGCCAGACCGAAAAATGTTCCAGCGATGGCATCGGTGCCTGTGCGAAACGGGATCCTTTGCCAAAATTTGTAGACATTCTGCAAAGAGTGGTGTATTAGATGGCGAAAGGTTTCCCGTGCCGTAAATGTGCCCCACTCTATTGTTTGGCGAGTACTACGGGACGAAGGATTACACAGAAAGTGCAATTCTTGATACCTGCAGATTATGCGCCACGTGTCGAGTTTGCATGTAGGCAACAGCTAACAGCGCAGTATGTGGTATTCACGGATGAATGCACCTTTACTCGGGAAGGCATTTCTAATACGCACAATTTTCATGTGTGGGCATCTAACAATCCGTACGACACACGCCGTCATACGTGTTACAAGCGTTTCAGCGTAAATGTTGAGGCTGGAATTGCGTGTGACCATTTGTTCGGCCCATATCTTCTGCCATTATGACTGGATGCCAGAGCATACCTCACATTTTTACAGTAGGTATTGCCAGACTCACTTCAACCTGCTGCGGCCAACTTACAAGAATGTATATGGTTCCAGCATGACGGAGCACCACCCATTTCTGCTTGGATATGCGGAGCGCTTTAGAAGCTAATTTCACAGGGCGATGGATTGATCGGGGTAGGCTCACACCTTGGCCTTCACGCCTACCCGATCTCTCCTGTCCGGACTTTTTACTGTGGGGTTATTTGAAAAGTCTTGTCTATGAAAGGCCTATAGACTACAACGACCACCTACTTACCAGGATATCTAGTTGCTGCCGGTTCCGTCCGAGACATGCCGTGTGTGTTTGAAAAAGTGCGCCACTTGCTACTTCGCATGTGTGTAAAGCCTACATTACAGCAGGTGGCTGCTCTTTTGAGCAGTTTCTGTGATGCCACAACAGTTTTAACGTGCACCAGTCCCCTTTGTACACCGCAGTCTTTGATTTGATTCGAACTCGCCTATTGCTCATCCAATTGGGCTACCGTGGCATTTGCCATGCTTGATAGACTACTAAACTTTCGAAACTTTTTACATCACAAGTTACATCTAACTACTAATGAATATGTATTTATTAGGTATTACATGTATGGAAAGACAGATTTGTATTATGAGATACCATTGACACATTGAAAGCAATATCTAGTCTAAATCAGCTTGATTATAAATTGAATGAAAGTATTTTAAATCCCTACCGGAATGGATGGAGGTTGGCTGTCTTAAACCTCAGGTCTGAAGTGGAATTACTTTTCAAATTTTATTTCAAATGATTTGGAGGAGTGTTTATTTGATGGCTATTGTAGACTCTTTTCTGTACTAAAAAATATATATGGCAGCTATTGTTCCGGTTCGATGCTCAAGCTCAGACTGAAAAATAGAATAAAGAATAAGTCACATAGAATATTAAGGGCACCAAAATGTGTTATTGAGAAGTTTGAATATGAATATTATTTTGCATTATAATTGACGTGTAGACTTTCCCGTTCATAGCAAGATGCAAAAGAGTGTCCACGAAAAGAATACGTAATATATTAGGGAATCGACAATGGGTTACATAAATGTTAGCATTACTGATATTGACAAGAAACCACTACTGTCGATGTTCGTTTTTATCAAAAGTGATGAAAGCTCGTAAAATATAAAGTTCATTAAATGGAATTATGAAAATATTCCGAAAATAAGTATGCTCTCTCTTATGTAATGGGCCTCGTTAGCTCAATTGAAAGAGTAGAGCTATAGCGTTGCGAGAAAATTTTCCAAGGGACACCAATTTATTCTTTCAGGTGGAAGTGAGCAGTAAAATCTGTCCAAGGAAAGGATCAGCCTAATATTTTAAAAGGATCTGATCTAAGGAAAGGACCAATGAAATCCTCCCAAAGGATCATATTTCAAGGTAAGAAGAAATAGAATATTTCCAAGGGAATATATTCTTATCTTAAGAAATGACTAATAAAATCTTCCCAAATGTTTCCATTCTAAAGAAAAGAGCTTCAGAATATTTCAAAAAGATTCTATTTAAAATAAAGGACCAATTAAATACATAAGGAATGACCAAGCAGCACTGCACTATAGGCAGAGGATTAATTGAAAAATTTGTCTCACTATATATAACTTATTCATTATAAAGAAAATGTAAGCTATAAATTATGGTAAATATATAAATTTAGCTCGATTGTGTTCGAAAAATCACAAGCTCCATTTCTGGCGCTCAAAAGATTCCAGCGAAGGAAAGCAAATCAAATAAAAAAAATTGTGGCTGTTATTGTTTAGTTCTTTTTTTTGTAAATTCGGGATCATTAAAGATTGATTGAAAATCTGCGTATAATTTTACACCCGAAACATACTTTATACGTTTGATTTTCTTTTAATAAATAATTTTTCAGTAAAATATTTATATTTTCGCAAGAGAATGTGACGTCACGCCGATTGGATCTGTTCGCAATTCGAATTTGGCAGCATTTGACAATGACGAGGCCATCGGGGTGTTGGTTTGCGAAGTATGCACTACATGGGATCATACATACTTCTTATGCACTACATGGGATCATACATACTTCTTATGCACTACATGGGATGAAACGTTTATTTTTGTGCCTCCTATATTAGTGTAGTAATGTAGCTGCGGCTTACACCAGTTTGGCTGAGGCAGCCGTGTTTCGAAAATCTGGAATGGCTGTCATCTTTGTGTTTTGATTATTCTAGAAAAGATCTTGCACAATGTGCACTCACCTCAAAGCATAGTTGTCGAAACTTCTCATATACGCCGCCGTGTAGTTTATGTTGATTAGATATTCCTGTATATCTGGTAATTCAACGATGTAACCTGAAAAAGTATAAATGAGTACGTTTAGTAGAGGCGCCTGTTTCAAAACAATAAAGTTTTGTCTCTTTTGAGGGAGCCCGGGTTTCGACCTCGACATTTGACCCTGCTCTAAAATTACTTCTTCTCCTACCTAGGATCTTTCCCTTTGGGTTTGATCGAGGACCGTCGCCAATAGCCCGTTGTGTTGCTCTTTTGTGACGTAGAGATGAATTAACATTACGTATTGGTTGGTAGGTATTTAATTGACGTCGCACTAAAACACCACAACAGGGTGTTGGTGACGGTATGGGAGGAAACCCAAAGGGGAAGATGCGAGGACAGCACCACGTAAATTTGAACCAATGTCACATCTGAGCTGAAACATTACTCTCCCAAACCTTCAAACAACGAAAACGTGAGAACATTTGAGGACACGGTGGATTTAAAGTGCACACGCCCCTCCTAGTTACGCGAGGGTCGTTGGTTGGATTCAAGTTCACAAACCTACGGTTGCTGATCCGTTAGGCCGCGTATACGTTTGAGAGCCTAACCGTTTTCCATCCTCTAGTTGTCATGATTAGGACGGGGTTTTGTGCACCACACATGCGGATCGTGAACCGCTTGTGGCTATCCGCGTCCTGTCGGTTTTTCGACGAACACAAAGTCGTTCTCGGTTCAGATTTGGACGGCGTCGTGAGTAGTTCGTTGCTTTTATTTATGTTTGCGAACCTCCAGGCTCCATCGTCATCAAGGGTAGCTGCTGACAAAGGAGGGCCTGGTGATTCGCGGTAGGTTCCTTCCTTTCCCATGGATCGCTGGAAACTGGTTGTGGAAATAATTTCAACGAACGGTTCACGAGCGGCTTCCAAATGTATACGCACCTTTACTCTTCCAACGTACTGTGGCACCATTACCTGTTGTATCGTGCAAGTTAAAGAATGTTTCTTCTATTTAATTTCATTTTAATAATTATTGAATAACGCCCAATTATATAACTTTCCTCAATTTTGATGTTATCTTTATCTGAAATTGAAATTCTGTTTTGGAAGAACATTCAGTGGAAAGGGGAAGTGTTAGTTTTCAAAAGTTTATGTTACTCAGAGCAAACGGTGTTTTGTCATATATAGTTTTAAATAAATGCCTTGTTTGTTTTTGATGTTTTTTGGGCGAACACAAAGGCGTTATCGGTTTTCTGTTGTTTTTTGGTCCATTTAAAAAAATTGTAAAACAGTTGGATTAACGCAGTATCAATGGCGGAAAATACTTTCTGTTATGCTTTACATTTTGTTCTCCTATATATATTACGTTTGGTGAAATTGGTTTAAGAAACGTATTTAATTAGACTTGCTGGCAGATGTTTAGAAAAACTGTGATTGTTACGTAATTTTTCAATGTATGAAATTTTGATTTTACATGTTCCGTTTCTGAGTTTACATTAGGTGATTAAAAGCAAGCTTTCATTTTGAACGCCTTTGTAATCTGAATATCCAGAGCCATTTTTTAAAATTCCATTAACCATCCGCAGAGTATACATTTTCCCAACCGGTCTTGTATCATAAAATCATAGAGTTATTTTTTTAAACTTCGTTTGTCTCCCGCAGAAGCATTCGAAAGAACACAAATGGCGAATGGAATTTTAAGAACATGGTACCACATGCTTAGGCGATTCGAGGTGGCAAGCTTGCGGTTGGCGAAAAATCATTGTAATATTTCAGATAATTGTACTTAATATAGAAACAAAAAATACCTTTATGTGAATATGGATAATGTATTCACCATCAATATTTTGAAATGAGGTATGAAATGCAAGAAATTAAAATGCAATTAAGAAAGTTAAGCGCACATGTGTTACGTGCGGATCTGGCTAGTTTGCCTATCAAATGCTTACTGTGTAACACAAAGCCCTTAAAAATGTAATTTTTCCTCAAAACTGAATCAAATCCTCATTGACATCACTTTTTGTCAGAAACTTGAAAGTATTTTTTGTTTAAAAGAAATTAATGCAATAATATTTAACGTATTTCGATGTTTGAAGGTACTCGATGAAATAGCTATAGAAATCAATTCTGGTTTCGTCTACCATATATTTGAACACTTGATCTGAAATAAAGAAAAACAGCTGTAGATTAGTTCCTCGTTGCAACAGTGATCGCTTTTACAAAACAGTCTTTACTACCAAAGACCAAGTCCCTTTTCAAATGAATGTTAACCCTCCCAAATATGCACGTAGTGTATTGTTGCTATTTTACTACAATATTTTAAAGACTAAGCAATCACATATTTCTTTAGAATCCATGGATTCTATTAACCTTGAGAAAAATATTATATTAGTCCTTTCCTCAGAAAATAATTCTTTGGATCGATTGTATTGGTCCTTTCCATGGAATAGAATTTTTAGGAAAGATTCAGTCGGCCCGTTCTGCAATAGAATACGATGGGAAAATTATATTGATCAAGAAGGTCAAAATTCCTTAGACGTCATGCAGAGAAGACCGCAGATTGCAATGTAGGGCTATTCGTGTGAAAGAAGATACTTTTAAATTTCCCCGATTTACAGTGAGAACTTCACACATTTTACGAAACAAAATAAAAAAAGAGCAGGCTTAATTTTGGTTGGACTTAGTTTTATGGCGGAAGGGTATGGTACCCTTTTGAAAAATGGCAATCTGTCGCAATTCCATAGTGCTGGACGAGATCTTGGCTAGTGTAATTTTTTATTGCTTGGAGAGAGGATTGAGTAAGTGGTGCTATTCGAAAGTTTCCAATCTGTGCTACACATTATCAGGCCTTTAATGAATAAATAAATCCTGCAATATTGATATAAAAACTGAATTTTAATCGTACAAACTATAAATTGATTGTTGACTATATAAACCTAGCAATTGTTGAAACTCCCCATGCCTCCTTCATTTATTCCACAATACAATATCAGTCTCAAGTATTCGCGTCGAAACTACGGTTTGTGTCCACGACGTTACGTACCAATTCTTTCAGTTTAATGAAAGACGCTGTGTATCAATCGGTTCGTTCGATGCTGCTTGCTGGGACAAAAATACATTCAAAGATCTTTTGCGATATATTGTTACCTACCGATGTCAGGGATACATGTCGGACCGTAAACATCCCAGTTTATCCACATCTTGTCTTCGATCTGCTTGGTAAACGAGTAGACCCCTACGAGTTGCTTGTGGTGTCTTTTTATTTTGCAGGACACTTTCTGGAAAGAAAGGAAACGCGTCAGATATATCAGTTAACCAACATATCGTCGATATTATTTTAAAGACACGAAAGGTTAGGGTAAAGGCTTTTCCGTTGTAGAATAAATAATTATAATGATTAAATACTAATAAATTATAGGTGCCAATTTGGGGCATTCTTTGCTTATTTCTTGTTGCTATACAGGGTGTTCGTAAACAGTTTAGAAAAAATTGAAGGGGTCATACTACAAGTCAAGACGACCCATATTTACAATGGAATCTACTGTCGCAATCCACTGAGAGTTTCAAAAAAGTGAAACTTAGAAACACGTCCAACCATCTCAAGTCCTCACTTCTGACGCCAATTCTGCTCTGCAAGAGAAGCAGTGCTTCTCCATAATATCACAGTAAATACGGTGGATAAGACATGGTGTGCCTGTAACTTGGCCTCCGCGCTCACCGGACCTAAATCCGCTGGAATTCCTGTAGGGCCACGTGGAATCATTGGTGTACTAGACAACTGCACAATCTGTGTAAGATTTTGTCGCCAGAATCCTTGTTACAGCAGCCAAGATGAATACGACACCAGGAATCTACTTGAGGGTGCGCCAATTTTTCCTTTGCAGGTGTTCAGTGAAACCCCTGGACGTCGCTTTGATCATCTCATTAGAGTCTTTCGCTGATCAGCGCGAGCTTGTGCAACTTACGATTTCGTTACATCTCTTTTTTCACTGTTTAAACTTCAACGGGGATAATTTACTTTACGCTTTTGTCTGAGTGGATTGAGACCATATGTTCCACTGTAAATATTGGTCGTTTTGATGAGTACTGTACCCCTTCAATTTTTCTGAACAGTTCTTGAACACCCTCTATATACCAGATTTGTTTTTTGGCGATATATTAGCTAATTCCTTTGTTAGTGCAGTGTATATCTTGTTTTCGGATTTGCCAAGAGATGCCATTTCTTTGAGAAAAAATATTGTTCACAAAGAAAAATTCTGTTCGAATTACGACCTAATGGAATTAAAATATCGAAGCCGAAATGGTTGTGTAGCCTTCGTTCATGCCGGGAAGGAAAACATTATACTCAAACTGCTGAGCGTCTTTTGAGTGGTGCAAAATGGCGCAATAAACCCCACAGATGCACTTCCACCAACATTTAGAGTCTTATTCCAATTGAATTTATGTGGCGTCGGCTATATACTAGACAGGTAAGGTAAGGTAATTTTATATAACGTCGTACTAGAGCGACACAAAAGGCTGCTGACGACGGTCCGAGACCAATCCTCTAATGGAAAGAGCCGAGGACACAACGTCATTTTGAACCACTGTCACATGACGAGTCAACACCTGAGCTGGCAACCCACTCTCCAAATTGTCACATCAACCCAACTTGAGGACTTTTGGCCACGGCAGATTTAAGGAGCAACAGTATCCTCTACACCTTACGATTGCAAATATTCATGCACTGAACCGGATTCGATGCAGGAACCTTTGGATTATGAGGCTAACTATCACCTTTACCATATAGTTGACTATGGAAATTTAAGGATGCAAACGAAACGAGAAACTAATACAAACAAATTGGCAGCACAATTCCACGGTAATCCGGATGGTAGATTAACGGATTAGCATCCGGAAGATTGCGGGTTCGAATCCGACCAAAGACTGGCGTGTACTAAGGGGCCGGTGCGCGCGAATCCGTTGTGACCACAAATATCCTCACGTTGGCGTGGTGGGGTACCAGCTCGGGTGTAACCTCGTCATCTGACCGTGGTTTAAAATGGCGTCGTGTTCCTCGAATATTATTCCAGATCGTCAACACTATAGCCCGGTGTTTTGCTCAAGTGAGACGCTAATTCATTTACCTACGTACCTACCCGCGGACCATAAAACAGTTTGAGAAAGATGCTCTAATTTGGCAAGATAGTTACCTTCCATGTTGAAGCAAGACGCAGGATGGGTTCGAACTGCAAACCCTCCACCACAGCCTTTGCTGAATGGCTGTTGTTCAGCTTGTAGAGTCTCCATGCGAGCAAGATGAAGTTTTCCACCACTGAGGCTCTGAGCTCTACGGTTGGAGCGCTGAGTACGGTTTCCCGAACCCAGGTTCTCACCTGTTGAATAAGGAAAAAAAGTTATTCAAACGGATTCTCTCTATTGGTACAAATGGTTTATAAAACAAACCACAACTTAGTAATTCGGTTAATGTTAACAGTACAATAAATTTAACCTTTAGACTACGGGCAGTACAAGTTGTACTATGTTCGCGTCACGAAAGAATTTATAAATGACCAGTACATCAGTTGAACCTTTAACCTTTAGACTACGGCTGGTACAGCAATTGTACCAGGATTGCGCCAAGAAAGAATTTAGTCAACTGCCAGTACACGAGTTATACGTAGGAAGTTATAAGAAAGGCGCTACGAAATAATCTAGACTACGATCGTTAAAGCCGTTGTACCTCGAAAGTTATAAGAATCGCAATTGTTATATTTGTAGCCGTTGTCAAAAGTTTATAACAACTTTCGATGGAAAATGTCTTCAATTAATATATGGTAGGCATGCATCGTAATTAACGTCAAACTGGAGCAACACAACGCGGTATTGCCGACGGTTCCCGCGATCAATCTCGAAGGTAAAAATCCTACAAAACACCACGTCGTTTTAAATCAGGTCAGAATGCGAGATCACACCTGATATGGCAACGGACTCTCCAAATTTCCACACCTCAAAGCGGAGAACATTTGATGCCACGACAGATTTAACTTGCACTATCTCCCTTTGAACACGATGGTCTTTGGTTGGTTTCGAACTCGCAGCCCGAAAATTAGATACGCAACAGTCTATCTTCATTTAAATTTTATTCGAAGTTCTTAATAACTGAGGGGCCGCGGTTGCCCAGTTCGAACTGCAAGGTTGCGATTTCCAAACTCTATCCAACAAAAGACCACCGGGGCTGGTGCACGTTAAATTTCCCGTGCCATTAGTTACCGCTTTTAAAAGTTTTTGTATAATAAGTTAAACTATAAAATTAAATGTATATTCTAGTAAGTAATATAGTGTAATAGAAAATAATAATAATAGTTAAATAACAGCTAAATTGTTCGTGTAAACAAAGTGATACACTTATTAACCTTCCTAATGGTTGACGAGATATCTCGTTACTAGCAAAAACATTAGCAGATCTTGAGTGACGAGATATTTCTTCATTAGAAAACCGAGCAGAACCTGATCGTGTCTTTTATCAAAAAATCGGCGATGTCTTGAGGACGAGATATCTCGTCGTTATCAAAATGTATTAAGTTTTGATGGACGAGAAATCTCGTCGAAACTACTTGAAGGGTTAAAATGCAGTTAGATTAAATATTAAATTAAATTTGAATTTGTTATGACTTGTAATGAAGAAATAAGAGTCCAACAAGACAATTAATAATTATTAAGAGACATGGCATCAGAAAAGCATAGAGAACGATACAAACAGCGTTAGGACTAAGAGACAACTAACGGCAACGAATCGACTCTTCGTTCTATTTATTTCGTTTTTGGGCCTCAAGAACTTTTAGGATTATTTTAGGTGAAAGTTCATCACGTGGTGAGGATATTTCAAATGCTGGATATTGCAATAAATAGAGACACACCATAATCCATTCGATGAAATTTGTTCAATTTAAACAGATGGGGCAAAAAGTATGACTGGAGTGAGAAAAAGTTTTATTTTTATTTCGAAAGAAAAAGTTAATCACGAGATATTTATTTACCATTGCATCATTCATCAAGAAGAACTTTGTGCGCAGTTCTACTTATGAAGGATGTTGTCTATCCTGAACTAACGGATTATCAGTGGATCCAATAATTTTATTTCATGATAAACGTTACGTGTTATATACATAATCCTAATCGTAAACTACAGGTGAAAGGAAACACAATTTTTTTGATACTGGAAGAAGTCATTTAATTTGAAAACAAATAATCTCTTTTTGCTGAAGATTTTAAAAGAGAACCTTCAATCTTTTCCCGAGACTGCTGAAACATTGCCATGAAAATAACTCGGTAATTGACATTTTCTATTTCAGAACAACAATTTTAAATATGAAGATTTTCTACGGAGGTTTCAGGAATTCAAAATTGCATAGCGACGTTGGCTTTTGTTAAAAAACCTCTCAGGGTTGAAGCAACAGAATTGAATTTTTCTCGTTTAAATATTGACATTTGCAGAATTACTGGGGTGAAAAAACAAGTAATTACGGATCTCAAAGTTTGAATGCCATAATACTGAAATGGAAAAATTAAAAAATAAATAAATGTGATCTTAGGTAACAGAAAAGTGGCCTGTTTTGAAAGACCTGGAGATAGAAGACATGAGAGATAATTTTCAATGCATGTAATAGTATTCCAGACTCGTATGATCAGTTAAAACAACTAGCATTTTCTGTTCTTTCACTCTTTGGCTCTACATATTCATGCAATCAATCTTTTTCAAGCATGAACGTATCAAAAATAAATTGAGAAATCGTCTTATTGAAGAGAACCTGGAATCATTCTTGAAATAAAAAACAACGACATACAAATATGAATTATACAAACTTTCCAAGGAAATGCAAGGCCATTGTTCACATTAAATACGTGTTTTGTCATATTTTATTTTAATGAAAAGAAATTAGGTTTTTTCAATAAATAAGACTGATTTATTGATAATAATATTTCAATAAATAAGACTGAATAATAAGATTTTATTATGATATCTTGATTTTTATTTAACATTAGTAGCTAGTTTAAACCGACTCCTAGAAACATAGTTCTTAAAAAAAATGTATCTATCTAAAGAAATTTTAATCAGTATCTGCTCATTTTTGGATCTTTTGGAATAATGATGTTGCCTACCACTGCATTAGACAAATGAGGCTACGTATCTGTTTCATGTATACGTATTCATATAACACAGGAAGTCACTAATATCAATATTAGTGGTTTCACCATTCTCAATAATACACACTCGAAGGAAATATGCAAAAGAATATAATTTCATATACAATAAAATTGAGTTCAGGTACAGAGTCGTTAAACTAAAAAAGTTTGAAAAGAACTGTCTGAAAATCTGCTCACAAAAGTAAGTCCTTTCAGCATCTTGGAGATGTTAGGAATGGGTTGAAAATCTCTCTCCAAGAAGTGTTTTTCCTCCTGAAACATCGGAAACACATTTTATTAAAAAACGAAGACAGTGCAAGTACTAAAAAAACCTTAGTCTGAATAATAATCAATATTGCAAAAGCTTCGGAAACCGAATTAACAAGGGTAGCAATACGAACGCAATTGACGGTCCGCGGAACATTAAGTCCGACGGGGGCACGGGTAAATTAAATCTGTCGTTGCTTAATCTGGAGTAGCATGGAAGTTTCGGTAGTGGGGTGCCAGCTCAGGTGTCTACCTCAACGTATGCTTGTATTTCAAAATTACGAGGTGTTGTCCTCGGTTATTTCTCTTCTGAATGAACAGAGGACCGTCTCTAACAACTGTTGCTACAGTGTGACGTTAATGGCTGTTTGCCTAGCAAAAACATTACCCAGGACCAAAAGATCATTTTCGATCCTGATGGCGGTGAACATATTCCGAAGGGTAGGTATTTTAATTATCGTAGAACTGGAGCAACACAACGGGTTATTGACGACGGTCACCTGGGATCTAACCCAAAAAATGATTCGTGGACAACCCATTGTAATTTTTAACCACGGTCAGATAACGAGGGGGTGCATACCGGAGAGGGACAGACTTTGAGCCGACCGCTTAGAAGTAACTATAGTCAAGTATTGTTGCAAAAACATCGTGTCGAATAGAATTCTCAAATTTCGTATCCATTAACACTGTTGGTGGTTTTCTCGGCGATGTATCTTCTCATTAACAAAATTGATGACATTTTGTTGGAAGGGATATATCGTTGCTAAAAAAACCGATCAGATCGTGACCTTGTCTTCATAAAAAAAACGCCAAATCCTGATAAATGAGGGCCAAATTAGCCCCGTCGAAAGAGCAACGGACTAGAATCCCGAGGGTTGCAAGATCGAATGAACCAAAGACGCCGTGTATAGAGAGGGCTTGTGAATGTTAAATTTTTTTGTCCTCACTTTTTTGTGGTGTGGAAATTGGGAGACTGGGGTGCCAGTTCAGGTGTGACCTCGTCATCTGACCCCGTTGGTCAAAATGGCGTGGTGTTGTCCTCGGATATTTCCCTTCAGGTGTTGGTTCCGAACCGTCACCACGAGCCCGTAGTGTTGCTCAAGTGCGATGTTAATATCAAATACCCACAATACTAATACGTGATGGATGAGATATCACGTTCAATCCGTTTGGGGGTTACAGAAATGCTCTGTGGTAAGTTTATTCAGAAGTGGACGCTTTTTGTCATTTTTGTCATATCAGGTGACACCTTTACCTCCCGACATATAGCATCCCGGCAAGAAAAGTGAAGCAACACAAAATCGCAGAATTTGAGAAACATCAACTTAAAAGAAACATATATTTAAATAGGATAAGCTTCTTTTAATTTTAGGTAAGTATCTATGGTGGTAACTTCTATTCGATTCTATAGAATAGCAATAGAACACTGGGGCACATCATACATAATTTTGAATGACATAACATCACAAATTTTATTTTTTGGACTGTGTCACTTTTCTTGCCGTGATGCGATAAGTCAGGTTGAAGGTTGACGGATAAGTGAGGAGTACAAGCACTCTAGATTTACAACATTGAGGGGACATTTAATATGCGACGAGTCAACGAAGCAAAAATCAGTGTAGCGAAGATTCGAAGGATGTTCTCTTACCTCACGTGTGACACCATTAAAGGCCTTCCAGTCCATCAGGGTAATTTGCTCCTGTAAAATAATGAATTAAATGAGTTTACGCACGTATTCAGAAAATAGCACACAATGTGCTTCAGGTTGCATTGCCCGATTTTTATGTCAGGAACCGAAATGTAGACGTCCTTTTTTTTTCTCATATTTTGTCTTGTTCAGGGTTGCAACTAAATCCTCGAACACAAGTTATCTGATATTTCCCTGATACTGTCACAAAAATTTCTCTGATTTAACTATTCCCTTAATAATGTTCCGATCCGTCACTGGTATCGATATACAGTATCCACACATTATTTTTTATTATTTTGTGTAAGATGGGATGAAAGGAAAATTCTCCACAAATATTTGGTTCCTTTTCTTTTCAGATAATTTAATTGTTATTGTAAGGGTTGAACCCTTAATGGAACTCTTAAAATAGCAATTGAAAAACTGGAGAGAAAAAATACAAAATATTTCGATTATGAATTTATTATATATGACCCTTTATTATCATAGTATACATCGAAAACAAATGCAAATATGCATAAAAAATTCTACAAAAATGTAATTGCAATCAACAAATATTAATTTAACACACTAAAAAGGACTTCAGGATTCACACGAATTTCAAATTGTGTACCACAAGTTGTATCGCCGGCCTCACGTTGACGAGAAGCGGAAAACGGCGGCGGCAGTTTCGCGGTGTTCAAAAATTAATTCGCCAGTAAACTTTATTATAATTACAGTTTTGGCGAATACGATTTTTTCGATTTTTGAAATTTCCCAGATTTTTCAAGATTTAAAAGGTTTTCTGAGAATTCACTGATTTCCAGGTTCTGTTACTACCCTGTTATCCCAGTCATGAGCAGAGCGCGTGTGTTATTGATTATAAGATATGGGAGTTTTCTCTGTAGAAGATCGACTAAGGACCGGTGTACACATCCGGTTTTTCATCGTGCGGTGCCGCTGCCGCAACGCAACTGCGTTCTGAGATGAATTAGATCCAATGGAGTAGTGTACACGTGCCAACGGCGCCGCACGTCCCACTTGTGTGAATTTGTACCGCAATTCCCCACGGCTCCGCAGATTGCCGCACACGCTTCTCTGTTCTGAAGTTGTTTGTTTTCATTAATAAATGGGGGGGGGGAATATAAATTATAATAAATAAATGGTTGTATCTAGTAACTTCTATTTTGTTTCAAATTATACTTTGTGTTCACCAAGTAAGCAAAATAAACACGATTTCTTCGATAGAATATGTATCGCAAATGGCGTGAAATCAGTTCGTGCGTCATTTCAAGGTGATGTGTGCATAGTTGGGCTTCGGTGCCGCACGTTGAAAAACCGGATGCATGCAACGGGCCCTTGCCATCGCAGCGGACATAACTACTGAGTCACGACTCCCCTTTTCATGTGTTTGTTTTAATATGCATATGATCTGCGTTGCTCACTGTCTGTATTTCTATCTTCAATGTCAGTAAAACTTTCACTGTGTCTGTGTGTCTAATACTTGGTGTTGTATGTCTTGTGTCTGGAGCACCATGGCCAAATATGAACTTCTCACCATTAAACCCCCAAAATAACCAACCAATTGATCTGGAACACATTAGAAATTTAGTGCCGCAGTATCCCTCATGAAGTCTGGGAAAAAAAGACGATATCAACACACAGATCATCATGGACATAACTCCAGAAGGGAGCAGACGATCCTTCCCCTGCCCCTAAAAAAAAGACCAAGTGCGTTACAATTTGAAATAATTCAGACCAGAAAGTCAGTAAATCTGTCGGACAGTCGGTTGGTTAATCCGAATTATTGCACCTGCTGGTGTCACAAATTACTTTATAACGGTTCCAAGAAACAAAGAGGGGATACGCATGCGTGGAATTGACATTTCGACGAGTGTTGCAGGTGTCATTGGAAAACACCCTGTCAACATTCCAAATTTGAGGAGGCTCCCCAGGAAAAATGAAAAGGGATTCGAGAGTCAGAAGCCACGGGGGAAAGTGGTGGATGATAGAGCGCTCGAGACAGCTATACTGTGAGGTTAAGCACCGTTCATAAACTAACTGTGATGAGAAACTTTTGTTATTTCTGAACATTCGTTCATCGATTGTCCAGTGTACATATTTTGTAAACAGTTTTCCCATTGGTTAATTGAAACCCTTTAAGTGAAATAAATAACTTTAAAAGGTAATATGACTAGTCTAACTCTATTGTACTGCTGTGGTACCCGAAACGCCACACCCTGTTTGAAGGGTAGTAGATTCGAAACTGAGGTTACGATCTGGAAACTCGATCTTACAAATAACCGTGGTGGACGTTGATTCCGTCGGGGTCCACATGGAGAGGATTTTTAGAAGTGGGTTGCCTGCTTGGGTGTTGACCTCGTTAACCCATCCTGGTTCAAAATGACTAGGTGTTGTCTTAAAATATTTCCTATTTCCTAATAGTTCTAACAATTGTTACACAATAGTTCTTCAAATGGGGCTGCCTCCCCCAAACGAGAGCGTTATATATATTCAACTATTAACGATGGATAAACAAAACGCTCACACCAGGAGCTTCTAAAACTCCTTGGAGTCACCCACTTATACGATCGAGGTTGAATATCTCGACGCAGGAAAGATAAGTACGACAAATCTAAAGATAATACGAGTAACTAAATACGGCAGATTATCTCCATCATTGCATCATTTGACTACCTTATCTGCGTCCGAGAGCCTGGAGCAGTCGCCGTGGATCAATGGGTTTTTCCGCTGGGCTAGCAACTTGCGAAATGTAAGATGCGTAGAATAGGTTCCTGTTTGGATGCATATCTCTCTCCTGTGCCAGTGAAACTTTCCTGGTGTGTCTGTTATTGTCTATGTATATTACTAGATGTTTGGAGCCACGGAAGCCCCGTTGGTGGTGTAACGAATTAGCAGCTGGAGGGTTAGGAGTTCAAATCCAACCAAAGACCATTGTGTAAAAGGGCTGATGCACGTTAAATCTGTCGCAGTTTTAAATTCCCTCACGTTGTCATGGGGTATAAGTTTGTTAAGGTAATTTTAATTAACGTCGTACTAGAGCAACACAACGGACCATTTACGTTGGTCCGGGATCAATCCCCAAAGGGAAAAATCGGAGGACAACACCACGGTCAGATGACGAGGCAGCACCGTAGCTGGCACCCCACTCTCCAATCTTCCACTCCAATCCAACATGAAGACTTTCGGCCACAACAGATTTAAGGTGAACCAGCCGTCTCTACACCATACGCTTACAAACATCCATATGCTGACTTTTATTCGAAACTGGAACTTTCGGATCTAGAGGCTAACACCTTTACCACCAGACCTGTTGGTCGGCGTGTGATAAAGTTCGGAGAGAGGGGTGCAAGTTCAAGTGTGACCTCGTCATCTGATTATTGTTCTAAATGTATCGAAGTTGCTCTTGAGATCTATCTTCCGGACCGTCGCCAAAAGTTAGTTGTGTTGCCTCCACTGCGACATGAATTAAAACATCTACCTCCATTACTTCATGTTATGTTTCTTGTGTTTGGCGCAGCTTGCATAAGTATTGCCCTTGCAATACAATCTCCCATTGAAAAACGGGTTAAAAAAAGAGTTCTGAAAACATCCTTGAACAATTTCCTCAAGTTGGTGCTATTGTTTGCGACAATTTGTAGCAAACCAACGCTACCGTCCTTTTTGATGATTTTCCTAATTGGAAGTGCCATTATGAAACATTTACCGAACGTGACAATATTTTACAATAATATGTATGTGAAATAAACTTACCGCAATGTCGTTTGGTTTGTAGCTCAGGAATGCAGTGACACCAGGTCGAATTGGTAGGTTTTTCTCCTGTGAATAAAATAAGATAAAAGTTTAAAGAAACTCTCTAGACTCTAGAACAGAGGGAAAAAGCATAATTCACTCGGCTACTAAGCTTCAGAATATGATGTTTAATATATCAATGATCTGGGATTTCGATGACCAGAAGTTTTGCAGAACAGTTCCAATAACAATTATATCTAACCCGAAACTACACAAAAATAACATAAAAAGTTGACAAAAATATTGAATATTTTACGAAAGTTTTATTAAAAGAAGATATACCTGAAATAGAAACATACATGAACAACAAAAGAGCCCATTTCATCCAAACAAAATTTGAAGAAGCATCAAAAAATTTTAACTAAGGCACTTTAATCAGTCTTGATTTTTATCAGACTTTAATATATACAGGATGATTCAAAAGGTTTTCCGACAAATTTTAAACGTTTTGCTCAGAAATACAAAAACAAACCATATTTACATAGGAACATATACGAGGGTGTCAAAAATTATCCACACTTTCGCAATAACACTTCTATAAGTTTGTTGCAATGCCTTCCTGGCATGCGTGCTTAGATTTGATACTACTGTGGCCACGTTACCTAAGATTAACCTGGATAGAGTCATTTCTCTTGCTTCTGCTTCAGTGTAATCATGGCCGCTCCGCTAGCAGAGTGCACTATAAAGATCCGTGATCCCACTTCTACAACTTAAGGGTAGGAAGGTGTCACACGGTACTGAAAATCGTCGTGCGCTTACAAAACAATACAGGTAAAGTGCACTACCTCGTGAAACTGTGTATGAGTGGATCGAGAAGCTTCGAAGAGGCTCGACACGCGTGATGCACGAAGAGGGAGCAGCACTGCCGTCCACCTCCACCACCGGAGAAAAGACTTAGCATGATCGAGAAATGGTTCTGGCAAACTGACATGCCCGGGTGCAGAAAGTTCATAAAAATGCGACAGGCAAACAAAGTCTTTGCAGAACAATTTGTTCTTTATTTTTCAAAATTTTGGCCGACTTTCTGCATTGCAAAACGCGCTCCTTTCCTTACCTTTTTTCTTTTCAAGCTACAGAATAATTTACCAACACCGCCCCAAATAACCACCAACATTTTACGAGTAACACATCATTTATGTCAATGACCAAATATGTAACTTTAAAAGTGATCGACAGAATTTCAAATTCTGAAAGTATGCCTTGGTTTTAAATAAAGTAAGTGAATTATTTTTGATGTTTTATTATAAATATGTAATACATATTGAGCCGATACCTGGGTTTTACGTCATTTTTTGATTTGACAGCAGTTTTCAAAATTCTAACAAAATGACTGCGGAACAATTGCAGCTGCATGGAGTTGTGTTACAGAACACTGAATATATTTCTGCACTTGGTCCGGTGAGTAACAACCAGCAGAAGCACTGCAGCGTGTTCTCTGCAGGTTAATCGGACAAAGAAGTGGGAGAAGTATTGCTTAAATAATTGGGCGACCCTTTTAAAATCTTCTTCTTGGAGTGAATTGTACGTTTCTGCATCCAAAAGCATCGAAAAGGAAGGAGACAATGTGGGAAAATGACTTTTTCAACCCCGACATATGTGTAAATATATTGTAAAAACAAAGAGCGGATAATTTTTTACTTTCCCTTGCAGATGTAATCGCTGCCCGACCGTTCTAGAGGGCGCTGCAAGAAATTGAGTTGGTCAGCACGAAACATCGTTGTTCTAATACTTCAAAACAATTTTAAATTGAATGACAGAAATGACATTATTACGATGAATTACAAACAATTCAACACCAGCAACACCGGGAAGTATTATAATACAAGGAATGATTGATTTAAGGTGAGGTTGTACTTACAATATCCAAGACATCGTCCGTTTCATTCAGATAATAGTCACCGAAATCATTGGAGAAACTGAAAGAAGTAAAAAAATTCATATATTGGCATTCACCCGTATTGGACTACGTTGTAGTCGTTATTTCGAAATAATCGCACTCTTGGTGGATTGCTGGAGAAGTAGAAATGCGGTAGTGTATGTTTAACTATGTGATTTACTTCCCTTATATAGCACAATAACTGTGTACTAAAGCTATCTTTTTTTCTTCAAAAACCTGTTGATTAACAGTCACTTCCAATCTTCATATGGATCTTTCCCTTCGGGGGTTGATCCGAACCTTCGCCCATTGCCCGTTATGTTTCTCCAGAACGACTCTGAATTCCTATCTACCTACCCAAACTTCATTCTTGCCACTCAATTCGCCTTCTTATTATCACTGTTCAAAATAAATGAAAATAGGTCGAAAGTGATATAAAAAAGGGGGGAGGGGTAGTCTTAGAAAAAAATATATTAGATTCATTTTTAGAAAACGTAATACTGTGATAATATTTATGCTAAAATTATTTAATTTAACGCACTGGTTAGAACAACTTGAAAATGTGCTCCTTTTTTATAAATATCATACCAATTAAGGGCTGCGGTAGCCGAGTTGGAAGAGTAACGAATTAGCAACAGGAAGATTGGGACTGAGAAACTCGATCCAACCAAAGAACTTTAACACGTTAACTCTGTCATGAGAATTATTCCCGGACCGTCGCCAATAATCTGGGGTGTTATCCAATGTGACATTTATTAACTACTACTTACATAGCTACGTAAATTAAGTGGATGCAGTACCTTTTGAACAATTTTTTTTGTTTTCATCTTCACAATAAAATGTTTCAATACTCTTTAAATATACATTACAAAAAAAAAAAAAAACTTTTTTATTCACAATAATAAAAATTCAATTTCTTAAAAAATTATTTCAATATTTGAGAAGTTCTGCTCCATCTGCAAATTAGAATTTGTTTTCAAGTACCTTTTATATTTACCTTCCATTAAGTGTGTCCTACAATGTTGTTCAATGGATTACATTTCCCATAATTATTTATTTTTTTACAAATATTTTTGAAACTAACGCTGTGAAAAACAAAACAAAAATCATAGTTTATATCAGTAATTTTCAAAAAATGATTTTTTTTCCAAATCCTTATTCCATACATAGTCTTCCAATATAAAATAATAAACAACAATAAAACTTTTAATATTTCGACGTTAATTACAATAAAAGTCTTAGCATTTTAAGTACCAAGAGTCAAAAATTTAAAAAGCTGAGAAAAAGCATTAAGAAATTTAAAAGGCTTTCGATTTCGGTCCTTACATTTGACAGAAAAACTTTAATGCCTCGTTAAAGTAGTTACTATTACATAAGTGTGGGCACTTATTCTCTAAAAGCTCTATAATAATTAAATTATAGAAAATTATTGTTTAGGTAAAAATAGCTATGGACCAAAATATAAATAGATGAACAACGTTGCACTAATGGCACAAAAAATTATCTTTATGGCCTAGGTGAAATAATAGTCTAACACGATCAGTTCCAAAGACAATATTCTGATTTAAGTAAATTAAATTAGGCTCGTAAACGCTCAGACAAAACTAAAGTTATTTGGCAATTGGCAATATCCCTAATCATCTTTTTTTAAAGGTTTTCGAAACTGACTTGAGATTACTTACAAATTCTTTAATCCTTTCCAAAATCGTCGAATCATCTTCAATCTTCAAGGAAATCCAACAGCTCTAGAGAACACACAAGTTGTAAATTGATTTCTTCAAAACACGAAGTGGATTCAAATCGCAGGAAATCGATCCAAATTCAAAATGAAATATTCCAAGTTCGCTCTTTGAATGCTAGCAGTTCAAAAACTTTTCGATAAATGGGACGAAACAAAGCATCCGATTGCACTCATTGGAAAAACCATTGTTATACGTAACAATGTATTAATTGTAAACGTAACAACGTTTAAGAGTTTATTATTTGAATATTAAATATAACTGTTTGGGAGGAACATACATTGTTGCCAATCATTATTAGAGTAGTTCGATTTTCTGTTTAGATCAGGGGGGGGAGGCACCTTTTTACACACAATATTCCAATTTTTTTTCACATATGAATCCAAGGACTTGCTTTACCTTCTTACGTTAAAGATTGAGGTTTTGAAAACATGTTGTACTCAAAACATTCCAGGACTGATCGTACACAGACTACATAACACAGAGGATACACTTATATTTTATATTAAACTTCTACGTAGTCTCATTTCAATTGAATACAACGCTTGGAACGAGTGTCAATGTTAGTAAACGCCTCCTCTCCAACACTATTGAGTTACAATGTCACAGCCGCTTCACTCTTTTCTATTGTCTCAAACCGCTGCCCCTTCATCTTTAACTTGGAAATAAAAAAAAGTCCTAGGGGGAGTCGATGCTCACTACCTGCCTTCTCACCAAAAATTGCTGCACACTGATATACTTGTGAGACGGTGCATTGTCGTGCAAGAGGCTCCAATTTCCACTGTCCAACAAATCAGGCGTCACACGCCGCATTCGTTTCAAAAGCCGATCCACAACATCTTTGTAAAATGTACCAGTCACAGTGGAACCTTGACGAAGAAATTCTGGATGAATGAGGCCCCCCGAATGTCAAAAATGTGATCAGCATCGTTTTTGTTTTCGATGAGCGAACTTTCATCGGACGACTTTTTTTTCTACTAATTCACTCAGAACTTCGGCGTCTTGTCTCTAGATCGTACTCGAGACACCAAATCTCATGTCTGATGGCAATGTTTTGCAAAAAATTTGAATCCTGATTCGACCACGACAGTTAAATCTTTGCATGAGGAAATTCGGTGTTATTTTCGCTTAGGAGTCAGAGTGTGTTGTGTGTGACAGAAAGGATAATTTTTCAAACCATCCGTCATGATAGTGAAAACAGATCGCACAATAATGTTTAAAGAAATTACGTGTGAACATTTCTATCGTTAATCGACGGTAGGACCTCACCAACGCTTGCACACGCTGGTACAGTAACAGTCGAAAATTATGAGCGATGGCAACGGGTTAGCGATTTTTTTATGGGGGGGGGTATAAGCGCATTTCTAAAGTCACCAACATAAGAATTATTTCAGAACATTTTTGCTTTGAACCGTAAAGACAGATGGACTGCCTTAATCTACCGCAACTCGCTGCTAGGAGGGAGCCAAAAAATAGCTTAGGTCGTGGCCACCGCTCATAAACGTAGTGTAGCTGCACCCACACGCTCAACATTTTCATCATTTAGACTTGAATATGAACGACCTTAGCTCTGCATAATGTTCACAGGGTAATGAATGCTAGAAATTAATCAGGTCAAAAGCATTTAGATCTGAAAAAATCTAATCAAATTTCATTTTTAATAATGAATTTGTTTTTAAAATACTACGACGAACTGATAAGTTAGAAGTCTGTATCAATTGTACTAAGAGCACGCTGGTTTAAATTTAAGCAAAGCAAATGGAGAGCAAATTTAAAGATGGATTCAGTTATGGCGCCTACTTTAAAAGAATAAGTGTGCGAAAGGATGTAATGCGCCAGGTTTGGTGCATGCGGCACAGGTTAGACCCCTCTGGGTTAGATGCACGTCTTATCAGTAGTGACTCCCAATTTGTCAGGGTTTTGTAAAGGTTTGGAGAGTGAGTGCCGTGTTGGGTGTTGTACTCGTCACCTAACTTGTTCAAAATGACGAGGTGCTGTCCTCAGACCTTTCCCTTCGAGATAGATACTAGACTATCGCCAACAGCCCGTCATGTTGCTCCAGTGCGATGTTAACTTAACTACCCCAACACACACCCTCTATAGATGGCTTTTTTTCTGCAAAATCCGTCAGCAATCTTCTGCCTCTTTAAAGCAAAAACACTTTCAAGCTTTTTTATTGGTGAGTGAATCATTACTACAGTTATAGTAGAGGGTATACGGCGGTATATGCCGTATACCCTCTGCTTTTTCTTTAAAACTACTTACAAGCTTTGCTTTTCCTAGAAAACATCGCGTGAAACATCACGTAAAACGCAGATAGCTGTAAGAGCAAAAGAAAATTTTCTATTTCAAGATATCGCCATGGTACATAAGTCTAAAATTGTAACTATTAATCAAAAGCAATTAATTCAACGTATTGTAGATAAAAGGGAATCCAGCCTTTGTTCTGATGTTAATGAAGAAAATTGTCAACTTTTAAAGGATACATCCATGCTTGATCCAGAAAATATATATACCGGGGATATTCGCCATGGAGAAAATGAGGTAAAAAGGATCTGTCGACGTTTTGGTATAGATGAAATGTGCTCTATTCAGGGATTGAGAGACCAATGAAAACGCCCAAGTTGTTCCAGAAAAATGAAAGTCTTTTTAAAGAACCATTGAAATATTATCATATTCCACGGCCGAGTGGAACAAATTTCTGATAATCTTTATTGATTTCAAACGACTAAAATCTAATGTTTATTAATGCAAATAGAGCACAATCAACCAGAAAAAATGTGTAAATTCTTGGTTAGTCAACCATCGCTCTTCAGTAGACAATAGATCAAGAGTATGTGCAAAAAAAATAGACACAGAGACGGATTTCTCTCGTCAAGCAGTTTGGAATGTGTTTCAATAAAAATGATAAAGGTATGCCTTAAAATTTATTTTAAAAAAATTACATCCTACTTTATATGTGTTTAAATATTTTTCTTAGCATTTCCTGCAATTCTTTTATACCATAGTTAAATATTAAAATAGTGAAATTTTCAAATTTGAATATTACTCGTTGCTAGTCTACATATTTTGCTATGCAAAAATACAATAAACTCCCAATAATTCGAATCCTCGAACTCGAATTTCTGCTTAAGACGAAGTTTCTTCAAAGTTACACAATTCCTAATTTGTATATTATACAATTATAGAGGTGTTTTTTTTTTACTCTCGATACATTGAACTTCGATTAATTCGAACATATTCACCGGTCCTTTGAGTATCCATCATGGGCGCCGTGAGGAGGGGGGATGTCAACCCCCCCGAGCTTATGAATTTCCTGTACATATACAGGTATGTGCGTGCGTGAGCGTGTTTTTTTTGTCCCCGTGGAAAGTGTAAGTAGAAAGTACATGTTTCGCTTTCCCATCTGCGGGCGTCCATAGTATACCCTCTGTTTTTTTAGCGAATACAGCAATGATCATTACCACCTGAAGAGTGTGATTTTCTCCTCGGGTTTTATTCTGGACTGTTGCCAATAGTCCGTCGTGTAGCTCCAGTTTTACATTAATTACATACCTACCTATTCGATGAGTGTGAGGACCTTAGTGTTTGGAAACGAAAACAAAACATGGCATTTTGGCTTTGGATCAAGTTGTTAATGAGAAAAACCCTTACAAATGAAATATACCAAAAACAATACATCTAATAATTAAAAAATAATCTATCTAAATCTTTGAATATATTGTGAAAACGTGTCATGCAAAAATGTTCGAATTCAATTCGGATTAATTCCATAAGAATTGCTGCAGAAATGATTTGTCTATTTTTAAATGATCGCTTGTAATTAGTAAGTTCATCTCCTAATTGAACTCTTGCAACACTCCTCTGAAACGTTAAATTCAAGCCTGTCATATTGCTTGTACCTACCTGACTATGAAGGACAAAATTTACTTGTATTACTTACTTATTGAGGTACTTGTGAAAAACACTGATGAAAAAAAATTTCTTAAGCATAAATGCAAGCCGATATTTGTGTGAGTGCAGAACCAAGTTTTATTAACAGATTTATTTAATAACACTTTATCATGAATAAAAAAAAATCTTTAATTTATCAAACGTTCGGTAATTAAATTTTAGTTGTTTTATAAGGTTACTTTTATTTATTTTTGGTTCAACAAAATACAGGCCCAGGTAAATGATAATATTCAAAACAAATGTAAATTAATGTACTTAAAATAGGAATGCTAAGACAATTTAAAATGCATGCAAAATAAATTTAACCTAGAAAATTTTATTTTAGGTTATTTAGGACATTAAATTTAATATGTTTGATTGTTCATCCCTTTTATTTCGAAACTCAAGCCATATTGACTGGAGTAATATGTTCACTGATCCTTTATCCTTGCAGAGGAATTTGATCGTTTTCTAGCTTTATGGGATGCAGCTGCTGAATGGCTGCCTACAGTACATCCTGTATCTTCAACCACTAATAACTGAGGCAAAGAAGCTCCTTTAAATAGGTAATATCATGCCTATTTTTTGTATTTACTGTAAGGAAGTTTATTTTTATCCTGAATTGGAATACAGGGCGACTTTTTGCTGCTAATTTTCCACCTTGGAGACTTGGTGTAACTTTTTTTATCAAAGTAGTTTCCATGTCCATTATAACATTTAGGCAACTTTTTTTTCAACAAAAATTATGTCTTTTTTTTTTTTTTTGACTAATAGCGTATGGGAAAAAATATGCTCCCAATTTTTCTTTTGCGAGAAAGATTTCGAATGGAAAGAAATTTCAGAGTCTTGGCACTGGGAATGATGAAAGAGAAAAATAGACTGGAGTTGCTAGATTGTCTTGAAAACCTCATTAAGAAAATTTTAAGTTTTTAATCAAAATTTGAATTTCTTAGCAAGAACTTCAACATTTGTTTCACACTAAATTTGCAGTATTTGTGTTTCAGACGATTCGTTTCGTAACCGAGCGACTAAAAGACTTTTGCTACGATTAAGAGACTAAAACGACTAAGAGATTAATAGACTAAGTGCAAAGAAAGACCGTTTACTACTATTTTTAAGAATTTGTGCTACTATTTCATAATTGCTTCGACATTGGCATCACTATAAGTACCGTTTTTTTTGTGTCAATTTGTTTCATTGCATCATTCACAATTAAAATGGAAAGCAGAACTAGATAAGTGTTCATTTATGTAAAGGATTATTTTGATGAAAAGATTGATTTTCTTATATGATTTAATTTTCATCATACTAAAACATCTGGATCCTGAAACTAGATGACACTGTACCGTAAAACCGAGGTGTTGGCTGCTTCACACATGTAAAGTTTGACTGTGTGTACATCTACGGTTTTTTAAGAAAGCGGAGACATTATTTAGCAGCCGTAATGTAGCTGTAGATGACGTCACTAAAACGTTGTTAAAGCTACGGTTTCCTAAGAAAACGGAGCCGTTATCTTACTTCGTTTTTGTAAAATCGGGATCGTTAAACATAGATTAAACAATTTAACGGATTTGAAATCTGCGGAACATTTCCCACCAGATCGATACCCTAAATGTGATTTTCTTTAAAGAAATAATTAATTATTAAAAAAATAATTAAATAGTCAAATGGTAAATAATTGAATAATAAATCAATTTTTGGTATTGATCTGGTGTAGAATTTTACGCTGATTTTATATCCGTTGAAATTTTCACTCTATCTTCAACGATCACGAAGTTAGAAACTTGGACTAGAGAATAAAAAAGTCCCTTTGTTTTGTTTCTCGAATGAAAGAATATACGACATCCGTCGATATTACCCACTCTCCGCCGTTTTCTCTCAGTGTGCGTTGACACCTCTTGTTTATGTTAAGACGGCCGCCTAGTTATGGTCGCCGCATCATGACGTAGCATGGCTGCTAGATAAAATCACATGGGTTGTTTTTGTCGTTTGAATTAGAGCGTTTTATTTTGTACTTTAATATATTAGCCAGAACAAAAGATTTATGTTGTGAACGGTTATCTTGTGGTGGAGGTTGTAGTACTCTAGTATGAAACCAAGTTGCAAATTATTTTCTACTATTTATTACAGTTTAATATGAATTTTTCGACATTTAAAGAGTTTAATAATTTTGTTTCTTTCTTTTTAAAGTAGAGAGTAATTTCAAGTTTCCTGCCTTGAAATTCTCTTAGAAAATTCGAAGGTGTCTGATTAGCGAAATTCAGTTGCATATTATCCGAAATAGTCAAGACGTATTAAAATATTCCATACATAACAGTGCAAGACATGCGTTAAAATATTTTAAACCTAACGAGATCAATATTTGTCAGTGTTTAAAAATATGTTAAAACTTTAAAACTTTCCATCATATTGAAGTAGTCTGTTAGAATGTTGCAATATGTTTTCAACACCAAGATTTTAAAATCTTTCTCTCTCAGAACCTTAAAACTTTTCATAAAAGTGAAATATTGCAACTGCAACAACAATTTTAATGCTGTCAGTATTCAAAATGTTTTACGCAAGGAGCTTTTCGTAATGCAGAAGTTCCGAAATTACTTCTAAAACAATGTTTTCAATGTGTAATTTTAAAGTATGTTAAAAATTTGCCTTGTCTACATATCTGAATAATATATGAATTAACCAGAAGACTTAAAATTTTATATGTCTGTATATATGCGTTTGCAGCGATCTAATCTTGTGTTTGACGGCGTTTATTATTTATTAACGTTCCGAAATTCTTTATTTGCATTTAAAGAAAGGCCAGTTATATATGAACAAATATTAGTCCTTAGATTTTTGTATTGTTATTATTTTAAAATCCAAAAGTGTTTCACTGCAGCAGTTTTCTCTTTTTCTCAGTATTTCCTTTAAATTGTCTAAATAGTTTTTGATTTATTTTGTTATTATTAGCTGTTAATGTAGTGCAGCTCTGGTGAGAAGGCAAGTGACCTGTTACGAGTCCACTTGTAGAGAGGTATAATTTTGCTAGATGAAAGGTTGCCATTTGACTGCACCATAGGAATTTGTTTGTATCGCAAAATAGAAATCAATGCTTTAACCTAATCTAAGAAGACTCATATGAAATCACGTGACGTGCTTACTTGCCAGAGTCCGAATGAATTGAGTAGAATTTAGTCTTTATAATTTCACCAAATTAGAATTGAAATAATTCATATCATAACATGGTAATTTTTTGTCTTAAGATCAGCCTGAGCAACTAGCTCAATGACTTATTTTATATGCAATGCACTTCAAATTGATTTTTGTGATTTGTTATAGAGATTGTTAGCTTGTTCGTAAAACTACCATGTAGTAAGTATATTTCAATCTACTAAAGATCTGAAAAACTAATATCGTTCTATATTCATTTTGCACACTATTTAAACTTTTTATCTGATTTTACGCATTAAAGTATTATGAAATAAAGTTTTATTATTGCATAAAAAACATCTGAATGATTTTGCTCCTGTGTTTATGAAACAAGTCTGTGTAATAGCATACAATATATCAAGGATAGTTGATCTTCAGCATGTATATCCTGGCCCAGCAGAAAGTAAAATACTGTTTGCGTGAAATGATTATTCAACAGAAGGAATCATATGTGTAGTTTGATATAAATAGCTAACTAAATTTAAATTGGCTGAGATTTTCAGCTTTAAAGCGTAATAATTTTCAGATATGTCATTAAACTTGGAGAGGGATAACTCTAGTATACAATTTATGTTTAGACCTCCAGACCAGGAGTTTTCAATACTTCCTGTTAAGTGCAATATGCTTCATTTTGAAAACTTTGTTACTCTTAATGAGTCCCAAATGATCATAGAAAATAAGTTTCAGTTTTTAAAACAATTGGTAGATATTACTATTCATGCATTATAAAATGTAACTTGCAATTGAGAGACTCTGGAACAATATTTAAGAAAATAAAAAAATAAAAAATTTATGTACTGTAGTTGAGGTTTACTAAATTAGTTGGTAGATAATCGCCTAACACATGTAGTTTATCACTGATTGTGAGCTTATTACAGTTCTAAGTTGATCTTTAAAAATTGAATCACAGCTGTGCTGTTCTGTCGAATGTTTTTGCTTCCGCGTAAAATTTTGTAAGTATAGAATGTGTAAAATTCTTTAAATTTATAGCTATAGTTATTTGTCCTTGCCATAAACTAATTCCCTACTAGTTTTTTTAAAATTCTCCAAGTCTAAGAGCAGAAAGAAGTTATATTGGTATCTCCTTTAATTTCAAGGAAGATCGGGAAATGTTGCTAGAGACTTGGTGTTGCATCTTAAATACAGATTAGAAATCAGTTCGATAAATTTTATAAATGTCTTTAGAGTGCTTTGTTTTAAAGTCTAGAATTCAACCTTCTCTATTTATATTACAAATTATGTGTTTTATGTCTACGAAATTGAAAGAAAGTGTGAAATGTGATTTAAAAATACATGTGTGTTTTGAAATTTGAGATTTAGTTACTGGAGTTTAAATCAAATGCTGACAGGAAAAAAAATTAATTTTTTTTTAAAGTTATATTTTGGTACAGCTATTGTTGAAACAATTAATTAATCACAAAAAAAACTCACTGAAACTGTAAATTACAAAAAAAAAAAAATTTCCTAATTTCTAGACCAAAGCAGATTTGTAATTTATTGAAATGATTAATATCCTCTAAACTTTAAAGGATGGAAATCATTTTCAAAATGAACTTTTAAATATCCTGCAACTTTCCTTAAGAGTCTCGAAACAGTTGACTAAATGGTGAAAGAAAAACTGAAATTGCTTTCAAATATTCTGACTAAAAAATCAAAATATTTTTTCATATGTTCTCTTCTTATTTAGAAAAATAATTAATAATTAAAAAATATTAAATGCTTTTAAAATTTCATTTCCGTTTTTTTTACCTGTTTCTAATCATGCATCTAATTTATTCTATATTTAGTTTTTATTTAAGTTAGTTTTGCAATGTGTATTTATTAACTATTTATTGGCAAACCAGTTCCACAATGAACTTAAGTAGCTTCAAAGTAATACATGCAATTTTTAATCCTTCTTTTTTTAACTTTATCTGTTCTAATTATGGAACTCCTTTGTATATAGCATTGAAATCTTCGTTGATAAAGTTAGTGACAAGGATTTATTTAGTCTTATTTTATGAAAAATATGTCTGATTTTTTTTTATTCTGCAAATTATAACTTTTTATACCAGAAGTGTACCAATTCACTTCAAACTTCTGAATTTCAATTATTAATGTTTCTCTTTCATAGAACCAGTAATTGCTTAGCTTGTACCAAATTTTATTTAAACATCTATATTTATGCTATGATCCAAATATAAGTTTTCCAAACTAGGAATTATTTTATATAAACAGGATTCTAAAATTTTATGTTGGAAGAGACATGTTTCAAACATAGAGCATAGCGTTTTAACTACTTTTGAAAACTAAATTACCTCACTAATTAACTTCATCTCCATTGTAATGTCTTTTTGAAATTGAATTTACAGGTTTAATATGTAATCATAAAACTGCCTTGATTTTATATCAGTCAAATAAAATGTATTTGTTAGAAGTTTTAATACTTGGAAACCTCATAATTATGGTCCATACGTGATTCAGATTGTACTAGATATAATTTTTGTATAATTACTTATTCAGCCAATTGGAATAAAAAGCATCACATGTATTTCTATTTAACATATCTATATTAACAGAAGTAAAATTAGTTAATCATTGCCCCATGCATTCATTGCAATTGATTTTGAGTTTTGTTCCTAAAAAAAACACCCTGTACTTCATTCTGTTGAAATTATTGTCTTTCCACTCATCTAAACAGTCCCATCAAATATGGATTAATTTAAAAGTTTCATTTGGGAATGTGTGCTTGGGAGTCTTTTAGGCTCATACCAAAACCGTTAAAAAAAGGCTTTGAAAGATTCAAATATTAATAGCTAGATGACACAAAGTTTTGCACTGTTAAAAAATTGTTTGCTGTGGTGCATAATGAGTATAATGTAATGTCCATGAATATTAATTTTCCAAACTTGAATTTATTTGCGTTAGTTGCAATTTGTGTCTCAAAACATGTAAAATTGTTGAATAGTTAGTATTTATTTAACATTCCTTTACCTTAGCTACTTATGTATCAAATATTTTTTCTCTTGAATTTGTTACTTTAAGCGATGCATTATTTTCTTAAGATGAGCATTTTGTATATTTAAATGCAATATTTGTTCTAGCATTTGTTATGTATATAGTGTATTTTTTAAAGGAAATTCTTATATCAATATTTGTTTGCTTCTGAAATATTTTTGAGATCTTATTATATGTATCTAATGTAATATAATATGTGACTTTTTAGAATGAATAAATATTCCAAGTATATTTAATTTTGCTTAATAGTGTTCTTTGGGTATAAAATTCTATAAATTACCTAAACTTATGTGAGATCTGGAAAAATTTGACAACATTGACATTTTGGAAACATTCTGTAAAAATTGGAAGTCTCAAACCTAGTGAAAATTGTTGATGTGCTTCTGGAATCTTTAAGCTTATTAAAACAAAACTTGATTCATGTATTTGTAGAAATATTTTGAAAACTGGAAACTAACAACATTTTTGAGTTGGCTCAAAACTAGCTCACTGCATCAATGTATGCTCATTTATTTATCACAAGAATCCCACTAGCCTTGAGAGTCCTGATTATTCATTTAAGAACCCTTAAACCTAAGTATTTTCAATACGCATTCACACGCTAAGATTAGTAATACTTGTAAAGGTGTAGCTTAAGCAAAAATTAGTTACTTGCCAACTTTTACGGATTTCAACTAGATTTTAGATTTACGGATGGGTGTCTTTTGTACAGATTTTTAATAATTTGATTGTTCGATCAAAATATTAAATTTAAGAACCCTTAAACCTTAGTATTTACAGAGTCCTTCAAATATCTTAACATACCTTAGTTTTTTCAATACGCATTCACACGCTAAGATTAGTAATACTTGTAAAGGTGTAGCTTAAGCAAAAATTAGTTACTTGTCAACTTTTACGGATTTCAACTAGATTTTAGATTTACGGATGGGTGTCTTTTGTACAGATTTTTAATATTTTTATTGTTCGATCAAAATATTACATTTAAGAACCCTTAAACCTTAGTATTTACAGAGTCCTTCAAAAAATCTTAACAGACCTTACTTTTTTCAAAACGCATTCACACGCTAAGATTAATAATACTTGTAAAGGTGTAGCTTAAGCAAAAATTAGCGTTTTGACGTGAATCTTTAAATTTGGAACTGTAATGAGCGACATGCAGGAAAAGTCTAGCGTTACAACTGTTGTCAATTGATTTCGGAACTAAAAGCATCTAGAAGATAAATATAGCGTCGTGTTGGCAAAGGATGTATTTACCTGAAATGACCTGGGCATGCTTGCCAACTTTTACGGATTTCAACAAAATTTTAGATTTTGGGATGGTTGTCTTTTGTACAGATTATTAATATTTCGATCGAGCAATCGAAATATTATATTCTCTGCTACCATCCACTAAAATGTTCGACCGGATTTGATGAGTTGAAAGACAAAAAAATGGACGAGTTGGAAAATACGTTTTGTTGTCTTCAGATGGAAGATTTATCTGATAATAATAGGACATAAACTGTTTGAAGTACTTAAAATAAGAGGGGCTGATGTGGTTATCTAAAATTCGCTAGATAGGTCAAAATTATTCTTTCTATTCTGCTCATCCCCCATTCGAATGCAAAGTGTGAAAGAATCTGCAGCATCGTCAGAAAGAACCGAACTGAATACCGGTCTCTCATTTCTAACAAAACGGTGTTTTGAGCAGAAATTCAGTGCAGCATTACTAAAGAAGACCTAAAAAAATATTACAACTACCTCTGCAATCAAAAAACTGTTGACAAAAAAATAACACTTCAATCCATGTTGTCTTGTAATGTAACAATTACCTCTATCTTTTCATTGCATTATTATTTTGCTTAAGCACAATTATTTTTTTTTTATAATGAAAATTAAAATGAGCTTTGATGTGAAAATGTAAATATTTTATTTCAGGTACTGGTGATGTTAAAAATTTTTTGTGTTGCTTGATTTCTTTCTATTATTAAAATGAGAGTAATGAATAATGAGCTTGGCTCTCATTAAATGAGATTTTTATGCATATCTGGAAATTAAAAGTGCTAAAAAGTTTCATAATTTAATAATAAAGTCAGTTAATATCGGATATTTCAACATTTTAAGTATATAGTTTTATTTTTATCTGTATTGTATAACCAATATCTTAGTAGTTTCATTATGAAAAACATTTCTCAACATACTTTTAAATCAGTTTTAAAATATATCAAAGCTTTGATGTTCATAATAATCATTCAAATATTTCTTGTAAGCATTCGTATCTTACGTACCACAGAAGAAAGATTTTGTTTCACTGAAATCTGTTACGAGTATTTTTATTTTGTGTCATGTTTCTTTGCAGGATTGTTCGATTTATATCACATTAATATAAATAATTAAATCAAGAATACTTTTTTCACACTTAAGTTTTTAAGTGATGACAAGACGGTACATTTAGTTTTTTAGAAATTTATTTAATATAGATTTGTAATATATTTTGATCGGTTTATGTAATTTTGTATTTGCAAGTTAACATTTACACTTAAACGGACAGAGTCAGTACCACATAAAAGTAATATATAAGCTTATTACACCAGTAGAATCTAATAATTTATGAATTACACAACTTTTTACTCTGCACTTTCAATTTTCATTTGCATTTTTTGATTCGTCTAAACATTTTAAGTGTAGAGGAGATGGACAATTTTGTTGACATTTTATACTCATGCCATCTCAAATCAGCAAATGTAATTTAAATTATATTTATCCAAACAGTAATTTTTATAGTTTTGTATTAGTAAATAATGTATAAATTATTAAAAGTTTGTAGAGAATTGATTTAAAAAAATATATATGATTTGAACCCAAATATATTTACCTTGTTTGTGATGATATATATTTAGTTTTTAATATTAACGCCCTTAATAATTATATTTCATTCATTCATTTAATTTTTCTCTAACTGCAGTGTTTTTTCGCTTAAATCAACAGAAACGAGGCAAACTTTAAATTTGGTTATATGTTATCAACCAAACACTTGCTTCAGATGCATTGCATAAATGCTTTAGATATTCACGTTTCGATGGTTAATAATCTTGGTTTTTGCAAGAAATATAATCACTTAAAATGTACCGACTCCGTAAAAAACACGTTATAGAATGCACCTGATTTATTAACCTTACAGAAAACAAAGATTAAGTTTAATCAACTATATTTTATTCTTTCCAAAATCAGCGAGAATCGTAGGATACGTTTCATACTGGCTGGAAAGCCTAACTGTCGTGACGTCATTCCTCCCGTTGTGAGGCTTTCTTATCTATACGAGGTGTTGCTTGAGCCTCAGTAAAAGTTTCTGTCCAGTGTGCATTTAAAAGGTTTATCTGTGGGAAATGTAAACTTAAAAGGTGGTTAATTTTTCTTTAGCTAGCAAAGTGAACCTGAATTAACCGTCTTAGTGGTTGTCACAACAAGGTATCTCGTCATTAGTAAAGCTGAAAAGATCTTGATGAATGAGTTATCTGACCATTTGAAGAAAATGGAACAGATCTCGGTAATAATATCTTGGCGAGATATCTCAACTCCAGCGAAATGGATCGAATCTCGGTGGACAAGATATCTCGTCGAAACCACTCTTGAAGGGTTGAGCTGTGATTTGAAAATGAATACATTAATCTCGAAAGAGACACAAGTCGGTTCAGGGTTGACAGTTGTTTTTATTAGGTCTTGAAACAATCGATACATTTTCTGCCCAACCCAAATGAAAGAAGCTTGAACCCGAAAGATATATCCGTCTTTCTGAAACCCCACAGCCTGCCCCCTCATGTCCGGCAGGAATTTTGACTTATTTACAGAGAGGAGGTTGGGCACGAACACAAGGGTGCAGCTGCGGACCTCTTCTGGCTGGATATCCGTTGTCACTTGACAGGTGTTCATGGGCTTGCTCTCGGCTTCCCTGGAAGAGAACAAAAATATGCACATGAGTTACACAATTTTGGACGAAATAGTTTCAATTATTCATTCCTGCGCTGTCTTTTAAAAAAATCGCCTAGAACATTCTAAAATCCTTAAAACACCTGGAAAATATCAAAATTTATTTAGTCCTTGAATTGTTCCTAGACCATTTTAACCCCTTAGGTACACATTTATTAAAAAAAGTAGCTCGGATTATCGTTTGCACATTAGTTAGTGTTACATTTTTGTATTATCGTTTGCACACTAGTTACTGCCATATTTTCGTATATTTTCGTTTGATAAGAAAGGCAACAGTATGATAGAGATCGTTCAGCTTCTGATCTCCTGGTTCATTCCAAAACAAGAATATTTGATAACGCAGCCGTGTAAATACTTCTATATACATAGTCATATTAAATGAAGTATATTTTGTAGAGAACGACTGAATGATTTGATTCAAGGAGAGTCTTGTAACACCAATCACTCTTGCCATGAACAAGAATGTACGTGTTTAATTGTGTCCTAATTTGAATGACGAATTAGACTCGTCATCCGTATCTTAGGCAAAACAAGTGCATGGCGAGTCTCGGTCGTCAAATGTACCCAAGTGGTTAATTGCCTGCAATCCAACTTGTCCAACTGGGGGAAAAAGTAATAAAACTAATAATTCGTTCCAAATTTTCTTAGTTTGGGGAGAAAAAAATCCAATGATTGATCTCTCGCCAGAAAAAGCTTCACTAAGTAAAAATTAGTTTCCTTAACTGGGGTTGTGTTATTACACTTCAGGGTTTAACTATAATAGTCTTCAAATAAAAGTTTGCTGTACAGTCTAAACTATGTGATCGTTGAAATAAATTGATGCCTTACTTCGATCATACTTCGCTGCATCTTCACAGGATTCGTATGGAAAAAGTTGGATCTTACTGAAGGTTGACTGAGATGGTAAATTATAGACTGGGTAATACAGGAATGGTCTAGAAGATTGAACCAGCTTGAACCCGAACGGTACATCCGTCTTTCTGAAACCCCACAGCGTGCCCCCTCGTGTCCGGCAGGAATTTTGACTTATTTACAGAGAGGAGGTTGGGCACGAAGACAAGGGTGCAGCTGCGGACCTCTTCTGACGGATACCCGTCGTCACGTGACAGGTGTTAAAGGGTTAGCTCTTGGTTTCACTGGAAGAGAACAAAAATATGCACATGAGTTACACTATTTTGGACGAAATAGTTTCAACTATTCATTCCTCCGTTGTCTTTTTTAAAGATCTTGTTAGGACATGGTTAAAATCTTTAAACGCTTGGATAATATCAAAATGTTTTTAGTCCTTGAATTAAACACATATCATTTAAAAAAACTTTTGTCTTTTTAATGGTTGTTTGCGATAGTAAATTAATGGCTACGTAACACACAGGAATGGTCTAGAAGAAACTTTTGAAATTAAAATAAATGTGTATAGGAAAGGTAGGTAATTGAATTTACGTTGCATTGGATCAAGACAACGTGTTATTGGCGACGGTCTGGGATGAGTCCAAAGTGAAAGATGCTAAGGACACCTCTTCATTTAAAACCACGGTTAAATGACGGGGTGTTCTTAAGGACAAAGACGAGGACAAAGCTTGAGCTGGCACCCCCGTCAACGTGAGGACATTTTAGGCCACGACAGATAAACGCACCATCTCCCGACGGACTTTGAATCGAGTTTTGGACTCTGTGTGTAGAACAGAAAAATTATGGATACAAAATTACGGACGCAAGCAAATAGCAGGGCCGTTTCCAGACATACCAACTGCTTCTGATTCTCCGTAGTATCTACGGAAGAGAATCGGGTACTATGGATTAGGGAATCAATAATTTTTCTACGGAAAAAAAATCAATTTTATTTATTTTTCACTACACATCAATTAGTATTTCTGTATTTTTTTTCTTCTTCTTCTTATTCTTTTAGTAAGAGGGGTGGGGGAATGGGAGAGAGTGCTTAAATTTAATTATTCGATGTTTTTTTATACATAATTCTTTCATACACAATTATTCTTTTCTATACAGGGTGTTTCAAATCTTAGCTGCAAAAATTTAAGGTGTGACAGAAAACATCTAAACCAGCAATTTTTATCATACAATCTAAGGGCGGAGAGCAAGCGGTGAACCGCTAGACGACGCTGTAATGGAAATCATAAAGAACAAGTTTTCTTACTGATCGTCATTTCTACCGTGGATTTCAGAAGGCATGGCGACGTATAATAATCAGGAGAAAGCGGACATTTTGTGTATGGTCATGTGAATGTAAATGGTCTGGAAACTGAAAGACTATACAGGCAGCGTTTACCGAGAAAAAACACGTGCCAGACCGAAAAATGTTCGAGCGCATCGGTGCCTGTGCGAAACGAGATCCTTTGCCAAAATTTGTAGACATTCTGCAAAGAGTTGGGTATTAGATGGCGAAAGGTTTCCCGTGCCGTAAATGTGCCCCACTCGATTGTTTGGCGAGTACTACGGGACGAAGGATTACACAGAAAGTGCAATTCTTGATAACTGCAGATTATGCGCCACGTGTCGAGTTTGCATGTTGGCAACAGCTAGCAGCGCAGTATGTGGTATTCACGAATGAATGCACCTTTACTCGGGAAGGCATTTCTAATACGCACAACCTTCATGTGTGGGCATCTAACAATCCGTACGACACACGCCGTCATACGTGTTACAAACGTTTCAGCGTAAATGTTGAGGCTGGAATTGTGTGTGACCATTTGTTCGGCCCATATCTTCTGCCATTATGACTGGACGCCAGAGCATACCTCACATTTTTACAGTAGGTATTGCCAGACTCACTTCAACCTGCTGCGGCCAACTTACAAGAACGTATATGGTTCCAGCATGACGGAGCACCACCCATTTCTGCTTGGATATGCGGAGCGCTTTAAACGCTAATTTCACAGGGCGATGGATTGGTCGGGGTAGGCTCACACCTTGGCCGGCACGCCTACCCGATCTCTCCTGTCTGGACTTTTTCCTGTGGGGCCATTTGAAAAGTCTTGTCTATGAAAGGCCTATGGAATACAACGACCACCTAGTTACCAGGATTGCTGTTACTGCCGGTTCCGTCCGAGAAATGCCGTTTGTGTTTGAAAAAGTGCGCCACTTGCTACTTCGCATGTGTGTGTAAAGCCTACATTACAGCAGGTGGCTGCTCTTTTGAGCAGTTTCGGTAATTTGCCACACATGCTGTCACTAAAATTATTTAGTACCTCTTCTATCCGTATGGTGTTTCGTACTGTCACGTGACTGTAACGGCGGATACATGTTCACTGCTTGCCCTCCACTCATATATTGTATGGTGCAAATTGCTTGTTTAGATGTTTTCTATTACCCTTATATTTTCGTCCATGAGTTTCGAAACACCCTGTATATACGTTTTCATGTATGATATACCTTACTAATTATAAATAATATAATGTGTTGGGGATATGTTTCAAATTTGTAATTAAATATTTGAACTAATGATATATGCGTGTAATAAAGCCGATTTCTTAAATATTTACTTGACTACTGAAAAATTCTTAAAACTACGCATTTTTTTCTTTTTGTAATACTCAAAACTTCCATCGCATGTTGACATCTCTGCGTCCCTAAGTGGTGCTGGCCGTACGCGCCTGCTCGTTGTCAGGGAAACTACGAACTGGTAGCTTCGAGCTGTTCGTTGGCTCTGTTTGATGGTAGATAGGTATTTTAGATTACGTCGCATTGGAGCAACAGCACGGGCTATTCGGGACAGTCTGGGTACAAACCGAAAGATCGGGGAACAGCACGTTTTTTTAACTATGGTCAGATGACGTAATCATGCCTGAACTGGCACCCCACTCTCCAAATTTCCACACAACGCCGACGTGATGCTGCCACAACAGTTTTTACGTGCACCAATCCCCTTTGTACACGGCAGTCTTTGATTTGCTGATCCAATTGGGCTACCTTGGCATTTGCCATGCTTGATAGACTACTAAACTTGCGAAACGTTTTACATCACAAGTTACATCTAACTACTAATCAATATGTATTTATTAGGTATTACATGTATGGAAAGACAGATTTGTATTATGAGATGCCATTGACACATTGAAAGCAATATTTAGTCTAAATCAGCTTGATTATAAATTGAATGAAAGTATTTTAAATCCTTACCGGAATGGTTGGAGGTTGGCTGTCTTAAACCTCAGGTCTGAAGTGGAATTACTTTTCAAATTTTATTTCAAATGATTTGGAGGAGTGTTTATTTGATGGCTATTGTAGACTCTTTTCTGTACTCAAAAAATATATATGGCAGCTATTGTTCCGGTTCGATGCTCAAGCTCAGACTGAAAAATAGAATAAAGAATAAGTCACATAGAATATTAAGGGCACCAAAATGTGTTATTGAGAAGTTTGAATATGAATATTATTTTGCATTATAATTGACGTGTAGACTTTCCCGTTCATAGCAAGATGCAAAAGAGCGTCCACGAAAAGAATACGTAATATATTAGGGAATCGACAATGGGTTACATAAATGTTAGCATTACTGATATTGACAAGAAACCACTACTGTCGATGTTCGTTTTTATCAAAAGTGATGAAAGCTCGTAAAATATAAAGTTCATTAAATGGAATTATGAAAATATTCCGAAAATAAGTAAGCTCTCTCTTATGTAATGGGCATCGTTAGCTCAATTGAAAGAGTAGAGCTATAGCGTTGCGAGAAAATTTTCCAAGGGACACCAATTTATTCTTTCAGGTGGAAGTGAGCAGTAAAATCTGTCCAAGGAAAGGATCAGCCTAATATTTCAAAAGTATCTGGTCTAAGGAAAGGACCAATGAAATCCTCCCAAAAGAACATATTTCAAGGTAAGAAGAAATAGAATATTTCCAAGAGAATATATTCTTATCTTAGGACTTGACTAATAAAATCTTCCCAAATGTTACCATTCTAAAGAAAAGAGCTTCAGAATAATTCAAAAAGATTCTATTTAAAATAAAGGACCAATTTAATTCTTAAGGAAAGGACCAAGCAGCACTGCACCATTGGCAGAGGATTAATGGAAAAATTTGTCTCACTATATATAACTTATTCATTGTAAAGAAAATGTAAGCTATACATTATGGTAAATACATAAATTTAGCTCGATTGTGTTCGAAAAATCACAGGTTCCATTTCTGGCGCTCAAAAGATTCAAGCGAAGGAAAGCAAATCAAATAAAAAATTTGTGGCTGTTATTGTTTAGTTCTTTTTTTTGTAAATTCGGGATCATTAAAGATTGATTGAAAATCTGCGTATAATTTTACACCCGAAACATACTTTATACGTTTGATTTTCTTTTTATAAATAATTTTTCAGTAAAATATTTATATTTTCGCAAGAGAATGTGACGTCACGCCGATTGGATCTGTTCGCAATTCGAATTTGGCAGCATTTGACAATGACGAGGCCATCGGGGTGTTACTCGTGGTGTTGGTTTGCGAAGTATGCACTACATGGGATCATACATACTTCTTATGCACTACATGGGATCATACATACTTCTTATGCACTACATGGGATGAAACGTTTATTTTTGTGCCTCCTATTTTAGTGTAGTAATGTAGCTGCGGCTTACACCAGTTTGGCTGAGGCAGCCGTGTTTCGAAAATCTAGAATGGCTGTCATCTTTGTGTTTTGATTATTCTAGAAAAGATCTTGCACAATGTGCACTCACCTCAAAGCATAGTTGTCGAAACTTCTCATATACGCCGCCGTGTAGTTTATGTTGATTAGATATTCCTGTATATCTGGTAATTCAACGATGTTACCTGAAAAAGTATAAATGAGTACGTTTAGTAGAGGCGCCTGTTTGAAAACAATAAAGTTTTGTCTCTTTTGAGCGAGCCCGGGTTTCGACCTCGATATTTGACCCTGCTCTAAAATTACTTCTTCTCCTACCTAGGATCTTTCCCTTTGGGTGTGATCGAGGACCGTCGCCAACAGCCCGTTGTGTTGCTCCTTTGTGACGTAGAGATGAATTAACATTACGTATTGGTTGGTAGGTATTTAATTGACGTCACACTGGAACACCACAACAAGGTGTTGGTGACGGTATGGGAGGAAACCCAAAGGGGAAGATGCGAGGACAGCACCACGTAAATCTGAACCAATGTCACACCTGAGCTGAAACATTACTCTCTCAAACCTTCAAACAACGCAAACGTGATAACATTTGAGGACACGGTGGATTTAAAGTGCACCCGCCCCTTCTAGTTACGCGAGGGTTGTTCGTTGGATTCAAGTTCACAATC
This sequence comes from Metellina segmentata, assembly GCA_947359465.1. Lineage (NCBI taxonomy): Eukaryota > Metazoa > Arthropoda > Arachnida > Araneae > Tetragnathidae > Metellina > Metellina segmentata. The sequence goes on from OX375880.1 coordinate 44,588,607, forward strand.
CTACGGTTGCTGATCCGTTAGGCCGCGTATACATTTGAGAGCCGAACCGTTTTCGATCCTCTAGTTGTCATGATTAATACGGGGTTTTGTGCACCACACATGCGGATCGTGAACCGCTTGTGGCTATCCGCGTCCTGTCGGTTTTTCGACGAACACAAAGTCGTTCTCGGTTCAGATTTGGACGGCGTCGTGAGTAGTTCGTTGCTTTTATTTATGTTTGCGAACCTCCAGGCTCCATCGTCATCAAGAGTAGCTGCTGACAAATGAAGATCTGGTGGTTCGCGGTAGGTTCCTTCCTTTCCCATGGATAGCTGGAAACTGGTTGTGGAAATAATTTCAACGAACGGTTCACGAGCGGCTTCCAAATGTATACGCACCTTTACTCTTCCAACAGACTGTGGCGCCATTACCTGTTGTATCGTGCAAGTTAAAGACTGTTTCTTCTATTTATTTTCATTTTAATATTTTTATAATAACGCCCAATTATATAACTTTCCTCAATTTTGATGTTATCTTTATCTGAAACTGAAATTCTGTTTGGAAGAACATTCAGTGGAAAGGGGAGGTGTTAGTTTTCAAAGGTTCATGTTACTCAAAGCAGACGGTGTTTTGTCAGATATAGTTTTAAATAAATGCCTTGTTTGTTTTTGATGTTTTTTGGGCGAACACAAAGGCGTTCTCGGTTCTCGGTTCTAAAAAAATTGTAAAACTGTTGGATTAACGCAGAATCAATGGCGGAAAATACTTTCTGTTTTGCTTTAAATTTTGTTCTATATATATTAAGTTCGGTGAAATTGGTTTAAGAAACGTATTTAATTAAACTTGCTGGCAGATGTTTAGAAAAACTGTGATTGTTACGTAATTTTTCAATGTATGAAATTTTGATTTTACATGTTCCGTTTCTGAGTTTACATCAGATGATCAAAAGCAAGCTTTCATTTTGAACGTCTTTGTAATCTGAATATCCAGAGCCATTTTTTAAAATTCCATTTACCATCCGCAGAGTATACATTTCTACAACCGGTCTTGTATCATAAAATCACAGAGTTATTTTTTTAAACTTCGTTTGTCTCCCGCAGAAGCATTCGAAAGAACACAAATGGCGAATGGAATTTTAAGAAAATGGTACCACATGCTTTGGCGATTCGAGGTGGCAAGCTTGCGGTTGGCGAAAAATCATTGTAATATTTCAGATAATTGTACTTAATATAGAAACAAAAAATACCTTTATGTGAATATGGATAATGTATTCACCATCAATATTTTGAAATGAGGTATGAAATGCAAGAAATTAAAATGCAATTAAGAAAGTTAAGCGCACATGTGTTACGTGCGGATCTGGCTAGTTGCCTATCAAATGCTTACTGTGTAACACAAAGCCCTTAAAAATGTAATTTTTCCTCAAAACTGAATCAAATCCTCATTGACATCACTTTTTGTCAGAAACTTGAAAGTATTTTTTGTTTAAAAGAAATTAATGCAATAATATTTAACGTATTTCGATGTTTGAAGGTACTCGATGAAATAGCTATAGAAATCAATTCTGGTTTCGTCTACCATATATTTGAACACTTGATCTGAAATAAAGAAAAACAGCTGTAGATTAGTTCCTCGTTGCAACAGTGATCGTTTTTACAAAACAGTCTTTACTACCAAATACCAAGTCCCTTTTCAAATGAATGTTAACCCTCCCAAATTTGCACGTAGTGTAGTGTTGCTATTTTACTACAATATTTTAAAGACTAAGCAATCACATATTTCTTTAGAATCCATGGATTCTATTAACCTTGAGAAAAATATTATATTAGTCCTTTCCTCAGAAAATAATTCTTTGGATCGATTGTATTGGTCCTTTCCATGGAATAGAATTTTTAAGAAAGATTCAGTCAGCCCGTTCTGCAATAGAATACGGTGGGAAAATTATATTAATATGGAAGGTCAAAATTCCTTAGAAGTCATGCAGAGAAGACCGCAGATTGCAATGTAGGGCTATTCGTGTGAGTGTTTCAGAGGATTAAGAAGATACTTTTAAATTTCCCCGATTTACAGTGAGAACTTCACACATTTTACGAAACAAAATAAAAAAAGAGCAGGCTTATTTTTGGTTGGACTTAGTTTTATGGCGGAAGGGTATGGTACCCTTTTGAAAAATGGCAATATGTCGCAATTCCATAGTGCTGGACGAGCTCTTGGCTAGTGTAATTTTTTATTGCTTGGAGAGAGGATTGAGTAAGTGGTAGTATTCGAAAGTTTCCAATCTGTGCTACACATTATCAGGCCTTTAATGAATAAATAAATCCTTCAATATTGATATAAAAACTGAATTTTAATCGTACAAACTATAAATTTATTGTTGACTGTATAAACCAAGCAATGGTTGAAACTCCCTGTGCCTCCTTCATTCATTCCACAATACAATATCAGTCTCAAGTATTCGCGTCGAAACTACGGTTTGTGTCCACGACGTTACCTAAGAATTCTTTCGGTTTAATGAAAGACGCTGTGTATCAATCGGTTCCTTCGATGCTGCTTGCTGGGACAAAAATACATTCAAAGATCTTTAGCGATATATTGTTACCTACCGATGTCAGGGATACATGTCGGACCGTAAACATCCCAGTTTATCCACATCTTGTCTTCGATCTGCTTGGTAAATGAGTAGACCCCTACGAGTTGCTTGTGGTGTCTTTTTATTTTGCAGGACACTTTCTGGAAAGAAAGGACACGCGTCAGATATATCAGTTAATGTGCATATCGTCGATATTATTTCAAAGACCCGAAAGGTTAGGGTAAAGGCTTTTCCGTTGTGGAATAAATAATTATAATGATTAAATACTAATAAATTATAGGTGCCAATTTGGGGCATTCTTTGCTTATTTCTTGTTGCTATACAGGGTGTTCGTAAACAGTTTAGAAAAAATGGAAGGGGTCATACTACAAGTCAAGACGACCCATATTTACAATGGAATCTACTGTCGCAATCCACTGAGAGTTTCAAAAAAGTGAAACTTAGAAACACGTCCAACCATCTCAAGTCCTCACTTCTGACGCCAATTCTGCTCTGCAAGAGAAGCAGTGCTTCTCCATAATATCACAGTAAATACGGTGGATAAGACATGGTGTGCCTGTAACTTGGCCTCCGCGCTCACCGGACCTAAATCCGCTGGAATTCCTGTAGGGCCACGTGGAATCATTGGTGTACTAGACAACTGCACAATCCGTGGAAGATTTTGTCGCCAGAATCCTTGTTACAGCAGCCAAGATGAATACGACACCAGGAATCAACTTGAGGGTGCGCCAATTTTTCCTTTGCAGGTGTTCAGTGAAACCCCTGGACGTCGCTTTGATCATCTCATTAGAGTCTTTCGCTGATCAGCGCGAGCTTGTGCAACTTACGATTTCGTTACATCTCTTTTTTCACTGTTGAAACTTCAACGGGGATAATTTACTTTACGCTTTTCTCTGATTGGATTGAGACCATATGGTCCACTGTAAATATTGGTCGTTTTGATGAGTACTGCGCCCCTTGAATTTTTCTGAACAGTTCTTGAACACCCTCTATATACCAGATTTGTATTTTGGCGATATATTAGCTAATTCCTTTGTTAGTGCAGTGTATATCTTGTTTTCGGATTTGCCAAGAGATGCCATTTCTTTGAGAAAAAATATTGTTCACAAAGAAAAATTGTGTTCGAATTACGACCTAATGGAATTAAAACATCGAAGCCGAAATGGTTGTGTAGCCTTCGCTCATGCCGGGAAGGAAAACATTATACTCAAACTGCTGAGCGTCTTTTGAGTGGTGCAAAATGGCGCAATAAACCCCACAGAGGCACTTCCACCAACATTTAGAGTCTTATTCCAATTGAATTTATGTGGCGTCGGCTATATACTAGACAGGTAAGGTAAAATAATTTTATATAACGTCGTACTAGAGCGACACAAAAGGCTGTTGACGACGATCCGAGACCAATACTCTAATGGAAAGAGCCGAGGACACCACGTCATTTTGAACCACTGTCACATGATGAGTCAATACCTGAGCTGGCACCCCACTCTCCAAATTGTCACATCAACCCAACTTTAGGACTTTTCGTTACGACAGATTTAAGGTGCAACAGTATCCTCTACATCTTACGATTGCAAATATTCATGCACTGAACCGGATTCGATGCAGGAACCTTTGGATTATGAGGCTAACTAACACCTTTACCATATAGTTGACTATGGAAATTTAAGGATGCAAACGAAACGAGAAACTAAAACAAACAAATTGGCAGCAGAATTCCACGTTAATCCTGATGGAAGATTAACGGATTAGCATCCGGAAAATTGAGGGTTCGAATCCGACCAAAGACTGGCGTGCACTAATGGGCCGGTGCGCGTGAATCCGTTGTGACCACAAATATCCTCACATTGGCGTGGTGGGGTACCAGCTCGGGTGTAACCTCGTCATCTGACCGTGGTTTAAAATGGCGTCGTGTTCCTCGAATATTATTCCAGATCGTCAACACTATAGCCCGGTGTTTTGCTCTAGTGAGACGCTAATTCATTTACCTACGTACCTACCCGCGGACTAAAAAACAGTTTGAGAAATATGCTCTAATCTGGCAAGATAGTTACCTTCCATGTTGAAGCAAGACGCAGTATGGGTTCGAACTGCAAACCCTCCACCACAGCCTTTGCTGAATGGCTGTTGTTCAGCTTGTAGAGTCTCCAAGCGAGCAAAATGAAGTTTTCCACCACTGAGGCTCTGAGCTCTACGGTTGGAGCGCTGAGTACGGTTTCCCGAACCCAGGTTCTCACCTGTTGAATAAGGAAAAATGTTTTTCAAACGGATTCTCTCTCTCTCTCTCTCTCTCTCTATTGGTACAAATGCTTTATAAAACAAACCACAACTTAGTAATTCGGTTAATGTTAACAGTACAATAAATTTAACCTTTAGACTACGGGCAGTACAAGTTGTACTATGATCGCGTCACGAAATAATTTATAAATGACCAGTACATCAGTTGAACCTTTAACCTTTAGACTAAAGTTGGTACAGCAGTTGCACGTATATCACACCAAGAAAGAATTTAGACAATGGCCAGAACATCAGTTGTACCTTCAACCTTTAGACTACGGCTGGTACAACAATTGTACCAGGATTGCGCCAAGAAAGTATTTAGTCAACTGCCAGTACATCAGTTGTACCTAGGAAGTTATAAGGAACGCGCTACGAAATAATCTAGACTACGATCGTTAAAGCCGTTGTACCTCGAAAGTTATAAGAATCGCAATTGTTATATTTGTAGCCGTTGTCAAAAGTTTATAACAACATTCGATGGAAAATGTCTTCTATTAATATATGGTAGGCAGGCATCGTAATTAACGTCAAATTGGAGCAACACAACGCGGTATTGCCGACGTTTCCCGATCAATCTCGAAAGTAAAAATCCTACACAACACCACGTCGTTTTAAATCAGGTCAGAATGCGAGATCACACCTGATATGGCAACGGACTCTCCAAATTTCCACACCTCAAAGCGGAGAACATTTGATGCCACGACAGATTTAACTTGCACTATCTCCCTTTGAACACGATGGTCTTCGGTTGGTTTCGAACTCGCAACCCGAAAATTAGATACGCAACAGTCTATCTTCATTTAAATTTTATTCGAAGTTCTTAATAACTGAGGGGCCGCGGTTGCCCAGTTCGAACTGCAAGGTTGCGATTTCCAAACTCTATCCAACAAAAGACCACCGGGGCTGGTGCACGTTAAATTTCCCGTGCCATTAGTTACCGCTTTTAAAAGTTTTTGTATAATAAGTTAAACTATAAAATTAAATGTATATTCTAGTAAGTAATATAGTGTAATAGAAAATAATAATAATAGTTAAATAACAGCTAAATTGTTCGTGTAAACAAAGTGATACACTTATTAACCTTCCTAATGGTTGACGAGATATCTCGTCACTAGCAAAAACATTAGCAGATCTTGAGTGACGAGATATTTCTTCATTAGAAAACCGAGCAGAACCTGATCGTGTCTTTTATCAAAAAATCGGCGATGTCTTGAGGACGAGATATCTCGTCGTTATCAAAATGTATTAAGTTTTGATGGACGAGAAATCTCGTCGAAACTACTTGAAGGGTTAAAATGCAGTTAGATTAAATATTAAATTTAATTTGAATTTGTTATGACTTGTAATGAAGAAATAAGAGTGTAACTCCAAGTCCAACAAGACGATTAATAATTATTAAGAGACATGGCATCAGAAAAGCATAGAGAACGATACAGCGTTTGGACTAAGAGACAACTAACGGCAACGAATCGACTCTTTGTTCGATTTATTTCGTTTTCGGGCCTCAAGAATTTTTAGGATTATTTTAGGCGAAAGTTCATCTCGTGGTGAGGATATTTCAAATGCTGGATATTGCAAAAAATGGAGACACATGATAATCCATTCGATGAAATTTGTTCAATTTAAACAGATGGGTCAAAAAGTATGACTGGAGTGAGAAAAAGTTTTATTTCTATTTCGAAAGAAAAAGTTTATCACGAGATACTTATTTACCATTGCATCATTCATCAAGAAGAACTTTGTGCGCAGACATTTCCAGAAATGTGCAATGTTACGGAATTAGTGATTAAGATTGTCAATACAATTGTAGCTAAAGCTCTTTTATCATAACCCTTTGAAGGAATTTTTAGTTGAAATGGAAAATGAACACGCAGATATATTCTCTGCATAATAAAGTACGTTGGCTTTCAAGAGCAAATGGGATAAAACATTTCGCTTCCTTATTATATAAAATTAAAGCAGTTCTACTTATGAAGAATGTTGTCTATCCTGAACTAACGAATAATCAGTGGATCCAATAATTTTATTTCATGATAAACGTTACGTGTTATTTACATAATCCTAATCGTAAACTACAGGTGAAATAAAACACAATTTTTTTGATACTGGAAGAAGTCATTTCATTTGAAAACAAATAATCTCTTTTTGCTGAAGATTTTAAAAGAGAACCTTCAATCTTTTCCCAAGACTGCTGAAACATTGCCATGAAAATAACTCGGTAATTGACATTTTCTATTTCAGAACAACAATTTTAAATATAAAGATTTTCTACGGAGGATTCAGGAATTCAAAAATAGCATAGCGACGTTGGCTTTTGTTAAAAAACCTCTCAGGGTTCGCGCAACAGAATTGAATTTTTCTCGTTTTAATATTGACATTTGCACAATTACTGGGGTGAAAAAACAAGTAATTACGGATCTCAAAGTTTGAATGCCATAATACTGAAATGGAAAAATTAAAAAATAAATAAATGTGATCTTAGGTAACAGAAAAGTGGCCTGTTTTGAAAGACCTGGAGATAGAAGACATGAGAGATAATTTTCAATGCATGGAATAGTATTCCAGACTCGTATGATCAGTTAAAACAACTAGCATTTTCTGTTCTTTCACTCTTTGGCTCGACATATTCATGCAATCAATCTTTTTCAAGCATGAACGTATCAAAAATAAATTGAGAAATCGTCTTATTGAAGAGAACCTGGAATCATTCTTGAAATAAAAAACAACGACATACAAATATGAATTATACAAACTTTCCAAGGAAATGCAAGGCCATTGTTCACATTAAATACGTGTTTTGTCATATTTTATTTTAATTTAAAAAAATTATGTTTTTTTAATAAATAAGACTGATTTATTGATAATAATATTTCAATAAATAAAACTGAATAATAAGATTTTATTATGATATCTTGATTTTTATTTAACGTTAGTAGCTAGTTTAAACCGACTCCTAGAAACATAGTTCGTGAAAAAAAAATGTATCTCTCTAAAGATATTTTAATCGTTATATGCTCATTTTTGGATCTTTTGGAATAATGATGTTGCCTACCACTGCATTAGACAAATGAGGCTACGTATCTGTTTCATGTATACGTATTCATGTAACACAGGAAGTCACTAATATTAATATTAGTGGTTTCACCATTCTCAATAATACACACTCGAAGGAAATATGCAAAAGAATATAATTTCATATACAATAAAATTGAGTTCAGGTACAGAGTCGTTAAACTAAAAAAGTTTGGAAAGAACTGTCTGAAAAATCTACTCACAAAAGTAAATCCTTTGAGCATCTTGGAGATGTTAGGAATGGGTTGAAAATCTCTCTCCAAGAAGTGTTTTACCTCCTGAAACATCGGAAACACATTTTATTAAAAAACGAAGACAGTGCAAGTACTAAAAAACCTTAGTCTGAATAATAATCAATATTGCAAAAGCTTCGGAAACCGAATTAACAAGGGTAGCAATACGAACGCAATTGACGGTCCGCGGAACATTAAGTCCGACGGGGGCACGGGTAAATTAAATCTGTCGTTGCTTAATCTGGAGTAGCATGGAAGTTTGGGTAGTGGGGTGCCAGCTCAGGTGTCGACCTCACCGTATGCTTGTATTTCAAAATTACGAGGTGTTGTCCTCGGTTATTTCTCTTCTGAATGAACAGAGGACCGTCTCTAACAACTGTTGCTACAGTGTGACGTTAATGGCTGTTTGCCTAGCAAAAACATTACCCAGGACCAAAAGATCATTTTTGATCCTGATGGTGGTGAACATATTCCGTTGGGTAGGTATTTAATTAACGTCGAACTGGAGCAACACAACGGGCTATTGACTACGGTCACCTGGGATCTAACCCAAAGGTAATGAATCGTGGACAACCCATTGTAATTTTTAACCACGGTCAGATAACAAGGGGGTGCATTCCGGGGAGGGACAGACTTTGAGCCGACCGCTTAGAAGTAACTATAGTCAAGTATTGTTGCAAAAATATCGCTTCGAATAGAATTCTCAAATTTCGTATCCATTAACACTGTTGGTGGTTGTCTCGGTGATGTATCTTCTCATTAACAAAATTGATGACATTTTGTTGGAAGGGATATATCGTTGCTAAAAAAACCGATCAGATAGTGACCTTGTCTTCATAAAAAAAACGCCAAATCCTGATAAATGAGGGCCAAATTAGCCCCGTCGAAAGAGCAACGGACTAGAATCCCGAGGGTTGCAAGTTCGAATTAACCAAAGACGCCGTGTATAGAGGGGGCTTGTGAATGTTAAATTTTTTTGTCCTCACTTTTTTGTGGTGTGGAAATTGGGAGACTGGGGTGCCAGTTCAGGTGTGACCTCGTCATCTGACCCCGTTGGTCAAAATGGCGTGGTGTTGTCCTCGGATATTTCCCTTCAGGTGTTGGTTCCGAACCGTCACCATGAGCCCGTTGTGTTGCTCAAGTGCGATGTTAATATAAAATACCCACAATACTAATACGTGATGGATGAGATATTACGTTCAATCCGTTTGGGGGTTAAAGAAATGCTCTGTGGTAAGTTTATTCAGAAGTGGACGCTTTTTGTCATTTTTGTCACCTCAGGTTACACCTTTACCTCCCGACATATCGCATCCCGGCAAGAAAAGTGAAGCAACACAAAATCGCAGAATTTGAGAAACATCAACTTAAAAGAAACATATATTTAAATAGGATAAGCTTCTTTTAATTTTAGGTAAGTATCTATGGTGGTAACTTCTATTCGAATCGATAGAATAGTAATATAACACTGGGGCACATCATACATAATTTTCAATGACATAACATCAAAAATTTTATTTTTTGGACTGTGTCACTTTTCTTGCCGGGATGCGATATGTCAGGTTGAAGGTTGACGGATAAGTGAGGAGTACAAGCACTCTAGATTTACAACATTGAGGGGACACTTAATATGCGACGAGTCAACGAAGCAAAAATTGGTGTAGCGAAGATTCGAAGGATGTTCTCTTACCTCACGTGTGACACCATTAAACGCCTTCCAGTCCATCAGGGTAATTTGCTCCTGTAAAATAATGAATCACAATGAGTTTACGCACGTATTCAGAAAATAGCACACAATGTGCTTCAGGTTGCATTGCCCGATTTTTATGTAGGGAACCGAAATTTAGACGTCCTTTTTTTTCCTCATATTTTGTCTTGTTCAGGGTTGCAACTAAATCCTCGAACACAAGTTATCTGATATTTCCCTGATACTGTCACAAAAATTTCTGTGATTTAACTATTCCCTTAATAATGTTCCGATCCGTCACTGGTATCGATATACAGTATCCACACATTATTTTTTATTATTTTGTGTAAGATGGGATGAAAGGAAAATTATCCATAAATATTTTGTTCCTTTTCTTTTCAGATAATTTAATTGCTATTGTAAGGGTTGAACCCTTAATGGAACTCTTGCAATAGCAATTGAAAAACTGGAGAGAAAAAATACAAAGTATTTCGATTATGAATTTATTATATATGACCCTTTATTATCATAGCATACATCGAAAACAAATGCAAATATGCATAAAAAATTCTACAAAAATGTAATTGCAATCAACAAATATTAATTTAACACACAAAAAAGGACATCAGGATTCACACGAATTTCAAATTGTGTACCACAAGTTGTATCGCCGGCCTCACGTTGACGTGACGTGAGCGTTTTCGCGGTGTTCAAAAATTATTTCGCCTGTAAACTTTATTATAATTACAGTTTTGGCGAATACGATATTTTCGATTCTCAAAATTACTCTTAATTGCGCATCTCTAAATGGAACAAACGTACCTAATGTACGTAGGTAATAGCTGCCGTTTAAATTATCAATATTTCCCTGATATTTTTTGAAATTTTCAAGATTTAAAAGGTTTTCTGAGAATTCACTGATTTCCAGGTTCTGTTACCACCCTGTTATCCCAGTCATGAGCAGAGCGCGTGTGTTATTGATTATAAGATATGGGAGTTTTCTCTGTAGAAGATCGACTAAGGACCGGTGCACACATCCGGTTTTTCATCGTGCGGTGCCGCTGCCGCAACGCAACAGCGGTCTGAGATGCATTAGATCCAATGGAGTAGTGTACACATGCCAACGGCGCCCCACGTCCCACTTGTGTGAATTTGTACCGCAATTCCCCACGGCTCCGCAGATTGCCGCACACGCTTCTCTGTTCTGAAGTTGTTTGTTTTCATTAATAAATGGGGGGGGGATATAAATTATAATAAATAAATGGTTGTATCTAGTAACTTCTATTTTGTTTCAAATTATACTTTGTGTTCACCAAGTAAGCAAAATAAACACGATTTCTTCGATAGAATATGTATCGCAAATGGCGCGAAATCAGTACGTGCGTCATTTCACGGTGATGTGTACATAGTTGAGCTTCGGTGCCGCACGTTGAAAAACCGGATGTGTGCAACGGGCCTTTGCCAGCGCAGCGGACATAACTACTGAGTCACGACTCCCCTTTTCATGTGTTTGTTTTAATATGAATATGATCTGCGTTGCTCACTGGTTGTATTTCTATCTTCAATGTCAGTAAAACTTTCATTGTGTCTGTGTGTCTATTACTTGGTCTATTACTTGGTGTATGTCTTTTGTCTGGAGCATCATGGCCAAATATGAACTTCTTACCATAAAACCCCCAAAAATAACCAACCAAATGATCTGGAACACATTAGAAATTTAGTGCCGCAGTATCCCTCGAGAAGTGTGGGAAAAAAAGACGATATCGACACACAGATCATCATGGACATTACTCCAGAAGGGAGCAAACAACCCTTCCCCCCCCCCCCAAAAAAAAAAGACCACGTGCGTTACAATTTGAAATAATTCAGACCAGAAAGTTAGTAAATCTGTCGGACAGTCGGTTGGTTAATCCGAATTCTTGCACCTGCTGGTGTCACACATTACTTTATAACGTTTCCAAAAAACAAAGGGGGGATACGCATGCGTGGAGTTACCATTTCTACGAGTGTTGCAGGTGTCATTGGAAAACACCCAGTCAACATTCCAAATTTGAGGAGGCTCCCCAGGAAAAACGAAAAGGGATACGAGAGTCAGAAGCCACGGGGGAAAGTCTTGGATGATAGAGCGCTCAAGACAGCTATACTGTGAGGTTAAGCACCGATCATAAACTAACTGTGATGAGAAACTTTTGTTATTTCTGAACATTCGTTCATCGATTGTCCAGTGTACATATTTTGTAAATAGTTTTCCCATTGGTTAATTGAAACCCTTTAAGTGAAATAAATAATTTTAAAAGGTAATATGCCTATTTTAACTCTATTGTATTGCTGTGGTACCCGAAACGCCACACCCTGTTTGAAGGGTAGTAGATTCGAAACTGAGGTTACGAGCTGGAAACTCGATCTTACAAATAACCATGGTGGACGTTGATTCCGTCGGGGTCCACATGGAGAGGATTTTTAGAAGTGTGTTGCCTGCTTGGGTGTTGACCTCGTTAACCGATCCTGGTTCAAAATGACTAGGTGTTGTCTTAAAATATTTCCTATTTCCTAATAGTTCTAACAATTGTTACACAATAGTTCTTCAAATGGGGCCGCCTCCCCCAAACGGGAGGGTTATATATATTCAACTATTAACGATGGATAAACAAAACGCTCACACCAGGAGCTTCTAAAACTCCTTGGAGTCACCCACTTATACGATCGAGGTTGAATATCTCGACGCAGGAAGGATAAGTACGACAAATCTAAAGATAATACGAGTAACTAAATACGGCAGATTATCTCCATCATTGCATCATTTGACTACTTTATCTGCGTCCGAGAGCCTGGAGCAGTCGCCGTGGATCAATGGGTTTTTCCGCTGGGCTAGCAACTTGCGAAATGTAAGATGCGTAGAATAGGTTCCTGTTTGGATGCATATCTCTCTCCTGTGCCAGTGAAACTTTCCTGGTGTGTCTGTTATTGTCTATGTATATTACTAGATGTTTGGAGCCACGGAAGCCCGGTTGGTGGTGTAACGAATTAGCAGCTGGAGGGTTAGGAGTTCAAATCCAACCAAAGACCATTGTGTAAAAGGGCTGATGCACGTTAAATCTGTCGCAGTTTTAAATTCCCTCACGACGTTGTCATGGCGTATAAGTTTGTTAAGGTAATTTTAATTAACGTCGTACTAGAGCAACACAACGGACCATTTACGTTGGTCCGGGATCAATCCCCAAAGGGAAAAATCGGAGGACAACACCACGGTCAGATGACGAGGCAGCACCGTAGCTGGCACCCCACTCTCCAATCTTCCACTCCAATCCAACATGAAGACTTTCGGCCGCAACAGATTTAAGGTGAACCAGCCGTCTCTACACCATACGCTTACAAACATCCATACACTGACTTTTATTCGAACCTGGAACCTTCGGATCTAGAGGCTAACACCTTTACCACCAGACCTGTTGGTCGGCGTGTGAGAAAGTTCGGAGAGAAGGATGCAAATTCAAGTGTGACCTCGTCATCTGATTATTGTTCTAAATGTATCGAAGTTGCTCTTGAGATCTATCTTCCGGACCGTCGCCAAAAGTGAGTTGTGTTGCCTCCACTGTGACATGAATTAAAACATCTACCTCCATTACTTGATGTTATGTTTCTTGTGTTTGGCGCAGCTTGCATAAGTATTGCCCTTGCAATACAATCTCCCATTGAAAAACGGGTTAAAAAAAGAGTTCTGTAAACATCCTTAAACAATTTCCTCAAGTTGGTGCTATTGTTTGCGAAAATTTGTAGCAAACCAACTCTACCGTCCTTTTTGATGATTTTCCTAATTGGAAGTGCCATTATGAAACATTTACCGAACGTGACAATAATTTACAATAATATGTATGTGAAATAAACTTACCGCAATGTCGTTTGGTTTGTTGCTCAGGAATGCAGTGACACCAGGTCGAATTGGTAGGTTTTTCTCCTGTGAATAAAATAAGATAAAAGTTTAAAGAAACTCTCTAGACTCTAGAACAGAGGGAAAAAGCATAATTCACTCGGCTACTAAGCTTCAGAATATGATGTTTAATATATCAATGATCTGGGATTTCGATGACCAGAAGTTTTGCAGAACAGTTCCAATAACAATTGTATCTAACCCGAAACTACACAAAAATAACGTAAAAAGTTGACAAAAATATTGAATATTTTACGAAAGTTTTATTAAAAGAAGATATACCTGAAATAGAAACAGATATGAACGACAAAAGAGCCCATTTCATCCAAACAAAATTTGAAGAAGCATCAAAAAATTTTAACTAAGGCACTTTAATCAGTCTTGATTTTTATCAGACTTTAATATATACAGGATGATTCAAAAGGTTTTCCGACAAATTTTAAACGTATTGCTCAGAAATACAAAAACAAACCATATTTACATAGGAACATATACGAGGGTGTCAAAAATTATCCACACTTTCGCAATAACACTTCTATAAGTTTGTTGCAATGCCTTCCTGGCATGCGTGCTTAGATTTGATACTACTGTGGCCACGTTACCTAAGATTAACCTGGATAGAGTCATTTCTCTTGCTTCTGCTTCAGTGTAATCATGGCCGCTCCGCTAGCAGAGTGCACTATAAAGATCCGTGATCCCACTTCTACAACTTAAGGGTAGGAAGGTGTCACACGGTACTGAAAATCGTCGTGCGCTTACAAAACAATACAGGTACAGTGCACTACCTCGTGAAACTGTGTATGAGTGGATCGAGAAGCTTCGAAGAGGCTCGACACGCGTGATGCACGAAGAGGGAGCAGCACTGCCGTCCACCTCCACCACCGGAGAAAAGACTTAGCATGATCGAGAAATGGTTCTGGCAAACTGACGAGCCCGGGTGCAGAAAGTTCATAAAAATGCGACAGGCAAACAAAGTCTTTGCAGAACAATTTGTTCTTTATTTTTCAAAATTTTGGCCGACTTTCTGCAGTGCAAAACACGCTCCTTTCCTTACCTTTTTTCTTTTCAAGCTACAGAATAATTTATCAACACCGCCCCAAATAACCACCAACATTTTATGAGTAACACATCATTTATGTCAATGACCAAATATGTAACTTTAAAAGTGATCGACAGAATTTCAAATTCTGAAAGTATGCCTTGGTTTAAAATAAAGTAAGTGAATTATTTTTGATGTTTTATTATAAATATGTAATACATATTGAGCCGATACCTGGGTTTTACGTCATTTTTTGATTTGACAGCAGTTTTCAAAATTCTAACAAAATGACTGCGGAACAATTGCAGCTGCATGGAGTTGTGTTACAGAACACTGAATATATTTCTGCACTTGGTCCGGTGAGTAACAACCAGCAGAAGCACTGCAGCGTGTTCTCTGCAGGTTAATCGGACAAAGAAGTGGGAGAAGTATTGCTTAAATAATTGGGCGACCCTTTTAAAATTTTCTTTTTGGAGTGAATTGAAAGCTTGTGGACCGGTGGACCAAATGCATCGAAAAGTAAAGAGACAATGATGGGAAAATGACAAACTTGTTCAACCCCGACATATGTGTAAATACATTGTAAAAACAAAGAGCGGATAATTTTTGACTTTCCCTTGCAGATGTAATCGCTGCCCGACCTTTCTAGAGGGCGCTGCCAGAAATTGAGTTGGTCAGCACGAAACATCGTTGTTCTAATAGTTCAAAACAATTTTAAATTGAATGACAGAAATGACAATATTACGATGAATTACAAACAATTCAACACGAGCAACACCGGGAAGTATTATAATACAAGGAATGATGGATTTAAGGTGAGGTTGTACTTACAATATCCAAGACATCATCCGTTTCATTCAGATAATAGTCACCGAAATCATTGGAGAAACTGAAAGAAGTAAAAAAATTCATATATTGGCATTGACCCGTATTGGACTACGTTGTAGTCGTTATTTCGAAATAATCGCACTCTTGGTGGATTGCTGGAGAAGTAGAAATGCGGTAGTGTATGTTTAACTATGTGATTTACTTCCCTTATATAGCACAATAACTGTGTACTAAAGCTATCTTTTTTTCTTCAAAAACCTGTTGATTAACAGTCACTTCCAATCTTCATATGCATCTTTCCCTTCGGGGGTTGATCCGAACCTTCGCCCATAGTACGTTATGTTGCTCCAGTACGACTCTGAATTCCTATCTACCTACACAAACTTCATTCTTGTCACTCAATTCGCCTTCTTATTATCACTGTTCTACATAAATGAAAATAAGTCGAAAGTGATATAAAAAAAGGGGGAGGGGTAGTCTTAGAAAAAAATATATTAGATTCATTTTTAGAAAACGTAATACTGTGATAATATTTATGCTAAAATTATTTAATTTAACGCACTGGTTAGAACAACTTGAAAATGTGCTCCTTTTTTATAAATATCATACCAATTAAGTGCTGCGGTAGCCGAGTTGGAAGAGTAACGAATTAGCAACAGGAAGATTGGGACTGAGAAACTCGATCCAACCAAAGAACTTTAACACGTTAACTCTGTCATGAGAATTATTCCCGGACCGTCGCCAATAATCTGGGGTGTTATCCAATGTGACATTTATTAACTACTACTTACATAGCTACGTAAATTAAGTGGATGCAGTATCTTTTGAACAATTTTTTTTGTTTTCATCTTCACAATAAAATGTTTCAATACTCTTTAAACATACATTACAAAAAAAAAACACTTTTTTATTCACAATAATAAAAATTCAATTTCTTAAAAAATTATTTCAATATTTGAGAAGTTCTGCTCCATCTGCAAATTAGAATTTGTTTTCAAGTACCTTTTCTATTTACCTTCCATTAAGTGTGTCCTACAATGTTGTTCAATGGATTACATTTACCATAATTATTTATTTTTTTACAAATATTTTTGAAACTAACGCTGTGAAAAACAAAAAAAAATCATAGTTTATATCAGTAATTTTCAAAAAATGATTTTTTTTAAATCCTTATTCCATACATAGTCTTCCAATATAAAATAATAAACAACAGTATAACGTTTAATATTTCGACATTAATTACAATAAAAGTCTTAGCATTTTAAGTACCAAGAGTCAAAAATTTAAAAAGCTGAGAAAAAGCATTAAGAAATTTAAAAGGCTTTCGATTTCGGTCCTTACATTTGACAGAAAAACTTTAATACCTCGTTAAAGTAGCTACTATTACATAAGTGTGGGCACATATTCTTTAAAAGCTCTATAATAATTAAATTATAGAAAATTATTGTTTAGGTAAAAATAGCTATGGACCAAAATATAAATAGATGAACAACGTTGCACTAATGGCACATAAAATTATCTTTATGGCCTAGACGAAATTATAGTCTAACACGATCAGTTACAAAGACAATATTTTGATTTTAGTAATTTAAATTAGGCTCGTAAACTCTCAGACAAAACTAAAGTTATTTGGCAATTGGCAATATCCCTAATCATCTTTTTTTAAAGGTTTTCGAAACTGACTTGAGATTACTTACAAATTCTTCAATCCTTTCCAAAATCGTCGAATCATCTTCAATCTTCAAGGAAATCCAACAGCTCTAGAGAACACACAAGTTGTAAATTGAATACTTCAAAACACGAAGTGGATTCAAATCGCAGGAAATCGATCCAAATTCAAAATGAAATATTCCAAGTTCGCTCTTTTAATGCTAGCAGTTCAAAAACTTTTCGATAAATGGTACAAAACAAAGCATCCGATTGCACTCATAGGAAAAACCATTGTTATACGTAACAATGTATTAATTGTAAACGTAACAATGTTAAGAGTTTATTATTTGAATATTAAATATAACTGTTTGGGAGAAACATACATTGTTTCCAATCATTATTAGAGTAGTTCGATTTTCTGTTTAAATCAGGGGGGGGCACCTTTTTACACACCATATTCCAATTTTTTTTCACATATGAATCCAAGGACTTGCTTTACCTTCTTACGTTAAAGATTGAGGTTTTGAAAACATATTGTACTCAAAACATTCCAGGACTGATCGTACACAGACTACATAACACAGAGGATATACTTATATTTTATATTAAACTTCTACGTAGTCTCATTTCAATTGAATACAACGCTTGGAACGAGTGTAAATGTTAGTAAACACCTCCTCTGCATGTTGAGTTACAATGTCACAGCCGCTTCCTCTTTTCTATTGTCTCAAACCGCTGCCCCTTCATCTTTAACATGGAAATAAAAAAAAGTCCTAGGGGGAGTCGATGCTCACTACCTGCCTTCTCACCAAAAATTGCTGCACAGTGATATATTTGTGAGACGGTGCATTGTCGTGCAAGAGGCTCCAATTTCCACTGTCCAATAAATCAGGCGTCACACGCCGCATTCGTTTCAAAAGCCGATCCACAACATCTTTGTAAAATGTACCAGTCACAGTGGAACCTTGACAAAGAAATTCTGGATGAATGAGGCCCCCCGAATGTCAAAAATGTGATCAGCATCGTTTTTGTTTTCTAAGCGCGAACTTTCATCGGCCGACTTTTTTTTCTACTGATTCACTCAGAACTTCGGCGTCTTGTCTCTAGATCGTACTCGAGACACCAAATCTCATCTCTGATGGCAATGTTTTGCAAAAAATTTGAATCCTGATTCGACCACGACAGTTAAATCTTTGTATGAGGAAATTCGATGTTCTTTTTGCTCATGAGTCAGAGTGTGTGATGTGTGACACAAAGGATAATTTTTCAAACCATCCGTCATGATAGTGAAAACAGATCGCACAACAATGTTTAAAGAAATTACGTGTAAACATTTCTATCGTTAATCGACGGTAGGTCCTCACCAACGCTTGCACACGCTGGTACAGTAACAGTCGACGATTATGAGCGATGGCAACGGGTAAGCGATTTTTTTATGGGGGGGGGTATAGGCGCATTTCTAAAGTCACCAACATAAGAATTATTTCAGAACATTTTTGCTTTGAACCGTAAAGACAGATGGACTGCTTTAATCTACCGCAACTCGCTGCTAGGAGGGACCCAAAAAATAGCTTAGGTCGTGGCGGCCGCTCATAAACGTAGAGTGTAGCTGCAACCACACGCTCAACATTTTCATCCCTTATACTTGAATATGGACGACCAAATCTCTCATCGTCATTGATCGAGTCTCTGCCAGCTTTAAACCTCGAAAACCACTCAAATACTCACAAACCACTCATATCATCGGCATCATGCACAGATTAAATCACTTCGTACTTTTCCCTGTCGATTTTTCCAATTTGGAACAAAATGCGTTGTTTCTTATGTGCTCCATTTTCGATTACATTGATGCACATATACGCTTTACGCAACTGTACGCTGCCGAGTTGGAAATAATCAGAAATAAATACAACCAATTGAGATGCATGGCACCAAGTCCTTCCTATGTCATTCCGCCGGTTTCGAGAGTCATCTGTACTTTTTTACGAGTGGAAGTCCTGGAACTTTTTGAATAGACTGTGTAGAGATAGAGGTAGGAGCTGCTTTATTTAGTGAAGACTAAATGAATTAATGTACGCCAGTTCAAAAGACACACGTTTATTGCAGCACCAACATACAATTGTGAGAGATGAATCTCTCGGACGAGAGGGGGACCGCAGTAGTGGAGCCCGCTGGTGGTCCTTTTGAGCCTGTTTCGATTTCGCTAGTGTTTGGTGTTAAATTTATTATTGAGAGCTGCAGAGAATTCTACAAATTTTAATAAAGTCAATCGCGAAATCGTTTTGCTTTTAATAAATTTCATTAATAGAAATATTGGTTCATATCTGTACATCGTTCCGAAACGACATATATATTTTTTTCGCCAATCTTCTTAGCTCTGCATAATGTTCACAGGGTAATGAATGCCAGAAATTAATCAGGTCAAAAGCATTTAGATCTGATAAAATCTAATCAAATTTCATTTTCAATAATGAATTTGTTTTTAAAATACTACGACGAACTGATAAGTTAGAAGTCTGTACCAATTGTACTAAGAGCACGCTGGTGTTAAGAATTTAACGATGGATTCATTTATGGCAAATACTTTAAAAGAATAAGTGTGCGAAAGGATGTAATGCGCCACGTTTGGTGCATGCGGCACAGGTTGGACCCCTCTGGGTTAGATGCTCGTCTAATCAGTAGTGACTCCCAATATGTCAGGGTTTTGTCAAGGTTTGGAGAGTGAGTGCCGTGTTGGGTGTTGTACTCCTCACCTAACTTGTTCAAAATGACGAGGTGCTGTCCTTAGACCTTTCCCATCGAGATAGATACTAGACTATCGCCAATAGCCCGTCATGTTGCTCCAGTGCGATGTTAACTTAACTACCCCAACACACACCCTCTATAGATGGCTTTTTTTCTGCAAAATCCGTCAGCCATCTTGTGCCTCTTTAAAGCCAAAACACTTTCAAGCTGTTTTATTGTTGAGTGAATCATTACTACAGTTATAGTAGAGGGTATACGGCGGTATATGCCGTATACCCTCTGCTTTTTCTTTAAAACTACGTACTCGCTTTCCTTTTCCTAGAAAACATCGCGTGAAACATCACGTAAAACGCAGATAGCTGTAAGAGCAAAAGAAAATTTTTTTTTTCAAGATATCGCGCCATGGTACATAAGTCTAAAATTGTAACTATTAATCAAAAGCAATTAATTCAACGTATTGTAGATAAAAGGGTATCCAGCCTTTGTTCTGATGTTAATGAAGAAAATTGTCAACTTTTAAAGGATACATCCATGCTTGATCCAGAAAATATAAATACAGGGGATATTCGCCATGGAGAAAATGAGGTAAAAAGGATCTGTCGACGTTTTAGTATAGATGAAATGTGTTCTATTCAGGGTTTGAGAGACCAATGAAAACGCCCAAGTTGTTCCAGAAAAATTAAAGCCTTTTTAAAGAACCATTGAAATATTATCATATTCCACGGCAGAGTGGAAAAAATTTCTGATAATCTTTATTGATTTCAAATGACTAAAATCTAATGTTTATTAATGCAAATAGAGCACATTCAACCAGAAAAAATTTGTAAATTCTTGGTTAGTCAACCATCGCTCTTCAGTAGACAATAGATCAAGAGTATGTGCTATAAAAATAGACACAGAGACGGATTTCTCTCGTCAAGCAGTTTGGAATATATTTCAATAAAAATGATAAAGGTAGGCCTTAAAATTTATTTTAAAAAAATTACATCCAATTTTTATGTGTTTAAATATTTTTTTAGCATTTCCTGCAATTATTTTATACCATAGTTAAATATTAAAATAGTGAACTTTTCAAATTTGAATATTACTCGTTGCTAGTCTACATATTTTGCTATGCAAAAATACAATAAACTCCCAATAATTCGAATCCTCGAACTCGAATTTCTGCTTAAGACGTAGTTTCTTCAAAGTTACACAATTCCTAACTTGTATAATATACAATTATAGAGGTTTTTTTTTTTACTCTCGATAGATTGAACTTCGATTAATTCGAACATATTCCCCGGTAATTTGAGTATCCATCATGGGCACCGTGAGGAGGGGGGAAGTCAACCCCCCGAGCTTATGGATTTCCTGTATATATACAGGTATGTGCGTGCGTGAGCGTGTTTTTTTGTCCCCGTGGAAAGTGTAAGTAGAAAGTACATGTTTCGCTTTCCCATCTGCGGGCGTCCATAGTATACCCTCTTTTTTTTTTGCGAATACAGCAATGATCATTACCACCTGAAGAGTGTGATTTTCTCCTCGGGTTTGATTCTGGACTGTTTCCAATAGTCCGTCGTGTAGGTCCAGTTTTACATTAATTACATACCTACCTATTCGATGAGTGTGAGGGCCTTAGTGTTTGGAAACGAAAACAAAACATGGCATTTTGGCTTTGGATCAAGTTGTTAATGAGGAAAAACCCTTACAAATGAAATGTACCAAAAACAATACATCTAATAATTAAAAAATAATCTATCTAAAGTCTTTGAATGTATTGTGAAAATGTGTCATGCAAAAATGTGCGAGTTCAATCCACATTACTTCCAGAAGAACTGCAGCAGAAATGCACTGTCTATTTTTATATGATCGCTTGTAATTAGTAAGTTCATCTCCTAATTGAAATCTTGCAACACTCTTCTGAAACGTTAAATTCAAGCCTGTCATATTGCTTGTACCTACCTGACTATGAATGACAAAATTTACTTGTATTAATTACTTATTGAGGTACTTAAAATGGAAAGCAGAACTAGATAAGTGTTCATTTATGTAAAGGATGATTTTGATGAAAAGATCGATTTTCTGATATGATTTAATTTTTCACCATACTAAAACATCTGGATCCTGAAACTAGTCCGGTATTTGAAACTAGATGACACTGTACCGTAAAACCGAGGTGTTGTCTACTTCACACATGTAAAGTTTGAATGTTTGTACATCTACGGTTTTTTAAGAAAGCGGAGCCATTATCTAGCATCCGTAATGTAGCTGTATATGACGCACTAAAACGTTGTTAAAGCTACGGTTTCCTAAGAAAACGGAGCCGTTATCTTACTTCGTTTTTGTAAAATCGGGATCGCTAAACATAGATTAAACATTTTAACGGATTTGAAATCTGCGGAACATTTCCCACCAGATCGATACCTTAAATGTGATTTTCTTTAAAGAAATAATTAATTATTAAAAAAATAATTAAATAGTCAAATGGTAAATAATTGAATATTAAATCAATTTTTGGTATTGATCTGGTGTAGAATTTTACGCTGATTTTATATCCGTTGAAATTTTCACTCTATCTTCAACGATCACGAAGTTAGAAACTTGGACTAGTGAATAAAAAAGCCCCTTTGTTTTGTTTCTCGAATGAAAGAATATACGACATCCGTCGATATTGCCCACTCTCCGCCGTTTTCTCTCAGTGTACGTTGACACCTCTGGTTTATGTTAAGACGGCCGCCTAGTTATGCTCGCTGCATCATGACGTAGCATGGCTGCTAGATAAAATCACATGGGTTGTTTTTGTCGTTTGAATTAGAGCGTTTTATTTTGTACTTTAATATATTAGCCAGAACAAAAGATTTATGTTGTGAACGGTTATCTTGTGGTGGAGGTTGTAGTACTCTAGTATGAAACCAAGTTGCAAATTATTTTCTACTATTTATTACAGTTTAATATGAATTTTTCGACATTTAAAGAGTTTAATAATTTTGTTTCTTTCTTTTTAAAGTAGAGAGTAATTTTAAGTTTCCTGCCTTGAAATTCTCTTAGAAAATTCGAAGGTGTCTGATTAGCGAAATTCAGTTGCATATTATCCGAAATAGTCAAGACGTATTAAAATATTGCATACATAACAGTGCAAGACATGCGTTAAAATATTTTAAACCTAACGAGATCAATATTTGTCAGTGTTTAAAAATATGTTAATACCTTAAAACTTTCCATCATATTGAAGTAGTCTGTTAGATTGTTGCAATATGTTTTCAACACCAAGATTTTAAAATATTTTTCTCTCAGAACCTTAAAACTTTTCATAAAAGTGAAATATTGCAACTGCAACAACAATTTTAATGCTGTCAGTATTCAAAATGTTTTACGCAAGGAGCTTTTCGTAATGTAGAAGTTCCGAAATTACTTCTAAAATAATGTTTTCAATGTGTAATTTTAAAGTATGTTAAAAATTTTCCCTGTCTACATATCTGAATAATATATGAATTAACCAGAAAATTTAAAATGTTATATGTCTGTATATATGCGTTTGCAGCGATCTAATCTTGTTTGACGACGTTCATTATTTATTAACATTCCCAAATTCTTTATTTGCATTTAAAGAAAGGCCAGTTATATATGAACAAATATTAGTCCTTAGATTTTTATATTGTTATTATTTTAAAATCCAAAAGTGTTTCACTGCAGCAGTTTTCTCTTTTTCTCAGTATTTCCTTTAAATTGTCTAAATAGTTTTTTGATTTAATTTGTTATTATTAGCTGTTAATGTAGTGCAGTTCTGGTGAGAAGGCAAGTGACCTGTTACGAGTCCACTTGTAGAGAGGTATAATTTTGCTAGATGAAAGGTTGCCATTTGACTGCACCATAGGAATTTTTTGTATCGCAAAATAGAAATCAATGCTTTAACCTAATCTAAGAAGACTGATCTGAAATCACGTGACGTGCTTACTTGCCAGAGTCCGAATGAATTGAGTAGAATTTAGTCTTTATAATTTCACCAAATTAGAATTGAAATAATTCATATTATAACATGGTAATTTTTTGTCTTAAGATCAGCCTGAGCAACTAGCTCAATGACTTATTTTATATGCAATGCACTTCAAATTGATTTTTTGTGTTTTGTTATAGAGATTGTTAGCTTGTTCGTAAAACTACCATGTAGTAAGTATATTTCATTCTACTAAAGATCTGAAAAACTAATATCGTTCTATATTCATTTTGAACAATATTTAAACTTTTTATCTGATTTTATGGCATAAAAGTATTATGAAATAAAGTTTTATTATTGCATAAAAAACATCTGAATGATTTTACTCCTGTGTTTATGAAACAAGTCTGTGTAATAGCATACAATATATCAAGGATAGTTGATCTTCAGCATATATATCCTGGCCCAGCAGAAAATAAAATACTGATTGAGTGAAATGATTATTCAACAGAAGGAATCATGTGTAGTTTGAAATAAATAGCTAACTAAATTTAAATTGGTTGAGATTTGCAGCTTTAAAGCGAAATAATTTTCAGATATGTGATTAAACTTGGAGAGGGATAACTCTAGTATACAATTTATGTTTAGACCTCCAGACCAGGAGTTTTCAATACTTCCTATTAAGTGCAATATGCTTCATTTTGAAAAATTTGTTGCTCTTAATGAGTCCCAAATGGTCATAGAAAATCAGTTTCAGTTTTTAAAACAATTGGTAGATATTACTATTCATGCATTATAAAATGTAACTTGCAATTGAGAGACTCTGGAACAATATTTAAGAAAATAAAAATGTTTTTTTTTTTTTTTTTTTTTTTTTGTACTGTAGTTGAGGTTTACTAAATTAGTTTGTAGATAATCGCCTAACACATGTAGTTTATCACTGATTGTGAGCTTATTATGTGAGTTATATTGGTATCTCCTTTAATTTCAAGGAAGATTGGGAAATGTTGCTAGAGTCATTTTATCTGAAATTTATAAATGAAAAATTCGGAAGTTGCATTCATTCCGCTAGTTGTTGATCAATTGTACCTCAATGCATGATGAAGACTTGGTGTTGCATCTTAAATACAGATTAGAAATCAGATCGATACATTTTTATAAATGTGTTTAGAGTGCTTTGTTTTAAAGTCTAGAATTCAACCTTCTCTATTTATATTACAAATTATGTGTTTTATGTCTACGAAATTGAAAGAAAGTGTGAAATGTGATTTAAAAATACATGTGTGTTTTGAAATTTGAGATTTAGTTACTGGAGTTTAAATGAGATGCTGACAGGAAAAAAAATTAATTTTTTTTAAAGTTATATGTTGGTACAGCTATTGTTGAAAAAATTAATTAATCACAAAAAAACTCACTGAAAATGTAAATTACAAAAAAAAAAAATTTTCCTAATTTCTAGACCAAAGCAGATATGTAATTTATTGAAATGATTATTATCCTCTAAATTTTAAAGGATGGAAATCACTTTCAAAATGAACTTTTAAATCTCCTGCAACTTTCCCTAAGACTCTCAAAACAGTTGACTAAATGGTGAAAGAAAAACTGAAATTGCTTTCAAATATTCTGACTAAAAAAATCAAAATATTTTTTCATATGTTCTCTTCTTATTTAGAAAAAATAATTAATAATTAAAAAATATTAAATACTTTTAGTTTTTTTTTTACCTCTTTCTAATCATGCATCTAATTTATTCTATATTTAGTTTTTATTTAAGTTTGTTTTGCAATGTGTATTTATTAACTATTTATTGGCAAACCAGTTCCACAATGAACTTAAGTAAATTCAAAGTAATGCATGTAATTTTCAATCCTTTTTTTTTTTAACTTTATCTGTTCTAATTATGGAACTCTTTTGTACATAGCATTGTAATCATCCTTGATAAAGTTAGTAACAAGGATTTACTTAGTCTTATTTTATGAAAAATATGTGTCTGATTTTTTTTTATTCTGCAAATTATACTTTTTTATACCAGAAGTGTACCAATTCACTTCAAACTTCTGAATTTCAATTATTAATGTTTCTCTTTCATAGAACCAGTAATTGCTTAGCTTGTACCAAATTTTATTTAAATATCTATATTTATGCTATGATCCAAATATTAGTTTTACAAACTATGAATTATTTTATATAAACAGGATTCTAAAATTTTATGTTGGAAGAGACATGTTTCAAACATAGTGCATAGAATTCTAACTACTTTTGAAAACTAAATTATCTCACTAATTAACTTCATCTCTCCATTGTAATGTGTTTTTGAAATTGAATTTACGGGTTTTTTGTGTAATTATAAAATTGCCTTGATTTTATACCAGTCAAATAAAAATGTATTAGTTAGATGTTTTAATACTTGGAAACCTCATAATTATGGTCCATACGTGATTCAGATTGCTCAAGATATAATTTTTGCATAATTACTTATTCAGCCTATTGCAATAAAAAGCATCACATGTATATAGATTTAACATATCAATATTAACACAAGTAAACTTAGTTAATCATTGCCCCATGCATTCATTGCAATTGATTTTGAGTTTTGTTCCTAAAAAAAAACACCCTGTACTTCATTCTGTTGAAATTATTGTCTTTCCACTCATCTAAACAGTCCCATCAAATATGGATTAATTTAAAAGTTTCATTTGGGAATGTGTGCTTGGGAGTCTTTTAGGCTCATACCAAAACCGTTAAAAAAAGGCGTTGAAAGATTCAAATATTAATAGCTAGATGACACAAAGTTTTGCAATGTTAAAAAATTGTTTGCTGTGGTGCATAATGAGTATAATGTAATGTCCATGAATATTAATTTTCCAAACATGAATTTATTTGCGTTAGTTGCAATTTGTGTCTCAAAACATGTAAAATTGTTGAATAGTTAGTATTTATTTAACATTCCTTTACCTTAGCTACTTATGTATCAAATATTTTTTCTCTTGAATTTGTTACTTTAAGCGATGCATTATTTTCTTAAGATGAGCATTTTGTATATTTAAATGCAATATTTGTTCTAGCATTTGTTATGTATATAGTGTATTTTTTAAAGGAAATTCTTATATCAATATTTGTTTGCTTCTGAAATATTTTTGAGATCTTATTATATGTATCTAATGTAACATAATATGTGACTTTTTAGAATGAATAAATATTCCAAGTATATTTAATTTTGCTTAATAGTGTTCTTTGGGTATAAAATTCTATAAATTAACTAAACTTATGTGAGATCTGACAAAATTTGAAAACAATGTTAGGAAACAGTCTGTAAAAATTGGAAGTCTAAAACCTACTGAAAACTGTTGATGTGCTTCTGGAATCTTTAAGCTTATTAAAACAAAACTTGATTCATGTATTTGTAGAAATATTTTGAAAACTGGAAACTAACAACATTTTTGAGTTGGCTCAAAACTAGCTCACTGCATCAATGTATGCTCATTTATTTATCACAAGAATCCCACTAGCCTTGAGAGTCCTGATTATTCATTTAAGAACCCTTAAACCTTAGTAGTTACAGAGTCCTTCAAATATCTTAACATAGCTTAGTTTTTTCAAAACGCATTCACACGCTAAGATTAATAAAACTTGTAAAGGTGTAGCTTAAGCAAAAATTAGCGTTTTGACGTGAATCTTTAAATTTGGAACTGTAATGAGCGACATGCAGGAAAAGTCTAGCGTTACAACTGTTGTCAATTGATTTCGGAACTAAAAGCATCCAGAAGATAAATATAGCGTCGTGTTGCCAAAGGATGTATTTACCTGACATGACCTGGGCATGCTTGCCAACTTTTACGGATTTCAACAAAATTTTAGATTTTGGGATGGATGTCTTTTGTACAGATTATTAATATTTCGATCGAGCAATCGAAATATTATATTCTCTGCAACCATCCACTAAAATGTTCGACCGGACTTGATGAGTTGAAAGACAAAAAAATGGACGAGTTGGAAAATACGTTTTGTTGTCTTCAGATGGAAGATTTATCTGTTAATAATAGGACATAAACTGTTTGAAGTACTTAAAATAAGAGGGGCTGATGTGGTTATCCAAAATTCGCTAGATAGCTCAAAATTATTCTTTATATTCTGCTCATCCCCCATTCGAATGCAAAGTGTGAAAGAATCTGCAACCTCGTTAGAAAGAACCGAACTAAATACCGGTCTCTCATTTCTAAGAAAACGATGTTTTGGGCAGAAATTCAGTGCAGCATTACTAAAGAAGACCTAAAAAAATATTACAACTACCTCTGCAATCAACAAACTGTTGACAAAAAAATAAGACTTCAATCCATGTTGCTTGTAATGTAACAATTACCTCTATCTTTTCATTGCATTATTATTTTGCTTAAGCACAATTATTTTTTTTATAATGAAAATTAAAATGACCTTTTATGTGAAAATGCAAATATTTTATTTCAGGTACTAGTAATGTTTAAAAAATTTTGTGTTGCTTGATTTTTTTCTATTATTAAAATGAGAGTAATGAATAATGAGCTTAGCTCTCATTAAATGACATTTTTATGCATATCTGGAAATTAAAAATGCTAAAAAGTTTCATAATTTAATAATAAAGTCAGTTAATATCGGATATTTTAACATTGTAAGTATATAGTTTTATTTTTATCTCTATTGTATAACCAATATCTTAGTAGTTTCATTTTGAAAAATATTTCTCAACATACTTTTAAATCAGCTTTAAAATATATTAAAGCTTTGATGTTCATCCTAATCATTCAAATATTTCTTGTAAGCATTCGTATCTTACGTACCACAGAAGAAAGATTTTGTTTCACTGAAATCTGTTACGAGTATTTTTATTTTGTGCCATATTTCTTTGCAGGGTTGTTCGATTTATATCATATTAATATAAATAATTAAATCAAGAATACTTTTTTCACGCTTAAGTTTTTATGTGATGACAAGACGGTACATTTAGTTTTTTAGAAATTTATTTAATATAGATTTGTAATATATTTTGATCGGTTTATGTAATTTTGTATTTGCAAGTTAACATTTACACTTAAACGGACAGAGTCAGTACCACATAAAAGTAATATATAAGCTTATTACACCAGTAGAATCTAATAATTTATGAATTACACAACTTTTTACTCTGCACTTTCAATTTTCATTTGCATTTTTTGATTCGTCTAAACATTTTAAGTGTAGAGGAGATGGACAATTTTGTTGATATTTTATACTCATGCCATCAAATCAACAAATGTAATTTAAATTATATTTATCCAAACAGTAATTTGATAATTTTGTATTAGTAAATAATGTATAAAATATTAAAAGTTTGTAGAGAATTGATTTAAAAAAAAAACAAATATGATTTGAACCCAAATAGTTTCACCATGTTTGTGATGATATATATTTAGTTTTTAATATTAACGCCCTTAATAATTATATTTCATTCATTCATTTAATTTTTCTCTAACTGCAGTGTTTTTTCGCTTAAATCAAAAGAAACGAGGCAAATTTTAAATTTGGTTATATGTTATCAACCAAACACTTGCTTCAGATGCATTGCATAAATGCTTTAGATATTCACGTTTCGATGGTTAATAATCTTGGTTTTTGCAAGAAATATAATCACTTAAAATGTACCAACTCCGTAAAAAACACGTTATAGAATGCACCTGATTGATTAACCTTACGGAAAACAAAGATTAAGTTTAATCAACTATATTTTATTCTTTCCAAAATCAGCGAGAATCGTAGGATACGTTTCATACTGGCTGGAAAGCCTAACTGTCGTGACGTCATTCCTCCCGTTGTGAGGCTTTCTTATCTATATGAGGTGTTGCTTGAGCCTCAGTAAAAGTTTCTGTCCAGTGTGCATTCAAAAGGTTTATCTGTGGGAAATGTAAACTTAAAAGGTGGTTAATTTTTCTTTAGCTAGCAAAGTGAACCTGAATTAACCGTCTTAGTGGTTGTCTCAACAAGGTAACTCGTCATTAGTAAAGCTGACAAGATCTTGATGAATGAGTTATCTGACCATTTGAAGAAAATGGAACAGATCTCGTTAATAATATCTTGGCGAGATATCTCAACTCCAGCGAAATGGATCGAATCTCGGTGGACGAGATATCTCGTCGAAACCACTCTTGAAGGGTTGAGCTGTGATTTGAAAATGAATACATTAATCTCGAAAGAGACACAAGTCGGTTCAGGGTTGACAGTTGTTTTTATTAGGTCTTGAAACAATCGATACATTTTCTGCCCAACCCAAATGAAAGAAGCTTGAACCCGAACGATATATCCGTCTTTTTGAAACCCCACAGCCTGCCCCCTCATGTCCGGCAGGAATTTTGACTTATTTACAGAGAGGAGGTTGGGCACGAACACAAGGGTGCAGCTGCGGACCTCTTCTGGCCGGATATCCGTAGTCACTTGACAGGTGTTAATGGGCTTGCTCTCGGCTTCCCTGGAAGAGAACAAAAATATGCACATGAGTTACACAATTATGGACGAAATAGTTTTAATTATTCATTCCTGTGTGTGCGCTGTCTTTAAAAAAAATCGCCTAGAACATTCTAAAATCCTTAAAACACGTGGAAAATATCAAAATTGATTTAGTCCTTGAATTGTTCCTAGACCATTTTAACCCCTTAGGTACACATTTATCAAAAAAAGTAGCTCGGATTATCGTTTGCACATTAGTTAGTGTTACATTTTTGTATTATCGTTTGCACACTAGTTACTGCCATATTTTCGTACATTTTCGTTTGATAAGAAGGGCAACACTATGATAGAGATCGCTGAGCTTCTGATCTCTTGGTTCATTCCAAAACGAGAATATTTGATAAAGCAGCCGTGTAAATACTTCTATATACATAGTCAGATTAAATGAAGTATATTTTGTAGAGAACGACTGAATAATTTGATTCAAGGAGAGTCTTGTAACACCAATCACTCTTGCCATGAACAAGAATGTACGTGTTTAATTGTGTCCTAATTTGAATGACGAATTAGACTCGTCATCTGTATCTTAGGCAAAACAAGTGCATGGCGAGTCTCGGTCGTCAAATGTACCCAAGTGGTTAATTGCCTGCAATCCAACTTGTCCACACAACTGGGGGAAAAAGTAATAAAACTAATAATTCGTTCCAAATTTGCTTATTTTGGGAGAAAAAATCCAATGATTGATCTCTCGCCAGAAAAAGCTTCACTAAGTAAAAATTAGTTTCATTAACTGGGGTTGTGTTATTACACTTCAGGGTTTAACTATAATAGTCTTCAAATAAAAGTTTGCTGTACTGTCTAAACTATGTGATCGTTGAAATAAATTGATGCCTTACTTCGATCGTACTTCGCTGCATCTTCACAGGATTCGTATGGAAAAAGTTGGATCTTTGTGATGGTTGACTGAGATGGTAAATTATAGACTGGGTAATACAGGAATGGTCTAGAAGAATGAACCAGCTTGAACCCGAACGGTACATCCGTCTTTCTGAAACCCCACAGCGTGCCCCCTCATGTCCGGCAGGAATTTTGACTTATTTACAGAGAGGAGGTTGGGCACGAACACAAGGGTGCAGCTGCGGACCTCATCTGACGGATACCCGTCGTCACGTGACAGGTGTTAAAGGGTTAGCTCTTGGTTTCACTGGAAGAGAACAAAAATATGCACATGAGTTACACTATTTTGGACGAAATAGTTTCAACTATTCATTCCTCCGTTGTCTTTTTTAAAGATCTTGTTAGGACATGGTCAAAATCTTTAAACGCGTGGATAATATCAAAATGTTTTTAGTCCTTGAATTAAACACATATCATTTAAAAAAAACTTTTGTCTTTTTAATGGTTCTTTGCGATAATAAATTAATGGCTACGTAACACACAGGAATGGTCTAGAAGAAACTTTTGAAATTAAAATAAATGTGTATAGGAAAGGTAGGTAATTGAATTTACGTTGCATTGGATCAAGACAACGTGTTATTTGCTACGGTCTGGGATGAGTCCAAAGTGAAAGATGCTAAGGACACCTCTTCATTTGAAACCACAGTTACATGACGGGGTGTTTTTAAGGACAAAGACGAGGACAAAGCTGGAGCTGGCACCCCCGTCAACGTGAGGACATTTTAGGCCAAGACAGATAAACGCACCACCTCCCGACGGACTTTGAATCGAGTTTTGGACTCGGTGTGTAGAACAGAAAAATTATGGATACAAAATTACGGACGCAATCAAATAGCAGGGCCGTTCCCAGACATACCAACTGCTTCTGATTCTCCGTAGTATCTACAGAAGAGAATCGGGTACTATGGATTAGGGAATCGATAATTTTTCTACGGAAAAAAATCAATTTTATTTATTTTTCACTACACATCAATTAATATTTCTGTATTTTTTTCTTCTTCTTCTTATTCTTTTGGTAAGAGGGTAGGGGGAATGGGAGAGAGTTCTTAAATTTAATTATTCGTTTTTTTTTATACATAATTCTTTCATAAACAATTATTCTTTTCTATACAGGGTGTTTCAAATCTTAGCTGCAAAAATTTAAGGGGTGATAGAAAACATCTAAACCAGTAATTTTTATCATACAATCTAAGGTCGGAGAGCAAGCGATGAACCGCTAGACGGCGCTGTAATGGAAATCATAAAGCGCGAGTTTTCTTACACATCGTCATTTCTACCGTGGATTTCAGAAGACATGACGACGCACAGTAATCAGGAGAAGGCGGACATTTTATGTATGGTCTTGTGAATGTAAATGGTCTGGAAACTGAAAGACTATACAGGCAGCGTTTACCGAGAAAAAGCAAGTGCCAGAACGAAAAACGTTCGAGCGATTGCATCGGTGCCTGTGGGAAACGGGATCCTTTGCCAAAATTTGTCGAGGACATTCTGTAAAGAGTAGAAGATCGTCCGTATATTAGCACGCGAAAGGTTACCCGTGCCGTCAATGTGCCCCACTCGATTGTTTGGCGAATACTACGGGACAAAGGATTAAACAGAAAGTGCAATTCTTGATAACTGCAGATTATGCGAAATGTGTCGAGTTTGCATGTTGGCAACAGCTAGCAGCGCAGTATGTGTTATTCACGGATGAATGCACCTTTACTCGGGAAGGCATTTCTAATACGCACAATTTTCATGTGAGGGCATCTAACAATCCGTACGACACACGCCGTCATACGTGTTACAAGCGTTTCAGCGTAAATGTTGAGGCTGGAATTGTGTGTGACCATTTGTTCGGCCCATATCTTCTGCCATTATGACTGGACGCCAGAGCATACCTCACATTTTTTGCCAGACTCACTTCAACCTGTTACGGTCAACATACAAGCACGAATATGGTTCCAGCATGACGGAGCACCACCCATTTCTGCTTGGATATGCGGAGCGCTTTAAACGCTAATTTCACAGGGCGATGGATTGGTAGGGGTAGGCTCACACCTTGGGCAGCACGCCTACCCGATCTCTCCTGTCTGGACTTTTTCCTGTGGGGCCATTTGAAAAGTCTTGTCTATGAAAGGCCTATGGACTACAACGACGATCTAGTTACCAGGATTACTGTTGCTGCCGGTTCCGTCCGAGAAATGCCGTTTGTGTTTGAAAAAGTGCGTCACTTGCTACTTCGCATGTGTGTGTAAAGCCTACATTACAGCAGGTGGCTGCTCTTTTGAGCAGTTTCGGTAATTTGCCACACATGCTGTCAATAAAATTATTTAGTACCTCTTCTATCCGTATGGTGTTTCGTACTTTCACGTGACTGTCACGGCGGATACATGTTCACTGCTTGCCCTCCACCCATGTATTGTATGGAAAAAATTGCTTGTTTAGATGTTTTCTATCACCCCTTATATTTTCGCCCATGAGTTTCGAAACAACCTGTATATACGTTTTCATGTATGATATACCTTACTAATTATAAATAATATAATGTGCTGCGGATATGTTTCAAATTTGTAATTAAATATTTGAATTAATGATATATGCGTCTTAATGAAGTCGATTTTTTAAATTTTTACTTGACAACTGAAAAATTCTTAACACAACGGATTTTTTTCTTTTGGTCATACTCAAAACTTCCATCGCATGTTGGCATCTCTGCGTCCCTAAGTGATGCTGGCCATACGCGCCTGCTCGTTGTCAGGTAACTATGAACTGGTAACTTCGAGCTGTTCGTTGGCTCTGTTTGATGGTAGGTAGGTATTTTCGATTACGTCGCATTGGAGCAACAGCACGGGCTATTGGCGACAGTCTGGGTACAAACCGAAAGATCGGGGAATAACACGTTTTTTTAACTATGGTCAGATGACGTAATCATGCCTGAACTGGCACCCCACTCTCCAAATTTCCACTCAACGCCGACGTGATGATGCCACAACATCTTTAACGCGCACCATTCCTCTTTGTACACGGCAGTCTTTGAATTGATTCGAACTCGCCGATTGCTGATCCAATTGGGCTATCGTGGCATTTGCCATGCTTGTTAGACTACTAAACTTGCGAAACTTTTTACATCACAAGTTACATCTAACTACTAATAAATATGTATGTATTAGGTATTACATGTATGGAAAGAAAGATTTGTATCATGAGATGCCACTGACACATTGAAAGCAATATTTAGTCTAAATCAGCTTGATTATAAATTGAATGAAAGTATTTTAAATCCTTACCGGAATGGTTGAAGGTTGGAGGTCTTAAACCTCAGGTCTGAAGTGGAATTACTTTTCAAATATTATTTCAAATGATTTGGAGGAGTGTTTATTTGATGGCTATTGTAGGCTCTTTTCTGTACTCAAAAAATATGGCAGCTATTGTTCCGGTTCGATGCTCAAGCTCAGACTAAAAAAAGAATAAAGAATAAGTCACATAGAATATTAAGGGCACCAAAATGTGTTACTCAGAAGTTTGAATATGAATATTATTTTACATTATCATTGACGTGTAGACTTTCCCGTTCATATCAAGATGCAAAAGAGTGTCCACGAAAAGAATACGTAAAATATTAGGGAATCGACAATGGGTTACATAAATGTTAGCATTACTGATATTGACAAGAAACCACTACTGTCGATGTTCGTTTTTATCAAAAGTGATGAAAGCTCGTAAAATATAAAGTTCATTAAATGGAATTATGAAAATATTCCGAAAATAAGTATGCTCTCTCTTATTTAATGGGCCTCGTTAGCTCAATTGAAAGAGTAGAGCTATAGCGTTGTGAGAAAATTTTCCAAGGGACACCAATTTATTCTTTCAGGTGGAAGTGAGCAGTAAAATCTGTCCAAGGAAAGGATCAGCCTAATATTTTAAAAGGATCTGATCTAAGGAAAGGACCAATGAAATCCTCCCAAAGGATCATATTTCAAGGTAAGAAGAAATAGAATATTTCCAAGGGAATATATTCTTATCTTAAGAAATGACTAATAAAATCTTCCCAAATGTTTCTATTCTAAAGAAAAGAGCTTCAGAATATTTCAAAAAGATTATATTTAAAATAAAGGACCAATTAAATACATAAGGAAATGACCAAGCAGCACTGCACCATTGGCAGAGGATTAATTGAAAAATTTGTCTCACTATATATAACTTATTCATTGTAAAGAAAATGTAAGCTATAAATTATGGTAAATATATAAATTTATCTCGATTGTGTTCGAAAAATCACAAGTTCCATTTCTGGCGCTCAAAAGATTCCAGCGAAGGAAAGCAAATCAAATAAAAAAATTTGTGGCTGTTATTGTTTAGTTCTTTTTTTAGTAAATTCGGGATCATTAAAGATTGATTGAAAATCTGCGTATAATTTTACACCCGAAAGATACTTTATACGTTTGATTTTCTTTTAATAAATAATTTTTCAGTAAAATCTTTATATTTTCGCAAGAGAATGTGACGTCACGCCGATTGGATCTTTTCGCAATTCGAATTTGGCAGCATTTGACAATGACGAGGCCATCGCGGTGTTACCCGTGGTGTTGGTTTGCGAAGTATGCACTACATGGGATCATACATACTTCTTTTGCACTACATGGGTTCATACATACTTCTTATGCACTACATGGGATGAAACGTTTATTTTTGTGCCTCCTATATTAGTGTAGTAATGTAGCTGCGGCTTACACCAGTTTGGCTGAGGCAGCCGTGTTTCGAAAATCTGGAATGGCTGTCATTTTTGTGTTTTGATTATTCTAGAAAAGATCTTGCACTATGTGCACTCACCTCAAAGCATAGTTGTGGAAACTTCTCATATACGCCGCCGTGTAGTTTATGTTGATTAGATATTCCTGTATATCTGGTAATTCAACGATGTTACCTGAAAAAGTATAAATGAGTACGTTTAGTAGAGGCGCCTGTTTGAAAACAATAAAGTTTTGTCTCTTTTGAGCGAGCCCGGGTTTCGACCTCGACATTTGACCCTGCTCTAAAATTACTTCTTCTCCTACCTAGGATCTTTCCCTTTGGGTTTGATCGAGGACCGTCGCCAACAGCCCGTTGTGTTGCTCCTTTGTGACGTAGAGATGAATTAACATTACGTATTGGTTGGTAGGTATTTAATTGACGTCGCACTAGAACACCACAACAGGGTGTTGGTGACGGTATGGGAGGAAACCCAATGGGGAAGATTCGAGGACAGCACCACGTAAATTTGAACCAATGTCACACCTGAGCTGAAACATTACTCTCCCAAACCTTCAAACAACGAAAACGTGAGAACATTTGAGGACACGGTGGATTTAAAGTGCACCCGCCCCTCCTAGTTACGCGAGGGTCGTTGGTTGGATTCAAGTTCACAACCCTACGGTTGCTGATCCGTTAGGCCCCGCGTATACATTTGAGAGCCTAACCGTTTTCGATCCTCTAGTTGTCATGATTAGGACGGGGTTTTGTGCACCACACATGCGGATCGTGAACCGCTTGTGGCTATCCGCGTCCTGTCGGTTTTTCGACGAACACAAAGTCGTTCTCGGTTCATATTTGGACGGCGTCATGAGTAGTTCGTTGTTTTTATTTATGTTTGCGAACCTCCAGGCTCCATCGTCATCAAGGGTAGCTGCTGACAAATGAGGGCCTGGTGGTTCGCGTTAGGTTCCTCCCTTTCCCATGGATCGCTGGAAACTGGTTGTGGAAATAATTTCAACGAACGGTTCACGAGCGGCTTCCAAATGTATACGCACCTTTACTCTTCCAACGTACTGTGGCACCATTACCTGTTGTATCGTTTAAGTTAGAGACTGTTTCTTCTATTTAATTTCATTTTAATATTTATTGAATAACGCCCAATTATATAACTTTCCTCAATTTTGATGTTATCTTTATCTGGAATTGAAATTCTGTTTTGGAAGAACATTCAGTGGAAAGGGGAGGTGTTAGTTTTCAAAGGTTCATGTTACTCAGAGCAGCCGGTGTTTTGTCAGATATAGTTTTAAATAAATGCCTTGTTTGTTTTTGATATTTTTTGGGCGAACACAAAGATGTTCTCGGTTCTCTGTTGTTTTTTGGTCCATTTAAAAAAATTGTAAAACAGTTGGATTAACGCAGAATCAATGGCGGAAAATACTTTCTGTTTTGCTTTACATTTTGTTCTCCTATATATATTACGTTTGGTGAAATTGGTTTAAGAAACGTATTTAATTTAACGTAATTAAACGTAAACGTAAACGGCGAATGGAATTTTAAGAAAATGGTACCACATGCTTTGGCGATTCGAGGTGGCAAGCTTGCGGTTGGCGAAAAATCATTGTAATATTTCAGATAATTGTACTTAATATAGAAACAAAAAATACCTTTATGTGAATATGGATAACGTATTCACCATCAATATTTTGAAATGAGGTATGAAATGCAAGAAATTAAAATGCAATTAAGAAAGTTAAGCACACATGTGTTACGTGCGGGTCTGGCTAGTTGACTAATAAATGCTTACTATTTAACACTAAGCCCTTAAAAACGTAATTTTTCCTCAAAACTGAATCAAATCCTCATTAACATCTATTTTTGTCAGAAACTTGAAAGTATTTTTTGTTTAAAAGAAATTAATGCAATAATATTTAACGTATTTTTTTGTTTGAAGGTACTCGATGAAATAGCTATAGAAATCAATGCTGGTTTCGTCTACCATATATTTGAACACTTGATCTGAAATAAAGAAAAACAGCTGTAGATTAGTTCCTCGTTGCAACAGTGATCGCTTTTATAAAACAGTCTTTACTACCAAAGACCAAGTCCCTTTTCAAATAAATGTTAACCCTCCCAAATTTGCACGTAGTGTAGTGTTGCTATTTTACTACAATATTTTAAAGACTAAGCAATCACATATTTCTTTAGAATCCATGGATTCTATTAACCTTGAGAAAAATATTATATTAGTCATTTCCTCAGAAAATAATTATTTGGATCGATTGTATTGGTCCTTTCCATGGAATAGAATTTTTAAGAAAGATTCAGTCGGCCCGTTCTGCAATAGAATACGGTGGGAAAATTATATTGATCAAGAAGGTCAAAATTGCTTAGAAGTCATGCAGGGAAGACCGCAGATTGCAATGTAGGGCTATGCGTGTGAGCGTTTCAGAGGGTTAAGGAGATACTTTTAAACTTCCCCGATTTACAGTGAGAACTTCACACATTTTACGAAACAAAATAAAAAAAAGAGTAGGCTTATTTTTGGTTGAACTTAGTTTTATGGCGGAAGGGTATGGTACCCTTTTGAAAAATGGCAATATGTCGCAATTCCATAGTGCTGGACGAGCTCTTGGCTAGTGTAATTTTTTATTGCTTGGAGAGAGGATTGAGTAAGTGGTGGTATTCGAAAGTTTCCAATCTGTGCTACACATTATCAGGCCTTTATAGAATAAATAAATCCTTCAATATTGATATAAAAACTGAATTTTAATCGTACAAACTATAAATTGATTGTTGACTATATAAACTGAGCAATTGTTGAAACTCCCCATGCCTCCTTCATTCATTCCACAATACAATATCAGTCTCAAGTATTCGCGTCGAAACTACGGTTTGTGTCCACGACGTTACCTACCAATTCTTTCAGTTTAATGAAAGACGCTGTGTATCAATCGGTTCGTTCGATGCTGCTTGCTGGGACAAAATACATTCAAAGATCTTTTGCGATATATTGTTACCTACCGATGTCAGGGATACATGTCGGACCGTAAACATCCCAGTTTATCCACATCTTGTCTTCGATCTGCTTGGTAAATGAATAGACCCCTACGAGTTGCTTGTGGTGTCTTTTTATTTTGCAGGACACTTTCTGGAAAGAAAGGAAACGCGTCAGATATATCAGTTAATCAGCATATCGTCGATATTATTTCAAAGACACGAAAGGTTAGGGTAAAGGCTTTTCCGTTGTAGAATAAATAATTATAATGATTAAATACTAATAAATTATAGGTGCCAATTTGGGGCATTCTTTGCTTATTACTTATTGCTACACAGGGTGTTCGTAAACAGTTTAGAAAAAATTGTAGGGTTCATACTGCAAGTCAAGACGACCCATATTTACAATGGAATCTACTGTCGCAATCCACTGAGAGTTTTAAAAAAGTGAAACTTAGAAACACGTCCAACCATCTCAAGTCCTCACTTCTGACGCCAATTCTGCTCTGCAAGAGAAGCAGTGCTTCTCCATAATATCACAGTAAATACGGTGGATAAGACATAGTGTGCCTGTAACTTGGCCTCCGCGCTCAACGGACCTAAATCCGCTGGAATTCCTGAAGGGCCACGTGGAATCATTGGTGTACGAGACAACTGCACAATCTGTGGAAGATTTTGTCGCCAGAATCCTTGTTACAGCAGCCAAGATGAATACGACACCAGGAATCTACTTGAGGGTGCGCCAATTTTTCCTTTGCAGGTGTTCAGTGAAACCCCTGGACGTCGCTTTGATAATCTCATTAGAGTCTTCCGCTGATCAGCGCGAGCTTGTGCAACTTACGATTTCGTTACATCTCTTTTTTCACTGTTGAAACTTCAACGGGGATAATTTACTTTACGCTTTTGTCTGAGTGGATTGAGACCATATGTTCCACTGTAAATATTGGTCGTTCTGATGAGTACTGTACCCCTTCAAGTTTTCTGAACAGTTCTTGAATACCCTCTATATACCAGATTTATTTTTTGGCGATATATTAGCTAATTCCTTTGTTAGTACAGTGGATATCTTGTTTTCGGATTTGCCGAGAGATGCCATTTCTTTGAGAAAAAAAATATTGTTCACAAAGAAAAATTGGGTTCGAATAACCACCTAATGAAATTAAAACATCGAAGCCGAAATGGTTGTGTAGCCTTCGTTCATGCCTGGAAGGAAAACATTATACTCAAGCTGCTGAGCGTGTTTTCAGTGGTGCAAAATGGCACAATAAACCCCACAGAGGCACTTCCACCAACATTTAGAGTCTTATTCCAATTGAATTTATGTGGCGTCGGCTATATACTAGACAGGTAAGGTAAGGTAATTTTATATAACGTCGTACTAGAGCGACACAAAAGGCTGTTGACGACGATCCGAGACCAATCCTTTAATAGAAAGAGCCGAGGACACAACGTCATTTTGAACCACTGTCACATGACGAATAAACACCTGAGCTGGCACCCCACTCTCCAAATTGTCACATCAACCCAACTTGAGGACTTTTGGTCACGACAGATTTAAGGTGCAACAGTATCCTCTACATCTTACGATTGCAAATATTCATGCTCTGAACCGGATTCGATGCAGGAACCTTTGGATTAAGAGACTAACTAACACCTTTACCATATAGTTGACTATGGAAATTAAAGAATGCAAACGAAGTGAGAAACTAATACAAACAAATTGGCAGCACAATTCCACGGTAATTCGATTGGAAGATTAACGGATTAGCATCCGGAAGGTTGCGGGTTCGAATCCGACCAAAGACTGGCGTGTACTAAGCGGCCGGTGCGCGTGAATCCGTTGTGACCACAAATATCCTCACGTTGGCGTGGTGGGGTACCAGCTCGGGTGTTACCTCGTCATCTGACCGTGGTTTAAAATGGCGTCGTGTTCCTCGAATATTATTCCAGATCGTCAACACTATAGCCCGGTGTTTTGCTCTAGTGAGACCCTAATTCATTTACCTACGTACCTACCCGCGGACCATAAAACAGTTTGAGAAATATGCTCTAATCTGGCAAGATAGTTACCTTCCATGTTGAAGCAAGACGCAGTATGGGTTCGAACTGCAAACCCTCCACCACAGCCTTTGCTGAATGGCTGTTGTTCAGCTTGTAGAGTCTCCATGCGAGCAAGATGAAGTTTTCCACCACTGAGGCTCTGAGTTCTACGGTTGGAGCGCTGAGTACGGTTTCCCGAACCCAGGTTCTCACCTGTTGAATAAGGAAAAAAGTTATTTAAACGGATTCTCTCTCTCTCTCTCTCTCTCTCTCTCTATTGGTACAAATGCTTTATAAAACAAACCACAACTGAGTAATTCGGTTAATGTTAACAGTACAATAAATTTAACCTTTAGACTACGGGCAGTACAAGTTGTACTATGATCGCGTCACGAAAGAATTTATAAATGACCAGTACATCAGTTGAACCTTTAACCTTTAGACTAAAGCTGGTACAGCAGTTGCACGTATATCACACCAAGAAAGAATTTAGAGAATGGCCAGAACATCAATTAAACCTTTAACCTTTAGACTAAAGTTGGTACAGCAGTTGTACTATGATATTGTCATGAAAGAATTGAGACAATGGCCAGTACATCAGTTGTACCTTCAACCTTTAGACTACGGCTGGTACAGCAATTGTACCAGGATTGCGCCAAGAAAGAATTTAGTCAACTGCCAGTACATGAGTTGTACGTAGGAAGTTATAAGGAACGCGCTACGAAATAATCTAGACTACGACCGTTAAAGCGTTTGTACCTCGAAAGTTATAAGAATCGCAATTGTTATATTTGTAGCCGTTGTCAAAAGTTTATAACAACTTTCGATGGAAAATGTCTTTAATTAATATATGGTAGGCAGGCATCGTAATTAACGTCAAACTGGAGCAACATAACGCGGTATTGCCGACGTTTCCCGATCAATCTCGAAGGTAAAACTCCTACACAACACCACGTCGTTTTAAATCAGTTCAGAATGCGAGATCACACCTGATATGGCAACGGACCCTCCAAATTTCCACACCTCAAAGCGGAGAACATTTGATGCCACGACAGATTTAACTTGCACTATCTCCCTTTGTACACGATGGTCTTTGGTTGGTTTCGAACTCGCAGCCCGAAAATTAGATACGCAACAGTCTATCTTCATTTAAATTTTATTCGAAGTTCTTAATAGCTGAGGGGCCGCGGTTGCCCAGTTCGAACTGCAAGGTTGCGATTTCCAAACTCTATCCAACAAAAGACCACCGGGGGCTGGTGCACGTTAAATTTCCCGTGCCATTATTTACCGCTTTTAAAAGTTTTTGTATAATAAATTATACTATAAAATTAAATATATATTCTAGTAACTAATATAGTGTAATAATAAATAATAATAATAGTTAAATAACAGCTAAATTGTTCGTGTAAACAAAGTGATACACTAATTAACCTTCCAAATGGTTGACGAGATATCTCGTTACTACCAAAAACATTAGCAGATCTTGAGTGACGAGATATTTCTTCATTAGAAAACCGAACAGAACCTGATCGTGTCTTTTATCAAAAAATCGGCGATGTCTTGAGGACGAGATATCTCGTCGTTATCAAAATGTATTATGTTTTGATGGACGAGAAATCTCGTCGAAACTACTTGAAGGGTTAAAATGCAGTTAGATTA
Organism: Metellina segmentata; assembly: GCA_947359465.1. Taxonomy (NCBI): domain Eukaryota; kingdom Metazoa; phylum Arthropoda; class Arachnida; order Araneae; family Tetragnathidae; genus Metellina; species Metellina segmentata. The sequence goes on from OX375880.1 coordinate 44,631,367, forward strand.
AATATTAAATTAAATTTGAATTTGTTATGACTTGTAATGAAGAAATAAGAGTGTAACTCCAAGTCCAACAAGACAATTAATAATTATTAAGAGACATGGCATCAGAAAAGCATAGAGAACGATACAGCGTTAGGACTCAGAGACAACTAACGGCAACGAATCGACTCTTTGTTCGATTTATTTCGTTTTCGGGCCTCAAGAACTTTTAGGATTATTACCAGTGAAAGTTTATCACGTGGTGACGATATTTCAAATGCTGGATATTGCAAAAAATGGAGACACATGATAATGCATTCGATGAAATTTTTTCAATTTAAACAGATGGGTCAAAAAGTATGACTGGAGTGAGAAAAAGTTTTATTTCAATTTCGAAAGAAAAAGTTAATCACGAGATACTTATTTACCATTGCATCATTCATCAAGAAGAACTTTGTGCGCAGACATTTCCAGAAATGTGCAATGTTACGGAATTAGTGATTAAGATTGTCAATACAATTGTAGCTAAAGCTCTTTTATCATAACCCTTTTAAGGAATTTTTAGTTGAAATGGAAAATGAACACGCAGATATATTCTCTGCATAATAAAGTACGTTGGCTTTCAAGAGCAAATGGGATAAAACATTTCGCTTCCTTATTATATAAAATTGAAGCATTTCTACTTATGAAGGATGTTGTCTATCCTGAACTAACGGATGATCAGTGGATCCAATAATTTTATTTTATGATAAACGTTACGTCTTATTTACATAATCCTAATCGTAAACTACAGGTGAAAGGAAAAACAATTTTTTTAATACTGGAAGAAGTCATTTCATTTGAAAACAAATAATCTCTTTTTGCTGAAGATTTTAAAAGAGAACCTTCAATCTTTTTCCAAGACTGCTGAAACATTGCCATGAAAATAACTCGGTAATTGACATTTTCTATTTCAGAACAACAATTAATTTTAAATATGAAGATTTTCTACGGAGGTTTCAGGAATTCAAAAATTGCGTAGCGACGTTGGCTTTTCTTAAAAAACCTCTCAGGGTTGACGCAACAGAATTGAATTTTTCTCGTTTTAATATTGACATTTGCACAATTACTGGGGTGAAAAAACCAGTAATTACGGATCTCAAAGTTTGAATGCCATAATACTGATATGGAAAAATTAAAAAATAAATAAATTTGATCTTAGGTAACAGAAAAGTGGCCTGTTTTGAAAAACCTGGAGATAGAAGACATGAGATATAATTTTCAATGCATGGAATAGTATTCCTGACTCGTATGATCAGTTAAAACAACTAGCATTTTCTGTTCTTTCACTCTTTTGCTCTACATATTCATGCAAATAATCTTTTTCAAGCATGAACGTATCAAAAATAAATTGAGAAATCGTCTTATTGAAGAGAACCTGGAATCATTCTTGAAATAAAAAACAACGACATACCCCCGAATATGAATTATACAAACTTTCCAAGAAAATGCAAGGCCATTGTTCACATTAAATACGTGTTTTGTCATATTTTAATTTGATGTAAAAAAATTATGTTTTTTCAATAAATAAAAGACTGATTTATTGATAATAATATTTCAATAAATAAGACTGAATAATAAGTTTTTATTATGATATCTTGATTTTTATTTAACGTTAGTAGCTAGTTTAAACCGACTCCTAGAAACACAGTTCTTAAAAAAAATGTATCTCTCTAAAGAAATTTTAATCAGTATCTGCTCATTTTTGGATCTTTTGGAATAATGATGTTGCCTATCACTGCATTAGACAAATGAGGCTTCATATCTGTTTCCTGTATACGTATTCATGTAACACAGGAAGTCACTAATATCAATATTAGTGGTTTCACCATTCTCAATAATATACACACTCGAAGGAAATATGCAAAAGCATATAATTTCATATACATAAAATTGAGTTCAGGTACAAAGTCGTTAAACTAAAAAAGTTTGGAAAGAACTGTCTGAAAAATCTACTCACAAAAGTAAATCCTTTCAGCATCTTGGAGATGTTAGGAATGGGTTGAAAATCTCTCTCCAAGAAGTGTTTTACCTCCTGAAACATCGGAAACACATTTTATTAAAAAACGAAGACAGCGTAAGTACTAAAAAAACCTTAGTCTGAATAATAATCAATATTGTAAAAGCTTCGGAAACTGAATTAACAAGGGTTGCAATACGAACGCAATTGACGGTCGGCGGAACATTAAGTCCGACGGGGGCTCGGGTAAATTAAATCTGTCGTTGCTTAGTTTGGAGTAGCATGGAAGTTTCGGTAGTGGGGTGCCAGCTCAGGTGTCGACCTCACCGTATGCTTGTATTTCAAAATTACGAGGTGTTGTCCTCGCTTATTTCTCTTCCGGATGAACTGAGGACGGTCTCTAACAACTGTTGCTACAGTGTGACGTTAATGACTGTTTGCCTAGCAAAAAAATTACCCAGGACCAAAAGATCATTTTCGATCCTGATGGTGGTGAACTTATTCCGGTGGGTAGGTATTTTAATTAACGTCGAACTGGAGCAACACAACGGGCTATTGACTACGGTCACCTGGGATCTAACCCAAAGGTAATGATTCGTGGACAACCCATTGTATTTTTTAACCACGGTCAGATAACGAGGGGGTGCATTCCGGAGAGGGACAGACTTTGAGCCGTCCGCTTAGAAGTAACTATAGTCAAGTATTGTTGCAAAAATATCGCTTCGAATAGAATTCTTAAATTTCGTATCCATTAACACTATTGGTGGTTGTCTCGGCGATGTATCTTCTCATTAACAAAATTGATGACATTTCGTTGGAAGGGATATATCGTTGCTAAAAAAACCGATCAGATCGTGACCTTGTCTTCATAAAAAAAACGCCAAATCCTGATAAATGAGGGCCCAAATTAGCCCCGTCGAAAGAGCAACGGACTAGAATCCCGAGGGTTGCAAGATCGAATGAACCAAAGACGCCGTGTATAGAGGGGGCTTGTGAATGTTAAATTTTTTTTACCTCACTTTGGTGTGGTGTGTAAATTGGGAGACTAGGGTGCCAGTTCAGGTGTGGTCAAAATGGCGTGGTGTTGTCCTCGGATATTTCCCTTCAGGTGTTGGTTCCGAACCGTCACCATGAGCCCGTTGTGTTGCTCAAGTGCGATGTTAATATAAAATACCCACAATACTAATACGTGATGGATGAGATATTACGTTCAATACGTTTGGGGGTTACAGAAATGCTCTGTGGTAAGTTTATTCAGAAGTGGACGTTTTTTGTCATTTTTGTCACCTCAGGTTACACCTTTACCTCCCGACATATCGCATCCCGGCAAGAAAAGTGAAGCAACACAAAATCGCAGAATTTGAGAAACATCAACTTAAAGGAAACATATATTTAAATAGGATAAGCTTCTTTTAATTTTAGGTAAGTATCTATGGTGGTAACTTCTATTCGATTCTATAGAATAGTAATATAACACTGGGGCACATCATACATAATTTTCAATGACATAACACCACAAATTTTATTTTTTGGACTGTGTCACTTTTCTTGCCGGGATGCGATATGTCAGGTTGAAGGTTGACGGATAAGTGAGGAGTACAAGCACTCTAGATTTACAACATTGAGGGGACACTTAATATGCGACGAGTCAACGAAGCAAAAATCGGTGTAGCGAAGATTCGAAGGATGTTCTCTTACCTCACGTGTGACACCATTAAAGGCCTTCCAGTCCATCAGGGTAATTTGCTCCTGTAAAATAATGAATCACAATGAGTTTACGCACGTATTCAGAAAATAGCACACAATGTGCTTCAGGTTGCATTGCCCGATTTTTATGTCGGGAACCGAAATTTAGACGTCCTTTTTTTTCCTCATATTTTGTCTTGTTCAGGGTTGCAAATAAATCCTCGAACACAAGTTATCTGATATTTTCCTGATACTGTCACAAAAATTTCTCTGATTTAACTATTCCCTTAATAATGTTCCGATCCGTCACTGGTATCGATATACAGTATCCACACATTATTTTTTATTATTTTGTGTAAGATGGGATGAAAGGAAAATTCTCCAAAAATATTTTGTTCCTTTTCTTTTCAGATAATTTAATTGTTATTGTAAGGGTTGAACCCTTAATGGAACTCTTGCAATAGCAATTGAAAAACTGGAGAGAAAAAATACAAAATATTTCGATTATGAATTTATTACATATGACCCTTTATTATCATAGTATACATCGAAAACAAATGCAAATATGCATAAAAAATTCTACAAAAATGTAATTGCAATCAACAAATATTAATTTAACACACAAAAACGACATCAGGATTCACACGAATTTCAAATTGTGTACCACAAGTTGTATCGCCGGCCTCACGTTGACGAGACGTGAGCGTTTTCGCGGTGTTCAAAAATTATTTCGCCAGTAAACTTTATTATAATTACAGTTTTGGCGAATACGATTTTTTCGATTCTCAAAATTACTCTTAATCGCGCATCTCTAAATGGAACAAACGTACCTAATGTACGTAGGTAATAGCTGCCGTTTAAATTATCAATATTTCCCTGATATTTTTTGAAATTTGGAAATTTTTCCTGAAATTTCCCAGATTTTTCAAGATTTAAAAGGTTTTCTGAGAATTCACTGATTTCCAGGTTCTGTTACCACCCTGTTATCCCAGTCATGAGCTGAGCGCGTGTGTTATTGGTTGTAAGATATGGGTGTTTTCTCTGTAGCAGATCGACTTAGGCCCGGTGCACACATCCGGTTTTTCATCGTGCGGTGCCGCTGCCGCAACACAACAGCGGTCTGAGATGCATTAGATCCAATGGAGTAGTGTACACATGCCAACGGCGCCCCACGTCCCACTTGTGTGAATTTGTACCGCAATTCCCCACGGCTCCGCAGATTGCCGCACACGCTTCTCTGTTCTGAAGTTGTTTGTTTTCATTAATAAATGGGGGGGGGATATAAATTATAATAAATAAATGGTTGTATCTAGTAACTTCTATTTTGTTTCAAATTATACTTTGTGTTCACCAAGTAAGCAAAATAAACACGATTTCTTCGATAGAATATGTATCGCAAATGGCGCGAAATCAGTACGTGCGTCATTTCACGGTGATGTGTACATTGTTGAGCTACGGTGCCGCACGTTGAAAAACCGGATGTATGCAACGGGCCCTTGCCATCGCAGCGGACATAACTACTGAGTCACGACTCCTCTTTTCATGTGTTTGTTTTAATATGCATATGATCTGCGTTGCTCACTGTCTGTATTTCTATCTTCAATGTCAGTAAAACTTTCATTGTGTCTGTGTGTCTATTACTTGGTGTTGTATGTCTTTTGTCTAGAGCATCATGGCCAAATATGAACTTCTCACCATAAAACCCCAAAAATAACCAACCAAATGATTTGGAACACATTATAAATTTAGTGCCGCAGTATCCCTCGTGAAGTCTGGGAAAAAAAGACGATATCGACACACAGATCATCATGGACATTACTCCAGAAGGGAGCAGACGACCCTTCCCCCCCCCAAAAAAAAAAAAGACCACGTGCGTTACAATTTGAAATAATTCAGACCAGAAAGTCAGTAAATCCGTCGGACAGTCGGTTGGTTAATCCGAATTCTTGCACCTGCTGGTGTCACACATTACTTTATAACGGTTCCAAGAAACAAAGAGGGGATACGCATGCGAGGAGTTACCATTTCTACGAGTGTTGCAGGTGTCATTGGAAAACACCCTGTCAACATTCCAAATTTGAGGAGGCTCCCCAGGAAAAACGAAAAGGATACGAGAGTCAGAAGCCACGTGGGAAAGTGGTGGATGATAGAGCGCTCGAGACAGCTATACTGTGAGGTTAAGCACCGATCATAAACTAACTGTGATGAGAAACTTTTGTTATTTCTGAACATTCGTTCATCGATTGTCCAGTGTACATATTTTGTAAATAGTTTTCCCATTGGTTAATTGAAACCCTTTAAGTGAAATAAATAACTTTAAAAGGTAATATGCCTAGTCTAACTCTATTGTATTGCTGTGGTACCCGAAACGCCACACCCTGTTTGAAGGGTAGTAGATTCGAAACTGAGGTTACGATCTCGAAACTCGATCTTACAAATAACCGTGGTGGACGTTGATTCCGTCGGGGTCCACTTAGAGAGGATTTTTAGAAGTGGGTTGCAAGCTTGGGTGTTGACCTCGTTAACCGATCCTGGTTCAAAATAACTAGGTGTTGTCTTAAAATAATTCCTATTTCCTAATAGTTCTAACAATTGTTACACAATAGTTCTACAAATGGGGCCGCCTTCCCCAAACGGGAGGGTTATATATATTCAACTATTAACGATGGATAAACAAAACGCTCACACCAGGAACTTCTAAAACTCCTTGGAGTCACCCACTTATACGATCGAGGTTGAATATCTCGACGCAGTAAGGATAAGTACGACAAATCTGTAGATAATACAAGTAACTAAATACGGCAGATTATCTCCATCATTGCATCATTTGACTACTTTATCTGCGTCTGAGAGGCTGGAGCAGTCGCCGTGGATCAATGGGTTTTTCCGCTGGGCTAGCAACTTGCGAGATGTAAGATGCGTAGAATAGGTTCCTGTTTGGTTGCATATCTCTCTCCTGTGCCAGTGAAACTTTCCTGGTGTGTCTGTTATTGTCTATGTATATTACTAGATGTTTAGAGCCACGGAAGCCCGGTTGGTGGTGTAACGGATTAGCAGCTGGAGGGTTATTAGTTCAAATCCAACCAAAGACCATTGTGTAAAAGGGCTGATGCACGTTAAATCTGTCGCGGTTTTAAATTCACTCACGTTGTCATGGGGTAGAAGTTTGTTAAGGTAATTTTATTTAACGTCGTACTAGAGCAACACAACGGACCATTTACGTTGGTCCGGGATCAATCCCCAAAGGGAAAAATCGGAGGACAACACCACGGTCAGATGACGAGGTAGCACCGTAGCTGGCACCCCACTCTCCAATCTTCAACTCCAATCCAACATGAAGACTTTCGGCCACAACAGATTTAAGGTGAACCAGCCGTCTCTACACCATACGCTTACAAACATCCATATACTGACTTTTATTCCAACCTGGAACCTTCGGATCTAGAGGCTAACACCTTAACCACCAGACCTGTTGGTAGGCGTGTGTGAAAATTCGGAGAGAGGGGTGCAAGTTCAAGTGTGACCTCGTCATCTGATTATTGTTCTAAATGTAGTGAAGTTGCTCTTAAGATCTTTCTCTTCGGGCTTGTTTCCGGACCGTCGCCAAAAGTGAGTTGTGTTGCCTCCACTGCGACATGAATTAAAACATCTACCTCCATTACTTGATGTTATGTTTCTTGTGTTTGGCGCAGCTTGCATAAGTATGGCCCTTGCAATACAATCTCCCATTGAAAAACGGGTTAAAAAAAGAGTTCTGAAAACATCCTTGAACAATTTCCCCAAGTTGGTGCTACGGTTTGCGACAATTTGTAGCAAACCAACGCTACCGTCCTTTTTGATGATTTTCTTAATTGGAAGTGCCATTATGAAACATTTTTCGAACGTGACAATAATTTACAATAATCTGTATGTGAAATAAACTTACCGCAATGTCGTTTGGTTTGTAGCTCAGGAATGCATTGACACCAGGTCGAATTGGTAGGTTTCTCTCCTGTGAATAAAATAAGATAAAAGTTTAAAGAAACTCTAGACTGTAGAACAGAGGGAAATAGCATAATTCCCTCGGCTACTAAGCTTCAGAATATGATGTTTAATATATCAATGATCTGGGATTTCGATGACCAGAAGTTTTGCAGAACAGTTCCAATAACAATTGTATCTAACCCGAAACTACACAAAAATAACGTAAAAAGTTGACAAAAATATTGAATATTTTACGAAAGTTTTATTAAAAGAAGATATACCTGAAATAGAAACAGATGTGAACGACAAAAAAGCCCATTTCATCCAAACAAAATTTGAAGAAGCATCAAAAAATTTTAACTAAGGCACTTTAATCAGTCTTGATTTTTATCAGACTTTAATATACACAGGATGATTCAAAAAGTTTTCGGTCAAATTTTAAACGTATTGCTCAGAAATACAAAAACAAACCATATTTACATAGGAACATATACGAGGGTGTCAAAAATTATCCACACTTTCGCAATAACACTTCTATAAGTTTGTTGCAATGCCTTCCTGGCATGCGTGCTTAGATTTGATACTACTGTGGCCACGTTACCTAAAATTCACCTGAATAGCGTCATTTCTCTTGCTTCTGCTTCAGTGTAAACATGGCCGCTACGCTAGCAGAGTGAACCATAAAGATCAGTGAACCCACTTCTACACCTTGAGGGTAGGAAGGTGTCCCACGGTACTGAAAATCGTCGTGCGCTTACAAAACAATACAGGTACAGTGCACTACCTCGTGAAACTGTGTATGAGTGGATCGAGAAGCTTCGAAGAGCCTCGACACGCGTGATGCACGAAGAGGGAGCAGCATTGCCGTCCACCTCCACCACCGGAGAAAAGACTTAGCATGATCGAGAAATGGTTCTGGCAAACTGACGAGCCCGGGTGCAGAAGGTTCATAAAAATGCGACAGACAAACAAAGTCTTTGCAGAACAATTTGTTCTTTATTTTATCAGAATTTTGGCCGACGTGCAAAACGCGCTCCTTTCCTTACCTTTTTTTTCTTTTCGAGCTACATAATAATTTCTCAACGCCACCCCAAATTACCACCAACATTTTATGAGTAACACATCTTTTATGTCAATGACAAAATATGTAACTTGAAAAGTGATCGACAGAATTTCAAATTCTGAAAGTATGCCTTGGTTTTAAATAAAGTAAGTGAATTAATTTTGATGTTTTATTATAAATATTTAATACATATATTGAGCCGATACCTGGGTTTTACGTCAATTTTTGATTTGACAGCAGTTTTCAAAATTCTAACAAAATGCCTGCGGAACAATTGCAGCTGCATGGAGTTGTGTTACAGAACACTGAATATATTTCTGCACTTGGTCCGGTGAGTAACAACCAGCAAAGGCACTGCAGCGTGTTCTCTGCAGGTTAATCGGACAAAGAAGTGGGAGAAGCATTGCTTAAATGATTGGGAGACCCTTTTAAAATCTTCGTCTTGGAGTGAACTGTAAGCTTGTGCATCCAAAAGCATCGAAAAGGAAGGAGACAATGTGGGGAAATGACAAACTTGTTCAACCCTGACATATGTGTAAATACATTGTAAAAACAAAGAGCGGATAATTTTTGACTTTCCCTTGCAGATGTAATCGCTGCCGACCGTTCTAGAGAGCGCTGCCAGAAATTGAGTTGGTCAGCGCGAAACATCGTTGTTCTAGTAGTTAAAAACAATTTTAAATTCCACAGAAATGACATTATTACGATGAATTACAAACAATTCAACACGAGCAACACCGGGAAGTACTATAATACAAGGAATGATTGATTTAAGGTGAGGTTGTACTTACAATATCCAAGACATCGTCCGTTTCATTCAGATAATAGTCACCGAAATCATTGGAGAAACTGAAAGAAGTAAAAAAATTCATATATTGGCATTCACCCGTATTGGACTACGTTGTAGTCGTTATTTCGAAATAATCGCACTCTTGGTGGATTGCTGGAGAAGTAGAAATGCGGTAGTGTATGTTTAACTATGTGATTTACTTCCCTTATATAGCACAATAACTGTGTACTAAAGCTATCTTTTTTTCTTCAAATACCTGTTGATTAACAGTAAATTCCAATCTTCATATACATCTTTCCCTTCGGGGGTTGATCCGAACCTTCGCCCATAGTACGTTATGTTGCTCCAGTACGACTCTGAATTCCTATCTACCTACACAAACTTCATTCTTGTCACTCAATTCGCCTTCTTATTATCACTGTTCTACATAAATGAAAATAGGTCGAAAGTGATATAAAAAAAAGGAGGAGGGGGTAGTCTTAGGAAAAAAATATCTTAGATTCATTTTTGAAAACTTAATACTGTGATAGTATTTATGCTACCATTATTTAATTTAACGCACTGGTTAGAGCAACTTTAAAATGTGCTCCTTTTTTATAAATATCATACCAATTAAGGGCTGCGGTAGCCGAGTTGGAACAGTAACGAATTAGCAACAGGAAGATTCGGACTGAGAAACTCGATCCAACCAAAGAACTTTAACACGTTAACTCCGTCATGAGAATTATTCCCGGACCGTCGCCAATAATCTGGGGTGTTATCCAATGTGACATTTATTAACTACTACTTACATAACTACGTAAATAAAGTGGATGCAGTATCTTTTGAACAATTTTTTTTGTTTTCATTTTCACAATAAAATGTTTCAATACTCTTTAAATATACATTACAAAAAAAAAAAAAAACACTTTTTTATTTACAATAACAAAAATTCAATTTCTTAAAAAATTATTTCAATATTTTAGAATTTCTGCTCCATCTGCAAATTTGAATTTGTTTTCAAGTACCTTTTCTATTTACCTTCCAATAAGTGTGTCCTACAATGTTGTTCAATGGATTACATTTACCATAATTATTTATTTTTTTTTACAAATATTTTTTAAACTAACGCTGTGAAAAACAGAAAAAATCATAGTTTGTATCAGGAATTTTCAAAAAATGATTTTTTTTTCCAAATCCTTATTCCATTCATAGTCTTCCAATATAAAATAATAAACAACAATAAAACTTTTTATATTTCGACATTAATTACAATAAAAGTCTTAGCATTTTAAGTACCAAGAGTCAAAATTTTTAAAAGCTGAGAAAAAGCATTAAGAAATTTAAAAGGCTTTCGATTTCGGTCCTTACATTTGACAGAAAAACTTTAATACCTCGTTAAAGTAGTTACTATTACATAAATGTGGGCACATATTCTTTAAAAGCTCCTTAATAATTAAATTATAGAAAATTATAGTTTAGGTAAAAATAGCTATGAAACAAAATATAAATAGATTATCAACGTTGCACTAATGGCACAAAAAATTATCTTTATGGCCTAGGTGAAATAATAGTCTAACACGATCAGTTCCAAAGACAATATTCTGATTTAAGTAAATTAAACTAGGCTCGTAAACGCTCAGACAAAACTAAAGTTATTTGGCAATTGGCAATATACCTAATAATCCTTTTTTTAAAGGTTTTCGAAACTGACTTGAGATTACTTACAAATTCTTTAATCCTTTCCAAAATCGTCGAATCATCTTCAATCTTCAAGGAAATCCAACAGCTCTAGAGAACACACAAGTTGTAAATTGATTACTTCAAAACACGAAGTGAATTCAAATCGCAGGAAATCGATCCAAATTAAAAATGAAATATTCCAAGGTCGCTCTTTGAATGCTAGCAGTTCAAAAACTTTTCGATAAATGGGACGAAACAAAGCATCCGATTGTACTCGTAGGAAAAACCATTGTTATACGTAACAATGTATTAATTGTAATCGCAACAATTCTTAAGAGTTCATTATTTGAATATTAAATGTAACTGTTTGGGAGGAACATACATTGTTGCCAATCATTATTAGAGTAGTTCAATTTTCTGTTTAGATCAGGGGGGGGGCACCTTTTTACACACCATATTTTTTTCGCATATGAATCCAAGGACTTACTTTACCTTCTTACATTAAAGATTGAGGTTTTTAAAACATATTGTACTCAAAACATTGCAGGACTGATCGTACACAGACCACATAACACAGAGGATATACTTATATTTTATATTAAACTTCTACGTAGTCTCCTTTCAATTCAATACAACGCTTGGAACGAGTGTCAATGTTACTAAACGCCTCCTATCCAACACTATTGAGTTACAATGTCACAGCCGCTTCACTCTCTTCTATTGTCTCAAACCGCTACCCCTTCATCTTTAACTTGGAAATAAAAAAAAGTCCTAGGGGGAGTTGCTGCTCACTACCTGCCTTCTCACCAAAAATTGCTGCACAATGATGGACTTGTGAGACGGTGCATTGTCGTGCAAGAGGCTCCAATTTCCACTGTTCAACAAATCAGGCGTCACAGGCCGCATTCGTTTCAAATGCAGATTCACGACATCTTTGTAGAATGCCCCAGACACAGTGGAACCTTGACGAAGAAATTCTGGATGAATGATGCCCCCCGAATGTCAGAAATGTGATCAGCATCGTTTTAGTTTTCGAAGCGCGAACTTTCATCGGACGACTTTTTTTCTACTGATTCACTCAGAACTTCGGCGTCTTGTCTCTAGATCGTATTCGAGACACTAAATCTCATCTCTGATGGCAATGTTCTGCAAAAAATTTAAATCCTGATTCGACCACGACAGTTAAATCTTTGCATGAGCAAATTCGGTGTTCTTTTTGCTCAGGAGTCAGAGTGTGTGGTGTGTGAAACAAAGGATATATTTTCAAACCACATCCGTCATTATAGTGAAAACAGATTCCACACTAATCTTTAACGACATTACGTGTAATCATTTATATCGTTAATCGAAGGTAGGACCTCACCAACGCTTGCACACGCAGGTACAGTTAAAGTCTACGTTTATGAGCGATAGCAAAGGGTTGGCAATTTTTTTTATCTGGTGGGGGGGTATAGGCGCATTTCTAAAGTCACCAACATAATAATTATTTCAGTACATTTTTGCTTTGAACCGTAAAGACAGATGGACTGCCTTAGTCTACCGCAACTCGCTGCTAGGAGGTAGCCAAAAAATAGCTTAGGTCGTGGCCGCCGCTCATAAACGTAGAGTGTAGCTGCAACCACACGCTCAACATTTTCATCATTTAGACTTGAATATGGACGACCAAATCTCTCATCGTCATTGATCGAGAATAGACTGTGTAGAGATAGAGGTAGGAGCTGCTTCATTTAGTGAAAACTAAATTAATTAATGTACACACCAGTTCAAAAGACACGCGTTTATTGCAGCACCAACATAAAATTGTGAGAGATGAATCTCTCGGACGAGAGGGGGACCACAGTAGTGGAGCCCGCAGGTGGTGCTTTTAAGCCTGTTTCGATTTCGCTAGTGTTTGGTGTTAAATTTGTTTTTGAGAGCTGCAGAGAATTCTACAAATTTGAATAAAGTCAATCGCCCAATCATTTTGCTTTTAATAAATTTCATGAATAGAAATATTGGTTCATATCTGTACGTCGTTCCGAAACGACATATATATATTTTTTTCGCCAATGTTCTTAGCTCAGCGTAATGTTGACAGGGTAATGAATTCTAGAAATTAATCAGGTCAAAAGCATTTAGATCTGATAAAATCTAATCAAATTTCATATTCAATAATGAATTTGTTTTTAAAATACTACGACGAACTGATAAGTAAGAAGTATGTATCCATTGTACTAAGAGCACGCTGGTGTTAAAAATTTAAAGATGGATTCAGTTATGGCGCCTACTTTAAAAGATAAGTGTGTGAAAGGATGTAATGCGCCACGTTTGGTGCATGCGGCACAGGTTCGACCCCTCTGGGTTAGATGCACGTCTAATCAGTAGTGACTCCCAATATGTCAGGGTTTTGTCAAGGTTTGGAGAGTGAGTGCCGTGTTGGGTGTTGTACTCCTCACCTAACTTGTTCAAAATGACGAGGTGCTGTCCTTAGACCTTTCCCTTCGAGATAGATACCAGACTATCGCCAATAGCCAGTCATGTTGCTCCAGTGCGATGTTAACTTAACTACCCCAACACACACCCTCTATAGAGGGCTTTTTTTCTGCAAAGTCCATCAGCCATATTGTGCCTCTTTAAAGCAAAAACACTTTCAAGCTTTTTTATTGGTGGGTGAAATCATTACTAGGGTTATAGTGGAGGTTATACGGCGGTATACGCCGTAAACCCTCTGCTTTTTCTTTAAAACTACTTACACGCTTTGCTTTTCCTAGAAAAATCGCGTGAAGCATCACGTAAAACGCAAATAGCTGTAAGAGCAAAAGAAAATTTTCTATTTCAAGATATCACCATGGTATATAATTCTAAAAACTTTTATAACTATTAATCAAAAGCAATACATTTAAAATATTGTCGATATACTGGAATACAGACTTTGTTCTGATGTGTTGATGAAGGAAATTGTTAAATTTTTCAGGATACATCCATGCTTGATCCAGATAAAATACAGGGGATATTCGACATGGAGAAAAGGAGGTAAAAAGGATCTGTCGACGTTTTGGTATAGATGAAATGTGTTCTATTCAGGGTTTGAGAGACCAATGAAAACGCCAAGTTGTTCCAGAAAAATTAAAGCCTTTTTTAAGAACCATTGAAATATTATCATATTCCACGGCCGAGTGGATCAAATTTCTGATCATCTTTATTGATTTCAAACGACTAAAATCTAATGTTTATTAATGCAAATAGAGCGCATTCAACCAGAAAAAATTTGTAAATTCTTGGTTAGTCAACCATCGCTCTTCGGTAGACAATAGATCAAGATTATGTGTTATAAAAATAGACACAGAGACGAATTTCTCTCGTCAAGCAGTTTGGAATATATTTCAATAAAAATGATAAAGGTAGGCCTTAAAATGTATTTTTTTAAAATTACATCCTACTTTATATGTGTTTAAATATTTTTCTTAGCATTTCCTGCAATTATTTTATACCATAGTTAAATATTAAAATAGTGATATTTTGAAATTTGAATATCACTCGTTGCTAGTCTGCATATTTTGCTATGCAAAAATACAATAAACTCCCAATAATTCGAATCCTCGAATTTCTGCTTAAGACGAAGTTTCTTCAAAGTTACACAATTCCTAACTTGTATATTATACAATTACAGAGGGTTTTTTTTTTACTCTCGATAGATTGAACTTCGATTAATTCGAACATATTCCCCGGTCCTTTGAGTATCCATCATTGGCGCCGTGAGGAGGGGGAATGTCAACCCCCCGGGCTTATGAATTTCCTGTATATATACAGGTATGTGCGTGCGTGAGTGTGTTTTTTTGTTCCCGTGGAAAGTGTAAGTAGAAAGTACATGTTTCGCTTTCCCATCTGCGGGCGTTCATAGTATACCCTCTGTTTTTTTGCGAGTACAGCAATGATCATTACCACCTGAAGAGTGTGATTTTCTCCTCGGGTTTGATTCTGGACTGTTGCCAATTGCCCGTCGTGTATCTCCAGTTTTACATTAATTACATACCTACCTATTCCATGAATGCGAGGGCCTTAGTGTTTGGAAACGAAAACAAAACATGGCATTTTGGCTTTGGATCAAGTTGTTAATGAGGAAAACCCTTACAAATGAAATATAACAAAAACAATACATCTAATAATTAAAAAATAATCTATGTAAAGTCTTTGAATGTATTGTGAAAACGTGTCATGCAAAAATGTTCGAATTCAATCCGGATTAATTCCAGCAGAAATGCACTGTCTATTTTTAAATGATCGCTTGTAATAAGTAAGTTCATCTCCTAATTGAACTCTTGCAACACTCCTCTGAAACGTTAAATTCAAGCCTGTCATAATGTCGTGTAGAATTGCAAAAGGCAAGCGAGGACAATGATTACTGATCTCAACTCGAGATTTTATTATTCCCTTGAACTGAGTGATACATCTCCTTTTATACCTTTTCCGAAAAATGAATCGAACATTCGAGAATTCGAAAGTTCTAGAAATTAACATAAGTATATTACTGAAGAAGTGAGAAACAAACAGAAAGGGAACTTTAAAATGAAATCTACTTTTAGGCCACTTGCCTCTAGTGGGATTGGAACTCCGTACCTTCCAATTTGCAGTAAGGTGCAATACCGACTGAGCCACGATTTTCAGACGAAGTGAATAAGTTTCGCTACATTTCCCCCTCCTTAAGACGAAGCAGCGTCCCGCTGCAGCCTGATCTGGCCCCTTGTAACAGGTCCCCTGGAAATGCTGTGCTCTCTTCCGTCATCTAGTTGTTTCTTTGGATCAAGATAGGGTTTTAACCTAAGGACGTGGACTACATCTTTGGAGATCCGCCGTCTGCTATTCTCCTCCATACTTTCTACTTCGTATGTTACGTCATATAGTCGCCGTGTTATTCGATATGGTCCGAAATAACGTCTTAGGAGCTTTTCGGACAGTCCAACCTTTCGTACTGGAGTAAAGACCCAGACTAAGTCTCCGATGTTGTAGTTGACTGGTCGATGTCTCTCGTCATATCGTCGTTTATCAGTTTGTTGAGCGTCAAGGATGTAGATTTTTGCAAGCTCTCTAGCTTCCTCTGCCCTGGTGATCAGATCTTGCACGTAATTATCGTCGTGATTTTCTGTATTGAGCGGAAGAATTACGTCTAGAGGTGTCTGAATATCTCTGCCATGAACGAGAAAAAATGGACTGAACCCTGTGATGTCTTGTTTTGCCGAATTATAGGCGAAAGTCACAAAGGGTAGTATGGTATCCCAATTTCTTTGCTCGACGTCTACGTACATGGACAGCATGTCTGCCAATGTCTTGTTAAAACTTTCTGTCAAGCCATTGGTTTGTGGATGGTAGGATGTTGTCCGAAGATGAGACGTCTGGCACAATTGATTGATGTCTTTCACAATATTGGATAAGAATGAACGTCCTCGATCACTTATCATTTCTCTGGGAGCACCGTGCTTCAGTATGATATCTTCTATTATAAATTTAGCGATTTCCGTGGCCTCAGCAGTTGGTAATGCTTTTGTGATAGTGAACCTCGTAAGGTAATCTGTACAAACAATGATCCAGCGGTTTCCGTTTCGGGTAACTGGAAAGCGTCCAAGTAGATCAATCCCAATTTTGGCAAATGGTATGTCAGGGGGTCTGATCAGATGAAGTTGCCCCGGTGGCAATTGCGAAGGAGATTTTCGTCTTTGACATTCTCGGCAATGTGACACATATCGGCGTGTGCTCCCATATAGTCCTGGCCAATAGCATTTCCTCCTTATTCGGTCGTAGGTTTTGGCGAATCCGAGGTGACCGGCGGTTGGGGCATCATGAAGACTCTTTAAGACATCGCTGCGGAGTTGTTTCGGAACGACCAAGAGCCACTGCTGTCCCATAGGATCATAGTTTCTTTTGTAAACCAAACCGTTTCTAAGTTGATAACTTCGGTATCCGCCACCTCTTTTAAGAATTTTAATTATGGGCTTCAGCTGCTTATCTTTTAGCTGCTCTTTTCTGTAATCTGTGATGGCTGAAAGGAAGGGGATTTCATCACCGTTTTCGTTTACTGTACTTCCGTACCTTCCAATTTGCAGTTAGGTGCAATACCGACTGAGCGACGATTTTCAGACGAAGTGAATAAGTTTCGCTACAATATTGCTAGTACCGACCTGACTATGAATGTCAAAATTTACTTGTATTACTTACTTATTGAGGTACTTGTGAAAAACACTGATCAAAAAAAATTCTTAAGCATAAATGCAAGCCTATATTTGTGTGAGTGCAGAACCAAGTTTTATTTACAGATTTATTTAATAATCATTTATCATGAATAAAAAAAATATTTTGCTTATCAGACGTTCGGACATTAAATTTTTAGTTGTTTTATAAGGTTACTTTTATTTATTTTTGGTTCAACAAAATACAGGCCCTGTTAAATGATAATATTCAAAACAAATGTAAATTAATGTACTTAAAATAGGAATGCTTAAATAATTTAAAATACATGCAAAGTAAATTTAACCTAGAAAAATTGATTTTAGTTTATTTAGGACATCAAATTTAATATGTTTGATTGTTCATCCTTTTTATTTCGAAACTCAAGCCATATTGACTGGAGTAATATGTTCACTGATCCTTTACCCTTGCAGAGGAATTTGATCGTTTTTTCTAGCCTTATGGGATGCAGCTGCTGAATGGCTGCATACAGTTCATCCTGTATCTTCAACCACTAATAACTGAAGCAAAGAAGCTCCTTTAAAGAGGTAATATCATGCCTATTTTTTGTATTTACTGTAAGGAAGTTTATTTACATTCAAATTCCTAAGAGGGAAGATTAATAGCTTGTGGCCGGGGAAAGCCACTGGGTTCTGTTGGGATAAGAAAATGGAATGCTAGTGAGCCAAAATTTAGTGTAACATCTTTAATGAGATCTAAGTTACACACAACACACATATTAAATTTAGTTAAGAGTTAGGGATACAGAAGACCATGCGTCCGCGCATGGGAAACTTGGCTCTCGACTGCCTATTTCATATTGCTAACCGTCAGAGGGAGACACTGTCATTAGCATAAACATGGGCGCTACAGACTCCCCCTCTGGTCCCGACGACGTCCCGGTGAGGAGACCAGGATCGGAAAGTTCTGCAGTGGTAATGGTAAAGTTCAAATTCTTTTGGCTTTCCGTGGAAAGCGACCAGTCCGGGAAGCAGTTCCTGAAGGACTTGAAAGTTCTTTATCTGAGTTCGAGTTCCCAGGTACATTGGGTGGTCGACCTCTCTTACGAAGAGGGGCTACTGGAGTAGTATCAATGTCTCTGAAGGGTGTGAGAGCAGAGACATGGTAAGTCGCGAGTGGCTCACACGGTTTATCAATACTGGCTATGACATAAGAAGTGGGGAACTTCTGAGTGAGCAAGTCCGCAACAACAATGTTAGAAATTTCACATGAAGAACTTTGATCTTCTTTACAAACTTGGCGGGAGAGTATGTCGGGAATGACATTTGCCTTTCCAGGGATGTACTGTACATTCTTGACGGCGTTCGTCCTGTAAGGGAGCACTGATACAGGAAGATGATCACGAGTTGTGATTCGGTGTTCCATTGACGGTGTAGGCTCTCCCCCTGGTTGAAAACATGTTTGATTTTTCTGCAGGAGAGAATTTAATTGGTGTTTTTCCACTACCAAGTGTCTTCTATCTTCATCCTTTCGAAGGGATGTATCCAATAAAGATGTAGCATGCGTTGCCACTCGTGTTAGGGAAACAAAACTGTTTTTATTTTGCGGGGTTTCAGAGAAAAACCATTCATTTTGTTGAAGATCCAGAACTACCCCTGCTGCTTGGAGGAAGTCCTCGCCCAAAAGAGTTCTGTTTCCTTTGGCTTGTTTTAGGACAAGAAGTTCTGTTGGGATCACCTTACCATTGATGCCAATGTCAACCACAGTACTGAGGACATCTGTTGTTCTCACGCAGCCATCAGCAAGCTTTAAATCAACCCTCCTGTCCTCAAAATGCAGACCAAACTCCTGGAGACGTTTGTACAACTTTTCTCCAGCCACGGAACAAGTCGCACCTGTGTCTGCACACACGGCAGCCTGTTGGTTGCAAATTGTGATCTGGATAAGGCTCAATGGGTGTCTCAATGTGGAACAACTGTAAAGTTCCAGATGGTTAACATTTGGCGATTTCGAATAGTCATTCGGTACGGTTGGATTGCAAGTGCTGCATCTTGATTTAATAACTCCTGGGCAACCACATCCATAACATGCTATGGGAGGTCTGATTTCTTCGTTTTGAAGTTCAGAGGTTCTTTGGGCTCTGTCTTGACTAAAAGGATACTGTTTATTTCTGTTAGCACCTCTACCATCTTCAGTCTTGTCCCAATTTGGGCAGATTCCTTTCATGTGTCCTTCTAATCCACACGAGAAACAAGTTACTTTAGCTTTGGACTTTCCGTTGTCCTGCTGTGTCCTTGGATATGTTCGTTTGTCCTGCTGCACTTCACGGTTGTTGCTGACCCCTCTCCAATCCCGACGCTGGGCCTTGCTATCCCCTGCGCTGGAGGATTTGGAGTTCCATTCCACAGTTTATTTTGCGTCTTGGGAGCAAAATCCTTTCTGTTATTTGGTCGAACCGTTTCATAGTCGTCTAGCTTCTTCACTAAATCTTTTACTGTTTTTATCCGAGTCCACTCATCGATGAAATGTTCTCGAATCTCTTGTGAACACGGCGTTTTATTTGATCTGCAATCATCAGATCAGAGAGTCCGTCGAAAGTGGTGATTTCAAGACCCGAAATCCAACCCTGAAAATAGTTCCTCGTTTCATATGCGAAATCTGTCCATGTGCTTTCTGGACTTTTTGCATGTCTCACGAATGATTGACGAAATTTCTCTGGAGTTAACTTATAGCGCTTGAGTAGAAGCTGCTTAACTTGTTCATAATCTTGGGAAACTTCTTCCGCTTCCCTGGCAACAATTTGAGCAATATCGTATGGCAACAATCCAATTAAATGTGCTGCCCAGAATTCTTTAGGGATTTCAGCTCTCCGGGCTTGCCTTTCGAAGATGACGAGGTACAAACTAACATCGTTTGTTGCAGGATCAAATCGTTGAATCAGTCTGCAAATCCAGTTTGGGTTTGGCTGAATGTGGAACTTCATTCTTTTCTATGGAAGCTGACGTTCGAGCCGCTTCTTCCTGGAGTCTCAACTTCTGTAGCTCGAATTCGTAACCATCCTTCCTCTTTCGCTCTTCGAACTCTAAATCTTCTTTTCTTTCTTTCTCTTCCTTGATTTTTGCTTCCAGTTCCTGTCTCTCAGTGATAATACGCTGGAGTAAGTTCTTTACAAATTCTTCTTCATAAGCCGGACTCGAAGTAATAATCGTTCTTAATTTGATAACTGTATCGCTATCATCAGAATGTTCCCCCATCTCTAATGCCAGACCGACCAGATCGCATTTTCTTGCTTTACCGAGGAATGACATTTTCCTTATAGTTCTGTTGTTCAGAGTCACTTTATATTTTTACCATTAAAAATAGTATAAATAAAATGCACTAATTTAAACGGAATATTGCATCATTAAGCCCAAATACTTTCAATTGAACATCTAAAATGTGTGTAAAAGTTCTAAATTTGTATAATAAACACTTATTCAAAATTCTCAGAACATTGACGATATTTCACGGAAATAATCTTTGATAAGAAATATAATAAGGTTAACAATAACACTATTATTAATACGTTTGCAATATTGTGACATTAAGAATTATTTTATGCAAGAATGAGTAACAATGACAGTAAAAATGTATACCAGTTAACATATATAATCAAACTAAAATCCTAAATTTATATAATGCACAATTGTTAAAACAATAGAAATTCAATTGGTATTTTATACACAACCCCCAAAAAACTTTCATGTAACCGAGCTCTGAAATACCAATCTCCCCAAATGTGTGAACAACAAAAACAAAAATCTCTCTTTCGCGAAGCAAATAACGTTCGTCAAGAAAAAATCCTCCTTCAAAATGCACAATTATAAACAGAGCACCCGAAAAACCATAAACACCTTCTCTTTCAATTACAAGGTCACAGGAGTGCAATTCGAACGAATGAGTAGTCCCTCTTACTTTACATGTACATTGTCCCTGAGCATCTCCTTGATCACGTGATACTCAAAACTAGATACCACATAAAATTACAAATGTGTACTTCATAATACTAATTATTACTCCAATCATTCTTAAATTTAAAAAATACTATAATACATAAATTTAAAAAATACTATAATACAACACTATATTATATTTTTTTCCTTTTATGAAATGCACTAAAAACCTATTCATAAGCTTTTAATTCGAAAATGAATCGTTAAGATCACACATAAAATATATCTTATATCAACAATATACAAGAAAAAAATTGTTTCCTGTCTACTAAACCAAAGAATGATACTTTCAAGGTCCGAATAATTTCCTATCCGATAAGCACGAACATTTAAATTTCAAATCGAAATTAGAATATTTTATTTTCAGAAAATGATATAGCTTAAAAGATAATTAAAATCTTAAAAGATTGTTAGATATATCATTTTTGAGACAAATTTTCAAAACTCAAACAAGTAATTTATACAAGATATAGCCTTTTGGTAACAGGATGTTACTTGAACACAAAGGAATGCATTATTACTACAGAATGGTTTCCCAGTTTGGCCTGGTGAAACAAAAGGTAAACAGAAAATACCTGTTATCCATAAGCGGAGACTGATGGTCCGTACAGCACAGAAACTAACCTGTTTCCATGTGCTTAGCAAAATCCAAAACGGTTGAAGGATTCTTCAAGCGACACCTTTGTCCTAAGTGCGCATTATCTGAAAAAATTACCGAGCCAGGAGCCAAGTTAAAATTTTGACCTCAACAACGCATTCTAACACACGTTGGGCGTCAGTTTGTGGCCGGGGAAAGCCACTGGGTTCTGTTGGGATAAGAAAATGGAATGCTAGTGAGCCAAAATTTAGTGTAACATCTTTAATGAGATCTAAGTTACACACAACACACATATTAAATTTAGTTAAGAGTTAGGGATACAGAAGACCATGCGTCCGCGCATGGGAAACTTGGCTCTCGACTGCCTATTTCATATTGCTAACCGTCAGAGGGAGACACTGTCATTAGCATAAACATGGGCGCTACAAGCTCGTGAAAAGAAACTTTCCAATGTTATACCAGTCTTTAACACTTAGACTGAATTTCAAAATCTTGTCTTATTTCCCTGCATATCCTGAATTGAAATACAGGGTGAGTTTTTGCTACTAAATTTCTACCTTGGAGACTTGGTGTAACTTTTTTTTATCAAAGTAGTTTCCATGTCCATTTTACATTTAGGCAACTTTTTTTTCAACAAAAATTATGTCTCTTTTTTTTTTTTTTTTTGACTAATAGCGAATGGGAAAAATATGCTTCCAATTTTTCTTTTGCGAGAAAGATTTTGAATGTACGCCAATTTCAGAGTCTTGGCACTGGAAAGGATGAAAGAGAAAAATAGACTCGAGTTGCTAGATTGTCTTGAAAACCTAATAAGAAAATTTTAAGTTTTTAATCAAAATTTGAATTTCTTAGCAAGATTTTCAACATCTGTTTCACTCTAAATTTGCAGATTTTGTGTTTCAGACGATTCGTTTCGTAACCGAGCGACTAAAAGACTTTTGCTACGATAAGAGACTAAAACGACTAAGAGATTAATAGACTAAGTGCAAAGAAAGACCTTTTGCGACTATTTTTAAGAATTTGTGCTACTATTTCATAACTGCTTCGACATTGGCATCCCTGTAAGTACCGGTTTTTGGTGTCAATTTGTTTCATTGCATCATTCGCAATTAAAATGGAAAGCAGAACTAGATAAGTGTTCATTTATGTAAAGGATGATTTTGATGAAAAAATTGATATTCTGATATGATTTAATTTTTCACCATACTAAAACATCTGGATCCTGAAACTTGTCCCGTATTCGAAACTAGATGACGTTGTATCGTAAAACCGAGGTGTTGTCTACTTCACACATGTAAAGTTTGAAAGTTTGTAAAGCTACGGTTTCCTAAGAAAGTGGAGCCCTTGTCTAGCAGACGTAATGTAGCTGTGTATGGCGTCACTAAAATGTTGTTTATGTAAACAGATGCCGTTGTTTCCTAGAGAGCGTTGTTTATGAGCGAAACGAAAAGTAGCAGTGCCGCCATTTGCATGTCGATCGTCATTGCGGTCTCAAACAGTTGGGGAAAGTTTTTTCACTTGTGGGGACCACATTTCATTTTCTGCGCCACACAATTAGAGCGTAGAAAGCAAAACGAACAAAACGTTTTGACTGGCATTGTTTACTTCGTTTTTGTAAAATCGGGATCGTTTAAGATGGATTAAACATTTTAACGGATTTGAAATCTGCGGAACATTTCCCACCAGATCGATACCTTAAATGTGATTTTCTTTAAAGAAATAATTAATTATTAAAAAATAATTAAAAAGTCAAATGGTGAATAATTGAATAATAAATCTGTTTTTGGTATTGATCTGGTGTAGAAATTAACGCTGATTTTATATCCGTTGAAATTTTCACTCTATCTTCAACGATCACGAAGTTAGAAACTTGGACTAGAGAATAAAAAATCCGCTTTGTTTTGTTTCTCGAATAAAAGAATCCACGACATCCGTCGATATTGCCCGCTCTCCGCTGTTTTCTCTCAGTGTACGTTGACACCTCTGGTTTATGTTAAGACGGCCGCCTAGTTATGCTCGCCGCATCATGACGTAGCATGGCTGCTAGATAAAATCACATGGGTTGTTTTTGTCGTTTGGATTAGAGCGTTTTATTTTGTACTTTAATATATTAGCCAGAAAAAGAGATTTATGCTGTGAACGGTTATCTTGTGGTGGATGTTGTAGTACTCTTGTATGAAACCAAGTTGCAAATTATTTTCTAATATTTATTACAGTTTAATATGAATTTTTCGACTTTTAAATAGTTTAATAATTTTGTTTCTTTCTTTTTAAAGAAGTAATTTTATGCTCTCTGTCTTGAAATTCTCTTAGAAAATTCGAAGGTGTCTGATTAGCTGTATCCTGTTGCCTATTATCCGAAATAGTCAAGACGTCTTAAAATATTGCATACGTAACAGTGCAAGACATGCGTTAAAATATTACAACCGTAACGAGATCAACATTTGTCAGTGTTTAAATACCTGTTAAGACCTTAAAACTTTACACAATAGTGAAGTAGTGTGTTAGAATGTTGCAAATATATTTTCAACACCCAAATTTTAAAATCTTTCTCTCTCAGTACCATAAAATTTTCATCAAAGTGAAATACTGCAACTACAACAACAATTTCAATGCTGTCAGTATTCAAAATGTTTTATGCAAGGAGCTTGTAGCGTCACTGGTAGGCATAGTAATAATATTTTAATTGCAAATAGGGTTGCAGTAAGTAAACCACTCAACATGTTGTTTTAGTTAAAAATATATATAAGGAAAAGAAAATGTTTGTTCTTTTTTCTAGTGATGCGATGTATGTACTAATCCATGTGATGTACGAATAAGATAGGTTTGTTCGCAAAGTTGCTTGACTCAATGAATTTTTAAGTTTGCATTAGTGTAGCGGATAACGAACATAACATTGGTGACCACGGATAATTCGAACACGCAACAATGTCGGATAATGAACTTCAGGACGGACCACCGCCAATTCCCACGCGACCCTCAAGCGATGTAGTGGACGTGGTGAGTGTCCGCATCCCGCCCTTCTGGGTAGACCACCCAGAGGTGTGGTTTTACACAGTGGAAGCACAATTCAAAGTGGCGAACATCAAGAAAGAGGATACGAAATTCACATATCTGTTTGCACAAATGGAACCGCGGTACGTTGACAACATATTCGATATCGTTCGCAGTGATTCAACCACGAAGTACTCGGACGCCAAAGCCCGACTTCTGAGTCTCTTCCGTGAAAGTGAAAGTATCAAAATCAACAGACTGCTGACCAGGGTTGAGTTGGGGGATTTAAAACCCAGCCAACTACTGCGGAAGATGAGAAGCCTTGTTCCTGACAAAACAGGCACCGAACCAGACTTCTCTGACCAGGTGCTGCGCACACTCTGGTTACATAAAATGCCACCACATGTGCAAAATGTGCTAGTCGTCAGTGATGACACCTTGGACAAAATGGCAGATATGACTGACAAAATATTTGAAATCAATCCCCATTTTGAGATGGCTGCTGTTGGAAAAAATTCCGAAGCCGCTGCACCACCATCCCTGTATGAAGCCTTGTTTATCAAAATACAGGGGTTGGAAAGGCAAATTGCTGCCTTAAGTGTCGGCCAATCAGCTCAGCCCAGGCAACGCAACCCGGACCGTCAATTTCGCAGGAACAGGAGTAGGTCCCGTTCCAGGAAGCGGTATGATCTCAATGGGTCTCTCTGTTATTACCACTATCGATTCGGGAAAAGATGCTACCCAGAAAAGTGCACACCTCCATGCAGTTGGTAGCCGACCAACCGGTATAGTGGTTAAGGTGTTAGCCTCTAGATCGGAAGGTTCCTGGTTCGAATCCGGGTCCGGGCATGGATGTTTTTTTTTAAAGACCCTCCCCGAATCCACTCACCGTTAGGTTTAGAGTGTAATAAGATCCGGGGGGAAAGGGTGGCGACTTCCATCGCAGCACAAGGAGGTCCATAGGGACCCACGCCGGCCGAACGATCACTTATTGATTCAAAGGGAAATGGTATGGGGCAGGTTACATTCCCTGATCTGGAGTTACATCATGCACGCATTAAGCGGCCTTAAAACTAACAAATAAACAAAACCTCCGGAAAATCTGGGCAAAACAGAACAATGAGCCGGTGGCACACCGGAAATAAGAAAATAAACACCGGTGGCACACCGGGAGTATTGAGAATAACCGAACAGAACAGAGAAAAAAGGGAAAAAAATCGTTTACTCAAAATCAAACTAATGGAATTTCTAGAACAATATATAAAACTAGGGGACCAGCCCCCTGCTCGCTAAAGCTCGCCAACCCCCGGAGGATTGCTTTGCAATCCTCACTGGTTCGCTGCGCGAACCTATGCTCGCTTCGCTCGCATCAATGAAGACATGTGTCCTAGCAGAATAGATTGTTTACAAAATATGATATTCCAAAAAAAACAACCATTTTTTTCCAATCTAAATTTGCTGTTTGCAGAAAAGATATATACAGTGCCTTTGAAATCAGAATTCAAATGAAAATTGTGCAAATTTTGACTCGAAATGTGATTGCTGCTTTGGAAATTGAATACCCAGCATGTTGTTTGTGTGTACATTTCCCCAGTACTCGAGCCACTCACTTTTTCATTGAGTTTGTTGTCTAAAGTTAAAGTTCAAGCGTATTGTTGAACTACAATTGTTGGCCCTGAAAAGATACCCCGTTTTCTTTGATTTCTATTACAAACTACAACAGCTTTCGACTATAATTAATTTTTATCAATAAAATTTCATCCGATTACGCTATGAATTCAATTGAGGCGCGAGACTTCGTGATGGTAAACAAACAATCGCACAATGTTGCCAAAACGCAATAACAAATAACGTCTTTTTTGCGTGCCACGTAAGAGAATTATATATATAGATTGAAACAAGAACTGTAAAACACGATTGTGAATATGAGCTGTGAATATAATGATTTTGATTATGTTTATTTACAAATGAAAGGTGAAATAAATAAATTATGCCGCTATGTTGCTATGAAATAAGTATATTATATTGTGGAATGAACATGCCTTAAAATAAGTTAAAAATTTAAGAGAGTCATATTTTAAAAATAATATTAAGAATGATCTACACACATGATATATAAAAGATTAAAACTTTAAAATTTCAAAAGTTTAAAAGAGGGGATCGCTCCGGGTGTGTCTGTTGACCTAGGGGAGGGAGGGCCCCGCCACCATACCCATCGCTGTTTTCACACAGGACTTGATTTTTGCGCGAGACATTTTATTACCAAGAACACCTTCAAGCCAATTGGCCTTATTCTCGTTAGCTGGTCTTGTAATATGGTTTGCCTGTGTGAATATGCAGTCGAATAGGTAGTGATCAGCGTCCCCCACCTCCCCACAGACGCATTTATTGGTGTCCTTCAAATGGGATCTATTGAGGTAGGCCCAGAACGGGCCGTGCCCTGTAAGGAACCAAACAAGCCAACGGTCGACGATGAGGGTGTCGGTTCTAACTTTTGGTATGTAGTCTTTTAGACGGACTCCCTTGAGAGAGTTTTTATAATGTTCCTGCCAGCCTTTGATCATAAAGTTCTTAATTTTTCTTTTTAAAAGGCTGACAGGCAAGGGAATATCCAACGTCTCACCGTCGACCGAGGCAAGTTTGGCCTGTTCGTCTGCTAGATGGTTTCCGGCAAGCCCCGCATGTGCCGAACCCAACTCAGGCCAAAGTTATTAGTATTATTATATATTTTCTGTTTAATTGTGAAAAGGTAATTTGATTTATTTTGAGCTGTTTTCAAGGCCTGAATTGAGCTGAGACTATCTGTATATATATTTATTATTTTCCCTTCCGAGTGTGCCCATTCAATTGCTTTGAAAATAGCCGACAACTCGGCTTGAAACACCGAGTTGCCGGCAAGTAATTTAAATTTAAGAACTTTGATTAGTTTTTTATCATCGAGGATGCACACCGCGGCCCAAACATTGCCATCAATGCCCGAGCCGTCGGTGTACACCTCATAATCTGGATTGTCAATTGTGTCCCGAATGTCCAACCTAAGGTCGGACACAGGGACACCTGCTATTGGTATGTGATAATCGTAGTGGAGTGGGGATAGTCTCAGCTCTGGGTCGGGCTGCCGTCTCTTGATAATATTAAATTTTTTGTATAGCGACAGCAGGGTCACGTGGAGCGGAGGAATTCCACAAAGGGTGTTAAGGGAGTCGGTTGGGGAGGTCTTGTATGCGCCGGAGATCTTAACAAGAAACGGGCGCTGTATAGTCGCCAAACGCGTTTTCTGAACTTTTGTTAAGTTGCCTCCCCAAATGCCAGCTCCATAAGTCAAGATTTTTTCGGTAACGGTAAGATACCATATCTTCTGGAGCTGGCCATCGACGCCCCACCCTCCGCCGCGTATTCTGTTGAGAACACTGCCCATCTCCATGCAGCGGTCTCTCAACATTTGGATATGCTCGCACCACGTGAGCCGGCTGTCGAAATAGAGGCCTAAATATTTTAAATTATGAGTTATCACTATGTCTTTATCATTTATTCTAAAATTCAATTCATCCTTTAAGTTAACTTTTTTTGAAATTATTATGGACCGACACTTATCGGTCGACAGGCTCAGTTTGGATTCTATGAGTTTATTGTGGATAATATTCAGTGAGGTATTAGTGTTTTTCTCCAGGTCCTCACGTGTCTTTCCTGACGTTATCAACGCCAGGTCGTCCGCGAAAGTCTGGAGATAAATTAAGTCGGAATTCAAATTTAGGATTGGGTTAAAATAGATATTCCACAGGGTCGGTGCCAGAACAGAACCCTGTGGACATCATCTGTATATTAAACGTGAGATTAAGTCATTGTTTAAATTATAAGTAATGGATCTATTGTTTAAGTAACTGTAAATAAACTTAATAATGTATTTCGGAAAATTTTGAACAGTGAGCCTGTCGACCAACAATCGCCAGTCCATATTATCAAAGGCGGCAGTGATGTCCAACGTGACCAATGCGGCATGGCTTGATCTTTTGAGAGATTTCAATTTTGTTGTAACATTGAACAATGCGTCCTCGCAGGACCGCTGCTCCCTGAAACCATATTGTAATCTATAAATAGCTTTGTGTCTAGAAATCCATAAATTTAATTTTAAACTAAAGGCCCTCTCCAGGATTTTTCCTAGAGTGGGCAAGGGCATGGATGTTTGTAAACGGATGGTGTAGAGGCGGCTGGTGCACCTTAAATCTGTCGTGGTCGAAAGTCCTCACGTTGGGTTGGCGTGGAAGTTTGGAGAGTGGGGTACCAGCTCAGGTGTTGCTTCGTCATCTGACCGTGGTTCAAAATTACGAAGTGTTGTCCTCGGATCATTCCCTTAAGGGACCGATCCCGGACCGTCGTCAATAGCCCGTTGTGTTGCTCTAGTAAGACGTTAACTAAAATTAAAATTACCATTACCATTACCATGCAGTTGGAAGTCGCAGGAAAACTCCACGCGCCAGTAGAGCCAGCGGCGACTCTACTGCGAAGGATCCACCTAACCGCACCTTCCGTCTATTTGTCCATGACAGAAACACGGGACGAAAGTTGTTGGTGGATAGTAGTGCAGACATTTCCATCATCCCACCTTCAAAAACAGATACCAACGTCTGCAGTTATCAGCTGTATGCAGCCAATGGTACCCCCATTCCAACGTATGACATTAAAGTGCTTACCTTGGATTTGGGGTTACGCAGAGTATTTCAATGGCCATTTGTGGTAGCTTAGGTGTCCAAAGGTATTCTTGGTGCAGATTTTTTGAACAAATTTCAGTTAATCATTGACATCCACAATAGAAAACTCATTGATGGTGTAACAGACCTCTCAACTATTGGGGAAGTTGCTGCTATCAAAGAGGATGTTAGTTTAAGCACCATAAATAAATCTTCTAAGTATTTCAACGTATTGAATTTGTATGTTGATTTAACCAAACCTAATTTAATTAATAGAATTTCTAAACATAATGTAGAGCACCAGATAATCACCACGGGACAGCCAGTCTATTCAAGATGCAGACAGTTGGCTCCTGATAAGCTTAAGCTGGCCAAAAGTGAATTCAAATTTATGCTGGACAATAACATCATCAGACCATCCAAGTCGCAATGGTCCAGCACCCTGCACCTCGTCAACAAGAAAGATGGGACATTAAGGCCCTGTGGAGACTACAGACTGCTAAACGCCCAAGCAGTCCCTGACGGCTACCTCATTCCCAGGATTGAGGACTTCCATTCAATCTTAAGTGGGAAATGTGTGTTTTCAACATTGGATTTAGTGAAAGCATACTACCAGATCCCCATCGCTGAAGAAGATAGGCCCAAGACCGCAATCACAACTCCGTTTGGACTCTACGAGTTTAACGTCATGAGTTTCGGCCTTCGGAATGCCCTCGCTACCTTTCAACGCTTCATAACTGAAGTTTTACTTGGACTAGACTTTGTGTTCTCCTACTTGGATGATGTCCTCGTCGCGTCATCATCAGAAGAGGAGCATGAGGGACACCTCAAGATGGTGTTTGACAGATTTCAGCAGTATGGATTACAAATAAATTTGTCGAAATCTGTGCTCGGTGCCAAACAAGTGGAATACTTAGGATATCTCATAACAGCTGAAGGTTCCAAACCATTGCCATCGAAGGTTGAAGTTATTAAACATTACAAGCTCCCTTCCACGATCCAAGACCTTCGCGCATTCTTAGGTATGATAAATTTTTTTAGAAGGTATTTGAAAGATGCTACCAAGACACAAGCTCCACTCCACGAACTGTTGAAGGGTGTTAAAAAAGAAAGACAAGCGAAAGGTTCCTTGGACTGAGGAAACAATTGCTCAATTTGAGAAGTGCAAGTCTGATCTAGCTCAAACTACCCTCCTCTGTTACCCTAAATCTGATTGTAAACTGTCCTTTTGCACAGACGCATCAGACTGGGCAGTAGGAGCCGTACTGCAGCAGTGGGAAAACAATCAATGGAGACCACTAGCGTTCTACTCGAAGAAGCTGAACGAGACACAGAAACGTTACAGCACTTACGACCGAGAGCTGCTTGGAATTTATATGGCGATTAAGCAGTTTAAGTACATGCTGGAAGGTCGTGATTTCCACATCTTTACCGACCACAAGCCTCTCATCTTTGCATTTCAACAAAAGAACGATAAAGCTTCACCTAGACAGCAACTCCATCTTCAATATATCTCCCAGTTCTCTACTAACATCAACCACATTAGTGGTAAGGACAATATTGTGGCGGATGCACTGTCCAGAATTGAGGAAGTCTCGATCATAGACAACGAGACCATAGCCAAGAAGCAGCTGCAGGACGAGGAGCTACAACAGCTTAAAAATAGTAATTTGTCTCTAAAGTTCCAACCATCAACCCTGCCATCTGGAAAGATATTATGGTGTGATACTTCCACACCACATATCAGACCTTAAATTCCTGAAGAGTTCCGGCAGTCGTTGTTTAAACAGATTCATGGCCTCTCCCACCCCGGCATCAGGACAACTGTAAAATTGATGACGGAAAAGTTTGTCTGGCCAGGGAAAAACAAGCAAGTCAGAGAATGGGCCAAGGCATGCCTGCCATGCCAACGTTAAAAGGTAAACAGACATAATCGATCTGCCTTCGGTGAGTACCAAGTGCCGGATTCAAGATTCAGCGTGGTGCACATCGATCTGATAGGTCCACTTCCACCATCAGAAGGCATGATGCCTGACATGCATAGACAGATTTTCGTCATGGATGGAAGTTGTTCCTCTGCCAGACAGCACAGCAGAAATGGTGGCTAGAGCGTTTTACGAACACTGGGTGTGTAGGTTTGGGGTACCTGCTCAAATTGTTACGGATCAAGGGAGGCAATTTGAGTCTCAATTATTTCAGTGCCTAGCAGTGATATGTGGTGCAAGAGTATCGCACACAACCCCTTACCACCCACAGTGCAACGGAAAAATTGAACGTTTGCACAGAACTCTCAAAGGTGCACTAATGGCCCACGACGACATCAGATGGACAGAAACTTTATCCACCGTGCTGCTGGGGCTGAGAGCTGTTGTCAAACCAGACAGCAATTACTCCATTGCCCAAATGGTAGACGGCACTAACATCCGGTTGCCTGGGGAATTCTTTGACCCACTTACCACCAATATGGATCCTGATACCTTCGTGGCGAGAATCCAAAAGTGTATGGAGGAAATAAAACCAGTGACATCTATGCATACACAGCCAAAACCCTTCCTGCACAGTGACTTGAGTTCGTGTACGCATGTGTTTGTAAGAGTCGATTGTGTCAAAAAGGCCCTCGAACCACCTTACCAAGGACCCTACTTGGTTAAGTATAAAAAGGATAAATATTTTACTATTGTAATTAAAAGTAGAGAAGTAAATATCTCTGTTGATAGGCTTAAATCTGCTTATATACTAAATATGGACAATACCACAGTCCCCTGTAAACCTCCGGTAATTCCCTCCAAAGTCTCGAAAAGCGGTAAAAAGGTAAAAAAACAAGTTAGATTTCAAGATTGATTTTAATACTTGTAAAAATGGTAATTCTTCATGCACTTATTTTTATATACGTATAGTTCTAATCTTGTATTTTATTTTAAGTGTTTTTCAATATGTACCTTATATTATGTGTATGAGGAATGTGAATAGCTTCTGTTTATATTTATGTATATGTATGTATCGTAACTTGAGTTACTGGAGTGTTAGTAATGTAGCGTCACTAATAGGCATAGTAATAATATTTTAATTGCAAATAGGGTTGCAGTAAGTAAACCACTCAACTTGTTGTTTTAGTTAAAAATATATATATAAGGAAAAGAAAATGTTTGTTCTTTTTTCTTGTGATGCGATGTATGTACGAATCCATGTGATGAACGAATAAAATAGGTTTGTTCGCAAAGTTGCTTGACTCAATGAATTTTTAAGTTTGCATTAGTGCAGCGGATAGCAAACATAACAAGCTTTTCGTAATGCAGAAGTTCCGAATTTAGTTCTAAAACAATGTTTTAAATGTGTAAAATTTTAAAGTATGTTAAAAAACTGCCCTGTCTACATATCTGAATAATATATGAATTAACCAGAAGACTTAAAATTTTATATGTCGGTATATATGCGTTTGCGATCTAATCTTGTTTGACGGCGTTCATTCTTTATTAAGATTCCCAATTTCTTTATTTGCATTTAAAGAAAGGCCAGTTATATATGAAAAAATATTAGACCTTAGATTTTTATATTGTTATTATTTTAAAACCCAAAAGTGTTTCACTGCAGCAGTTTTCTCTTTTTCTCAGTATTACCTTTAAATTGTCTAAATAGTTTTTGATTTATTTTGTTATTATTAGCTGTTAATGTAGTGCAGCTCTGATGAGAAGGCAAGTGACCTGTTACGAGTCCACTTGTAGAGAGGTATAATTTTGCTAGATGAAAGGTTGCCATTTGCCTGCACCATAGGAATTTATTTGTATCGCAAAATAGAAATCAATGCTTTTACCTAATCTAAGAAGACTCATCTGAAATCACGTGACTTGCTTACTTGCCAGAGTCCGAATGAATTGAATAGATTTCAGTCTTTATCATTTCACCAAAAATTAGAATTAAAATAATTCATACTATAATATGGGAATTTTTGTCTTAAGATCAGCCTGAGCAACTAGCTGAATGACTTATTTTATATGCAATGCACTTCAAATTGATTTTTGTGTTTTGTTATAAAGATTGTTAGCTTGCACATAAAACTACCATGTAGTAAGTATATTTCTTTCTACTAAAGATCTGAAAAACTAATATCGTTCTATATTTATTTAGCTCAATATTTAAACTTTTTATCTCATTTTATGACATAAAAGTATAAGGAAATTACGTTTTATTATTGCATAAAAAACATCTGATTGATTTTACTCCTGTGTTTATGAAACAAGTCTGTGTAATAGCATACAATATATCAAGTATAGTTGATCTTCAGCAAATATATCCTGGCGCAGCAGAAAATAAAATACTGATTGCGTGAAATGATTATTCAACAGAAGGAATTATAATTGTAGTTTGAAATAAATAGCTAACTAAATCTAAATTGGTTGAGATTTACAGCTTTAAAGCGTAATAATTTCCAGATATGTCATTAAACTTGGAGAGGGATAACTCTAGTACACAATTTATGTTTAGGCCTCCAGACCAGGATTTTACAATACTTCGTAGTGCAATATGCTTCACTT
Source organism: Metellina segmentata (assembly GCA_947359465.1). Lineage (NCBI taxonomy): Eukaryota > Metazoa > Arthropoda > Arachnida > Araneae > Tetragnathidae > Metellina > Metellina segmentata. Next base: position 44,665,469 of record OX375880.1, read on the forward strand.
TGAAAAATTTGTTGCTCTTAATGAGTCCCAAATGTTTATAGAAAATCACTTTTAGTTTTTAAAGCAATTCGTAGATTTTACTATTAATGTATTGAATTAAAATGTAACTTGCAATTGAGAGACTGTGGAACAATATTTATGAAAATAAGAATGTTTTGTTATTTTTAATGTGCTGTAGTTGAGGTGTACTAAATTAGTTGGTAGATAATTGTCTAACACATGTAGTTTATCACTCATTGTCAGCTTATTATCTACATTACAGTTCTAAGTTGATCTTTGAAATTGAATCACAGCTGTGCTGTTCTGTCAAATGTTTTTGCTTCTGTGCAAAATTTTATGAGCATAGAATGTGTAAAATTCTTTAAATTTATAGCTATAGTTATTTGTCCTTGCCATAAACTAATTCCCTACTAGTTTTTTTAATATTCTCCAAGTCTCAAAGCAGAAAGAAGTTATATTGGTATCTCCTTTAATTTCAAGGAAGATCGGGAAATGTTGCTAGAGTCATTTTATCTGAAATTTATAAATTCGGAAAATTCGGAAGTTGCATTCATTCCTCTAGTTGTTGATCAATTGTACCTCAATGCATGATGAAGACTTGGTGTTGCATCTTAAATACAGATTAGAAATCAGTTCGATAGATTTTATAAATGTTTTTAGAGTGCTTTGTTTTAAAGTCTAGAATTCAACTTTCTCTATTTATATTACAAATTATATGTGTGCAATAAATATACAAATTGTGAAATGTGATTTAAAAATAAATGTGTGTTTTGGAATTTGAGATTTAGTAACTGTAGTTTAAATGATACGATGACAGGAAAAAAGATTACATTTTTTTAAAGTTATATGTTGGTACAGCTATTGTTGAAACAATTAATTAATCACAAAAAAACTCATTGAAATTGTAAATTACAAAACTGTTTTTTTCCTAATTTCTAGACTAAAGCAGATATGTAATTTAGTTAAATGATTGTTATTCTCTAAATTTTAAAGGATGTAAATCATTCTCAATATGAACTTTTAAATCGCCTGCAACTTTCCTTAAGAGTCTCAAAACAGTTGACTTCATGGTGAAAGAAAAACTGAAATTGCTTTAAAATAATCTGACTAAAAAATCAAAATTTTTCATATGTACTCTCCTTATTCAGAAAATACAATTCATAATTAAAAAACATTAAATACTTTTAAAATTTTATCTCAGGAATTTTTATACCTAAATCTAATCATGCATTTAACACATTCTTCATTTAGATTTTATTTAAATTAATTTTTCAATGGGTATTTATTAACTATTTATTGGCAAACCAGTTCCACAATGAACTTAAGTAGCTTCAAAGTAATACATGCAATTTTTAATCCTTCTTTTTTTAACTTTATCTGTTCTAATTATGGAACTCTTTTGCATAAAGCATTGAAATCATCGTTGATAAAGTTACTGACAAGGATTTACCTAGTCCTATTTTATGATAAAATATGTCTGATTTTTTTTATTCTACAAATTATGTCTTTTTATACCAGAAGTGTACCAATTCACTTCAAACTTCTGAATTTCAATTATTAATGTTTCTCTTTCATAGAACCGGTAATTGCTTAGCTTGTAACAAATTTTATTTAAGCATCTATATTTATGCTATGATCCAAATATAAGTTTTCCAGAATATGAATTATTTTCTATAAACAGGATTCTAAAATTTTATGTAGCAAGAGACATGTTTCAAACATAGTGCATAGCATTTGAACTCCTTTTGTAAACTGAATTACCTCACTAGATAACTTCATCTTCAATGTGATGTCGTTTTGAAATTGAATTTACAGGTTTAATATGTAATCATAAAATTGCCTTGATTTTATATCAGTCAAATAAAATGTATTTGTTAGAAGTTTTAATACTAGGAAACCTTATAATTATGGTCCCTACTTGATTAAGATTGCTCAAGATATAATTTTTGCATAATTACTTATTCAGCCAATTGAAATAAAAGGCATCACATGTATATCTATTTAACATATCTATATTAACAGAAGTAAAACTAGTTAATTATTACATTCGTTGCATTGGATTTTGAGTTTTGTTCCTAAAAAAATACGCCATGTACTTCATTCTATTAAAATTATTGTCTTTCCACTCATCTGAACAGTCCCATCAAATTTGGATTAATTTAAAAGTTTCATTTGAGAATGTATGCTTGGGAGATTTTTAGGCTTATGCCAAAACCGTTAAAAAAAGGCGTGAAAGATTCAAATATTAATAGCTAGATGACACAAAGTTTTGCGCAGTTAAAAAATTGTTTGCTGTGGTGCATAATGTCTATGTATAATATAATTTCCATGAATGTTAATTTTCCAAACTTGAATTTATTTGTGTTAACATTCCTTTACCTTAGCACCTGATTTATCAAATATTTTTTCTCTCAAATTTGTTAATTTAAGCTATGCATTATTTTTTATGACCATTTTGAATGTTTAAAAGCATTATTTGTTCTGGAATTTGTCATGTGTGTTATGTATTTTTTAAAGGAAATTCTTATATCAATATTTGTTTGCTTCTAAAAATATTTTTTGAGATCTAATTAAAAGTATCTAATGTGTGATAACATGTGACTTTTATGATGTATAAATATTCCAAGTATATTTAATTTTGCTTAATAGTGTTCCTTGGGTATAAAATTCTATAAATTACCTAAGCTTTTGTGGGATATGACAAAATTTGAAAACAATGTTATGAAACATTCTGTAAAAATTGGAAGTCTAAAACCTAACGAAAATTGTCGATATGCTTCTGGAATCTTGAAGGATATTAAAACAAAAATTTATTCATGCGTTTGTAATACTGTATTTGTAGAAATATTTTGAAAAGTGGAAACTAACAATATTTTTGAGTTGGCTCAAAACTAGCTCACTGGATCAATGTATGCTCATTTATTTATCACAAGAATCCCACGAGCCTTGAGAAACCTGATTTTTCATTTTAGAACCCTTAAACCTTAGTATTTACAGAGTCCTTCAAATTATTCAAAACTTCAAGTCCTTCTAAGATTAGTAATACTTGTAAAGGTGTAGCTTAAGCAAAAATTAGCGTTTTGACGTGAATTTTTAAACTTATAACAGTTGTGAGGGACATGCAGGAAACGTCTAGCGTTACAACTGTTGTCAATTGATTTCGGAACTAAAAGCATCCAGAAGATAAATATAACGTCGTGTTGTCAAAGGATGTATTTACCTGACATGACCTGGACATGTTTGCCAACTTTTACGGATTTCAACAAAATTTTAGATTTACGGATGGATGTCTTTTGTACAGATTTTTAATATTTCGATCGAGCTATAAAAATATTATATTCTCTGCAATCATGCACTAAAATGTTCGACCGGACTTGATGAGTTCAAAGACAAAAGCAATGGACGAGTTGGAAAAGAAGTTTTATTGTCTTCAGATGGAATATTTATCTGATAATAATAGGACATAAACAGTTTGAAGTACTTAAAATAAGAGAGGCTGATGTGGTTTTCTAAAATTCGCTAGATAGATCAAAATTATTCTTTCAATTCTGCTCATCCCCCATTCGAATGCAAAGTGTGAAAGAATCTGCAACCTCGTCAGAAAAGACCGATCTGAATACCGGTCTCTCATTTCTATCAAAATGTTGTTTTGAGCAGAAATTCAGTGCAGCATTATTAAAGAAGATCTAAAAAGCTACTACAACTGCCTTTGCAATCACAAAACTGTTGACAAAAAAATAAGACTTCAATAAGTAATGTAACAATTACCTCTAACTTTTCATTGCATTATTAGTTTGCTTACGTACAATTATTTTTTTTTTTGAAAATGAAAATTGAAATGACTTTTTATGTGAAAATGTAAATATTTTATTTCAGTTACTGGTGATGTTTTATAATTTTTGTGTTGCTTGATTTCTTTCTATTATTAAAATGAGAGTAATGAATAATGAGCTTGGCTCTCATTAAATGAGTTTTTTATGCATATCTGGAAATTAAAAGTGCAAAAATGTTTCATAATTTAATAATAAAGTCAGTTAATATCAGATATTTTAACATTTTATGTATATAGTTTTATTTTTATCTGTATTGTATAACCAATATCTTTGTAGTTTCATTTTGAAAAATGTTTCTGAACATACTTTTAAATCAGCATTAAAATATATCAAAGCTTTGGTGTTCATCATAATCATTCAAATATTTCTTGTAAGCGTTCATATCTTATGTACCACCGAATAAAGAGTTTGTTTCAATCTGTTACGCGTATTTTTATTTTCTGTCATGATTTATTTGCAGGGTTGGTCGTTTTATATCACCTTTATATAAATGATTAAATCAAGAATACTTTTTTCACACTTTAAATTTCTAAGTGATCTTTCCTCTAAAAATAGGGTGCATACGGTTTTTTAGAAATTGATTTAATATAGATTTGTAATATATTTTGATGTAATTTTTTGTATTTGCAAGTTGACATTTACCCTAAAACGGACCAAGTGAGTGCAACATAAAAGTTATTTATAAGTGTAACTTAATACACCAGTAGAATCTAATAATTAATAAATTAAACAATTTTTGAATCTGCAATTAAAATTTTCATTGGCATTTTTTGACTCGTCTAAACATTTTAGGGGGTAGAGGAGATTTTGTTGTTACTTTACACTCATGCCATCAAATCAACAAATGTAATTTAAATTATATTTGTTCTTGTATTTATCCAAACAGTAATTTGATATTTTTATAGTAGTAAGTAATAAATAAAATATTAAAAGTTTGTAGAGAATTAATTAAAAAAAACAGATAGATTTGATTTTTATTCACCTTGTTTTTGATGATATATATTTAGTTTTTAATATTAACGCCCTTAATAATTATACTTCAGTCCTTCATTTTTTTCTCTTCAACTGCAGTGTTTTTTCGATTAAATCAAAAGAAACGAGGCAAATTTTAAATTTGGTTACATGTTATCAACTATACACTTATTAATGCTTTAGATATTTATGTTTCGATGGTTAATAATATTGGTTTTTGCAAAATTTAATCACTTAAAATGTACAGACACAGTAAAAAACACCTTATAGAATGCACCTGATTCATTAATCTTACGAAAAACAAAGATTAAGTTTAATCAACTACAGGTTATCTTTACCAAAAGCAGCAATAATCGTAGGATACGTTTCGTATTTTCTGGAAAGCCTAACTGTCGTGATGTCATTCCTCCCGTCGTGAGGCTTTCTTATCTACAGAAGGTGTTGCTTGAACCTCAGTAAAAGTTTCTGACCCGTGTGCATTTAAAGGTTTATCTACGTGAAATTTAAACTTAAAAGGGGGTTAATTTTTCTTCAGCTGGAAAGGTGAACCTGAATTAACCCTCTTAGTAGTTGTCTCGACGAGCTGACCAGATCTTGAGTAAAGCTGACCAGATTTTGATGGATGAGTTATCTGGTCATTTGAAGAAAATTAAACAGATCTCGGTAATAATATCTTGGCGAGATATCTCAACTCTAGCGAAATGGATCAAATCTCGGTGGACGAGATATCTCGTCGAAACCACTTGTAGAGTTAAGCTATGATTTGAAAATGAATACATTGATCTTGAATGAGACACAAGTCGGTTCAGGGTTGACAATTGTTTTTATTAGGTCTTGAAATATTCGCGCGACATGTTTTTTGCCCAACCCAAAATGAAAGCTGCTTGAACCCGAACGATACATCCGTCTTTCCGAAACTCCACAACCTGCCCCCTTGTGTCCGGCAGGAATTTTGACTTATTTACAGAGAGGAGGTTGGGCACGAACACAAGGGTGCAGCTGCGGATCTCTTCTGGCCGGATATCCGTCGTCACTTGACAGGTGTTGATGGGCTTGCTATCAGCTTTCCTGGAAGAGAACAAAGATATGCACATGAGTTACACCATTTTGGACAAAATAAATTCAATTTATTCCTCCGTTGTCTTTTGTAATAATCGACTAGAACATTTTTAAAATCCTTAAAAACACGTGGAAAATATGAAAATTGGTTTAGAACTTGAATTATACCCAGATCATTTTAACCCCTTGGGTACAGATTTATTTTAAAAAGTAGTTCGGATTATCGTTTGCACATTAGTTACTGTTATATTTTCGTATTATCGTTTACACACTAGTTACTGCTATATTTTCGTTTGATAAGAAGGTCAATAGTATGAGAGAGATCGCTCAGCTTCTGATCTCCGGGTTCATTCCAAAACAAGAATATTTGATAGCGCAGCCGTATAAATACTTCTATATATATAGTTAGATTAAATAAAGTATTTTTTTGTAGAGAACGCTTGTATAATTTGATTCAAGGAGAGTCTCGTAACACACCAATCACTTTTGCCATGAACAAGAATGTTCGTGTTTAATTGTGTCCTAGATTGAATGACAAATTAGACGACGTCATCCGTAACTTAGGCATAACAAGTGCATGACGAGTCTCGGTCGTCAAATGTGCCCAAGTGCTGGATTGCCTCAAATCAAACTTGTCCAACTGTGGGGAAAAGTAATAAAACTAATAATTCGTTCCAAATTTGTGTATTTTGGAAGAAAAAATGCATTGATTGATCTCTTGCCAAAAAAAAAACGTCACTAAATAAAAATTAGTTTCCTTAAATTGGGGTTGTGTTATTACGCTTCAGGTTTTAACGATAATAATCTTCAAATAAAAGTTTGCTGTACAGTCAAAAACTAGGTGATAGTTGAAATAAATTGATGACTTACTTCGATCGTACTTCGCTTCATATTCACAGGATTCGTATGGAAAAAGTTGGTCTTTAAGATGGTTGACTGATGCAGTAAATTAATGGCGACATAACAGAGGAATGGTTTAGAAGAATGAACCAGATTGAACCCGAACGGTACACCCGTCTTTCCGAAACCCCACAGCGTGCCCCCTTGTGTCCGGCAGGAATTTTGACTTATTTACAGAGAGGAGGTTGGGCACGAACACAAGGGTGCAGCTGCGGACCTCTTCTGACGGATACCCGTTGTCACTTGACAGGTGTTAAAGGGTTAGCACTTGGTTTGACTGGAAGAGAACAAAAATATGGACGTGAGTTACACTATTTTGGACGAAATAGTTTCAACTATTCATTCCTCCGCTGTCTTTCTTAAAGAACTTGTTAGAACGTTTAGAATCTTTAAACGCGTGGAAAATATCGAAATGTTTTTGTCCTTACCAACTGCTACTGATTCTCCGTAGATTCTACGGATGTGAATCGGGTACTATGTATTATAGAATTATTATTCACTAATTTCTTAATTCTTTCCTTGTAATTGTTTTTTTTGGACGGAGGGGGGATGAGAAAGAGTGATTAAATTTAATTATTAAATGGTTTTTTATACATTATTATTCATACCCAATTGTTTTATTATATACAGGGTGTTTCGAAATTTAGGGGCTAAAATTTAAGTGTTGATAGAAAACATCTAAACAAGTAATTTTCACCATACAATGCAAGGGCGGAGAGCAAGCGGTGAACCGCTAGACGGCGCTCTAATGGAATGCATAGATCGCGCCAGTGTTCTTACACATTGTCATTTCTACCGTGGATTTCAGAAGACATGGCGACGTACAGTAATCATAAAAAGGCGGACATGCATTTTGTGTACGGTCTTGCGAATGGGAATACTCTGGAAGCTGAAAGACTTTACAAGCAGCGTTTCCCGAGAAGATACGTGCCAGACCGAAAAATGTCGGAGCGATTGCATCGGTGCCTGTGCGAAACGGGATCCTTTGTCACTGGCATTATTAATACAGGACGTGGCAAGAGTGTGCGGACGCCAAAATATGTAGACGACAGTCTGCAAATAATGGAAGATCGTCCGAATATTAGCACGCGAAAGGTTTCCCGTGCCGTAAATGTGCTCCCCCCCCACACGAATGTTTGGCGAGTACTACGGGACGAAGGATTACACAGAAAGTGCAAGCCTTGATACCCGCAGATTATACGCGACGTGTCGAGCTTGCACGTTGATTTTTGCAACAGCTAGCAGCGCAGCCTGATTTTAGTACACATGTTATTCACAGATGAATGCACCTTTCCTCGTGAAGGCATTTCTAATCCGCACAACCTTCATGTGTGGGCATCTAACAATCCATACGACACATGTCCTCATGGTTATCAGAAGCGTTTCAGCGTAAATGTTTGGACTGGAATTGTGGGTGACCATATGAATGGCCCATGGCAGAGCATGCCTCACATTTTTACAACAGGTTTTGCCAGACTAACTTCAACCTGTTGCAGCCAACATAGAAACACGTATGTGGTTCCAGCATGACGGAGCACTACCCCATTTCCGCTTGGATGTTCGGAGTGCTTTAGACGCTAAATTCCCAGGGCGATTTATTGGTCTCGGTAGCCTCAACCTTGGCAGGCACGCTCACCCGATATCTCCTGTCTGGACGTTTTCCTGTTGGGTCATTTAAAAAGTCTCGTCTACGAAAGGCCCATGGACTCCGACGAGAACTTAGTTGCCAGGATTTCTGTTGCTTCCGGTGCCGTCTGAGACATGTCGGGTGTGTTTGAAAAAGTGCACCTCTCGCGACTTCGCAGGTAAAAGGCCTGCTATACAAATTTCCACACAACGCCTTCGTGAGGACATTTGATGCCACAACAGTTTTAACGTGCACCAGTCCCCTTTGTACACGGCAGTCTTTAATTTGATTCGAACTCGCCTATTGCTCATCCAATTGTGCTACCGTGGCATTTGCCATGCTTGATAGACTACTAAACTTGCGAAACTTTTTACATTACAAGTTACATCTAACTGCTAATAAATATGTATTTATTAGGTATTACATGTATGGAAAGACAGATTTGTATTATGAGATGCCACTGACACATTGAAAGCAATATTTAGTCTAAATCAGCTTGATTATAAATTGAATGAAAGTATTTTAAATCCTTACCGGAATAGTTGGAGGTTGTCTATCTTAAACTTCAGGTTTGAAGTGGTATTACTTTTCAAATTTTATTTCCAATGATTTGGAGGAGTGTTTATTTGATGGCTATTGTAGGCTCTTTTCTGTACTCATAAAGTATGGCAGCTATTGTTCCGGTTCAATGCTCAAGCTCAGACTGAAAAAAGAATAAAGAATAAGTCACATAGAATATTAAGGGAACCACAACGTGTTATTTAGAAGATTGCATAGGAGTATTATTTTACATTATCATAGACGTGTAGACTTCTTCATTCAGATGATGATGCAAAATAGTTTCCACGAAAAGAATACGAAAAATATTATTGAATTCACAATGTGTTACATAAAAGTTAGCATTATTGATATTAACAAGAAATTACTACTGTTGACGTTGGTTTTTATCAAATTATCCGAAGTGAGGAAAGTTCGTAAAACAGAAATTTCATTAAATGGAATTATGAAAGTATTTCGCAAATAAATATGCCCTCTCTTATGTAATGAGTCTCGTTAGCTCAATTCAAAGAGTAGAGCCGAAGCGTTGCGAGAAAATTTTCCAAGAAACACCAATTTATTCTTTTAGTGGAAGTGAGCAATAAACTCTGTCCAAGAAAAGGATCAGCCTAATATTTCAAAAGGATCTAATCTAAGGAAAGGACCAATAAAATCCTTCCAAAGGATCCTATTTCAAGGTAAGGAGAAATAGAATATCTCCAAAGGATTATATTCTTATCTTAGGAAATGACTAATAAAATCTTCCCAAATGTTTCCATTCTAAAGAAAAGATCAACAGAACATTTCAAAAAGATTATAGTCAAAATAAAAGATTAATGAAATATTTCCAAAGTATACTATTACAAGGAAATTACCAATAAGATCGTCCCACATGATTCTATTCGGAGGAAAAGAGCAATAGATTATATATAATAGGGTGAAAAATCTATGGAAATCTTTCAAAAGCTCTGGTTCTTTGATTAGTAAGTATGTGTGAAGTAAAATCAGCACTGCACCACTGGCGTTCCCAGAGGATTAATGGATAAATTTGTGTCACTACATATAACTAATTCATTGTAAAGGAAATGTAAGCTATAAATTATGGTAAATATATAAATTTTGCTTAAAGACAGGCCCCGTAACTCCACATTTCCTCTCACAAACGATTTGCTTGTAGTGCAGTTGAAGCTAGATGCAGTATTTCCTCTATATACTGCTCGTGAACGATTAGCTTGCTATTATAACACTTCTATTAAAACGGAAGCACATTGAATAGTCTAAGGCAGTGGTCCCCAACCCCCGTGCCGCGGACTGGTACCGGTCCATGGATCAAATGGTACCGGTCCGCCCAAGGAACGTTAAATTATTTCAATTTTATTTACTGTGGTGTATTTCTCTCGGGTTTGTGCGGTTCTCATCTGTCAGAACTTGAAATTTGTTCTTTACTAGAGCTTCAAATATGATTTCTGAATTCTGTATGTCTCTATTTTCCAATTTTGACAAATGTGATAGCTGTTTTCAAGTTGGCATACAAAGTAGCTGCATTTAAAGCCAAACTGAAGTTGTGGGGACGGCGCGTGAACAGAGTCATTTTGGACATGTTTCAGACATTAGCTGGGATTTTAGGCGAGACTGAGTCTAAACATTCATTCCTCCAGTTGGTACACGATCACCTGTCTTTGCTTTTAAAAGAGTTTGAGCCCTGCTTCCCAACCACAAAAGACCCACGAACTAGTAAGGAATGGATCCGTAACCAATTTGTCAACAAATCAGACGAATCTAGCATGTCTGTGTAAGAATATCAATTGCTGGAGATTGCAAATGAAGGCGGTCTAAAAACTACGTTCGAGACAACAACTCTGCCGGTGTTCTGGATTAAAGTCCATGGCGGAATATCCCTGAGATTGGCCACCGCAGCACTTAAATCCCTAGTGCCATTTCCGACAACATATCTGTGTGAAGCGGGGTTTTCAGCAGTGACAGCAACCAAAACAAAACAACGGAATAAACTGGACATACGCAACACACGTCGGGTGTCATTGTCTACTATTATCCCCAGATGAAACCGTCTCGTTGCTATGAAACAAGCTCCGGGTTCTCATTAATTTAGAGTTCTAGTGAGTTAAAATGTTAAATCTTTATATCCATTGTTTGGTATAACTGTATTTTATTTTAAAGTCATGTTTAAATACAATTAAATTTAAATTATTAAATCAAAATAATCTAAAATATAAACAATCAACGTCCCCCCTCAGCGGGCCGCGTTAAAATTATCAAACGTTGATCCGGTCCGCGGCGATAAAAAGGTTGGGGAGCACTGGTCTAAGGGATTTCCTTCATCTCTACTACTATAAAAGGAAGTGTTTGTGTGCGGGTACGCACATTGTCATGACGAATATATGGCACTTACAATAATGAGATTTGGCAGACAGCTAGTCCAAAATGTTGCAATTTTGTGCGAGCCCGAATTTTAAAATTTAATCATAACATTTGCAAATGAATTTAATGGAATTTAATTATTACTGTTTTCCTTAGAATGGCAACACTATAAAACGATGATAGATTCTAAATTTATTTTTTCCGTTTTTCCGTTTGATTTTCCGATGAACGATTTTTTAGCGGACGAAAAAAAGAAACAAAGTTTTAAATGGAGTTATGTAATTCTTTTTTCTATCTCCAAGATCGTTGAAGATAGAGAAAAAATTTTAACGAATTTGAATTCTGCGGAAAATTTCACTTTACATCGATACCTAAAAGTATGATTTTCGTTAAATAAATAATATTTTAACTGTAACTTGTATGTTTTTTTCCATTTGAATTTGACCTTGATCGTGTTCGTGAAATCACAGATTCCATTTCCTGCGCTCAAACAATTCCTGCAAAGCAAAACAAATAAAAAAATTCGTGACTATCATTGTTTAGTTCTTTTTTGTAAATTCGGGATCATTAAAGATAGATTGAAAATCTGAGTAAAATTTTACACATCGATTGAATGTTTTCGCAATTCGAATTAGGCCGCATTTGACAATGACGTGGTCATCACGGCCTTACCCGTGGTGTTTGTATGCGAAGTAGCAATCACCGTGGGTAAGCGAGCGTGTTCATCACCTTACCCCACAAAGAGAACTGTTAAGTGCAACCCCGTGCTGTCCACGCAGTGGCTAGTATTAAATATTTATATCTCCTTATGCACTACATGGGATGAAACGTTTGTTATTGTGCCTGCTGTATTAGGGCAGTGATGTAGTCGAGGCTTACATCAGTTTAGCTGAGGCAGCCATGGTTCGAAAATATGGAATGGCTGGCATCTATGTGTTTTGATTATTCTAGAAAAGCACTTGCGCAATGTGCACTCACCTCAAAGCATTTTTGTCGAAACTCCTGATATAGGCCGCCGTGTAGTTTATGTTGGCTACATATTCCTGTACCTCTGGTAATTCAACGATGTTACCTGAAAAAGTATAAATGAGTACGTGTTGTAGAGGCGCCTGTTTAAAAACAATAAACTTTATTGTTTTTGTTGAGCGACCCCGGGTGTCGAACTCAACATTTGACCCTGTTTTAAAATTACTTGCTCTCCTAGGATCTTTTTCCTAGGATTAATCGAGAACCGTCTCCAATAGCCCGTTGTGGTGCTCCAGTGTGACGTAGAGATTAATTACCATTACCTGTTGGTAGGTAGGTATTTAATTGACGCCGCACTGGAGCACCACAACAGGTTGTTGGTGACGGAACGGGATCAAACCCAAAGAGAAAAATCCGAGGTCAACACCTCCTAAATTTGAACCAAGGTCACACCTGAGCTGCAACACCACTCTCCAAACCTTTACACAACGAAAACGTGAGAACATTTGAGAACACGGTGGATTTCAATATCACCCGCCCTTCCTAGTAACACGACGGTCTTTGGTTAGATTCAAACTCGTAACCCTACGGTTGTTGATCCGTTAAGCGGCGTATACATTTAAGAGCTGAACCGTTTTCGAGCATCTAGTTGTCATGATTAGGACGAGGTTTGGGGCGCCAAACAAGCCGATTGTGAACAGCTCGTGGCGATCCGCGTCCTGCCGTTGTTTCGACGAACACAAAGATATTCTCGGTTCAGATTAGGACGGCGTCGTGAATAGTTCGTTGCTTTTCTTTCTGTTGGCGAACCTCCAGGCTCCATCGTCATCACCGGTAGCTGCTGACAAATGACTTCCTGGTGGTTCGTGGTAGGTTCCTTCCTTTCCCATGGATCGCTGGAAACTCGTTGTGGAAATAATTTCAACGAACGGTTCAAGAGTAGCTTCCAAATGTATGCGCACCTTTACTCTTCCAACGTACTGTGGCACCCTTAACTGCTGTATCGTTCAAATACGAGACTGTTTCTCCAATTTATTTTCATTTTGACATTTATTGAATAACGCCCAATGATATAACTTTTAATATAACCCATAACGTATATTCTACCTGCACTTAATTCGCAACAAGGCCATTTTAAAAATTTGTAGAACACTTGCTTAGCATCTTGTTCTCCTTTATATTACGTTCTGTGAAATTGGTTTGATCAACGTATTTAATTAAACTTGCTTGCAAATGTTTAGAAAATAATGATTGTTGCATAATTTTGAACTGCATGAAATTTTGGTTTTACATGTTCCGTTTCTGTGTTTACATTAGGTGATTATAAGCAAATTTCATATGCCACCCACAGAAGCATACGAAAGAACACAAATGGCGAATGGAATTTTTAGAAAATGGTACCACATGCTTTGACGATTCAAGGTGGCAAGATAGCGGTTGGCGAAAAATCACTGTCTCATTTTAGATAGTTTTGTACTTATTTTAGAAACATAAAATCCCTTTATGTGAATACATTGATATATTCATCGTCAATATTTTGAAATGAGGTATGAAATGCAAGAAATTAAAATGCAATTAAGAAAGTTAAGCGCAGATGTGTTATGTGCGGGTCTGGCTACTTGACTATAAAATGCTTACTGTGTAACACTAAGCCCTTAAAAATGTAATTTTGCCTCAAAACTGAATCAAATCCTCATTGACTTCACTTTTTGTCAGAAACTTGAAAGCATTTTTTGTTTAAAAGAAATAAATGCAATAATATTTACCGTATTTCGATGTCTGTAGATACTCGATGAAATAATTATAAAAATCAATGCTGGTTTCGTCTACCATATATTTGAACACGTGATCTGAAAGAAAGAAAAATTGTTTTAGATTAATTTCTTGTTGCAACAATGATAGCTTTTACAAAACATTCGTTAGTACAAAAGACCAAGTCCCTTTTCAAATAAATGTTAACCCTCCCAAATTTGCAAGTAGTGTAGTGTTGCTCTTTTACAACAACATTTTAACAACTAAGCAACCACATACTTCTTTGGAATCCTCGGATTCTATCAACCTTTAGAAAAATATTATATTGGTTCTTTCCGTTGAAAATAATTATTTGGAACGATTATGTTGGTCCTTTCCATGGATTAGAATTTTTAGGAACGATTCAGTCGACCCGTTCTGTAATAGAATACGGTGAGAAAATTCTAAGCATAAAGAAGGACAAAATTGCTTAGAAGTCATGCAGGGAACACCACAGATTGCAAGGTGGGGCTATTCGTGTGAGTTTTTCAGAGGGTTAAGAAGATACTTTTAAATTTATCCGCTTTACAGTGAGAACTTCACACATTTTACGAAAAAAAAGAGCAGGCTTTTTTTTGGTTGGACTTAGTTTTATGGCGCAAGAGTATAGTAGCCTTTTGAAAATGGCAATATGTCGCAATTCTATGGTGCTGGACGAGCTCTGGGCTAGTGTAATTTTTTATTGCTTGGAGTGAGGATTGAGTAAGTGGTGTTATTCGAAAGATTCAAAATTGTGCTACATATTATCAGGCCTTTAATGATTAAATGTATCCTTCAATATTAATATCAAAACTGCATTTTAATCGTACAAACTACAAATTCATTGTTGACTATATAAACCAAGCAATTGTTCAAACTCCCCATGCCTCCTTCATTCATTCCACAATACAATATCTGTCTCAAGTATACGGTTTGTGTCCACGACGTTACCTACCAATTCTTTCAGTTTTATGAAAGACGCTGTGTACCATTCGGTTCCTCAAAAGGATAAAGGCTCGTTGAATACCTCGTTCGATGCTGCTTGATGAGACAAAAATACATTCAAAGAACTGTAGCAATATATTGTTACCTACCGATGTCAGGGATACATCTAGGACCGTAAACATCCCAGTTTATCCACATCTTGTATTCAATCTGCTTGGTAAAGGAGTAGACCCCTACGAGTTTCTTGTGGTGTCTTTTTATTTTGGACGACACTTTCTGGAAAGAAAGGAAACGCGTTTTATACATGAGTTAATCAGCATATCGTCGACATTATTTCAAAGCGACGAAAGGTTATTGTAAAGGCAAACTTTTGAGATGCAAGAGTCAAACCTGTCACCATCACAACAATTTAAAAATTATTCGAGAACCGCAAATATATGTGTGGTACTTTTCCGTTGTAGAATAAATAATTATAATTATTAAGGGGATCCAAGACACAAAAATCGTCAATTTTTTTAATTTTTTTTTATTATTATTTTAAGAAATTATCTGTGTTTTTCTGCTTAAAATGACGGCTAAATCATGTTTCTATCTTAATTAGAACTAGAGATAATAATAATTTTTGTGGTGCGTTGTTTTTAAAATCTAAAACTCTTGACAGTTGTTGCCATGGCAACAACATCTGTCTTTAAAACTTTAAATGCGTTTTAATCCATGATACATTTTTTCAAGATTTCCTGTATTAAAATTGCTATAAGTCGAAAACCGATAAAGTTTAAGGGTTGAAATTTGTAATACGTCTTTTTCAAACATTATACTTTAATTCTGATTCAGCAAATTGCAAACATATATTTACTTTTAAAAATATAACTTTAAAAAAAAAGTACCTTAAAATTTTCAAAAATTTTCATTCAAATATTTTTTATTTTTTATTAAATTAATATTTTTTAAATTTCTGAATCGAAATCAAAGTTTATAAATTTGTGAATAATTTACAGCAAGAATTTTGAAAATTCGTCAAGAATATTTTAAGTTTTAGCAATTTAAAATGACCCCTCTTTTTTTTCAAAAACTTTTAATTAAAAAAATGTTTTTAAACTTTTGGAAACATATTGTGTTGTGAATTAGATTATTAGTTAGATGGGCAAGCAGTACAAAAAAGTTCAAAATTCTAAATTAATTAATAAAAAAATTTCAATGTGTCCCGGACCCCCTTAAATACGAATAAATTATTGGTGCCAATTTGGCGCATCTTTGCTTATTCCTGCGCTTTACAGGGGTTCGTAAACTATTTAGAAGAAATTGAAGGGGTCATACTATCCGTCAAGACGACCGATATTTACAATGGAACCTATTGTAGCAATCCACTGAGAGTGTCAAAAAAGAGAAACAGAAACAATTCAAACCATCTCAAGTCCTCACTTCTGACGTCAATTCTACTCTGCCAGAGAAGCAGTGCTTCTCCAAAATATCAAAGTGATTACGGTGGATTAGACATGGTAGGCCTGTAGCGTGAACACCGCGCTCACCGGACCTAAATCCGCTATAATTCCTGTGGGGTCACTTGAAATCATTGGTGTACGAGACATCTGCACACTCTGTGGAGGATATTGTCGCCAGAATCCGTGTTACAGCAGACAATATGAATACGACACTAGGAATCTAATTGAGGGAGCGTCAATTTTGCATTCGCCGGTGTGAACTGAAACCCCTGGACGTCGCTTTGACCATCTCATTTGAGTCTTTCTCTGATCTGCATATGATTGTGCAACTTACGATTTCGTTCCTCACTGTTGAAACTTCAACGGGGATAATTTACTTTACGCTTTTCTGACACTCTGAGTGGATTGCGACCGTAGGTTACACTGTAAGTTTTGGTCGTTTTGATGAGTACTATACCCTTTCAATTTTTCTATACAGTTCACGAACACCCTGTATATACCAGCTTTGTTTTTTGGCGATATTTCAGAATATTCCTTTGTTAGTGTAATGTATATCTTGATTTCGGATTTGCCGAGAGAAGTACAAGCGGCAATGACATTTCTTTGAGAAAAAGTATTGTTCACAAAGAACTATTGTGTTCGAATAACCATCTCATGAAATTAAAACATCGAAGCCGAAATGGTTGTGTAACCTTCGTTCATGCCGGGAAAGAAAAAGTCATACCCAAACTGATGAGAGTCTGTGGGGTAGTGCAAAATAGCACAATCAACCTCAAAGAGGCACATCCACCAATATTTAAAGTCATATTCTAATTGAATTTATGTGGCGTCGGCTATATTCTAGAGTGGTAAGGTAAGGTAACTTTATATAACGTCGTACCAGAGAAACACAACGGGCTGTTAACTACGGTCCGAGATCAATCCCTAAATGGAAAGAGCCGAGGACACCACGTCATTTTGAACCACTGTCACATGACGAAGCAACACCTGAGCTGGCACCCCACTCTCCAAATTTCCAACACCAACCCAACTTTCCGACTTTCAGCCACGACAGATTTAAGGTGCACCAGCCGCACTACACCATACGCTTACAAATATTCATGCACTGACCCGGATTCAACGCTGGAACCTTTCGAATAAGATGCTAACTAACACCTTAACCATATTATTGATTATGAAGATGCACGGATGCAAACGAAACTGAAGCCTAACGTACACAAATTGGAAGCACAATTCCATGCTCATCCTTCTTATTCTTAGACCCACGGTAATCATGTTGGAAGAGTAACGGATTGGCATCCGGAGGATTGTGGATTCAAATCTGACCAAAGACCGGCGTGTACAAAGGGGGGCTGGTGCGTGTAAATCTGTTGTGACTTCAAATGTCCTCACGTTAGCGTGGTGGGGAAGTTTGGAAAGTGGGGTACCAGCGCGAAGGTGATGTCGTTATCTGAGGGCTGACAAAATTACGTCGTGTTCCTCGAATATTATTCCAGGTCGTCATCAATATAGCCCATTGTTTTGCTCTATTTAGACGTTGATACAACTACCTACGTACCTACCCGCGGACTATAAAACAGTTTGAGAAATATGCTCTAATCTGGCAAGATAGTTACCTTCCATGTTGAAGCAAGACGCAGGATGGGTTCGAACTGCAAACCCTCCACCACAGCCTTTGCTGAATGGATGTTGTTCAGCTTGTGGAGTCTCCGTGCGAGCAAGATCATGTTTTCCACCACTGAGGCTCTGAGCTCTACGGTAGGAGCGCTGAGTACGGTTTCCCGAACCCAGGTTCTCACCTGTTGAATAAGGAAAAAAGTTATTCAAATGGATTCTATAGATTCATATGCTTTATAAAACGAACCACCCCTTAAAAATTCGGTCAGTGCTTACAGTAGAGAAAATTTAACCTTCAGACAACGGCCGGTGCAGCTGTTATACCACGATCGTGCCAAGAAAGAATTTAATCAAAGGCCAGTACATCAGTTGTACCTTGGAAGTTATAAGAAACGCGCTAAGAAATAATTTAGACTACGACCGTTAAAGCTGATGTACCTTGAAAGTTGTAATATACGCACTTGTTATATCTACATCCGTTGTTAAAAGGTTATAACAACGTTCGATAGAAAATGTCTTGAATTAATTTATGGTAGGTAGGCATCGTAATTAACGTCAAACTGGAGCAACACAAAGCGTTATTGTCGACGGTATCCGATCAATCTCGAAGGGAAAGATCCGACACAACACCACGTTGTTTTAAATCATGGTCCGATGACGAGGTCACACCTGACATGGCACCAGTCTCTCCAAATTGCCACACTACAAAACGGAGAACATTTGAGACCGCGACAGATTTAACGTGCACTAGCCCCCTTTGTACACGATGGTCTTTGGTTAGTTTCGAACTCGCTGACCGAAAATTAGATACACAAGTCAATCTTTATTTAAATTTTATTGAAATTTTTAATAACTAACGGGCTGGGGTAGCCCAGTTCAAAGCAGCAACTGCAAGGTTGCGATTTCCAAACACTTTTTAACAAAAGTCCGCCGGGGCTGGTGCACGTTAAATCTCCCGTAACCTCAAATATCCTCACTTTAGCGTGGTGTGAACGTTTGGAGAGTGGGGTGCCAGCTCAAGTGTGACGTCATCTGAATTTGCTTCAAAATGATGTTCTCCTCGAATCATTCAAATTAGGGATGTATCCCAAATTGTCGCCAATAGACTGTTTTGTATTACTCCTGTACGACATTAAATCACGCACCATACCACTTTGTAAAAAATAGTGCCATTCTAAATTTTTTTCTTTGTTTTCATTTTCGTTCGCGAACTTTAGTTACCGCTTTTAAAAGTTTTTGTATAATAAGTTAAACTATAAAATTAAATCACAGTAAATAATATTTTGTAATAATAAATAATTATAATAGTTAAATAATAGCTAAATTGTTCTGTAAACAAACTGATACACTAATTAACCTTCCAAATGGTTGACGAGATATCTCGTTACTAGCAAAAACATTAGCAGATCTTGAGTGACGAGATATTTCTTCATTAGAAAACCGAGCAGAACCTGATCTAGTCTTTATCAAAAATTCGGCGTTGTCTTGAGGACGAGATATCTCGTCATTATCGTAATGTATCAGGTCTTGATGGACGAGGAATCTCGTCGAAACCACTTGGAGGGTTACAAATGCAGTTAGTTTAAATATTAAATTTAATTTGAATGTGCTATGATTTGTAATGTAGAAATATAAGTGTTACTCCAAGTCCAACAAGACATTTAATAATTGTTAAGAGACATGGAATCAGAAAAGCATAGAGAACGATACAAACAGCGTTAGGACTCAGAGACAACTAACGGCAACGAATCGACTTTTTGTTCGATTTATTTCGTTTTCGGGTCCTAAAGAACTTTTAGGATTATTACCACTGAAAGGTCAGACGCGTGACGAGGATATTGCAAATGCTGTAGTTGAATGCATGGAGACACATCATAATCCATTCGATAAAATTCTTTCAATTTGACCAGATGAGGCAAAAAGTATGACCGGAGTGAGAAAAGGTTTTATTTCTAATTGGAATGGAAAAGTTAATCACGAGATGCTTGTTTACCATTGCATCATTCCTCAAGAAGAACTTTGTGCGTAGACATTTCCAGACATTTACAATGTTATGGAATAAGTGATTAAGATTGTCAATGCAAATGTAGCTAAAACTCTTTTATCATCAAGCATTTAAGGCATCCATTTTTGTCATATTGTATTTTAATGTTTAAAAAAATTATGTCAATAAATTAGATTATTTTTAATATGATATCTTGTTTTTTATTTAACGTTAGTAGCTAGCTTAAACCGACACCTAGAAACATAGGTTTTGAAAAGAAATTTATCTCTGAAAAGAAATTTTAATCGTTATACTGCACATCTTTGGCTCTTTTGATGTTGCCTACCACTGCATTAAACAAATGAGGTTACATTACTGTTTCCTGTATACGTATTCGTGTAAACACAGGAAGTCACTAATATTAATATTTAGTGATTTCACCATTCTCAATAATAAAAACACTCGAAGGAAATATGCAAAGGATATAATTTCATGTACATAAGATTTTAGTTCAGGTACAGAGTCGTAAACTAAAAAGGTTTGGAAAGAACTGTCTCAAAAATCTACTCACAAAAGTAAATCCTCTCAGCATCTTCGAGATGTTAGGAATGGGTTGAAAATCTCTCTCCAAGAAGTGTTTCACCTCCTGAAACATCGGAAACACATTTTATTAAAAAACGAAGACAGAGTAAATACTAACAAAACTTCAGTCAGAATAATAATCAATAATATAAAAGCTTTGGAAACTCAATTAACAAGGGTATCAATACGAACGCAATTGACGGTCCGCTGTACATTAAATCCGACGGAGCTAGGGTACATTAAAGCTGTCGTGGCGTCATCTAGGGTAGCGTGAATGTTTGGATATTGGGGTACCATCTCATGTGTCGCCCTCGTCATGTGCTTGTATTTCAAAATTGCGAGGTGTTGTCCTCGGATATTTCTCCTCTGTATGAATAACGGTCCGTCACCAACAAACTATACTATTGCTCAAGTGTGACGTTAATAGCTATTTGCCTAGCAACAAAATTACCCACGACCAAAAGATCCTTTTCGATCTGGATGGTGGTGGACATATTCCGGTGGGTAGGTATTTTAATTAATGTCGAACTGGAGCAACACAACGGGCTATTGACGATGGTCACCAGGGAACAAACCCGAAGGTAATGATTCGTGGACATCCCATTGTAATTTTGAACTACGGTCAGATAACGAGGGGGATGCTGTTTGAGACGACCATTTAGAAGTTGCTATAGTCAAGTATATCGTTGCAAAAAAAACGCTCCTAATAGAATTCTCAAATTTTGTATCCCTTAACTCTCTTGGTGGTTGTCTCGGCGATGTATCTTGTCATTAACAGAATTGACCACATTTCGTTCGAAAGGATATATCGTAGTTAAAATAATGATCAGATCTTGATCTTGTCACCATAAAAAAATCGCCAAATCCTGATAAATGAGGGCTGCTTTAGCCACATTGAAAGATCAACGGATTAGCAACCGGAGGAATGCAAGTCCGAATGAACCAAAGACGTCGTGTACAGAGGGGGCTGATGAATGTTAAATTTGTCTTGGCCTCGCTTTGGCGTGGTGTGGAAATTTGGAGACTTTGGTGCCAGTTCATGTGTGACCTCGTCACCTGACCGTTGCTCTAAATGACGTGGTGTTGTTCTCGGATCTTTCCCTTCGGGTGTTGGTTCCAGACCGTCACCAATAGCCCGTTGTGTTGCTCCAATGTGATGTTACCTAAAAATACCCACAATACTAATACTTGATGGAGAGATATTACTTACAAACAGCTTGGGGGTAAAAGAGATGCTCTGGGGGGGAGGGGGGAAGTTTATTCAAAAGTGGACGCTTTTTGTCTTTTATGTCACCACAGGTGACCACTTTCCCTCCAGACATATCGCACCTCGGAAAAAGAAAGTGACGCAACTCAAAACAACAAAAGAAACATCAACTTAAGGGATACTATAAAACTTATATTGAAATAGCGTAAGCTTCTTTTAAGTTTTAGGTAAATATTTATGGAGGTAAGTTCTATTATATTCTATAGAATAACAATATCACAAGCAGGGGCACGTCATACATATTTTTCAATAACATAACATCAAAAGTTTCATTTTTGAATTGTGTCTCTATTCTTGTTGGGGTGCGTTTTGTCAGGTTGAAGGTTTACAAGGTCGCCCACGGATAAGTGAGGAGTAAAAGCACTCTTGATTTACAACATTGTGGGGACGCTTAATATGCGATCAGTCAACGAAGCAAAAATGGGGATGTAGCGAAGATTTGAAACATTTTCTCTTACCTCACGTGTGACACCATTAAAGGCTTTCCAGTCCATCAGGGTAATTTGCTCCTGTAAAATAATGAATCGCAATGAGTTTACGCACGTATTCAGAAAATAGAACACAATGTGCTTCAGGTTGCATTGCCCGATTTTTATGTTGGGAACCAAAATTTAGAGATACGGTTTTTGTTCTTATTTTGTCTTGTCCAGGGTGGCAACAAAATCCTGGAACAAAAGTTCTCTTATATTTCCCTGATAGAGATACAAAAATTTCCCTGATTTTACAATTCCCTTAATAAATGTTGTGATCCATGACTTGTATCGATATACAGTATCCACACATTATTTTTTAATATTTTGTGTCAGATGGGGTGAAGGATAATTATCTACAAATATTTCGTATTTTTCCTTTACAGATATTTTAATTGTTATTGTAAGGGTCGGACCCTTAATGGAACTCTTGCAATAGCAATTGAAAAACTGGAGAGAAAAAATACAAAATGTTTTGATTATGAACTTTTTACATATGACCCTTCATTGTCATAATGTACATCGAAAACAAATGCAAATATACGTAACAAATTCTACAAAAATGTAATTGCAAGCAACAAATATTAATTTAACACACAATAAAACATCATCATTCACACGAATCTCAGATTCTGTACCACAAGTTGCATCTCCGACCTCACGGCGACGAGACGCGGAAAACCGAGACGGCTGATTTCGCGGTGTTCAAAAATTACTTCGTCAGTCGCAAATTGCGCGAAATGAGTACTTGCGTCATTTCACGGTGATGTGTGCATAGTTGGGCTTCGGTGCCGCACGTTGAAAAACCAAATATGTGGAACGGGCCTTAGCCAGCGCAGTGGACATAACCACTGAGTCACGACGCCCCTTTTCACATGCTATCTTTCACGTGTTCACTTTTTAATATCCAAATGATCTGCGTTGCTCACTGGGTGTATTTCTTCCATCAGTGTAAGGAAAACCTTCATTGTATTTGTGTGTCTATTACTTGGTGTTGTATGTCTTGTGACTGGCTCACCATGGCCAAATATAGCCCTAGCGCCATAAAACCCCCATACGAACCAACCAAATGATCTGGACCATATTAGAAATTTAGTGCCGCATATCCCACGTGACGTCTGGGGAAAAAAAGACGTTTTCGACAAGCAGATCATCGTGGACCGTCCACCAATAGGGAGCAGACGACCCCATCCCCTCACCGCCTCCCTACCCACAAAAAAAAAGACCACGTGCGTTATAGTTTGAAATAACTCAGGCCAGAAAGTCAGTAAATCTGTCGGAGAGTCGGTTCGTTAGTCCGACTTCTTGCACCTGCTGGTGTCACAAATCACTTTCTAACGGTTCCAAGAAAGAAAGAGGGGATACGCACGCGTGGAGTTGATATCTCTACGAATGTTGCAGGTGTGATTGGAAAACACCCCATCAACATTCTAAGAGGGTGGCGGCTCCCCCGGAAAAAGGCAAAGGGAGACGAGAGTCAGATGCCACGGGGGAAAGTGGTGGGCGATAGAGCGCTCGAGACAGCTATACGGTGAGGTTAAACACCGATCAAAAACTAACTGTGATGATAAACTTTTGTTATTTATGAACATTCGTTCATCGATTGTCCAGTGTACATATTTTGTAAATAGTTTTCCCATTGGTTAAATGAAACCCTTTAAGTGAAATAAATAACTTAAAAAGGTAATGCGCTTAGTCCAACTCCATTGTATTGCTGTGGTACCCAAAACGCCACACCCTGTTGGAAGGGTAGTATATTCGAAACTGAGGTTGCGAGTTCGAAACTCGATCCTAGAAATAGCTGTATTGGACATTGATTCCGTCGGGGACAATGTAGCGTGGAGGTTTAGAAGTGAGTTGCCAGTGGTTTGCCAGTGAGTTTAGAAGTGAGTGACACTGGTTCAAAATTACTAGGAGTTGTCTTCCAATCTTTCCTAAGAGTTCTAAGAATTATTGCCCAATATTTTACAAATGAGGCCGCCTCCCACATACGGGAGGGTTAAGTACTAATCTATTAACGATGGATAAACAAAACGCTCACACCAGGAGCTTTTAAAATACCTAAGAGTCACCCACTTATACGATCGAGGTTGAGTATCCCGATGCAGGAAGGAAAAGTACGACAAATCTAAAGATAATACGAGTAACTAAATACGACAGATTATTTCTATTAGTGCATCATTTGACTACTTTATCTGCGTCCGAGAGTCTGGAGTAATCGTCGTGATTCAATGGGGTTTTCCGCTGGGCTAGCAACTTGCGAGATGTAAGATGCGTAGAATCGATTCCTGTTTGGATGCATATCTATCTCCTGTGCCAGTAAAACTTTCCTGGTGCGTCTATTATTGTCAAAGTCTGTTACTAGATGTTTGGGGCCACGGAACCCAGTTGTTGGTGCAACGGATTAGCAGCTGGAGGGTTGAGAGTTCGAATCCAACCAAAGACCATTGTGTACATGGGGGCTCATGCACGATAAATCTGTCACGGCTTCAAATTCTCTCATGTTGTCATGGTCTAAAAGTTTGTTAAGGTATTTTAATTAACGTTGTACCAACACAACGGGCTATTGACGACGGTCCAGGATCAATCCCCAAAGTAAAAAATCGGAGGACAACACCACGTTATTTTGAACCACGGTCATATGACGAGGGAAAACTGGATATGGTACCCCACTCTCCAAACTTCCACTCCAATCCAACATGAGGACTTTCGGGCACGACAGATTTAAGGTGAACCAGCCGTCTCTACACCATGCGCTTACAAACATCCATGTACTGACTCTTATTCGAACCACGAAACTTCGGACGTAGAGGCTAACACCTTAACCACCAGACCTGTTGTCCGGTGTGTGTGAAATTTTGGAGAGAGGGGGTGCCAGCTCAAGTGTGACCTCGTCATCTGATTATAGTTCTAAATGACGTGAAGTTGCTCTTGAGATTATTCTCTTCGGGCTTGTTCCCGGACCGTCACCAAAAGCGAGTTGTGTTGCTTCCAGTGCGATGTCAATTAAAACATCTACCTCCATTACTTAATGTTATGTGTGTTTCTTTGGAGCGACTTGCCTAAGTAGGGCCCTTGCTATACAATCACCCGCTGAAAAACGGGTTAAAAAAGAGTTCTGAAAACATCCTTAAACAATTTACCAAAGTTGGTGTTATTGTTTGCGACAGTTTGTTGCAACACAACGCTACCGTCCTTTTTGATGAGTTTTCTAATTGGATGTGCCATTATGAAACATGTACCGAACATGACAATAATTTACAGGAATCTGTATGTGAAGTGAGCTTACCGCAATGTCGTCTGGCTTGTAGCTCAGGAATGCATTGACACCAGGTGGAATCGGAAGGTTTTTCTCCTGTGAATAAAATAAGAAAAAGGTTTAAAGAAACTCTAGACTCTAGAACAGAGGGACAGAGCATTAATCACTCTGCTACTAAGCTTGAGTATATGATGCTTAATATATCAATGAGCAGGGATTCCGATGACCTGAAGTTTGGTAGAACAGTCCCAATAAGAATAGGGTCTAACAAGAAAACTGCACAAAAATAACGTAAAAAGTTGACAGAAATATTAAATGTTTTGCGAAAGTTTTATAAAAAGAAGATATTCCTGAAATAGAAACAGATATGAATGACAAGAAAGTCCATTTCATTCAAACAAATTTTGAAGAAGCATGAAAATTTTTTAACTAAGGCACTTTAATCAGCTTTTATTTTTATCCGACTTTTATGAAAAAGGATGTTTCTAAATTTTTTTTCCAACAAATTTTAAATATATAGCTCAGAAATACAAAAAAAAACCATATTTACATAGGAACATATACCAGGGTGTCAAAAATTATCCACACTTTCGCAATAACACTTCTTCAAGTGTGTTGCACTGCCTTCTGCTCATGTGTGTTTAGATTTGATACTACTGTGGCCACGTTACCTAAAATTCACCTGAATAGCGACATTTCTCTTGCTTCTGCTTCAGTGTAAACATGGCCGCTCTGCTAGCAGAGTGCACCATAAAGATCCGTGATACCACTTCTACACTTCGAGGGTAGGACTGTACTGAAAATGGTCGTACGCTTACAAAACAATACAGGTACAGTGCTCTACCTCGTGGAAGTGTGTATGAGCGGATCGAGAAGCTTCGAAGAGGCAGGACAAACGTGATGCACGAAGTTGGAGCAGGACGGCTGTCCACCTCCACAGCCGGAGAAAAGACTCAGCAAGATCGAGAAATGGTTCTGGCAAACCGGCGAGCACGGGTGCAGAAAGTGCATAAAAGTGCGACACACAAATAAAGACAAACAAAGTATTTGCAAAAACAATTTGTCCTTAATTTTATCAAAATTTTGATCTATTTTTTTTAATCATAAGTTACGATTTTCTGTAGTGCAAAACGCGCTCCTTGCCTTACCTTTAGTTCTTTTTGAGCTACTGAACAATCTCCCTACACCGCCCCAAATTACCACCAACACTTTATAAGTAACACATCTTCTATGTGAATGACAAAAAATTTAACTTTTATAGTTATCGACAGAATTGCAAATTCTGAAAATATGCATTGGTTTTAAATAAAGTAAGTGAATTAATTTTGATGTTTCATTACAAATATGAATACGTATTGAGCTGATAATTGTGTTCTACGGCAATTTTTGATTTGACTGCCGTTTTCAAAATTCGAACAAAAGGCCTGCGGAACAATAGCCACAGCTTGGATTTGTGTTGCAGAACACTGAATATAATTCTGCACTTGGGCCGGTGAGTAACAACCTGCAGAGGCAATGTAGAGTGTTCTCTGCAGATTAGACGGACAAAGAAGTGGAGGAAGTGGTACTTAAATGATTAGGCGACCCTTTCAAAACCTTCTTCTTGGAGTGAATTCGTAAGCTAGTGGACCGGTGGACCAAATGCATCGAAAAGGAAGGAGACAATGTGGGAAAAGGACAAACTTGTTCAACCCCGACATATGTGTAAATAGATTAAAAAAACGAAGAGCGGATAATTTTTGTTTTTCCCTCGCAGATGTAATAGCTGGGCGAGCGTTCAAGAGGGCGCTGCCAGAAATTGAGTTGGACAGAGTGAAACATCGTTGTTCTAGTAGTTCAAAACAATTTAAATTCCCATAGGAATGACATTATTATTATTATGAATTACATGATGAATTACAAGAAATTCAACCCGAGCAACACTTGGAAGTATTATAATACAAGGAATGATTCATTTAAGGTGAGGATGTACTTACAAGATCCAGGACTTCGTCGGTTTCATTCAGGTAATAGTCACCGAAATCATTGGAGAAACTGAAAGAAGTAAAAATATTCATACATTGGCATTGATCCGTATTGGACTATGTTGTAGTCGTTATTTCGAAATAATCGCACTATCGGTGGATTACTGGTGAAGCAAAAGTGAGGCAGTGAATGTTTAACTATGGGATTATCTTCCCTTATAGCACAATATCTGTGAACTAAAACTGTCTTTTTTTTCTTCAAAAACCTGTTGATTAAGTTAATCCCAATCTTCATACGGATCTTTCCCTTCGGGGGTTGAACCGAAATGTCATGATCCGCGCATGCGCTCTTTAAGCCGAACTGGCGCGCAACGCTTCCTGGAGACGCACGATAGAGACGAAGAACGATGGTCGATACAAAAGAACGCTGAGTGTCGTCTATTCGGTAGAAACGTAGGATGTGTAAATAGTTGTTCCTATCACTTGTTGTACATAGATTTTGTGTGTGTGTGTGTCGTCGTTTAAATAAAGGTGTAATTCATCTAAAAATAGTATGTGTTATTAAGAAGTATACGCTACGAAAGAACCCAATCCTGGCTACGAAGAAGATGTTCACACGAAACTTCGCACATTGCCCGTTATGTTGCTCCAGTATGACTCTAAATTCCTATCTACCTACATAAACTTCATTCTAATTGCTCAATGTGTTCGATTATCACTGTTCTACATAAATGAAAATAGGTATAAAATTTATGTAAAAAAGGGGGTAGGTTAGTAAAAATCTTAGATTCGTTTTTAGAAAAACGAAATACTGTGATAATATTTATGCTACCATTATTTAATTTAACTCATTGGTTAGACCAACTTTAAAATGTGACTTGATAATGTGCTCTTTTTTATAAATATCATACCAATTAAGGGCTGCGGTAGTCTAATAGGAAGAGTAACGAATTAGCAACAGGAAGATTGGGACTGAGAAACTCGATCCAACCAAAGAACTTTAACACGTTATCTCTGTCATGAGAATTATCTCCGGACCGTCGCCAACAGTCCTGTGTGTTTATGCAGTGAGACGTTAATTAACTACCTACATATCTACATAAATAAAGGGGATGCAGTACCTTTCGAAGAATTTTTTCTTGTTATTATTTTCCCAACAAAATGTTTCAATACTCGTTAAATATGCATTACAAAAGAAAAAAAATTCACCTTTTCATTCACAATATTTACAAAATCAATTTCTTAAAAAATTATATCGCTATTTTAGAATTTCTGCTTTGAATTTGTTTTCAAGTATTTTTTCTATTTACCTTCCATTAAGTGTGTCGTACAATGTTGTGAAATGGCCTACATTTACCATAATTATTTATTTTTCTTACAAATATTTTTGGAACTAACGCTGTGAAAAACTAAAAAAAAAAAATAGATTATATTAGTAATTTTCAAAAAATAATTCTTTTTCCAAATCTTTATTCCATACATAGTCTTCAAATATAAAATAATAAACAGCAATAAAACGTTTAATATTTCGACATTAAATTCAATAAAAGTCTTAGCATTTTAAGAGTCATAAAATTTAAAAAGCTGAGAAAAAGCATTAAGAAATTTAAAGGGCTTTCAATTTCGGTCCTTACATTTGACAGAAAAACTTTAATACCTCGTAGGTAACAGTAGCTATGGACCAAAATATAAATAGATGATCAACGTTGCACTAATGGCACATAAAATTATTTTTATGGCCTAAGCGAAATAATAGTCTAACACGATCAGTTCCAAAGACAATATTCTGATTAAAGTAAATTAAATTATAATCCCCTAAACGCTCAGACAAAACTAAAGTTATTTACCAATTGGCAATATCCATAATCATGGTTTTTTAAACGTTTTCGAAACTGATTTGAGATTACTTACAAATTCTTTAATCCTTTCCAAAATCGTCGAGTCATTTTCAATCTTCAAGGAAATCCAACAGCTCTTGAGAACACACAAGTAGTAAATTGACTACTTCAAAGCAAGAAGTGAATTCGAATCGCAGGAAATAGATCCAAATTCAAAATTAAATATTCCAAGTTCGCTTTCTGAATGCTAGCAGTTCAAAAACTTTTCGATAAATGGGACGAAACAAAGCATCGGATTATACTCATAGGAAAAACCATTGTTATACATAACAATGTATTAATTGTAAACGTAACAATGTTTAAGAGTTTATTGTTTGAATATTAAATGTAATTGTTTGGGAGGAACATACATTGTTGCAAATCATTATTAGAGTGGTACGATTGTCTGTTTAGATCAGGGATGGCCACCCTTTTACACACCATAGGCCAATTTTTTTTACACACAAGTTCAGGTGCGCCATAAAATCCAAGCACCTATTCTACCTTCTTACGTTAAAGATTGAGATTTTGAAAGTACAGTGTAATCAAGCCATTCCAGGACTGATCGTACACAAATATAACACAGAGGATATACTTATATTTGATATTAAACTTCTACTACATAAAAGCATACTACTACATACAAGATACATACTACTACATACATACAAGATATTTATTTATTTATTATTTTTATATTCCATTTATTTATGAAAACAATGCACTTCAGAACGATGTGCGAAGCAGTGGGGAACTGCGGTACAAACTGCACGCAAGTTGGACGTGCGTTGCCCCAGCGGCGCTGGAGGCATTTGTGCATTGCTCCATTGGATCTAATGTATCTCAGACCGCACTGGCACCGCACGTTGAAATACCGGATGTGTGCACTGGGTCTAAAGGGTAATGAACCGAAGTAAGTGGGTGGAGTCAATGTCGTAAGCGTAAGGTCTCAAAAGTGTACATCACGTGGGTTTAAGTATCGATTGGTCATCAATTGGTTATCGAAGTGCAAACTGGTCCTGCAGTGGAAACATTCCTGATTTCTTCCTATGTGTATGACAGTACAAGTGTTATCTTCACTGTGTGGTTTCTCACCACTTGTAACAGTTGGGTTGGCGTGGAAGTTTGGAGAGTGGGGTGCCAGCTCAGGTGGTGCTTCTTCATCTGACCGTGGTTCAAAATTACTAGGTGTTGTCCTCGGATCTTTACCTTAAGGGACTGATCCCGGACGTCGTCAATAGCCCGTTGTGTTGCTCTAGTAGGACGTTAACTAAAAATTACCATTACCCCACTTGTAACAAGGTCACGGTAGACCGGGTAGAAGAGTAACAGGCCGAAGTGTTACGAGTTCGAGTCCAATCCAAATACAGTCGTATGCAAAGGGGCTGGCGAACATTAAATCTATCCCGGCCTCAAATGTTCTCATGTTGGAATAGTGTGCAAGTTAAGTGAGTGGTTGCCAGCTCAGGTGCAACCCCGTCTTCTGACCGTGGTTCTAAATGATGAGGCGTTGTCCTCGTATGTTAACATACTGATATGATCCCGTATCGTCACCAGTAGTACGTTGTATTTCTTCAGTGCGACGTTAATTAACCTACCTACGCCAGAAGAGGCAATTTTGATAATTTTGTAAATAACGTCGAACTAGAGCAACACAACGGGCTATTGACGACGGACCGGGATCAATCTCTTAAGAGAAATATCCGAGGACACCACCTCGTAATTTTGAACCACGGTTAGATGACGAAGCAACACCCGAGCTGGCACCCCACTCTCTTAAGTTCCACGCGAACCCAACGTGAGGACTTTTCGCCACGACAGATATAAAGTGCACCAGCCGCTTCTACACCTTACGCTTTCAAACATCCATGCCCTGACCCAGATACGAACCAGGAACCTTCCTATCTAGAGGCTAACAGCTTAACCACTATACCGATTGGTCGGCCCCCAGAAAAGGAGTATAAAAAAAGAGTTGATTACAAACGCTATTACCACTTTACCTAAGGCGTCAGAATACAGAACTAGCTATTCTTAGTTTTTAACGTGAGGGCTGGTGCACCGTTAAATCTGTCGTGGCCTCATATGTCCTCACGTTTGCATGGTGTAGAAGTTTGGAGAGTGGAGTACCAGCTCTGATGTTGACTTATTCATTTGACCGGGATTCAAAATTACGAGGTGTTCTCGGATTTTTCTCTTCGAGACTGTCACAAATAACCCACTGTTTTTCTCCAGTTTGATGTTAACTCAACTACTCCCTTCCTAAATTTAAAGTAAGAACCATCAGCTCTGCCGTATTATTCCGAAACAATCTATCAGAAACTTTCCCCCAAACACCTTTCGATTTGAATACCCATCAAACAACGCAGTCGCCGTGACTTCGTGGGTTGGTCCCCTGTGAGTTGTGCGTGGCTCAGGTTCTATCCCCTCCTGAGTGTATTTCTCTCTTCTGTGTTAGTAAAGGTTTATTATAAAGGTGTTCCAAAATTTGACCGACAAATTAAGAGGGGTGATAGAAGGCATCAAGAGGATGAAAACGTATCATAGAACATGGGGTCGCAAACCACTTTAAGAGGGTGAAAATCGCGAAAAACGAGTACAAACTCTGAATCCAGAGGAGACGAAAGGTGGATGTCAGTTGATCACTGAATCCACGTACTGCAGACTGCTGAAGTCTATCCCTGACTCCATGGTCTTCGTTTTTCACTCTTAGAAGAGATATGCAAATGTGTATAACTTAGGCCCGGTACACACATCCGGTTTTCAACGTGCGGCGCCGCTGCCACAACGCAAGTGCGGTCTGAGATACATTAGATGCAATGGAGCAGTGTACATATGCCTCCAGCACCGCTGGGGCGAGGCACATCCAACTTGCGAACAATGTGTACCGCAGTTTCCCACGGCGCCGCACATGAGTCACTGTTCTGAAGTTCTCCGTTCTCATAAACAAATAGAAAATAACTAGCAATTAATAAATGGCTGTATCCAGTAACGTCTATTTTGTTTCAAAATATACTTTTTTTTACACCAAGTAAGCGAAATAAACACGTCTTCGTCGATAGAATACTTATCGCAAATGGCGCGAATTTAGTTCGTGCGTCATTTCAAGGTTATGTGTGCATAGTTGAGCTTCGGTGCCTTAGTGGCGCCGCACATTGAAAATCCGGATGTGTGCATCGGGCCTTAACTGTGTTAACTGGTAATAAGTAACTGTTCACACACGGACGACGTAAATTAGCGTCTTTGAGGCAGTACGCACGTGTACCCAAGGAGGTGCATTGGACGCGCACGGGACTCGTTACATAGCCTCCGTGTTCGCCGGATCTCAATCCGTGTAACCTTAAATCACTCGCTTATGCGACGCCTGTGGACACACCGGAGGTTCTGATAGCGCGGATTATCGTTCCAGATCGACGTCGAAATCTGCATGCGTTTTTCGCATTTTTCACCCTCTCAACGTGGTTTGCGATCCCATGTTCTATGGTACCTTTTCGCCCTTTTGATGCCTTCTATCACCCCTCTTAATTTGTCGGTCGAATTTTGGAACACTCTATATATGTAAGTATGTCCATTGCTTGATGTTGTTTATCTTGTGCCTGACGCAGCGTTGCTAAATGTGGCCCTTGCGCGCGTCGTAAAATCCCAAACCAATCCTCCAACAACACACAGTCTCACCAAGCAGAAACTGCAACGCTTTTCCAATTAGAAATCACCGTTTGAATGAACCATTCGCAATAAATATACATCAAAGGGACTTCCCGTTCGCTTCACAGTCCAGTTCAAATATTGATATTAATCCCAATCACCGTTTCGGCAACTACCTGATCGCTGATGGCGCACAAAGTAACACAGCACAAGACTCACTCGAACTCTTCAGACTCGAATGCCTTTCCTCCAGAACAAAGATCAACCGAACATTAATCCTCAGATCGAACGCGAGGAACTCTTCACTTCACTTCTGCTAATCCCCTTTTCCGAACAATTGCAGAAGACTTAAAACTTCACCAATTACCCAGGAGGAGCATTTTGGGGGAGGAGTTCCTTATTAAAGGTATCTTGATGATGTGTTCCCGCGACGGAGCAGTGATTACGGTCGCAGGTAAGGAAGTCGGAAGATTTTCGGGAAGGAACGTTTCTGGTAATGATTGGGGTGGAGGGTGGGGGTTGGAATTGAGAGAGGGAGGGTGGGGGTTGGAATTGAGAGAGGGAGGGTGTTGGTTGGAATTGAGAGAGAGGGGGGCGGTCAGACAGTTCCCGGTTACATCCCTTGTTCGATCAAGGAAAAGGGAACTTTTTTCGTTGCCAGAACTAAATCCGACAAGTTAAAGAAGCAGAGTATTAGCGGGGCCCCTAAAACAAAGTTTCTCGAAGTGATCGATGATATAAAACTGCAACAAAGTTTGATTCTGTTACAAATCTGTCTATACTTTGCGAAGAAAATCCGCTTTTGGTGATGTTTTTTAGGAGTGAGAATTTGTGTTTTTAATGCATTTAGTTGAGAAATAATTTTTAAATCTTCTTTTACAAGTACAGTATAACTCTGCTTTTTCAAGGTACTGTGGACCGCGCTCGCCTCGGTTGGATGGTATTGGGGTTTTATGACGCAAGGGCCATGTTTGGCCGTGCTGTGCCATACACAAAACATACGATATTAAGTAATAGACACACACACAATGAAAGTTTGGCTGACAGAAGAGAGAAATACACCCATTGAGGAATGTACCTGACAGCGGTCATCTCCGACAACCGTAAGATAAGATAGAGACGTAGTAACACAATACATGATACAGAATGTACGCAATACATGCGAAAGAATACGAGCAGTATAAAATTTATACAAAATACAGAAGGTAATCTGGTGTCGACGCCCCAAAACGGTAGCCTAAAAACAGTACAAATTCTACACAAGAAGAAGACAATCAAACAGCTAAGATATTTAAGCTCTTATTACTCCAAAAACATTAATAAATATATAATATTTACATCACTATATCAACATTATCACACCCCGCCCTTTTCTCTATCTCTGGTGAGTGTGAGCGCTTCGTTTGTCTAGTGGAGAGGGCAACACTTCATAGATATATTTCATCTGTTTATTTGGATATTCTTGGTTATATAGCTTACAAAAAAATATAAAATAGCAGCAGAGAGCACTCATCGTCCTTTGTCTCCGGTCTCCGTGGGTCGAATCCTTCTGTCTTTCCGCTCTCCCCTTTTCTCCTGACCCGGATGAACTTTACCGACAACCTTGCCGACGTTCCTAGAGGATGTCTCGTTCCCACAAAACCCATTCCACCTTGTGTTGGCAGGAGAACTTCCGAACCTCACAAACATCACTACACCAATACATAAAAGTATGTAGTATCACAGTCCAGCACGGTGACCAAGTGTCACACTCTTCTTTGGCTCTCTAACGTCGTCTCCAGCGTACTCTGTCCACAGTCTAAAAAGAAAGACAATGGTAAAAGTCGAAAACCAATCAGAGATCATCTGCACAAACACCACCTTCAAAGGACATTCTATTTCACATGTTCTTCTCAAGTGTTTGTACAGCGCGTGACGAAAGAACAGCAGCTGGCTCCGAACAATGCCCAATCAGAATCACAATGGAATAGGCACATGCTCTGCAAGTGACTCAACCTAAATGTCAATCACAACAGAGTCAATCAACAATCCGAGTTCGAACCCAACCAAAGACCGTCGAGT
This sequence comes from Metellina segmentata, assembly GCA_947359465.1. Lineage (NCBI taxonomy): Eukaryota > Metazoa > Arthropoda > Arachnida > Araneae > Tetragnathidae > Metellina > Metellina segmentata. The sequence goes on from OX375880.1 coordinate 44,700,622, forward strand.
ACAAAGGAAGGGTACTGTTACTGCTGTGGACGTTAAATCTGTCGTGGCTTTAAATGTTCTCACGTTGACATGATGTGGAATTTTGGAGTGTGGGGTATCAACTCGGGTGTTACCTCGTCAAACTTTCGTGTACAAATGAGGGTTGTGCACGTTGAATACGTCATAGCCTCAAATGTCCTCACGTTGGGTGATTGTGGAAGTTTGGAGAGTGGGGTGCCAGCTCGGTTGTTGCCTCGTCATCTGACCGTGGTTCAAATTACATGGTGTTGTCCTCGGATCTTTTCCTTCGAGGGTCGATTCCGGACCGTAGAAAATACCCCGTTGTTTTCCTCCAGTGCGACGTTATTTAACTACCTACCTACATTCTCCACTCTGGGCAAATTGCGTTCACTCGCACTTGAAACTTCGATTATAGCTTTAAAAACACAGTGGGGTGCTATCTCGGGTGTATACCTCGTCATCTGACCATTGTGCAAAATAACGGGTTGTTTTCGTCCCCCGGAATTGATCCCGGAACGTCACTAATTTTCTGCTGTGCTGCTCCAATGCAACTATCCTAAATCTGCTTAAAAAACTCCGTTTCAAATTAGGCTCGGACAAGAACGCTCGATTAATCATACCGCGGATAATCAAAGGTCTAGTTATTAAAACTGTGGGGTAATTTTAAGTCAAAATCATAAAAGCTGTACATATTTCCTGCTACTCAAGAACATTTTTAATTATGTACAAAGTACATTCACTCTATAAACAGATAATAAAATATTTTGTTTTTAAAATTTGGTGTAATACTTGGGGGGAATTTTTAACTAAGGGTTGTCAAAATATCTATATACGTATTCAATTTCAAAACTATTATAATACATCATTACACATATGAAACATAACTGATCCCTGGAATAATTTCTATTTACAAATTTCCGCCAAAGGTTACTGTCTCAGTATATGCAGCATGTTACTTAAGAAACCTGATTTCCTATGAAGTAATTTTACAGGCACAAGTAAGAGTATTTATGAATAATGTAAAAATATCTATTCTCATTTTTGACTTATTGTATTTCATTTTAACGTATGAAATGTGCACATCGATTCTTATATTCATTTTAAATGGATTTAGATAAGGTATGAAATACGAGTAATGGCGCTGCCATCAACAGATATTAGCAATTAAGAAACTCAAACGCAGATACTGTGCGCAAGTAATTACTAATTCAGAAGGTAGCAATTACTCATACATAAACCCATTGCCCTCGTTAAACAATGGCACGAAGGAAACAATGGTGAAAGATGCCAAGTACTCTCAAATTGCATCATTTAACCCTTGCACGCTCAAACATTACTTGTAGGACATCCACTATAAGCCTCATTAGTACGTAAGTGCTATTTTAGCATTTCTAGATGTCTTGGCATCACTTTCCTCGTAGAGAACTCTTACGTCAGATGAGAAGTTGGTGCTAGAAATAGAAAAATACTTTTCAAATCTTGAATGATGCTTCACAGTTCTAGACTTCTAATTATGTAAGCGCTGTAGTTTCCCTCCCTTGGTATAAGAAATTATTCTCCGAATAAGACGGTTTTATAAGAGATTCGAAGCAGATTCGTTATTTCCGTCTTTAGAATCAAAATGGCTATAAATAACTGCGTGTGTTTCGAGTTCTAAGAGAAATGGCGCAATGGAATGCATTGTAGTCTTCTAGACTACAAGAAATAATTGGTTTCGCTTGGATCCTAGTTGTTATGGGGACGTCATGCTCTTATTGAGTTGCTCAGACTGTCGTTGACAAAGGAGGCTTGTGCACGTTAAATGTGGCCTCAAATATCCTCACATTGGCGTGGAAGTTTGGAGAGTGAGGTGCCAGCTCAGGTGTGACTTCGTCATCTGACCGTGGTTCAAAATTACGTGGGGTCGTCATCGAATCTTTCCCTTCTGGGATTGATCCTGGACCACCGCTAATAGCCCGATGTGATGCTTCAGTGGAACGTTGATTCAAATACCTACCTATTGAGTTGCTCATTTCTTGTCCTATCATTAAACTCGACGTTTTGATATAAAACTGCGGGTCCTATTATCAAGTGGTCAAAATAAGAGCTACTTTGAGAAATGATACAGCATTAAATATACTATACATACAAGTAAATATACTATAAAATACAAGACAAGCAACGCCATGCAATGGACATACACACAACAAGGAAAGTTAAACTGACAGAAGACAGGATTACCCGCAAGGAAGAATCAAATCTGTCCACCTATGATTCGCAGAATGGTAGAACAGTAGGTATACCTATCTGGCGAAATACAAGACAAGCAACGCCAAACAGTGGACACACACAACAAGGAAAGTTAAACTGACAGAAGACAGGATTACCCGCAAGGAAGAATCAAATCTGTGCACCTATGATTCGCAGAATGGTAGAGCAGTAGTCATACCCATGGATAAGGCGGTATCTACAACTCACAAGCTACTAGGTCAAAGTGAATACCTTATAAGCCCCAGGTCCAGTTGATGGGTTTGAACTAGTTTTTATGTGATGAACCGGTAGGTCCCTCTTCCGCACATCTGGAATTCAGACAACACCCCGATGCGAAAAACAAGTCGACAGCTCCTGTATTTTTGGGCTCTCCGTGAGAAAACAGCAGAAGAGACATCCCGAGATTTCGACCTCCTGAACTTGTGTCTGGACTTCGAGAAAACTTCATAAACTTCTTCCGTGTGTCTCAGGTAGCTGAGCTCAAATCTAAAACCCCCTTTTACAATGTGTTTGACTTGGCATGTGAACTTGTTCCGAAGACTTTTAGGCAGATGAAACTTGACTTAAAAGAGGATCTGACATATCCTCCAGACTCTGATTTTGGAGTCACTCTTCTGGCTCCAAAGCGGTTCGATGTCAATTGCTGTAACCCCACGACTTTTGTAACTATTTAACTGTACATAATATTCAAATTACCTTAAATAAATACTTAATTAATTAGTTGTGTGCACCTAATTGTTAGATGACGATACAGGTTCAAGGGGTATCATGTTTGGCCCTACTGTGGCATGTTTGGCAAACACAATACAGAGAAAATCAAGTAATAGATATGTGGGAACAAGTAAAGTTTTACTGACACTGAAGATAAAATACTCTCAGTGACGAATTGAGTGTTGCAGGAATCGAATCATCAACACCCATAACTCGCAGGTTGCTAGCGCAGTGGAAATGTCACGACTGCCCCAAGCACAGCCCAGGAGAAAGTATAAAGGTAAGTATTTTTATTAATGTCGTACTGAAGGAACACTAAGGGCTACTAACGACGGTCCGGGTAATTGGTAATTGGTAATTTTAATTACAGGCCAAGGAAGAAGTTGCATGTGTTGGGCTGAAAAGAAGTCTCGAACATTCCTTGCAACATGTGGGCGTTCTTTATTATGTTGAAAGATAGCTCCACGGATGCCTTGAAGGAATGGAACGACTTCGGGCTCTAGCTCTTCACGGACAAACCTGCTGCTATTCAGATTACACTCAATTCGTAGCAGCTGAGATCGTCCATGATACGAAATCGTACCCCAGACCATAACTCCGGGTGTTCGGCCGCTATGGCGTTCGATAACGCACTGTGGAAGGCAGCGTTCACCGGCATAGCGTCTAACACGAATGCGGCCTTCATGGTTCCACAAATTAAAACGGGATTCGTCAGAGGAGACAACTTGTTGCCAATCAGCCCGCCAGGCTCTGTGTTCATGAACCCATTGCAAACGCAGCCGTTGATGGTTTGGCGTGAGGGGATCCTGTATAAAGGAATCCTTGCACACAAACGTCGGCGAATTGACAAAACCGACATTAGTACAACTATAGAAGTAGACCAAAGTGCTGCCTGGTGGAAGCTGTACGGTCATTCACCGCCATGTGGACCAGGTGTCTATCATCGCGCGCTGACGTCACATTTCGTCGTCCACTCCCTGTTTTTAGAGTTGTCCGGTGCTCGTCGATCCACTGCTTCCAAACTCGTATCACTGTGGAACTGTTCCGCTGCACACGAGCTGCTACTGCGCGATAGGAAAATCCTCCTTCACGAAGGCCGATGATTCTCCCCCGTTCAAACTCCGTAAGTTGTTGAAATTTCAGGCATACTTAGGTCTCACTGAACGTTCGCCACTAAAAAATAACCATGCACTATTTTCAACGTCCCGCTACAGCCCTCTATTTATACGCTTTTAGCATCCGTTCAGAGGGCGCTGCTCACACCACGCATGTTTGGTGGCTCTGAAACTTTACTACTTTGCATAACATCCTATAATTGACATTTTTTTTTTAATTTCATTTCATTCAGATGATTCCTTCATGGTGTTGCATTTTTTTTACAAACAGCAGTGTATATTATCTAGTGTTATCTATATAATCTAGTTGTTTGGGTCAGTAGAGTCTATGTAGCTCATGAGTAGGTGTAGGTAGAAATTAAGAACTGTTGTTAGCCATGTCCACATCATTTAGAGTGGCAGTAGTGATTGTCAACTGATGTGAGAGCCTTAACCACCAGACCGGTTCGACGACTTGACGGTCCGGGATCTATTCCCCAGGGAAAAGAACCAAGGACGACACACCACGCAATTTGGATCCACGGTCAGATGACGAGGTCATACCTGAACTTGCGCCCCACTCTCCAAACCTCCACGCCAACGTGAAGACATTTAAGGTCACGATAGATTTAACGTACACAGGCCTCTTTTCTACACGACTGTCTTTGGTTGTACTTGAACTCGTAACCCTAAGGTTGCTAATCCGCTACTCCTCCAAATGGGCTACCATGGCCAATTGAGAGAGCTGCTGAATCACCAAAGTTCGAGTGCCTCCCCTCGTTTCTGAGAGTGTAATGCAATGGCATTGATTTAATAACAAGTCTTTTCTGAGACCTGGATCGAGAACTCAACTTCCAATATCAATTGAATGCGTTAAAGAAGATTGTTTTGGGATTTCGCCTCATATGCCCATTGTGTGTGCTTCGACCGCGGGAATTCGCTTCGAATAGAAATTTTGGCTCAAACATTGCCACGTAGGATGAAAGTTGTCGCTTGAATGAGTAAAATATGTAAAGACATGCAACTATATTCTATCAATTTGTATTAGCTGCAAGTCATGTTGCTTTCATGTCTTGATCGCACGTAACTCGTTAAAATGTATCAAAGGAATCCGCCGAGTCAGTCCTGCACTGCAAGAGATTTCGGCGTTAAAATCTCTTATAAGAGATTTGTGAAGTAGTATTACCTGGAAAATGATTTATTCTCAGAAAATGATTGGGAGAACGAAATCCTATGGTTTAGATGGTGCCGTTGTGGCTCAGTGCGTTATGCCTACAACAATAGAAACCGTCGAGTTGTAGGAGGTGCAGGTTTGATGTTGTGTCAGTGAAATTTTTCTTGTGTGTGTGTTCGTTACTTGGTATTGTTTGTCTTGTGTCTAATGAAGCTCGACCGCGATAAAACCCAACCAATCTCAAATCTAACCTATGGTTTGGAAAGTAAACTCTAAGACAAAAAAAAAGTTGCACCTTGAAGGAATTGTCAGGATGTAATGAAATTTACAAGGTTGGTAAAGTGTGCTTATGTTTGTGTAAATTATTTAATTTGAGACTGAAATATGCAAACTTTTTTGAAGAAAATTCAAAAAAGTGGAATCATTCGGTATGACGTATGACCGCCATTATTCCTAATTTTTCAGGTCAAGCGCCTTGGTAGTGAGTCATACAGGCTTTATTTACCAGAGGCACAATACCAAAGGCTCTTTATGAACTACTGAGACATTCCATTCCACGCTGGTAGAACCCTGTCACGTAGTTCCAGCAGATTACGCGGTACGAGTGGGTGGTGACATCTCGTCTAATGACATCAAATACATTCTCGATCGAGGATAGGTGCGGTGAGTATACGGGCCATGGAAGGATATCGTTGTGTTGTACACAAGCTCTAGAGACGGTAGAAGAATGGGGTTGAGCATTGTCTAGTTGACAAAGTGGGTGAACCTGGGAGTTCAGAAATGGGAGCGTAACTGGCTGTAAAATTTCTTGTACGTAACGCTGGCCTGTCAAAGAGCTCGTAACGAATACCAAAGGTGATTTGGCATCATACGCAATTGTACCCCACACCATGACATCTTCTGGACGTGTGACGCTGCACAACAAACTGTGAATCTTGACACTGACTACGTTGCCTCCAAACACGGATTCGATTGTAGTCTCTACCCAAACAGAAGCGGGGTTCGTCAGGAAAGACCACTCGATGTCATTCGATGGCCCATGTCCGTCTGGCACGAGACTATTCCAGTCTTTGACGGCCCATGTCCGTTAGAGTGGGCCGAAAAACACTTTTTTTCGAAATCGTTATTCTAATAGTGCGGAAAGGGTTCTCTCTGGGTTCAATAAACAAGATGTAAAATATTTTTTTGATTGGATAATATCTTCTGCCCCCGCATCGCACTTGGATTTTGGAAAAAAATTGGCAAATTTTATACTCGGCGTAGGAAATGTAATTATTTTTCAATATTGCTATTCTAATAGTATGGAAGAGGGTCCCACTGGGTTCAATAGGAAAGGTTTACAATATTTTTTGGATCGAATATTATCTTCTGTTCCTGCATCGCAATTGAATTTTTGCTATTTTTGAAGAAAAGTTCACTTTTTCTTGTCTTTTAATGCTGCCTGTATCTAACAGGAAGTGAAAGGAGGGGGATTTGTGTTCACAATTCATAATCCTCTTCAGAGATATTTGAAGTAGATTTAAATCTGGACATTTACAAACCATCGACATCGAAACATTTAATCTCTCTTACTGATCTTAGGTACAAACAATTAAATCCGTTTGTATCTAAATCATCACAAATGCGACATGGCCTCCCTTCAATTGCTGTGGTTGCCGACAGGTTTGGTGTCTCAGACCGGGCTGTGGCTGCAATTGCTTCAAGTGTTCTTCATGATGTCGGTCTCATAACTAGCGACAACTCAAATTTTGTGGTTGACTAAAAACAAGCTGCGAAGGGAAAAGGCTGAAGTTAGAAAGGATTAAAAATTTCAAGCTTTAAAGTGAAGCTCAAGCATTACCTTTGAAGGGGCTGTATTTCGATGGTCGTAAAGATTCTACGTTGATAGAGGAGAGAGTAGATACTAAAAGATACACGAGAAAAGCAAAAGAGGAACATTTATCTCTTATTGAAGAATTGGGTTCACGTTACATAACTCATTTGAGTCCATCATTTGGCACTGAACAACTGATTCTGACTAAACTATTATCAGATATTTTGAAGGGATCAGATATTTCAAAGCTTCTGGCAATTGGCTGTGACTGTACTTCTGTTAATACCGGATGGAAATCTGGTGTAATTAGGTGTTTTGAATTGAAACTTGGTAAACTTCTGCATTGGGTAATATGTCACCTACATTTTAATGAACTAACTCTGAGGCATTTGTTTAAAACGTTGGATGGGTCAACAAATGGCCGAAAATCATATTTTAGTAATATTTCGGAAGGTGCTCTTTAAATGAGAAACTTTGGCAGTGACAACTTTCGAAATTATTGACGACGAGTTACCAACAACTGACAGCGTGACTTAAGCAAGGATCTAATGTACTTACTAGAAATATCTCAAGCGGTACGATTGCGTAATTGTTCTGATGAACTGGCTAGACGCAGTCGTGGTCCATTATAGCATTCACGCGGGCTAAAAACAGCGAACAGACTATATGTTAGTTCTCCAGATCCTTCTTTGAAGTTGAAACAAATCGCTGAGTTTGTTATGAAAGTTTCCACTCCAAGCTGGTTAAATATAAAGTCTAAATGCTCGCTGAAAAATGGAGCTAAGCATGTGTGAAATAATATTTTTAGATCCAGGTATTTGTCGCAAGACCTCAAGGACGTCATTGATGGAGTAATGTGTCGAAATTCGTTCTTTGTTCATTCTGAGAATATCTTGCTGTGTATGTGGAAGGATGAAAGACCTTCATCAGTGAACTTGCTGCACGACATATCATTAAGTCTAGAGAGTCATCTTCCAATGAAAAGTCAGTACGTGTATTTCTCCCACCAAAACTGAATTTTAAAGCTGCTGACTGTACAGAATTGATTGACTGGTCATCAATTACTATTACTTCTCCCCAATCCTCCATAATATATCCACTGCCGTATTTAGGTCCATTGTGCGTGATTAGAAAAATCCAGAAGAGGACTTTGTTCACTTTCCATGTCACACACAGGCAGTTGAACGGTGTGTCAAGTTAGTGACAGAAGCGTCCGCTAAGGTTTATGGGTTTCAAAGTAGAGACGGGTTCATTAGATCCACCTTCTTTTCCCGATCAATTACGCCTTAGTTTGACCATATGGCTGATTTCAAGCCTCTTCCTGCTGATTAAGTGTAAGCAAACTTTTGGTATTGGAATGTCATAACATTTCTATGGTTACAATATATTCTTAACAAATATTATATTAATATATCGCGACTCAGCTATTATTAAATAATTTTCAGGGAATATAATCAAATGTACAATACAATACAGCAATAAATAGTGTTTGTACCCATCTATTTTTCATGTTTGATTTATTTCTATAACACATAAAAAAAGTGCTATTTTCTTCAAAAACTGCAGAATTTCAATTGCGATGTGGAAACAGAAGATATTATTCGATCGAAAAAATATTTTACATCTTTCTTATTTAACCCACTGGTAATCACATTCTTCTTCACTATTAAAATACCAATATTGAAAAATAATTATATTTACTACGCCGAGTAAAAATTGTCAATTTTTACCCAAAATTTCCAAAATTCAAGTACGATGCGGGGGGAGGGGGGCAGAAGATATTATCCAATCGAAAAAATATTTTACACCGTGTTTATAGAACCCAGAGAGAACCCTTTCCGCACTATTAGAATAGCGATTTCGTAAAAAAGGGTTTTTCGGCCCACCCTTATGAACACTGCCCAAGTTGGTAGTAGTCAGAAATGAATGCAACCAATTGAGATGCGTGGCAGCAAGTCCTTGCTATGTCATTCTGCCGGTTCCACCAGAGAGTCATCAGTACTTTTTACGAGTGGAGGTCCTGGAACTCTTTGAATAGACCGTGTAGAGATAGGGGTGGGATCTGATTCATTTAAGGGAAATTCAATTAAATAATGTAATCCAGTTCAAAAGACACAGCACCAACATAAAATTGTGAGAGATGATTTCTCGGACGAAGGGGGATCAAAGTCGTGGATCGCGCTGATGGTGCTTTTGAGCCTGTTTCGATTTCGCTAGTGTTTGGTGTCAAATTTGTTATTGAGAGCTGCTGATAATTTTAGAAATTGGAATAAAGTCTTTCGCGAAATCGGTTCGCTTTTAATCTTCTTCTTCTTTCTAATCCCACTGATCTGGATCAGATCAGGTCCATGACTCCCTCCGCCCTCAATCTCCCTAGAAACACACCAGGGCTACGCAGTAGGTCCTCCCGCGATAACGCAATGCATCCTAGCAAATGCTCGGCGGTGACCTCACTTGTGTTGCACTTTGTACAAGTGGGGAGGATTTTGTTTCCCCTGGAGAACCTTAGAGTCCTAAGGTGTCCAGTTTTGAACCTAGATAAATCGCTTTTAATAAATTTCATGAACGAAAATGTTGGTTCATATAGGTATGTCGTTCCGAAACAACCTATACAATTTTTTTTTGCACATTTTTTAAGCTCTGGGAATTGTTCACAGGGTAATGAATGCTAGAAATTAATCAGGTCAAAAGCATTTAGATCTGATAAGAGCTAATCAAATTTCATATTCAATAATAAATTTTCTTTTAAAAAATGGCGATGAACTGCTAAGAAGTCTGTATCAATTGTACTAAGATCCTTCTGGTGTTAGTTATTCAATTATGGATGGATTCAGTTATGGCGCCTACTTTAAAAGAATAAGTGGGCGAAAGGATGCAATTCGCCACAGGTTGGCCAACCCTGGTTTAGATGCACGTCTAATCGTGGCTCCCAATTTGTCAGGGTTTGGAGAGTGAGTGCCGGCTTGGGTGTTGTCCTCATCACCTAAGTGGTTCAAAATGACGAGGTGCTGTCCTCAGACCTTTCCCTTCGGGATAGATCACAGACTGTTGCCAATACCCCGTCATGTTGCTCCAGTGCGATGTTAACTTAACTACCCCAACACACACCCTCAATAGAGGGCTTATTTTTACTGCATAACCCATCAGTCATCTTGTGCCCCATTAAAGCAAAAATACTTTCAAGGTTTTTTGTTGGTAGGTGAATCATTACCAGGCTTGTAGTGGAGTGTATACGGAGGTGTACCATAGGCTTTTTCAAGCAAATTGCGTATACCCTCTGCTTTTTCTTTAAAACTACGTACACACTTTGCTTTTCCTAGAAAACATCACATGAAACTCAGATAGCCGTAGAAGCGAAATAAAATGTTCTATTTCAAGATAAGACCATGGTACATAATTCTAAAATCGTACCTATTAATCAAAAGCAATTCATTCAACGTATTGTCGATAGCATGAAATCCAGACCTTATTCTGATGAATAAAGTTGTCAACTTTTAAAGTATACATCCATGTTTGATCCAGAATATATAAATACAGGGGATATTCGCCATGGAGAAAAGGAGATAAAAAGGATCTGTCGACGTTTTGGTATAGATGAAATGTGCACTATTCAGGGTTTGAGAGACTAATGAAAACGCCAAAGTTGTTCCAGAAACATTAAAGCCTTTTTTAAGAAGCATTGAAATATTATCATTTTCCACGGCCGAGTGGAACAAATTTGAGATCATCTTTATTTATTTCATACGTCTCCAATCTAATGTTTATTAATGCAAATGGACCACCTATAGCACACTATAGAGCAATTGATAGATCCTGAAAATTAACTTTCCAATGTTATACCAGTCTTTATCACTTAGACTGAACTTCAATTTATTACTGCTCTCCATATCCTGTATTGCAATACAGGGCGACTTTTTGCTACTACTTTTCAACCTTGGAGACTTGGTGTAACTTTTTTTTTATCAAAGTAGTTTCGATGTCCATTACAACATTTAGGCAACTTTTTTTTCAACAAAACTGCAGTCTCTTTTTTTTTTGACAAATAGCGAATAGGAAAAAATATGCTTCCAATTTTTCTTTTGCGAGAAAGATTTCGAATGGACACCAATTTCAGAGTCTTGGCATTGGGAATGATGAGAGAGAAAAATAGACTCGAGTTGCTAGATTGTCTTGAAAACGTCATTAAGAAAATGTTAAGCTTGTAATCAAAATATGAATTTCAAGATCTTCAACATCTGTTTCACACTGAATTTGCAGATCTTGTGTTTCAGATGATTCGTTTCGTAACCGAGAACTAAAAGACTTATGCTACTATTAAGAGACTAAGACGACAAAGAGATTAAGAGACTAAGAGCTAAGAAAGACCTTTTGCTACTATTTTTAAGAATTTGTGTATTATTTCATAATTGCTTCGACTGTGGCATCTCTTTAAGTACCGGTTTTTGGAGTCAATTTGTTTCTTTGCCTCATTGGCAATTAGAATGAAAAGCAGAACTAGAAAAATGTTCATTTATGTAAAGGATGATTTTGACGTAAAGATTGATTTTCTGATGTGATTTAGTTTTTCACCATACAGAAACATTTGGATCCTGAAACTAGTCCCGTTTTTGAAACTAGATGACATTGTATCATAAAACCGAGGTGTGTTGTCTACTTCACATATGTAAAGTTTGAATGTTTGTAAAGCTACGGTTTCCTAAGAAAGCGGAGCCGTTGTCTAGCAGCCGTAATGTAGCTGTGGATGACGTAACTAAAACGTTGTTTATGCAAACAGATGTCGTTGGTTTCCTATAGAACATTGTTTGTGAGCGAAATGAAAATTAGCAGAGCCGCCATTTGCATGACGATCGTCATAGCAGTTGGGGAACGTTTTTTCTCATGTGGCGGCAACATTTCATCTCCCGCCCCAAACAATTTGATCTGAGAAAGCAAAACAAACACAAATTTTTGGCTGGAATTGTTTACTTCGTATTTGTAAAATCGGGATCGTTAAATATAGATTAAAAATTATATAGATTAAAAAATGTGGAAAATTTTCCACCAGATCGTTACCTTGAATATGATTTTCTTTAAAGAAATTATAATTATTAGAGAAATAATAATTATTAAAAAATAATTAAATAATCAAATGGTAAATAATTGAATAATAAATCTGTTTCTTGTATTGATCTGACGTTGAATTTTACGCTGATTTGATATTCGTTGAAATTTCACTCTATCTTCCACGATCCCGAAGTTAGAAAATTGGACAGGAGGATAAAAAAGCCCCTTTGTTTTGTTTCTCAATAAAATAAACCATGAAAACAGTCGATATTGCCCATTCTCCGCCGTATTCTGTCCTTCTAAGTTGACACTTCTGGTCTCTGTTAAGACGGCCACCTAGTTATGCTCGCCGCATCATGACGTATCACGGCTGCCTGATAACGACTCCGGTTTCTTACGAAACAGTAGCGAAAGAAGGAATTTCAAAGAGTAACTGAAAATAAAATTGAGTTATTGGGTTTTGTTTTTTAAATTTTGTAAAGCATTAAAAAGGGTAAAGAAATAAGAAGTAATATGCTTTTTTGTTTCCGAAAAGGCAATAATGCTTCGCTGACACAAAAGAACATGTGTTGTGTAGGGTTTTGGGTGCCATTGACGATTTCACATTCCATAAGTGGTTCGGAAAGTTTCATCGCCTGGCTCAGTTATTTAGCCAGAAACTTCAGAACTTCTAGGAGTGAGGGAGGCTGCTGCTACAGGATAGATGGAGAAAGGTCATTGAACAGAATGGCACATACCGTATTGATTTAATGGAATTTTTAGTTAATAATTTTTTTTTTCTAATTTTGTCTGAATAATACTGAACAAATTTTTTCATCAATCCAATAGCTTGACAATGCTTGTTTGATTAACACAAAGAACTAACTTAAAAGAGTGAGACCTATAAACTTAACCTTAAAAATGCCAGATTACTGAGACTATTTTTGTAACTAACTCAATGGTAATAGTAATACCTCCACTCTGTGAAAGGTAGTAACTTACATACTTGTAAAAAAATATTTTTTTATTACATGACAAATGTTATTTTCTTTCAATATTATTCATTATTTCCTTATAGTAAAAATCCTGAATTATCATTTTTGACTTGAGTTTGAAAAAAAAGATTTGTTTCTCTGTTACAAGGAATAGTTTCACGTACACTATAGCTTTAATAGTACGATATGTAAATATATCTATAATTGCTAATAACATATTCAAGCAGAATGATTAATTTCTATTTTTATTTACTTCAATTCTGTATAAATCACATGGGTTGTTTTTGTCGTTTGGATTAGAGCATTTCATTTCGTACTTTAATATATTAGGAGGAATCTGTATATAGTTTGTAATTTGAGTGCTATAAAATGACTCCTTCTGTAAAATTTTTAAGTGTGATGCTTTATTTTTTCATGAAGTGATTTTCAAACGATTTATGTTGTGAACGGTTATCTTGTGGTGGAGGTTGTTGTACTTTAGTATTTTAGTACTTTTAGTATGAATCCAAGTTGCAAATTATTTTGTGGAATTTATTGCAGTTTAATATGAATTTTTCGACTTTAAAAGAGTTTAATAATTTTGTTCCTTTCTTTTTAAAGCAGAGTAATTTCAAGATTGCTGTCTTGAAATTCTCATAGAAAATTCGAAGGTGTCTGTTTAGCTATATTCAGTTGCATATTATCCGAAATTGTCAAGCATACTTAACAGTACAAGACATGCTTTAAAATATTGCAAACGTAACGAGATCAATATGTGTCAGTTTTTAAAAATCTGTTAATACCTTACAATTTTCCACAATATTGAAGTTGTGGGTTTGAATGTTGCAAATATGTTTTCAACACCCAAATTTTAAAATCTTTCTCTCTCAGTACCTTAAAAATTTTCATCAAAGTGAAATACTGCAACTACAACAACAATTTCAATGCTGTCAGTATTTAAAATGTTTTATGCAATGTAGGAGGGATTGGATAAGCAGGGACAATTTGCATTTAAGCTTGATAGGTAATAGGGAGGTTGGCAAGCGGGTTTTGAATATTCTGGAGTCAAAAAACTAGTATACAAGCAGGGATGGGAAGGACATAGAGGGTTGACAGTACACAGTAATTGATTAGGAAAACTAACAGGGTCTAAATTGCAGGAGACAAACAATACAAAGGGAAAGTGCAAAGTAAGGGAGAAAAACAATACCAAGACAAATAATACAAGGGGAAAGTGCAATATAAGGGTGAAAAATAAGCTAAAAGTATTTTATTGTAATGCTCGCAGTGTGAGAAATAAAATGGATGAGCTCAAGAGAATTGCACAAGCAGAGGATATTGATATCATTGGGATTACTGAAAGTTGGGCAAGAAGTGAAGATGCACACAAATTTTAGAATTAAGTGGATTCACAATGTTTAGGGAGGACAGAGAGAATAGGAAAGGGGGTGGTGTTTTGATTTATGTGAGAGAATTCTTAAACTGTACGGAAATAAAGTTAAATAGTAAAACTGAGGGTATAGAATCAGTCTGGGTGAAACTGAATACAGACAAAGGCAAAGGACTAATTCTGGGTAATATATATAGACCTCCTGTTTGTAGTGAAGAGCAGGAAAAGGGCATGTGCAATCTGATAAACGAAGCATGTCAAAAAGGAGAATTAATTTTAATGGGGGACTATAACTATCCAAATATTGACTGGACAAACAATCTAGCTACAAATGGGAAAGGGGCAGAATTTTTGGAAGTGATACAGGATTGTTTTTTGTACCAGATGGTGTATGAGGATACTAGGGACAATGCAATATTGGATTTGATTTTTAGCAATGATGAGGATAGGGTGCAGGATTTGGTTATAGGTGAGCCACTGGGAGAAAGTGATCATAGAAGTATCAGATTAAGTATAAATTTTCAGTCAGCATACACAATCAATAGTAGAATAATTCCAAATTTCAGAAAGGTAAATTTTCATAAGATAAGGGAAGAGTTAAAGGAAACATTCAAAGGGGGATTATTAGCACTGCATCATTCTGAACAATGGGAGGAATTCAAGAATAAGTTAGACAGGGTGTTAAAAAACATGTAACATTCAGGAAAAAAGGAAAATCTAGAAAATTGCTCCCTATGTGGTTTTCAGGGGAAACACACAAAGCTTTAAAATTAAAACAAAGAACATACAGGGTATATAAAAGCACTGGTAACGACAGGGACATGGAGGCATATCAGAAAGCCAGAAAGGAGTTTAAAACTATTAGTCGGAAGCAAAAGGTGTCCTTGGAGGAAAAATTAGCAAGGGAAATAAATATAAAACCAAAAGAATTTTTTGCATATGCAAGTGGTAAAAATAAATTTAGCACTACACTGGGACCGTTAGAGGGGAAGGGAGGTGAATTAATTCAAGACGAGGAGGGAATGGCAAACGTGTTAAATGACTTTTTTCTGGGGGTTTTCAATGGTAACTATAGTTTAAAAAAGGACCCCAAGGATGGAGCCTTTGCAGGGGGTATAATTAAAGAATGCAAATTCAACAGGGAAGAAATAGTACATCAGTTGAAAAGAATTAAGCCATCTAAAGCACCAGGGCCAGACGATATTTATCCGAGAGTACTAGTGGAATGCGCGGAAGAACTGGGGGAAGTAATTCACACGATATTTAATTCAACATATAGCACAGGTTGGGTGCCAATGGATTGGAAGTTGGCCAACATAACTCCAATTTTCAAAAAGGGAATACAAAGTGATCCGGGCAACTATAGACCAGTAAGTCTAACATCAGTAATTTGCAAACTATTTGAATCTCTGTTAAAAAAGCATATAATGTTATACTTGGAGGAGGGGGGACTGTTATCAGAGAATCAGTATGGGTTTAGGAAGGGCAGATCCTGCTCTACAAACCTTTTGAAGTTCTACGAAAATATTACTGAGGAGCTGGATAATAAGAGCAGTGTGGATATCATGTACATAGATTTTCAAAAGGCTTTTGATAAAGTACCTCATGAGGCATTACTGTTTAAATTGGAAAGGCTGGGGATTCAGGGAAAAACATTAATATGGATAAAAAATTGGTTATTGGGTAGAAAGCAGCGAGTGCAGGTAAAAGGAAATTATTCACAGTGGACAGAAGTTATAAGTGGGGTGCCTCAGGGATCAGTTTTGGGACCAATTTTATTTATAATTTTCATAGATGATATAGGTCAGGGGATCAAGAATAGAATCAGTATATTTGCAGATGACTTAAAAATATGGGGGACAGTGGATACCAAGTTACAGATAGGAAATTTACAAGGAGATTTTGATAAGATATCCGAATGGGCTGTAAAATGGGGTATGTCATTTAATGTAGGGAAATGTCAAGTTCTGCATATGGGTTACAGGAACAGTGGAGCCGAGTACAGGCTGCAGGGAGTAAAGGTAAAGGAGGGAGAAACAGTCAAGGATCTTGGGGTGATAATTCACAGGGATTTTAAAATGGGTCACCAATGTTCAGCTGCGGGTAAAAAGGCTAATAGGTTATTGGGGTATATTAAAAAGACTGTAACTTCAAGGGATAAGAATATAATCTTGCCATTATATAAGGGTTTAGTAAGACCACATCTAGAATATGCTGTACAGTTCTGGGCTCCATTTATGAGAAAGGACATAGAATCAATTGAAAGGGTTCAGCACAGAGCTACAAAAATAATAAAGGGGCTAGCAAATTTCGACTATAATGAACGTTTAAGTAAGCTAAACATGTATATACTGGAAAGAAGAAGAAGGAGGGGGATTTGATTCAGCTTTTCAAGTTTGTAAAACAAGGGGACACAGAGGGCTTAAATTTCAATAGGGATAACAGAACAAGGGGCCATGGGTATAAATTGAATAAGACACATTTTAATCGGGATTTAAGGAAAAACTACTACTTTAATAGGGTAATAGACAGTTGGAAGGCGTTGCCAGAAAATATAGTTAATTCAAAGGGAGTGTACGAATTTAAGACACAATTGGATAGTCAGTGGGAATTGGAGAATTCATAAACAAAGGACCAGCCTTGTTGGGCTGTAGCTGGTCGTCAATATTTGTATTTGTATTTGTATGAGCTTTTCGTAAAGCAGAAGTTCCTAAATTAGTGCTAAGATAATGTCTTCAATGTGTAATTTTAAAGTATGTTAAAAATCTGCCTTATGTACATATCTGAATGATATACGAATTAACCAGAAGACTTAAATTTTATATGTCTGTGTATATGTGTTTGCAGCGATCTAATCTTGTATTTGACTGCGTTCATTGTTTATTAAAATTCCCAAATTCTTTATTTGCATTTAAAGAAATGCCAGCTTTATGAAGAAATATTAGTCATTAGCTTTTTATATTATTGTTATTTTAAAACTCAAAAGTGCTTCACTGCAACTGTTTTCTCTTTTGCTCAGTATTTCCTTTTGCTTGTCTAGATAGTTTTTGAATTATTTTGTTATTAAGTAGCTCTTAATGTAGTACAGCTCTGGTAAGAAGGCAAGTGACCTGTTACGAGTCCACTTGTAGAGAGGTATAATTTTGCTAGATGAAAGGTTGCCATTTGCCTGCACCATAGGAATTTATTTGTATAGCAAAATAGAGATCACTGCTGTCTCCTAATCTAACAAGACTCATCTGAAATCACGTGACATGCTTACTTGCCAGAGTCCGAATGAATTGAGTAGATTTTAGTCTTTATCATTTCACCAAAATAGAATTAAAATAATTCATATTATAATATGGGTATTTTTTGTCTTAAGATCAGCCTGAGCAACTTGCTCAATGACTCATTTTATATGCAATGCACTTCAAATTGATTTATGTGTTTTGTTATAGAGATTGTTAGCTTGTGAATAAAACCACCATCTAGTAAGTATATTTCATTCTACTGAAGATCTGAAAAACTAATGTCATACTATATTTATTTTGCTCAATATTTTGAACTCTTTATCTGATTTTATGATATAAAAGTATTTTGAAATAAAGTTGTATTATCGCATAAAAACATCTGAATGTTTTTACTCCTGTGTACAAGTCTGGGTAATAACATACCATATATCAGGTATAGTTGATCTTCAGCAAATATATCCTGGCACAGCAGACAATGAAGTACTGATTGCGTGAAATGTTCAATCAACAGAAGGCATTATGTGTAGTTGGAAATAAATAGCTAACTAAATTTGAATTAATTGAGGTTTGCAACATAACTGGGTGATAAATTTAAGATTTGTCATCAAACTTGGAAAGGGATAACTCTAGTATACAATTTATATTCAGGCCTCTGCATAGTTACATTTGAAGGAAAAGTCCCACTACCTTGAAATAAAGTGGATGTTCACTAAAAAATTGAAATATACCGTAACCCCTTGCCATATCCTGCTTTCGACTGTATCGCCCTTTCCCTTGAACAATTTTTGGTTTGTAAAAGCAGAGCAATTCTAATAGTGACACACAGGGAGATTTAAGAAGCTTAACCTGGTTCATCTTTATATTGTCGTGACCTAGGTGGCGCGTTTCGAGCGATTCAGTCGCGTGGCAAGTTTTTTTACCCGTCAAGTGAGAAGGTGAACTAAAACGATCTGATCATGTCACCTACCTGAGAAAATAATAGGTAGCCCGAAGAGTTGAATATTTTACAAGCACTTACCAGAATAATTTTATTTCCGAAATATTTGAAAAATTTAGTGTATAGTTTTACCTTTTTTTGTGTTTAAATTTGTGCATATAATTTTGAATTAAAAAAACCGTATAACTTATCCCATTTTATCATAAGTTTTTCTTGACATCATATCCTTGGTATATATTTTTTTTTCGTTGCACTCCGAGAATGATGAACTGAGGGGTTTCTGTCTTAGTTTAATTCCTAAACTGTTTCTTAAAGCATATTTTGGTAGTTCAGGACTTAAAGATCCATTGATTTGTTAATGTTTTATTCAATTTGAGATCTGTATTTACTATCTCTGATAAGGTAGATGAAAAATGTATGTCAAGAATGTTTACAAATTGATTGAAAAATAATTTGATTTATATTATTTAATATTTTTTCATATGTATTCTCCTTACGTACAAAAGGAAATAATTAAAAAATATTAAATACTTTTAAAATTTTATCTTATGACAATTTTTTTAACTATTTCTAATCATGCATCTAACTGATTCTATATTTAGTTTTTATTTAAGTTAGTTTTGCAATGGGTATTTATTAACAATTTATTGGCAAACCAGTTCCACAATGAACTTAAGTAGCTTCAAAGTAATGCATGCAATTTTTAATCTTTCTTTTTTTAACTTTATATGTTCTAATTATGAAACTTTTTTTGCATATAGCATTGAAATCATCGTTGATAAAGTTAGTGACAAGGATTTACCTAGTCTTTTTTAATGATAAAATATGTCTTATTTTTTTTTATTCTACAAATCATGTCTTTTTATATTAGAAGTATACCAATTCACTTCAAACCTCTAAATTTCAATTATTAATGTTTCCTTTCATAGAACCATTAATTCCTTAGCTTGTACCATATTTTATTTAAACATCTATATTTATGCTATGATCTAATTATAAGTTTTCCAAAATATGAATTATTTTCTATAAACAGGATTCTAAAAATTTATGTAGCAAGAGACATGTAGCAATGTTATGTAGCAAACATACTGCATAGCATTCTAACTCCTTTTGAAAACCAAATTACCTCACTAATTAACTTCATCTCCATTGTAATGTCTTTTTGAAATTGAATTTGTAATTATAAAATTGCCTTGATGTTATATCAGTCAAATAAAATGTATTTGTTAGAAGTTTTAATACTTGGAAACCCCATAATTATGGTCCATACATGGTTCAGATTGCTCAAGATATAACTTTGCATAATTCTTCATTCAGCCTATTGATATAAAAATCATCACGTGTATATATGTTTTACATATCTATACTAACACAAGTAAAACTAGTTAATCATTGCCCCATGCATTCATTGCAATTCATTTTGAGTTTTGTTCCTAAAGAAATACACCATGTACGTCATTCTGTTAAAATTATTGTCTTTCCACTCATCTAAACAGTCCCATCAAATTTGGATTAATTTAAAAGTTTAATTTGGGAATGTGTTCTTGTGTGGGAGTCTTTTAGGCTTGTACCAAAACCGTTAATAAAAAAGGCTTTGAAAGATTCAAATACAGGGTGGTCCCGAATTCATGGTACAAACTTTAATGGTAGGTACAGGACATTGTAACAATGATTTATTGTATAGGAATGTATAGTCGCAAGTGACGCGGTGAGGCGTAAACAGGGGAAATAAAAGGAAAGAGAAATGGAGTGATCGGTTGGTATCATTGCCGGTAGAGGGCAGTAGATGTCTAGCCGCTGTTGAACATGATGCATCGCAGTAGGGAAAAGCGCCATTCACAATTGTGCTGCCGTAGACGATGGGTGACTTTACGTATGCAGAAAAAGCAGACATGCATTACATGTACGGCCGTGCAAATGGTAACGGCAGAGCTGCGTTACGAATGTATCGCGCGGAGTATCCTGATCGACGAATGCCGGATCATAGAATTTTTCAACGGTTACATCGTCAACTTTGTGAAACAGGTGCGTTCGACGTCAACAGACATGGCGCTGGTCGAGTAAGAGCTGTACGCACTCCAAGGCTGGAAGAAAGCATCTTGAACATTGTGGCTGATAGACCCGAGTCAAGCACAAGAACTGTTGCGCGTGACGTAGGTGTGAGTCATCAGACTGTATGCAGAGTGTTAAACGAAAATCGCTTACACCCCTTCCATTTTCAGAAAGTACAAGCATTGAATCCGGCAGATTATCCTCGCCGCGTGAACTTCTGCCTGTGGGTGATGCAGCAATGTGCGTTGCAGCCGGATTTCGTAGATTATGTGCTATTTACAGATGAAGCGACATTTTCACGCGAGGGTGTCTTTAATGCGCACAATTCCCATGTGTGGGCAACCGATAATCCACATGCAACGCGTCGACATGCGTTTCAACAACGTTTCAGTATTAATGTGTGGGCTGGTATTGTGAACGACTTTTTGATTGGCCCATACTTACTACCCACGCGGCTCACTGGCGGAAGCTATCTTATTTTTCTGAAAGAAGTGTTACAACTGCTGCATGATGTTCCGATCGCCATTCGTAACCGCATGTGGTTTCAGCACGATGGGGCGCCAGCACACTTCAGCATTGATGTACGGAATTACCTGAATGCCACGTTTGGTACTCGATGGATTGGGCGTGGTGGACCAGTCCCTTGGCCACCCCGATCTCCCGATTTATCGAGCCTCGATTACTTTTTATGGGGACATCTAAAGCATCTTGTTTATGAGACTCCAGTTGACTCAGATGAGGATCTCGTCGCTCGCTTATCTGTAGCTGCTGCAGGTGTGCGTGAAATACCAGGCATCTTTGAACGTGTACGCCAATCGCTCCACCGACGCTGTCAAGCATGTATCGATACTGGTGGACGCAATTTTGAACAATTACTGTAAACATGACACTTGTCAACAACGCTTTCAATAAAATCTTTGTTTTTCCTTTCGGCCGTTATTTCCCCTGTTTTCGCCTCACCGCGTCACTTGCGACTATACATTCCTATACAATAAATCATTGTTACAATGTCCTGTACCTACCATTAAAGTTTGTACCATGAATTCGGGACCACCCTGTATTAATAGCTCGATTACACAAAGGTTTGCACAGTTAAAAAATTGTTTGGTGTGATGCATAATGAGTATAATGTAATGTCCATGAATATTAATTTTCCAAACTTGAATTTATTTGCGTTAGTTGCAATTTGTGTCTCAAAACATGTAAAATTGTTGAATAGTTAGTATTTATTTAACATTCCGTTACCTTAGCTACTTATGTATCAGATATTTTTTCTCTTAAATTTGTTACTTTAAGCGATGCATTATTTTCTTAAGATGAGCATTTTGTATATTTAAATGCAATATTTGTTCTAGCATTTGTTATGTATATAGTGTATTTTTTAAAGGAAATTCTTATATCAATATTTGTTTGCTTCTGAAATATTTTTGAGATCTTATTATATGTATCTTATGTAATATAATATGTGACTTTTTAGAATGAATAAATATTCCAAGTATGTTTAATTTTGCTTAACAGTGTGGTTTGGGTATAAAATTCTATAAATTACCTAAACTTATGTGAGATCTGACAAAATTTGAAAACAATGTTAGGAAACATTCTGTAAAAATTGGAAGTCTAAAACCTAGTGAAAATTGTTGATGTGCTTCTGGAATCTTTAAGCTTATTAAAACAAAACTTGATTCATGTATTTGTAGAAACATTTTGAAAACTGGAAACTAACAACATTTTTGAGTTGGCTCAAAACTAGCTCACTGCATCAATGTATGCTCATTTATTTATCACAAGAATCCCACTAGCCTTGAGAGTCCTGATTATTCATTTAAGAACCCTTAAACCTTAGTATTTACAGAGTCCTTCAAAAAATCTTAGCAGACCTTAGTTTTTTCAAAACGCATTCACACGCTAAGATTAATAATACTTGTAAAGGTGTAGCTTAAGCAAAAATTAGCGTTTTGACGTGAATCTTTAAATTTGGAACTGTAATGAGCGACATGCAGTAAACGTCTAGCGTTAAAACTGTTGTCAATTGATTTCGGAACTAAAAGCATCCAGAAGATAAATATAGCGTCGTGTTCGCAAAGGATGTATTTACCTGACATGAACTGGGCATGTTTGCCAACTTTTACGGATTTCAACAAAATTTTAGATTTTGGGATGGATGTCTTTTGTACAGATTATTAATATTTCGATCGAGCAATCGAAATATTATATTCTCTGCAACCATCCACTAAAATGTTCGACCGGACTTGATGAGTTGAAAGACAAAAAAATGGACGAGTTGGAAAATGCGTTTTGTTGTCTTCAGATGGAAGATTTATCTGATAATAATAGGACATAAACTGTTTGAAGTACTTAAAATAAGAGGGGCTGATGTGGTTATCTAAAATTCGCTAGATAGGTCAAAATTATTCTTTCTATTCTGCTCATCCCCCATTCGAATGCAAAGTGTGAAAGAATCTGCAACCTCGTTAGAAAGAACCGAACTGAATACCGGTCTCTCATTTCTAAGAAAACGATGTTTTGGGCAGAAATTCAGTGCAGCATTACTAAAGAAGACCTAAAAAAATATTACAACTACCTCTGCAATCAAAAAACTGTTGACAAAAAAATAACACTTCAATCCATGTTGTCTTGTAATGTAACAATTACCTCTATCTTTTCATTGCATTATTATTTTGCTTAAGCACAATTATTTTTTTTTATAATGAAAATTAAAATGACCTTTTATGTGAAAATGCAAATATTTTATTTCAGGTACTAGTAATGTTTAAAAAATTTTGTGTTGCTTGATTTTTTTTCTATTATTAAAATGAGAGTAATGAATAATGAGCTTCGCTCTCATTAAATGAGATTTTTATGCATATCTGGAAATTAAAAGTGCTAAAAAGTTTCTTAATTTGATAATAAAGTCAGTTAATATCGGATATTTTAACATTGTAAGTATATAGTTTTATTTTTATCTATATTGTATAACCAATATCTTAGTAGTTTCATTTTGAAAAATATTTCTCAACATACTTTTAAATCAGCTTTAAAATATATTAAAGCTTTGATGTTCATCCTAATCATTCAAATATTTCTTGTAAGCATTCGTATCTTACGTACCACAGAAGAAAGATTTTGTTTCACTGAAATCTGTTACGAGTATTTTTATTTTGTGTCATGTTTCTTTGCAGGATTGTTCGATTTATATCACATTAATATAAATAATTAAATCAAGAATACTTTTTTCACGCTTAAGTTTTTATGTGATGACAAGACGGTACATTTAGTTTTTTAGAAATTTATTTAATATAGATTTGTAATATATTTTGATCGGTTTATGTAATTTTGTATTTGCAAGTTAACATTTACACTTAAACGGACAGAGTCAGTACCACATAAAAGTAATATATAAGCTTATTACACCAGTAGAATCTAATAATTTATGAATTACACAACTTTTTACTCTGCACTTTCAATTTTCATTTGCATTTTTTGATTCGTCTAAACATTTTAAGTGTAGAGGAGATGGACAATTTTGTTGACATTTTATACTCATGCCATCTCAAATCAACAAATGTAATTTAAATTATATTTATCCAAACAGTAATTTGATAGTTTTGTATTAGTAAATAATGTATAAATTATTAAAAGTTTGTAGAGAATTGATTTTAAAAAATATATATATATATATGATTTGAACCCAAATATATTCACCTTGTTTGTGATGATATATATTTAGTTTTTAATATTAACGCCCTTAATAATTATATTTCATTCATTCATTTAATTTTTCTCTAACTGCAGTGTTTTTTCGCTTAAATCAAAAGAAACGAGGCAAATTTTAAATTTGGTTATATGTTATCAACCAAACACTTGCTTCAGATGCATTGTATAAATGCTTTAGATATTCACGTTTCGATGGTTAATAATCTTGGTTTTTGCAAGAAATATAATCACTTAAAATGTACCGACTCCGTAAAAAACACGTTATAGAATGCACCTGATTGATTAACCTTACGGAAAACAAAGATTAAGTTTAATCAACTATATTTTATTCTTTCCAAAATCAGCGAGAATCGTAGGATACGTTTCATACTGGCTGGAAAGCCTAACTGTCGTGACGTCATTCCTCCCGTTGTGAGGCTTTCTTATCTATACTAGGTGTTGCTTGAGCCTCAGTAAAAGTTTCTGTCCAGTGTGCATTTGAAAGGTTTATCTGTGAGAAATGTAAACTTTAAAGGTGGTTAATTTTTCTTTAGCTAGCAAAGTGAACCTGAATTAACCGTCTTAGTGGTTGTCTCAACAAGGTATCTCGTCATTAGTAAAGCTGACAAGATCTTGATGGATGAGTTATCTGACCATTTAAAGTAAATTGAACAGATCTCGGTAATACTATCTTGGCGAGGTATCTCAACTCCAGCGAAATGGATAATATTTCGGTGGACGAGATATCTCGTCGAAACCACTCGAAGGGTTAAGCTGTGATTTGAAAATGAATACATTAATCTCGAAAGAGACACAAGTCGGTTCAGGGTTGACAGTTGTTTTTATTAGGTCTTGAAACAATCGCGATACATTTTCTGCCCAACCCAAATGAAAGAAGCTGGAACCCGAACGATACATCCGTCTTTCTGAAACCCCACAGCCTGCCCCCTCATGTCCGGCAGGAATTTTGACTTATTTACAGAGAGGAGGTTGGGCACGAACACAAGGGTGCAGCTGCGGACCTCTTCTGGCCGGATATCCGTTGTCTCTTGACAGGTGTTAATGGGCTTGCTCTCGGCTTCCCTGGAAGAGAACAAAAATATGCACATGAGTTACACAATTTTGGACGAAATAGTTTCAATTATTCATTCCTGCGCTGTCTTTTAAAAAAATCGCCTAGAATCTTTAAAACACGTGGAAAATATCAAAATTGATTTAGTCCTTGAATTGTTCCTAGACCATTTTAACCCCTTAGGTACACATTTATTAAAAAAAGTAGCTCGGATTATCGTTTGCACATTAGTAACTAATGTGCAAACAGTTACTAATGTGTTACAGTTTTGTATTATCGTTTGCACACTAGTTACTGCCATATTTTTGTATATTTTCGTTTGATAAGAAAGGCAACACTATGATAGAGATCGCTGAGCTTCTGATCTCTTGGTTCATTCCAAAACAAGAATATTTGATAATGCAGCCGTGTAAATACTTCTATATACATAGTGAGATTAAATGAAGTATATTTTGTAGAGAACGACTGAATAATTTGATTCAAGGAGAGTCTTGTAACACCAATCACTCTTGCCATGAACAAGAATGTGCGTGTTTAATTGTGTCCTAATTTGAATGACGAATTAGACTCGTCATCCGTATCTTAGGCAAAACAAGTGCATGGCGAGTCTCGGTCGTCAAATGTACCCAAGTGGTTAATTGCCTGCAATCCAACTTGTCCAACTGGGGGGAAAAGTAATAAAACTAATAATTCGTTCCAAATTTGCTTATTTTGGGAGAAAAAAATCCAATGATTCATCTCTCGTCAGAAAAAGCTTCACTTAGTAAAAATTAGTTTCCTTAACTGGGGTTGTGTTATTACACTTCAGGGTTTAACTATAATAGTCTTCAAATAAAAGTTTGCTGTACAGTCTAAACTATGTGATCGTTGAAATAAATTGATGCCTTACTTCGATCGAACTTCGCTGCATCTTCACAGGATTCGTATGGAAAAAGTTGGATCTTTGTGATGGTTGACTAAGATGGTAAATTATAGACTGGGTAATACAGGAATGGTCTAGAAGATTGAACCAGCTTGAACCCGAACGGTACATCCGTCTTTCTGAAACCCCACAGCGTGCCCCCTCGTGTCCGGCAGGAATTTTGACTTATTTACAGAGAGGAGGTTGGGCACGAACACAAGGGTGCAGCTGCGGACCTCTTCTGACGGTTACCCGTCGTCACGTGACAGGTGTTAAAGGGTTAGCTCTTGGTTTCACTGGAAGAGAACAAAAATATGCACATGAGTTACACTATTTTGGACGAAATAGTTTTAACTATTCATTCCTCCGTTGTCTTTTTTAAAGATCTTGTTAGGACATGGTTAAAATCTTTAAACGCGTGGATAATATCAAAATGTTTTTAGTCCTTGAATTAAACACATATCATTTAAAAAAACTTTTGTCTTTTTTAATGGTTGTTTGCGATAGTAAATTAATGGCTACGAAACACACAGGAATGGTCTAGAAGAAACTTTTGAAATTAAAATAAATGTGTATAGGAAAGGTAGGTAATTGAATTTACGTTGCATTGGATCAAGACAACGTGTTATTGGCGACGGTCTGGGATGAGTCCAAAGTGAAAGATGCTAAGGACACCTCTTCATTTAAAACCACGGTTAAATGACGGGGTGCTCTTAAGGACAAAGACGAGGACAAAACTTGAGCTGGCACCCCCGTCAACGTGAGGACATTTTAGGCCACAACAGATAAACGCACCACCTCCCGACGGACTTTGAATCGAGTTTTGGGCTCGGTGTGTAGAACAGAAAAATTATGGATACAAAATTACGGACGCAAGCAAATAGCAGGGCCGTTCCTAGACATACCAACTGCTTCTGATTCTCCGTAGTATCTACGGAAGAGAATCGGGTACTATGGATTAGGGAATCGATAATTATTCTACGGAAAAAAATCAATTTTATTTATTTTTTACTACACATCAATTAGTATTTCTGTATTTTTTTCTTCTTATTATTTTTTTGGGGAGAGGGGGGGGGAATGTTAGCGAGTGCTTAAATTTAATTATTAGATGTTTTTTTTATACGTAATTCTTTCATACACAATTATTCTTTTCTATACAGGTGTTTCCAATCTTAGCTGCAAAAATATAAGGGGTGATAGAAAACATCTAAACAAGAAATTTTTTTCATACAATCTAAGGGCGGAGAGCAAGCGGTGAACCGCTAGACGGCGCTGTAATGGAAATCATAAAGCGCGAGTTTTCTTACACATCGTCATTTCTACCGTGGATTTCAGAAGGCATATCGACGTACGGTAATCAGGAGAAGGCGGACATTTTATGTATCTTCTTGTGAATGTGAATGGTCTGGAAACTGGAAGACTATACATGCAGCGTTTACCGAGAAAAAACACGTGCCAGACCGAAAAATGTTCGAGCGATTGCATCGATGCCTGTGGGAAACGGGATCCTTGCCAAAATTTGTAGAGGACATTCTGCAAAGAGTGGAAGATTGTCCGTATATTAGCTTTCGAAAGGTTTCCCGTGCAGTCAATGTGCCCCACTCGATTGTTTGGCGAGTACTACGGGACGATGGATTAATCAGAAAGTGCAATTCTTGATACCTTGAACTATGCGCCACGTGTCGAGTTTGAATGTTGGCAACAGCTAGCAGCGCAGTATGTGTTATTCACGGATGAATGCACCTTTACTCGGGAAGGCATTTCTAATACGCACAACCTTCATGTGTGGGCATCTAACAATCCGTACGACACACGCCGTCATACGTGTTACAAGCTTTTCAGCGTAAATGTTGAGGCTGGAATTGTGTGTGACCATTTGTTCGGCCCATATCTTCTGCCATTATGACTGGACGCCAGAGCATACCTCACATTTTTACAGTAGGTATTGCCAAACTCACTTCAACCTGCTGCGGCCAACATACAAGAACGTATATGGTTCCAGCATGACGGAGCACCACCCATTTCTGCTTGGATATGCGGAGCGCTTTAAACGCTAATTTCACAGGGCGATGGATTGGTCGGGGTAGGCTCACACCTTGGCCGGCACGCCTACCCAATCTCTCCTGTCTGGACTTTTTCCTGTGGGGCCATTGGAAAAGTCTTGTCTATGAAAGGCCTATGGACTACAACGACCACCTAGTTACCAGGATTGCTGTTGCTGCCGGTTCCGTCCGAGAAATGCCGTTTGTGTTTGAAAAAGTGAGCCACTCGCTACTTCGCATGTGTGTGTAACGCCTACATTACAGCAGGCTGTTGCTCTTTTGAGCAGTTTCGGTAATTTTGCCACACATGCTTTCAATAAAATTATTTAGCACCTCTTCTATCCGTATGGTGTTTCGTACTTTCACGTGACTGTAACGGCGGATATCTGTTCACTGCTTGCCCTCCACCCATGTATTTTATAGTAAAAATTGCTTGTTTAGATGTTTTCTATTACCCCTTATATTTTTGCCCATGAGTTTCGAAACACCCTGTATATACGTTTTCATGTATGATATACCTTACTAATTATAAATAATATAATGTGCTGCGGATATGTTTCAAATTTGTAATTAAATATTTGAATTAATGATATATGCGTGTTAATCAAGCTGATTTTTTAAATTTTTACTTGACTACTGAAAAATTCTTAACACAACGGATTTTTTTCTTTTGGTAATACTCAAAACTTCCATCGCATGTTGGCATCTCTGCGTCCCTAAGTGGTGCTGGCCGTACGCGCCTGCTCGTTGTCAGGGAAACTACGAACTGGTAGCTTCGAGCTGTTCGTTGGCTCTGTTTGATGGTAGGTAGGTATTTTAGATTACGTCGCATTGGAGCAACAGCACGGGCTATTGGGGACAGTCTGGGTACAAACCGAAAGATCGGGGAACAACACGTTTTTCTAAACTATGGTCAGATGACGTAATCATGCCTGAACTGGCACCCCACTCTCCAAATTTCCACACAACGCCGACGTGATGATGCCACAACAGTTTTAACGTGCACCAGTCCCCTTTGTACACGGCAGTCTTTGATATGATTCGAACTCGCCGATTGCTGATCCAATTGGGCTACCGTGGCATTTGCCATGCTTGATAGACTACTAAACTTGCGAAACTTTTTACATCACAAGTTACATCTAACTACTAATGAATATGTATTTATTAGGTATTACATGTATGGAAAGACAGATTTGTATTATGAGATGCCATTGACACATTGAAAGCAATATTTAGTCTAAATCAGCTTGATTATAAATTGAATGAAAGTATTTTAAATCCTTACCGGAATGGTTGGAGGTTGGCTGTCTTAAACCTCAGGTTTGAAGTGGAATTACTTTTCAAATTTTATTTCAAATGATTTGGAGGAGTGTTTATTTGATGGCTATTGTAGGCACTTGTCTGTACTCAAAAAATATATATGGCAGCTATTGTTCCGGTTCGATGCTCAAGCTCAGACTGAAAAAAGAATAAAGAATAAGTCACATAGAATATTAAGGGCACCAAAATGTGTTATTGAGAAGTTTGAATATGAATATTATTTTACATTATCATTGATGTGTAGACTTTCCCGTTCATATCAAGATGCAAAAGAGTGTCCACGAAAAGAATACGTAAAATATTAGGGAATCGACAATGGGTTACATAAATGTTAGCATTACTGATATTGACAAGAAACCACTACTGTCGATGTTCGTTTTTATCAAAACATCCAAAGTGATGAAAGCTCGTAAAATATAAAGTTCATTAAATGGAATTATGAAAATATTCCGAAAATAAGTATGCTCTCTCTTATGTAATGGGCCTCGTTAGCTCAATTGAAATAGTAGAGCTATAGCGTTGCGAGAAAATTTTCCAAGGGACACCAATTTATTCTTTCAGGTGGAAGTGAGCAGTAAAATCTGTCCAAGGAAAGGATCAGCCTAATATTTTAAAAGGATCTGATCTAAGGAAAGGACCAATTAAATCCTCCCAAAGGATCATATTTCAAGGTAAGAAGAAATAGAATATTTCCAAGGGAATATATTCTTATCTTAGGAAATGACTAATAAAATATTCCCAAATGTTTCCATTCTAAAGAAAAGAGCTTCAGAATATTTCAAAAAGATTCTATTTAAAATAAAGGACAAATTAAATACATAAGGAAAGGACCAAGCAGCACAGCACCATTGGCAGAGGATTAATGGAAAAATTTGTGTCACTATATATAACTAATTCATTGTAAAGAAAATGTAAGCTATAAATTATGGTAAATATATAAATTTAGCTCGATTCACCCGAAAGATACTTTATGCGTTTGGTTTTCTTTTAATAAATAATTTTTCATTAAAATATTTATATTTTCGCAAGGGAATGTGACGTCACGCCGATTGGATCTTTTCGCAATTCGAATTTGGCAGCATTTGACAATGACGAGGCCATCGCGGTGTTACCCGTGGTGTTGGTTTGCGAAGTATGCACTACATGGGATCATATATACTTCTTATGCACTACATGGGATCATACATACTTCTTCTGCCCTACATGGGATGAAACGTTTATTTTTGTGCCTCCTATATTAGTGTAGTAATGTAGCTGCGGCTTACACCAGTTTGGCTGAGGCAGCCGTGTTTCGAAAATCTGGAATGGCTGTCATCTTTGCCTTTTGATTATTCTAGAAAAGATCTTGCACAATGTGCACTCACCTCAAAGCATAGTTGTGGAAACTTCTCATATACGCCGCCGTGTAGTTTATGTTGATTAGATATTCCTGTATATCTGGTAATTCAACGATGTTACCTGAAAAAGTATAAATGAGTACGTTTAGTAGAGGCGCCTGTTTGAAAACAATAAAGTTTTGTCTCTTTTGAGCGAGCCCGGGTTTCGACCTCGACATTTGACCCTGCTGTAATATTACTTCTTCTCCTACCTAGGATCTTTCCCTTTGGGTTTGATCGAGGACCGTCGCCAATAGCCCGTTGTGTTGCTCTGTTGTGACGTAGAGATGAATTAGCATTACGTATTGGTTGGTAGGTATTTAATTGACGTCGCACTGGAACACCACAACAGGGTGTTGGTGACGGTATGGGAGGAAACCCAAAGGGGAAGATTCGAGGACAGCACCACGTAAATCTGAACCAATGTCACACCTGAGCTGAAACATTACACTCCCAAACCTTCAAACAACGCAAACGTGAGAACATTTGAGGACACGGTGGATTTAAAGTGCACACGCTCCTCCTAGTTACGCGAGGGTCGTTGGTTGGATTCAAGTTCACAACCCTACGGTTGCTGATCCGTTAGGCCGCGTATACGTTTGAGAGCCTAACCGTTTTCGATCCTCTAGTTGTCATGATTAGGACGGGGTTTTGTGCACCACACATGCGGATCGTGAACCACTTGTGGCTATCCGCGTCCTGTCGGTTTTTCGACGAACACAAAGTCGTTCTCGGTTCAGATTTGGACGGCGTCGTGAGTAGTTCGTTGCTTTTATTTATGTTTGCGAACCTCCAGGCTCCATCGTCATCAAGGGTAGCTGCTGACAAATGAGGGCCTGGTGGTCCGCAGTAGGTTACTTCCTTTCCCATGGATCGCTGGAAACTGGTTGAGGAAATAATTTCAACGAACGGTTCACGAGCGGCTTCCAAATGTATACGCACCTTTGCTCTTCCAACGTACTGTGGTACCCTTACCTGTAGCATCGTGCAAGTTAGAGACTGTTTCTTCTATTTATTTTCATTTTAATATTTATTGAATAACTCCCAATTATATAACTTTCCTCAATTTTGATGTTATCTTTATCTGGAATTGAAATTCTGTTTTGGAAGAACATTCAGTGGAAAAGGGAGATGTTAGTTTTCAAAAGTTCATATTACTCAAAGCAAACGTTGTTTTGTCAGATATAGTTTTAAATAAATGCCTTGTTTGTTTTTGATGTTTTTTGGGCGAACACAAAGGCGTTCTCGGTTCTCTGTTGTTTTTTGTCCATTTAAAAATATTGTAAAACAGTTGGATTAACGCAGAATCAATGGCGGAAAATACTTTCTGTTTTGCTTTACATTTTGTTCTCCTATATATATTACGTTTGGTGAAATTGGTTTAAGAAACGTATTTAATTAAACTTGCTGGCAGATGTTTAGAAAATCTGTGATTGCTACGTAATTTTTAAATGTATCAAATTTTGATTTTACATGTTCCGTTTCTGAGTTTACATCAGGTGAGACGCTGTGTATCAATCGGTTCGTTCGATGCTGCTTGCTGGGACAAAAATACATTCAAAGATCTTTTGCGATATATTGTTACCTACCGATGTCAGGGATACATGTCGGACCGTAAACATCCCAGTTTATCCACATCTTGTATTCAATCTGCTTGGTAAAGGAGTAGACCCCTACGAGTTGCTTGTGGTGTCTTTTTATTTTGCAGGACACTTTCTGGAAAGAAAAGAAACGCGTCAATTATATCAGTTAATGTGCATGTCGTCGATATTATTTCAAAGACACCAAAGGTTAGGGTAAAGGCTTTTCCGTTGCGGAATAAATAATTATAATGATTAAATATTAATAAATTATAGGTGCCAATTTGGGGCATTCTTTGCTTATTTCTTGTTGCTATACAGGGTGTTCGTAAACAGTTTAGAAAAAATGGAAGGGGTCATACTACAAGTCAAGACGACCCATATTTACAATGGAATCTACTGTCGCAATCCACTGAGAGTTTCAAAAAAGTGAAACTTAGAAACACGTCCAACCATCTCAAGTCCTCAGTTCTGACGCCAATTCTGCTCTGCAAGAGAAGCAGTGCTTCTCCAAAATATCACAGTAAATACGGTGGATAAGACATGGTGTGCCTGAAACTTGGCCTCCGCGCTCACCGGACCTAAATCCGCTGGAATTCCTGTAGGGCCACGTGCAATCATTGGTGTACGAGACAACTGCACAATCTGTGGAAGATTTTGTCGCCAGAATCCTTGTTACAGCAGCCAAGATGAATACGACACCAGGAATCAACTTGAGGGTGCGCCAATTTTTCCTTTGCAGGTGTTCAGTGAAACCCCTGGACGTCGCTTTGATCATCTCATTAGAGTCTTTCGCTGATCAGCGCGAGCTTGTGCAACTTACGATTTCGTTACATCTCTTTTTTCACTGTTGAAACTTCAACGGGGATAATTTACTTTACGCTTTTCTCTGATTGGATTGAGACCATATGTCCCACTGTAAATATTGGTCGTTTTGATGAGTACTGTACCCCTTCAATTTTTCTGAACAGTTCTTGAACACCCTCTATATACCAGATTTGTTTTTTGGCGATATTTTAGCTAATTCCTTTGTTAGTGCAGTGGATATCTTGTTTTCGGATTTGCCGAGAGATGCCATTTCTTTGAGAAAAAAATATTGTTCACAAAGAAAAATTGGGTTTGAATAACCACCTAATGAAATTAAAACATCGAAGCCGAAATTTGTGTAGCCTTCGTTCATGCCGGAAAGTAAAACATTATACTCAAACTGCTGAGCGTCTTTTGAGTGGTGCAAAATGGCGCAATAAACCCCACAGAGGCACTTCCACCAACATTTAGAGTCTGATTCCAATTGAATTTATGTGGCGTCGGCTATATACTAGACAGGTAAGGTAAGGTAATTTTATATAACGTCGTACTAGAGCGGCTCAAAAGGCTGTTGACGACGGTCCGAGACCAATCCTCTAATGGAAAGAGCCGAGGACACCACGTCATTTTGAACCACTGTCACAATGCGAGTCAACACCTGAGCTGGCACCCCACTCTCCAAATTGTCACATCAACCCAACTTGATGACTTTTGGTCACGACAGATTTAAGGTGCAACAGTATCCTCTACACCTTACGATTGCAAATATTCATGCACAGAACCGGATTCGAAGCAGGAACCTTTGGATTAAGATGCTAACTAACACCTTTACCATATAGTTGACTATGGAAATTTAAGGATGCAAACGAAACTAGAGCCTAATACAAACAAATTGGCAGCACGATTCCACGGTAATCCGGATGGAAGATTAACGGATTAGCATCCGGAAGATTGCGGGTTCGAATCCGACCAAAGACTGGCGTGTACTAAGGGGCCGGTGCGAGTGAATCCGTTGTGACCACAAATATCCTCACGTTGGCGTGGTGGGGAAGTTTGTAAAGTGAGGTACCAGCTCGGGTGTAACCTCGTCATCTGACCGTGGTTCAAAATGGAGTCGTGTTCCTCGAATATTATTCCAGATCGTCAACACTATAACCCGGTGTTTTGCTCTAGTGAGACGCTAATTCATTTACCTACGTACCTACCCGCGGACCATAAAACAGTTTGAGAAATATGCTCTAATCTGGCAAGATAGTTACCTTCCATGTTGAAGCAAGACGCAGGATGGGTTCGAACTGCAAACCCTCCACCACAGCCTTTGCTGAATGGCTGTTGTTCAGCTTGTAGAGTCTCCATGCGAGCAAGATGAAGTTTTCCACCACTGACGCTCTGAGCTCTACGGTTGGAGCGCTGAGTACGGTTTCCCGAACCCAGGTTCTCACCTGTTGAATAAGGAAAAAAGTTATTCAAACGGATTCTATTGGTACAAATGCTTTGTAAAACAAACCATAACTTAGTAATTCGATTAATGTTAACAGTACAATAAATTTAACCTTTAGACTACGGGCAGTACAAGTTGTACTATGATCGCGTCACGAAAGAATTTATAAATGACCAGTACATCAGTTGAACCTTTAACCTTTAGACTAAAGCTGGTACAGCAGTTGCACGTATATCACACCAAGAAAGAATTTAGAGAATGGCCAGAACATCAATTAAACCTTTAACCTTTAGACTAAAGTTGGTACAGCAGTTGTACTATGATCTTGTCATGAAAGAATTGAGACAATGGCCAGTACATCAGTTGTACCTTCAACCTTTAGACTACGGCTGGTACAGCAATTGTACCAGGATTGCGATAAGAAAGAATTTAGTCAACTGCCAGTACATGAGTTGTACGTAGGAAGTTATAAGGAACGCGATACGAAATAATCTTGACTACGACCGTTAAAGCCGTTGTACCTCGAAAGTTATAAGAATCGCAATTGTTATATTTGTAGCCGTTGTCAAAAGTTTATAACAACTTTCGATGGAAAATGTCTTCAATTAATATATGGTAGGCAGGCATCGTAATTAACGTCAAACTGGAGCAACATAACGCGGTATTGCCGACGGTTCACGCGCGATCAATCTCGAAGGTAAAAATCCTACAAAACACCACGTCGTTTTAAATCAGGTCAGAATGCGAGATCACACCTGATATGGCAACGGACTCTCCAAATTTCCACACCTCAAAGCGGAGAACATTTAATGCCACGACAGATTTAACTTGCACTATCTCCCTTTGAACACGATGGTCTTTGGTTGGTTTCGAACTCGCAGCCCGAAAATTAGATACGCAACAGTCTATCTTCATTTAAATTTTATTCGAAGTTCTTAATAACTGAGGGGCCGCGGTAGCCCAGTTCGTTAAACAAAGTGATACACTTATTAACCTTCCTAATGGTTGAAGAGATATCTCGTTACTAGCAAAAACATTAGCAGATCTTGAGTGACGAGATATTTCTTCCTTAGAAAACGGAGCAGAAACTGATCGTGTCTTTTATCAAAAATTCCGCGATGTCTTGAGGACGAGATATCTCGTCGTCATCAAAATGTATTAAGTTTTGATGGACGAGAAATCTCGTCGAAACTTTTTGAAGGGTTAAAAATGCAGTTAGATTAAATATTAAATTTAATTTGAATTTGTTATGACTTGTAATGAAGAAATAAGAGTGTAACTCCAAGTCCAACAAGACAATTAATAATTATTAAGAGACATAGCATCAGAAAAGCATAGAGAACGATACAAACAGCGTTAGGACTCAGAGACAACTAACGGCAACGAATTGACTCTTTGTTCGATTTATTTCGTTTTCGGGCCTCATGAACATTAACGATTATTTTAGGGGAAAGTTCATCACGTGGTGAGGATATTTCAAATGCTGGATATTGCAAACAATGGAGACACATCATAATCCATTCGATGAAATTTTTTCAATTTAAACAGATGGGGCAAAAAGTATGACTGGAGTGAGAAAAAGTTTTATTTATATTTCGAAAGAAAAAGTTAATCACGAGATACTTATTTACCATTGCATCATTCATCAAGAACTTCGTGCGCAGACATTTCCAGAAATGTGCAATGTTACGGAATTAGTGATTAATATTGTCAATACAATTGTAGCTAAAGCTCTTTTATCATCGCCCTTTTAAGGAATTTTTTGTTGAAATGGAGATTGAACACGCAGATATATTCTCTGCATAATAAAGTACGTTGGCTTTCAAGAGCAAATGGGATAAAACATTTCGCTTCCTTATTATATAAAATTAAAGCATTTCTACTTATGAAGGATGTTGTCTATCCTGAACTAACGGATGATCAGTGGATCCAAAAATTTTATTTCATGATAAAATTACGTCTTATTTACATAATCCTAATCGTAAACTACAGGTGAAAGGAAACACAATTTTTTTGATACAGGAAGAAGCCATTTCATTTGAAAACAAATAATCTCTTTTTGCTGAAGATTTTAAAAGAGAACCTTCAATCTTTTTCCAAGACTGCTGAAACACTGCCATGAAAATAACTCGGTAATTGACATTTTCTATTTCAGAACAACAATTTTAAATATAAAGATTTTCTACGGAGGTTTCAGGAATTCAAAAATTGCATAGCGACGTTGGCTTTTGTTAAAAAAACCTCTCAGGGTTGACGCAACAGAATTGAATTTTTCTCGTTTTAATATTGACATTTGCACAGTTACTGGGGTGGAAAAAACAAGTAATTACGGATCACAAAGTTTGAATGCCCTAATACCGATATGGAAATATTTTTTTTTAATATGATCTTAGGTAACAGAAAAGTGGCCTGCTTTGAAAGACCTGGAGACATGAGAGATAATTTTCAATGAATGGACTATTATTCCTGACTCATATGATCAGTTAAAACAACTATCATTTTCTGTTCTTTCACTCTTTGGCTCTACATATTCATGCAAACAATCTTTTTCAAGCATGAATGTATCAAAAATAAATTGAGAAATCGTCTTATTGAAGAGAACCTGGAATCATTCTTGAAATAAAAAACAACGACATACAAATATGAATTATACAAACTTTCCTAGGTAATGCAAGGCCATTGTTCACCTTAAATACGTGTTTTGTCATATTTTATTTTAATGTAAAACAAATTATGTTTTTTCAATAAATAAGACTATTTTTATTATGATATCTTGATTTTTATTTAACGTTAGTAGCTAGTTTAAACCGACTCCTAGAAACATAGTTCTTGAAAAAAAATATATCTCTCTAAAGATATTTTAATCGTTATCTGCTCATTTTTGGATCTTTTGGAAT
Organism: Metellina segmentata; assembly: GCA_947359465.1. Classification (NCBI taxonomy): domain Eukaryota; kingdom Metazoa; phylum Arthropoda; class Arachnida; order Araneae; family Tetragnathidae; genus Metellina; species Metellina segmentata. Next base: position 44,738,401 of record OX375880.1, read on the forward strand.
AATGATGTTGCCTACCACTGCATTAGACAAATGAGGCTACGTATCTGTTTCATGTATACGTATTCATGTAACACAGGAAGTCACTAATATTAATATTAGTGGTTTCACCATTCTCAATAATACACACTCGAAGGAAATATGCAAAAGAATATAATTTCATATACAATAAAATTGAGTTCAGGTACAGAGTCGTTAAACTAAAAAAGTTTGGAAAGAACTGTCTGAAAATCTACTCACAAAAGTAAATCCTTTCAGCATCTTGGAGATGTTAGGAATGGGTTGAAAATCTCTCTCCAAGAAGTGTTTTACCTCCTGAAACATCGGAAACACATCTTATTAAAAAACGAACACAGTGCAAGTACTAAAAAAACCTTAGTCTGAATAATAATCAATATTGCAAAAGCTTCGGAAACCGAATTAACAAAGGTAGCAAAACGAACGCAATTGACGGTCCGCGGAACATTAAGTCCGTCGTGGGCTCGGGTACATTAAATCTGTCGTTGCTTAATCTGGAGTAGCATGGAAGTTTCGGTAGTGGGGTGCCAGCTCAGGTGTCGACCTCGCCGTATGCTTGTATTTCAAAATTACGAGGTGTTGTCCTCGGATATTTCTCTTCTGGATCAACAGCGGACCGTCTCTAACAACTGTTGCTACAGTGTGACGTTAATGGCTGTTTGCCTAGCAAAAAAATTACCCAGGACCAAAAGATCATTTTCGATCCTGATGGTGGTGAAAATATTCCGGTGGGTAGGTATTTTAATTAACGTCGAACTGGAGCAACACAACGGGCTATTGACGACGGTCACCTGGGATCTAACCCAAAGGTAATAATTCGTGGACAACCCATTGTAATTTTTAACCACGGTCAGATAACGAGGGGGTGCGTTCCGGAGAGGGACTGATTTTGAGCCGACCGCTTAGAAGTAACTATAGTCAAGTATTGTTGCAAAAATATCGCTTCGAATAGAATTCTCAAATTTCGTATCCATTAACACTATTGGTGGTTGTCTCGGCGATGTATCTTCTCATTAACAAAATTGATGACATTTTGTTGGAAGGGATATATCGTTGCTAAAAAAACCGATCAGATCGTGACCTTTCTTCATAAAAACAAACGCCAAATCCTGATAAATGAGGGCCAAATTAGCCCCGTCGAAAGAGCAACGGACTAGAATCCCGAGGGTTGCAAGATCGAATGAACCAAAGACGCCGTGTATAGAGGGGGCTTGTGAATGTTAAATTTTTTTGGCCTCACTTTGGCGTGGTGTGGAAATTGGGAGACTGGGGTGCCAGTTCAGGTGTGACCTCGTCATCTGACCCCGTTGGTCAAAATGGCGTGGTGTTGTCCTCGGATATTTCCCTTCAGGTGTTGGTTCCGAACCGTCACTATGAGCTCGTTGTGTTGCTCAAGTGCGATGTTAATATAAAATACCCACAATACTAATACGTGATGGATGAGATATTACGTTCAATACGTTTGGGGGTTAAAGAAATGCTCTGGGGTAAGTTTATTCAGAAGTGGACGCTTTTTGTCATTTTTGTCACCTCAGGTGACCCCTTTACCACCCGACATATCGCATCCCGGCAATAAAAGTGAAGCAACACAAAATCGCAGAATTTGAGAAACATCAACTTAAAAGAAACATATATTTAAATAGGATAAGCTTCTTTTAATTTTAGGTAAGTATCGATGGTGGTAACTTCTATTCGAATCGATAGAATAGTAATATAACACTGGGGCACATCATACATAATTTTCAATGACATAACATCAAAAATTTTATTTTTTGGACTGTGTCACTTTTCTTGCCGGGATGCGATATGTCAGGTTGAAGGTTGACGGATAAGTGAGGAGTATAAGCAGTCTAGATTTACAACTTAATATGCGACAAGTCAACGAAGGAAAAATGGGTGTAGCGAAGATTCGAAGGATATTCTCTTACCTCACGTGTGACACCATTAAAGGCCCTCCAGTCCGCCAGTGTAATTTGGTCCTGTAAAATAATGAATCACAATGAGTTTACGCACGTATTCAGAAAATAGCACACAATGTGCTTCAGGTTGCATTGCCCGATTTTTATGTCGGGAACCGAAATTTAGACGTCCTTTTTTTTCCTCATATTTTGTCTTGTTCAGGGTTGCAACTAAATCCTCGAACAAAAGTTATCTGATATTTCCCTGATACTGTCACTAAAATTTCTCTGATTTAACAATTCCCTTAACAATGTTCCGATCCGTCACTGGTATCGATATACAGTATCCACACATTTTTTATTATTTTGTCTGAGATGGGATGAAAGGAAAATTCTCCACAAATATTTTGTTCCTTTTCTTTTCAGATTATTTAATTGTTATTGTAAGAGTTGGACCCTTAATGGAACTCTTGCAATAGCAATTGAAAAACTGGAGAGAAAAAATACAAAATATTTCGATTATGAATTTATTATATATGACCCTTTATTATCATAGTATACATCGAAAACAAATGCAAATATGCATAAAAAATTCTACAAAAATGTAATTGCAATCAACAAATATTAATTTAACACACAAAAACGACATCAGGATTCACACGAATTTCAAATTGTGTACCACAAGTTGTATCGCCGGCCTCACGTTGACGAGACGTGAGCGTTTTCGCGGTGTTCAAAAATTATTTCGCCAGTAAACTTTATTATAATTACAGTTTTGGCGAATACGATTTTTTCGATTTCCAAAATTACTCTAAATCGCGCATCTCTAAATGGAACAAACGTACCTAATGTACGTAGGTAATAGCTGCCGTTTAAATTATCAATATTGCCCTGATATTTTTTTGAAATTTTGAAATTTTTCCTGAAATTTCCCGGATTTTTCAAGATTTAATAGGTTTTCTGAGAATTCACTGATTTCCAGGTTCTGTTACCACCCTGTTATCCCAGTCATGAGCAGAGCGCGTGTGTTATTGGTTATAAGATATGGGTGTTTTCTCTGTAGCAGATCGACTTAGGCCCGGTGCACACATCCGGTTTTTCATCGTGCGGTGCCGCTGCCGCAACGCAACTGCGGTCTGAGATGCATTAGATCCAATGGAGTAGTGCACACATGCCAACGGCGCCGCACGTCCCACTTGTGTGAATTTGTACCGCAATTCCCCACGGCGCCGCAGATTGCCGCACACGCTTTTCTGTTCTGAAGTTGTTGGTTTTCATTAATAAATGGAATATAAATAATAATAAATAAATGGTTGTATCTAGTAACAACTATTTTGTTTCAAATTATACTTTGTGTACACCAAGTAAGCGAAATAAACACGTTTTCTTCGATAGAATATGTATCGCAAATGGCGTGAAATCAGTACGTGCGTCATTTCACGGTGATGTGTACATAGTTGGGCTTCGGTGTCGCACGTTGAAAAACCGGATGTGTGCAACGGGCCTTTGCCAGCGCAGAGGACATAACTACTGAGTCACGACTCCCCTTTTCATGTGTTTGTTTAAATATGCATATGATCTGCGTTGCTCACTGGCTGTATTTCTATCTTCAATGTCAGTAAAACTTTCATTGTGTCTGTGTGTCTATTACTTGGTGTTGTATGTCTTGTGTCTGGAGCATCATAGCCAAATATGAATTTCTCACCATAAAACCACCAAAATAACCAACCAAATGGTCTGGAACAGATCAGAAATTTAGTACCGCAGTATCCCTCGTGAAGTCTGGGAAAAAAAGACGATATCGACACACAGATCATCATGGACATTACTCCAGAATGGTGCAGACGACCCCCCCCCACCCCCAAAAAAAGACCACGCGCGTTACAATTTGAAATAATTCAGACCAGAAAGTCAGTAAATCTGTCGGACAATCGGTTGGTTAATCCGAATTCTTGCACCTGCTGGTGTCACAAATTACTTTATAACGGTTCCAAGAAACAAAGAGGGGATACGCATGCGTGGAGTTGACATTTCAACGAGTGTTGCAGGTGTCATTGGAAAACACCCTGTCAACATTCCAAATTTGAGGAGGCTCCCCAGGAAAAACGAAAAGGGATACGAGAGTCAGAAGCCACGGGGGAAAGTGGTGGATGATAGAGCGCTCGAGACAGCTATACTGTGAGGTTAGGCACCAATCATAAACTAACTGTGATGAGAAACTTTTGTTATTTATGAACATTCGTTCATCGATTGTCCAGTGTACATATTTTGTAAATAGTTTTCCCATTGGTTAATTGAAACCCTTTAAATGAAATAAATAACTTTAAAAGGTAATATGCTTAGTCTAACTCCATTGTATTGTTGTGGTACGCGAAACGCCACACCCTGTTGGAAGGGTAGTAAATTCGAAACTGAGGTTACGAGCTCGAAACTCGATCCTACAAAAAACCGTGGTGGACGTTGATTCCGTCGGGGTCCACATGGAGTGGAGTTTTAAAAGTGGGTTGCCAACTTGGGTGTTGACCTCGTTAACCGATCCTGGTTCAAAATGACTACGTGTTGTCTTAAAATATTTCCTATTTCCTAATAGTTCTAACAATTGTTACACAATAGTTCTACGAATGGGGCCGCTTCCCCCAAACGGGAGGGTTATATATATTCAACTATTAACGATGGATAAACAAAACGCTCGCACCAGGAGCTTCTAAAACTCCTTGAAGTCACCCACTTATACGATCGAGGTTGAATATCTCGATGCAGGAAGGATAAATACGACAAATCTAAAGATAATACGAGTAACTAAATACGGCAGATTATCTCCATCATTGCATCATTTGACTACTTTATCTGCGTCCGAGAGCCTGGAACAGTCGCCGTGGATCAATGGGTTTTTCCGCTGGGCTAGCAACTTGCGAGATGTAAGATGCGTAGAATAGGTTCCTGTTTGGATGCATATCTCTCTCCTGCGCCAATGAAACTTTCCTGGTGTGTCTGTTATTGTCTATGTATATTACTAGATGTTTGGGGCTACGAAAGCCCGGTTGGTGGTGTAACGGATTAGCAGCTGGAGGGCTAGGAGTTCAAATCCAACCAAAGACCATTGTGTAAAAGGGCTGATGCACGTTAAATCTGTCGCGGTTTTAAATTCCCTCACGTTGTCATGGGGTATAAATTTGTTAAGGTAATTTTAATTAATGTTGTACTAGAGCAACACAACGGACCATTTACGTTGGTCCGGGATCAATCCCCAAAGGGAAAGGACGGAGGACAACACCACGGTCAGATGACGAGGCAGCACCGTAGCTGGCACCCCACTCTCCACTCCAATCCAACATGAAGACTTTCGGTCACAACAGATTTAAGGTGAACCAGCCGTGTCTACACCATACGCTTACAAACATCCATATACTGACTTTTATTCGAACCTGGAACCTTCGGATCTAGAGGCTAACATCTTAACCACCAGACCTGTTGGTCGGCGTGTGTGAAAATTCGGAGAGAGGGGTGCAAGTTCAAGTGTGACCTCGTCAACTGATTATTGTTCTAAATGTAGTGAAGTTGCTCTTAAGATCTTTCTCTTCGGGCTTGTTTCCGGACCGTCGCCAAAAGTGAGTTGTGTTGCCTCCACTGCGACATGAATTAAAACATCTACCTCCATTACTTGATGTTATGTTTCTTGTGTTTGGCGCAGCTTGCATAAGTATGGCCCTTGCAATACAATCTCCCACTGAAAAACGGGTTTAAAAAAGAGTTCTGAAAACATCCTGGAACAATTTCCCCAAGTTGGTGCTACGGTTTGCGACAATTTGTAGCAAACCAACGCTACCGTCCTTTTTGATGATTTTCCTAATTGGAAGTGCCATTATGAAACATTTACCGAACGTGACAATAATTTACAATAATCTGTATGTGAAATAAACTTACCGCAATGTCGTTTGGTTTGTAGCTCAGGAATGCATTGACACCAGGTCGAATTGGTAGGTTTTTCTCCTGTGAATAAAATAAGATAAAAGTTTAAAGAAACTCTAGACTCTAGAACAGAGGGAAAGAGCATAATTCACTCGGCTACTAAGCTACAGAATATGATGTTTAATATATCAATAATCTGGGATTTCGATGACCAGAAGTTTTGCAGAACAGTTCCAATAACAATTGTGTCTAACCCGAAATCTACACAAAAATAACCTAAAAAGTTGACAAAAATATTGAATATTTTACGAAAGTTTTATTAAAATAAGATATACCTGAAATAGAAACAGATATGAACGACAAAAAAGCCCATTTCATTCAAACAAAATTTGAAGAAACATGATAAAATTTTAACTAAGGCACTTTAATCAGTCTTGATTTTTATCAGACTTTAATATATACAGGATGATTCAAAAGGTTTTCCGACAAATTTCAAACGTTTTGCTCAGAAATACAAAAACAAACCATATTTACATAGGAACATATACGAGGGTGTCAAAAATTATCCACACTTTCGCAATAACACTTCTATAAGTTTGTTGCAATGCCTTCCTGGCATGCGTGCTTTGATTTGATACTACTGTGGCCACGTTACCTAAGATTAACCTGGATAGAGTCATTTCTCTTGCTTCTTCTTTAGTGTAATCATGGCCGCTCCGCTAGCAGAGTGCACCATAAAGATCCGTGATCCCACTTCTACACCTTGAGGGTAGGAAAGTGTCCCACGGTACTGAAAATCGTCGTTCGCTTACAAAACAATACAGGTACAGTGCACTACCTCGTGAAACTGTGTATGAGTGAATCGAGAAGCTTCGAAGAGGCTCGACACGCTTGATGCACGAAGAGGGAGCAGCACTGCCGTCCACCTCCACCACCGGAGAAAAGACTTAGCATGATCGAGAAATGGTTCTGGCAAACTGACGAGCCCGGGTGCAGAAAGTTCATAAAAATGCGACAGACAAACAAAGTCTTTGCAGAACAATTTGTTCTTTATTTTATCAAAACTTTGTCCGACATGCAAAACGCGCTCCTTTCCTTACCTTTTTTTTCTTTTCGAGCTACAGAATAATTTCCCTACACAGCCTCAAATTACCACCAACATTTTATGAGTAACACATCTTTTATGTCAATGACAAAATATGTAACTTTAAAAGTGATCGACAGAATTTCAGATTCTGAAAGTATGCCTTGGTTTTAAATAAAGTAAGTGAATTAATTGTGATGTTTTATTATAAATATGTAATACATATTGAGCCGATACCTGGGTTTTACGTCAATTTTTGATTTGACAGGAGTTTTCAAAATTCTAACAAAATGACGGCGGAACAATTGCAGCTGCATGGAATTGTGTTACAGAACACTGAATATATTTCTGCACTTGGTCCGGTGAGTAACAACAAGGAGAGGCACTGCAGCGTGTTCTCTGCAGGTTAATCGAACAAAGAAGTGTGGGAAGCATTGCTTAAATGATTGGGCGTCCCTTTTAAAATCTTCTTCTTGGAGTGAATTGTAAGCTTGTGGACCGGTGGACCAAATGCATCGGAAAGGAAGGAGAAAATGTGGGAAAATGACATACTTGTTCATCCCCGACATATGTGTAAATACATTGTAAAAACAAAGAGCGGATAATTTTTGACTTTCCCTTGCAGATGTAATCGCTGCCCGACCGTTCTAGAGGGCGCTGCCAGAAATTGAGTTGGTCAGCACGAAACATCGTTGTTCTAATAGTTCAAAACAATTTTAAATTGAATGACAGAAATGACATTATTACGATGAATTTCAAACAATTCAACACGAGCAACACTCGGAAGTATTATAATACAAGGCATGATTGATTTAAGGTGAGGTTGTACTTACAATATCCAGGACATCGTCCGTTTCATTCAGATAATAGTCACCGAAATCATTGGAGAAACTGAAAGAAGAAAAAATATTCATACCTTGGCATTGACCCGTATTGGACTTTGTTGTAGTCGTTATTTCGAAAAAATCGCACTATCGGTGGATTACTGGTGAAGCAGAAATGAGGTAGAGTATGTTTAACTATGGTGATTTACTTCCCTTATAGCACAATAACTGTGAACTAAAGCTATCTTTTTTCTGTTGATTAACAGTCAATTCCAATCTTCATACGGATCTTTCCCTACGGGGATTGATCCCAACCTTCGCCCATTGCCCGTTATGTTGCTCCAGTACGACTCTGAATTCCTATCTACCTACCCAAACTTCATTCTTGTTACTCAATTCGTTTTCTTATTATCACTGTTCTACATAAACGAAAATAGGTTTAAATTGTTATATAAAAAAAAGGGGGGGGGGGAGTCTTAGGAAAAAAAATATCTTAGATTCATTAATATTTATGCTACCATTATTTAATTTAACGCACTGGTCAGAACAACTTTAAAATGTGACTTGATAATGTGCTCTTTTTTTTTATAAATATCATAGCAATTAAGGGCTGCGGTAGCCGAGTTGGAAGAGTAACGAATTAGCAACAGGAAGATTGGGACTGAGAAACTCGATCCAACCAAAGAACTTTAACACGTTAACTCTGTCATGAGAATTATTCCCGGACCGTCGCCAATAATCTGGGGTGTTATCCAATGTGACATTTATTAACTACTACTTACATAACTACATAAATTAAGTGGATGCAGTATCTTTTGAACAATTTTTTTTTGTTTTCATCTTCACAATAAAATGTTTCAATACTCTTTAAATATACATTACAAACAAACAAAAAAAAACACTTTTTTATTCACAATAATAAAAATTCAATTTCTTAAAAAATTATTTCAATATTTTAGAATTTCTGCTCCATCTGCAAATTTGAATTAGTTTTCAAGTACCTTTTCTATTTACCTTCCATTAAGTGTGTCCTACAATGTTGTTCAATGGATTACATTTAACATAATTATTTATTTTTTTTTACAAATATTTTTGAAACTAACGCTGTGAAAAACAAAAAAAAATCTTAGTTTATATCAGTAATTTTCAAAAAATGATTTTTTTTTCCAAATCCTTATTCCATACATAGTCTTCCAATATAAAATAATAAACAACAATAAAACGTTTAATATTTCGACATTAATAACAATAAAAGTCTTAGCATTTTAAGTACCAAGAGTCAAAAATTTAAAAAGCTGAGAAAAAGCATTAAGAAATTTAAAAGGCTTTCTATTTCGGTCCTTACATTTGACAGAAAAACTTTAATACCTCGTTAAAGTAGCTACTGTTACATAAGTGTGGGCACATATTCTTTAAAAGCTCTATAATAATTAAATTATAGAAAATTATAGTTTAGGTAAAAATAGCTATGGACCAAAATATAAATAGATTAACAACGTTGCACTAATGGCACATAAAATTATCTTTAAGGCCTAGGCGAAATAATAGTCTAACACGATCAGTTCCAAAGACAATATTCTGATTTAAGTAATTTAAATTATAGGCTCGTAAACGCTCTGACAAAACTAAAGTTATTTGGCAATTAGCAATATCCCTAATCATCTTTTTTTAAAGGTTTTCGAAACTGACTTGAGATTACTTACAAATTCTTTAATCCTTTCCAAAATCGTCGAATCATCTTCAATCTTCAAGGAAATCCAACAGCTCTAGAGAACACACAAGTTGTAAATTGATTACTTCAAAACACGAAGTGGATTCAAATCGCAGGAAATCGATCCAAATTCAAAATGAAATATTCCAAGTTCCCTCTTTGAATGCTAGCAGTTCAAAAACTTTTCGATAAATGGGACGAAACAAAGCATCCGATTGCACTCATTGGAAAAACCATTGTTATACGTAACAATGTATTAATTGTAAACGTAACAATGTTTAAGAGTTTATTATTTGAATATTAAATGAAACTGTTTCGGAGGAACATACATTGTTGCAAATCATTATTGGAGTAGTACAATTTTCTGTTTAGATAAGAGGTGTGGCACCTTTTTACACACCATATTCCAATTTTTTTTCGCATATGAATCCAAGGACTTGCTTTACCTTCTTACGTTAAAGATTGAGGTTTTGAAAATGTATGGTACTCAAAACATTCCAGGACTGATCGTACACAGACCACATAACACAGAGGATATACTTATATTTTATATTAAACTTCTACGTAGTCTCCTTTCAATTCAATACAACGCTTGGACCGAGTGTCAATGTTAGTAAACGCCTCCTCTCCAACACTATTGAGTTACAATGTCACAGCCGCTTCACTCTCTTCTATTGTCTCAAACCGCTGTCACTTCATCTTTAACTTGGAAATAAAAAAAAGTCCTAGGGGGAGTCGATGCTCACTACCTGCCTTCTCACCAAAAATTGCTGCACAGTGATATACTTGTGAGACGGTGCATTGTCGTGCAAGAGGCTCCAATTTCCACTGTCCAACAAATCAGGCGTCACACGCCGCATTCGTTTCAAAAGCCGATCCACAACATCTTTGTAGAATGTACCAGTCACAGTGGAACCTTGACGAAGAAATTCTGGATGAATGATGCCCCCCGAATGTCAAAAATGTGATCAGCATCGTTTTTGTTTCCGAAGCGCGAAGTTTCATCGGTCGACTTTTTTTTTCTACTGATTCACTCAGAACTTCGTCGTCTTGTCTCTAGATTGTACTCGAGACACCAAATCTCATCTCTGATGGCAATGTTTTGCAAAAAATCTGAATCCTGCTTAGACCACGACAGTTAAATCTTTGCATGAGGAAATTCGGTGTTCTTTTTGCTCAGGAGTCAGAGTGTGTGATGTGTGACACAAAGGATATATTTTCAAACTACTGTCATTATAGTGAAAACAGATTCCACACTAATGTTTAACGACATTACGTGTAATCATTTATATCGTTAATCGACGGCAGGACCTTACCAACGCTTGCACAAGCAGGTACAGTTAGAGTCTACGTTTATCAGCGATAGCAACGGGTTGGCGATTTTTTTATGGGGGGGGGGGGTATAGGCCCATTTCTAAAGTCACCAACATAAGAATTATTTCAACCGTAAAGACAGATGGACTGCCTTAATCTACCGCAACTCGCTGCTAGGAGGGAGCCAAAAAATAGCTTAGGTCGTGGCCACCGCTCATAAACGTAGAGTGTAGCTGCACCCACACGCTCAACATTTTCATCATTTAGACTTGAATATGGACGACCTAATCTCTCATCGTCATTGGTCGAGTCTCTGCCAGCTTTAAACCTCGAAAACCACTCAAATACTCACAAACTACTCATATCATCGGCATCATACACAGATTAAATCATTTCGTACTTTTCCGTGGTCGATTTTTCCAATTTGGAACAAAATGCGTTGTTTCTTATGTGTTCCATTTTCGATTACAATGATGCACACACACGTTTTACGCAACTGTACGCTGCCGAGTTGGAAATAATCAGAAATAAATGCAACCAATTGAGATGCATGGCACCAAGTCCTTGCTATGTCATTCCGCCGGTTTCACGGAGAGTCATCTGTACTTTTTTACGAGTGGAAGTCCTGGAACTTTTTGAATAGACTGTGTAGAGATAGAGGTAGGATCTGCTTGATTTAGTGAAAACTAAATTAATTAATGTACGCCAGTTCAAAAGACACGCGTTTATTGCAGCACCAACATACAATTGTGAGAGATGAATCTCTCGGACGAGAGGGGGACCGCAGTAGTGGAGCCCGCTGGTGGTGCTTTTAAGCCTGTTTCGATTTCGCTAGTGTTTGGTGTTAAATTTGTTATTGAGAGCTGCAGAGAATTCTACAAATATGAATAAAGTCATTCGCGAAATCGTTTTGCTTTTATTAAATTTCATGAATAGAAATATTGGTTCATATCTGTACGTCGTTCCGAAACGACATATATATTTTTTTCGACAATCTTCTTAGCTCTGCGTAATGTTCACAGGGTAATGAATGCTAGAAATTAATCAGGTCAAAAGCATTTAGATCTGATAAAATCTTATCAAATTTCATTTTCAATAATGAATTTGTTTTTAAAATACTACGACGAACTGATAAGTAAGAAGTCTGTACCAATTGTACTAAGAGCACGCTGGTGTTAAGAATTTAACGATGGATTCATTTATGGCAAATACTTTAAAAGAATAAGTGTGCGAAAGGATGTAATGCGCCACGTTTGGTGCATGCGGCACATGTTGGACCCCTCTGGGTTAGATGCACGTCTAATCAGTAGTGACTCCCAATATGTCAGGGTTTTGTCAAGGTTTGGAGAGTGAGTGCCGTGTTGGGTGTTGTACTCGTTACCTAACTTGTTCAAAATGACGAGGTGCTTTCCTCAGACCTTTCCCTTCGAGATAGAAACCAGACTATCGCCAATAGCCCGTCATGTTGCTACAGTGCGATGTTAACTTAACTACTCCAACACACACCCTCTATAGATGGCTTTTTTTCTGCAAAATCCATCAGTCATCTTGTGCCTCTTTGAAGCAAAAAAAAAAGCTCTTTTATTGGTAGGTGAATCATTACTAGGGTTGTAGTGGAGGGTATACGCCGTATACCCTCTGCTTTTTCTTTAAAACTATGTACTCGCTTTCCTTTTCCAAGAAAACATCGCGTGAAAGATCACGTAAAACGCAGATAGCTGTAAGAGTAAAAGAAAATGGTACATATTTCTAAAATCGTAACTATTAATCAAAAACAATTCATTCAACGTATTGTAAATAAAAGGGAATCCAGACTTTGTTCTGATGTTAATGAAGAAAATTGTCAACTTTTAAAAGATACATCCATGCTTGATCCAGAAAATATAAATACAGGGGATATTCGCCATAGAGAAAAGGAGGTAAAAAGGATCTGTCGACGTTTTGGTATAGATGAAATGTGCTCTATTCAGGGTTTGAGAGACCAATGAAAACGCCCAAGTTGTTCCTGAAAAATTAAAGCCTTTTTTAAGAACCATTGAAATATTATCATATTCCACGGCCGAGTGAAACAAATTTCTGATCATCTTTATTGATTTCAAACGACTAAAATCTAATGTTTATTAATGCAAATAGAGCACATTCAACCAGAAAAAATTTGTAAATTCTTGGTTAGTCAACCGTCGCTCTTCAGTAGACAATAGATCAAGAGTATGTGCTATAAAAATAGACACAGAGACGGATTTCTCTCGTCAAGCAGTTTGGAATATATTTCAATAAAAATGATAAAGGTAGGCAATAAAATTTATTTTTAAAAAATTACATCCTACTTTATATGTGTTTAAATATTTTTCTTAGCATTTCCTGCAATTATTTTATACCATAGTTAAATATTAAAACAGTGAGTGAAGTTTCTTCAAAGTTACACAATTCCTAACTTGTATAATATACAATTATAGAGGGGTTTTTTTACCCTCGATAAATTGAACTTCGATTATTCGAACATATTCCCCGGTCCTTTGAGTATCCATCATGGGCGCCGTGAGAAGGGGGGATGTCAACCCCCCGGGCTTATGGATTTCCTGTATATATACAGGTATGTGCGTGCGTGAGCGTGTTTTTTTGTTCCCGTGGAAAGTGTAAGTAGAAAGTACATGTTTCGCTTTCCCATCTGCGGGCGTCCATAGTATACCCTCTGTTTTTTTTTTGCGAGTACAGCAATGATCATTACCACCTGAAGAGTGTGATTTTCTCCTCGGGTTTGATTCTGGACTGTTGCCAATAGTCCGTCGTGTAGGTCCAGTATTACATTAATTACATACCTACCTATTCGATGAGTGTGAGGGCCTTAGTGTTTGGAAACGAAAACAAAACATGGCATTTTGGCTTTGGATCAAGTTGTTAATGAGAAAAAACCCTTACAAATGAAATATACCAAAAACAATACATCTAATAATTAAAAAATAATCTATCTGAAGTCTTTGAATGTATTGTGAAAATGTGTCATCCAAAAATGTGCGAGTTCAATCCACATTAGTTCCAGAAGAACTGCAGCAGAAATGCACTGTCTATTTTTATATGATCGCTTGTAATGAGTAAGTTCATCTACTAATTGAACTCTTGCAACACTCCTCTGAAACGTTAAATTCAAGCCTGTCATATTGCTAGTACCTACCTGAGTATGAATGACAAAATTTACTTGTATTACTTACTTATTGAGGTACTTGTGAAAAACACTGATGAAAAAAATTTCTTAAGCATAAATGCAAGCCTATATTTGTGTGAGTGCAGAACCAAGTTTTATTAACAGATTTATTTAATAACCATTTATCATGAATAAAAAAATCTTTTGCTTATCAAACGTTCGGCCATTAAATTTTTAGTTGTTTTATAAGGTTACTTTTATTTATTTTTGGTTCAACAAAATACAGGCCTAGGTAAATGATAATATTCAAAACAAATGTAAATTAATGTACTTAAAATAGGAATGCTAAAATAATTTAAAATACATACAAAATAAATTTAACCTAGAAAAATTTATTTCAGGTTATTTAGGACATTAAATTTAATATGTTTGATTGTTCATCCCTTTTATTTCGAAACTCAAGCCATATTGACTGGAGTAATATGTTCACTGATCCTTTACCCTTGCAGAGGAATTTGATCATTTTCTAGCCTTATGGGATGCAGCTGCTGAATGGCTGCCTACAGTACATCCTGTATCTTCAATCACTAATAACTGAGGCAATGAAGCTCCTTTAAAGAGGTCATATCATGCCTATTTTTTGTATTTACTGTAAGGAAGTTTATTTACATCCAAATTCCTAAGAGCGAAGATTGATAGCTCGTGAAAAGAAACTTTCCAATGTTATACCAGTCTTTAACACTTAGACTGAACTTTAAAGTCTTGTCTTACTTCCCAGTATATTAGGGTGGAGCGAAAAACACGAATTTCGGAAATTGAAAACGCCTATGGTGGGAATATTCGGGGACTACCATGCTTATTAATTATACAAAATATGAGCTAAATCGATTAATATCTTCGTTCCAAAATCGCTTTGAAATTTCAAAATTTTGCCAATTTTTTCACAAAAATAAAAATAACGCATTAAAAAAATTTAATACATCTTATTTAAAGCCATGGGTGAGTGCAATGAACTTCCCTGCGTGTAAAAAAAAAGTTTTACACCTAACATTATCCCGTAAGATAAAAAAAATTCCCTTTTTTTAGAGCGCTATATCACGCATTTCTCCACTCCTCTCAATAGACTAATCATTACGTTCCTCGTTACTAGGATGCACGAACGCTTCCCTTTCTTCGCTTCTTTATAAGGGGTATATAACTCGTATTTCACCACATGGAGTGGAGGTGTCTGGGTTTCTTTAAATATCCGCCCACTTTCGCGCGTCTCCACTCCGCTCAATAGACTCATCATTTAGACCACGCGTTTACACGGGCGCTTCCCCTTGTAGACCTTCGCTGTTTTTGCATTATGAAAACAACCCAGAACTCAGCACGAGGAGGTGGCTGCATAACAAGTCCCCCCCCCCTAAAAATTTCAATTTAATTTACTAGCTTACCATAAAAAATTAAACTGAAGTTAGTGGCAAGTGGTTTAGCTTAAAAGTGGTTGATATTGGCTTTTGATTTCAAATCTTGGTAAAGCAAGTCTGGAAGCAATTCTTGACCTAATAAATCCATCTCGTGCTTTTGTACCACATACTGTACTATATGCTTCAGTTACTAATTTAACGCAACGTTCTACTGCTTGTGAATGGCATGGAAAGTTAAACATATTACTATTGGTTGGAACGTCTAGAATCATAGACTTGAGTTGATCATCAGAAAGAGATACTATGAGTGGTGGATCTGTAATGAAATTTGATTGCCATTCAATTAGATTTATGTAATCGTCTGCTTCGAAGTTTAACTTGGGAATTTTAAACTCGCAATTATTCTTTTCAACTTTTTTTTTGTCTTAAAATTTTAAATTCTTCTAAGGCTCAATTCTCTGACGTGTTTTTGATCATCAGCTAACATTGCCAAAATAATATTTCCTGGATGGGCATAATAAGCATTTCTTTGCAAAGTTAGATCTACTACAATTTTTAAATCCTAGGGCAAAATACTCGATTTATTTAAAATATGGTAAAAATGAAGACTCCCGTACCAACATGATGACTGACTTTTAATTTTAAACCACACATATCAATGTGCCTTCACATCATACTCTGCTAATATTTTCAAGTTAAGGGTTGGATCTTCTGTTGAAACAGTTCTTCTGAGAAAGTTCTTACATTTACATATGCTAGTATCAAATAGATTTTTTTTGCTGATTCCCTGAAGAACACAACCTTTTTCGAGAAATATAGTTTGCCAGTATTTTTTAATAGTTTCTTAATATTTCTATATGCTTTATGGTATTTTTTCAGCATATATACTATTTGTTGGTTTGTTAAAGCTCGAATCGAATTTTTCTCCCATAATCCTTTAAGCTCTTTAATTAAAATTAAACATACATCAGCCACATACTAGCATCTCTTTTATAATCTTTCTGTATGTAAAGATAATACTTTATAAGATCTGCATATGTTGGAAGCATGTTAGGCTTCATTATTTCAGCCATTCCAAACACGGGACATACATCTACTGATCGTGTCCTAGGCATTTCGACTAATTCACAGAACCGTGTATCCTTAACAAACAAAACAAACCAAACCCAAACAAAATTGAACTTAAAGATTAAAATTCTATACAAAAAAATATATATAAAAGGAAAAAAAAAAACAGTAAAATTCAGAAACTAAAGCGACGGTACTCCACTTCATGTGGTGAAATACGAGTTATATACCCCAGTAGTCCCCAACCCCCGGGCCGCGGACCGGTACCGGTCCGTGGATCAAATGGTACCGGGCCGCCCAAGGAACATTAAGTTATTTTCATTTTTTTAATGTGGTGTATTTCTCTCAGGTTTGTGCGGTTCTTATCTATGAAATGTCCACTAAAATTAGGAGGCGGTAAATCAGAACTTGAAAATTGTTCTGTTAGTAGAGCTTCAATTGTGATTTCTGAAATCGGTATGTCTCTATTTTCCAATTTTGACAAATGTGACAGCTGTTTTCAAGTTGGCAGACAATGTAGCTGCATTTAAAGCAAAACTGAAGTTGTGGGGACGGCGCGTGAACAGAGACATTTTGGACATGTTTCAGACATTAGTGGGGATTTTAGGCGAGACTGACCCGAAACATTCATTCTCCCAGTTGGTGCCCGATCACCTGTCTTTGCTTTTAAAAGAGCACAACAGACCCAACCATAAAAGACCCACGGACTAGTAAGGAATGAATCCGCGATCCTTTTGTCAACAAATCAGGCGAATCTAGCATGTCTGTGCAAGAATGCTGGAGATTGCAAATGAAGGCAGCTTTAAAATTACGTTCGACAACAACTCTGCTGGTGTTCTGGATTAAAGTCATAGCGGAATACCCCGAAATTGCCACCACAGCACTTAAATCCCTATTGCCATTTCCGACATTCTATCTGAAGCGGGGTTTTCTGTAGTGACAGCAACCAAAACAAAACAACGGTATAAACTGGACGCAAGCAACACACTTCGGGTGTCATTGTCTCCTATTACCCCCAGATGAAACCGTCTCGTCGCAAAGAAATAAGCTCAGGGTTCTCATTGATTTAGCGTTTTAGTGAGTTAAAATGTTAAATCATTTTATAAACATCTTTTGGTGTAACTGTATTTTATTTTGAAGGCATGTTTAAATACAATCAAATTAAACATTTAAATCAAAACAATCTAGAATATAAACAATCTACGTCCCCCCTCCCCCCCCCCTCCCCTCAGCGGGCCGCGTTAAAATTATCAAACGTTTATCCGGTCCGTGGCGATAAAAAGGTTGGGGAGCACTGCCTTAAGGGATTGATCATAGACTTCTAATATAAGTAGACTGAGCATCGCTATTGAGAAGAGCTTCGCAAAGCGTCCGCAACATGTTGTCAGTAGTCACGTGACTGCTCCACGAAAATTCAGCTTGGATGCTTGATTTGGCCTTTTATCGCCTCTCTTGGCAACATTTTCTTTTAAAAGTTAGCGATTCGATGAGTATAATACTAAGTATTTCTGGAATTTGAGTTACATTTAAAAAATTTTGGGCAATGCAAATGAATATTTACTTTTTCACTTCTGAATATATTTGAATTCGTATCACTTTTTAATGCTTTTAGTTTTATTATAGAATTAAGTTCTAATTGGGATTAAGGTTAGCCAGTACACTTAAGATAAATAAATTTCCGTCAATAGATTAATTCCATGTTTTATATATAGTTTTTCAACTGTATTAGGTGTGGAGAAATTATCTAATTTAATTTCAGAAATATTTAAACTTTTGGAAAAAATTATTGAGGTCAGCATGAGTTGGAATTAATTGAAAAATAAATACCCATATTTTGAAATAACTTCAATTAATGTGCATGATATTGAATATGCATAATACTGAATGCTCCTTGAATTTGAGTTACATTTTACTATTGTTGGGCAATGCAAATTAATATTTACTATTACACTGCTGAATATGTTTTGAATTCATATTAATTTTTAATGTTTTTAGTTATTTGAGCGTTTTTATAATTAACTGAATTTTTCATTGGGATTAAGGTTAACCAATACATTTACGAACAAAACAGTACGCTTGAGATAAATAAATTGCAGTCAATAGATTGCTCTCAGGTCAGGAGTTCAGATTAAAATTTGGTATAAGATAGCATGAATAAATGTTTTACTGATGGATAAAATAAAAATACTGAAAACAGATTAAAAGATTCCCTGTTCATATGACGTTTGGGTAACCATTAAAGCTTTCATTGATATTATGGATTCTTAATTGCTTACGTTTCCATAAGCACAAATTTATTCAGTGAGTTTCGCATAAAAATATTAACAAAAAAAGTTATACATATAGTCTTTAAGATTGAATGAAACTATTTTAAACCATACCCTTGATGTTAGCTATTTTGCAATTTTAGATTTCTGGTTCAAAAACTAATTAAGTTGCAAGACAATTTTTATGCTCTTAAGCATGTACAAAAGTTTGGTAAAGATTTTTATATAGAATTTTTATTACTTATTGTGTGTGAAATCAATATTTTATAAATACAAAAGATAAATAAGAAAGAGTAAACGAATGAAATTTATTGCCACATTCATCACATTTTAAATGAACTAAAAGACAGAAACAAAATTCTTCGATTAATTCATTTAAACGATTTTCTTCTTTCGTTATCTTGGGAAAACTAATAAATGGAACAAAATAAAAATTTTAAATACATAAGAACTGAATAAATGAATTTTCAGCAGGTGCACATCTTTACAAGTTCTTATTACAAGTAAATATAAATTGTTTTACTTATAGTTCTAAAAAAATCATAAATACAAATTCACAATTATAATACGGCTTAGAAAATGCTTTAATCCTATTTCTAACAAATTGAATTTATTTAATATATATTTAGAAGTTTCAAACGTTATATTTTATTTTAAATATTCTTATAAGAATAATGTAATTCTTATAAGAATAATGTAATTACAGTTTGCACAGATGGGTGGATACAAAATAATTTTTCTCAGCAAGAAAAATAATTTATGTGATGTACTTAAATTGATGTTACCAAATTCATAACATTTTTATCGTGAGTCACGAAAGAATATAGTACTCTTAGTTGTGCCAAAACATAATCGCCAAGAAAGAGAACGATTTCGCACAAGTTTTTACATTTCGGTTAACTATTTTTAATATTTTAAGACAGTATAAATTTCAATTTACAATTAGAAACACACTTCATCCGTTATTTTGTTTCAAAGATTATTTTATATACATACTGATTGCAAATGTATGAAATCTTTTCATAGAACGGGAAATGTCCGCAGGTTGTATTTATTAATTTCTAAGTTAGAACATCCATTTTTATCATAACTACAGGGTGTCCTAAAAGTTCCTGTGCTGACGATTCGTGAATTTATTATACAAAATCAAAAGACTTTAAAACAATTATTTTTATGCTAATGGTGAAAAGCACTTTTGGTGGAGTGGTCGTTCACGGTAAGAAGGCGATTTATCGCCAAATATGGTAACGTTCACCTTTTGCTAATTTTCTTCACATCTGCCGTTTTGTTATGGCAACCCTATCTGCTGTTACGGAATTCGGCCGCCATCTTGATTTGGCGACAAAAATTAGTTGGCGACAAACGTCTTACCGTGAACGACCACTCCACCGCACTTTTAACATAACGTAGGAAAAAAATATGAACTTACATTTGGTTATCGTTGACTGTACGATCCCTCTTGGCGACTTTTCAAACAAAATCGCCAAATTTAAGATGGCGTTGATAAATAAGCCTCAAACAGCGAAATTCTCTGAATGCGTGATAAATTCATTTTGCAATGAAGAACAAAATGACCTGGAACTTTATCATCGCACAACTTGAGTGCGAAGAAAATCAAATGATAAAAATTAAAGCGCCGATAAAAATATAAACAGACAATAAAATTCAATAATTAAAAAAAAACACGGGCAATATTTTTTTTTTAAAGTTGAAGCACTTTAAGTTTTAGGTCAACCTGTAGAAAGTATTGAAAAATACAAATGTGAAATAAATGTTTTTCGCTCACCTGTGAAATGTAACGTTTCCACCTTTAATAATTTGGAGTTGCATTCATATACGCATAACTGTAGATCCATTTTAACTTGAGTATTCAATGCATTTGCTACTTGCTAAGGAAGAAGGAATGCGCAAACAATATGCGCGAAGAGAGAAGGAGTCACGTGACTGCTGATTTTGGTCATATGATCATGCGGATATAAAAAGGTTGCCATAGCTCACTCTACTATTATATCTCCTCTATGTCGTCATCTTTCCCTTTGGGATTGATCTCGGACAGACGCCTATAGCCCGTTGTGTTGCTCCAGTGAAACATTAATTAACTATCTACCTACCTGTTTCTCCAGAGTGACGTTAATTTAACTACCCAGTCAAACTTTCTGAATTAATGTGGGTAATTTGGTAATTTTGGTAATATTTCATTAACAACGGGCTATTGACGACAATCCGGGATATCCTTAAGGTAATAGCTAATAGCTAATTTTAGTTAACGTCGTACTAGAGCAACACAACGGGCTATTGACGACGGTCCGGGATCAATCCCTTAAGGGAAAGATCCGAGGACAACACCTCGTAATTTTGAACCACGGTCAGATGACGAAGCAACACCTGAACTGGCACCCCACTCTCCAAACTTCCACGCCAACCCAACGTGAGGACTTTCGGCCACGACAGATTTAAGGTGCACCAGCCGCCTCTACACCATACGTTTACAAACATCCATGCCCGGACCCGGATTCGAACCAGGAACCTTCCGATCTAGAGGCTAACACCTTAACCACTATACCGGTTGGTCGGCGGATATCCTTAAGGAAAAGATCCGTTAATAAACACCACGTAATTTTGAACCATGCTTGGATGACTAGGCAACACCTGATCTGCACCCCACTCTCCAAACTTCCACACCAACCGCTGAACAACCGGTCTGGTGGTTAAGGTGTTATCCTCTAGTTTAAAAGATTCCTGGTTCGAATCAGTGCATGGATCTTTGTAAATGTACGGTGTAGATGCGGCTGGTGCACCTTAAATCTGTCGTGGCCGAAAGTCTTCACGTTGGGTTGGTCTGAAAGTTTGGAGAGTGGGGTGCTAACTCAGGTGTTGCGTCGTTATCTGACCGTGGTTCAAAATTACGTGGTGGTGTCCTCGGATCTTTCCGCAATGATATTCACATAGTTTGCAGCGTTCATGATCAGTTCTACCACAACTACGGGTCCCAGAGTCGCCCATGAGAACGTCCCCCAAAGCATAATACCTACACCATCCGCCTGTGCATGACCTGCTGTACAAGAGGGGAGCAACTGTTCGCCTGGCAGACGGCGTACCTTGAGACGACCATTGACGTGATGAAGAGAAATCGTAATTCATCTGACCAGACAACTCACTTCCACTCATCCATAGTCCAGTCTTGATGTTCCCGGGCCCACTGTAGGCGTAGTTGACGATAACGTTTGGTCAGCAGAAGCACACGAGTGGGACGTCTGCTGCACAGCACCATATCCAACAGTGTCCGCTGAACTGTGTGTTCCGAAACACTTGCGCTTGGACCTGCATTGTATTGGGCTGTCAGCTGAGCCCATGTCTCGCGCAGATTTTGCTTTACCAAGTGGGACAGTCTCCGACGACCTTTTTCTTTGATGACGCGTGGTTGACCAACACCTTGGCGTCTACTGCGGGTGTCATCGAAATTTATCCACTTTGCATGAATAATAACAACGTCAGATCGTGAACAACCTACCAGTCGTGCAGTTTCGGTGATTCTCGTTCCGAGTCTTTGGGCCATTGCGTTCTGCCCTATATCAAATTCGCTTAGATCAACAGATTTTCCCCA
Source organism: Metellina segmentata (assembly GCA_947359465.1). Taxonomy (NCBI): domain Eukaryota; kingdom Metazoa; phylum Arthropoda; class Arachnida; order Araneae; family Tetragnathidae; genus Metellina; species Metellina segmentata. The sequence continues at coordinate 44,760,646 of OX375880.1, forward strand.
TCACTCGCAAAAGTTAAATACCATTCTCACTTAATCACGTGCCCTCCACATCATCCAGACGAGTTCATTGAAAAATGTGGGGATGGTCATAATGATTTGGTAATGGTAATTTTAGTTAACGTCGTACTATAGCAACACAACGGGCTATTGACGACGGTCCGGGATCAGTCCCTTGAGGGAAAGATCCGAGGACAACACCTCGTAATTTTGAACCACGGTCAGATGACGAAGCAACACCTGAGCTGGCACCCCACTCTCCAAACTTCCACGCCAACCCAACGTAAGGACTTTCGGCTACGACAGATTTAAGGTGCACCAGCCGCCTCTACACCATACGTTTACAAACATCCATGCCCGTACCCGGATTCGAACCAGGAACCTTCCGATCTAGAGACTAACACCTTAACCACTATACCGGTTGGTCGGCCATAATGATTTGGCTCGTCAGTGTATATATATATATATATATATATATATATATATATATATATATACACACACATATGTCACGGTGAAACACCGAAATCTGGAGAATGTCGACTTTCACCGGTGAATGTCAACATTCACACAGTCGCTTGGTGTATGTCCGAAATATTTGCTAAATACCCTTATTTCTGACTTACACCGGTCAATGTCGACATTCACGATGCACTAATGGTGAATGGTGAACATGACCGAGTTTTTTATTTTCTTCTCCGTAATTCAGTCGCGATAAATTTTTCGCCTCTCTTTCTGAGAGGAATGACTACGAACTCAAAACACACAGTACATTATGAGAAAGGAAAATAATAGAAGTTAAAAACTTATTTAATTATACAGTACATTCAAAATGAGAAAGGAAAATAATGCAAGTTAAAAACTTATTTAATTATACAGTACGTTCTATAAATGAGAAAATAAAATAATAGTAATAAAAAACTTACTAAATTATGTGATTCAAATCTTATTTATTGCAACAACTTAAACTATTATAACACTTTGAATTGCACAAGAGGCCCTACGGGAGGGGATACCCATAGCTTTCGTAGTCTGTTGCCCATAGTGGTATGTGGTCATTTGCGTTAGGATTGTTGATGGTCACCGTCCATTTTTTGGCGTACGACATTGCGGCTGGGTACAGTATTACCCCAGCCGCCGCCCACTTTTCCTTTAGGATGTTAGTATCGTATCCACCCCTGGTTGAGGATCATTCTGATGTTATAAAAGAAATACATAAATGCAAACATATAAAAAGATTTAAGCACAAAGGATTTGGCGCGAAACAGCCAGTCGCCTATATGTCGGCTCCTCTCTTTTCGACCTCCACCAGAGCATATCTGTGATTGTCGACATACACCGGTGAGGGTCCGAATGTACAAGAATGTAATGAAATATTCGATCTTTCACCGACGTTTTTGGTGTTTGTTGACATTCACCGGTGAAAGTCGACATTCTCCAATTTCGGTCTTTCACGGTAACATATATATATATATATATATATATATATATATATATATATATATATATATTTCACATTAATCCCTTTATATATATCCGACTTACAATTCAAGTTGATATTACTAAACCACTCAACCTAACTCAATCCGAAATATAGTAGTTGTGTTGCTCTAGTACGACTTTAATTAAAAATTACCATTACCATTACTGAAATGTAGTGACAGCTTGTCAAAAGAATAGATTTCCAGTCTGATGATCTCGTGAGATCTTGCAATTGTAAAATAATTTTCAGACTAATTTTCGTAAATTCTCTTGGACGGTTAGATTAAATTCCATTCGTATTAATACACGGCTCTGAATGCATGCGAATATCTGAAAACTTCTTTAGTTGTTGAACAAGAGTAAAAATTAGTTGTTCCAAAGCTCATAATAAAGCGTCAGACGATATTGACAGTGAGTCATCTGAGCGATACAAAATTAGTGTCAGAGTCGACAAAGAAATTGGGATTTCGAATCGAATTCTAGACTAAATTATTGTATTCCCAATCAAGATTGTAAATGAAAATTGAATTCGTAAAGATTCAACATCTCTTTCGTAAAGTTTGGAATTCCATATTCCGAGTTGTCATTTAAAATTTATCGCTCGTGCGTGTGCTGATAGATTTATATGGTGGTGGTAGTTGAATTTAAGTCGCATTCTAGCAACACAGCTGGGTAATGGCAACGTTCCGGATCCAATCCCTCAGGCAAAGATAAGAGGGCAACACCTCGTAATTTTGAACCACTGTCAAATCACGTGGTCAGAACCGGAACTGCCACCCCACTCTCCAAACTTCTACACCAAGATTGTAAGATTTGTGTTATTTGATTTGGAAAGACAAATCTATTTAGAGTTCGCGAAGAATATTTTATCTATATTTGATATTAACGAATCTTTTATCTTAAGCAATACATTCACTTTTGGCGGGGTGTGGAACTTTAGAGAGTGGGTTGCCATATCAGATGTACTGGTCATCTGACCGTGGTTCCAATAACTAGTTGTCCTCCAATCGTTCCCTTTGCCGACCTACCGTTCTGGTGGTTAAGGTGTTAGCCTTTAGATCGGAAGGTTCTTGGTTCTAATCCTAATCCGGGAAAGGATGTTTGTAAGCGTATGGTGTGGAGGCGGCTGGTGCATCTTAAATCTATCGTGGCCGAAAGTCCTCACGTTGGGTTAGCGTGGAAATTTAGAGAGTGGTGTGCCAGCTCAGTGTTGCCTCGTCATCTGACCGTGGTTCAAAATTACGAGGTGTTGTCCTCGGATTTTTCACTTAAGGGATTGATCCCGGACCGTCGTCAATAGCCCGTTGTGTGTACAACGTTAACTAAAATTGACATTACCCGTACCGTAGTCAATAGTCCTTAGGTTGCATTAGTGTGGGGCTAATTTAACTACCTATCATCAACACCATGGCAACGCTGAAATATTTGAGGTAAGTGTAGATATGTAGGTATTTAATTAACTTCCTCACAGGAGCTACGCAGTGGGCTATTGGCGACTGTACATGATCAAACCCGCAAAAACATTTGAGACTAAGGTTCAACTGTACTAAAAATTCATTATACACTATGAATTTCTAGGGCAGAACACTTACTACGCTCCTGTACTACAGTATTTGGAAAAAATCGTGAGGATCAAGAACACTTTACTTGATAAAATCATAAAAATCGAATAAAACAACCATTTATATCCATTTTTTTCCTCCTCTACCACTGCTGAGTGTCCAGAACTCAACAAGAACGATCATTTCGATCTTATTCTTTTCCTCCTTGTCAGAAGAAAAAAGAGCACAGACCCAAGAGAATCTAGAACACGTATACATGTATGAATTTCTTTTCTCTCCAAGGCTTGTTGTTTTTCTACTCCTACACGACCCCTTCTACTGCAATGGATGAGGAAGGGGTGTGCGTGAAAAATTAGTTCTGATCAATCACGGAACGTGTAGCGGCCATCTCCTCAGCTAAGGAATTTCTCCCAGGTCAGAGGTTTGCGGAGTAGCGCTCCTTTTCATTTGTCTTCTTGCGGCGTGGGATCTCTGGGGATGCTTTTTTTCAGTTAGCGGTAAACGGCGAATTCTCCACAGGACGATTTCTTCGTTAGTCGCTAACGGAATAAAGGCAAGTGTGGATTCTTGAGGAGGCTTCGATTTGTTGAACTCGAATTGAACGTGCAGGTGGAATTGAAAATTCCGATTGGTTTGTTCCGTTTCATTTAAACTCAGCTGCGATGTTTAGAGTGGCAGGTTGAAGTGCTGGGATGTGCGTTCTATCCTCCGACGTTTGGCTGGATTATTTAAGGCGTGCTAAAATATCCAGGTAAGGTAATTTTTAATTAACGTCGTACTAGATCAACACAATGGGCTATTGACGACGGTCCGGGATCAGTCCCTTTAGGGAAAGATCCGAGGACAACACCTCGTAATTTTGAACCACGGTCAGATGGCGAAACAACATCTGAGATGGCACCCCACTCGCCAAACTTCCACACCAACCCAACGTGAGGACTTTCGGCCACGACAGATTTAAGGTGCAGCAGCCTCCTCTACACCATACGCTTACAAACATCCATGCCCGGACCCGGATTAGAACCAAGAACCTTCCGATCTAGAGGCTACCACCCTAACCACTATACCGGTTGGTCGGCTGAACGACGGTCCGGAATAAACCCCCGAAAGGAAACATGCGAGAACAACACCTCGTAATTTTGAACCACGGTCAGATGACGAGACAACACCTGAGCTTGCACCCCCCACTGTCCAAACTTCCACACAAACCTAACGTGATAACTTTCGGCTACGACAGATTTAAGATGCAGCAGCCTCCTCTACACCATACGCTTACAAACATCCATGCCCGGACCCGGATTCGAATGAAGAACCTTCCAATCTAGAGGCTAACACCCTAACCACTATACCGGTTGGTCGGCTGAACGACGGTTCGGAATAAACCCCCGAAAGGAAACATGCGAGAACAACACCTCGTAATTTTGAACCACGGTCAGATGACGAGACAACACCTGAGCTTGCACCCCCCACTGTCCAAACTTCCACACAAACCTAACGTGATAACTTTCGGCTACGACAGATTTAAGATGCAGCAGCCTCCTCTACACCATACGCTTACAAACATCCATGCCCGGACCCGGATTCGAATGAAGAACCTTCCAATCTAGAGGCTAACACCCTAACCACTATACCGGTTGGTCGGCTGAACGACGGTTCGGAATAAACCCCCGAAAGGAAACATGCGAGAACAACACCTCGTAATTTTGAACCACGGTCAGATGACGAGGCAACACCTGAGTTTGCACCCTCACTGTCCAAACTTCCACACAAACCTAATGTGATAACTTTCGGCCACGACAGATTTAAGATGCAGCAGCCTCCTCTACACCATACGCTTACAAACATCCATGCCCGGACCCGGATTCGAATGAAGAACCTTCCAATCTAGAGGCTAACACCCTAACCACTATACCGGTTGGTCGGCTGAACGACGGTTCGGAATAAACCCCCGAAAGGAAACATGCGAGAACAACACCTCGTAATTTTGAACCACGGTCAGATGACGAGGCAACACCTGAGTTTGCACCCCCCACTGTCCAAACTTCCACACAAACCTAACGTGATAACTTTCGGCTACGACAGATTTAAGATGCAGCAGCCTCCTCTACACCATACGCTTACAAACATCCATGCCCGGACCCGGATTCGAATGAAGAACCTTCCAATCTAGAGGCTAACACCCTAACCACTATACCGGTTGGTCGGCTGAACGACGGTTCGGAATAAACCCCCGAAAGGAAACATGCGAGAACAACACCTCGTAATTTTGAACCACGGTCAGATGACGAGACAACACCTGAGCTTGCACCCCCCACTGTCCAAACTTCCACACAAACCTAACGTGATAACTTTCGGCTACGACAGATTTAAGATGCAGTAGCCTCCTCTACACCATACGCTTACAAACATCCATGCCCGGACCCGGATTCGAATGAAGAACCTTCCAATCTAGAGGCTAACACCCTAACCACTATACCGGTTGGTCGGCTGAACGACGGTTCGGAATAAACCCCCGAAAGGAAACATGCGAGAACAACACCTCGTAATTTTGAACCACGGTCAGATGACGAGGCAACACCTGAGTTTGCACCCCCCACTGTCCAAACTTCCACACAAACCTAACGTGATAACTTTCGGCCACGACAGATTTAAGATGCAGCAGCCGCCTCTACACCATACGCTTACAAACATCCATGCCCGGACCCGGATTCGAATCAAGAACCTTCCAATCTAGAGGTTAACACCTTAACCACCAGAATGGTTAGTCGGCTAAAATACCCAGGAATGGGTTTCTGAATTATATCTTGTCAAAGATAAAGGAAATTTTAAAAAGTAGGCCGTACGAGTGACCAAAACGAAAATTAACGTGATTCTTAGACTACTTTCGTCTGTTGGGTGGAACTTAACATTCATCATATGATTGGTCAAACGAACGCCCCAACCTCTCATTCTCATCTACGTTAACATAAACAGCATCAGACGCATGGCATAATAACACGTACATTCCAACTTTGGCATGTTGGTATTTGAATGAGCTTACTCGTTAAATTAGGGACTGGTTAAGCGTATCAATTTCATTCTCATATTTGACGACCATAACCCTCCACGTCCTCCCAAGATGGACGAGAGGGTTATGGGAGATGGACGTCAAGATGGACGACGAGGAGGGGATGGACGAGCATCTCGTTCATCTTGATCTGACCAATTCTGAGATATCTCGCAGTAAGTATAATGTTGATATTTTTATGATGATGGACCGGTTGGTCTTGCATCTCCATGGGGAATTCAGATCAAACCCCGATGCGAAAACAAGTCAACACCTGCATTTCGGGCTCTCCGTAAGAAAACTGCAGACTAGCCAAACCGAGATTCCGACCTCTTGACCCCCAGTCTGGGTGTAGGGAAAACTTCAAAACCTTTCTTGCAGATGTCAAGTCATTGGGTTAAATCAGAGGAGGCCAACCTTTTACGTACCATGCGTCAACATACGAGTTCAGATTGCTTTTACTATAATCTAATATTAGATTTTGGTACAGCTACACTCTACGTTTATGAGTGATGGCAACGGCTTGGCAATTTTTTTTTGGCGCACTTCTAGTAGCGAGTTACGATAAATTAAGGCAACCCATCTTTCGTTGCTGTTGTTGTGGATTTCATGGCAACCTCGGCAAACGGAAACTTTCAATTTTCATTTTGAATATTCTAGAAAGTTCTTCCAAAATCCGTTAAAGTCGTTTGATTTCATTGATTCGTTTGAAATTTTTTCTTTCCTCCCATTGGTTATTTGGTTTTTAAAATATCCTTTGATTGCATTGGTCCTTTTAAATCGTTTTCTGTGATACCATTGGTCCTTTTATTTGTATTTTGACAGTTGTGGAATTTTTATTTTGTTATAATAGTTTTTTTTTTAACGACAGGATTAAGAGTTTTGTTTTTTTGACCATTTTCGTTTTCATTATTTTTTTACGAGAGAATTCTGACTTTATCAGGTATTATTTCTTGCTTTTTTTTTTATTTTGTAAATATTTTTCCTTTTTCAATATGCTCACTTTATTTAGTGTAATTGATAAGTTTCAGGGTATTCTTACCATTCGTAGCTTAGTTTCTCTGCTGGTTCACAAATGTGTTTTGATATGTGCTTAAGCTTACTACTTTTTGTGAAATTTTTTTTTTAAATATACTTTTAAAACGTTTTGAAATATGCTTAAAAAGTGTGTTGTAAAAAGAAAAAAAAATTGTGACATTAAAAGAGTTAGAAAATAATTATTTCCTTGGCGACTTTAGAAGTGCGCCAAAAAAATCGCCAAAGCCGTTGCCATCACTCATAAACGTAGAGTGTAGCTGTTCCTAGATTTTTTTTTCGGCGTGCATTTTTACTTTTTTAAATATGTCTGATCCTCTTGTTTTACCATGCAATGACTCCAGACTGGCGAGTTCTTGAATATTAAAACTATAATTAATTCCTCTCATAAACATTCTTAACTGGGCATACATTCATATGTTTGTTTATTCATCCAAAGCTAGAGAAAAGAAAGTACAAGAATGGACAAGACTTCCACTTGCTGAGATATATCCCGAGAGAATTCCTCGATACGTCTGGAAACTGTCTGCCTTGATATAGCAATTTTGCCTTTTTTCCTTTATTACCAAGATGGGGTGCAAATATTTGGAGACTTGGCTTAACAATTTCCGCATTCTGAACGATTGAACTGAGAGTACTGGTGTTAAAAATATAAAGATGGATTCAGTTATGGCACCTACTTCAAACGAATAAGTAGGCGTAAGAATGCAGTGCGTCATTTGTAATCATCCATTGCTCCACGTTTGGCGCATGCGCCACAGGTTGGCCACTTCTGGCTTAAAACACAAAACCCACTTTTTGATTTTAATGTAAACCCGGGGCTCTGAAAAGACTTATTTGGGAGATGCAACTTAACATTTGAGAGGAGAAGACATATCCTCCAGACTCTGATACTTGGAGCCTGGTTCATAGGCGGTTCGATGTCAATTGCTGTAACCACGACATTGAATTAATGTAAATCTCTAATTGTTAATAATATTCAAATTACTTTAAGTAAATAATGTTTAAATTGAATCAATTGTACGCCTAGTTGTTAGATGACGTTACAATGATCAAGATGTGTTCAGTTTTCTTCTGATGACGAGAAATCTCATCATTAGATATTAGGTCAGTTTTACTAAAGAGATGCTTCTAAATAACTAGCAAAAAATTTGACGTGATTTCTGGCTTTGAAATTGTTCTGTGATGGAAGCGATAGTAATCGAAATGAGTTGGCGAGTTACGGCGATCACCAAGTATGATTTTGTTTCTGACCACCCTTTCCCCTGACGAACTTACTACATTTGTTAAAATGCCTTCTTCTAGGCCATCTGCCTTCTCTGCCGAGAAAGCATTATTTATGGAAGGGATTTTCAAAGCAAACCTTAAGCAAATTACTGAAGTATAAAACCTCCTGTTCAGAACTAACTTGATTCATTACCGTATTGATGATGTTTAGCGTTAATTTTAATACAAGTGACTGGTTGAAATTGCATCTGGGTAACATGCCATTACGCAACAAGTTACGAAAAGAGTTACAGAAACACTAGTGCCCTCTGTGTTTAACTTTACAAAAAAATTTATTCGGAAGCTACTGTGCTGAGAACAAAAACGTTTTAAGAGTTTATTTTTGAATCAGATATCTCGTATACTGGCAATATCACACAAGAGTATAATTTATACACAAATAAAGCATGAAATAAATTAAATCCCTCCTTAGAAGAGATAAATTTAATTTTTTCTCATTTTGATTCGAACAATAATTCTAAAATGCCAGGGAAATTATTTCGAAACCAAACATAACTCGTGAGAATCGTTCTACAGTTTTAAAATGTTTAATTAATTGTTTAAAGAACTTACAATTACACTTCATAAAGTTTGTAATTGAACAAACTTAAAGCATCGTTAGGCATTAATTTCTAAACTATTAAAAATAATTTAACTCTTTAGACATCACATTATTTTTTCTACTTTTCAAAGCATGGTTTTTTAAATTGCTAATCGTTAGTTAACGAATCAATTATGGAAGTTTCGTCTGAGATGTTTACATAGTCTTTAGCAATGTATTTTTAAGTTAATCATTTGATGCAATTAAAAAAGTCCACACGATTTTTTCCTTTCTAAGTCTGCTTCATAATCATATTTGTTGTTTTGCACTAATATCTGGCGGCTATTATATTTCTACGCTCAGTTAAAATAAAACACACTTTTATAAAATATTCTGTAATGATTGCTTCAGTACTTAAAAAATTTAATCAATGGTAACAAAATTTTCGATAAAAGTTTGAGGAAATTAATTAGATGGAAGATATTTTTTCGCTAAAAAAGGTATCAAGTAACTATGCAACCAAATGTTGAATTACAAAACATTATTTCTTTTAAAGAATTATTTGCTATGAAAACCTGTAGTTCCTCAAGTTCGACAAATATTACATCTGAATACTAGAGAGTAATGTATTTTTAAAAACATTCATTTCCATGTAATTAAAAAGTAGGTTTTAAACTAAAAAGGAATCCATGTTTTACAAACATACTGTCGGCTGAAACAATCTATTTAACTAAAATAATTAAAAATGTTTTAATAAGAAGCGATGCAGCATATAATATTTCGTAAAGCACGCTATAAAATTACATTTTATTTTATTTATTTATTTACATTTTTTTATTTGCATTAAACGCAATTTTAATTTTATGTTACTTATTTCTCTATTTTTATAGAAATTAGAATTTCTCTATTTCATTAAAATTTTTACACCACTTTATTTTACAGCATGATCTGAGTAAAGCAACAAAAGCAACTAAAATATTTAATTTCATTTTTAAAAAAACGACAATCATACAACATACATTTGTCACTTTAAGTAAGGCGAGTTCAAATACGTAGAGTTCAAATATATTATCTATGTAAGGAGTTTCCAAATTAATATTAAACAGATATCAGTTAAAATATATTTTCTACGAAAGGAGTTTTCCAAATTAATATTAAACATATATCAGTTAAAATATATTTTCTATGAAAGGAGTTTTCCACACACACACAAATTAATATTAAACAGATATCAGTTAAAAAAAACTTACGAAATATGGGAACGCTTTTTGTCAATTTAATAACTCGGAGAACTAAATAAATATCTCACACCAAAGGATATGTATTTTATTTTATATGAAAGGAGTTTTCCAAATTAATATTAAACAGATATCAGCAAAAATATATTTTCCATGAAAGGAGTTTTCCAAATTAATATTAAACAGATATCAGTTAAAATATATTTTCTATCAAAGGAGTTTTCCAAATTAATATTAAACAGATATCAGTTAAAATATATTTTCTATGAAAGGAGTTTTCCACACACACAAATTAATATTAAACAGATATCAGTTAAAAAAAACTTACGAAATATGGGAACGCTTTTTGTCAATTTAATAACTCGGAGAACTAAATAAATATCTCACACCAAAGGATATGTATTTTATTTTATATGAAAGGAGATTTCCAAATTAATATTAAACAGATATCAGCTAAAATACATTTTCCATGAAAGGAGTTTTCCAAATTAATATTAAACAGATATCAGTTAAAATATATTTTCTATCAAAGGAGTTTTCCAAATTAATATTAAACAGATATCAGTTAAAATATATTTTCTATCAAAGGAGTTTTCCAAACCAATATTAAACAGATATCAGTTAAAATATATTTTCTATGAAAGGAGTTTTCCAAATCAATATTAAACAGATATCAGTTAAAAAATAGCTTTCGAAACATGGGAACGCTTATAGTCAATTTAATAACTCGGAGAACTAAATAAATATCTCACACCAAACGATATGTATTTTATTTTCTATGAAAGGAGTTTTCCAAATTAATATTAAACAGATATCAGTTAAAATATATTTTCTATGAAAGGGTTTTTCCAAATTAATATTAAACTGGTATCAGTTAAAATATATTTTCTATGAAAGGAGTTTTCCAAATTAATATTAAACAGATATTAGTTAAAATATATTTTCTATGAAAGGGTTTTCCAAATTAATATTAAACGGATATCAGTGAAAATATATTTTCTATGAAAGGAGTTTTCCAAATTAATATTAAACAGATATCAGTTAAAATATATTTTTTGTGGAAGGAGTTTTCCAAATTAATATTAAACAGATATTAGTTAAAATATATTTTCTATGAAAGGAGTTTTCCAAATTAATATTAAACAGATATCAGTTAAAAAATAGCTTACGAAACATTTGAACGCTTATAGTCAATTTAATAACTCGGAGAACTAATTAAATATCTCATACCTAACGATATGTATTTTATTTTCTATGAAAGGAGTTTTCCAAATTAATATTAAACAGATATCAGTTAAAATATATTTTCAATGAAAGGAGTTTTCCAAATTAATATTAAACAGATATCAGTTAAAATATATTTTCAATGAAAGGAGTTTTCCAAATTAATATTAAACAGATATTAGTTAAAAAATAGCTTACGAAATAGGGGAACGCTTATTGTCAATTTAATAACTCGGAGAACTAATTAAATATCTTACACCAAACTATGTGTATTTATTTTCTATGAAAGTACTAAAAAATAGCTTACGAAACATGGAAACGCTTTTTATCAATTTAATAACTTGGAGAACTGAATAAATATCTCACACCAAACAATATGTTCCGAGTGTTTTAGCTTCACGACCCATTTTTCGTTCAAAAAATATATGTTGCTAACGTTTTGACGTGAAAACGTTTATTGAGTGATGCCAATACTTCGAAAACAAACTTTTAGCGGAGAAGGGGTTCGTATTCGGAGTGGGACGTCACTTGTAACGTGAGTTATGGTAGTTAATCTCAGTATATAATACAGCGCAACGAATCTCAACGCTATTGGACTTTTTGGTAGAAGCTGAAATTAAATTATTTTTCAACTCTGTTACGTTCCATGCGATTATAAACAAGTGTGCTTTCAAGCAAACCAGATGGCATTTCTGGCAAATTCCAGGTGGCACTTACCACAATCGACAGCACTTCGATGAACGGTAAACCATTAACAGTTAACATATCGCATCCTTGCAAGAAAAGTGACAGCTCAAAATTGCAGAATTTCAGAAACATCATCTTATAGGATACTATAAATCTGATATTGAAATAGCACAAGCTTCTTTTAAAATTTTGGTAAGTATTTATGATGGTGACTTCTATTATATTCTATAGAATAGTAATATAACAAGAGCTGGGGCACCTCATACTTATCTTTCAACGACATAACCTCAATTTATTTTTTGACCTGTGTCACTTTTCTTGCCGGGGTGCGATATATTATAAACATCTTTTAGAGTAATTTAAATTTTATTTTATTTAACTTAACATAAAGACTATGGTTTCGCTGTCTTATCGCTACCAAAACTTTATTTAAAAATAGTTAAATGAAAATCGAGCTGATTCCACACGAATGAAAATAATTCGAAATGATACTTCCAAGGCACTTAATTCGACTCTACAATCTGTTGCGTGTTGGAACATCATAAGTACTGAATTTTCCTACTCTAAAAATCTAAAAAGTGAAGCTAAGTAAAAATAAAGAGTTTAAGAAACTATTTCAAAGTTTATTTTTAGATAGCGAATATGTTCACGCATTAGTACTTTAGAAAGTAATCAACATTTTCAATTTTTACTTTGAGAGGGATTTTTAAAGTAAACGAAAACCTGATAGACTGCGAAGATCTTACTTTTGCTGCCCAAATGATCTCGCATGAGGCATATCGGGGTTACTTTAAAATGCAGTTGACCTCCGTTTTGGCCGTATAATTTAATTAGTGTGGACCAATAAACTATCTTATAAAAAATGCTAGATTCTGATGAGTTTCAGTGGTTATTAAAGTTTTGATTGTTGTTTGTTTGTTGTTGTGTGACGTCACGAGTAGGCGGAGTTTCTAATTGTTTTGATTGTTTGTGTGATGTCACGAGCGAAACGAGATACGAAACATCAAAAATCATTACATTCGAAATCGACATGGAAATAACATTGAGTATAAAACGATTGTGTATGCTACTCACATTGTTTTATCAGTGTTGATCAAAAATTAAGTTTTCCAATAATATTGTTTTAGCAGTATATTGCTCAAAAACCAACACCATGTGAAAGCAAAGTAAGTTGACAGATAGTGGTGAAAAAAGGTTTATAGATAGCCAGTGATCAAGAAACGTTGACAGATAGTGGTGAAAAAAGGTTTATACATACCCAATGATCACGCACGGTCTGGTTTTAAAAATATATAAATGAAGTTTGACCAAAATAAATAAATTTTGTTGTATATCCGTCGTATTACGGGCCATTTATCCTATTCATAGTGAAATTCAAAATTTATTCATTACAATGTTCGTAGGCGAATTTCTAAAATCTCGTTCGTAAAACAAGCTGATGTTACGTTCAGAATACGTACAGCTGCATAATTATTACTACCACCTACGATAAGCGTGACCAAAAATGCTCATCACAAAATAAATTCTTCAATTTTAATGGTTTTCATTGTTAAATAGTCTATCTGTTCTTCAAATTTAAAAATATATATTATTTCGAGTTTTCAAAATAGTTATTAATTTATTGCCTTTTAAATATTTTATCCTACATACAAAAATATTTCAAAAGCAAAAGCAAAAGCTCTCAACTGCGAGAAGTATTTTTTGTCAAGATAGGTGGCATTAGTGCTTCTGCTGCGATGCGTGTTTCCCGTGCGTATTTTGAACGTGACTTCAGCTGACTTATTTTTCGATTACGCTTTCAGCCCTTCGCAAAAAAAATTTCAGAGAATAACTCCCCGATTGATATATTGTCGGCTCAGAGGAGAGACTCATTATACCCTTCTATATAAAATGAAAACTTGCAAATACGCAGATAACTTTTAATCCTTTCCGCCATTGGAAAAAAATTTATTCTCTTTATCATGGTTAAAGTTAAAAAATACTTCAATACTTTCACGAGAAATTGCACGAACACAATAAATAAATATTAAAGTCCGGTGCATGCATCCGGCTTTTATACGTGCGGCGCCGTTGCGTCATCGAAGCCCAACTATGCACACATAAACGTGAAATGACGCAAATTCTCATTTCACCCCATTTGCGATAATTGCGCCATTGCGATTCTATGGAAGAAAACGTGTTTATCTCGCTTATTTGGTGTATAAAAAAAAGTATATTGTAACGAAATAGACGTTACTGGATACAACCATTTATTAATTATTATTTATATTCCATTTATATATGAAAACAAGGTACTTTCAGAACGGAGAAACGTTTGCGCCGAGTTGCGGCGCCGTGGGGAACTGCGGTACAAATTACACGCAAGTTGGACGTGCATTGCAGCAGCGGCGCCGGAAGCATGTGTGCACTGCTCCATTGGATCTACTGTATCTCAGACCGCACTTGCGTTGCGGCAGCGGCTCCTCACGTTGAAAAACCGGATGTGTGCCCCGGGCCTAAATCATAACATATATCTTGTCTGGTTTGAGGAGAAACTCATTCATTAACTGACATTTTTTGGATATACTGATTGCTTGCTTTTAGGATTATGATAATTACATTACCATACTATAATCTGTTTAAAAGATACATAATATCATCAAAATGCTTACCACTTTAATTTTTTAACATAACAATAGTTATTCCTTAAACAGCTGTTTAGTAAAAATATTGCTTGGCATTTGATGAGTTTCCGTTCTAAACCAACTATATCATAGTTGATTGGTCAATACCAACTAGATTTGCACCGTGGTTTGGTGAATAATAATTATGATTTGGAATTCAACATTTATTGTATTAATTAACATCTATATACAAATATATACACCGAGAATACTAAACGCGACAGCGCCAGAATAGTTACGACTACTCGGATCGAGTTTTAATCTCTTCTTTGCGTATATTAGATAAGGGTTACATTTATATACTATCTGCAAGTAGTTGCGGATACAGTTTGTTGGTTAACCCTCTGACTGCTCAATTTCTGGACCGAAATCGCTACAAAAATCGTGATTTTTTTTTTTTTTTTTTTTTTTTTTTATTTTGCAAAAATAAAAATCTGTATGTATTGGAGAATTGAAATATGCATTTTTTTCTTTCTAGAAAAGACTTTTTATATAGATTTTTATCATGAGAAACTAAACTGTCAGAAGTTATTGTTAGCTATATGCACAGTAATTCCCAGATTTCCACGAACAGGAACTGGAGGAGGAGGAGGAGGAATATTCTTCATATCAATTTTGCACCACTGCCTAACGCTTTGCAAGTTTAATGAATCATGATCAGATTCATCGCTATCTGAGGAGCAGTCCGAAAAATCTATATCACTATCACTATCAAAACTAAAATCACTTTCAGAATCTGATAAATCATCAGGAATATATACTCTGTCAATCGCTGAACGTTTTCTAGCAGCCATTTCTGATTAGAAAAAGGAGCCAAACAAAGGCGCGAAGTTAGAGCGGTAAATACAAAATACCTTCAAATGCCTCAATTTAGTGGACGACTAGCGACAACTGTTGACCAAAATCTAAATTTAACGTCTAACACTGTATGTAATTTATTTCATTGGTTAAACGGTGAAAAAGCGGGATGCGCTCCTCAATAAAGATAGAAAAACACCTGCCCGCGAAAATCGCGGGATTAGCAAATTGTGCTACATTTGAGTTGCCCGTGGAAATCGCGGGATAATCAGCCAGTGGGTTAATTAACATCTATATACAAATATATACACCGAGAATACTAAACGCGACAGCGCCAGAATAGTTACGACTACTCGGATCGAGTTTTAATCTCTTCTCTGCGTATATTAGATAAGGGTTACATTTATATACTATCTGCAAGTAGTTGCGGATACAGTTAGTAGGTTAAGAGGGATCGCTGCAGATTAAACACCAAACTTCACCAAATTGTCAATGAACTATATTTTAGGATAACTCCGATATGCAATCAAAGCATTTGGAAAACAAAATCAAATTTTTTACAGAACATCAGGTTTGTTTGTTTACACTCGAAATCACCGATAGGAGAATTTAATATTTTCAATTTCATTTCGAAAGATATAATAAATCACCTCTCACACAAGAACAAAATCACTTCAATCGTCATCAACCCTAACCCAAACGATACTTTCCAATTTTATTTCCACTGCCATTAATCAAGTAGGTAAAACAGTTCGCACACCCAAAACGGCTTCGTCTTAAGCCGACTAACTCCAAAAATAAAGAAGTTAATAAAACATTCGACTCCCATAAGCGCCTCGTAGCGAGGAATTGTTTCGATAACACAATGCGCCCAAAATGCATTAAAAGTGCTTTCCATTCGAGCGAGGAGAATGGAACGAAACAATCAATATCGTCTGCAAAGTGAACAATCGCGGGGGGGTTGAGGGGTTATTAGACTAACAAAGATGCTTACGCCATGCTACATTGGACTGGTAAATGCTTCGCAATCTCTCCGCTTTGTTGAGAAATGGCACTGTCTTCCTGGCACTAACGAGGTGTAGCTGACGATGGAGATATTTCGGAATATTTTAAATAGCGCCTCGGAATGATTATTTTCGAGCAATAAAAGTCGTTCCCGTGATTCAGGAATTTAATTCTTGTGAAACGTCAGGATTGAGGATAATTGTAATAACTGTGAAAGGAGAAATTATAAGCTCCGAAGGTGCTGACACTCTTTAACGCGTATTAATACTTTCAAATGGGTTTGATGATTAATTTTGCTTCGCTGGGAAGACGAAAGTTGATATCTATTTTAAACTCTTATGTTTGTTTTTCTTTGTTGAAAAATCAAATTGCTGAAATAATTTGGTTAATTGACTAGAAAATAAAACTGAGCATCAATCCTGTTTCTAAATTTATGGAAACATTTTTAAATAAAAAGCATTTGATATTTTTATTCTTTTGTAAATAAAGAGGTCTTTTATTCAATAGTATATGTTTTGATTAATGAAAACAAAGAAACCAGAAGGAAAATTATTTTACTTCTCTATCTAAATGGTCTCTCACATGATATATATCGCAGTTGCTTTAAAATCTAGTTTATTGTCATTTTAGTGACGTTTGGGGTTAAATATTATTTGTGTTTATCAATCAATCATATATCAAACTGGAATTCATTCTTCGGAATTTTTTTTGGCGAAGTTCTGAAACTGTATTCGAACACCAGGCCAAAATTACAAAAAAAAGTATTGCATATGATAGTTAAGTACAGAATGTCAGAATTACTTCAGGTTCAGTCCCAAAAGTGTTACTTATTCAAATACCAAACAATCTTCACCATTTTGTACTTTACACGTTTACATAGTTTTATTAGGGTTACTTTGAATCTTTGAATAACGAAGTTTATATGTATTCGAGAATATATTAAATATATAATAACGTCGTTTAAACAGCGATTTACACTGTGCTATGGTAGTCTACCGTTTCATCCTGAACTACAGTTTCAAATTCATATAATTGTTTTATAAGTAATGATAATAATTCTCAAATTAATATTTCAGAAACATTTCTTTTAAATAGTGCAAATGAAAGTTATATGGTATGTGGTTATCTCTTTTGCATGAAATTTACTCAATATTGAATAAATTTAACTTTTATTTTTGAAAATCTTGTAAATTTCACCCAAAAGTTGATAGTCTAAATTGTTATGTATGTAAGATTCGAAGTCTTTAATATAGACCTTACCAAACAGAACAACACGAATCTTACAAAAAATGAGGGTTCGACCGCGATGTGAAAAACCGTTGACGACCGCGACGATTCTCCTCCTTCGTACGAGGGCTTGAACGACGGATTAGCAGACCCCGAAAGCAGTGACGATTGAACCGGCCGGCGGAATGTTTTGACTCCCTATGCAAACCTGGACTTGTGTTTTAATCATCTGCAAGAACAGTTTCATGACTTCTCCTGACGTGGTGCTGATGATAGACTGAAACGACAAAAAAGAAAACGCGTAGACGAAAAAACGCGTAGACGCAAAAGACGAGTTGACGGAAAAGACGGATAGAAGGAACTTTCGAAACTGTGAGTACATGTATATATATATAATTCAAACACACAAAACAACTAAAAATGAAAGAAAGCAAAGAACTAAACAGCAGGGGTATTAATCCTCAAAACGAAAGTGAAAACATAAGTTAAAACTAACCATGCAAGCGCGCAGAAGCTGCAGACATAGTATGGTAAGCAATATAATTTCAAAAACAAATGGAAATTCAAAAAAAGAAACCACATAGAAACTGTCGAAAATGAAAGTGTTGGTGGATCAGGGCATCATCAGGGAGGAGCCTAACCCAGACAACATCAAATGGTGTTTTCTACATATAAGCAGCAAAACGCTTAAAAATTGCTCATACACTCCCCCAAACACTATAAAAGCATATATACAAAACAAAACATTAAAAAACTGAATCAAACAAAACAGACAGCTATGAAACTGAAACAGCAGTTACAACTAAAATTCAAAAAGCTAACACTACAAAAGCTTATGATAAATGCTTAGTGAGTAAGCATATACTGGTGCATTTCCTTCGAAATAGCCTTAAAAGCAACAACTGCCAGAAGAAGCCGTCAACACCAAGCCAGAAGAAGTTGAACCACTTCAATGGTTACATTTCAATTGCCAAGGATAAACTGAACGAAATATGCTTTTTCTTTATACATTTCAAATATGTACTCAAAATATGAAATGTAGTGGAATCTGATATTTAAAATATGTCAATGCGTCTCTAAGTATTTCACTGTAACAAATGTACGGATGCTACAAAAGTAGTTTTACAGTTAAATGCACTTTCCTGCTACTCTTCTCATAACAATGAAAAGCCAGTTTTACAGAGTTCTCTTCAAAGGATAACTATCTTTCCTCTGTTTTCGCTCTAGGAACATTTCGTTTTGAATCCGTTGTGCAAAATTCGAATTACATGAAATTTTCGATTTACCAGATTCTCATAAAAGGATAAATATCCTGCCTGTTCATTCCAATGCCGTGTTCCTGCCTGTTCATTAAAATTCTAATTACGTGAGAAAATGAAATTTTAGATTTACAGAATTCTCATTTAAGAGATAGATACACTGTTCAATCTTTCAATGTAACGTTTTGAATCTGGATTAAATTCGAACTATATGGAAATGTTAAATTTTCTATTCTAAGCAGTTAAGAGCATAGTTCACAACTGCCAAATATATTTACATTCATTTTATTTGCATATTCGATATAACAGATACCAATTTCGAACGATTAAAATGTATTTCGCTTAAATGTGACACCAAAAACAGTTTGTCTTCACTTTGTTACTTTTATTCTTCCTAATTAGTATTATTATTGCATTGTTTACTTTACATTTCTTAACATTATTTTCATGAGGTATCGTTTCACAGTTATACACATATACGTATATTATTTCAAAAAGAACTTAGATAAATACTTGGTGAGGTATTTTTAGTCAAATTAAATGAAGGTTACGGTACTGTTCGGTGACGATACATATTTCCTGTACGTATTCTGAACGTGACGTCACTTTTCTTGCCTTTCGATTTAAGTTCTTCGCCAATAAAAATTCCAAAGAATAAATTCTAAATTGATAATGTCAGCAGATTGGTCAAAACCAATTAGATTAAACACGAAACGTCTTCAAAACGGCAATAAACCACGTTTTAAAGTAACCCCGATTTGAATCATGTTGTAGTATTTGGACAGCAGAAGTTAAATCTTTTGAGATCGTCTGAGTTTTGTTAGATTTATATATTAAAAGGAATTATCTGAACAAAGTATTTCATAATCCTTTTTATTACTAGAGGTATCACAACACCCTAACCATTTAAATTAAATGTTACGAAAGGAACATTTTATCTCAATATAAGTTTAAATAGTTTATATAAAAGCCTGGTATTAAATAAAAAAACACGTTTACAGAATAAAAACGCTTCATGCGAACCGAAAGCAAAAATGCATAAAATAACATTTATATCAATGAGAGTTTATATTTTACCCCAAAACATTCAGTCGGGTTTCCCACTCTTCCCAAACCAACGGAAACGGAGATGAAATAAAAGAATTTGCATAGATAAAAACAGAGTATCAGGTTTTAGAAAGCCTCCACCGCCTCATATTTAAAACCGATGCGGCTAAGATATGACGATTTTTTTTCACCCATCCAACGGCAAACATTAGTGTGACTCGTGCTCCGCTGTAGCATGGACCTCTCGCGCAAAAAAAAAATCAATCGCTATTCCTTTCCCATCCGAAGGAAAAAGAAAACAAGCAGCAAAAAAATTAGAAGAGACTGGAGAGAGAAAAATGCAGCAATCGATCACCAGATGGCGTTAAATAGAAAGCTGGCGCGTTGCCAACGACTGGGTGATAAATGGCGGTTCATTAGGGAAAAGGATAGAAGACGGTAGCGTTCAAGAATTAGAGAAGCTACCACCTGATCATTCAACCACGAAAACAGCCAAGGTTCTGTTTTCTTTCGGCGACTTCGCGGCATTTTTTGTTTTATTTATCAGGGCTTTTACTTCCTTATTTCGCTGTTTTTAGCCACTTTGGAACGTTCTTTTCCACGGTGACATTTTTTTTCTCCTTCCTTTCTTTTGTTGTCCTCTAATCGTAACATCGACACGCCTTCTTTGAATTTGTCTCATTAGGCTTGATTGTCGAAATTGAAAACTTTTCTAAACAATAAAGCCAAAAGTTACTTTAATTGCGCTTTTTTCCCCCAGTTCCAACCTGGAAATCTATCAATTACCAGATTCGATGAGTTAAACCAAAATGGCTAAAAAAACTTCGTTCTCCGTTGAGGTCTTTTGGTATTTATTGAGTAATGCGACGAATGTAATCTGGGTTGCACTTGCTTTCTTCTTCTTTGATTGATCATACTCGATTGCGTAGTTTTTTCTCCGATTTACTCTTATAATTTAAAGTATTCGAAGTCATTTCTTGATCGTTGTCAATTAAATCAAAGCGACTTAATTATTGTATTGTAAGTCATCTCAATATTTCCGTATGTTTTTAAAATTTTCAAAACTCTAAAAAACTTAAATATTCTTAAAATTAATGAAAACATTTTCGCTTCTAGGTTCATTATTTGTTTCACTTCAAATATAAACAGATTTTACAAACTTTATATATCTTAATTTAGTTAATATAATGACTCTCACTTTCCACGAACACCTACCCTTCACTTATATTAGCATCTATTTAGAAATTTATAGTTATTTGCTTGTATCTTAATGTTCCGTTTGAAATCTGTATATTAACAGGATTCGACAGTTTACATTACTTGTCTGTTGAAAGTTTTTAATGTATGGGATCTTCTCTCTTGAAGAGTTATTTTATAACTGATATTTTACTGGAATTGCACTATTTTAGGAATAAAAATCGTCGACATACGCTCTTATATAGAAAGCAAACCAAAACATCAAAAGCAGCTGAATTATTTAAAGTTACGAATGAATTAATTTTAAAAACTGAAATTGTTGCCAACCTGTTTAAATACATTCAATCTCCTATTCAAAGAGAACCGTTTATCTTTTTGATTTTTAACTTCAACAAACGCTTTTGATGTTCCAAATACAACTGTTTAAATGCATTCACTCTCACATTCAGAGAGAAACATTTACCTTTCTTGATTTTTAACTACGACAAATGCTTTTAATGGAGCCTCCGAAATTACCGTTTTGATAGCTCCACTATAACTCTTTTGGCTGTATTTTTCAGCATTCAATTCCTCGAAGACACTTTTATTAGTCCAATATTTTCTCACCTTATAGATAAAAATCTCTCAGATTACAGAGCCCTCTTTCTTTTCCTCTTTCCCTCTTTAAATATTTAAAAGCTATCTCCTCATCACTGTAACCGTGTCCCCACTGTATTGGCGGAGCGCTTCTTTTAATTTGCAAAACCTGCCGCCGCAATTAAAGAGGTACTATTAACATTATTACCAGTTCTAATTTACCTATCGATAAAAGCAAAACGGTCGTTGCAGGGGGAAAAAATATTACTCGCAGCAGCAGGGTACAACTAAATTGTTCTCCGTCTGATGTTCGGAGCAAGTCTTTTCACTAGCACACGCGGGATTGGCTGGAGAAAAAATGACGCAACATCATACGTGTCGTTGAATATTTAAACAGGGCTGTTATTGTTCGTTAGATTGTGGTCATTTGTCGTTTTACCCAGCTGCTTTTATAATTAGAGACGGGAAATTATCTGACAGTTTTTGGCGAAAGATAATTAAAGATTGTGTTCGGGAATGGATGTCTGATTACAAAGCCGGGGCAGGAGTGTTTTCACTTTGCTCGTTTTCTTAGTTTTATTTCATATAGGAAAAGGAGCAATTAGTTGCATTACCTTTCGGATATTTGTCGTTTATAAAATCCTACAGATATAATCTCTTTTATCATTGGGTTAAAATATAATTCATGGTGCTTAGAAAGTTATTTTTCTTTGCATCTGGGTTCAATCTTGAGCATGTTTCAGTAAAATGAGAAAGAAGATAAAAACATATAAATTATGATTAATTTATAGACGATGTGTAAAGATATTTACATATGAGTAACCTGCCAAGTTGAATCACTTTCAGAATGAAACGCGAAGTATATCCACGAAAATTTTAACGTCCTTTATATTTAGGGGGCACGGTTGGAATTGGAAGACTAGCGGATTAAAAGCCAGAAGGTTACGAGTTCGAAACTCGATTCAATGAAAGACCATCATGTAGATGGAGGATACTGCACGTTAAATCTGTCTTGTACTCAAATCTAAAGTTCGCATGGTGTAGAAGTTTGAAGAGTGGAGTGCAAGTTTAGGAGTTGATCTCGTCATCTGACTATGATTCAGAATTATGAGGTGTTGTTCTTTGATCTTTCACTGTGGATTGATCCCGGAAAGTCGCCAATAGCCCACTCCAGAGCGACGGTAATTCAATTACTTACTATACAAGATAACAAACCTGGCATTCAAAAATTCTGTAAAAAGAAAAGTAGCTCTAATATTGGGGGGAGGGGAGAAATATTAGAGATTAAATTTAAACATTGCATAGTTAGTATACATTTCGTTTATGGGAAAATATAATGTAATTTTAGACGCAAATATGCGTACTGTTAATTGAAATCACTATTTATATGATGTACTTTTCTAATATACAAAGAGCATTAAACACTTTATAAGTATTTACCATTTACTGCAAATTCAACTTAGTCAATTTCTCTTATAACAGGAATTTCTTCTCAGTGCAAAGAAACTAAATAGATTCATATACACTTTTAGATCGAATTTCATATTTCCTATTTTTAGTCAGGCTTTTTAAGTCATGCCAGTTCATAAAATAGAACAATAAGTACAACACAGTCAAGTTTATACAATTTCACTCCTGAACATCGACCCTAATAAGGCCATGTTCCCAGAATTTCGAAAACTATTCCCTATTTTTGAAAGTTTTGAATTTCTGCGAATTTCGGGTTCACTTAAATTTTGTGCTCTTCAGTGATCGCCATCAATATATTTATCATTGCCTTTCGATGAAGCTATTCATTTGAATAGTTCTGTTTTTAACAACATTTTATTGTTTCATAGCTCAAACATTTCTTAAGTTGAAATTCCATAGCATTTGAACACAGCGGCAAAACTGACAGCGAATCTCGTAGAGATTGGTTATATTTACCTTACAACATTTGTTACCATTTGTGGTAATTCTGTTCTGTGTGCCTTAGTGAAATATGCATGTGAGGAAGACTTATTGTAAACATGCAAACTAACAGAAGTCGAGGATTTTATCTCCTGTTACTCAATACGTAATACACATACAAGAAGCACATTCTATCACAAAAACACTAGAATTATCGGTATTTAGTCTTACAGAGTCTTATCGTAGATAGTAGTTTCATTTTTACGCTTATGAAAATATTATATTCAAAACCTTAAACGAATAATACTATACAATCGCTAAAATCACAGTGGAAACACTTTTACAATCTACTGTGGAAAAAAACCAGGAAGAAAACCTTTCTATTACGATTAATAGGGGAACACATTTCTAAGATAAATAAATATTTCTATTGGGGTGAAAAGCTACGTTTCTATTAAGATGAATAACAGTAACAATGCGTTAAGAGAGAAAAGTAGGTTTTCTACTTAAACAGGTTAATTAACTTAAAACTTTTATTTCAAAAACATTCAAAATGGTAACACAAAATCAGAATTAATTTTTATACGCTCAAAGAAGCAGACTCAAAACATTCAAGAAAGTACGATACGTATAAAATATAATTTGCGTTTAAACAAACTAATTCCTTTTCTCTTTCGGCAACATGAATTTATGTAAAATGTATTCTTAAATCAGAAACATTAGAAATCTCGGTTCTTGATAACAAAATAAACATAAAAGGTTTAGTGGGAGAGAGTGAATTCTATAGAAGCATTTTCTTTGCATTTGATGCACTCATAAACTACAAAGTTGTCTTAAAGATTTATACATGGTACATAAATGATAGCAGCTG
The DNA here is from genome assembly GCA_947359465.1 of Metellina segmentata. Classification (NCBI taxonomy): domain Eukaryota; kingdom Metazoa; phylum Arthropoda; class Arachnida; order Araneae; family Tetragnathidae; genus Metellina; species Metellina segmentata. The sequence continues at coordinate 44,785,257 of OX375880.1, forward strand.
AAAGATTCACAATCACGTGCTCTTTTAATGCCTGTACTTTCAGCAGCTACGTAGAGTAACATTGATCGATTGGTTGATTGGGTTATATGGCGCAAGGGCCATATTAGGCCATGTTGCGCCAAACACAAGACAGATAACATCAAGTAATGAACAATGTAATCAAGTAATGAAGTCATAATGTAATCAAGTAATGAAGTCATAATGTAATCAAGTAATGAAGTCATAATGTAATCAAGTAATGAAGTCATAATGTAATCAAGTAATGAAGTCATAATGTAATCAAGTAATGAACAATTTAATCAAGTAATGTAATCAATCAAGAATTTAAATCATAATGTAATCAAGTAATGAAGTCATAATGTAATCAAGTAATGAAGTCATAATGTAATCAAGTAATGAAGTCATAATTTAATCAAGTAATGTAATCAATCAAGAAATTAAATCATAATGTAATCAAGTAATGAAGTCATAATGTAATCAAGTAGTGAAGTCATAATTTAATCAAGTAATGAAGTCATAATGTAATCAAGAAATGAAGTCATAATGTAATCAAGTAATGTAATCAATCAAGAAATGAAATCATAATGTAATCAAGTAATGAACAATTTAATCAAGTAATGAAGTCATAATGTAATCAAGTAATGAAGTCATAATGTAATCAAGTAATGAAGTCATAATGTAATCAAGAAATGAAGTCATAATGTAATCAAGTAATGTAATCAATCAAGAAATGAAATCATAATGTAATCAAGTAATGAACAATTTAATCAAGTAATGAAGTCATAATGTAATCAAGTAATGAAGTCATAATGTAATCAAGTAATGAAGTCAAAATGTAATCAAGTAATGAACAATTTAATCAAGTAATGAAGTCATAATGTAATCAAGTAGTGAAGTCATAATGTAATCAAGTAATGAAGTCATAATGTAATCAAGTAGTGAAGTCATAATGTAATCAAGTAATGAAGTCATAATGTAATCAAGTAGTGAAGTCATAATGTAATCAAGTAATGAACTTCAAGCAGTTACTTACATAAAACAGAGGAATACACCCCGGGTGGAAACGAACCGAGCAACCTACAACACGCACATTGCTAGTTCGTAGATCGGTAGTTTGAATTAGCGTCTCACTGGAACAAAACAACGACTATTGGCGACAGTGGTGAAACCCAAGGACGTTAACTCTCCAAGTGGTTTCGACGAGGTATCTTGTCCATCAAGATCTGACCCATTTTGCCAATGACGAGATATCTCGTCAGCAAGATATTACCGATTTTTTTTCCGTTGACGAGATCAAGTCCAGGTCAGCTTTCATTTCGAGTCAGTCGGGACAACCACCAGGAGAATCTCACTCAGATTTACATTACAAAATCATAAGTTTTTGCTGCAGGTAGGTAGTTGAATTAACGTCGCACTGGAGCAAAGCAACGGGCTATTGACGACGGTCTAAGATTAAACCCGAAGAGAAAGTTTCAAGGACAAGACCTTGTCCTTGAGTCCGAACCGCGGTCACCTGAGCTGGTAACCCTCTCCGAACTCTCACGCGACGAAAACGTGACATCTGAGGTCTCGACAGATTAAGCGTGCACCAGCCCCCACGTACATGACTGTCTTTGGTCGATCAAACTCTGAACCTTCAGGAATGACAATCTGCAACTCTTCCAATCTGATTTCCAAGGCCCATTTTAGCTTCAAGATTTGCCGATTTTTTCGTCCCCCCTAATTCAAATTGTTTTTAATAGGATAGGTAAATAGGAAGGTATATTAACTAACGTCGGACTGGGGCAATACAGTTGGCTATTGGCGATGGTCCGTCATCAACCCACAAAGAGAGAGATCCGACGACAACACCAGGTTATTTTGAACCACGGTCAGATGACGAGGCAACACCTGAGTAGGCACCCCACTCTCCAAACTTCCACACCACATCAACATCAGGACATTTGAGACCACGACGAATTAAACGTGCATCATCCCCCTTTGTAGACAACGATCTTTGGTTGGATTCGAACTCGTAACCCTCCGGTTGTTATGATAATATGTATGAAAACCGTTTCATACTGTAATATAGTATGAAAAGCCGTAATACGGCTCTCATTGACTTCATGACTGATATATACTAGGGATGCGACACCGATGTCGATATTTTCAAAACATCGATGTTTTTAACATCGATGTATTGGAGTCGATGTTTTTGTAACATCGATGTTTACACTTATCGATGTTTAATTTTTAAATGAAAAAGTACCGTTATAAAAATTTTAAAAATAACCAAGCAAAATAATTTTATAATCAGCAAATTGAACATACTTTTAGATCAAAGTGGCCAAAGGGTAAAGGGTCTGAAAGGTAAGGATGCGACATCGATGTCGATGTTTTCAAAACATTGATGTTTTGTAAAAAACATCGATGTATTGGAGCCGATGTCGCATCATTAGTTGCTAAATGCTAAATCAGTCTTATGAAATGGGGAAAAAAGTTTAAATACACTGAATTTTAAAAACATCGATGGTTTGGGGGCGATGCATTATCACCATCGATACTTTAATTTTGAACATCGATGTTTTGCTGTCGATGTAGCATCACTAGTAGCTAAACCAGTTTTAAGAAATTTGGGAAAAAAGTTTAAAAAGACTGAATTTTTAAAACATCGATGTTTTATCACATCACTAATATATACTATAAAAACCACATGTAATAGGGTCTAGGCCAGGGGTTCTCAAAGTGTGTGCCGCGGCACCCTGGGGTGCCACGTAGAGAGATTAAGGGTGCCACCAAGCGCCCATAGAGCAGTTGCCCATAAGGAGCAAATATCGTTTGAAAATTAATGTCGTAAAAGAAATGCGAGTAGCTGTATCTTATTCCACGATTCGAACAATTTAGCAGCAGGCTCAACAGTCGCACAAAACACACACATATACCTCCAATAGTATGTTGAAGGTAATTTGATTTGTTTTATTTAAATTTTCAACTTTACCTATGTTTTCCTATTAAGTAGGTCAATTAAAGTATTTGTGTTCATTTTAAACACGAGTTGTATTAATTATGTCTATGTTCTTACCACTTCTCTAAATTCGTCTTCAAAGTCGTTCAAATATGAAATATGTATTATGTAATATAGATAATAATATTCTACACATAAATATTACATGACGAGGGTGCCGTGAGAAAATTCTAATTCTCTTAAGGGTGCCACGACTTGGATAAGTTTGAGAACCCCCTGCTCTAGGCTATAATCTTGCTTAATTGCTTACATCTTATTGAAGGGCAAGTGTCGTTTCTCACATACATCATATCTTATTTCAATCCATATAAATGAATATAACATCCATATTCACATTAATAGATTTCATACATATAATTAATTAAAAGTTTAAAAAATATAATAAAAATAATAATAATTCATATAAATGAATATTCACATTAATGGATTTCATACATATAATTAAAATAAAATTAGCTAAAAATATGTAAAATTACAGGGATGCATAGATCTCGGCCCATGGTAGGTAGGTATTTAATTAACGTCACACTGGAGCAACACAACGGGCTATTGGTGACGGTCCGGGATCAACCCCTTAAGAAAAAGATCCAAGGACAACACCTCGTAATTTTGAACCACGGTCAGATGACGTAGTCACACCTGAGCTTCTGAGCTTTCACCCCACTCTCCAAATTTCCACACCACGCCAACATGAGGACATCTGAGGCCACGACACCACCGCCTTTGCACACGATGATATTTCGTTGGATTCGAACTCGCAACCCTCCGTTTGCTAATCTAATGCTCTTCCAAACTGGCTACCTCGGCCTTATTTTACTAGGGATTCCGGGCTTCCACGTCACTGATGTCCAGGCAACGGAAATTTGGGGAAAGTCCACTGAAAGTCATCCCCGAATTTCGCCCAATATAACACATCCGTATCCCAGATACTGCCACGTACCGGTCTCTCTTACAGCACCAGGAAAAAAGCTGTCACTTTCGTTTCTACATACCAACGCTCCTCGTGTATAAAAAGCAATAAACCGGCATTACGAAGAACACTCGATCACTAGCATCCCGAAGAAGAACAAATTTCCGCACTTTTCCCCGATTGAGACAAAAGGAGCGCGGAAAAAAAAGACCAAACCCCACAATTGAACGAAGAACAAACAAAAAAAATCCAAAAAGAACCTCCCTACGTGCTTAAGAGCCGAACGTTACAAGATCCCTCGCAAGCAAGAAATAGAGTTCCAACACTAAAAGCAATGGCCACGATTTTATTGATCAAGTAATCAATAACCCTCACTTTGCAGAAAACACACTTTTTGCTCTCTAAGTGTATGTTTCAGTAGGTGATTCTTACGTGTGTTAAGAATGGATCAGGGATAGAAAAGAAGGAAATTTATTTTTCGAGGGAGAGCCCTGGAGGCTTTTTGCGAAGCACGCTGAGAACGCCTGCTTTCGAGAATCATTCATTTGGCACGGAATGAAGGCTGTGTTGCGATATTTACCCCTTCGTTCTGGAACACTCGTGGGGAGGGATTTGGAGTAGAACGCATGAATCACGCGAAAGAAGGCGTTACATTAAATGAGACTTTCGTTCCTTTCAGTCTCCCTGGGGTAATTACTTGAAAAAAGATGACACGTTTTTTGTTTGCGTTGTTTTTCTTTGTTTGTTTGCAGTTGGAAGTGGAACGGTTTTGTAAAACATCGTGATGGATTCGGTTCACCATTGTAGCTTGTTTACTTGCCCTTGGTGGCTATAAAGAAAAGCGATACCATTCGACAAACATAAACAAACAGTTCGCAACTGTGCGTCTTATAGACATAAGAACTAGTCTCGAAGTAGAAAAACATTTTTAATCGTAAATTATGCATCGTCGACTTAGAGCAGACTGTCAGATTTACCCATAAACTGTCATTTTTGGGACGACACTAAATTCTTATGTTCAACGATGACGATAAATACATTTTCATGCTCTAATCTGTTCAAAAGATATATAACGCTAGTCAAAATGCTTCTAGTTAGCATATTTTTTTTTTAAATCTAAAAGCTAATAGTTATTTTTTAAACAGTTGTAAGGGGCCGCGGTAACCTTGTTGGAAGACATCTGAGCTAAAGTTTCTAAATTCTTTGTTGACAGCACAGTGATATTTACATCATACTTATCTAAATCCATTTAAAATGAATATAGGCTTCGATATACCCATTCCAAACCTCCAAATGAGACAAAATTCACCAAAAACATAAAGCAACATTTGATACTTAATACTGGTGTTAATTCAGATTGACATCTCACGATCTTCGCGTGTCACAACCATTTTTGTCGTGGGCGAATGTAAAACTAGGCGTTCTTAGCCGGCTGCAAGGCCTCAGCAATGACGTCATGACCGTGATACTTGCCCCATCTATTCCCGACTTATCCCGCTACACATTCAATATGAATTTTAATTTTCTTGATTTTTTAATCACCTTTAAAAAAATCATAGTAATTCTTTATTGAACAGCCCTCGTACATATATATATATATATATATATATATATATAATTTCAACAACACAAGAATTTCCACAAAAATTTTAACAAAAGTCTTAAAATATAATAAAAAATGAAGAAATGTTGGTGGATCAGGGCGTCATCAGGGAGGAGCCTGACCCAAACAACATAAAATGGTGTTTTCTACATATGAGCAGCATTAGGCTGAAAATGATGACGCCCTGATCCACCAACATTTCTTCATTTTTTATTATTTTTTTAAGACTTTTGTTAAAATTATTTTGGAGATTCTTGGATTCTGAAATTATATTACCATGCTATGTCTGCAGCCTCAGCGCGCTTGCATGGGTAGTTTCGAGTTTCGGTTTCTGGTTAATGCACCCAGGCTGTTTGGTTTTTTTTGTTATTTTGGGTGTGTTATGTTACTGCTATTTTGTATAGTTTATGTTATTATATACTAGCAAAATACCCGACCTTACTCGGTTTGAATTCGTTTACTCTAGATTGAAGAGATAATCAAAATATATAATGACTTACGTTTTTTGTAGAGTAAAAATTTATTTTAACACCTTTCGCCATCTTTATATTTTCTACAACTTACTTTGGACACAAATCCTACACATGCATATCCATTCATGTAATACATTTCACATACATCGCACAATTGCTGTATGACAAAGCTCAAAAAGACGAAAGGTGATACTAAGGTTACTACTATAAAAGACGATTTATAGGAAGATTTGGAATTCCCTTTCTTAAGTTGTTTTCATGTGCAACTCAATTAATTAAAATTACGATTTACGGCGTGTGCTCTCGCACCATAGTCAACAAAACAATATTTTTTTACCTGTGGCACTCTTGCCTCCGGTATGCGACATTGTGAAATTTTGCAATCTTCTCCTGTCATTACTACAACGAATTTTTTAATGTTGGAAAAAGTTCTAGTTTGGATTTTTAAACATTATTATTATTTCAATAACGACATTATTCTTTAAATAACGGCATTATTCTTTAAATAACGGCATTATTCTTTAAATAACGGCATTATTCTTTAAATAACGGCATTATTCTTTAAATAACGGCATTATTCTTTCAATAACGGCATTATTCTTTCAATAACGGCATTATTCTTTCAATAATGGCATAACTGCACTTAAAAATTACTGAAAATTTATACTGACTTACCTAACATTTTCAAGTCTAATACTTTGTGGTGCTGTTGGGTGTGATGAGAAGGAAAACACATTTATTAAAATAATAAATATTTAAAACAGGAAACAGCGAAGTAAAACAAAATAAAAGATGTCGTAAAAAATTGTTCCAAAGATATTCATTTGTGATTCAATTTTATCTCTTGATCTCGCACAGTTGCCACAACTTACAACTAAAAGTGTACAAAATTTAGAAATGTGAAATTGATTCAGAGCGAAAGAACCAGAAAAAATATCACTGCTCGCGCGATCGTGTTCATTCTCGTTTCATTGTAAAATATCGTCTGTCCCAAATTTTCGGAAATCGTTTTCATCTATATAAATAAGAATGGAGTGTTTGTTTGTACATTCAATATTTTCGACCCATTTCAAGTTTTCTATCCGTTTTGGACCCTTCTGATGCCGAATCCGTCTTTTTCTCGTTTGGTGTCTGTCTGTCTGTCTGTCCGTCTGTCTGTCTGTCTGTCTGTCTGTCTGTCTGTCTGTCTGTCTGTCTGTCTGTCTGTCTGTCTGTCTGTCTGTCTGTCTGTCTGTCTGTCTGTCTGTCTGTCTGTCTGTCTGTATGTTGTGCCCTATACACGTCCACGCGGTTTAAGATATTTTCATGAAAATTTGCATACAGTGAGTACTTATCTTCATTTAGTGAGTGGCATTGGTTGCGAAAGTCTGTCTGCCCGTCTTTCTGTTCTATGCTCGATTTTGTGTTAGTGTGTTTGTGTAGACATCACATGAATTGTATTCCATATATTTTATTGCATTGTATTTTATTTTATACATTATCTATTAATTTAGTGAATGCAATATTAAACATTTCTTTATTGTTATATTTAGTTGAGTTTCATGCTAAAACACCTGAGTAAGTATACTTAAATCAACCATAATTTGGTAGTTATGGAAAAATTGGAATGTCTATTGAATATTACGATTACTTCAATTGCTTTACCAGTACTGCTGAAAAAGTAATTATTCTTCAAAAAATTATTATTTTTTTTATGGAATTTCATCTCTGATACTTCATTTATTTCGAGTCTTATTTTTATTCTTTGCGCAATGAAAACGATTTAAGAATATTTGGGACAGACGATATTTTTCAATGAAACGAGAATGAACAAGATCGTGCGAGCAGTGATATTTTTTCTGGTTCTTTCGCTCTGAATTAATTTCACATTTCTAAATTTTGTACACTTTTAGTTGTAAGTTGTGGCAACTGTGCGAGATCAAGAGATAAAATTGAATCACAAATTAATATCTTTAGAACAATTTTTTGCGACATCTTTTATTTTGTTTTACTTCGCTGTTTCCTGTTTTAAATATTTATTATTTTAATAAATGTGTTTTCCTTCTCATCACACGCAACAGCACCACAAAGTATTAGACTTTAAAATGTTAGGTAAGTCAGTATAAATTTTCAGTAAATTTTAAGTGTAATACCATTATTGAAAGAATAATGCCGTTATTGAAAGAATAATGCCGTTATTGAAAGAATAATGCCGTTATTGAAAGAATAATGCCGTTATTGAAAGAATAATGCCGTTATTTATAGAATAATGCCGTTATTTAAAGAATAATGCCGTTATTTAAAGAATAATGCCTTTATTGAAAGAATAATAATGTTTATTAATCCAAACTGGAACTTTTTCAAACATTAAAAAATTCGTTGTAATAATGACATTAGAAGATTGCAAAATTTCACAATGTCGCATACCGGAGGCAAGAGTGCCACAAGTAAAAAAATATTGTTTTGTTGACTATGAGTGCGAGAGCACTCGCCGTAAATCGTAATTTTAATTAATTGAGTTGAACATGAAAAGAACTTAAGAAAGGGAATTCCAAATCTTCCTATAAATCGTCTTTTATAGTAGTAACCTTAGTATCACCTTTCGTCATTTTGTAGCTTTGTCATACAGCAATTGTGCGATGTATGTGAAATGTATTACATGAAGGATATGCATGTGTAGGATTTGTGTCCAAAGTAAGTTGTAGAAAATATAAAGATGGCGAAAGATGTTAAAATAAATTTTTATTCTACAAAAAACGTAAATCATTATATATTTTGATTATCTCTTCAATCTAGAGTAAACCAATTCAAACCGAGTAAGGTCGGGTATTTTGCTAGTTGCGCAAAGAATAAAAATAAGACTCGAAATAAATGAAGTATCAGAGATGAAATTCCATAAAAAAAAAAAAAAATTTTGAAGAATAATTACTTTTTCAGCAGTACTGGTAAAGCAATCGAAGTAATCGTAATATTCAATAGACATTCCAATTTTTCCAAAACTACCAAATTATGGTTGATTTAAGTATACTTACTCAGGTGTTTTAGCATGAAACTCAACTAAATATAACAATAAAGAAATGTTTAATATTGCATTCACTAAATTAATAGATAATGTATAAAATAAAATACAATGCAATAAAATATATGGAATACAATTCATGTGATGTCTACACAAACACACAAACACAAAATCGAGCATAGAACAGAAAGACGGACAGACAGACTTTCGCAACCAATTCCACTCACTAAATCAAGATAAGTACTCTCTGTATGCAAATTTCCATGAAAATATCTTAAACCGCGTGGACGTGTATAGGGCACAACATACAGACAGACAGACACCAAACGAGAAAAGGGCGGATTCGGCATCAGAAGGGTCCAAAACGGATAGAAAACTTGAAATGCGTCGAAAATATTGAATGTACAAACAAACACTCCATTCTTATTTATATATATATATATATATATATATATATATATATATATATATATATATATATATATATATATATATATATATATATATATATATATATATATACATATATATATACATATATATACATATATATATATATATATATATATATATATATATATATATATATATATATATATATATATATATATATATATATATATATATATATATATATATATATATATATATATATATATATATATATATATCACGTTTTCATGTTTTCATGCAGAAACTCTAACAACAAAAATAAATTGTAATTGAAAACTAACAATTTAAAAATAGATTGTTTCAATTCCATTCGATTACTGTGTTTCTTTAATTTATACTGGCGCTTATCGTAATCATTACATAAAAGCATAATGCTTAGTTTCTTAATTGCGTGTGAACATCGTAGGAATAAATGTTCACAAATAACAAAAACATGTAACTCCTTTAAAGATACGCGCAATATCATGAAACTTAAAGATCAAGTTCAGGCTCAATTTCAATAGAATGTAAATAAAGCCTCTTCGAGTGTTAAATAAGTATCCATTGTGCTATGCCTATTTTCTGCAACCCAAATTAAAGTTTATCCAGTTTTCCATTTTTTATATCCACTCAAGATTAGCATTTTTATCTTCATACAATTACACGGGCAGTTAAACGTTACTGAAAATATAAATTTCTTTGCAGAATCGTTGTTTTATCAATTTTATTTTTGCATTTCGCTTCTTCACGCCTAGGAAACAGTCTTGTTTACGTGAATGTAGTAATTCACTCGAATTAAGGCTGTAAATTTTTGTATTTTTTTGAAACGCCATATTTTTTAAATGCTCCCTTGGGTGTTTTGTTTTGCTTCGTTCTTTTTCTTTACCCCCCATACTGCTTCCTCTTTCGCTCAATTTGTTTTTATCTGAAAAACTTGAAAGAGTCGTTTTCTTTATTTAACTTTTTTTTTTAAATACTTGCCATATTTTTGTGAACGGATATTTATCATGCTTTTGTTGGAACATCCCGGTAAAAAAATTTCGTTTCAGTTTTTTTTTTTTTTTTTTTATCTTCCTGGAACTGAGCGTTTTAATAATTTGAAAGCAGTTTGAAAAAGTGACGCGTAATAACAAAAACCAGATTGGTATTAATTCATTAGTTAGAGTGTTAATCAAGTTTATTTCTGGTTATTAGAAACTAGCAGACTAGCACGCGATAACTGCGCTGAAGTCTTTTTTTGCTGTAAATATGAATTAACATCAGTAAATGTAAAAAACCTCTATACCAGATATCCACAGACTTGTTAAGATCAAGCGCAACATAAAATCATTGTGACTTGTTTGGCCACCAAAAAATATGAAAATAATCTATCAAATATTAATTATTTATTTGCGTTTACCATGTATTGTTACTAAGAAAGATAATAGAATATAAATAATGAGCCGACCAACCGGTATAGTGGTTAAGATGTTAGCATCTAGATCGGAAGGTTCCTGATTCGAATCCGGGTCCGGGCATGAATGTTTGTAAGCGTATGGTGTAGAGGCGGCTGGTGCACCTTGAATCTGTCATGGCCGAAAGTCCTCACGTTGGGTTGGCGTGGAAGTTTGGAGAGTGAGGTGCCAGCTCAGGTGTTGCTTCGTCATCTGACCGTGGTTCAAAATTACGAGGTGTTGTCCTCGTATCTTTCCCTTAAGGGACTGATCCCGGACCGTCGTCAATAGCCCGTTGTGTTGCTCTAGTATGACGTTAACATTTTTTAAAAAATGTAAATAATGAACTTAATTTAATTTTACGTGACAACAGTTGTTTTAATATTTGGTTCGATTTTTGTAGTAGCCAAGAGTAAAATTGACTCGAAATTGTCAGTAATCAAGCAGTTCATATTTTTCGAATTGTTAATACTTCAGACTGAAAAAGTTTGTTCACAGATATAGGTCTCACGCCAAGCATCACAGCTACTTTGTTATGTGCAATTTTTAAATATTCCCCATTATGTGACTTGTTTAAGTTAAAATAGAGCATGATGAGGCTGAGGCCACCTGCAAAACAAAGGAGGGTCGCATGTAGGCCGCGGTAGCCTGGTTGGAAGAGCCACCGCAGGGTTGCTAGTTCGAATCCAACCATAGGCAGTCGTGTACAAAGGAAGCTGGTGCACGTTAAATCTGTCGCGGCCATAAATATCCTCACGTTGGAGTGGTGTAAAAATTTGAAGAGTGGGGTGCCAGCCTAGGTGTGATCGCATCATCTGACCGTGGTTCAAAACTACATGGTGTAGTCCTCGGATCTTTCTCTTAGGGGATTGATCCCATCCCGCCGCCAATAGCCCGTTGTGTTGCTCCAGTATGACGTTAATTAAATACCTACCTCCATGGGCCGTGGTATGTGCATCACTGTCCTTTTATATATTTTTGGCTAATTTTATTTTAATTATACGTATATGAAATCCATTAATGTGAATATAGGTGTTAAATTCATTAATATGGATTGAAATAAGATATGAATGTGTGAGAAATGACACTTTCCCTTCAATAAGATGCAAGCAATTAAGTAAGATTTTAGCCTAGATGCTATAGCACGTGGGTTTGATAGTACTATATATCATGGGTTGGCTTGCATGAAGTTAATAAGAACCGTATTACAGTATTTCATACTTTGTTACAAAGAGCCGCATTACAATTTTTCATACTTTGTTACAAAGAGCCGCATTACAATTTTTCATATATTATAAAGATCCATATTAGTTTCATAGTACTTTAAATACACAAATTAAAATTTAATTTAATTAATATGGTTACATATTCTACACAAGTCTTAAGTGCTATATTACACATAAAAATATAATTAAGATAAAGAAAATAGAAAATACTCGTAATTATTTCAAAATTTTAATAACTAAAATAGAATATAGTGAAATGTATTAATAAAAATTATAACATTTAACGAAGACTTTTGGTGAAATCTTTGAAATTTGGCGTAAAATTTGTTAAAGTCATCCACAGCAATTGTGTGAGATGATATTCACGTTCACTGTAGGGAACAAAGATTCAATAGGCAATATGTTGTACCAAAAATTGAAATTAAACGTCAAGCAGCTTTCTTTAAGCGTGAATATTTTGATTTTGGCACGAATTTCCAAGATTCAATTATAGAAGTAGATTTGTGCAACAGTTGCAATGCCTCTCTGATCCTCTTTCATGTCTAATAATTCCAATTCCCAACTGCTTTTTCAGCAAGTATTATTTCAGAAATCGTAAATCCATCTTCAATAATATCACAAATAAATGTCCTGTACTCGACCCCCCCCCATTCACCGAGCTACCTGTACAGTGGCAACACTCGTAGCGATGCCAGCGCCACGGAGTACATAAGGCGGAACGAAGGTGCAACAGAAAGAAAGCGAAGTCACCAGATGCTAAACGCTCATCGACGCGTTCGACGTGACGTCTCCTTTGGTTAGGCTTAACAGCCCAAAGATGTGCGATTAATCCAATACAATTTCATTGCTTTGAAACCGAGGTATTCTTTAGACTTCATTCATCAAGCACCCCTAGACTTACCCAACCAAAGCATGGGAGTTCGCCCGGTTCTGAACTTTGCAAAACGAAATAAACAGCTCTTGGAAATACGAAACGAAATTTTACAGAAAGGCTATTCTACTTCCGAATGGTGAGACGAAATTCTACAACTAAAGCAAGAGGTCAATTCCCCCGCCTCAACGAAAGTGTCCAGTGCAACGGTCCAGCATACAATGACGCAGCCAAACGGAAGCAAGAGGCCAATTCCCCGCCTCGACGAACGTGTCCAGTGCAACAGTCAAGCAGACAACGACGCAGCCAAAACAGAAGAAAGAGGCCAATTCCACGCCTTAGCAAACGTGTCCAGCAGACAACGATGCAGCCAAAACAGAAGAAAGAGGCCAATTCCACGCCTTAGCAAACGTGTCCAACAGACAACGACGCAGCCAAAACAGAAGAAAGAGGCCAATTCCACGCCTTAGCAAACGTGTCCAGCAGACAACGACGCAGCCAAAACAGAAGAAAGAGGCCAATTCCACGCCTTAGCAAACGTGTCCAACAGACAACGACGCAGCCAAAACAGAAGAAAGAGGCCAATTCCACGCCTTAGCAAACGTGTCCAGCAGACAACGACGCAGCCAAAACAGAAGAAAGAGGCCAATTCCACGCCTTAGCAAACGTGTCCAGCAGACAACGATGCAGCCAAAACAGAAGAAAGAGGCCAATTCCACGCCTTAGCAAACGTGTCCAACAGACAACGACGCAGCCAAAACAGAAGAGGCCAATTCCACGCCTTAGCAAACGTGTCCAGCAGACAACGACGCAGCCAAAACAGAAGAAAGAGGCCAATTCCACGCCTTAGCAAACGTGTCCAGCAGACAACGACGCAGCCAAACGGAAGCAAGAGGCCGATTCCCCGCCTCAACGAACGTGTCCAGTGCAACAGTCAAGCAGACAACGACGCAGCCAAAACAGAAGAAAGAGGCCAATTCCTCGCCTTAGCAAACGTGTCCAGCAGACAACGACGCAGCCAAACGGAAGCAAGAGGCCAATTCCCCCATTTCAACAAACGTGACCAGTGCAACGGTCCAGCAGACAACGACGCAGCCAAAACAGAAGAAAGAGGCCAAATCCCCCGCTTCAACGAACGTGTCCAGCGCAACGGTCAAACAGACGACGACTACAAAACAGAAATGAGTGCACAAAATATGCAACTTTAAATTTCAAACTTATGTTTGAAATAAGCTTGTAATTTTTGTTTGTCTTCGTTTATTTTTTCTTTATTGAAATAAATTATATTTGCTTTCACTCGTGAAAAATGATTAACTATTTCGTTCGTAAGATCGTACACAAAAGTTTCGCTTTGTACGCAGTTTGTAACAAAACAGTAATCTTATTTCCTTTTCCTTGTAAGGAGACAAATGAAGTGTTTCGAATGTTCTAGCCTGACTGTAAGGATGCATAGATCTACTTTCAAAGCGACTACGTTCAACAAGATTAGTGAAAAAAATTCTGAAATAATAAAATTATTTTGAAAACAAGAGGACAAAAAAAGGACAGGAAAAGTGAAAATCCAGAGAAGTTTTTCAATTTCTTCGGAATGAGTGTTCGATAATTTTAAAAGCTTGCGGGAAAAATTACTGTCAAGATTATGTCTTAAAATACATACACTGCTGTTTGTAAAAAATACAACATCATGAAGGAATCATCCGAAAGAAATGAAATTTGCAGCAAATGTCAATTATAGGATGTTATGCAAAGTAGTAAAGTTTCAGAGCCACCACGCATGCTTGGCGTTAGCAGCGCCCTCTGAACTGGTGCTAAAAGCGTATAAATAAAGGGCTGTAGAGGAACGTTCAAAATAGTGCATGGTTATTTTTTAGTGGCGAACGTTTAGTGAGACCTAAGTATGCCTCCACGACGAAATAGGGTGAAATTTCAACAACTTACTCAGTTTGAACGGGGGAGAATCATCGGCCTTCGTCAAGGAGGATTTTCCTATCGCGCAATACCAGCTCGTGTGCAGCGGAACAGTACCACAGTGTTTGGAAGCAGTGGACATGTCCACAGCAGTGGACCGACGAGCACCGGACAACTTGAAAAACTGAGAGTGGACGACGGTAGGTGACGTCAGCGCGCGATGATAGACACCTGGTCCACATGGCGGTGAATGACCGTACAGCTTCCTTCAGGCAGTTGGTAGCACTTTGGTCTACTGCTACAGGTGTACTAATGTCGGCTTCGTCAATTCGCTGATGTCTGCTGCACCGCGGAATGCGTGCAAGGATTCCTTTATACAAGATCCCTCTCACGCCAAACGATTGACTGCTGCGTCTGCAATGGGCTCATGAGCACAGAGCCTGGCGGGCTGATTGGCAACAAGTTGTCTTTTCTGACGAATCCCACTTTAATTTGTGGAACCATGATGGACGCATTCGTGTTAGATGCTATAACGGTGAACGCTGCCTTCCAGAGTGCGTTATCGAACGTCATAGTGGCCGAACATCCGGAGTTATGGTCGTGCGATTTCGTATCATGGACGATCTCAGCTGCTACGAATTGAGGGTAATCTGAACAGCAACAGGTACGTCCGTGAAGCTCTAGAGCCCGAAGTCGTTCCCTTCCTTCAAGGCATCCCTGGAGCTATCTTTCAACAGGATAATGCACGCCCACATGTTGAAAGGAATCTTCGGGACTTCTTTTCAGCCCAACACATGCAACTTCTTCCTTGGCCTGCTTATTCGCCGGATATGTTGCCTATTGAGCTTGTTTGGGATTTGGTTGGTCGGCGTCTCGCTCGTGATCCGCGTCCTACAGCTTCAAAAGACGAACTTTGGGTGCGCATACAAATAATATGGAATTCTCTTCCACAAGCAGACATTCAACATCTGTTTCACTCCATGCCACGTCGTATAGCAGCACGTATTGCAGCGCGTGGTGGCTACACCAAATACTGATTTCGGACACTTAATATTGTTTTTTTGCTTTGAAAATTAATTCATTTATTTGTACTAATACAAGCCGTTTGTGTATTAAATTTCCTTTAATCCTGATGATTCCTTCATGGTGTTGCTTTGTTTACAAACAACAGTATAGATAAGACTCTATACCTCCTATACAATTCTAAATCCAAATGTACCGCCTGTTTAGAATTATAACTCAATTAATTCAACGCAGCAATCATAGTTGAGTTATCGACTTCGATTTAATGTTAAAAGTTGGCTAGGTTAGCAATGTGATTTCCTTACAAACTAAAAAAGGCTGAGAATCGTTCATCTTACTATTCATTCTGATATAATAAGAACGGTATTTCATATTCATATTATTCTAACACAAATCTAAATTCTCATTGGTTATCTATTTGATCTCTTAATGAGACGTTCTAACATGGAGCTCAATGTACACTAGAGATTGAACTTCTTATTATACTTTGATGCGTTTTAATAATGCGTACCATTTTCGTACAGTGTACTAGGTCTAGCACGTATTCGAATAGCTGTGGGCTTACATAACAATATAGTAGGCAGTGTGAATATATTAGCGTGCAAAGTTTGAAATGGGAAATATATTTTTTAACGCAATCCGAAATAATGAACAAAGATTGAACAACCGAAAAAAAGAGGACATAGAAAGATCTGACTTTAAAAAAAAGTGAAAAAGCGATCCTTGCGGAAAAAAGAGGACATATTCTCTTTAAAAGAGATGTTCTAGCAACCTTATATATACTACATACGAATAGTATATATTCATAATTGATCATTATTTTTTTATTATGAAAATTGCTTCTCCAAAAATAATTGAAAGAACATCTGGTAAAAATTTTTAAAAGTCCAAAAATAAATCCACTTAAAAAAACATTTAAAAATTTATTCTGAAAATTTTTTTAATTTTGGACGCTTTAAAAAAAAATTTCTTGTCATGGGAATGTATTGGAAATTTTTAATTTTTCTAATTAAAAGTAAATTAAGCAGTTTGTATAGTAAAGAGTTTTGGGTTCATGCTTTTACCCACCGAAAATAATCTAAGACCTCAAATAACTTACATCAAATTAACTACTTCATCAGTATCAGAGTAAAACAAATTGCTCCAATTATAATTATTTTGTACTTTCGACCACACTCACGATTTAAATTAGTTTCTTTTTTGATTGGTAAGTCACAAAATAAGTTTTCAATTTCTCGTAACCAGATTTCATTTCATAGAGAAAATCTCACTACAAGCGGCTTTACTTCGCAAAGTCAGTATGCTGGAAAATAATTTCACTGCTATTTTCGAATAATCACAATTTAAATGGGCGGTAGGGGCCGTGGTAGTCCAATTGGAAGAGTAACGGATTAGCAATCGGATGGTTGCGAGTTCAAATCCAACCACAGACGTCGTGCAAAAAGGGGATGGTGCACGTTAAATCTGCCGTGGCATCAAATGTCCTCTTAGGCGTGGTGAGAAGGTTTGAAGTGAAGTGCAAGATCTAGTGTTACCTCGTCATCTGACCGTGGCTCAAAATTACGAGATGTTGTCCTCGGATTTTTCCCTTGAGGGATTGACCCCGGACTGTCGTCAATAGCCCGTTGTGTTGCTCCAGTGCAACATTAATTAAAAATACATGACTACCTTAAATGGGTACTACTATAAAATATTTTTAGTTACATGAAATTTCTTAATATACTGTACAATGTCCCAAAGCGTAGTGAGAATCTATTGAGGTTGACCTTCGGAATCTAATCGTGGTAAAATGACTGATACGTGAAGTTTTTGCTGCATATTGTATTGGAAATAAGAATTAACACGAATAATTAAGAAGTTATCGAAATGCTTTATTATATTTGTGACTAATTTTAATTCATTTGGAGTCATAAAACGCGAATTTATACTATATATTACAACTTTATTTAAATACACGAAATGTGAGTAACACCACTGCCGTCACTGCATAAAAGCAATTGGGATACTTGAACGTAGATGCTGTGAACGGGTCTATTAATAAATTGGGTACAGATTCTGTCGTCGTTTATCGCGGTGGCAACGGATTTTGCATACTTCTAATGTTACCAAGGAAATAATTATTTTTAAAAATAAATTTTTACAACGAAAAGTAACAAGCTTCAGAAACACATTTGTAAGAGTTTTAAAAATTATATTGTATGCGTAAATAATATACGTTTACGTAAATAAATTATATAAAAATATATAAAATATAAGCTGTAACGACAGCATAAATAAAAAAATGACATAAATGAAAATGAAAAAAAAAAATCCACAATTGGCAAAAAACCATTAAAAGAACTAATGAAATCAAAGAAAAAATTTTAAAGGACCAATGAAGTCAAATGATAGTTTAAAATTAAAATAATCAAAGAATCAAAGAAAAAAAATTCAAATGAACCAATGAAATCAAAAGACAGTTTAACGGATTTTGAAAGAACTTTCAAAATGAAAGAATATTCAAAATGAAAATTTAAACTTTCCGCTTGCCGAGGTTGCCTTGAAAAAAATGAACGTAATACAAATGGGTTGCCTTAACCTGCCATAACCCGCTACTAAAAGTGCGTCATAAAAAAGTGCCAAGGCAGTTGCCACCGCGATAAACGTAGACTGAAGCTGTACCATGAATTTGAATATGTTTTGTAATGCATTCTGTTATCTCATCACAGAAGTAGAAACTTTCTTCAAAGGAAGTGAAGGAATCGGTTTTTCAAGAGCCCCTACATAAATTCAATTGAAAATGTTTGGAATGTATTGAAAAGAAGACACATTAGACGCCCAACACATCCACACGAGGTACGTGATGCCATTAAGGAAAACTGGAATGGTATTCTCTCTGCTTATTGGCTTTGCCCTCTCCGTGTTGCAGAAACGATGTCTCAACGCATACGAATGGTACGGCCTTGATAACATTCCAACCACAGAGGTATTAGCATTTTAGTTAACGCCACACTGGAGAAGGACAACGGGCTATTGGAGAAGATCAAACCAGAAGGGAAAGATTCCAGGAAAACACTACGTAATTTTAAACCAAGGTCACACCTGAGCTTGCACAACATTCTCCAAACTGTCACACCACTCCAACGTGAGGACATTTGAGACCACGACAGATTTAACGTGAACCATTCCCCTTTGTGCGGACGGTCTTTCGAACTCGCAAACCTACAGTTGCCAATCTGTTACTTTTCTAAACGGGATAATTTGTACCTTAACTACAGAGAAGAAATTAATTAATAAACTATCAAATACTTTTTCTCAGTGGTTTTTGTGTATTCATAAATGTTACCATATCTGTATATTTATCATCTGTCCGTTATTAGCTATCTTGTTTATTGTCATGGCAACAACGGATATAGGCAATATTACGCCCGGTGCACACATCCGGTTTTACAACGTGAGGGGGACCGCTGCCGCAACGCAAGTGCGGTCTGAGATACATTAGATCCAATTGAGTAGTACACACATGCCTCCGGAGCCTCTGCGAGGACGCACGTCCAACTTGCGTGCAATTTGTACCGCAGTTCCCCACGGCGCCGCAACTCGCCGCACACGCGTCTCAGTTCTGAAGTACTTTGTTTTCATAAATAAATGGAATATAAATAATAATTAATAAATGGTAGTATCCAGTAACGTCTATTTTGTTTCAAAATATACTTTTTTTGTACACCAAGTAAGCGAAATAAACACGTTTTCTTCGATAGAATATTTATCGCAAATGGCGCGAAATGAGTACTTGCGTCATTTCACGGTATAGCATAGTGTGTGCATAGTTGGGCTTCGATGATCTTCGGCATGTGTGCATCCGGTTTTTCCATTTGTTTTCATGTACACATAACCGTGAAATGACCTATTACCTCGCACAGATCCTTTCAGAGTATACCAATCTTTATACAAATAAAACTATAAAACAGTGCTCCCCAGCCAAAAATGTTTCACTTCTGGTACTTTTAAAAACAGGCAAGCCGTCAAGAAGTCTCGAGACAGGTCCGTGTAGCTGGCGAGTCCGTTCCCATGGCAACGAAAAATCCTATGATAAGTGTTTAATTCACTTAGTAGCCCCTTATTTTTTTTTAGATATGCGTGTATATATACAAAAGCTAGGCTCTCTAGCCTCTTGCGGAAGTATCACCGCACTCGGATGATGACAGCTCTGTAATTAAGGTGTCCAAAGACGAAGAATTTCCTCCCTGGTCCCTCTTATTTACAGTTATTCTCTTGTCTAAGCTCACTTTTTTTTGTTTCACCTTTGTTTTAGGTCGGAGACAATACTGGAAGAGGAAAGGCAGGTAAAAGTATTATTTGTTTTTTTTTTCTAGTTTCGGTGGGATTTTTTGCTGCCTTCAAGTTGTTTAATTAAGGAGGGAAAAGGCTTAATCTTTTGTCCGATCTCACGTGTTTGGATACGTAGAGAGAATGGGGATGAGTTTTCTTTTGTTTGCTTTTCGCTTTTTAAGACACATATTTAAGTAGCTCATATACGTAAATGAGGAAGGGGTCTGCGTCATTATACTTACAGCGCTTTGGGTGGGAGAAAGAGTAATATATGCCCAGGTTTTTCTTCTAGAAGAAAGTGAGTAATATATATTATTGATTTTACCATGAAACCTTTATTAGCGTATAACGCTGTCTCTTATAAGAAATAAAAAATGATAAATTAAAGGTAGGTAGGGTTAATTAACGTAGCAATGGAGCGACACAACGGGATATTGACGACGATCCTGGATCCATCTCGAATGGAAAGATCAGAGGACAAGTAGAGATTTCCAAGTGAAAAGGGCCGACCAACCGGTATAGTGGTTAAGGTGTTAGCCTCTAGATCGGAAGGTTCCTGGTTCAAATCCGGGTCCGGACATGGATGTTTGTAATCGTATGGTGTAGAGGCGGCTGGTGCACCTTAAATCTGTCGTGGCCGAAAATCCTCACGTTGGGTTGGTGTGGAAGTTTGGAGAGTGGGGTGACAGTTCAGTTGTTGCTTCGTCATCTGACCGTGGTTCAAAATTACGAGGTATGGTCCTCGGGTCTTTCCCTTAAGGGATTGATCCCGGACCGTCGTCAATAGCCCGTTGTGATGCTCTAATACGACGTAAAGTAAAATTACCATTACCAAGTGAAAAGGTTTTAATTTTTCTTTTTATGAAAGGTAGGTAGGGGGGGGGGAATTAACGTCACGCTGGAGCGTTATAACGAGCTATTGCCGACGGTCTGGGATGCATTCCGAGGGCAAAGATCCGATGACAACAACTCGTAGTTTTTAACCACGGTCAGATGACGAGATCAATTCCTGAGATGGCACCCCGCTCTCCAAACTTACAAACCACCCCAACATGAATACATTTGAGACAGCGCCCGAGTTCACTGAGGTCTTTGGTTGAATCGAGTCTTGAACTCACAACCCTGCTGTTGCTAATTCGTTACTCTTCCAACTGTGTGCCGACCAACCGGTATAGTGGTTAAGGTGTTAGCCTCTAGATCGGAAGGCTCCTGGTTTGAATCCGGGTCCAGGCATGGATGTTTGTAAGCGTATGGTGTAGAGGCGGCTTGGTGGTGCACCTTAAATCTGTCGTGGCAGAAAGTCCTCACGTTGGGTTTGTGTGGAAGTTTGGAGAGTGCCAGCTCAGGTGTTGCCTCGTCATCTGACCATGGTTCAAAATTACGAGGTGTTGTCCTCGGATCTTTACCTTAGGGATTTATCCCGTACCGTCGTCAATAGTACGTTGTGCTCTAGTACGACGTTAACTAAAAATTATCAATTACCTTCAAACTGTGTACCACACTACCCTTAAGATATTTGAAAACAGACAGCCAAAATATTGCTGGCTGATTCTATTCCTTTGACTATATGATTGTACTACGTTTGTTTCTTGATTAGTAGATGGTATATTTTTTTATTTTCCATTCTATCTTAGGTAATATTTAGGGAGGTTTTTTTTTTTTTTTTTTTGGGGGGGGGAGAGTAACGTGTTGATTTCTTTAGCTAAACCTAATACAAGTACGTACAGAAAAATCTCAATGCTTCTTTTCTTAAAAGTCACTCTCTCCTGCCCCGTTGTATTTATAAAAATATATAATTTTTTTTTTTTGGTGAAACCCGATTTAAAGTATTTTAAGTGACCGGAAAGATATAACGTTATATGGGGGAAAACGGCTAATTTAAGTTATGCTACTTAAATTAGGCTTTATTTCTTCCTTTGCAATAGTTTATTGTTTAAAGAAATCTGTTATTTTGGTTTGCGTTTTGCTTTCATTAGCTAAATTATTAACATCATTCTCCATAAATATGAGTTTTTTAAGTATTTTAGTATATCTAATTTTCAATTGACGCATTTGACGAAGATATTCATTACGAACACAAAAAGGACTATTTGAGGTTTTCTATCTTCGCGATCGCTGAAGATAGAGTGAAACTTTCAACGATTTTGAAATCTGCGGAAAATTTTACACCAGATCGATACCTCATATAGTCCGAATTTTATGCGAATATGCGTCATGTCTGGTGGAGGTAGGACTCATTCTTAAATTATTGTTCAATAATGCCTCTTATTGTTAAACGAAGATCTCTAAGCACCAATTCTCTGACCTGATTGTCGTGTTGATCATTAGTATAAGTGGATGGTTTACCACATCGCGAATCATCCACGACGGATTCTCTACCTTCTTCAAACTTTTTATACCGTCAATTGCTGTTTTTTTTTTGTTTTTTTTTTTTTTAAATAAACAGTCGTCTCTTAAAGCTTTTCAAATGTGTTTGCAGAAGAAATTCCACTTCGGAAACAAAATTTAATGCAAGTTCTTTGCTGAGTGACATTCGACATTTTAGAAGTGAAAATTCTTCTCTTATTAAAAACAAATTTATTTTCAGACGATCAAATTACATAAATCCCTGATTGGTGCCACATGTTTATATAAGTCGTAACAATACAAGTTCTTTGCTGAGTGACATTCGACATTTTGGAAGTGAAAATTTCTTCTCTTATTAAAAACATATTTATTTTCAGATGATCAAAAATTACATAAATCCCTGATTGTTTCCATATGTTTATATAAGTTGTAACAATGCAAGTTCTTTGCTGAGTGACATTCGACATTTTTGGAAGTGAAATTTCTTCTCTTATTAAAAGCAAATTTATTTTCAGACGATCAAATTACATAAATCCCTGATTGTTTCCACGTGTTTAAAAAAGTCGTAATAATGCAAGTTCTTTGTTGAGTGACATTCGACATTTTTGGTAGTGAACATTCTTCTCTTATTAAAAACAAATTTATTTTCAAACGATCAAATTACATAAATCCCTCATTGTTGCCACATGTTTATATAAGTTGTAAAAATATTCGATAAAAGTTTGCAGACGATGTCTACTATATATGTATTTTAAAGGAAGCATTTAGTATACTTTTCGATGTATATATATATATATATATATATATATATATATAGGCCCGGCTATGTTCGTGGATTGGAAGAGGTTTCATGCAGCTGAGAACTACTGAATACATAAAAACAGTATATAAAGAATATGACAGACCCCACCAACCAACAAAAAAGTTCCTAATGGGTTCTTGGAGAACATCGGTGTCCGCTTTTGTTTCTTGGACCTTCCACTCCTCACCTCGTCCTCTAAATAATGAGAGTGTCCGCAGAGCTCTTCCGATGTCCACTCCTCTTCGCTGTCGCTGTCCGGCCCGTGTGGTCCGGCACTCTGGATTGCTTAAGAGTGACTACGCAGATGGTGCTGGCGGTGCCTGTCATACTTCGAATCGAACTTTTTTGTTCTCTCGTCAGGGAGTTTTTTTCTAACGGCACTAGGTGCACTTTGGAAACTCCGGAAGGAAGTGGTTTCGTGTGGATTACGAGGAAAAGGAAATCCAGAGAGATGGATGGGACTTTCGTGGCTCAGTGGGTATGCCCACTGCTCCATCAACTTGCGAGTTGCAGACGACGCAGCTTCGATCGCTGTAAGGTGCACTCCTACCTGGGTATATTTCTCTCTTTCTGTGTCATGTAGGTATTTAATTAACGTCACACTGGAGCAACACAGTGGGATATTAGTGACGGTCCTAAATAGACCCTATATAGGGTCTATTTAGGGAAAGAGGTCCTATATAGGGAAAGATCCGAATTCAACACTATGCATAAATATACCAGATTGTTGAGGTATATAAATATTCCATTTATATTAAGGCTTAAGGTATATGAATATTCCATTTATATTAAGGCTTAAGGTATATAAATATTCCAGTTAAATAAGGCTGCTAAGGTGTATAAATATTCCATGTATATTAAAGCTGCTAAGGTGTACAAATATTCCAGGTATATTAAGGTTGCTAAGGTGTATAAATATTTTAGGTATATTAAGGCTGCTAAGGTATATAAATATTACATGTATATTAAGGCTGCAAAGATATATAAATATTCCAGGTGTATTAAGGCTGCTAAGGTGTATAAATATTCAAGGTATATTAAGACTTATAAGGTATATAAATATACCAGGTATATTAAGGTTGTAAGGTATATAAATATTCCACTTATATTAAGGCTTAAGGTATATAAATATTCCAGTTAAATAAGGCTGCTAAGGTGTATAAATACTCCAGGCATATTAAGGCTGCTAAGGTGTATAAATATTCCAAGTATATTAAGGCTGCTAAGGTGTATAAATATTCCAAGTATATTAAGGCTGCTGTATATAAATATTCCAGGTATATTAAGGCTGTTAAGGTATATTAAGACTGTTAAGGTATAAATATTCCAGATATATTAAGGTTGTAAGGTATATAAATATTCCACTATTATTAAGGCTTAAGGTATATAAATATTCCAGTTAAATAAGGCTGCTAAGGTGCATAAATACTCCAGGCATATTAAGGCTGCTAAGGTGTATAAATATTCCAGGTATATTAAGACTGCTAAGGTGTATAAATATTCCAGGTATATTAAGACTGCTAAGGTGTATAAATATTCTAAGTATATTAAGGCTGCTAAGGTGTATAAATATTCCAAGTATATTAAGGCTGCTAAGGTATATAAATATTCCAGGTATATTAAGGCTGTTAAGGTATATTACGGCTGCTAAGGTGTATAAATATTCCAGGTATATTAAGACTGTTAAGGTATAAATATTCCAGGTATATTAAGGTTGTAAGGTATATAAATATTCCGCTATTATTAAGGCTTAAGGTATATAAATATTCCAGTTAAATAAGGCTGCTAAGGTGTATAAATACTCCTGGTATATTAAGGCTGCTAAGGTGTAAAAATATTCCATGTATATTAAGGCTGCTAAGGTGTATAAATATTCCAGGCATATTAAGACTGCTAAGGTGTATAAATATTCCAGGTATATTAAGACTGTTAAGGTATAAATATTCCAGGTATATTAAGGCTGCTCACGTATATTAAGGCTGCAAAGATATATAAATATTCCAAGTATATTAAAGCTGCCAATGTATATATATATTTTCCCATTGAATATACTGATAAGTGCTTTGAATGGAGGTAAGACGTATGGAGGCACACTCCTTAAACATACAACTATTTCGACGATACATCTCGTCCAAGATCTGGTCAATTTTGCTAAGGACGAGGTGGTCTAGTCGATACGGATTCTATTTTAATCAACGTAGCACCGATACAACACAACGGGCTATTGGTGGGATCAGACTCGAAGGGAAAGATAGAGGACAAAACCGCGTAACTGAACCACGGTCAGGTTACGAAGTCACTCCTGAACTGGCAACTCACTCTCCAAACTTCCACACCACGCCGACGTAAGGAGCCCGCGACAGATTTAACATGCACCACCACCTGTGTTCACGAAGGGCTTTGGTTGCATCGAGTCCTGAACTCGTAACCCTCTGGTTGCTTATCCGTTTCTTTTCCAATCCATCTCGTCAATGCAAAACTTAATAAAGTACTAAACTTTTATTATGCGTAAAATTCTTTGTATCTGGTAACCGGTCTTCTCCTTAAAAGGGTTTGATTTTTCTCAGTGTAGTGGTCTTTAAAGTATTAATGTTTGTCGTAAATGAATGGCAGTATTTTACACATTACTCCGCTAGCTGAATAACCCGTCGTTGCTTGTTTTCAAACATGACCGCGACACCTAAAATATGACCGCGACATTTCCCTGTGTTAACTCATACACAAACCCTGTAGAACGTGTTTCTTTATCAATGTCCAATTATTGCAGAAAAACAAGCTTTAGATTTTTAAATTGGGACTTCGAGGGGCACTTTTAGGACTACCTGTGTGCCAATTTTCATGGCTGCAGATTGGTCTGAAGACAGGAAAGAAAAAACCTGTTTTCCAGTGTTCTAAAGAAAAGGCCCGGTGCACACATCCAGTTTTTCAACGTGCGGAGCCGCTGCGGCACCGAAGTCCAACTATGCACACATAACCGTGAAATGATGCAAGTACTCATTTTGCGCCATTTGCGATGAATATTCTATCGAAGAAAACGTGTTTATTTCGCTTACTTAGTGTAAAAAGAAAAGTATATTTTGAAACAAATAGACGTTACTGGATACAGCCATTTATTAATTATTATTTATATTCCATTTATTTATGAAAACACGGTACTTTAGACCGGAAAACGTGTGCGGCGAGTTGCTGCACCGTAGGTTACTGCGGTACAAATTGCACGCAATACGGACGTACATCGCCGCAGCGGCGCCGGAGGCATGTGTGCACTACTCCATTGGATCTAATGTATCTCAGACAGCACTTGCGTTGCGGCAGCGGCGCCGCACGTTGAAAAACAGGATATGTGCACCGGGCGTAAGTGTGCCAAATTCGGTGTGGATTGGTCAAACGGTGTGGATTTGTGTATAAAGAATACACACACACATCCTTTTTTATATATAGATAGATGTGTACAAAGCGGGGCGCGGTAGCTCGGTTGGAAGAGTAACGGATTAGGTAACCAGGGGGCTGAGAGTTTGAATCACAACAAAGACAGTCGCGTGCAAAGGGGGCTGGCGCACGTTAAATCTGTCGAGGCCTCAAATGTCCTCACCTTGGCTTGGTGTAGAAGTTTGGAGTGGGGTGCCAGCACAGGTGTGACTTCGTCATCTGACCGTGTTTCAAAATGACGTGGTGTTGTCCCCGAATCCTTCCCTTCGGGGGTGATCCCGGACTGTAGTCAGTAGTCATTTGCGTTTCTCCATTGCGAATTTAATTAAATACCTAAGTACCTTTCCTTTCAATCGAAACCAGCGTCATGCAAGCCCAATTGAAAGAGTAGCGGATAATCAATCAATCAGAAGGTTACAAATTCGAAACTCAAAGACCGTCGTGTACGTTAAATCCGTTGTGGCCTCCAATGTCCTCAAATTGGCGTGGTATGGCGGTTTGTCAAGTGGGATGCTAGCTCGAGTGTATCTTCGTCATCTGACCGTGGTTCAAAATTACGAGGTGTTGTCCTCGGATCTTTCCCTAAAGGGACTGATCCCGGACCGTCGTCAATAGCCCGTTGTGTTGCTCTAGTACGACGTTAACTAAAATTACCATTACCATTACCAATGTCCTCAATTTGGGGTGGTATGGCAGTTTGTCGAGTGGGATGCTTGCTCGGGCGTTGACCTCGTCATCTGACCGTTGCTCAATAATTACGGTGTAGACCTCGGAAGTTCTCCCTCACGATCCATTCGCCAGTAGCCCGACGCGGAGTCGTCCAGAGCGACGTTAACTCAACTACCAACCTACCTCCACACGAAACTCCGAGCAGGCACATTTTATTTCCTTGCTGAAATTCCAATAGTCAAGACTTCCATCGATGTGGATGAACACATCGATCGGCCGTTCCATCCACTTGATGCACAGACGGGACACTACAAATTGCCCAGAATGCTTGATTTCGCAGACATCCAGCGATTTTTCAGTCGCTGCAAAAAGGCAACGTCGCTAATTCCGGCCCAAGCCCCGCAAGCGTATTCCGATGTCGCGCTCCAACTTTTCTTCCTGACTCCGCCCCTAATGAGTTTTATTTCAAACCTCGAGGACACGGGATCGGTCGATGTCTGGAATCCGGCGCTCTTAATTGAGAATTGGTTGCCAGTCAAAGAGCAATGTATTGCTTCTCTTATCGATTCTTCATTTGGAGGTTCTAGGCTCTAACGAAATGCATCGGATCCATATCCCATTGGTTCCATGGTATCGTCTGTAGGGCATAGGATGATCCTGTGAAAACAAAGGCAGCTTGCACAAATGCAATAAGTTCATTTTTAAGTCTTAAATTTCATAATATGCAGAAATGATAAAACTTGCACATAAGATCTATGGTAAACTGCCGACCAACCGGTCTGGTGGTTAGGGCTACACAGTACCCTAAAACTGACAAAAATATCGAAAAAAAAAATTTACATTTTTTGATGGCCTATACATTTGAGAAACTTGCCTCAAAATTCTAGATCTGATATCCAATTAGTTTCAAAGATATTTGAAGTTTTTTGAGTGTTGTCAATGTCAAAATTTGACAGCATAGAGTAGGGGGTGTGGTTTAATTCGATTTTGTTTTGATGTAATTTTACATTCTTAGAATTAAGTAAAAGTATTATTGAATAAAATCAATTCCTTAGGTGAAATGGCTATTATCTTCAACTTTCACTACTTAAATCGTATCTGTTAGTTTATGTTCTGCGTTCTCTTCTGAGTCTCCTTACTAGCTAACCGATATTGATAAAAAGGTCTTTTTCAAAACCAATATTTGGTTACGATTGTTATATATAATATGGTATAATCAAAATTTGATAAATATTTGGTATGAAAGTATTAAGTTAGGATTAAAATAAATAATTTGTCGCTGCCGTAACAAATCTTTTTCATCATATGAAAACATAATATTTTGAATTAAAAAAATATATATTCTATCACATTGAGTTAAATTAGTGTTTTAGTGCATTTTATAAGTTGGTAAATAACATATTAAAAAATTAGAGCTCTATAAGCATTATTAGTTTTTGTTTTATGACTTCAAAAACTTTAAATGCCTTTTTCTCACACTTCTATTTTTGTGGATGCAAGTGTTTTCAATTCCCTAAGGCTTTTTGTCTGTTCAAGATATAGTCTCGATATTTTTTGTAGATACTTTCATATATATGTACTATAAAAGATAGTATGGATTTAGATCTGAGAGTTCTAGTAATTGTTTTAAAAAATGTCAAAGTTTATAATTTTAGAATTTTCATGTTTTTTCCAGGTTTATAGCTATACAAAAGTAATTATTAAAATTCAACAATGAGACTGATGGTCAATTCCATAATAACTTGTGTTCCCACACACACACACACACACACACACACACAATTATTCAAAAAATATAAATCACTTAAAATAACTAAAAAATATCAAAAATTGAATATTTTATAAGATTTTAAAAAAACTTCAAAAATTTCATTTTTTTTTTAATTTTAAAATAATGGTCCTTGTTAAATTGACTTTTTTTTTATTGCATTCAATTTAATAATATAAGCTGAAAAAAAGTCATTCATTATTTTTAATGTTACTGTCTATAGAAAATTTTTTTTGAAAAAGTGTACCGTACCCTAAAACACTACATTAAAAAATTACCAATAATTATTTTTTAATTAAATTATACAAAAATATAAAAGAATTTCGATTACTTATGGGGCCGTGTGTAACGTATTAGAAACTGGAGGGTTGCGAGTTCGAAACTCGATCCAACCAAAGACCGTCGTATATGTGGAGCTGGTGCACGTTAAATCTGGAATGGCCTCAAATGTCCTCACGTTGGCGTGGTGTGGAATTTTGGAGAATAGTCTGCCGTGTTAACTCGTCATCTGACAATGGTTCAAAATTATGTGATGTTGTCCTCGGATCTTTCACTTTGGGATCGATCTGGAACCGTCGGAAACAGCCCACTGTGTCACTCCAGTGCGACGTAAATTCAACTACCAACCTTTCTGTAAGGGTAAGGTATAATTTTAGTTAAAGTCGTTCTTGAGCAACACAACGGGCTATTGACGACGGTCCGGGAACAATCCCTTAAGGGAAAGATCCGAGGACAACACCTCGTAATTTTGAACCACGGTCAGATGACGAGGCAACACCTCAGCAAGCACCACACTCTACAAACTTCCACACCAACCCTACGTGATGATTTTCGGCCTCGATAGATTTAAGGTGCACCAGCCGCCTCTACACCATACGCTTACAAACATCCAACCTTTCATGCCAGACAAACTTATGAAACTGAGCACATCTTGCTTTGTATGGACAGATAAATCATATGCATCAGAGCATAAAAATAACTAAATCCGATTTTTCCCAACGTTTTCTAGCTTAGTTGTCACCTTGTCACCTGATCGTGGTTCAGAATTGTGTGGTGTTGTCCTAGGACCTTTCCCGTTGAGATTGATCCTGGACTGTCGTCAATAGCCCGTTGTGCTGCTCCAGTACGACGATAATTACAATAACTCCCCAACGTATTATCTTTCTCATTTAAAAACGTCAGCCGTGTCCTATTTAAATAGTTCCAATGTGGCCTTTTTGATAAATTTGTGTTAGCTGTGCTTCACAGCCTTCTGTGACATCCCAAATTTGAATATATCTAGCTTATTACAGCTTTGCTCATTTCACTTGCATACCTGGCGTGTTTCCTTAATCTAAAATTAATGTAACGTGGCACCCTTTTACGCTGGTTCCAAAGCTTAACAGAAGATTAGCAAATATATCATTTTACACGTACTGCGGTCTTTTGTTCTTAATAATTAAGTGTTATTTTAATCTATTCACTCCTTCGCTGTATTTAAACGCATTGTGTGGGGAAACTAGTAGGTATACGTGGATTTTAATTCTCATTTTCATATGAAGATGTCGATTGTGGTTCTGTAAAAAACGAAGCAGGTATAATTGTAACTTTAATAATTATTCGTTAAATATAAAATATACATAATAATCTGACTAGTCTACCAACATAGGGTTTTTCTCAATGTAAAAAGGCTTAACAATTTATTCTAAATAATCTATCTTTGATCGCTACGAGCAAACGATATTTTTATTCGTAGCGTGCTCGCGACTGAAAGAAAACGATAATTTAATTTGATTCGTTGTCAGATACATACAATTAATTTTCATACGTGGACTGATGTCCCCGAAGATTATAAAGACTTCCATAAGGTAAATAAGTACTGCTGTGTTAAAGTTGGTTTTAGTATACTCTTGAATAGGTTGTGACAAAATTAAAATTGTAGTTTTGAAAGTAATTCCCACTTTAAAGAATATCAAAATATACCAATTTTAATTAGTCGCTGCAATTAGTAGTGAGTGTGCACTAGATCTTTTTTCAATTCGTCGTGAGTGTGCATTAGATCTCAAAAATATTTGGGTGTTTTTTAAATCACTGTAGTGAAAAAAATATTACATATAGGAGCGCAGAACGTTGCCCTTCATGTAAATAAGTAGTGCTGTGCTAAAGGAAATTTTAGTATAGTTTTGAATGGTTTGTGGCCAAATTAAAACTACTTTTGAAAATCATTCCCGCTTTCAAGTATTTCAAAATAGTATTACAATTTAAAATAGTCGCTTCTCTCAGTATCTAGTGAATGTGTATTAGGATATCCAAAACTTTTCAGGTGCTTTTTAAATCACTGTAGTGTAGAAAATATTATATAGGAGTACAGAACATTGCCCTTAATTCTATTTTAGCTGACAAAAAACACAGGGAGAAAATTTCCGAGAACTTTTCAAAAAACTGCCACTATATTCCCAGGTAAAATCCTTAAGCAAGGAAACTTTAAAAATATATAGAATAAAAATATAAAATAACTTCGTGAATAAAAAGCGGCGGTTCACAGATAAAAAGCTATCGCTCGGTTACGACCAACCGTTTTTGGAACAGTGGGGGAAGGGACGAAAGGAAAAGGGAAAAAAATCACACAAAGTGAAGAAAAGTTTCTTTTTTCTTTTAACTCGAAGTTCTTACAGCGTTTTCTCTTCCTGAAAGTAGAGCTAATCTTTTGGCTGCAGGTTCCCCAACCAACTTAAGAACTATCGCTCGCAGAAAGAGGACTTCGCTCGTTCCCTGAGGTATGTTGCGCCCTCTGGTGGTCAACCGTGAAATGAATTGGGAAATTATCGGAGTTATGGATCATCTGCCCTTCCTTGTGGCTCGTTTGGTAGCATTATAGAACCCACGAGATTTTGAGGATTTCCTAAGGCGTGAGAGTTCTCTATTCCTCGCGAAACAAGTTAAATTCAAGAATTAGGTTGGCATGTAGGCAGTTGAATTAACGTCGCACTGAAGCAAGACATCGGGCTATTGGTGATTCCGAAGAAAAAGCTCCGAGGAAAACACAGCCCGGTTGGAGGCGTAACGGATCGGCAATTGAAGGAATGCGAGTTCGAATCTATCCAATAATCATCGCGTACATGGAGGCAGGGGCACGTTAAATCTGTCGTGACCTCAAATGTCCTCACATTGGTATGGTGTGGAGCTTTGAAGAGTGGAGTTGGGCACTCATCCCCTGACCTTGGTTCAAAATTACGTGGTGTCCTCGCATCTTTCATTTGGGGGTTAATATCGGACCGCCACCAATAGTCCTTGTGTTGCTCCAGTGCGACGTTAATAGAATTCATATATGTCGAGGAAAACGCCTCGTAATTTTGAGCCATGGTCAGACGATAAGGTCAGCACCTGAGTTGGCACTTCAATCTCCAAACTTCCACACCACGCCAACATGAGGACATTTGAGGCCACGACAGTTAACGTGCACCATCCCCAATGTACAGTCGCGGGAAAAAACGAACCACCTCCTATTTTAGAGTACTATTAGTACTATAGCAAATTAAAAAGTATCAATCAATAGAGAATAACGTCCTCTACAAATCCAACTCCACAAAAATTTGGATAAGGAGACGTCTTCATATCAAATTTTGCACAAACAACGAAATTTCTAATGAAACCACCCAGCATTGATGCATAATCTATATTATTAAATTAGTCTAAAAATTTAATTTCATGACTTTACTATCTTTATATCCGGAGATATCCCATGCTAAAGTTCGTGTCAGTTTCAGAGATCATCTCCACATAGAAAGTCACTATTCGAAGATTATAAATAGTAGTCATCGCTACCCAAATTTGAAATTTGAACACTATTTCAAAATTATTTTTCTGGTATGTAGGTAGGTATGTTAATTAACGTCGAACTGGAGCAACACAACAGGCTATTGGCAACGGTCGGGGATAAAACCCCGAATGGAAACATGCGAGAACCACACCACGTAATTTTGAACCACAGTCAGATGACGATGCAACACCTCAGCTGGCACCCCACTCTCCTAACTTTCACACCAACCCAACTTGAGGACTTTCGGCCTCGACAGATTTAAGGTGAACCAGCCGCCTCTACACCATACGCTTACAAACATCCATGCACTGACCCGGATTCGAACCAGGAACCTTCCGCGCGGCGCAGCTGCCGCAACCCAAGTGCGGTCTGAGATACATTAGATCCAATGGAGCATTGCACACATGCCACCAGCGGCGCTGGTTCGACGCACGTCCAACTTGCGTGCAACTTGTATCGCAGTTCCCCACGGCGCCGCACGGTCGCCGCTCATGAGTCTCCGTTCTGAAATACCTTGTTTTCATAAACAAATGGAATATAAATAATAATTAATAAATGGTTGTATCCAGTAACGTCTATTTTGTTTCAAAATATACTTTTTTTTCACCAAGTAAGCGAAATAAACACGTTTTCTTCGAAAGAATATCTATCGC
Source organism: Metellina segmentata (assembly GCA_947359465.1). Classification (NCBI taxonomy): domain Eukaryota; kingdom Metazoa; phylum Arthropoda; class Arachnida; order Araneae; family Tetragnathidae; genus Metellina; species Metellina segmentata. Next base: position 44,818,915 of record OX375880.1, read on the forward strand.
AACTGGCGCGAAATGAGTTCGTGCGTCATTTCAGAGTTATGTGTGCGTGCACAGTCGGGCTTCCGTGCCGCAGTGGCGCCGCACGTTGAAACGGATGTATGCACCGGGCTTAAGTTAGCCAACGCGATTCGATGGAAAGAATTCTAAAGCAGATTTCACTTTTGGATTTCTTTTAAGATCCTTCGCACCTAAATTGGAATATAGCATCGTGTGGTAATTCGCAATTGGTACTTGCATCCTCATGAGAAAATCCAAGGTTCGTTGTAACTAAAACAAACTCGTAGCAGTTCCTTTATCTCTAGAACCGAAGAATTTCTAGAATAAATGGTTATACTAAGCAAAAGTGTGGATTTTTTTTTCTCCATAAAAAAACAAGATGGGCGCGTTTGTCTCAGAAACTAAATAAGTCATGATACTATTGTCATTTCTGCGAAGTGGATCAAACGCATTACAAAATCTGATCGAATGGTATCAATTGAAAGCGGATTTACTATGGATATATTGTAGGATGTGTGTGGATGAAAAGCAATGGCTTCAGATGGCCGATTCGCTATCGAAGTCAAGAGCAGTGTTTTTGATCACGATGAATATGTTAAAAATAGTTCGAATTATCGTTTGCACATTAGTTACTGTTATATTTTCGTATTACCGTTTGTTCACTTATTGCTGTTATATTTTATTATTATCGTTTGCACACTAGTTAGTGTTATATTTTTGTTTGATAAGAATGGCAACAGTATAAGAGAAATATTCCAAAAAAGAATGTATAAGGAAGCCGTGTAAATATTTCTATGTATGGTCAGATAAAATAAGGTGTATTTTGTATAGAACGATTGAATAATTTGATTCAAGGAGTCTCGTAACAGGATAATCACTTCACCCAATCAGTAATTTAGGGTCCATGCTTTTACCCACAATCACGTGACAAATCTTCACACTGAGCGACATAAAGAAATGGTACGAACCTGGGCCTATCATACTCCGTCTATTTCATATAGAAGGTAAATATAGTTTTATATAGATGGTGTAAAAGCGTCTAGGATATTGTGGAACGAAGTATGTACAGTGAAACTTCGATTAACCGTCACTCTTTAAACCGTCAGTTCGTAATTAAAAGTTAAGTAAATATTAAAAGTTATAAGTACGTACACTACTCTATGTACAGTAACCACCAGATTATCACGAAAAATAAAATACATGTATGTACAGTATATTTCCAATTCGTAAGTAGTTTTTGTTTATCATTTGTTTATATCAATGGATGAGATGTAGTTTTAAGTTTTTTCTGGTATCCGTTATTCGATTAACAGTCACGGTCCTAGTTCCGACCCAGACGGTTAATCGAAGTTGCACTGTAATTTAAGAACCCTAATGTTGGATACAAAATTGACTGCTAAATGATTATCCAGGGTGATAAAAAAAATACTAAATTGCGCTCTAATATCCAATCGGCCCTAGCGATTGGAACCATATAGGCAAATAAAGCAAACACTGAGATCGAATGATGAAACGAAACAATAGAAACACATAGAAGGAACATGTTTTGGAAAGAACGGAACAAAGAATTAAACAAGAAAGAAACAAATTTTCAAGTGAAAGGAATCAAACAATTAGAGAATGAAATTTACTAAAATTAACATTTTGGCTTCGATAACCTGAGATAATTCGCATTTGGAAAATAATTAAAATCCGGAACTGTTAAAACCTGACGAAGACAAAGTTGTTTTTATCAAATGTTTTAGGGCATTGATTTAATCCTTAATTTAAAACACTTGTTTGAAGTTTATTTTTGTAGCACTGCGTACGCCAAAGCTGAATTTAAAGCGCACATGTTTTAAAAATATTTTTCCAAGGTGCTGTACACAATTCTTTCTTTCACCTGTCACCACGAGAATTCTACGAGGCAATTAATATTAAAAACATCTTTCCCGCACTTTTTTTCCTCTCTAAAGTGAAGGTGATAACGGTGATTAAAATTCAGAATCTGTTTAAAAAAAGTAACTGTTCCGCGTGGCACAAAAAAGCTGACATAAAATAAGCACAGATTGGATGAAAGAAAAATTTTGTCACAATTCTCCTGGAGGGGCAGCTTGTTATCTTAATTAATATTTATTAAGAGTGATGAAATCGTAGAGAATTTTTTACTTCACATTTTAAGCGGCAGTAATTTAAGACGCACTTAAAACATGCCAAGTGTACTAATTTTACCTCACCTTTACTTAAGATTGTTTTAATGCCTTTCAGGTAAATTTTTTTTCGTCCTTTGTTCAATCTTTGACTAGTTTTTGTCCTCAGAGAGTGCTCTGGTTGTCAATTATTAGGAAAAGCACTTCTTGGTTATAGTCATAAAAAGATAACGCGTGCTTTTTCGAATGACGCCATTGTTAAAAATAATTAAGAATATTTCATTTTTCAGTTTGTTTGACGCATTCTGGGATTCTAAGTTGAAACATATTCGCTTTTTCTATAGCGGTCTTTGTTTCTCTTTTTTTGAGAGGCAATAAAGAGAAAAATAGAAGTTAAGGAGCATTGCTGTTTTTTAACGTATGCTTTGTTTTACAAGCATCCAATGAATTCACGATATAGAGCTGTAGTGAAACAGTGCCCAGAACGATGTAATAGTTAATAAGCATGCAGTTCGGTACTGAAAGCCTTGAGTTGTATTAGTCCTTGTATCTTTGATGTGTAATTTTGTCTTGTATTAAGAAGGGCCGGACAGTGAGATTTCTGGTTTCTAAATGGCCGTCGTGTTCTGTGGGTTTGCTCAATGTATTGCTCCAGTGTGTTTAAAATTCAACTACCTACCTATCGGTTCACAACATGCAGACCCACGAAATGTATAGTCTACATAAAAAACCCGCAATACACAAATTCAAAATATTCTGTACTTTTTACTATTTTTTACGTTACAGTGTTGATTTTTTATTTTTGTCTGAAAACTCATTTGGAGGAAGAGGATCCTGTAGTTAGCCAGAACATCTAGTAGTAAAAAGAACTTGGAAAATGGTAAAGTTATTTATCATAGTTAAATTTTTAAGTTTTCCAGTCTACCTTACTATTTGAAAATTGCAAACACGCATCTCGTGGAAAACAAAATTCCAAATTTATAATTTATTGTTAAATTTCCCCAAAAATTGTACAATGTCATCGCAGGCCGGTATATTTCTTGCAAATCTACCCAAATCCGTACATTGTTCGGCTACGCCCTACAAATCGGTGCGTTATGCATACAATAAAAATACAGAACTCCAATTATCCGGATCAATTGGGACCAAACCCCATCGGGATAACTGGATAATTCACGAAAAAAGGTTATTTTTTAGTAAAAAAAAACGAATTTTGCTTCAGTATGCAATGTAATTTAATGACTCTGAAAACAATTTTGTTTACATTTTGAACTTACATAGGATATTAAAATGCATCATTGCTTGAACATATCGATAATTTGTCATAAGCCATTTGTTTCGCTGTCAACTCGTTTCCAGCGAAGTCTCGCAAGCGCTTGACGGTGAATATCAGTATATATGATCTCTCTCTCTCTCTCTCTCTATATATATATATATATATATATATCTCTCTCTCTATATATATATATATATATATATATATATATATATATATATATATATATATATATATATATATATATATAATATATATATATATATATATATATATATATATATATATATATATATATATATATATAATATATATATATATATATATATTGTAGCGAAACTTATTCACTTCGTCTGAAAATCGTGGCTCAGTCGGGTATTGCACCTTACTGCAAATTGGAAGGTACGGAGTTCCAATCCCACTAGAGGCAAGTGGCCTAAAAGTAGATTTCATTTTAAAGTTCCCTTTCTGTTTGTTTCTCACTTCTTCAGTAATATACTTATGTTAATATACTTATGTTAATTTCTAAAACTTTCGAATTCTCGAATGTTCGATTCATTTTTCGGAAAAGGTATAAAAGGAGATGTATCACTCAGTTCAAATATAATAAAGTCTCGAGTTGAGATCAGCAATCTTTGTCCTCGCTTGCCTTTTGAAAATCTACACGACATTTTTGGTGGAGGCGCCGGGTAAAATAAATACGGCGGAAGAACTTCGCAGAAGTCTACGTCTTCAAGGACTCCCTCCTGAGTTTGGCTCTTTACCGAATCCTAGTAGAGGCCCGAGGAAAATGTCTGACCATGAAGACACCGAGCAAAAGCTCCCAGTTGCCAGCTCCGCTCCAGTCACCATTGCACCAGTGCCGTTCCTGACCTACCAGCCACCCAGAAGTCCATGCATATTCTCTGGAGACGACCAACCAGATGTTCGCCGGTGGCTCAAGGACTTTCAACGAATCGCCAGCTATAACCGTTGGGACGAACAGATGTGTCTGGCAAACGTCATATTCTACCTCGCCGGAACAGCCCGACAATGGTTTGATAACAATGAGGACACTTTTACTGATTGGACTTCGTTCAGGAATTCCCTGAACAACACGTTTTGCCAAACAGATGACATAAAGCGTCAAGCTGAGAGACTGTTGGTTGCACGTGCTCAACAAATTGGCGAGACGTCTGAATCATACATCCAAGACGTACTCGCTCTATGCCGAAAAGTTGATCCTTCCATGCCAGATGTCGAGAAAGTAGCCCATCTCATGAAGGGGATTGCAGAGGACTTGCACCAGATCCTTTTGGTTCAGGACTATGAGACCGTCGATGCTTTTGTGAAACGCTGCCGTCAAATAGAAAGCCTCCGACGAAGACGTATCACCCGACCAAGATTCCAGAGGCTGCCAAATGTTTCTGCAGTTTCGGCCGAAACAGACATTGGTGATTTAGGATCGCTGGTACGAACAATTGTCAGGGAAGAGCTTCAAAAGCTCTTGCCGGAAGTACAAAACTACACGAACGACGACCCTGCTTCACCAACGGACGTCGCATCTCTGGTCCGGGAAGAAGTTATGGAAGCTCTAGCACCACTCACAGGTCCAAGAAGTCGCAACGGCCCTCCTCGAGTTTCAGTTCCAGTTGGGTCACAGCCAAGACGTGAGGCCAGAAACAGCGCCGTTCCACAGCGTAAGACAGATTTGTGGAGAGCTGCCAATAATGTACCTCTCTGTTACCATTGCGGACGCCCAGGACACGTGCTGAGGTACTGTAGGGAGAGACGACAAATATTTGCAGATACAAGAGCCCTCAGAACATCTAATCCTCGACGAGAAATTGACACTGAGACCCTACACAGCTTTGACGACAACTATGCACGACATATACAGCCTACTTCTTCCAGTTTCAGAAGTAGTTCACCATACCCTCGCCGCTCCTTCAACCGCCGACAGTCACAATCGCCTGTTCGCCGCTCCAGCCGTTCTCCACGCCGACCAAATGAGGAAAACTAACTCGGGCGACCTGTCCAGGAGGTAAGGCCGCAGTTGAAGAAAATCCTCCGACGTATACTACAACCAAGTTAAAGAAAAATTCCACCTATATCACAGTGAATGGACAATGTGTAAAAGCCCTTGTTGATTCTGGTGCCGATTACTCGGTCATATCTGAAGAATTACGAGTACAATTGAATACACCTATGTTTACTGAGGATGGACCTGTACTGAAAACTGCCTGTGGAAAATCTGTAGCCGCCTCAGGACGCTGTGTATTAAAAGTCGACTTGAATGGGACTGTGAAACCGTTTGAATTTCTGGTATTTCTACAGTGTAGCCACCAAATGATACTTGGATGGGACTTTTTCCGTGCCACTGATGCTGTCATAGATTGCGGAAATGAAGAACTTCAACTTGCAGAAATCCTTCCAGACAACCAGGTGTCAGGTAAATCAGATTGCTCTTGCACCTTGTTTGCCGCAACAGATTACGTAATTGAAGCCAATTCGACAAAGCAAATATGTACTCTTAATCCAGAAATTCCAGAAGCAGATAAAGCTATGATTATTGGTAATACAATTCTCATGTGTGAAAGAGAGCTGTCTATACCAGCCTCAATCGTTAACGTTGAAAATGGCTGTTGTAAAGTATGGGTTACAAATTTCTCTCGACGAACCCAACTGATACCGAAGGGAATGAACATAGCTTGCTTAACGACAGTAACAAACGATGCAATTTGTTCTTTAAGTGATGAAGATCGAGAAGGTTCTAAGAGACACAATTCCAGAAGGCGATTAAAACGAGAAACATTTAAATAACTTTTAGATACTAAGCTGACTACTATTGAAGAAGACGAGTTATTGAATCTGCTGGAAGAATTTAGTGACATTTTCGACTTTAACAGGCAATTGAAGAAATCCAGTGGTAATTCTGTGAAACACAAGATCGACACAGGTGACAGCGTCCCAATCAAGCAGAGACCTTACCGTATATCAGCCACTGAAAGACGTGTGATTGGAGACGAAGTACAACGGATGCTAAAAGAAGACGTGATACAGCCATCAACCAGTCCATGGTCATCTCCAGTCGTACTTGTGAAAAAGAAAAATGGTGAATGGCGCTTTTGTGTCGATTACAGAAGATTGAACAAGGTCACTAAAAAAGACGTCTATCCACTACCACGCATCGACGACGCTTTGGATTGCCTAGCTGGTGCACAAATTTTCTCTATGATGGATTTAAAATCCGGTTACTGGCAAATAGAGGTTGATGATAAAGATAGAGAAAAGACAGCCTTTGTAACGTCAGATGGTCTTTATGAATTTAAAGTCATGCCATTCGGATTATGTAACGCTCCCGCTACATTTGAACGGATGATGGACACTGTACTACGAGGCCTGAAGTGGAATATCTGTCTTTGCTACCTAGATGACATCATTGTGTATGCACCGAATTTCCGAGAACATCAAATACGCTTGAGAAAAGTTTTGAAATGTATCCAAGAAGCCGGACTGACGCTAAATTCCACCAAATGCTCATTTGGCAAAAAGAAACTAACGATACTTGGACACCTTGTTGATCAACATGGAATCTATCCCTATCCACAAAAGATAGCCGCTGTAAAGAATTTTCCTGTTCCAGAAAATATCGCAGATGTTCGAAGTTTTCTAGGCCTGTGCTCTTATTACCGACGATTTGTCAAAAAATTCGCTGATGTTGCAAAACCCCTGCATGATTTATTGAAGAAAGATGTGAAGTTTTCTTGGAGTACTTCACAGAAGGAATCTTTTTCAACTCTCAAAAAATTACTAACAAGTGAACCTGTTTTGGGACATTTCCTTCCAAATGCAGAAACGAAGATACATTCAGACGCTAGTGGTTATGGCATCGGCGCAGTACTAATACAGATCCAAGATGATAAGGAAAGACCGATAGCCTACGCATCCAGGTCCCTGACAGCCGCTGAAAAGAACTATTCTACAACCGAAAAGGAGTGCCTTGCTGTCATCTGGTCGATCAGTAAATTCAGACCGTATCTATTTGGAAAACCCTTTACCGTAGTAACGGATCACCACTCTTTGTGCTGGCTAGCCAATGTTAAGGGCCCATCTGGAAGACTTGCACGATGGGCTTTAAGGTTGCAGGAGTACGACATCACCATAGTCTACAAGAGCGGTCACAAACATTCCGATGCCGATTCGCTGTCGAGAAAGCACCTTCTCGAAACAGTAAACGAAAACGGTGATGAAATCCCCTTCCTTTCAGCCATCACAGATTACAGAAAAGAGCAGCTAAAAGATAAGCAGCTGAAGCCCATAATTAAAATTCTTAAAAGAGGTGACGGATACCGAAGTTATCAACTTAGAAACGGTGTGGTTTACAAAAGAAACTATGATCCTATGGGACAGCAGTGGCTCTTGGTCGTACCGAAACAACTCCGCAGCGATGTCTTAAAGAGTCTTCATGATGCCCCAACCGCCGGTCACCTCGGATTCGCCAAAACCTACGACCGAATAAGGAGGAAATACTATTGGCCAGGACTATATGGGAGCACACGCCGATATGTGTCACATTGCCGAGAATGTCAAAGACGAAAATCTCCTTCGCAATTGCCACCGGGGCAACTTCACCCGATCAGACCCCCTGACATACCATTTGCCAAAATTGGGATTGATCTACTTGGACGCTTTCCAGTTACCCGAAACGGAAACCGCTGGATCATTGTTTGTACAGATTACCTTACGAGGTTCACTATCACAAAAGCATTACCAACTGCTGAGGCCACGGAAATCGCTAAATTTATAGTCGAAGATATCATACTGAAGCACGGTGCTCCCAGAGAAATGATAAGTGATCGAGGACGTTCCTTCTTATCCAATATTGTGAAAGACGTCAATCAATTGTGCCAGACGTCTCATCTTCTGACAACATCCTACCATCCACAAACCAATGGCTTGACAGAAAGATTTAACAAGACATTGGCAGACATGCTGTCCATGTACGTAGACGTCGAGCAAAGAAATTGGGATACCATCCTACCCTTTGTGACTTTCGCCTACAATTCGGCAAAACAAGACACCACAGGGTTCAGTCCATTTTTTCTCGTTCATGGCAGAGATATCCAGACACCTCTAGACGTAATTCTTCCGCTCAATACAGAAAATCACGACGATAATTACGTGCAACATCTGATCACCAGGGCAGAGGAAGCTAGACAGCTTGCAAAAATCCACATCCTTGACGCTCAACAAACTGATAAACGACGATATGACGAGAGACATCGACCAGTCAACTACAACATCGGAGACTTAGTCTGGATCTTTACTCCAGTACGAAAGGTTGGACTGTCCGAAAAGCTCCTAAGACGTTATTTCGGACCCTATCGAATAACACGGCGACTATCTGACGTAACATACGAAGTAGAAAGTATGGAGGAGAATAGCAGACGGCGGATCTCAAAAGATGTAGTCCACGTCCTTAGGTTAAAACCCTATCTTGATCCAAAGAAACAACTGGATGACGGAAGAGAGCACAGCATTTCCAGGGGACCTGTTACAAGGAGCCAGATCAGGCTGCAGCGGGACGCTGCTTGGTCTTAAGGAGGGGGAAATGTAGCGAAACTTATTCACTTCGTCTGAAAATCGTGGCTCAGTCGGGTATTGCACCTTACTGCAAATTGGAAGGTACGGAGTTCCAATCCCACTAGAGGCAAGTGGCCTAAAAGTAGATTTCATTTTAAAGTTCCCTTTCTGTTTGTTTCTCACTTCTTCAGTAATATACTTATGTTAATATACTTATGTTAATTTCTAGAACTTTCGAATTCTCGAATGTTCGATTCATTTTTCGGAAAAGGTATAAAAGGAGATGTATCACTCAGTTCAAATATAATAAAGTCTCGAGTTGAGATCAGCAATCTTTGTCCTCGCTTGCCTTTTGAAAATCTACACGACAATATAAATCTCTCTCTACTAGCTGACGGTCCCGCGTCTGGTTGAGTAAAATGTCATCTTCCGGATAATCAATGAATTATTCTCTCACACTTTGAATAAGTTTATCGTCACTGAGAATATGGAGAGAGAGAGAATCTAGGGTCTGAAGAATCACATACCAGCCACTCGTCTACGTCCTTTGCACTGCATTCGGAACATCCAGGAATTTTCACTATTTTTATTGTCCTCCACTGACATTTCGTCCAGTTCGTTTTTATCATTCACCTACAAGGAACTTTGAAAATGCGGATTTTGCTGATTTCTTTTTCTCAAAGCGATCCGGATAACCGGAGTTCGGATAAATGTAACTCTTGTGTACTTATAACTTTTTAAACCAAAAAGACTGTAATTTAAACAACTCGTGTTTCAAGGACAGTGTCGCCATGGTTACCGTATGGAAGGAATCCTAGCTCGTCATAACGTAGGTAGTTGAATTAACGTCACACTGAAGCAAAGAGCTATTGGCGACTGTCCTTCAAGAATGTCGCAGGATTCGTAACGAAGGGACAAAGTCTCAATCAAGAGTCCTTTCCATAAGTTTTTATATGCAATGGAGTAAATATTAGAATTTAAGGTTAAAAACATAGTTGACGGTTCGACCTTGAGCTTGGCGGTATTTTTTCGTCGCTAAGGTGGAATGAAGATGCCATCAGCCTTCATTCAAGTAACACGCCTAGTAAAAAGTAAGGAAGTTTACCAGAATTAAGAGTTCATCACCCATGCAATAGCCAAACTAACTACTAGCTCAAGGCCGTACCGTCAATTAGTTATAATCCAATTCTGAAATCCATCACTATTTTAAGGTTCCAAATCTTTATTTTCAAATTCGTGCACAGGTAGGTAGGTTAATTAGCGTCGCACTGGAGCAACACAACGGGTTATTGGAGACGGACAGAGATCAATCTGAAGGGAAAGATCCGAGCATAACACCACGTAATTTTGAACCACGGTCAGATGACGAGGTCACACCTGATCTGGAACCCCACTCCAAACTTCCACGTCACTCCAACGTGAGGACATTTGAGGCCACGACAAATTTAATGTGCTCCAGTCCTCTTTGAATACGACGGTCTTTGGTTGGATTCGAACTCGCAACTCTCCGGTTACTAATCCGGTACACTTCCGACCGGGCTACTTGCGCGAAGGCCATTCGTTTCAATTCATTCTAATAAACTCATACAAGATGTTACAAATTAGTTCGGCGCTCTGGGTGGAGCGAAACATTCCTTTACATGTGCGTACACAAAGGGGGAAAGATGGCGGAAGACAAAAGATTCTAATGGTAAGATTAATGATGCATCGATCAATGGAAGCAAAAAGCATTCCAGAAGTTGAGGCTTCGGTCACTCGGAAATGATACATCTCCTTCCATTCTCCGTTGCTGTGATTTTTATATGCGCGCCCAAAGAATAGATTCCAAGTTCTTTCCGCTGCACTTGCGACGACTGTGACTGTGACTGAGATAAATGTCATCTCCCACCCAGGCTACACTCCAGCAGAATAAGATGGTAAAACGATTTACTGTTTTCTTCACGTTTTTCACTCGGCTCTTTCCAGTTCGTGCCCTGTCAGAGATGACATGTGTTCTTTTTAGGGCACGGCCAAAAGAGCAAAGATTTGTTGTCGTTTCGTCTCGGGGCCCATTTTTTGTGTGCTTGGATTTGTTGTTATTTTTTTCTAACCGTATTTTTGTCGTCGATATTAATGGCAGAAATGATATTTCGTTTTCCTTGGAAGACTACTCGACTGGAACTTGTTTTGCCATTTTTCCCTACAGTTTCGAAACGTGATGCTTCGAAGGATTATTAAGTCATCGTTGTACGTGTTTACAAGAGCATCAGTGATAGATTAGTGAAGTAGCGTAGATTATACCTGCCAACAACCAAGAAAACAAATTTGGAAGATTTTTAGGACAAGAAAAGCAACGCCCGATGCTCAATATCAGCACACATTAATCTTTTGCACCTACGCGATTCTAAACAGGGTTGTCAGGATGACGCATGAAGAAAGCTCCTTATAAGCATCAGACCTGCTTGTCAGAAAAGAAAAATGGATAAAGGTATTCTTAAAATAAAAAATAATAATTAAAAGCAATGCGCATAAATGGGCTTTATGAAAGGAATTCGAAACAGAAAAAGCAACCTTATTTTCCAGCATTGTAATATGCTTGACGGCAGCTAAACTTGGCGCAACCGATTAGGCGATGTATTGCAGAAAACGACACCGAATAAATGCAAAAGATAAGCAATTAAAACTTTTTTCAAGTATTTGAGGACAGGGTTTTTTTTTTTTTTTTTTTTGAGTCAATTGCTGAAAAAGGTGTTTGCGATAATCTAGCAATAACGGATTCCGATGTTTTTCTTCCATGAATGCTAAGGCTTATTGTCAAAATTTTGAAATCGATTGTCACTGGAGAAAGGTTTTCCCATAAAAATCCACAAATATTTTTTCCGGTCGAAAACAAAGTAATTTTTAGACTTCCAGGAAAGTTGTCAGGTAAGATAGCCGCTCGTAAAGAGGTGTAACGAACATCATGGTACCATGGTCCAGTGTCTAAGGGGGTCTCAGAATACGTGAATTTTTTTTTAATTCTAATATGTACAATCTGTTTCTCAAGTAACACCAGCGAGTTATAGGGGTGCAGGTTCGATTCCTCCTTGGGTGTATTTCTCTCTTCTGTCAGAAAAACTTTTTTTGTGGCCCGTATGTCCATTACTTGATGTTGTTTTGGCGCATCGTGGATAATATGACCCTTAGAGCGATTATACACACACCGATAATTACCGGATGTCAGAAACTTTCAAATAACATTGCTTTACATTGGTACCTTGCACACGACTGTCACGATATTATTGGATCCTCCAAAAATGGATATTATTGGATCCTATATTTTGAATTTTCGGACGGTATGCTAAACCGGACCAATAAGTATCCAGTGCGCCTGCGCTTCGTTTTTTAGATTTGTAGTTGTTCACGATATTTTTGTGCATTTTAGTCGCAGTAATCGGCTTCCCACGTTTTAAATTATTGATACTATACCAGGGCTCGAAATACCCGGGTGCACAGGTGCACATGAAAATAAAATTGTGCACCTAATTTTTTCCCGCTAGGCGCATCTGTGCTCCTAATTTAAAAACTTAGGTGCACCTTGTGCACCTATATTAAAAAATATATTTCGAGGCCTGTACTATACAAAAATAAGTGTTAAAACTTGTGTTACTTACGGTATAAAACATTGCATAAAACGCAACTTCCACATATCGCACCCCGTCAAGAAAAGTGACACAACTCAAAATTGCAGTATTTGAGAAAAAACAACTTAAAGGATACTATAAAACTTATATTGAAATAGTAAAAGCTTCTTTTAATTTTCAGGCAAGGATTTGTCTTTAAATTATATTATACTAGCCACAGGGTGTGGCTAGCCCGGCGTTGCCCGAGCCATTTGCTTTTGTGGGGTTCTTGGTTTGCTTCGCAAACCAAATAGGAGTTTGTAGCCAATTGGATAACAGCCATAACGGAGTCGCCAGTAACAGTTCTTTTCGTGGAGGTCACATTGTCCGTGTGGTGGTTTGCTTCACAAACCAAAAAAATATAAATATTTAATTGAAAAATAATTTTTTTTTAAGAAAATCAAACATAAGGTATCTATCTGGTCAAATTTTCCGCAGATTTCAAATCCGTTGAAAATTTCAATCTATCTTTGACGATCCCAATGTTACAAAAAAGAACTAAATAATGCCAGCCAAAATGTTTTTTATTTTCTTTGCTTTCTTTCGCTCAAATCGTAAGAGGGCTGGAAATGTAATCTGTTTACTTTTGGAACACGAATGTTAGCGTGACGTCACATTCTCTTGCGAAAACATAAAAGATATTGAATTTTAAAATTTCATTTATTTAAAGAAAATCATCTTATTAGGTATCAATCTAGTTTTAAATTTTCCGCAGATTTCAAATCCGTTGAAATTTTTACTCTATCTTAAACGGTCTAGGAGATAGAAAAAAGAACTTCATAACTTAAGTTAACTTTGTTTTTTAAAGTCTGTATGTGAAAATCATTCCTCCGCGCAAAATGAAAACGGAAAGAATAAATTTAGAATGTCATATTTTTATGCTGTTGCCATTCCATAGAAAACAATAATAGCTAAATTTCATTAAATTCATTTTAAAATGTTCTAAATTAAATTTGATAATTCGGGCTGGATTATAAAATGACAAAACATTCGGACTACCTGTGTGCCAAATTTCATTATTGTAAGTGCCATAGATTCGTCAGGACACGGCGAACACCCAATACACGAACTTCCTTTTATAATAGAGATTTCATAGAACAGTAATATAACACGCTGAGGCACCTCATGCATATTTTTCAATGACATAACTTCCAAAATTTTATTTTTTGACTTGTGTCACTTTTCTTTCCGGGTGCGATAAAATTCGGCTGTCAGTGGATGAATCCAAAAGCGTTTATAATTTCTACGCTTTCGTCAAGTACATCTTGTACAAAACAATTTATTTTCTTAAATGATACACGCATATTCACTTTAACTAAGCTGCTAAAAAAGTCGAATACAATCGTTTTGTTCAATCTGATCACGTTCAATCGAAACTGACGCAGATCTCCGATAAAAATCGGATCCAATGTACAAGAGAGCATGCCTGAACACCACCACTCCGATAATTATATCTCCGACATCCGATAATTATCCGTGTGGGTACAAACGCTCTTAGGCCATAAAATCTACCCAAACTAAGTCCACTGTTTTTATAATATAGATGAAAATTTTATAAAGACAAAGCGAAAAAGTTACATTTCTGGAAGTTTTCCATTCATCACTTAACGGTCCAAGTGGTTTTGACGAGTTTTCTCGTCCATAAAGATCAGAAGAATTTTGTTAATGGCGAGATCTCTATAGGTCAGTTTTCTTCTAAAGTTCCTTCACTTTTGCTCAGATGTGAGGGTTGTCACCAATTCATTTTGGATGGATCAGAAGTTACCAAAAGCAACAAAAAATTTTGCGAACATTTGCATTTACATGCTAAAGCATTTTTCCTCTATCTCAGAAATCGACCTTTTTATCACGTCCCCAAACACAACCCAGTGTGTAAACTCCAGGAGTTGTGTTTCATGAATCATGTGGTACATGATCCATCAATTTATTATGTAATAAAGTCGAAACAACAAAAATGTTGAATTTGATACATTGATCAAATTTGAAGGTATGGGGTTGAAATATTCTCATTTCATAGTTTGATAAGTCTAGGAGTGCTCTAGATCCACTTTAAAAAAAAGCTAAATTTTTGGTATGTGTGCAAAACACATTCATACAAAGCAATGGTCTCATTATTAATTTCATTTTTTCTTCAAAAACCTTTTTAGCTTTAAGGTGTTTAAACCAGTGAAATTGCTATTACAAAAAAATATGGAATTAAGGGTAAGAAAATTCCATAAAATAGGAATTTTGATTAATACTATTTTAAATGTACAAAAATACAGCAAATTAAAATCAGCTTAGTGGACCCTGGCAACTCTAGCTCATCACACAAAATCCTTGCTAGCTGCAAATGGGTTGATTCAGGCATAAAAATAGAAGATAGCTGGTAGTCTCAAAAAATAGACACTAATCTGACCCAAATCTAACAATCATTGGCTCTAAGAAAAAATAAAATAATCTACTATTTTCTCAGAACCTTTAACGTAGTTCTAAAATCTAGATTTTGGATAATAAATCATTTAGCAGTAATATCTTTATTTGAAATAGGTTTGAGAAGTCAAAATTGAAATCATCAGACATTAAACCAAGCATTGCCGAGCTAATTGCAAAAACTGCTGCTTCATTGTTCACATTAAGATTGAAGTATTTATTTTGATGTCAACAATATTATAATTTTTTTTTTTTTTTTTTTGTATAATTAAGAATATATTCAATATTTATTGTTTATTTCAGAACTCTATTTTTTGTATTTCAGAATTATTTTTTATCACGAATCCTCAACAGGATTGGTAAAACCCCAGTCCGCCCTGGTTTTTCTGGGTATTTGTAAATTATTTATAAAAACAATCCCCTAAAAAAAAAACTCTCCAAACTTCCATACCAACCCAACGTGAGGACTTTTGGCCACGACAGAGTTAAGGTACACCAGCCGCCTCTACACCATAAGCTTACAAATATCCATGCACTGACTCGGATTTGAACCTGGAAAGTTCCGATCTAGAGGATAACACCTTAACCACCAGACCATTTGGTCAGTCAACTTACTAGTAACTCTTTGATTTCCATTAATGCAATTTCCAAACATAATGCAATTACAGTATGCATAACGCTTCAGAGATGAAAAATAAATTTAAAGTAAAAATTAGAATGACTACTTTTATAAATGTAAACCAGTCAAACTTTATTACAAGAAAACAGACACATATGGTATGAAAATAATTATCTGTCAATACATAAAATACAGCAGACACAAAGTTATACATACAATCGTTAATCTAAAATCCTCTAATCATGAAACAATGTTTTAATACAATGAGCAGGATTTCACAGCTATACACTTGTTGCAGTTTGAGAGATATTGATGAGAACAAAAATGGCAAATGGAAGATTTTTACAATGTTTAACTGAATGTTTGCAGGTATTAATTTTACATTATGCACACTTTGTGGGTATTTTTTGTATTTTGAGCATTTTTATGAATAAATATTTTCAGTTAAAACTATTCTGAGAATAATAATAATTGAATCTGTTGAACAGTTCAGACGCAGAATGTCTAAATGACATCTGTGTAGCAAATGGCAGTGACCAATCAGGAAGGAAGTATAAAGAAAATTTCCCTATTAAATTTGACAATCCAGACAGACTATTAAGAGTTTCTAATTCAATAATGTTCAATAATGTTTCTTTGCAAATTTGCAATGCTTTGTGCACAAGTGATGACTTTGAAAGAGTGGTGACTTTTTAAAAGTAACAGGCTTGCAGAATTTAAATTTTAACACAAATAAGAGACAAGGTAATGGTACTAATTTTGGTGTTAAGAAGATTTGTACTGGAGGTGTTTGGGATGCAACAAATACCAAGTTTTCATGATCCAAATAGAACACACTAACAAAAATCAGCATAAACTAATTTAAAACCATATACATTTAAGTGCACTAATATTATTTATAATTATGCCGTACTTATGTTAGTTTAATGAATAAACTAAATGAGGTATCCATCCATGAGTAAATTTGTTGGGAGCAGATCCTCGACTTTAATTTATGATACAAGGTTCGGAACAATTGGTGTACATAACCAAATGATAGACAGAACATGGAAAAAAAATGCCCTAGTTTCAAGGAAGGGTTTACATAACTTGTCTTTCTAACATTCCAAATTTTCCAATCCATTTAGATTTACAACAGTTGGAAATAGCTTATGCTGTTTCCAATGAGATTTATACGAGATAGCTTATGCTATTATCAAAAGATGAGCTGTATAAGAAGGATATCATAAGACGAGGCAACAAGGAAGACATCTTGTATGCTATCGTAAGGATAATTGATGAGTTGAGGTAGGCAGGATTTATTAACAAAATTTGGCACAAGGACCAATTATGGGCAAATCTGTTTAAGACACATTTATTTCAGTGGGTAGATGAAAGTCAAACTGATAGAAGTATAACCTTCAAAATTACAGAAAAATATGTACTGCAGTGATTCAGTTTCAAGCCTCCTAATTTGTTTTAAAATTGTCTCATACCAAGAGGAGACATAAAAAAAGTTAAAACTCTCCTTGGGACCTATTAGTGTTTTGGAGATAGGTATGATATGGTATTTTTATTTTACATATTTTAAGCAAAATTCGATGCTACTAAAAATACCTTAAATAATTTTGAAGATTTCTGGCCTTAAATTAAGAGAAATAGTTAAATTAGCATTCCTGGAACAATTCATGTAAAAGTTAATATTGGGAGTACAGTAGCGCAAAAAAAAACCATTAAGAATGAAAGCATTTGTGCAAAATCAAAATATGTTACATGAAAAGATAAAACTAGACAAATCAGCTAATCAATAACAAAAGAAAAGAAAGCAATTACGAAGTTGCACATATTGCTTGATATTTGTACATGAGGTATTTATGAACTTGGACAATGCATTTGTAAATTGAATAAAAGGATCAATGTCTTGAATCCAATCGTACCTGTGGATACAAATAAAAAAGGATGAAATGTATGATTATGGGATGGTAATTTATTTTTTTAGGTGTAAAAAATGTTCCATTGTGTATCCAATAAACATAAATACCATGAAAAAACAATGTAAACGTTGAATCAAGAATGCCCATTAATGTTTCATTAAAAATATGCCACTAAAACTCCAATTTCATAAATAAGATACGATATGAACAAGTGGAATTTTTCAAGATATCCACTGTACTGGGAAAGGGCTGTGAATTACTATTTATAATAAAATGTTCTATAAAGGAAATGTGATTATAAATTGTAAATTTATAATAAAAACTAATATAAATATCAAATAAAGGATGTGAGCATAAGTACTCGTAAGGTATAGCATTAAAAAGTACTTTACTTTTTACTTATTCACACTTTTCAGACTAGCTGAATAACCTGGCATTGCTTGGGTTTAAAATATGACCGCGACAGCTAAAATATAACCACAACATTTCCATGTGTTAGCTCAAATACACAAACCCTGTAGAATGTGTTTCCTTGTCCAAGTCCAATTATTGCAGGAAAACAAATTTTATATTTTAAAATTTGAGGGGCACTTTTAGGATTACTCGTGTGTTAATTTTGATGGCTACAGATGGGTCTGAAGACAGGAAATAAATATACTTAGAACACAACAGAAAACATAGGCTAAGTACACCAAATTTGGTGTGCATTGGTCAAACAGTGTAGATTTGTTTAGAGAATATACACACCCACATCCTTTTTTATATACATAGAAAGAAGATTGCACATTATTAAGGCTTATTATTAGTACTTCAGTTATTTTAGATGCAAAATAAATTTACCTGTCTGGTTTCAAACAGTCATCATTTAACGTAACATATACAGGCTTTGAAAATGAACTTCATAAAAATTGATGGAATTACATGCACTTCAGTTAACAAAGATTTAGAAACGATTAAGAACAGTATTTCTTTCAATGGATTCAATTTTGCATTAACTGGAATCGCTGGAATCATTGATCTGGAAATAAAGAAACGATGAAACTTTAATCCAATATTTTAAAACTGAAAAATGTCATTTTTTGAATGTTTAAAATGAATTCATCATAAATCACAAAAGAACATGTAATACAATATAACCGAAACTCATTAAAAATCTTCAAAATAAGAAATCTCTCGAGATTTTAATTAATTATTTCCATTGAGAACTTTGTTTACTTCTAATACAAGACTTGAGTTCAATTCTATTTTGCCAAGACACAGGGTTGGAAATTAGGACTCAAAAGTCAGTCATCATTGGTACACTAACCTTGCCCCCTCCCCTTCATATGTTAAAATATTCAATTTGAGTCCACTTTCTAAACTTACAGGTTGCAAGTACAGTGGGCAAACTTACTGAGCCACAGTTCATTCTGGGTACTGTTCTTTCTAGAATGTGGTTTACTGCCACACCAGTTTGGGATTAGCTGGTTCGTGGTTGTATGGAGCAAGGGCCAAACTTGGCCAAGTTGAACGAAATACTAGACATATTGCACCCCGGCAAGAAAAGTGACACAACTCAAAATTGCAGAATTTGAGAAACATCAACTTAAAGGATACTATAAAACTTATATTCATTTTATATCAGGGCTCGAAATACCCGGGTGCACAGGTGCACATGAAAATATAATTGTGCACCTAATTTTTTCCCACTAGGTGCACGCAGTGCACCTAATTTAAAAACTTGGGTGCACAAGGTGCACCTGTATTAAAAAATCTATTTCGAGGCATGACATCAACATTTCAATGACATGACATCAACATTTTTATTTTTTGACTTGTGTCACTTTTCTTGCCATAGTGTGATGTGTTAAATAATTGTGAAAAGAAATGATGGTGAAGAGAAGGATAACTTGGATGTCCTGGGATCATGGCCCCAGTTTGAGGAAATAATTTGCATTCTAAACTCTTGAAAGTGATTTTTGGGGGATTTTCCATTCTTAGGTTTGATGTTAAGCATTGTGAAGCAAGATATTAGCAAACGTCGTAGTGAGGTAAGGGGGGAATTATGTCAAATCGGGTCTAAAAAAACAAACTGAAAATTGCTGAAAAGCGGAAAAAACATGAACAAAAACACAAAAGCGGAAATCTGTGGAAACGCGAAAGATTCACATGTCTGCACTAAACCAATGTGCCCCTTGGTCTTAACCAGGGTTCCCACTCTATTTCCGAAATAAAATTCCGACTTTTCCAGACAAATTTTTACTAAATACTATGTCTTACTTAAGCAATTCACAACATTTTTACAGGTGAAAAACCAAGAAATAATTTAGCATTCAATAGCCAATAATAAAACCGATTTAAGAACTATACACAGTACAAAATACAAGCACAAGTAATTTTGCATTAAAATAACTTATTCAAATAATCCAACATATTTTACTTAAATCAATTTATGCTTTAATGTACCATAAGCATGAAATTCTTTAATTTAAGCCAGTGGATAAAACTAAAAAATTATTTACTGTCTGTTAAATATTAGCCGTTTCTTTTAAAATAGGTTGAAGAATTCTATTCATAAAATAAAGTGATATGAAACTGTGTACAAATCTTATTAGCTACTTTTCTCCAAAGCTTCTGAGAAGCCACGAGGAATCAGTTTCCAGGTCATTGAGGCAATTTTCCAGGTTTTAGACGAAAATTTCTATTTTTCCTGACTTTTCCCTAATTTTTTTTGGATGGAATTAAATTCCCTGACAAACATTCTTTAATTTGATATTAAGAGTGATCAAGATGGGTGGCAGGAAATAAATATCCCACCTCCTTATGGAACAACGAATTACAACTACCAACATTTTTGTTGCAAGTAAAATAGCTTTATATAGTGATAAATGTTATCCATAACGTTTATTTTCCAAAAAAAAAAATTTCACAGTACCATTGGATTTAAAATGTAGTACTTTGTGATAGATATAAGAAATTAAAAGATTGAAAATGCTGATCAATAAGAACATAAATATTTGGCAAAGTAATGGAAGAATTAAAAATAATACCTCTGAATCCATATCACCTGCACTCTTTTTTGATAGATCGTCTAAGCATAGAAAAAGTTTTGATCGTGTAGAGCGGCTACTACATCTCAGAGGAATCTGTATTCTGCAAGAAATCATTAAAAAATATTAATATTTTACTTTAATTTTCTATTTGAGAAAAGAAAACTATACTATATGCATTGAAATAAATATTTAAAGAAAAAGCATGATCAAATATAATAACATAACCCCTTATTTTTGCTACAGAACTGTTGGGGAGGGGACATTAGGAATCAGCCAAGAAAATCTGTCACATAAGTCTCTCAAAAATCAATGCACTCTTTTTGAAACTTCTCTATTTTTATTCTAGCATGCATTTGAAGCTACGGAAAGAAAATGATCTCTCCTACACTTAGCAATGTCTGATTACTAAATATATGATCCGTAAATACCTGAACTTAATCCAATGTTTGTTTAGAAAGTTATACCCAAGTATCACAAATAAGTATGCTTGTGTGCCTAATCTAGTATTACTCTTTGACCTGTAATTAAAGAAAACAGGTGAGTAAGCATGCTTCCTGCTGCTTTTGAATATGTGATTGCTACTGTGGTGTTTTTGCACCACAGTAATAAACTGGAGTAATAAACTCAACAGGATACCATTACAAGTATTTTCTTATAACTTGCAAAGTCTCGATTAACAATAGGAAAACTACATACACAATATGTACAGGGAACATTCAATGAACAAATGTTCATAAAGAAACAATAAGCATTTCTCCACTGTTAGTTATCACAGGTGTTCCACTTCATCGTATAGCTGTCTAACGAGAGCTCTTCTTCGGCACCACCTTGCACATTGGCTTTTCCGTCTTGTCTCTGTCCTAAAGATGGTGTCATCCAAAAAACTTAAAAATCTTGTCATTTATTTGCGGATCTCGTGACCTTTATTTGCGGACATGCTTGTCCAGCATTTTATGCTTCTCCTCGTGATGATTGTCCATTCACCAGTCTTCATAGGAATGTCACTTCCAGACAGTAAGACACTAGGAAAAACTTCGGAACAAAAGGTCCTCATGATACCATCTTTTTCCAGTCGTCACACTACCAAGTGCACAAATCTTGAGTAAACTGGCAAAATTCTATCCACATGCATGGTTACAACAAAGAAAAGTTACAACTCTTACTCATTTCAAATCAGTGCCTAAAACCAAACTAAAAGGAGCATGTTGCAGTCGAATAACTCACAACTAATCAAACAGAAGTCTAATAACTATTCAGCATCAAAATCCAAAATGGAAATGCTGTTAAGATTGAAATACTATCTATCAACTCCGAAATGGAATAAATGTGATCAACAGTGCCACGCAGCGATAAACTTATTTATTGAAAATAACTACTTTACAGAGAACCCCCTAGCATTTTCTCTAAACTATACATGCAACAAACATATGTATTTAGGTGTGTGAATACCTCACATCTAAACTGTTGATTCACTGCAAAATGTTTTCTGTCTGAAACAATACATTTTGTTTTGAAACATACAAATTTTAGTTTCAATTCTTCTGGTCTTTGTAATGTCTGCACAGCAGTACAGTTAGTTGTCAGGTCAGTCAGGCTCTAAGCAATGGTGAATATCACCTGCCTGATATCATTTTTGTCATTTGTTAGCTGTTTCCTATTAGTTACGATCCTTCGGAATGAAAATTCCACCAAAAGCTTTCATTCAGATATCAGCTTTACAGTTGAAAACAACAAGAATATTGACACCCTTTTCTGAGAGGAACTAAGGCAGTGTTTTCTGACATTTTTCAACCAACCGACGTTTTTGTGATTCAACTCCTTCAAAAGTTGCTTTATATAATCCTAAAAAATTTATAATGTACACAGCATAATACAGGATACTATTTTCATGACATAAAAATCAAATCATAAAATATTTTATTTAAACAAATAACAAAGCATAATTAGATAAAAAAAATTATAGTAAAGTAAAAATCAATAAGTAGTATAAAATAGCCCAAATTTTTTTTAATGGTTTTTTTTGCCCCTCGGTTGTGGGTGCTGCAAAATGAAAATATTTACTAAATCAAAATGGCTGTCAACCAAGGGCCAAGAGTACGTCTTCTAAGTTCCAAATTATGGTTTATTGTTCCTCCAGATCCCTGAGACAAGTTGTATCCCAGAGATCTTTAGGAACAATAAATCAGTATTTAAAGGCAAGGGGACAGTTGAATGTTAAGGAGCCGTTATGCATCCCTTAAAGGCCATCTGGATAGAACAGAGATCACCTTAGTAGATATTCCAGGATTTACAACCAACAGTCAGTGGTGCGTGTAGATCTGACCCGAGTCATTGCTATGGACATTACAGGGCTCCCTAGGAGTTGATATTCCAGACTGACATTTATCTCTCATAGTGCACTGCTCTTACTCTCAGTCTTATCCTATGGCCTTATCGTGATGTGACATCGTGAGACACTCCGACCGGAAAAAGAAAACAATCAGAATTTCAGAATGACGTATGTATTCTAATTGGTTGTATTTTGGTGTCAGCTGCTGCTCTTGTGTCGCGAGCTTTACGACTTGAGTAGAGCAGGTGAAAATAGAAGCATCCTCTACAGATGGTGTTCTTCCAGAATGATCTCCGATTGGTCTTTGACTTTTACCGTTGGGCGATTTTAAAAACTGTTGCAGTTGGGGAGACGACAGAGAAGAGAGCCGGAAGCAACAGTTGAGGTTGTTCCCTCCTCGCTGGCCTGTGATATACATATTTTGATGCGTGGGAATATGGAATATGTTGAAACAATGATGTAAATAGTGTATATATTCTTGATTCTCGGAATAATAAGAATGTAACTATTGGTTGTCTTCTCCTTGGGTAGGATTTGCAGTTTTCATGCTACCGTTTTTGGGGCGACGACACACTATAGTGGCGAGAGGGTGAAATGGGTAGCACTGATGGGAATAATATACTCCTGGTAGGGCCACCCTAGGTGTGAAGGCTGATGCTTTACCTGGCTAACATAGGTAGATGAACGGTTTGCTAAGTCGGACTGCTACAGAGACGGCTCCTAGATCTTGTGACCCATAGCAGATGCGCTCTACCCATGTCATGGACTTCTGCAAAAAGAAAATGACCCCCTATCCGTACTTAAAAAGTAATAGCATCTCCAGCTTTTCATCACTGAGTAAAATACCAGAATAGCTGTTTGTCTTAAATTAGACCGCCATATCGCAAAAACTTTTTTTGCACTCTAATGAATTAGTGTACAGTAGAACTCCAATTATCCGAATCAATTGGGACTGGACCCCATTCGGATAGTCAAAAATTCGGATAATTGGATTTTTTCAGAAAAAAGGGTCTAGTATGTATTTAAATTAATTACTATATGTATGCATGTTAAAAATGGGAGAAAAAACCTATTTTTAAAGAAAAGAGCTTTTAATTAATTAAAAAGCCAACACTTTTACTTTCCATCGGGTTAAGAACAGGTCATTACAGAGAAATGAAGATTGACAGCGAGGGTAATAGATCTTACAGAAAGTGTAATAACTGCCCAGATATGGAGTTAACACCAGCTCACATTTTCGAATGTCCAGCAATAATTGCGGATCTATTTAAAGTCGGGGTCCTTTTCTCGGAACCGAACCTGTACGAGGACAATATAGTCGATATTGCTAGAGCTGTGATAACTGCTCATGGCATCATTTGAACAAGACTCGTCGTAGACACGACAACAACAACAACACTTTTACTTGTTAAGCGTACTTACAAATGCTATACATTAGTACTGTAAATGCTTGCTGAACATCTCTGTCAAAGTAAGCTATTTGACTGTCTTCATCCGGTTTCGGGCAGTCAAGTCGCGCATCGGCTTGACAGTGAGAAGTTCCATGTAGTCACACTCGGGCTGACGCTCCATCTACATCAACGCAGTTTCAAGACCAGCAAATGCTTCACTAGCAGATGGTCACGTGTCTGCTTCAACTTCGACATTAAGGTCATCTTTTTCCTCGACACTTTCTTCTCTCACACTTTCAATAAGTTCCATCATCATTTAGAATTTGAAACCCAGAATCATTATTTTTCTAATCGCAGTACGTTTCCGTCTTAATTTTTTTTTTCTGGAATTCTGAAAGCGATCGGATAGTTGGAGTTCGGATAATTGGAGTTCTACTGTAATTTGTGTTTTATACTGGTATAAGAAAGACAAACCCCAATTTTCAGCTCCTGGAGAGTGATGACAGCATGATGGAATTTGGAAAACATCAGCTCTTCACTGAATATAAGCTAAAATCTTTCACTACACAAACAATTATTATGCTCCTGGAAAGTGACGACAGCCATAATGGAGTTTGAAAACTTCAGCACTTCACTGAACAAACTAACTAAACAATTTCAGTACAACAGTTGGCTAGTATGGAAATGAATTTTAAAAAAAAATAATAATGGTTTATGCAATAATAAACAAAATTTTTTAATACCCGGTCAATTCCTTAGGTTTGGGCTTTTTCTTTTCATCATGGCACATTTCTTTAAACTGTAAAATTTAAAGAACATTTTAAAAAGAGGTAGTACCTACGCCAACAGAAATATAATACAAAAATCAACATACCTCATTAAAATTCAAATTTTTTAAAAATGCCATTTTCTTCTGTCTTTTTATTTCTTGTAGTTTTTCATAATCACTTAGAGGTTCCTGTAGATTCAAAATAATTGTCTATGTGAGTTGTTATCAAACTAAATTAATCAGAATTAAATCTATATAAATAAGAATGGAGTGTTTGTTTGTACATTCAATATTTTCGACCCATTTCAAGTTTTCTATCCGTTTTGGACCCTTCTGATGCCGAATCCGCCTTTTTCTCGTTTGGTGTCTGCCTGTCTGTATGTTGTGCCCTATACACGTCCACGCGGTTTCAGATATTTTCATGGAAATTTGCATACAGTGAGTACTTATCTTCATTTAGTGAGTGGCATTGGTTGCGAAAGTCTGTCTGTCCGTCTTTCTGTTCTATGCTCGATTTTGTGTTTGTGTGTTTGTGTAGACATCACATGAATTGTATTCCAGATATTTGATTACATAGTGTTTTATTTTATACATTATTTAATACTTTAGTGAATACAATATTAAACATTTTTTTTATTGTTATATTTATAAGAGTTTCATGCTAAAACACCTGAGTACGTATACTTAAATCAGCCACGATTTGATAGTTTTCGAAAAATTGGAATGTAGTTTGAGTATTACGATTACTTTTATTTGCTTTACCAGTAATGCTGAAAACAATTATTTTTCAAAAAAAATTTTTATGGTGAAATTTTAGCTCTGATACTTTATTTATTTTGAGTCTTATTTTTATTCTTTGCGCAATGAAAAAGATTTCCGAATATTTGGGACAGACGATATTTTTCAACGAAACGAGAATGAACAAGATCGCCCGAGCAGTGATATTTATTCTGGTTCTTTCGCTCTGAATTAATTTCACATTTCTAAATTTTGTGCACTTTTAGTTGTAAGTTGTGGCAACTGTGCGAGATCAAGAGATAAAATTGAATCACAAATTAATATCTTTAGAACAATTTTTTGCGACATCTTTTATTTTGTTTTATTTCGCTGTTTCCTGTTTTAAATATTTATTATTTTAATAAATGTGTTTTCCTTCTCATCACACGCAACAGCACCACAAAGTATTAGACTTAAAAATGTTAGGTAAGTCAGTATAAATTTTCAGTGAATTTTAAGTGTAGTTATGCCATTATTGAAAGAATAATGCCGTTATTGAAAGAATAATAATGTTTATTAATCCAAACTGGAACTTTTTCCAACATTAAAAAATTCGTTGTAATAATAACAGGAGAAGATTGCAAAATTTCATAATGTCGCATACCGGAGGCAAGAGTGCCACAAGTAAAAAAATATTGTTTTGTTGACTATGAGTGCGAGAGCACTCGCCGTAAATCGTAATTTTAATTAATTGAGTTGAACATGAAAAGAACTTAAGAAAGGGAATTCCAAATCTTCCTATAAATCGTCTTTTATAGTAGTAACCTTAGTATCACCTTTCGTCATTTTGTAGCATTGTCATACAGCAATTGTGCAATGTATGTGAAATGTATTACATGAATGGATATGTATGTGTAGGATTTGTGTCCAAAGTAAGTTGTAGAAAATATAAAGATGGCGAAAGGTGTTAAAATAAATTTTTTTTTCTACAAAAAAAGTAAGTCATTATATATTTTGATTATCTCTTCAATCTATAGTAAACCAATTCAAACCGAGTAAGGTCGGGTATTTTGCTAGTAGTTTTATATAAACACAAAAGCCCTGCACAGACATATACACTCCAGTACAATCATGCATGGAGTAGAATTTGTTAGTTATTAAAAGCATTTCCAGTAAATATGTTTAATCGAATAATCGATATTTAGAAGAAAAAAACACATGGGTATTGGACCTTCCAAATCCCCTTTAGAATTAAAAGAAATTTTTTTACAAACAAGGCATAAAAATTATTAGGAAAATTCATTAAAATAGAGACTTAAGAAAACTCTATAGTAGCTAGCACTATATTTTGTAAAATTTTCCTTTTTTTCGCTTTTACATAAAAATTGCACAAAACATTTAGTGTAGCGATAACATAAAAAATGTTTTTCAATAAATGCTAGAACAATTCAATGATTAGTGTAACTTTATATGAAACATGATTCATGAAATTATCAAATTCTGAGAAAAGCTATATAGAAATATTAGGTGAAAAGAACATTGGTAATGGACCTTCCAACTCCTCTTAGGAGAATGAAAAGAGAGAGCACCACACAGAAAAGTTTTACAAATAAGTCATAAAAACCATGGAGAAATTTGATCGAAATAGAGATTTTAAGAAAACTCAATACGAACTGGCACTTTCTTTTGTTTACTTTTCCTTTTTTTCACTTTTGCCTGAAATTAAAAAAATTATGCAAAACATGTAGGGATAAAAAAATGTTTTTCAATAAATGATAGAACAATTCAATTATTTGTGTCAACATTAAGTGAAATTATTCATAAAAATTTGATAAGATTAGTGTTAACATTATATGAAACACGATTCTACAGAGCTGCCAGTGGTTCTTGCCTTTGAAAATAAATGCCTCACATGTGAATCAAAAATAGTAGCCAAAATAGTCTCCTCAATTATACAAAACTTTTAGCACATTAAATACAGAAAGCTGTTTCATCGCAACATAAAAAAAGAACCTTTATAAGATTATTATACAAATTAAAATGAAAAGTCAATATATCATTAAGAAATATTTAACAGCATAAAATATACAAGAAAATTTAATTTTCTTATAAATAATAATACTATAAAAAAATTAAAAACCTGTTAAGAAACTTGCCTTAAAATGAAAAATTATATGACTGGGTGCAATATATTTAAAGCTTGCAACAACAACAAAAAACCATTGCTGGAAATGTTTCTTTTTACTTATATTTTTTGCAATTTATTGCACTGATTACAGATTTATTTACAGATTTTATTACAGATTATTATTGAATTACAGATTAGTACATCTGCATATTTTAAACATCTGAAATTCTTTTGTATTTTGCAGACACAGGCTGCATGAATTTTGGCTGTTTGGATTGAATGAAGTTCAATAAATAATCAACTGTGAGTAACTGAGTTAACAGCCTTTCAGCAGCTGGTCCCATAGTCAACTAGCACGTTGTATGTTTGATGAAGAGCTTATTTTCATATTTGGTTTTTTTTTCCTGTACTGCCATAAAGTCTTCCCTGCCCACATTGATTTTTTTTTAAAGAAAATATAAACATCTACAATTAATTATTTGGTCACTTCACCATACTCTTCTATACCCTTTGAAAAAGCATTGTGGACAACATGGATATTACAAGTTATAATATCTATTAGACTTTTTGCTCTGTCCTCAGTAACTTCATTATTGATTATTCTCCATTCCTTATGATTTACTTTGGGTCTGTCTGAACTTAGCATTAAAAGGTTTTTACTTGTAGGCCCAGCTTTATCAATAATATGTATCTATTTCACTATGTCTTTAGCAGTTGCATGACGCAAGAACAGTTTTTAGGTGATGGAAGACTACTTTATTATCTTCTTTGGACCAAAACCTGATGTCAATCTGCAATTCTTTCTGGTTGCTGTGATTTGTAGTTTCATCATATAGCAATGTTTATGGCACAATCTTTACAAGAAATAACTTATAATGGAAATATGGGTCAAGTGCTTCCATGATAAGGTAACTCAATTTGGTTTGACATTTGGTTTTGTAAACATGGTTCCCACACCTTTATACAAAAAAAATTTAAAGATTTTTAAGGACTTTTCAAAACCAAAAAAATATTTTTCAAAGATCTAAAATTTTTTATAACGACCTAAAACAAGGCATACACAAAAGTTGTCACTTAAAAAGAAAAAATGTAAAATATATGTAAAAAAAAGGCAAAATTTTTAAAAACTACTGTTAGTAAAAAAAAGTAAGGTCGGTGAAATTTGGATTTTCTTATCGCAGAATCTGTGATTTTTTTTTGCAAAGTGGGCTTCTTGTCTCAATGGCTACTAGCGGGCTACTTGCACATATTTTGATTTCGGTCAAACGATAAATTCTTTTGGTGGCACAAAGATTATAGAAGCTTGCACACGGTTCGATCTACAAGACGCAATCTCCATTTTGCTGTCGTCCACTGCCTATAACAGACAGCTGTTGTGGTTTATTTTGTTTGAGAAACAAAACAAATCAAAAGTTTTGACTAGTGTTAGGGCTTTTTTATTCCTTAGTCTAGATTTCTATCTTTGTGATCGTTACAGATAGAGTAAAAATTTAAACGGATTTGAAATCTGCAGAAAATTTTACAACAAAAGGATATCTTAAATGTGATTTTCATTAAAAAAAAATTTTCAATTGTAACTTTTATATTTTTGCAATAAGAATTTGGCTTAATTTTTTTGGATGTGCACCAGGTTTCCAATGATGTACTGACTGGAAAAGCTATGGTTTCCTGTATCTAACGGTGCTGTTATCTAACGGACGTGATATGTCATGATGTGGCAGGCATAACAAGGCGTCCATCTTTACAGAGACTATAGGTGTCAAATTAGACCGACAGAATACTGTGGAAAATGGACGATGTAGACGTAGTATTATTAATATATTGAGTAGTGTTAAGGCGCAAAATAATGGTTTCATTCAGAATGCCGCACCTGCTGTGGAGGAAACTAGTCTGGACAAGTTCCAATGCAAGACGAAATTACACAGCTATGTACTAGTTAAAAAAATCAAGTACTTTTCATTGCCCAAATAAATTCAGCTCTCGCACAAGCCTATTGACGATGGAATAAGGTAATTTGATGAGATGTTGATGAACTTGGTACAGATATTGGAGTAAATGTGATACAAAGCAATTGCTTCTCCAGGCACATTTTTTTAGAAGCAAATGTGGGGCAACAAATAAAGCTTCCTGAATCTCGAGGCTTTAATAATAACTGACTAAAAAAGCTAGTTTCAGTGAGACATGAATATGTGCTTTAGTCTTTGTATGTTGAGTAAGAGCAGCATATCCCTTCTTTTCACAACTAATGGTTTTATCACAAATAATACATCCAACTTCTACCCACCTTTTTGTTTACACCATAAAGAAACAACGTGTTTCAAGTGATCTATCTTTTTGAACCAATCAGATGAATTTATGTTTTTGCCATATCATAAACAGAAAATAGATAATGAAGTCTTGTGATATAATTTAACTTAAATGAAATCTCTAGGGAAAAAACAGTTTAAAGTTTCACATAGTAAGGAGTAAAGTTTCACATAGTAGTTATGTTTACTAGCTTTCCTCTTTACTCATCTCTTGGCTAGTGGAAGTTTTCTTTACTTTTTTACTCTTTGTTTCAACTGGTGTGGCCATACCTCGCTATCTTGGCAAAACTGTTTACTAACAGGAAAACACCTCTCTTGCTCAAGCATTTTCTTAAAGGAGAAGGATGTGGGAATTCTAGTAAGTACTGATAATTGAACTTATTTAGACATACTTATATAACAAAATCATTTCATAGATATGTTTAAACTAAACTCACTAAAGTTTTAGTCGTCGGTAGAATATCAATGCCGACTTCTGAGTCGCTCTTTTGATCGAACTAACAAATCGCGAGACAGTCGACTGTTGCATCACGTGCTGTGTGGTGGAGACTTGAATCAGGTGAAGTTCCACCCTCGTCTCTTTACCTATCCACCCCAGTTACCTTTCCACCAGTTCAGTCAGTCTTGTAACCCAGTTCAATGAGTGTAAGTGTATATGAGTGCATTTGCCAACAAATACATATTTTTGCTTTTAACAAACTTTCTTCAATAAATACATACTGTTCCTCTGAGTATACTTAAACTTGTTATAAAATTAATATAAGAATCACTACTACAAGCATAGTATTATCTCATGTGGTATAATTATGTTTGCTTGGAAAGCATTGAAACATTTTATTACATTGTATACTTATTTAGATTTGTTTGAGTGATATGAATTATAAGCCACAAAACAAAGAACGATTATAAGTGATTTAACTCCCAGAATAAAATCATATTAGTCTCCATATGGTGCTCAAAACTTAAAAAGAAAAAACAAAAAGGGTGCAGAACTACTTGCAAAATATTTGAGAGCTGAAAAATCATTTGAATCATTATTTTGAGCACATAACGGAAGGAGACAGCCAACATAAAAGTGATCCAGTCATTGTTTGAAAAAATAAAAGTGAACGTATACAAGAGTTAGCCATTCCTGGGATGTTATCTCAAATTCAAAATACTCCAGAAGACACTGAAAAACAAATAACAGAGGACGTACCACAGCCACCATCTTTTCAAAGTACAAATTACGACATTTCTAAATGGTTGCTTATTGACTCTGCCACAAGCGATCAATTAATAATACAAGGACCTGTGACTAACAAAATAACCAGCGTTACTACCAAAGAAAAACTACCCAAGCAATAATAATGGACATCACTTCTCCAATACATGCTTTTAAAGAGTAATGCCAAATGGGGAAACTTGAAAGACAGTGGACCGTTTAGTCTTGAACCTCACCCCCCCCCCCTCCACCATTGGAATTCAGATCAACCTCAATGTGACAAACAAGTCGTCAACAGCTGCATTTTGGGCTCTTTGTGACAAAACTGCAGACAAGCAACCACAAGATCATGACATCATGAACTTGCATCATGAACTGCACTCCTGATGCGAGTCATATCAAACAGTTATCATTCACTTTGCGTTTTGTTGACACTAGCGAAGATGTAGACAAGGTAAGAGAATGTTTTATTGCTTACGAACCGGTAAGTGATTCTTCAGTGGCGAAGGACTCTCACTGGTCTCTTCCTTAATGAAATTGTGCAACAGTTTGATTTAGACATGAACGATTGTCGAGGCCAAGGGTACATGGTGGGAATGAACAAAGGCTAGCAAAAAAAATATTCTGGACCCATATCCTCGATAATCTTTTAATGTATGTGGCTGTCATAAATTGCATTTGGTCGTACAGATTATCACCAAAACATCAGTAAAATCAGTTTCCTTATTTGGATTTTTCCAGACTTCAATTCTCTGGATCAACGAAGCAATGGGAAGTAATATTCAAGCCCGTAGATGTACTGCCGCTTAAACGAAATTACGAAAAGTAGAGCAGTTTCTAGCCTTGCTGCAGTTTGCTATCCCTACTCTTCAGTTCATGACGCCTTTTTAGAACTTCACAAAGAAACAAATGACTCAGTTGCAGCACCAGAGGCCTTGTCTCTAATGCTGCACATGGAACAATTTGAATTCATACTTACCATGGTAGCTTGGTATATGATATATGGTTTCAAGTTAACAACATAAGTAAGTCTATGCAGTCTGAAACTGGATTTACCAAAAGCATCTCAATTGAAAAGAAATGCTCAGAATTTGTGAAGAGTACAAGTACACGACATACTCTCACATTCATCTGCTGTAATAACAGCTAAAGATATAGCTTCTCAGACTGCTATAGACCCGTTTTTAAAATCAGTTCGATCTAAAGAAAGAAGAGGTTATTCGAGTTTAGAGACCATAGATGAGACCCCAACAGATAATGAAGAATTGCTTGAAATTAATGTCTTTTATCCTATGATCAATACATTTAACAAATGGCATACATTTCAGCAAAAAGAATTTTAGTAACAAAAAAGAAAATGACCTACCCTTGATTTATAACTGTAGTTCTTATAACTACAATCACTTCCCTGGAAATAAAAAAAAAATAAAACATTTTAAAACTAAAAATACAATTCATATTTTAATGTATGTAGTAAATTGTCCATAAATATACATAGAACTTTATTCGATAA
Organism: Metellina segmentata; assembly: GCA_947359465.1. Classification (NCBI taxonomy): domain Eukaryota; kingdom Metazoa; phylum Arthropoda; class Arachnida; order Araneae; family Tetragnathidae; genus Metellina; species Metellina segmentata. The sequence continues at coordinate 44,851,856 of OX375880.1, forward strand.
AGCCTCAAAATCAATTTTTAAACAAATTTTTTCCTTTAACCCAGTTGAAGTTTCAAAACTAGATTTTATATCTTTCTGCTAAGATAAGCAACATTTTTTATGACTTTTTCACGGGCAATACATTTCAAAATAGGTCATTGCAATATTTTTCATTCATTTGATATCATAGAATTGACAAAATAGAAGGAAACTAGAAATTGCTAAAATCTGCTCCATACTGGAATTAAGATTCAATATACAATTTGAATATGCATTTTTAATTAATGTTAATTTCAAATTTATTAACCCAATATGATACAAATAAGTGAAGAATGTAGATTCATAAGATATAATCATCACACAAGTTCATTATATTTCTATTGGATCAAAGATTGAGGTCCACTGACCTCAAATGTGGCCATAAATCTTGATTTAGAGACAAAATATTTTTATTAAGGAAATTTGTAATCAACTACAATATTGTTTTTAATAAAAAAGAAGATCAACATCAATTAAAGGTAGTTTCCATGACTACTTTTATTGTATAGTCATAAAACAGGGTGGCAACAAATGCCACGCAAAAAAGTTCTATGATAGTATGACAAAAATTTCCCTGATTTTACAAATCCCTTAAGAAATGTCTGGATCCGTAATAGGTATCGATATACAGTACCCACACGATAATATTTTAAAATGTAATTTATTGTCAGATGGGGTAAAAGGATCAATCTCCACAAATATTTTGTATTTTTCTCATCAGATATTTTAATTGTTATCTAATTGAACTGTAACAATGGCAATTGAAAAAACTGGGGGAAAAAAATATTTTGATTATGAACTTTTTACACCAGTCCCTACATTATCCAAATATACATACAAAACAAATGCAAATATAAATAAAAAATTGGTACAGTTTCAGTCTACGTTTAAAGAGGTGGTAATGATCTTGGCGACTTTTTTTGGCGCACTTCTAGTAGCGAGTTAGGGCAGTTTAAGGCAACCCATCTGTATTACGATTATTATGGTTTCCATGGCAACTTCGGCAAGCAAAAAGTTAAACCTTTAGGCCCAGTGCACACATCCTGTTTTTCAACGTACAGCGCCGCTGCCGCAAAGCAAGTGCGGTATGGATACATTAGATCCAATGGAGTAGTGCACACATGCCTCCGGCGCCGCTGCGGTGATGTATGTTTGATTTTCTTTTAATAAATAATTTTTCAACTAAATATTTTTATTTTCACAAGAGATTGTGACGTCACGCCGAATTTCCATTTGGTTTGCAAAAGCAAACCAACACCACGGGCAACGCCATGATGGCTGTTATTGAATAGGCTACGAATTCTCATTTGATTTGTTTCTCAAACTATATTCATAGCAATCACCGGGGGTTAGTGAGTAGCACCTAGTTAGTTAGCACCTGACCCCAAGAAAAGAACTTTCACAGGCAACGCCATGCTAGCCACGCAATGGCTAGTATTCCTAAAGTTTTTTCAAAATTCGTTGAACTGTCGGTTGATTTCATTGGTTCATTTGAAATAATTCCTTCCTTGGCGAATTTAGAAGTGCGCCAAAAAAGCGGCAAGGCTGTTACACAGCTATAAACGTAGACTGAAGCTTTCCCACAAATTTCTACAAAAATGTTATTGCAAGCAAAAAATATTTAATTTAATGCACAAAAAAAATCATTAGTTACACAACTTTAAAATTGTATACCACTAGTTGTATCGCTGACCTCATGACGACGAGATGCTCCGGCAGCGAGTGGTTTTCGCTGAGTTCGAAAATTACGACGCCAGTGTTCTATATTCTAATTACAATTTTGGCGAAAACAATTTATTCGATTCTCAAAAGGACTTGTAATTGTGCATCTCTAAATAGGCCACAAACGACAAGAGTTACCATTTTCATAAAAAAAATTTTAATTCTCCGATTTTTTGTGAAATTTGGAGATTTTCCATGAGAATTCCCTAATATTTCCAGAATTAAAAAGTTCCCTGAGAATTCCCTGATTTTCCGGTTCTGTTACCACTCCGTAAAAGTACGTCTTTACTTGCTACAACATTTGCCAATTAAAGATTTTCATATTTTACTAATTCCAAACACAAAGTAATTTTAAATGCAAAATAAGATGATTTACTCGTATCTGGTTTTAAACAGCCGTTAATTAAGGTAAAAATGTGTTGCAATACACTTAAAGCATGATTTAGAAACAATTAAAAATAAGATTTACCTTGGGGGATTCATTTTCACTAAAAGAGGAATCCTTTCTCTAGAAATAAATAAATGACAAATTTTGATAAAGTATTTTTAAACTGAAAATAGTCATTTCTTGAATACTTAAAGCGAATTAACAACAAACCATAGAAACAATACTTATTACAATTAAATTGAACCTCACTAAAAAATACTTTTAGTACAAAAAAATTCAAATTTTGTTTCTATTGAGAAGACTCAGTTACTTTTTCATATAAGACACTTTAAAAGATATTAAACTGCAGCTTAAGAATATGATAATACAAATTTCAGAAGAGTCCAACATAGCGGGTATCATATAGCAACTAAAACTTGAATTTCATCTCGATTATTCAAAAAGTGCAGTAACTAGGGTAGTTATTTTCTGATCACTATTGTAACGTATACTTCAGGAATATCTTTTAAATATGATAGTATTTCTCTTTCCTTATTCCAAGACATTGGGATACTTCCTGTGTTTATTTATACTTCTTATTACTCTTGGAAAGGATATCTTTTACTTTTGACATATTTATGTGAGCTTAAATGGTTTTCCCGGAAGTTTATTATATCTTTTATGTGTGTGTATAATGTTGGTGAAATGTTATTTTTGAAAACTGCTTTTTAGTCGATTGGATGTTTCTTTGAAGAGTGGACATGGTGCTGTGTCAGAGTAGCATGTTTCAGTCGTTATGTTTTCTATGCATGATGAGATGTAGTTGTAACTGTGATATCGCTACCAATTTGTAAATAAATTTTTTTTATTCCTTAAAAAAAGGGTTATTTCTTTTATCACAATGTCACACTATTTACAAGCTCTGCTCTGAGCACGTACAGCAGGCTGAGTTGCAAATGGAAATGAATCAGCTAAAGGACAAAATGTACTTATTGAGTATAATGCAGACATTGAAGATTTTGGAACAAAACTTAAATTTTGAAATTAAAGAACTAAATATTTTCTTAAAAGGGTCTTTATGGCAATCTATCAACTACAGGTTCTAGTGTCCTTTTATGGTTGTCTTGGCTTGTCGGCCAACTGTGAAAATTAGCAGCACTTGGAAAACAGGACAGATTATAACAAGAAAATGTATCGCACTAATTACATACATTTCAGCAAACTAGGGGGCTCCGCCCCCTGCTCGCTTACGCTCGCCAACCCCCGGGGATTGCGTATCAATCCCATTTGGTTTGCTTAGCAAACCAACACTCCTTTTTACATATGGGTCAATCCATGTCAAATCATCCAGAAAAAAAAGGATTTTACACCCATGATCACAGATTTTGATGAAACTTGGCATGTTTGTTCCTTTTATGGTTTTAAGAACACATATAAATTTTTTTTTGCTCTATCTCAAGCGGCTTATGTTTTATAGCCTGTTAAAGTTTTTGGAATTTTGCGGTTTTTATCGATCAGATGGAGGAAACAGAATTTCTTTATTTTAGAAAATAAATTATATCTCCCTTGTTTATCGACCAATGTTGATGAAATTTTTTAAGAGTATACATCAATATGTATAGACCGGCCTTTAGTGTTTTACGTTAAACCCATATTCCTTCACATTCTGTTTTACCGTGACTGGTTGCAAAAAATGACCACTGGGCTTTTAGTTGAAAGTCCTTTTCATGCAGACACAGATTAATGAAGTTGTATTTATTTTTATATTGCCCACAGAACATCCATCACTGAAATAGTGAATGTTTGCTATGTGGGTAGTTCTTTCAGAAAGGTAGTTACAGTTTTTTGGATCTTACACCATACTCGCGTTATGTTTAAGGTCATCAGATTTGATACAAAGAGGTAAATTCAGTTTTTTATTGCTTGCATCATTGCAGTGAATGAATAATGACAGGATGAATAGTACATGTATCTGAGATCCAGTGGTAACCTTGCGCCTTTTTTTGTATTGTGAAAGCATAATTTTCACTAAAATCCAGATAACTGTATTTAGGGAAACTGTTTCCTTTAAACTTTTAAAAAATGAATCTTGTGATTTAGCATTGTATGAATGAGGTATTGACCTGTTCAGTTTTTCTACTTAGTTATCACTAACCTCATGAACTGAGCTCGAGCACCCTATCATTTCAGTTCGATCAGTCAAAACCCACTGATTGTACTCGAAAGGGTCTTCATCATCATAGTTCACAAATTTTGACTGTAAAAACTGGACAAGGCTATATTTTGATGGACACTTGTCGCAATGCCTTAGCATACATTATTTTACCTTCACAACCAATATACGAAAAAGGTCTTTGTAATCCTCTTCAATACCTGCTCAGTGAATCAATAAAATCACATTTTGATGTATTGTGCAAACATACACTAAGTGTGTGCTAGTGGCACCAGCCAAAACACACCATATCAGGTACTAATCAAAATTGAAGATGCATCTTTTTTGTCACAGCTTGAGTGTATTTATTGTGTATAATATTTCTCTTGAAATAAGTTACAGTGTTAGTGAGTTGACTAGTTTAGAACTAGTTTTTAAAACTAAATTTAAATTGTAATGTAATTTTATTTACTTTAATTAGATCTAATTGTTGAAAATAAAGAAATTAATTATCTTATTTTTAAATAATCTCAAAATATAATTGTGGATAACCTATTTTAAAACATTTTTTTTGTACACAAACACACAGGCCTGATTAACAATATTAATTACACTATATTACTTTAATAATTTTAAATTTGTGTTAGCTTTGTCTAATTTTATTTGCAATTGGTTGATATGTGACATTTGTAGTTAAAATTTTACTTCAATTTTAAAAACTAAAATTTAGACTAAAACTTTAAACTAAAATTTTAACTTCAATTGAACGTTTTTAAGAAAATTAGTTAGTCAAGGGATTTCTATCTTAAAGTGAGAAAAAATAATAAAGGAGTGAAAAAACCATTCATTTTATTTTTCCATGTGGTAGAGCATATCTTTTAGAACAAGAATACAAAAAAAAATTTTTGATTGTCCTTAACCCTTTTGAAGATATTCCACTTAGCGTAGAACTCGCCATTTTATTTTTAAAATCTTTAAATAGAACTTTGGAATTTTTTTCTGACTATGTATAAGATACTTGCAGGTATAATTAATTTTTTTCTGGATTCCTTACATATTGATGTAAACTCTTAAAAAATGTCATCATCATTGGTTCATAAGCAAGGGAAATATAATTAATTTTCTGTAAAAAACAAATTTGGTTTCCTCCGTCTGATTGATAAAAACCGGAAAATTCCAAAAACTTTAACAGGCATTAAAACATAAGCCATTTGAGATAGAGCAAAAAAAATTTATACGTGTTCTTAAATCCATAAAAGGAACAAACATGCCAAGTTTCATCAAAATCTGAGACCATGGGTGTCGGACCCTGGTTGAACCGACGTGGAATGACCCATATGGCATATGGTTTGCTTCGCAAACCAACATTCCTTTCGCAGAGTGAAACTATCTGAATAATTTGTATTATCCTGATTTCACTTTACGGTCCATCACGTCACAGCGAGAGCTTCGCCTCCTGCTCGATTACGCTCGCCGACCCCCGGGGTTGTGTAGCAATCCCGTTTGGTTTGCTTCGCAAACCAATAACTCTTACGCAAGTGATTTCACTCTTTTTTGCTTTAACACTTAATGCACCCTAAACTAATAGCCGCATGAGTAAAAAATCTTCTGCATCTTGTTCCCTGTACAATTTTAAGTAATCCCTGTATTTCTCCAAACTTTACGATGTGTACTTTGTACTTTCTCGGCAAACCGTCTGAGAACAGAGGGAAAAAAGCGAGCCTTTTTCCTCGCCAAATAAAAAGAAATCGTTTTTATGGCAATTGTTGCTACGGTAAATTTGATATCTGGCAAACCCGATAGTCAAAAATACGACTCTCCGCGAATACAATGCTCCGCGAAATAAAAAATACGAAATTTTTGTCATTAACTTTTGATTGCATCGAATTTATTTATGAACGGATTTTAAAAATAATGGTACCGTAAGAAAGAGTACAGTCTGAGGTATACTGCGCTATTTACAAAATAAAAAACTAATAGTAATGCGATATAGATATGACAGTTTTAGCTAACGGTTGTAACAAAAACTAGCGAAAATAAGATTCTGAATTTTGTATGACCAACTTTTGATTGCATCTAATTTAATTATTAACCGATTTCAAAAATAATAGTACCGTAAGAAAGAGTACATTCTGAGGTATACTGCGATATTTTTAAAATTAAAATTAATAGTAATAAGATATAGATACGGCAGTTTTAAAAAAAAATAACAAAAATGTCCCGAATTTCAAAAAAATATTATCAAGAACCAAATTGAAATTTTTAAAAAAACTCAACAAGCTGCAAAAATTTACATTGAGAGGTACTCTTAAAAAAAACTCACGGCTGAAGACTGAAAATTTGTATGTGTTTTGCTCACTCGCGGAAGAAATTTCGCTTCTTCAATTTTGACACTTAATAAACCCTAAACTAATAGCTGCATCGGAAAAAAATCTTAATAATTGTCCAGGGAATACGATGAAGAACAAATGATGTTAATTTCGTTTTTTTCCAATCAGTACTTTCAAAGGAAATCGTTTAAGAATCGAGCTAAACAACACAGTTTTCAATCCTGCAGCGGCAACTTTTTTTTAATATAGAGAGAAATTATTTTAGTAACCGAAAAGAAAATGACCTACCTTTGATTCATTTTCACTATCACTAAAATCACTCCACTGGAAATAAATAAAAAATGAAACATTAATTAAAACATTTTAAAACTAAAAATACAGTTCGTATTTTAATGTATGTAGTAAATTGTCTATAAATATACATAGAACTTTACACAATGAAGTCTCAACAACGATTTTGAAACAAATATTTTCCTCTAACATAGCTGAAGTTCCAAAACCAGATTGTACGTCATTCTGCTAAGCAACTTTTTGCAAAAATTCCAATATTTCACTGGGCAATACTCAAATTGGTTATTGCAATATTTTTCATTTATTTTTTATTATGGAATCAACAAAATTCAAGGAAACTATCAATAGCTAAAATCTGCTCCATACTGGAATTGACTCAATAAACAATTTGAATGCATATATTGCATTTTTAATAAACATTAACTACAATTTTATGAATATAATGAAATACAGATAAGTGAAGAATGTAGATTCATAAGATATAATCACACAACTTCATTATATTTCCATTGGATTAAGGATTGAGGTCCACCGACCTCAAATATAGCCAGGAATTATGAGTTACAAAATTTAGACAAAATTTCTTATTAGGGGAATTTGTTGTTTAAATAAAATAGGGTAAATGAAATTTAAATACAATAGTGTTGGTTAAGAGATTAATTTTTATCTAGGGTAACAAGTCACGAATTAACAGAATTTTCACACGTCTTGATTCAGATAAAAAATTATTTTAATATGATATCATCGGAATACCATCATGAAACTTTGCACACACTTTACTATTGAGGTTTAGTATAAAATATATTTCTTTCATCAAAATTAAAAATTCCGATTTTTGTTTTGTTTTCTTTACAAAAAAAATTTTTTTAGTTAAAAAAATAATATTAATAAACTGATGTGTTACACCCAAGCAATATGTTAAATTAAAGCCCTTGTAAATCTAAAGAGAATGGTACAAATTTGAGCTTTCTAGGACAAACGGTTTTTGAGTTATGTGTTTTTAAATATATCAAAACGTTCCTAAAAACTGGTGTTTTTGAATTTTTCAAAAATGTTATAACTCAAAAACGAAAGGTCCAAAAAAATTAAAACTTGGTATTTTTTATCTACTAAGCTAATACTATATCATGTAAAGAAATCATAAAGATCTGAAGACATCATGTTTTGACCATTGGTTGATTTGGTGTGGAACGACCCAGTGGCACGAAGAAGAGTAGAGGAGCTTGCACACGGTTCAATCTACACGACACAATCTCTATTTTGCTGTCGTCCACTGCCTATAACAGACGGCTGTCATGGTTTATTTTGTTTGAGAAACAAAACAAAAGTTTTGACTAGTATTAGGGCTTTTTTATTCTCCAGTCTAAGTTTCCATCTTTGCGATCGTTAAAGATAGAGTAAACATTTCAAAGGATATGAAAACTGCAGAAAATTTTACAACAGAAGGATATCTTAAAAAATTTATTTTTGAATTGCAACTTTTATATTTTTGCAATGAGAATTTGGCTTTCTTTCTTTGGATGCGTGCCAGGTTACCAATGACGTCCTGACCACAAAAGTTAAGGTTTCCTAAGAAAGCGGTGCAGTTACCTAGCGGCCAAAGATACGTCATGATGCGGCAGGCATAACAAGGCGGCCGTCTTAACGGAGACCAGAGGTGTCAACTTAGACGTACAGAATACTGTGGAAAATGGACGATCTAGATGTAGTATTATTAGTATATCACATAGTGTGAAAGCGCAAAACACCAGTTTCATTCAGAATGACGTACCTACTGTGGAGGAAAACTAGTCTGGACAAGTTCTAATGCAAGACAAAATTACACAACTATGTACAAGTTTTAAAAAAATCAAGTACTTTCAAGGACTTTTCGCCAAGTTCTGTAATTTTCAAGGACTTTCAAGGGCCCCTAGTTAGAGAAAAAAATATCAAGGACTTTTCAAAGACCGTGGGAACCCTGCAATGGTTTGATGAAATAGTGAGTGGGAAGTTTCAAGTCTTCTTGAATTTGTTCGTATGTTGACCAACACTTAGGCCACTGATTAAAAAATCTGTGAACAGTAAAAACTAGTTCAGACACATCTTCCCCTAACTCTTTTAGACCTTTAAGAAAAGCATTATGTATTGTGTGAATATTACATGTCCCAATGTTAATTAGTTCTTTTTTTCAGGTAGAAAGTAATGAGTCATTAATCTTTTTAAAAACTGACCTTCACTAATAAAACCTCAAGAATTTTTAATATTCAACTTCGATGATAACAGAGAATGATTTTCAGTACGTTCGCAATACTCCTTCAATATTTAACCCTCTGGATACAGAGACAGACAAAATTTGTGCATTCTTTGTTTACGGAGGGGTTTGGAATCTTTCAGAACTCAAACTACTGAAAAAATGGCTGAAGGCCATTAAGATTTCCATGCCACAAAGAGAGCAGAGCGTGAATAGCCTCCGTTAAGTAGACAGGAATGTCGGAGTTCTTATGGGGAGCTTTGAGCGCTTAGAATGTGTGAGGTTGATGATCTATTCCCTTAAAAACTTTGCCAAAGACACCTTCAAGTGTAAATTATCCTACATATTGAAGATTCCACCGTCCTTTCAGAGTTTGCCATGAGCATGACATATCTATACCTTCTAGACATAATCAGACCCACAATAGAAACTGCAACATGAGATGACAAAGGTACTAAACCCATTACCTCTCCTCCTGGGTTAACGTTGAGTTAATATCAGCTTGATCCGTCCGGTTTCTTGACCTCTCCATTCTTGTCAAATTCGAGAATCCAAAAATAAAATGGGTCAGTTGAGACCACCCTCAGATTATCCCCCCCCCCGCCTTTTAAGTGACCACTGCCATCTATCACCATTTACGAGCTGTCAGCGTCTAACCTTCTAGAGGGTTCCTCCTTTTGTTCGACCCTGTCGAGGGGGTCGGACATGCAGATGGCCCTGCTTCCCTTAAACTTCGCTGCTTCGTTTTACTGATAGCCTTTTCCTGCAGGAAAATTTCCAGAACTTGCTGCTAATACACCGCGGGCAACGTGAAGTATCCTTTTACAATTGAAACGGTACGTTTTTGAATCCATTCTTGCGATGGAACGTAGCTCGCATTTCGAAATTGAATTCATGCAAACCCTGTTTTTTTTGTTGAGGAAATGAATTTTTTTAATTGCACACTAAAAAGTTTTCTTCAAATATAATTTAAGAACTTAAAACCCCTGAAAAGGTGACAAAATGTCAAAAAGGTGACAAAAAGTGACAAAAGGTGACGTGTTAGGAGCCTGCATTTATTAAAGACTACCCACTGCATGGCTAGCCTGGCGTTGCCCATGATGTAAGGTATTAATCTGGTGTAAAGTTTTCCGCAGATTTCAAATCTGTTGAAGATATATTCAATTAAAAAATTATTTAAAGAAAAACATATTTTTAGGTATCAATCTAAAAACTGAAATTTTCCGCAGATTTCAAATCTGTTGAAATTTTTACTCTATCTTTTCCTCCCAATAGGGTTCAATAACATGGAAGGCACAACCCCCTCGCCTCTTGCCGTCTTTGACGGGCCTGGCACTCCTCTGGTCTGCCAATGTAGGCATAAGAAACAACAACAACTCTATCTTTAACGGTCTAGGAGATAGAAAAAAGAAGACTTCAGTTAAAAGAATCCTCTGGCTAGAAATTTATTCGTTCACACAAAATCAAAGCGGAAATGAAATAAATAATTTTCTCTGCATTCAACGGAAGAAAAAAACTTGGCATATTTCCAAACCCTGACTGCAAGGTCACACGGGTAGAAAAAGTTCTCCGCATTTAAAAAAGCGATGGAGAATAAAAGTATTAAATTCATTTAAAAATCTTCTAGATTGAATTTTAAAATTCGCCGCAACCCAAAAATTGTAAATAATTCGGACTACCTGTATGCCAAATCTCATTGCTGTAAGTGCCATAGAATCATCAGGATTTTGAAGCCCTAAGCAGACAAACAAACACTTCCTTTTATAATATTAAAGATTACATAAGAAAAATTTTATTATACTGCTATTTCTGCACATGCAGTAATTATAGATGCAAGATCAGTTTATTTACTTGTTTATGTGGTTTTAAATAACCATTGTTTAACATGTATTTAAAAATGAACTTCAAAAAAATTGATTGTATTGCATGCACTTCTGTAAAAAGATAAGTCTGGAAAGAATAAAGAATAGGATTTACCTTCACGGAATCATCATCCTCACTGGAATCACTGCTCTGAAAATAAACAATGAAGTTTTACTAAATTATTTTATGCTGAAAATAGTCATTTCTTGAATGCTTCAAATGAATTCACAACACATCACAGAAAAAATAATTATTACAACTAAACTGAGCCTCACTACAGAAACTTTTAAAAAAGAAAAGAAAATGCAGATTTGACTGATTGGTTTCCATTGAACATTTTTATTCTCATAAGAGACTAGTACGCTCTAGTACGACTTGCAAGATATTAAGTTATAGCTCAAGAATTTGAAGAAATTGTCTTTGCAGAACCATTTTATTTATCACTATAATCAACCATAAAAAGCAAAAAGGTATTTTTTTCTGGACTACAGAAATCTTGAGAAAGAACACATTCAAATCAAATTTCGGTTCAAATGGGTATGTCTTATAGCAACTACAGGCTTTAATTTCTTCAACTATTCAAAAAGTGCAGTCACAAGAAAAGAGGTAGTTATTTTCTGACCACCCTCTATTTAAAAGCTTTACTGTGAGCATAGACAAGCAGCTGAGAAGTCTTCTCAGGCATTACATACCATTAGTGAACACGACGGTCTTTAGCCAGGTCGAAGCGCCAATCACGCAATCAGAATTGCAGGCTCCGCCGAGGACAGAACCCACAACCCTTCTGATGCGAGCCCGACACTCTACTGAATGAGCTACCGCGACTCGTTGCAATGTCGTGATGTAAGGTATTAATCTGGTGTAGAATTTTCCGCAGATTTCAAATCCGTTGAAATTTTTACTCTATCTTTAACAGTCTAGGAGACAGAAACAAGGACTAAGTGACTCCAGTTAAGATTTATCATCTGGCTGTAAAATCATTCTTCCCCCAAATCAAAGCAGAAACGAAAAACAAATTTTCTACACTTTCTATTGGATGAAAAAAACTTGCCATGGTTTCAGACCCTGATTGCTAGGTCAAGTGGGTAGAAAAAGTCCTCCGCATTTGAAGAACCAGGTAGAGAATAAAACTATTTAATTCATTTAAAAATCTTCTAGATTTAATTTTAAAATTTCGCCGCAACCCAAAAATTGCAAAAAATTTGGACTACCTATGTGCCAAACCTCATTGCTGTAAGTGCCATAGAAAGCACAAAATGAACAAATTAAGTGTGAAATAGACCACACCAAAAAATCGAAAACATTTTAAACTAAACAGTTTTTTGTATGAGTTTTTATGACAATCTCTTGCAGCCCATACTTCGAAATTGATGTTCCTTGAAAAGTTTTCTCCCTAAAGAAATATCCAAAATACAATTTTTTGAGTTCTATTCGTTAAAAAATGGGGAAATTTTCTTTCAGCCTACCCAGATGGTGCTAAGCTACACAAGAAGCAGTCAGAGGTTATTCATCAGGCCCCATAAGGTCCTCAGTCTTTTAAGCCTAATTTTACAACAAGGTGGCAACAAAATCCTCGAAAAAAAATTCCTTAATATTTCCATGATATCCCTGATAGTGTCAAAAAATGTCACAGATTTTACAACTCCTTTAAGAAATGTTGTGACACGTAAGTAATATTGATATACAGTATCCACACTGTGTTCATGGCATAGAACAATATGTTTAAATATTTAGGGTCAGATGAGGTAAAAAGATCATTTTCCACAAATATTTTGTATTTTTTTCTCTTCAAATACTTTAATTGTTATTGTAAGGGTTGGAACCCTTAATGGAACTCGTACAATAACAATTGAAAAAACTGGAGAAAAAATTTAAATTACTTTGATTATGAACATTTTATACCTGACCCTACATTATCCTACTATACATAAAAATCAAATGCAAATATACATAAAAATTGGTATGTCTTCAGTCTACGTTTATAGCAGTGGCAACGGTCTTGATGCCTTTCATGGCAACCTGAATTTTGAATGAACCATGACATCTCTACATTATAAAATGAAGTGTTTGTTTGTATGTATGTTTATGCATAAGCAGTGTCCTGCGAATATATAGCACTTACAACAATGGGATTTAGTATACAGGTAGTTCAAATTTTTTGCAAATTTTATTTTTTGCAATTAACATCATACTAGAGGTCAGGGATCAATCCAGCAGCAATCCAAATGGGGATGGATTGTAAAGCAATAACCTCCCCCTCATTGTTGAAAAGTATAGTTCGCGAAGAAAATTAAATATGACTGCGGAGCAATCATCGGGAGTTGACGAGCGATAGCAAGTAGGGACGGAGCCCCCTAGCAGGACAAACAATAATAGTTGCCATTTAAGGTATCAAAATTTTAGAAATTCCCTGATATTTTGTTAAATTTGAAAATTTTTCCCAAGATTTCCCTAATATTTCCGGTAATGGTAATGGTAATTTTAGTTAACGTCGTACTAGAGCAACACAACGGGCTATTGGCGACGGTCCGGGAGCAGTCCCTTGAGGGAAAGATCCGAGGACAACACCTCGTAATTTTGAACCACGGTCAGATGACGAAGCAACACCTCAGCTGCTAATATTTCCGGAATTAAAGAGTTTCCTGAGAATTCCCTGATTTCCCGTTTCTGTTATCACCCTGTATAAATTTGATAGATTCATACAGAACAAATACAAATAATGAACAAAAGTAATATTACATACACACAGCATCCCATAGAACAACTTAATAGCCTAGAGACAGGTGATTATAGAATTTAGAAAGTGAGCACAGAAATAAGACAATTGAAAAATAAGCATAACAAAGAAGCAGGAATATACATATCCCTATAACTGCTAGAATTAAACGATGTTTTCGGATAACTATTTGGAAATATTTATACATCATCAGATGGAAATTGAGATACAATAATATTCAGCCATGTGTGTTTTCGACTATCTGTAGGTTCTGTTTTTTTTTAAAAACAGTCAATTTACATTTAAATAAATAGTGATCTGCATCACCAATTTGATGCAGATCACTATTTATTTATATAGGGCATAATGGTGCCACTTCTTTATGCGAAATCTTAATAAGATATAATTTTGAAAATAGCTTTTGAGATGATTTACTCAAAAAGATACTAATCATTGAGGTTAAATAATAGAAGCAAAAGTCGAATGGCAAAAAAATTGCAGCAAAAATATGAATTTTAGTCATCTATGGCAGTCCAGAAATTGCAAGATTTTAATAATTGGAATCATCTTAAATGTATAGAAATAATACATATATATCGAGGGGTGACACTGAGAATTAGAAATAAAGGTAATTCCAATTTTACATAATCAACCTAAATACATTATTTTATAGATTGTAAGTCACCTGAACACATTAATGTCTGGCATCCCACCAATTTAACAGGTTTAAGGCTACTGTATGTAAATATCTTAGGTACATTAAAGCTAAGGTACAATCAGGGTGAAGTTTGTTTTCCAAGATTTCAGTTTTTTTTTTTTTTTTATTCAAAATGAATGCTTGCCGATGTACAAAAGTAGGTAAAAATTAGAAAAGGCACTCAATAAGAACATAAATATTTGGCAAAGTAATGGAAAAATTTTTAAATTACCTCAGAATCTGAACCACCTCCATTCCTACTTGCTAGATATTTTTCACATAGATTAATATTTGCTGTAGTAAAGCGGCTACTTTTTCTAGAAGCAGTAAGATCAATCTTTTTCCTGCGAAGAAAAAGCCAAGAGATATATTCATTTAATTTATTTCTTGTTTGTAACTGAGGAAACACAAAATGATACTCTACAAGCTGAAACAAAACAAAATATCATGGGCAAAACATGAACAAAATAAATTTTTATACATACAGCAACATTACATTTTTGAGATAATATCACTGCCAAAAATGCTTATTTAGATGAGTGAATACCAATTCCAAATCAGATTTGCTGAGAAAGTTTTCAAACCAAACCTTTCCATTTTGATTTGAAACTGACGAATTTTACACTTACAATAAGTCTGAGTTATGAACCTGTTGGTTGTTTTATGTCTTTATTTTCGACCCAAAATTTGAAATAAATTTTTTTTGTATGCAATGATGCCCTTGAGTTAATAATCTTTTCTTAAAATAAAGAACATCCATATCATTTTGATTTTTAAAGAGAATTATTTCCTCTAAATTAGTTTATGCACTATAGTAGAAACACAATTGGTGGAATGTTCCATGAGGTAGTAAAATTAAAGGCTACAAGCAAATATAAGTGTAATTTTTGCTTTAAATTATCCATATAAATTTAGCCAATAAAGATTAATAACTAGTTTAAACTGCTGAATCGGGAAATGCAAGGCTTTAGGACAATAGATTCATATTGGACACATATCAAAAATATCGAATTAAACTTTTAATTTTGTTCTACTATTTCTTCTAAATTGCCATAAATAACTATTCAATGAGACCACTCATTGTGCATTTCATGTCATAATCAAATAAGACCTTTCAGTTAGGAGAAAAATCCTCTCTTGATTACACCACACGACGAATTTCTATTGGAAAAGCTACAATATTGATGATATTTGACAATTCAGTAACTTTTACAAAGAATTACACTTATTTGGCTTGACATTACCTAACATTAACCTAAGATTACAGGAGATTCAAATGTTACTTTAAGAAACCGTTGAATTAAAAAGTAAAGGCCCTTTAAAAAGCAATGACGTAATACGCAAGACTAATCAATAACAATGCAGTATTAGAATAGAAAGAACAATACTGAACTACGATGCTTATCTCATCAGTACCTAACCACACCGTAACCAGGAACATGCCTCTCTAGTTGGCCACAATATAACCCAGATTCTTTATATCCAGCTTCCATATTATCTGTGTATTTGTAATTTTTATTCCCACAGTTTGGAGGACTATTGAGATCTATTGAGGCAGGTCTAGTTAAACAGCACACTTGACTATCTCTATATCTGCAATATTGGCCGCATTCATAAACAAGTCTTTGAAAAAAGTGTAAACCGGAAAGTAATCCATCATGGGACCTCTGTTTCATCAGTTCTGAAGTTGCGTTTATGATGCTTGTATACAGTACAAAATGAACTCGTGAAATACACAGCAATTTCAGTTCATTTCCATCGATTTTTTTCTCGTTTCCAGTAGATCATGAAATGGCCACTAGGAAAACTGAAAAAATTTCCGAACAATCCGTTTCAATAACTCGTACAACCTGTGTGATTTATTCGCGTTTGCGAAAACGACCACTGATTGATCGTGTTTAGTGGAGCAGGTTCAACCATTAAAAAGATTGGGGAAGGGATAGGCGTCTAAGAGTCGACGCTTCAAACTTAAAGGGAGGTTGGTTGGTTTTATAGCACAAGGGCCATATATAACCAAACTGTACCAAACATTGGGGAGGAGAAAAGCAAAGGGGTTAGCAAGGAGTAGGGAGGAAAGATTACTCATGTACCTCAGGGTTGTGATGAACATACATCTAATGATGTGTCAGCAAGGGCCTTAAAATTGAGGTTTTTCAATTTTTTGTGACAAAAACAATCGATTTTGTACTTTTTACACAATTTTATTCTGTAGGGTCTTAATATGAGTGCCAATTTCAAGTCATACCCCTCCATAAAGATGTAAATTCTATTAAGTTAATTTACAAAAATGACAAAACTCAATAACGACTTTGTTATTAAAAGAATATCACACCTATCTACAGTACTGTAAGTCACTGGTATGGTACATTACCAAGAAAATACTTCAAGTATTAAAAATCTCTAAAAACATGCTTTTTTGGGGTACAGCTTTTTCGGGAGTAGTTGGGATATCTATAAAATTATACGATAGGACTTAAAAAATATTTTATATCCTATCACACAAACATCCTTTTACCATTTAAGGAATCAGAAAAATGTTTTTATTACATGTTTATATTTTTATAGCAAAATCTCACCCCAATTTGTGAGGAAAAATCGATTATTTGGATTTTGATGCAATTTCCTCAAATATTAAAAACACATTCTAGTTTAAGTGTATGAGGTAAAAAGCAGCTACAATTTTTGCTTCTGATCACTTGCCATTGAAAAATCATGCCAAGCACAATGGAACTTCATGCGGTGTTAATGTCGAGGAAGGTAAGCAAGAGTGATTCTACTTAAAAATTATTTTAAAACTTTTTCGTGGATACCTGAAGTGATATTAAATAGACGTACAAAGTTTGAAAGTATTGGATTGTTTCTTCAATGAAAAATTCCGCAACAGCTGAAACCTTGTAAAGTTTATCCCTATTTTCTGCTCCTAGCACAAATACAAAATTCTGGACACGTGCTTACTCATAAACATCATTACTGACCCAGGAGTCATGATATTTGTGACAACTCTTTCTCAGATAATCACTGAATAAAAGGTTGAAACTAAAAATTTTCAATACTCGGACATCTTTACTATCATGGTTGGCAAGAATGGAAATGACATTAAAATAAGAGTTCATGCTATAGAAATAAAATTTCTCACCTGTACGGATCATGTTTTGCTTTGTTTTTGCGTTTTGCTTTAGATTTCTTTACAGAGTCAGCAAAATTTTCTTCAGTCTATGAAATTAAAAGAATTTTTAAAAGGTAATATTCTATCATTGAATCTTAAAATATTATGCATTTATAAAAATTTAATTAGTTCACCATTATTCTCGAAAATTCAGTGACAAACAATGAAAAAGACAACTCTTGGTACATTAAGGAAATGTAATGTACTTTCATACTTCTAACAGATTTTAATAACACTTTTAATGAGCTACACTGTAGATTTTTATTTTTAAATGCTTCATAACTAATCTTGCATTCAATGTTCAACTGCACACAATATCCAGCAACCAAATTTAACATCATTTAGGCCTTAAATCCTCGTTTTACATCACTATTGTTTCCATCTCCTTAGTATATTGTTTCTCCTGGTCTCTGAAGTGTAACATATCAGTGTTACTTTTGGTATTTCAGAATGATGCCACATTTTTTTCCCAATTCAAAATAGCTATACAACTACTGGCTATCCAAGAAGGGAAGAAAGGACTAAATTTACCAAGACATACCACAAATTAAAAAAAATCATTTTCCCTAAAGTAAAATTATAATTTCAAACTACTCTCTTTGTGTTTTGAAAGTAACTAAGAAAACAGATATTAAACATAGTTTACCGTAAATAAATTGTACTTTCTCAAGAAAAGTGAACACAAAAAATATTTTATACTAGCCACTCCGTTGCCCATGACAATTGTTTTTCGTGGGGTCAAGTGTGACCACTGCTAGCTAACCCCAGCGCGGTGATTGCTACGAATTTCCATTTGGTTTGCGAAGATTGGATAACAGCCATCATGGAGTTGCTTCCCAAAACCAAACGGAAATTCGTTGCCCATTGAAATGAATTCCATGAGAAACCACAGGCAACGCTGTAACGACCTCGTCATTGGTGAATTTGGTTAAATTCCAATTGCGAAGAGATCCAATCGGCGTGACGTCACAATCTCGTGAAAAATACAAATATTTAATTGAAAAATTATTTATTAAAAGAAAATCAAATGCAAGTTATCGATCTGGTGTAAAATTTTCCACAGATTTCAAATACGTTGAACTTTTTAGTCTCTCTTTAACAAACCAAAAAATAAAAAATATAGTAAAAATGTTTTTGATTTGTTTTGCTGATTGCAGTAAATGAAATCTGATTTCTAAAACCAAACAAAGGTCATTTTGTGCAGCGGCGTTCGCATTGAAAAAAATATATAAAAATTTCAACTTAAAAATTATTTATTAAAAGAAAATTGTATTTTTAAGTATCGATCTAATGTGAAATTTTCCGTAGATTTGAAATTTTAACGATCTATGAGATAGAAAAAAAGAACTCAGTTAAAACTTTGGTTTGGGTTTATTGTAGTCAGCTGACAAATGATTCCTCCGAGAATCAAACGGAAGCGAAAAAAATAACCCGCTAGAATTATACTATGTTTTCGGATAACTATTTGGAAATGTTTATACAGTTCATCAGATAGAAATTGAGTCACAATAATATTCAGCCAAATGTGTTTTAAACTATGTGTAAGTTCTGTTTTTGAAGATGTTGTCAATTTATATTTAAATAAAAAGGGCATATGATGCCAATTTTTTATGCGAAATCTTCATAAGATATAATTTTGAAAATAGTAGCTTTTGAGACGATTTGCCCAGAAAGATACTAATCTTTGAGGTTAAATAATAGAAACAAAAGTCGAATGGCGAAAAATTGTAGCAAAAATTTGAATTTTAGTCGTCTAGAGCAGCCCAGAAATTGCAAGACTTTAATAATTGGAATCATCTTAAATGTATAGAAATAATTCATATATAGAGGGGTGACACTGAGAAATTGAAATGAATATAATTCCAATTTTACATAATCAACCTAAATATATTATTTCATAAATTGTAAGTCACCTGGACACATTAATGTCTGGCATCCCACCAACTTAACAGGTTTAAGGCTGCTGTATGTAAACGTCTTAGGAACAATTAAGCTAAGGTACAGTCAAGGTAAACTTTGCTTTCTAACATTTCTTAGTGCTTTTGGTTTCAAAATGAATACTTGGCAATGTACAAAAGTAGGTAAAAGTTTGAAAATGCACTCAATAAAAACATAAATATTCGGCAAAGTAATGGAAGAATTTTAAAATAATTACCTTAGAATCTGAACTACCTCTATTCTTTCTTGATAGATATTTTTCAGATAGATTAATATTTGCTTTTTTAGAGCAGCTACTTTTTTTAGAAGCAGTAGGGTTAATCTTTTTCCTGCAAGGAAAGACGAGAGATAAACATTTAATTTCTTTCTTGTTTGTAACTGAGGAAACACAAAATGATACTCTACAAGCAGAAACAAAACAAGATATTGTGGGCAAAACATAAACAAAATAAACTTTTTTCATACAGCAACATGACATTTTTGAAATAATATCACTGCCAAATATGCTTATTCAGATGAGTGAATACCAATTCCAAATCAGATTTGTAGCAAAAATTTTGGTCCAAAAAATTAAATTTCGGTTTGAAACTTACGAATTTTACACTTACAATTTGTCTGAGTTATGAACCTGTTAACTGTTTTATCTGTCTTCAAAACGACTTTTTCTACCCAAAATTTGAAATGAAATTTTTACTTTTTATGCCTTTCCCTAAGTTAATAATCTTTACTAAAATAAAGGAAACCCACAGTGTTTTGATTTTTGAAGACAATTATTTCCGAAAGCAGTTGAATTCCTCTAAAATAGTGTATGCACTATAGTAGAAACACAATTGGTGCAATGTTCTACAAGGCAGTTAAATTACAATTAATTACAATTACAGTTAAATTAGGCTACAAGAAAATATCACTGTAATGTTTGCTTTTAATTTTCCATATAAATTTAGCCAATAAAGATTAATGAGCAGTATAAAGGTTGATGATTAATAAACAAATTTAATCTGCTGAATCAGGAAATGATAGGTTTTAGGACAAAAGATCCATATTGGGCACATTCTTCAAAAATTATTGAATTCAACTTTTCATTTTATTCCACCCTTTCTTCTAAATTGTCATAAATAATTATCCAATGAAACCACTCACTGTGCATTTCATGTCATAATTAAATAACACCTTTCAATTTGGAGAACAATCCTGGATTACACCACTTTTAGACCAATTTCTATTGGAGAAGCTACAATATTGATGAGATTTGACTATTCTGTAATTATCACAAACAATTACAATTATTTTGCTTGACAATTTACTCAGTTACCCCTAATTTGTCCATATACAGGGTGGCAACAAAATCCTTGAATAGAAGTTTCCTGATTTCCTAGATAGTCACAGAAATTTCCCTGATATTACAATTCCCTTAATAAAAGTTGTGATCCATGATTGGTATCGATATATAGTATCCACACATTATTTTTAAATATTTCGGGTCAAATGGGGTAAAAGGATAATATTCTCCAAATATTTTTTATTTTTTCTCTACAGATGTTTTAAATGTTATTCTAAGAGTTAGAACCCTTAACGGAACTCTTATAATAGCAATTGAAAAAACTGAAGAGAAAAAAAAATTCATAAAAATGTAACTGTGGCCGTAAAAAACAGTGGCGGCAGTTTCACAGTGTTCAGAAATTACGATGCATTGTTCTTTATTCAAATTACAATTTCGGGGAATACGATTTATTTGATTCTCAAAAGTACTCACAATCTCACATCTCTTAAAGGGACAAACGATAGTAATTGACATATAAATTATCCAAATTTCCTTGATTTTTTGTGAAATTTGGAAATTTTCCCCGAGATTTCCAGAATTAAAAAGTTTTTTGAGAACTTCAACTTCCTCGTTTTCCAGGTTCTGTTACTACCCTGATATATATTAAAAACTAAATTTTTCTTTGGCTGGATTCTGGTCATGGATAATAGAAATAGCTAAAAACCTTTTTAGGTATAACATTAATGTACAATATTTTCCCATGCTTCTCACACTTGAATGAAGGTTTCATTGTTCGTAACATATTACAAAATTATGCATGAACATTGTCAAAACTTTCAAATAGATGTCAGCTTGTTTTTTACTTTACTGTTCTTGAATTGTAGAATTCTCTGTTGTAGAATTCTTAGTCCATAGACACCTCAGATTATTTGCAAGTGTCCAGTGCCAAACATTTTTTCCAAAGCTGATCAGTACTGGGAGTAGCCATTACTGCAGAAATCACCATGAGTGCAGAAAGTTTAAAGCATGGTATTTACTTAGTTATAAAAATGTAAGATTGGTTGTGATTTAAATCAATGTTTTTTTTTTAATGATTTGATTAATATCTTGATTTTAATAGTTGATTTAAATCTTGACACCCTGATTTTTACATAATATTTTACATTCTTTACAGAGGACTTAATATGTGTGCCAATTTCAAGTAACGCCCCTCCATAAAGATGTAAAGTCTATAATGTCAATTTACAAATATGACAAAAACCAATAACGACTTTGTTACTAAAAGATTATCATACTTATCTACAGCACTGTAAGTAACTGGTATGGTAGATTACCAAGAAAACACTTCAAGTATTAAAAATCTCTTAAAACATGCTTTTTTTTCGGTATAGATTTTTCAGAAGTGGTGGCATACCTATAAAATTATAGGATAGGACTTAAATTTTTTTATATCCAATCACACAAACATCCTTTTACCATTTAAGGGATCAGAAAAGTGGGTTTTTTTTACATTTTTATTGCAAAATCCCACACAAATTATTGAGCTAAATCGATTGTAATAGAGTTCCGATTATCCGGGTTAATGTGTACCAAGACTAACTCGGATAACCGAAATACTCGGTTAAAGCAAAAATTGTAAATAAAATAAATCGTGTAGGTTTAAATGTATATTTTAACAAATACAAAAGTTATACAGATACACCACATACGATTCATATTGTTACAATAGTTAAAGAATTATTACTCAAAAAAGCCCTTAATTTTTTTTGTTTTATGTTACTTTGGTGTTTTTCTGCAGTAATTTTTCGCCATTTTTCTAAGGATAACAGGATTTCTGGTGTCGCTTCTTCTTGTTCTATATATTCAATAGTACTATCAATAGTTTTCAGTCTGTCTGTATGGGAGATTTTCATACGTCAATTTTCATCGTTACTGTCTTCTCTCTCATCATCATAGCTAGATTCATTTTCCTTATTGACAATCATTTTATCTGTAATCTCTTGTTGTTTGTCAGCATTTATCCAGTGACAGATTTCGTTTTTCTAAGTGTTTGGACAGAATTTTCGTCAGTAGTTTTAAAAATGGAAAATGTAGAACCAAAAAATAAAAAATCCTAGAAGTATTTGATAGCTTGGTTAAAGCAGAAACTCAGAAAATCGGGGTTTTACTGTATTTGGATTTTGACACAATTTCCTAAAAAAAAAACACACATTTTGGTTTGTGTATGAGATAAAAAGCAGCTCAAATTTTTGCTTGATATCACATGGAGCTGAAAAAACATGCCAAGCACAATAGAACATGCAATGTTAATATCGAGGAAGGTAAATAAGAGTGATTCTTTTTTTAAATGATTTTTAGACTGTTTTGTGAATACCTGAAGTGATACTTAATATACATACAAAGTTTGAAAGTATTGGATTGCATAGTTTCTTCAATGAAAAAATTCCACAACAGCTGAAGCTTTCTTATCTGCTTAAAAGCAGGTAAAAAAGAAACCTTGTACAACCTATCTCTATTTTCTGCTCCTAGCACAAATACAAAATTTTGGACATGTGCTTACTCACAATCATTATTACTGACCCAGGAGTGATGATATTTGTGACAACTCTTTCTCAGATAATCACTGAATAAAAGGTTGAAACTAAAAATTTTCACTACTCGGACATCTTTACTATCATGGTTGGCAAGAATGGAAATGACATTAAAATAGTTCATGCTATAGAAATAAAATTTCTCACCTGTATGGACCACGTTTTGCTTTGCTTTTGCATTTTGCTTTCAAGTCTTTCACAGAATCAGCAAAATTTTCTTCAGTCTATGAAATTAAAAGAATTTTTAAAAGGTAATATTCTATCATTGAATCTTAAAATATTATGCATTTATAAAAATTGAATTAGTTCACCGTTATTCTCGGAACTTCAGTGACAAACAATGAAAAAGACAACTTTTGGCACATTAAGGAAATGTAATGTACTTTCATGCTTCTAACAGATTTTGATAACACTTTTAATGTGCTACACTGTTGATTTTTTTTAAATGCTTCATAACTAATCTTGCATTTGAAATTCAACTGCACACAAGATCAAGCAACCAAATTTAACATAATTTAGGCCTTAAATCCTCGTTTTACATCACTACTGTTTCCATCCACTTGGTGCATTGGTTTTCCTGGTATCTCTAGTGTGTAACCTATCAGTGTTACTACTGGTATTAAATTGGTAAAACTGTTATTTCAGAATGTTGCTACAAGTGTTTTTCCCCAATTCAAATAGTTATACAACTACTAGCTATGCAAGATGGGAAGAAAGGACTAAATTTATCTCAAGACATTCCACAAATTAAAACAATTCACTTTATTTAATGTGTAACTAACATTTGAAACTACACTCGTTGTGTTTTAAAGGTAACTAAGAAAACAGCTATTAAACATACAGGGGTTGGACAAAAATGTGGAAACACCTAAAAATAACATGTAACCTTGCTTAATAGTTTAGGAAAACCATTGGCATTTAAAACTGCTTAGTCTTCTTGGAATGGATAAATATAGTTTCTGTATAATTGCCAAGGAAATCTTGCGATCACACACTTTCCTCTCCAATGTAGACTACAAAGATTCAATAATATTGAGGTCTGGTGATTGTGGTGGCCATGGGAGACGTGACAAATCATCCTCGTGATCAGAAAACCAGTCCTGGACGATGCGAGCTGTGTGAATAGGGGTTTTGTAGTCTTGGAAGACACTATCACCATTGGGGAATAAAGTTTGTACCATGGGATGGACTTGATCGGCCAAAATGTTCACATAATCCTTGGCCTTAATGTGCCCTTGCAGAGTAATCATGGGGCCCACCGAAAACCACGATACGGCTGCCCAAACCATTACAGAACCCCCGGCTATGTTTCAAACTTTCAACAAGCAGTCTGTATTATAGGCTTAGGATGGTGTTCGTCAGATGTAAACTCGGCCAGAAGTGGGTAACAGTGTGAAACAAGACTCATCCGACAAAATTACTGCCTTCCATTGGTCTAGTCCAGGCTTTATGACATAAACACCCCTTTTTTCCTGTTACAGGCATTAGCATCTACAATGAATGATTTTTGAATTGCAGCTCGTCCAGAAGTACCCTGCTTATGATTATGTTCCTGTGATGTAGCGCAGTTATCGGTCTTGCACAGTGGCACCTTGGCCCACCTGGTACTGGTCATCGGGTAACATCTCCAGTAGTTTAAAACCTGTCACAGGAGATCACACGCTGAGGCACATTTAGAATTTAAGATGCTTCAGTTTGGGATCAAACAGATTCCGCATTCTAATAATGTGTCCTTTCACAAACTTGTTCAGTTGACATCTTTCGTCTTTATTGATAGTTTACATCGACTGTACTGTTCTGCATAGTATGCACAATGTTTGACCTTTGCCCCATGATTCTGCACAGGTGATTTTGAAATATTGTATACATATTAACTTCAATTATTTTTGCATTTCATGAATTATTTATTTAACTTTAGGACACAAGTGTGCATATCACTACTCAATGAAGTCTTGATAAAAATTTTCAAAAAAAAAATTATTTAACACCAGCAATTTATTGATCTGATTCAGAATAATCAGAATTGAAACCAAAGAATCCAGGCATACATTTCAGATAGAAACCGGAAGTTATTCAAGAAATTTTACAAGGTTGGTTTTGAGAAATATACTGCATTTCAGAAAATTTTAAGGATTTCCACTAGGTGTACGAATCTAGGAGGTACAGGAGATAAACAAACTCTACTATCTATATGGTTATGAATAGCCAAATTTAAAAGACAATTTCAGAAAATATTTTGTATTAAAGTTGTTAATATACTGTATGTAAAAAGCAGTTTCAGTAATAAATCAGAAACTTACATAATCTTCAGGATTCAGTTTCATTAGAACTGAATCCACTTCTCTGGAAACCATTCAACAATGAAATATTAATACAGTATTTTTAAACTAAAATAGAATTTGTATTTAATGAACCTATAAATTGTCTATAAATATAACTTTACTCATGTGGCTATGAATCTTAATTTAGAGACACAAATTTTTGTTAAGGAAATTTGGTTATCATCTATATAGTTTTAAAAAAAAGTATCAACACCAACTACTTAAGAAAGTTGTCATGACTACTTTTATGGTGTAGGCCATAAAAAGTACTTTACTTGATACAAAATTTGCATTTGTTGAAGATTACATATTACAAAATTTTATTACATAACTACTTCTGAGCACACAAAGTAATTTTGGGTGCAACATAAGATTTACTAGTCTGTATGGTTTGGACAGTCATTACTTGAAAGTAGCATACCTGTTTTGCAAATGAAACTTCAGAAAAATTGATACCACAATATGCACTTCAGTAAAAAGCAAGATTTAGAACTAAATAATATGATTTACCCCCAGGGATTATTTTTTAGTACTGCTGGAATCACTTCTCTAAGAATAAATAAATGATGAAATTTTAATGAAATAATTTGAAAGTAAAAATACTAATTTCTTGAGTGTTTAAAAGGGAAATTTATAATAATCATCGAAAAAACTAGAAAAAAATCGAGCAGAACTCATTAAAAATCTTTAAAAAAAGAAAATTCTCAGATTTAAATGACTGGTTTCTGTAGAGTACATTGTTTTCCTCTCATACAAGACACTGAAGTCATCAGTTAAATCCAATTTTACCATGACACAGGGTTAGAAATATGAAATAGTCAGTCTAAACATTTTTTATCAGTTGCCAATATGTTCTATTTGGGAGAAATTTTAAATTTATTTTGTTTGGATGTGATAAACATGCAAATTAAAGACTAGGACCTGCAATGAGACATTAGGAGAGCACACTTTTTTTCTTAAACACATTTGTTAGAGAAATTCACATTTACTGTCTTTTGTCACAGAAGCACAATTTTCCTTTAATTTATGCTTTTGAATTGCAACAGTCAAATCCAGGATCAACACATGGCCAAATTGAATATTTTCAATAGCAGCTCATCCTAGGAACTTTTATCTGAAACACTGTTTACTGCTATACCCTAGTTTGGGGAAATATACTGCTGGCAATTAAAAAATGCAACACGATTGTAATGATCCTTGTGTGGTTCTTTTGGCAAAGGAAAGAGAACACTTGAAACTGAACAAAACATTCAGTGGATAATCATTAAAACAAGAAATAACAATCTTTTGTCTCGGGGAAGAACTTTATAAAGAACTATCGGTCTGCAAATACCAGAAATCATCCTAACTTTTTCAATTCATTCTTATATGTCCATTTTTTTACTCCAATCACCCCTCACAGCATCATGGACCCTCTTTCTTTGACCACATGACACTTTCACATGTTTTCCATATCAAGTAGCCAATATAACACTACAACCATAAAGGACAAGAGATATCATACAGATATGCCAACTTGCAATGGAAGTTTTCAGTAGTACCAAAGGAAAAAATCAATGGTTTTAAGAATTTTTCAGTAGTCATGTAGAAATTTAACAATCCAACTTACATAACACGCATATATCATTTAATTCAAATATTTAATTACAAATTTGAAACATATATGCAACACATTATATTATTTATAATTACAATAAGGTAAGAATATGCTGTACAATTCTGGGCTCCATATATGAGAAAGGACATAGAATCAATTGAAAGGGTTCGGCACAGAGCTACAAAAATAATAAAGGGGCTAGCAAATTTCGACTATAATGAACGTTTAAGTAAGCTAAACATGTATACACTGGAAAGAAGAAGGAGGGGGGATTTGATTCAGCTTTTCAAGTTTGTAAAACAAGGGGACACAGAGGGCTTAAATTTCAATAGGGATAACAGAACAAGGGGCCATGGGTATAAATTGAATAAGACACATTTTAATCGGGATTTAAGGAAAAACTACTACTTTAATAGGGTAATAGACAGTTGGAACGCGTTGCCAGAAAATATAGTTAATTCAAAGGGAGTGTACGAATTTAAGACACAATTGGATAGTCAGTGGGAATTGGAGAATTCATAAACAAAGGACCAGCCTTGTTGGGCTTGAGCCTGTAGCTGGTCGTCAATATTTGTATATCATACATGAAAACAGAATATATGGAATCAATAATTGTGTATGAAAAAAATATATCACATTACTAAAAATTGAAAATTTTGTTCATAAAAAACATTTAATAATTAAATTTAAGCACTCTCTCCCATTTACTAAAAAAAGATAACAAAAAAATACAGAAATAAGTTAACTGCAGAAAAATTTAATTTTTGCAATTAAAACAATCCTACGAAAGGCAAGATCAGTAAGTTTCAACCTAAGTTTTCAGCTCTTAGCAAGCATTATTAATTAGAATATCTGCCAATTAAAGACATGTTAACATTTCAAAATATATATTAATGAGTAAGTTTAATTTGTTTACTTGAAAAACAATTTATATTTGCCTATTTAAAGACAGTTAAAAACTTGGGAACCAAATTTTAATGAAAAAAAGTTCCCACAACGGGTTTTTAAAAACAGAAAAGGGGGGGGGACCAACAAACACTGGTGTGTCAGACGTCAGTTAAATAATTAGGATAGGGTCATGGATGTATACAAGGTCAGGTTCATTGTTTATTCTTTCTTATGATTACAGAGTAAGCACACGTTGCAAATTTTTCTACTGCCTTTTCATCCAAAATTTGCAATCCTCGAGGTCCACAAAATTTCAGATTTGAGACTCTATACTGTATATATTAAAAAGAAAATTGATGTGTTGTGAAAAATAAATAAAATTGAATTTTGTAGTACACGATTCACTTCTATAGAAACTACGGAGAATCCGTAATAGTTGCTATTTCTGCATCACAGCCATATATATTACACAAACATAAGGCACAAGTGTGAAATGATTGACTTTACAGGTCCATTCGACTAGTAGAACGTGAGAAAGTAGTATTTTGTAGAGCCGTCCTGGACGGCAATAACTGTTATTTTAATCTAAAAAGAACTCTACCATTTGTTTGTTCGGTGCTCTAGTCATCACACATGAACAGAAATCAAAAGGTAGTCACACACAGAATCAGACACCTTAAAAAATACCCCACAGCAGCAGATAATGTCGAATGGTATGATGTAATGACATAGGTTGTTGTGCAACACATCCTAATCCTTGAGTTTAGGATTTTTGATGTTTAGTACGATCCATAACAGCCATGCACACAAGTCTGTCGTCTTGGTCAGTGGTGTGATAGGCTACTGTAATCATTCATGTTGGTCAGTTCATCTCTCTGCACCCATCAATCCCACATTCACATCACTGTGTCTAGATTTCATCCAACATAAGCACAGACATAACACATAACTAGTTGGCAGTTAAACACAGGTTACTAATTTGACACATTAAAAATGAATTAGGCTTAATTTCCCTTTTTATTTTTAAAAAGTTCCAGAGAAGCATCTAGGAAATCTGTGATAACTGTGTACAGGATATTCTTAGAGGCACAACTGCTTGTTGTTGGTTTGAATAATCTAGACTAAACTTGTCCAACCCCAGGGCCGTATTTCTAAATAGGCTAAGTAGGCTGCAGCCTAGAGCAGCCAATTTTTCAGGGGAGGCAGTTTGGCAATTTATTCAAAAGTTAAAATGAAGTATTTCAGACGTTAATAATATTTTCCATACGAATTTAAGAATACGTGTTCCTTAAAACTATGTTTTAGCCCTTCTACATAGCCTACTTTCTAAAACTATAACATAATACAAATTCACAGCACGTAATCTTGTATTATAACTTTCTTGTAATGCAATCTAATTTGGTTTGACATTACTGGCACAGGCGCAGCGATTCGATCTGACAACACTGTAGCCGATCTGACAACACTGTTGGTGGAAGGCCCAGTGGCTTTGCTGTCAGAAGTGTAGTGTCAGTCTAGTCTGTCTGAGTCTGATGCTGTCATTCATGTCTATCGGTGTGCACAACGGGATCGTTGATGATTGTGTTGAGCGAGGCGTGTTCGTGTTGTTTGTTACAATTTTGCCTTATAGTTTAGAGTATTCCAATACATAACGTACAGTTTTTAACAGGTAGGCTACTCCCTACTAGCTACTTTGAGTGACTGTAGGAAGAGACTCAGTGGCGCTGAATACAAAAAACGAACAAAACTGAAACTTCAAGAACAAGAACATGTTCTGAAAAAAACAAAAAAACTATATTTGTTTTTTAAAACTAATAGTTTGCCAGTGGAAGAAAATAACGATAAAGAAGATAAAGGGGAACCTGAAAATGCTAGTACTGTTTGTGATGGTTCGGTTGGGGATGACAATGCTTTCTCTGTAACAAGTTGTTCCAAAACAGCCATGTTGTTATCAGAACCCACTGAAATACAAGTAAGTTCTCACAATGAGATTGTACCCGATAGATTTGATGTTAAAAGTCAATCTTTAACAGAAAATAAAGAGCCAACATTAGCAAAATCTTTAAATAAGGATCCAGCTTTGTGGATCTTAAATGATGCTACTAGAGATCTAATGGCAAAAAATGGCTTTGACCAAAACAAAGGATTAGATTTCACTAACATCTTAAGAGCATACAAAGATCAAAAGAGATATTTTAAATAAATCACTCTTTGAACGGAGATTAAAAAATGCAGAAGTTCATGAAAGGAAATGGAAGATTTTCTCTAAAAGTAAGGGATCAGTTTTTTGTGGCCCTTGTTTAGTGTTTAACACTAAAGAACAATCACAATTTGACAACAAAGAAGGTTTCAATGACTGGAAAAATGGAGAAAGTCATGCATATCGCCATGAAAATTCCCCCAATACACAAATCTGCTATTATTACTCTAAAAGCAAGAGGAATTTCTCTTAACCGTGTTGACAGTATGCTAACTTTACAACTAGACAAAGAAAAACCCTATTGGAGAAACGCTTTAACTAGAGTTGTAGCGGCTGTCAAGGCCCTGACATTAAGATATTTGGTTCTAACAGGAATGGAAATTTTCTTAAGGCTTTAGAGCTGATATCTGAGTTTGATCCATTCTTAGCAATACACATTGAAAAATACTGTAATTGTGGTAGTGGCAATACAAATTACCTCTCTTCCAAGACGAGTGATGAGATAATTGAGGTAACGGCTCAAAATGTTAGGTAAGTAATTTGTGAAGAATTGAAACAATCTAAATACTTTTCTCTCATCATAGACTTGACCCCAGACATGTCACATGTAGACCAGTTAGTCCTTGCTGTTAGATATGTTTCAAGTGACGGTGTGCCCTGTGAAAGATTTCTTACCTTCATTCCATCAGCTGGTCATAGTTCAGAAGAAATGTTTGAGTGTGTTATGAATGAGCTAGAAAATCTGCAAATAAACATTGATGACTGCATAGGCCAATCTTACGATAACGCTTCCAATATGGCAGGCGTTTACAATGGTCTGCAAGCAAAAATAAAGAAAAAAACTCCTTTAGCTTTATTCATCCCATGTGCGGCACACTCCATAAATCTTGTTGGATCATCTGCTGAAGAATCTTGTGAAGTGTTTATGGTGTTGTCTGGTGTGTTTCTGGAGCACCATACTTCACAGAATCCATAAAGTTAGCAAATCCATGCAAAGTGGAACTGTGGATGTTTCGTTGGTCAGAGATTTGTATGGCTCTCTTGAAGAATATTTTACGGAACAGAGAAACAACTTTGATTACTTCGAGGAATTGGCCATGGATATTACCAAAACTATATCTTATGAAAAAGACAATAAAGGGATGACCTTAAAATAAACAAATTTTTACAAATAATAGACTTTTTTTTGTGAATTCAAGAAAAGAAAAAAGGCCTATGACGAGTTTCAAGACCGATTCTACTTCTTAACTCAGTTGTGTGATAACAATACAAATATGAAAGAGGAACTGAGGAAAAAAGGCCACCAACCTTTACCACGTCAACACAAATGATTGGGATTCGCATTTCACTGAAGAGTGCATCCACTTTAAAAATCCCTATGCTGTGGGTAATGACCACCCATCTGATAAATCGTTGAAGGAATTTCGAAATTTCTGAGGTGTAATTACTTACAAGATGTTTACCCCAATTTGGACATTGCTGTAAGGATAAGTTTGTGCATACCTGCTACAAATTGCGCAGGAGAACATAGTTTTTCCTGCTTTAGAAGAGTTAAGAACTATCTGTGAACTAGTATTTCTGAAATACAGTTAAACTCACTTTCATTACTTTGTATTGAGGCAAATACAACAAAAACACTTTCATAGAGGACATTAACGAGTTTGCCATTAAGAAATCTCGTAAGAAAGCTATGTAAATTTGAACATGAAGATTACATGGGGTGAGTTGTTTTAGAGAAGTTTGTACATTTTTCAACAAATAAACCAGTAATTAACTACATTTTGTGTAATTTCATTTTCATGTAGGACAACTTAATTCAAATTGAACACAGTTCTTCAATCACGCAAAAAATAGTCATTAGCATTAAAATATGTTTAAAATAGTGATCACTGATCTCCAAGAACAAATTCATTCAATAAGTTCAAAACCCATTTCATTTTTTAACGAATCTTGAAAGTAAGTAAAAGAAACAAGTAGATAACTAATTTGACTATATAAAATTTATTATGTAAACCATTAAAATTGTAGTTTTATCTAAACTAAATGAACTTTACGTTTAAAAAAGATGAAAACACCAATGAACTCTATCCTTTTGTTGTATAAAACAAATGTATTAAGCAAATATGAACTATAGAGGGGGTGGCAAATGGACTTTAGCCTATAGGCGGCATACTCTTAAATCTATCCCTGTCCAACACACAGCCCGCATGCGCCTAGCAAAAAAATATAAACATGCAAACTTTATGAGATTGCAACTATGCTATTTTTCAGAAGTAAAATGGTTAAGTCAAGGTAAAATGTTGAAAAAATTTTTTGAATTGCAAAATGAAATCAAGTTGTTAACGGAATTAAAATTTGTGCCAGAACATGACTATGAAAACTGGCTCAGATTAGGAATTTTTAGGAGACTCAACAGTTCATTTAAATGGGTTCAACATGTGTCTTTAAGGTGAAAAACCAACTGATCAATACACATGTTTTAAAATATAACAGTGTTCAAAACGAAACTGAAACTATGGCAATCTCAAATTAAGGCAAATAATTTTATGCATTTGAGTACATTGGCTAAACACGATCCTGTGAACAAAGAAAAATATGCACCGTTGCTTTTCCATTTGATACAGGAGTTTGAAAACAGGTTTCAAGATTTCTGGAAAAATCATCAATTTTTTGGTATATTTGCAACTTTTTTTTCAGTCGACATAAAAATATTAATATACCAATTTTCAAATGGAATGCATAGAGCTACAATTTGACATCTAACTGAAAAGAAAAATTTTATCATGCCTCTTTACTGAACTTCTCTAAGATACAACTTCCCAGAGAAACGTATCCCTAGCTTCACAATCATGCCTTGTGCATGCTGTGGCTATTTGGAAGCACCTACATTTGTCAGCAGTTATTTTAAAGAATGAACCACACAAAGAATTAAACTAGAACCAAAACCTTAAGAACTCACTGAGGATTGCAACTACTTGCATCAAACCAATTATTGAAGTATTAGTTTCTCAAAAAAAAAAACACTACTGGAAAGAAGAAGAAGGAGGGGGGATTTGATTCAGCTTTTCAAGTTTGTAAAACAAGGGGACACAGAGGGCTTAAATTTCAATAGGGATAACAGAACAAGGGGCCATGGGTATAAATTGAATAAGACACATTTTAATCGGGATTTAAGGAAAAACTACTACTTTAATAGGGTAATAGACAGTTGGAACGCGTTGCCAGTAAATATAGTTAATTCAAAGGGAGTGTACGAATTTAAGACACAATTGGATAGTCAGTGGGAATTGGAGAATTCATAAACAAAGGACCAGCCTTGTTGGGCTTGAGCCTGTAGCTGGTCGTCAATATTTGTATTTGTATATTTGTAATTTCATGTGTTGTTGCCTTGTCTTTTATCTTTATAATAAAACTTTTATGAATTAATAAAGTTTAAATTACTTAAATATGTTAATTACGTATTCTATGTTTCTTTTGCTCATTAGCTATCATTAGTGCTACTTTATATGTGGCCCGAAACAACTCGTCTTCTTCCAATGTGGCCCAGGAAAGCTAAAAGGTTGAACACCCCAGATCTATACCTTATACAGTACAAGGAGTTTTAGAAACAGAAAATAAATATACCATTAAGGATTCATTTTCACTATCGCCAGAATCACTCATCTGAAAAGAAATAAATTACGAAACATTAAGGAATTTTGAATTGCATTAGTTCATATACAGTATCATATTTACAATCGATTCCCATAAAAATATGAGGTTCCAATTCATCATTTCTTCAAACATTAATTTAATAATTATTATTGCATACTAAAAACTATTTTTTAAATAAAATACTAGGTGAATTGTGTTTGGGTTGTTTAACAGCAACATGATACATAATATCAGCACTATAGAAATATTATTTAGGAAGGTAGCCATAAAAGTCTAAAACTGATTTAACATTAGGAGCTCCAATCTTTCTATCCTCATAACTTCAAAATGGCAAGTCCTAACATGTGAAATTTGTTTTCTGCAGTTAAATTGTGATACAGATTTGAAATTGTGTCAAAATAGGGAGTTCCTATTGGAAATTATGAAGTTGGTGCTCATTTATATAAAGACGGCCCTGCATTCAAATTTTATGAATTTGAATCAATAGAAGGCGTTAGTTCCTGTCAAACGCCATCTTCGAATTTCCTCTGACGTTAAAATTACTCTAATGAAGAGGGGTAATTCGTTTTACTTTCCCACGACTGTACATGTGACATAATTTTATTGGTGTGAATAATAAAAACATATCTATGCATTTATTTATCAACCAATAAATTTCTTTACTAATTTATAATTTATTTATTATGTAGTTTCAATGACCAAACCTGTTTAAGAACAGACTCACATGGCAATGTTTAGTATTTTGTACAGCACAAAGCATATTAATTTGAAATTGTATGAGGCATAGTCTGGTATTTGATGGTCATTCCTGGCCAATTATTTATTAAGGAATCTAAGATGACATCTTTGGAGAAATGTTACTGAACTTTCACAAATTCAAAAATTTTGTTGATTATAGTTAAAGAAACATCGTACATATAATGCAGCAGACATGAATGCAGTGGACCTTTTGAAAAGGGGAAAGAGTGTTTTAGTTGTAAAACAAAAAAAGCTTCATAAGTGATTGACATGAATGTTTTCCCCTCTGACAACTCCTGTATCACTATTGCATTTCGAACTGAATGATAAACTTTGAACCAGAATTGGCTAAATATACCAACTGTG
Organism: Metellina segmentata; assembly: GCA_947359465.1. Taxonomy (NCBI): domain Eukaryota; kingdom Metazoa; phylum Arthropoda; class Arachnida; order Araneae; family Tetragnathidae; genus Metellina; species Metellina segmentata. Next base: position 44,886,962 of record OX375880.1, read on the forward strand.
GAAGCACTTCAACAATAACATGTCACCTAATTTAACTAATTGAATCATTCATGACTCGGCTGCCAACTCCCTGAAGTCGGACTACATGAGGGGTTTTTGATGTAAAGAAACAAATCATATGGAAAGCGAAAATTTTACTTCTGCTACTCAAATGCTCCAGCATGATACATATTGGGGTAATCTTAAAATAGTTTATGGTAGTTTTCGAAACATTTAAAGTTGACCAATCAACTAACACATATGAATTTGGAATTAATTCTATTGATTTTTATTGGCAAAGTGCTGTAATCATATAAAAAACAAGCCATGTGATGTCCTGTTCAGAAAAATTACAGGAAACGCGTTCCACTGCAGAAACACGACTACTGCCTACATTTAGCATAACAAAACACTTACGCTTTACAGAAGATGGATGGTATGTAGTATCCGATACGTTACAACTTTCGAGCGATGTATTGCCAATTGTGGTAACCTTCCCGTTTTCGTTTTTTCTTAGTTTTAAGGCAACCCTAGATATTTTCTCCTGACGATAATAAACGGGTCTCATGATTGGTTAAGGAAGAAAATACGCTTTTCCACTTTTATTTTTAATGTAGAACGGAATTAAAATTTAGACAGTCTTTGAAATTGTTGGGTGCATATGAATTTTGCTCTTGATTTATAAAATCGACTTGTTTTATTAATTTTCAAAATTTTTAGGATAAGTTTGGAAAGCAGATTGTAAGTTACAATTTTTTAAATTTGTCACTTTATTTAAATTTCAATTAAAATTTCGAAAAAAAATTTGGATTAAATTTGATTTTTGAAATTGCAGATTGGAATTTAGAATTTTTTTCCTCTTTTGGTTGCTCATTTCCCCTTAGTTGATTTGATATAGCAGTGGATAGTGTTATTGAACGTTAGAAAATGTTTTTTTTTTTTTTTTTTTGCAAACATGTAGTAGCTTGATTGGGAAGAAGGTGAAATGTCTTTCATGTGAGAATGATATGATTTTAACATTGAGAATGGATGCTGGTGATAGGTAGGAGTGGAAATGTAGAAAGATAGGACAAAAATTTGGCAAAAGAAAGTATAACAGGAGTAAGAAATTGGAGGGTAAATGGGTGTTTGGAGGACTTGAACGAGGGACGGATAAATGTTTTATGGTTGAGGTGAAAAATAGGAACCAGAAAGTTTTGGCTGAGGTAATTCAGAGCTGAATTTTGCAAGGAACTACAAAAATTTCTGACTATTGGAAGTCATATGCTGGTATCAATACCCGAAGGACAAAGAGTTCAAGGGTTATCGATTCGAGCATATGACTGTTAACCATTGTCAGAATTTCAAGGACCCGGCTATGAGGGTAAGTTTGATTTTTGTTTAGCTTTTGGTTATATTACAAACACTGGACTATGCTTGGGTGGGCACCCAATACGGTGACTTATACGCATGGAAGCCAACGGTGAAAGGTTCTCGCCGTCCCCGGAGGGGCGGCGAGGTAGCCGGCAGGCGGGGATCGCGCGTTATACGCTGTGACTTATCTACAAACAAATTTCTCCCGGTATACTGGTTTAAACGCATTGAAACCTTAAGCGCAATACGCTTTGACTTCTCTAAAAAACAATTTCCTCTTGTAAAGTCGTTACAATAAAAATATTTGTCTTGCTTTTCCATATATGGCTCTATAACCTGGAATATCCCCATTGAGTTGCTCACATAATGCTTATTGCTAGAAAAATTGTGAAAAAATATTTTTTCACACTTATAGATAGCAGAAGAATTTTTAGATTTTTGGTTTCTCATCAAAAACCTTTGTGTGGATTATGATCACAGAAAAGAACTACCTTATTAAAAAAAGATTTCTTGTTTTGAATTTTCTATGCATTGCAAAGTTTCCAATTCAAAATTGATGAAAATCCGGACGTTTTAAAAAAATCACGGTTTTTATTATTATTATTATTATTATTTTTTTTAACAATTATAATTTTTTTTTAAATTTATTTATTATATATATATTTTTTAAGTGACAAAACTAGGATGAAATTGACGCAAAATTGCGCACATGTTCGGAGAAAACCAGACTGAAATATTAGAAAATTTTCAAGTGAAATTTATATTGCTTTTTTCTTAATTTTTAAACAAATTATTATTATTTATGCACTGTATGCAAAGGTTCACGTTGTATATGGCGGCCATCTTGGAATTGCTTACATCGGCCGCCATCTTGATTTGGCGTAAACAATCGCTTTGGCGGCCTACGTTGCGGATGCTACCACTCCACCCAGAAGATTATTCATAAAAGTACAAAAATTAGTTAAATAGAACAGTAAAGACATTACACAAAGCATTGAGAAATAAAAACATGAATAACCTTTGACTGCAGATAAATTTTATTTCCAACAGCACTTCTTTTGGAAATGGTCCAATGTTTTTTTAGCCTTTCATTATGTCTTTTGGTATATAAGTTGATTTCTTTAAGATGTTTTAATGCAACACAACAAGGAGTAATGCCATTGCACATATCCACTGTTAAAGGAGCTAACACAACTTTACAAGGTCTGATATTGTGCATCTGAAAATCTGACCTGGAAAGATAATTAAAAACCAAAACTTTAGCAGTTTTGATTAAAAACACAAAGACATAGATTTCAAATACTTAATACTTCACTTCAGAGTTAGATCTATTTTGGTTGCATGATACATTAGTGGCATACAAACTGTCTGTCACAAAAAATTTTTGTCACAAATATTATTATTTTTAAAAAATGTGTATAAGATGGATTTTAAAAAAAATACAACAATCAACAGAAATTCTACATGCTATTGTTAAAAATTTCAGCAAATTTGAAATCTGAGGAAATTTGTAATTTTTAATTAACATAACACAAAATCAACACAATTGGCTATTAACAAGGGTATGGGATTAATTCCCTAATTGAGAGATCCGAGGTAATTTTTAATTAACGTCGTACTATAGCAACTCAACGGGCTCTTGACTACGGTCCGGGATCAATCGCCTAAGGAAAGTATCCGAGAAAATTGGGTAATTTTTAATTAACGTTCTCAAGCACTACAACTACCTATGAACTAGGGTCGAAGTTTTATCCAATAAGGGAAATATACGTTTACAACAGGCCTTGAAATAGATTTTTTAATACAGGTGCACCTTGTGCACCTACGTTTTTAAATTAGGTGCACTGAATGCACCTAGTGGGAAAAAATTAGGTGCACAGTTATATTTTCATGTGCACCTGTGCACCCGGGTATTTCGAGCCCTGGTTTACAACCACGGTCAAATGATAACATAACACCTCAGCTGCTATCCCACCCTCCAAGAAATTGTCACGTCACACCAATTGGATCTCTTCGCAATTCCAATTTCACAATAACGAGGCCATCACAGCGTTATCCGTGGTGTTGGTTTGCAAAGCAAACCAAATGGAAATGCGTAGCAAACACAGGTGGATTACAAACGTTCACAATGGACACACCTAACCCCACAAAGTAAAGCATGGGCAATGCCGTGCTAGCCACGCAGTGGCTACTAAACTATGTAGGGTGAAAATTGCTTGTATCATTTGGAATGTTTCATTGTACCCCAGTATGTGTTTCATTGTACCCCGCCATACGGGGTATTCTTATTAGCGGTATAGCCTCGTGATTTCAATTTCTTCATTGCCAAATGACAATGATTAACTTTATAGATCTTGCCAACTTGGCAAACTTGGGCGAAAAATCAAGTGGGACGATAGCAGAGTAAACGTTAAGCATTCTTAACATACAAATTTCTCAAGAGTTTTGTTTTGAAATGCAAAAATTGACTATTAAGCTATTTAATTACATCACTTCTGGGACCCACAGTATTTTAGACTTATTTTTCGTACAGCACATCTCAAGTGAAGAAAGCCTCCGAAAAACTTATCGAAGTAAATTGACAAACCCCGTATTTCAGCACACAACTACATGTAGTTCTAAAGAAAACCTGTGCGGAAGAACGAAAATAAACAAAGATATTTGTTCAGATTTCGGAGAGTGATTTAAACTTACATCATGGAAATTGCTTCATACGAAAAGCAGCTAAGGGTTCAAAGCAAGAGAGAAAATTATCAGGTTATATTTATTAATATCTAAGGTATTAAGTGTAAAAGCCCGGAAATTCAAAACAAAGGAACAATCAAGATATTTTTACCAGTCTTCCATCCATAGAAAAATTAAGTTTCCTTCTCTCAGATATTGTCTAACAGTCCAACTAATTTTGCCAGTTCAACCGAAAAACTCACTCTATTTTTGAATTGGAGAAATAAATAATAGAACGAAAATAACAGAACGATAAATATTTAAACAGTTGCAGTTACATTCAAACCAAGGTTTGTATTCAACATGAGTGTCAACTCTCTTAGGCAAGAATAGTAGCATGTAGATTTAGTGACATTCTTGATATTGATGGATCTACTCATAGATAACTATTTGGTCAAGCACAGTTGTAATTTTATGGCGTAAGAGCCAGCAAGTCCAAGTTGAATGTTTTTCCCCGTCAAGTAAATGGACACAAACACAAGGTAATTGGTAATTTTAGTTAACGTGCTACTAGAGCAACGCAAAGGGTTAATTGACGACGGTCCGGGATCAGTACCTTAAGGGAAAGAACCTAGGACAACACCTTGTAAATTTAAACCACGGTCAGATGACAAAACAACACCTGAGCTGGCACCCCACTCTCCAAACTTCCACGCTAACCCAACGCACAAACACAGAGTTTTATTAACACAGGAACAATACCATGTTGTGATGTACCAACCAGTTGGACCTACCTACCTGACTTAGTTAATGGTAATTTTAGCTAACGTCGTACTAGAGCAAAACAACGGGCTCTTGACGACGGTCCGGGATGAATCCCTTAAGAGAGAGAGAGAGAGAGAGAGAGAGAGATCCGAGGACAACACCTCGTAATTTTGAATCTACGGTCAGATGACGAAGCAACACCTGAACTGGCACCCCACTCTCCAAACTTTCACACCAACTTTCCCTGATTCGAACCAGGAACCTTCCGTTTTCTAGAGGCTAACACCTTAACCACTATACCTATTTCCATTGGGTAATGGCAATTTTAGTTAACGTCGTACTAGAGCAATACAACGGGCTATTGACGACGGTCCGGGATCAGTCCCTTAAGCTATTTCCATTGGGAGCCGGTGGTTCAAAATTACGTAGTTTTGTTCTCGGATATTTCCCTTAGGGGAATTATCCCTGACCGTCGTCAATAGCCCATCGTGTTGCTCTAGTACGGCGTTAATTAAAAAATTACCACAAATCTCTCTCTCACCTAAACAAGAAATCATTTTGACATGCAAGGTAGGTAGATGGGTGTTTTAACGTCTTACTGGGAAACACGCGGTCTGTTGACAACGGTCTGGAATCAATCCTAACGTGAAAGAAGGACCGTCATTACTCAGTGGGTACGCCCACTAGCAACCTCCCATTTGTAGGCGGCAAAATTACCGATTCCCGTTAGGGGCATTCCTCCATAGGTATATTTCTCTTCTGCGTCAGAAAAACTAAAGGTTTGTCTTTCTATTACTTGATATTGCATGCCTTGTGTCTGGCGCAGCATGGCCAAATATAGCTCTCTCGCCATGAAACCCCAAAACTAGCCAACCTAACAAGAAAGAATCGAGGACTATATTACATAATTTGGAACCAAGGCCAGATTATGAGGCAACACCTGAACTGGCACCCCACCACTCTCCAAACTTCCACAAAACGCCAACGGGAGAATATTTGAGACGACAGATTTAACATGCACCAGCCCCCTTTCTACATGACGATCTTTGGTTGGATTCGAACTCACTACCCTCCGTATGCTAAGCCGTTACTTTACCAACTGGGCTAGTTGGCTATCGCGGCCCTTGACATGCAAGTAGGGTTGCCAGAAGATAAATATCAGAAAGAAAGCATTTTGTAAAATTAAAAAAAAAAATAGAGGTCAAAAAGAGGACACAAAAAACACGCATTATTAGTGTATAATTGTAAATCAATAAAAAAATTAATCTGACAAAAATCTTGGTATATTAACCATTAACTGAAAGAAAATTACTGAACATATTACTTGCGTATTTTGAAAACAATTAGTAAATGCGAGAACGAATTTATAAATGAAAACACTGACCAGTTATAATATTTAAGTAATTTTTCAAAACAGTGAAAAAAATATTTAATTTTTAAACAGTAAACATAAAATAGCAAAAAAAAATATACATATCTAATTAATAGAAATTAAACATTTTACTTTTCATATTTGTTTGCGACATGCAATCGCAGTCAAGTTATCGACTTCGATTTAATGCTACATAAAAGGTTGCTAGGTTAGCAACGCAATTTCCTTTCAAGCTGCAGACCAACCGGTATAGTGGTTAAGGTATTAGCCTCTAGATTGGAAGGTTCCTGGTTCGAATCCGGGAATGGATGTTTGTAAGCGTATGGTGTAGAGGCGGCTGCTGTACCTTAAATCTGTCGTGGCCGAAAGTCCTCATGTTGGGTTGGTGTGGAAGTTTGAAGAGTGGGGTACCAGCTCAGGTGTTGCTTCGTCACCTGACCATGGTTCAAAATTACGAGGTGTTGTCCTTGGATATTTCATTCAAGAGACTGATCCCAGACCGTCGTCAATAGCCCGTTGTATTGCTCTAGTACGACATTAACTAAAATTACCAATCCTTTCAAGCTAAAAAAAAAGGCTGGAAATCGTCTGTCTTGCTATTCTTTCTGATATAATATTCAAACAATATTTCTTATTATTTTAACACGAATCTAAATTATCATTGGTTATGTATTTGATCTCATGAGACGTTTTAACATGGAGCTCAATATACACTAGAGGTTGAACCTTGTATTATACGTTGATGTGTTTAATTACGTACAATATACTCGATCTAGTACGTATTTGAATAGCTGTTGTTTACATAACAATATAGTAGGCAATGTGAAAGTCATAAAATTTGCACGTAATGTTTGAAATACGAAATATATTTATTAATGCAATCCGAAAGGATGACCAAAGAGAACAAAAAGTAAATAACCGAAAAATAAGAGGACAAAAAGATGACTAAAAAAAAGATCCTAGTGGAAAAAGAGGGCATGTTCTCTTTAAGAGATGTTCTGACAACCTTACATGCAAGGTATTTGGTATTTTAATTAACGTCGAACTAAAGCAACACAATGGGCAATGGTCTGGTATCAATCCCTAGGGAAAAGAACCGAGGACACCCCGTAAATTTTGAACTATGGTCAGATGCCGATGAAATTGTTTTTGTATTGGGCTGGGTAGGTAGTCAAGTTAACGTTGCACAGGGGAGAAAGACATCAGGCTATTTTTGATGGTCCAAGATCAATCAACACCTATAGATAGATAGCTCCATTGTAATTTTGAACCACGGTCAGAGGATGAATTGTATTGGGCTGAATTGAAGCCTGTAGCCTCCAAATGTCAAACAGTGTCAGGTTAAATGAAATGGGTTCCATCTGAAGTGCAAATACGCATTACAAGTATATTTTATTTCAAATTCGAATTCAGTGGTTTTCGTTTAAAAACCGACCTAACAATTTTTAACTTTTAATACCAGTTGTTGTTTGCCTGTTGTGTTGCTCCAGTGTGACATTAATTAAAATACCTACCACATTAATTTCGGTAAAATCAAAAACAATCGGTGGTTAAAAAGTATCTATTTTCCTCGTATCTTTCCTTATGGGGATTGATCCATGGGTCGTTGTGTTTCTCCAGTACGCTGATTAAAAAACCGGAATACAGTACGAACAATTTTAATTAAATGTTACACTAAAAGCAACTCTGGTATTTTAATTAGTCGATTAGTTTAATTTATTACTGGAACAACACAATGGTTTATTGACAACGGTCCAGGATCAATCCAGAAGGAAAGGAGGAGCAACATGAAGGGCCTATTACAAAACAAAGTTTAAATAAGGTCATAGGGGTAACATTTGGTTGATGTGAAAACATCCAATGTCAATAAAAGGGGTTTATATATTATTGCATGCTTTGTATACAGCTATATTTATATATATTACAGCTATTTGTATATGCTCTGTATACAGCTCTAGTTTATTAACTTTTATCCCTGTGTTAACGTTTAAAAAATTCTTTTGAGCTTAAGTGCCATCTAGCCAGAAGAAAAGGGTGACGAAATATATATATATATATACACACAATTGGTATCTCATAGAATTAATTTGTACGCACAAACGAAAATTTAAACCAAACAAATCATTCATAAAAAGCAAATCAAGTAGAATTAAAGTGAGTTTTTCTTGCTCTATAATTTGAATTTCTTGACCACATTTTCAAGAAATTAAGCACTAAAGGAGAGGAAACTTATTACAAAAAGGGAATGCAATTAATCAGAATGATCAACTCTCAGGCCTGCTCTGGGCCATCGTGGCTCAGTGGGTATGTTCACAATGCTAGCAACCTTCTATTTGTATGCAGCTCAGGTTCGATTCCTGTTATGTGCATTTCGCTTGTCAGTAAAACTTTTATTGTGTGCATGTCCGTTTCTGGATATGGTGTCTGGCACAGCATGGCCATTGCACCATAAAACCAACCAAGACAGGTCTGCCCTTTGCAAGTTTGAAACTTAGTCCAGCCAAAGAACGTCATGCACACAGGGGGCTGGTTCAGATGGGGTGACAGTTCAGGGGTCGACCTCATCAGTGCAATGTTAATTACCTACCCATTTAAAATTAGGTGTACACTTCATATAGTTCTGCTTTAAAATTAATACGTAATATTTAGGTTCTCTAGTTTAGTGTGTTGATAATAACCCTCCTAGTGGTTGTCTTCATGAGGTACCTCATCATTGGTACAGGTCTTTTGGGACAAGATAACTCATCGTTAAAAGAAAAGCAACAAAACTTCATCCAGTCATCATCAAAACATGAGCACAATCTTGATGACAGCTATCTCGTCATTAACAAAATCAGTCAGGCTTTGATGGAAGAGATATCTCGTCAAAACCACTCGGATCATTCGAGATGAGAAATAATAGGATCAAAAGTTAGATGAAATATTACAGCAAATTAAGGTGAAAAGATTATGCTTTTGAACCTTCGCTCTAAATTTGATTTAATTTCAATAGAAAGCTTTGCATTGAATTTTCTCAAACTAGGTTTGAAAATTAAAGTCTGCAAAAAGATTTCTGGGAACTCGAAAATAAAATCAAAAGAATTTGTTTCTAGCATACTAATTTAGTAATTAACAAAAGATGTGTATTTAATATTCAACTAAATTGTAACTTAATTGAAAATGAGATTAGAAGTTGAAACTGCAGACCAAATCAATTTCTTTTTCAACACATTTCTAATTTAACTGTACCTTATATTAAAAACACCAGCCACTGCGTGGCTAGCATGTGCCCGTGGTGAGATGTTTAGTTTTCATCTGGTGTAAAATTTTCCACAGATTTCAAATCTGTTGAAATTTTTGATGTCTTTAACGATTCCGATTTTATGAAGAAAAGGACTTAATCCCAGTCAATCTGATTTTTTTTTTTTAACGTGAAGGGCAGAAAATAGAATCTGTTTCCTTTACTGGAATACATTTCGCAGGAAATCAAAATGAATGAATCTCGAAACAAACGAAGGTCATTCAAATGTGTTCTCTCCCCGGAGATGAAAAACTGGCATGGTTTGGTTCCAAAGGCTGACGTCAAGGTGACACATGAGGGCGAAAAGTCTAAATTTTAATGTTTCTTCATTCCTTGGAACAACTGCAAGAGAATGAGAATGATGGAAAACACTATTAAAGTCATTTAAAAAATTTCTTGATTGAATTTGAAAATTTTTCTCAACCCTAAAATTGTAAAAAATTTGCATTACTGTAAGTGCAATAGATTTGTCATGACTTTGCGGGCAAGAAACAGACAAACACTTCATTTTATAATAGTAGAGATACATAACTGATAAACACCCAATACATACCTTTATTTTTGAAACAATATAATTTTTCACAATTGGATTAATAGTTTCCTGTGCAACACTAACTTTTATAAAAATTTAACATGTTAGTTTTTTTTAATGTGTAAGTAATCAAAGTTTCTACAAGCATGGAAAAGGCACTGGATTTATATGCATAAAAAATCTTTAATTCACACTGAAATCTATCAATACAAACTATTAGGAAATCATGAGTTTTCTCATAGTTCTTATATGTATAATTAATTTATCATTTCGCAAAAATCCAAGAGACAATCACCAAGTAGATGGAATAATTTGTAATATATGATTCAGAAGTGTTACATTTATTATGGTAATCATCCCACTAGGTTATGGAGTGATAGCTAAAACAAATTCTAATTGTTGGACAAATTCTGCCATGGCATAAAATTTGTAGGTATGTTTGCACCACATCAGTCCAACAGAAAATTAAATCCAAAGAGTAAGAACAAAAAAACTTGATAGAAAGGTAAAATTAGAAAAACTAAATAAAAATGCCAAGTTCAAGAAATTTTAAAGAGCATACACATTAACTGAAGCTTGATATAGAGAACTCTTAAAAAATATTCAATCAGTAAAATCTACCTACACATCACAAATGCTTCATTTCTCTTTGCAATACAAAATATGTTCACACTAGACTGAAATAAAAACCTTTCTTCAATCTTGTACATATGTACAAATATATAGAATAGACTCGACTTAATAGTAAACTTTGATTTAACAACACACTGCAACAACATAAATGAGAAGGATCGTCCATTCTTTTTTTAAATTATAAATTTAAAAACCAAGGAAAGGGTTCGAATTCTAATAACAGAAAAGTTGATCACTACATGACGAATGTTATGACAGGTGAAAAGTTGTAGCCTGGAGTTTCAAAACAAAAAAAAATAATGGGTAATGTTCCTAGAAATTTCCAGTAAAATCAAATCAGACTACCTTTTTTTAGGTCAAGAACTATTTCTTTTAGGTAAATAGTTCTGCTATACATCGTTAAAACATTTTGTTAGAGGGAGGATGCTCTTAACCTTAAAACCTGGCAACTACTTTCACATCAACCAAAAAAAGAAAATTGAAATCTTTGATTAATTTAGATGAAATTTAAGAAACACCCAAAGCAGTATTCTTCATGAGAAATTAGAAAGAACATATTAATGGAAGTTAAAAAAAAATTTCATAACTTTTCAACATCTACAGTTAATCTACAGAATTAAGCTGACTTTTTAATACAGTTTTAAAAGTTTTACCACACAACAGTTCATATTTATTGGAAACTTTGAAATCTCATGATGTTCTGATTTAATAATGAGGTAGTGTTCTATTGCTTTTATACTACAGCATGTTTAACATAAAAAAGTAAATCTATTGATTCAGAGAATTCAAGGAAATATCATTTTGCTTTAGAAGTAGAAGTCAAGTAGGGAATACTGCAGGATGCATGGTGGAATCTGCAGGACCATCAGACAGTGAAAATAGTTTTTTTAAGTTAAGGAATATATTGGAGAAAAAGGACGAAAATAAGATTGCTGAAAAAACCATTTAGCTGCTTTAGAGTGATCAATTTACTTAATAAACAAAAATATCAAAACTAAGCAAATATAAACTTTTCTAAAATCTTGTGGCTTAGGCATGTCTTGAAGCCCATACTTAAGAAAAAGATAAATACTGGATTTCCTATTTCCACCACTTAATTGAATAAAAAACTTTGCCCTTTTCAGGTAGATATAATGAGTCTATAGCATCCCAAAAGAAAACAGCACAATCATATTCAGAAAATGAACTGAATTACATAAATCTTGTATGTTACATCAAGCGTATATAAATGCAGAAAAGACACTTTAAGGTGAATGACTCATATAACACAAAAGAAAACAGCACAAGCATATAAACAAAATGAATATAACTATGCAACATGTTAATTACATTGAATGCATGTTTAAATAAAGAAACACTTCATAAGGTGATTAAATTTAAAAGACATTTTTTTTACATAACTTACAATTGGAATGACAGGATGTTAATTTATACAAACATGTCTAAATGAAGGTATATCCGAAAATGAAACAATTTTATACATTGTCTGTAAAAACAAACACTTTTCCAGAAGAATCTCCACCAGCTAATACAGGTAAGCTGGGATGAAACGCGTGAAGAGATGTAATGCTGTTTAAATCTTCACTCATGAAATTGTATATTTTTTTTCCATTGTCATTAAATACTAGTATTCTTTTATCGAGCATGCTTCCCACAACAAAAGTATCATCTGTGTTTGGTACCCAAGTGGCTTTTAAATGTGACTGTTCGTCAAGAAAAGTTTTATGCCTGTAATAAAGTAGAAAGATAATTGTGCAAAGTGAAGTTACGTACATTTTGTAACAAAAACCATAATGAACTCAAGAAAATGAGGTTTATTATTGTTAAGAACATTGAAACCTTGATTTTACTTTATTTTATGAGACAGTTAGTTATCAAAACAGAATATATATGTAAGAGCTTAGTTTGCAGAAAAGCCATCTAAACAAAAACACATTAGAACTATTGATCATAGCCTTATCTACAATATGTTAATTTAATTACATACTTGTATTTAATTACAAGAAAGAAACTTTCATTACATTATTTGCTTTAAAGGATCTAGCTTTGTCAAACACTAGTTCACGAAGAATTTAGATGCCCCTCCCTAGCAAAAAAGAACAATAAAATTGTGAATAGATTATAGTAGCTCTACAGTCAATTTTTTGCTGCATGTGGACTAATTAGACTGAGCTACATCCTAAGGTGCACCTGTCTTCAAACTCCCTAGTAAAAAAGAAACTAGAATCTGGAAAATATACATTTAAAGGAACACCCTACTTGTATCAAAATTTTAAAGTGGGAAAATTCTAACAAAGTCACCTAGGAATAAACGATTTTGTATCATAAGATAATATAATCAGGATTTAAAAATCTTATGGACAAAAGAGGAAAAAGCAAAACCAGGAATTCAATGTTTTAGAATTAGTAAGAAAAACAAGAATTAAGTGTAACCATAAGCTACCAATTCTAAAGACTTTAAGAGAAAGTAAAATAAAAAATGTTCCAGAATCAAAAACCTAATTTCATGAAATGTAAAGTTCATAGTAATACTTTCAAAACCTTGTAAATTTTGATAATTCCTCAGGAGCAATGAAAAACTAGATTCCAGACTGCAGACAAGTTATGATACACTGATACAGAAGTCTTTTATGAGAGATTTCAACTTAGGAGTTGTTGAAAAACTTTAGTATGCATACTAGTAACCAAACAATGTTAAAACCTCAAAACCCAAAAATTAGGGTCTTTTAAAAGCAAACACTTTTTTGGTCACCTATCCTTTGCAAAATTACAAAAATGTTGAAAAAAAAGTGACTTACTTTATTAACTTCTTTAGAGAAATACCTCCCTTTAAGTTGGAACTATCAAAAATGCTAGAAAAAGAAAATAAATGCACTAAGATAACAAAAATATAAACCATCCGAGTACAAAATATGCAAGAGATTTAATGTTTTGTTGCCGAATGATAACAATGGGTTGGAAAGCACACCGCATTACAATGGCGATAAATATATAAATTGTAATTTTCTGATTATAACAGGGAGCCTTGGTGACATAGCAGGTTTTCTGGTAGTGATGGTGTCACTAGTTAAACAGAATAACAATTACTTTGCCATGACAAACGAAAAAAAATATATTTTCCAAGTACAATTCAGTTTTCAATTTCGCATATCAATGCAGCTCCTATTACTTCTTTTATATATATCATTTCTATATAAATCTACTTTTTTTTGGCATATAAAATGCTAAAATCATATTTTAAAGAGTATTTTTAAATTCTTGAATATGCAACACTTTTTATAAATAATTTTGCCAAAAAATTTGACTTTTAGGTTGATTCTTATGGAATATTTTGAGTTGCAAATGCATCTTTACAGTGCATTTTCAAGCAACGTTTAGGTTATCAAAATTCTAGCCCTAGTGATAACATCTATTGGGTTGGCAAATAAGTCTCTTCTGTTTTGTTGAGTTAGATAAAATACAATTTCTCCACCACGAAAAATACTTGCTTATCAATTATGTATCGACGATTCTTTTCTATGATTTCTTGCCATCTCTCTACCAACTTCATAATGCCACGTTCATAAAACACATGAGGTTTACTGGCGAAAAACTAATTCTTATGCTTTTTTTTTACAGCTCTATCGTTAGCCCACTTTATACAGTTCAAAGAATTCTGCCGCCATCGGAATAGGTGATTATCCAAGGGCGCAAGGTCCGGAAAATAGGCAGGGTGAGGCAAAACATCACAGTCAAGTCTTTACAATTTCTGCCGTGTCCTTAATAAAGTATGGGGTCTGGCATCATCATGGTGCAAGACGACTCCTTTACGATTTGCCAATTCTGGACGCTTTGAACGTATGGCTTTGTCCAATTTTCTTAACTGGGGAGCAGTATACGTCTGAGTTGATTGCGTTGCCTTAAAGAAAGAACCCATAATAAATTATACCATTATAAACCCACCACACTAAGAGCATAATTTTCCTCTGTTGCAATATCGTCTTCCAAGGTTGATTGTGATGGCTCCCAACTCTTTCCCCGTGATCTTTTATGAACGACGTTGTCAAAGACAATCCACTTTTCATCACCCGTAACCAGCTGCTTCAAAAATGGATCTTTCTCCTGGCATTTAAGGAGCAGATGGAAATGCGAGCAGTATCGTTATGTTCGGTCAACTCGTGTGGCAAGCAAACATTGATGTGATAAATATATCCCAACTGGTGCAAATGGTCCTCTACACTTGTGTGATATATTGAGTTCCTTAGCAACTTCCAGTACAGTTTGAAATAAATTTTTACCGACGGTAGCCTTTATTATTACTTTGTCAATCTTCGTTGGGCGACCAGAGAGGGGCACGTCACTGAGTTCAAAATCACGGAACAGAATTTGGTGAACTACTTTTGACACACATTCTGTTAAGGCATTGTCCCCATACACATTGCAAATCTTTTTATACACTTCTGCAGCTTTTCTTACCTTTTTTTTTTAAATAAAAAAATATAATAAAAATGTGGCGAAAATTGACGTTAATTTCTTCCATGTTTATAAGCATGCAGCAAGCAAAATAATCTAAGTTACCTGGCATGCATATGCAAATTACATGTTATTGACGTCACATGTCACGCGAGCTAGTCAGTTAGTTACTTGCACTGTGCAATAGAGATTGTGAATAGAAGATATTCTGCTCCATAGAAAAACCAAACTAAGTAATTTGCCAACCCTATATAATCACCATTAGTCACTTAAGATTTGGTGGTTGTTCTTAATTGTACACACAGCATTTATTAATCCATAGTCTTACAGCATTTATAAAATATATATCATACAACTTTAATTACCATAAAGAATTATCCAAAGAGGTAGAGAGGATTGAATTTCCAGTTGCAGGAGAGAAAAAAGCAGAAGTAACACTACGCGTATGTTGTCTTACATTAAATACAGGTCGAAGTTTACGCAAATCCCACAACTTGAGTTCACTACAACGGAATTCAAAACACATTAAAAATTTCATTTAATATAAACACATAAAGTCAGGTAGTTTAAAGATATTCTACATTAATAATAATTTATTCATGATTTTATGCACAAATATTGATGGTCCATCTGTTTCTGCAGAGGTGTAGCTAAGGGGTTGACAGGGGTATGCCTCTAGTGCCAGGGTTCAAAAGGATGGCATTTCAGAAATTTTAGTTTTTTTGCATAGAATAAATGTTTTATAATTCAAAATAGAATTTTGGCTTTGTTAAGCAGTATTTTACAGTAATGTCAGTGTTAACGCTTTGAATCACGGCCTCTTTGGAATTCATCACTTTGTAGTCAATACTTTTTCCATGTAAGTGACCCCAAAAATCACACCGCTTTCAGAAATGAGAGAAGAGACCAGGGTTGGCTTTCTGCCGGCAGAAAACTGGTTTTTGACATGCCGGTGGCAGAAACTGGATATAATCGGTTTAAACCGGCAGAAAATGACAATAACTTGCAGAAACTAGAAGGCAAATTTTTTACAATAGCAAAAATATGATCAGTTTACTAAGACCAGGTTATAAACCCCCAAAAGAAAACAACTGACTGGAGACCTGCTATATAAAGTATATAATGAATTGCAGTCAGAAGTCGAAAAGAAAGGCAGTGGTAAAACGGTTACATTGATTCAAGATGGTTGGAGTAACATCTACAATGAACCGGTTGTTGATAATTGTATTCACACTGGTACTGAATGTATCTTCAATTCTGTAAATACCAGGGTGTCAAGATTTAAATCACTTGATTTAAATCAACGATTAAAATCATGATTTTAATCAATATATTTTTTTTTAAATCATTGATTTAAATCACAACCAATTTTACATTTTTATAACTAAGTAAATACACCCTAGAAAAATCACAGAATTTGTCAAATGCTTTGAACTTTCTTCACTCGTGGTGATTTCAGCCCTAATGGCTATACCTCGTACTGATGAGCTTTTAAAAAAAATGTTTGGCACTGGGCACTTGCAAATAATCTGAGGTGTCTATGGACTAAGTAAACTGTTGAGTCAGAGAATCTGCCAAACAGTAGGTAAAGTAAAAAATAAGTTGACATCTATTTTAAAATTTTGGCAATGTTAATGCATAATTTTTATGTTACAAACAATAAAGCAGCAGGCCTACTTCTACGTAAATGACAAGACAGCCAAAGAAAATCCCCACAAAGTAGACCTAAACTACTTGTTACTCCTTTAATTGATTGACCAATGGATTAGCTATAGTGATTTTTCACTACTTTTTTTTAATTGAGACATAAATACAAAATAACACAATTAATGTGATTAATAATTTATTAAATAAAAAATTCAACTGAGCTTTCTATTTGAAAGGATGGAAGTTTAAACACTATGAACATCTTTTATTTTGCAAAATGCACCCTGAAACAGTCACCTTTCACTTTAAGAGTAGTGATCCACAACAAATATTTATTTAATCAGACTAATTTAGGTCTTACTTACACTAACTGATATATTTGTTGACATGATGTACAAACATGCTATTACCATGTAACAAACATGCTATGATTTTTAGTAAAATATATATTAATTTACCATATTACAAATTCCTATTGTTTACTTAAATAAATATTGGTTTACAATTCATGTTAGAAACTCGATTTTTTATTTAACAAATTTATAGGCCTTACAGAAATCTAAATCAAATAAATCTTATTTAAATCAAATAAATCCGATTAATTGATTTTTTTTTTAATCATGATTTTTTTACACCCTGGTAAATACAGGGTCAGAGAAAAAAAGACCCTCACGTTACTGTGCTGATTTAGCAAAGGCAGCAATAACAGAAGTAGTAAAGGAATACAAATGTAAAGTGAAAGCTCTTGTAACAGATGATGAGAATAAAATGGAATCAATGAAAAAGAAGGTTTATGAAGAAAACCCATCAGTTACAACTTATGGGTGTTCAGCTCACTATATTAACCTTCTTAGACAAGATATTACATCAGAGTCCGTTGTGAAGCATGTGGTATTCGTTTCAGAAATCATCCCAGACAAGGTGCTTGGCTTAAGGAATACCCAAATGCTGTGAAGCCACAAATACCTGCCAATGCACTGTGGAACAGTCAGGTAGATTGCTTGGAATCATTCATAAAGAATCGTCCACATTACTTACAAATACTTGAAGATCATGAAGACGATATACATGACAAAAGGGTTGTTCAACTCATAAATAATCAGATGATTAATAAAGAAGTAAAACACTTATTTCAGCTATTAAAACCTATTGCGGTTGCCCTAGATAAGATACAAAACGATGGCTGTTCTATTGCAGATGCTTGCGAAATTTGGTTAACACTAATGGCTGATGATAATCTCATGGAAACTAACCAAAGTAAGGTAAAAGTAGATTTCATCCGGCAGTAACTCAACATCATATGCTAGCTTATATGCTTCACCCAAAGTACATGGGATCTAAATTGTCACATGACCAAGAAGAAAGTGCTATTGAATTACTGAATGACATCAACCCAAATTTTGTGCCATACATCATAGCATTTCAAGCAAATTCAACTCCTTTTCCTGAAACATTACTCCAATGAAGTCTTAGAAATGTTTCAGCTTCTACATGATGGTCTAGTTTAAAGAAAACAATTGTAAATGAAGATTTCATAACTCTTGTTTGTACAATGATGATATTGTCAGCAAGTTCTGCTGAGACTGAAAGAATATTCTCAAACTTTTCGTTTATTCACAATGAATTAAGAAATTGTATGGGTTAGGAAACAGCAGCAAAATTGGTCTTTTCCTATAGACTACTTCGTGGAAAAGGTGAACTTGAATTCTCTTAAATAGATATCATCACAACAGTTAGACCCCAATCAAAAAAGATTTGTCATAAGCAAGCAATATTTTTTTTAAGATTATTTTAAATGAAGAAAAAGTAAATCCTTTCTTACTTCATACATGATGATGAAATAAAGTAATTTCTATTCCGAGGATGAATAGAAACAGATTCAACACTGCAAAAGTGTTTTCTAATAACAGTTGTTCTAAAAAAAAACCAGGATTTAGTGAATAATATACCATTAGAATGCAAAAAATCCATAAAAGATAACATTTATACATATGTATCTACACTGGGAAAAGTCACAAGTTGCATCTAGAATTTAATGAAACTGAGCCACAGTATACAACACATAGTAGGGTACAAAATAACTTGAAAAATAAAATACCAGCAATTACGATGTTTTAGAAATTAGCACATGTATCAAATTAACAAAGTGAATGTGTTAGTTTCGTATAGGAAAAAGTACCTTTAATATGGAGTATGATCACACATAAAAACAATACAGTGATGCGTGATACTGTCAATTATGCAATCGATAAGTTCGCTGAGAAGTGCAAGCCATTGCTCTTGTAAAGCAGTTGTAAGCGTGGCAAGGGTCTTAGGAGCAGGATTAAGAACAGCAATACGTCTTTCTAAAACATCCCCAAATATGCTCGATGGGATTCAAGTACGGTGATCGAGCTGGCCATTCCATGTGCTGAATTGTATGGTGCTGAAGATAATTTTCCACAATGTGAGCCCTGTGCAGTCTATCGTTGTCATCCTGTAACAGGAAATCATTACCTATTGCACCGGCATAAGAGCGCACATAATCATTGATGTGACCATTCACGGTTACATGTGGAGACATGGTCTGTTCGTCCACCCAAAGAGATACCACCCCAAACTCAGACACTGCCTCCTCCGTGTATGAATCTCTTTCACGTATGTTTGATGGATGATAACGTGTTCCCTGTTCTATCCAAATCAAACGCCTACTATCGCTTTGAAGGCTAAACCGGGACTCATCCGTGAAGAGAACACACCTGCATTGATCAGCCGTTGAGTGGACATGTTGACGTGCCCACCTCAAATGTTCCCTCTTGTTACGTGAGGTGAGCAGCTCATAAATGGTTGGGCACCTCGCGTAAAGACCAACTTTGTGAAGCCTTCTACGCACTGTAGACGTTGACACCAAGCTTTCGGTGGTTCCAGCAAAAGAGGCTCTAAGATGAGATGGGGTTGCGGTTCTATTCCTCAGTGCACACAACCGCAAATATCGGTCATCTGAGCTTGGCAGTCCAAGGCTGAACCTTCTGGATGCTGAACCAGTGGTTCGAAATTGTTGCCCAAGTCTATGAACAGAAGGACTCGCATTTAGCCATCTCTGTCTGACTTTGGCCTCCAGTCTACCAATGGCTTAAATTGCAGTTCTGCGGGCAAATGATACCAGAAGGTCATTGAAACAAATTGGCTCTCCTAGATTTCTTATCTCACTATCACAGCAATGTCTGCAGCCTTACTTTCTAGTGTGCATTCTTTTGCTCCTCAGATAATGCAATTTACAGTTTTATTCAACATCTTTTAGTTAACAACATACGCAAATTTCATATGGATTGGTTTCTTATTGAACAAGTTAATCACTATTTTTGTGATTTTTCCTTAATTTTTGGAAACTAGTGTATTTTACTAACATATGTGGTACAGAAATGGACAGTATTTATATATTGGTGAATGACAACAGACGGAAATAAACAATGTAGTGAAGCTGACATTATCAGAAGGATTTTATTTTTAATGAACATAACAGCACATGCACATAGCAACAGAGACACAAAGCAGATTACTAGCAGACAAAAAAGTAAGCCTTATATACAAATGTGAACTGAAACTAAAAGTAACCGATAGGAACACTTAAAGTGTGAAGTGAATCTAAGGGGATTGATAACTGAAGCTGTAGTTTTTTTATTATCACCAGCAAGCCCATTGAAAATTATTGCACTGTTCAAGGCACTGCATACTCCCACCCCAGTGCTAATGATATACACAGAAGCAATCTGGAAAGTGTACTGTTCACCCTACTGTACAGCTGGGTGTAGTTTGGCATGTTTGGTGTCCGATTTCACAGCTATGGCGTACTTCATTAGTTTTTTTGGGATGCGAAGTTGCAAGGCGCAGTACATTTGAGTGCATTATCTCCAAATCGATAGTGGTAAATGTATACACCATTAGGTTGAGGTGCATGTGATTAGCTGTGGGAACAGAAAGTTTTCAGAATTTTACTTTGTTCAGAATAACCATTCCTTTTGGATACTGTTCTTAATATTATTATTGATGTTTTCACCCTCAATCGAATTTCTGAGGAAAGACATTTTCTTGCAACGTTTTTATATTAATTTTGCAAAATTTGATATTAAAACATCCCTTAATGCAATTTTTTATTTCATTTGAATTTTTACAGGACATTATTTTCTAGTGAATGATGTCTTTGAATTTGTTCTATTAAGAATAGTGTTTGAACTAAAGGAGGTTGTTCATTTGTTTTTCAACCCGAGAATTTACAGAAGTGTGATATGCGAGCAACACTGCCACAAATGTCTTCCATGGGTTTTCTAGACTTAAAATAAATTAAGGTGATGAATATGTAAAGAGAATATAGTAACAAGTTTAAATTATACAGTCACAGTTCATAAGTTTGTAACTGGATACACATTTGCTGAACATTCATTTATTTTATACTGTGGATGCAATTGTGACTAGTTAAAATTGGCTTTGCCCTTTTTTATTGTAAAATTGGATAGAAGCTGAACATACATAAATTCAGGTACTTACTTTGAAGTACGATCATCAACAATTGCTACACGTCCATCTTGATGTGCTACAATGAATGTACTTTTGGATAAAATATCAAAGTAAGTGCAGCGCATTCTATTTTTTGCACTATATACCTAATAAAAAACATAAATTATAAATAATTACATCAAAAGTAAATTTCTGTAGACATAAATTTAAGATATGGAAAATCTTTTAATTCACCTATTTCTTAGTTATTTTAATCAGGAGATCCTTTCCGTGACCTTTAACTGGAATGGATATACTTAATTTTCAAAAAACAAAACAATCACTCTTGAATGTGAGGAGAGGGGAAAAGAAGGATGTTTTTAAAACTATCTTAACTTAATTCCGATTTCTGTAAATACTTGTACATAACTTTTCAATCTAATTAAATAATTCAGAATGTGCACAGTTATTTCTTCATTTAGTTCTGCCCCTTATTTCCTCTCCAGCAAGACACAATAAGTCAATCCAGACTTACATGAGGGCTCAGCAAACAAATTCGAGATTGGATTATAGTTGTGAAATACATGACGGTGGTGTTTAAGTTGAGATATTATTTAAGTACGAAAGAAGATGCCAATGTAAGTTTTCCGATGATTACAGTGGAAGTTTGCAAGCTGATAAACCAAGTTCTCTTGATGATTTAGAAGCAAGAAATATCGTTTCAGAATTGCTCACAAGAAATTTTTAAAGTTGACGAAGAAATTTCAAGAAATTAAAGTTTAAAAACATCCCAAGAAACTGAAAAAAAGGAAAGAAAAGGATAAAAGGCACATATTTCTTAGCTCTTTAAATCAGAAGATACTTTCCATCATCTCTAGTGACCTTTAGCTGCAATGGACTTCATTTTAGCAAGATTTTTGAAAACGTAATAGCACAAATGTTAAGGACCGTCATCCACTTCCGTCATTGAGGACAGTTTTGATAAGTTACAAAATTATGTAGTTTTTACCACCCTGGATGTAAAGAACACCTTTTTTCGCATTGACTTGGATGAGGACAGTAAGAACAAATGGTTTGTTAACCATTCAGGACATCATAAATTTTGGAAGGCAGCTTTTGGCATCTGCAATTCTGAATATGTTCATGAGATACAATCAGGTGGTCTTCGATTTATGGAAAAAAGACAAAATCATAATTTACATGAATGGCATCTCCCCTCCACCTGTGAGGAGGAAAACATTACAAAATTACCAGTGTGTAATGTAGCAGCTCAATTTGGTCTTAAATTCAATTTTAAGAAAATAACACAGTTCGCCCTTCTCCTGAAAAAACACTGTCAGTGCAAAACTTTATTTAAACCAAAACTGTGAAAGCTGCTCCATCATTATTAGGCCTATATGGTTATTTCGAAATTTTTTCAAAATTATCTTTCTACCGCAAGATCTCTTTGTGATCGTTTGAGACAATCAACACCCTTTTTCTTTGAACCTGATTTCAATGACTTTCATCATATATTACAGATTTTCAAGGGCCCTCAAAAACTAAAATAAAAAATCAGTTTTTTCAAAACAGTGGTAGTCTAACAAATTTGTCATGAACAAAGAACTGCTTTCATCAACAAGTTCACACACACCGGCAAAACTGATGCTGCCGACCTCGGATGCAACATAATAAAATAGGAGATTTCATATCTAGCTCAGCAACGACACCAACGCATATGCAGCAGACACTGAACTCGCCAAATCTGTGCTGAAATGTTCTTACTGGTCATTAAATCACCTGCACTCAAAACCAACGCGAAGGCTGTCAAAGACCATCTGTGTGGCACGGGCAGAAAGTTTCGGCAATTTTATTACATGTACTGTTTTGTTAGTTCTTGGTTTTGATTAAATAAAATTTATATGCAAAGTTGTACGTACCCAGACACATGCAATCACCATCTATCAAGCCACTTCGGAGTATTACTGTAGTCACAGTAAAATGGCACGAAAAGAATGTTATGCTTCGACCTCAATTCTCTTTGCATGACACTAGAAACTGTTACCGAACATTTTTCATTTCTATGTCAGTGCTGATTGTATATTAACTAGAGATTTTTCTACAATATTATGTATCAGACACCCACCACGATAGCAAATCCAGAAGAATAAGTAACATGCAACTTTCAGAAAAGAAAAATATCTCAAGTAATTATTAAAATAAAAAACAATTAAAAGCAGAGATTAGCAAAAATTGGACAAAACTGAGCATTATAAAAGCATTTCAAAACAGAAAAAGTAACCCTGCTCTCTACTACTGCTACATGAATGAAGGCAGTTTGAACTTGGCACAACACCAAGAATGTTGTTATATTTCATGAATAACGGATATTATATTGGAAAATCAGCAATTAAACTTTATCAGGAGTATTTTAGACATATTTATAGATTTTTCTTGGAACATTTGTGCCAAAGAAGTTATTATGTCATTCTTGAAACCATTGGTGCTAATGGTTTTCTTTCGTAGTAAAGGCTTGGCACTAAAACTTCGAAGATGGCTTCACTCAAAAATTTTCTCCTTAAAACAAATCTGGAAAATATTATTTCCATCTGTTAGACAGGAAAACCATGTGTTTTTCGGGAAGACTTCAGGAAAAGTTGGTAGGTATAATATTTTGCACTGATTTAATCTGCTTCAGGGAACTTGGTTTAAAGCAGTGGTTGAATTCATTACATGTGAGCACTTTAATACTTTAATAGAACTTGAATCCATGCATTTGAATACCAAATTTTCACATCTACTTTTAATACAGGAAAACTAATAATTTCAAATACCTCATGAAAGAAACCCATTTCGATGTCTCCACATTTCAATCCTCCATCAAGACTTGATGATACAATTTGGTTGGAATCAAAAGGGTTGAACCTTAAGTTGGTAGTACACTCATTATGAGGAGCAAACACATATGGATTAGAAGCAGAGTTCTGGAAGGTTAACATTATAAAACTTCATAATCAATATATTAAAATATAGTACAGCTGCAATAACCAAAGGTTACAGATTTAATTTTGTTTCAGTAGTCAATAAAAGGCAAACATTTTCCACCTGGCAAATTTCTTATTCATAAAAGTTGATAAGGATTTTGTTCCCTTGTGTAAAAAAGAGCACTTGTTTCTAAAGCAGGATACAAAAAAATCTTTAAAAAATAAAACAAACTTATTTCATTAACTAAGATTTTTTTAAATGTGTAATGGATTTTATGTTTTAATTAATTTTTTGCCTGTTTAAATTTGTTGGACATGAGACAGGCTAATTACAGTGGTGTGGCTTGTAGATAGTTTTGATTTATTTAAACATTAATTGTTTTTGTAAATAATTAATATATTAGGAAACATAGCTAGGTAAATGTTTAAAAGATTAAAAAAGCAACAAGAATTAGCAAAGTAATTGACAAAGAATAGTGCCCCAAATGCCAAGCATGAGCTATGTTTTTCCATGTGGCTCTCAAGCAGTTTAGATTACTTTGAGTTTAACTCAAAACCAGTGACATGATTGTTTCTTTACCCAAATAAATGAGGTTAATTGATCTCACTGACACTATATTATAAATTTTTTCGATCATACAAATTTCAAAATTTTTACGTTTTATATATTTATTACATATGAATAATATGTTTTAAATTACTTCAATTATTTTGATATAAAATAATTGGTTCAAGACCTGCTTTTGAAAATCATGTTAACAATAGGAAATAAAATAAAAGGAATTTGCATCTTGAAAAACTTCCTACTTCTTATTAATTTTTAGTGTGCAAAAATAACTTAATGGGAATTATTTTTTTGTAAGTTAATACAGTTCAAAGTTCCAAATTCGGACATTTTGCTAAACAACGTTTTTTTCTCTCATTTTTTCTATCTTTCCTCCTCTTTTAAGAACAATTTTTAAAGAAAAAGGCATTCAACCAGGACCAAACTGATGAAACAACACAAAATAAAGGACATGTTCATTAAATTAAAAAGTTTTTTCCTTTTTTTTTTAAATTATTCCTATTTATAAATCTGTTGTCTCTCATGACTACACTGGCAGACCAGAGGAGTGCCAGGCCCGTCGAAGACGGCAAGAGTGGAGGGGGGTGCGTCTTCCATGTTATTGAGCCCCATTGGGAGAAGTCCGACTTTGCTCGACATACATGACACATCCGTTTTACAGGAAGGTCCCTTTCATACATCCAATCACTCACACATATCGTAATTTAGATCCCAATCAGAGGCCGATAACCCCCTGATCAGGTACCCCCAGAGGTATTGATTTGGTATGGGAACATGGGGGACTTTGTGACCACGACCTATTTAATGTGCCCCAGTCACCATCAGTGAACACGACGGTCTTTAGCCAGGTCGAAGCGCTGATCTCGCAATCATCAGAATTGCAGGCTCTGTCGAGGACAGAACCCACAACCCTTCTTATGCGAGCCCGACACTGTAAAGACTGAGCTACCGCGGCTCATCTGTTAATCTGCTCATCAATTAATAAATCTGTTATTTTAGTATTGCAAATGAGTTCCGGTCGAAAATAACAAGCAGAAAAATTTGAAAGCGGGGAGGGAAAAGAGTTAGATTAGGGGGGTTTTTTTTGACAAAAAAAAAACTGCAAATTATCCCAAATCCGGATAAGTTTGAAATTTGGAACGGCCGAGGTCCGGAGGATTCCGGATTTTGGACTTCGTACTGTAGTAAAAAATGGAGACATGAAAATACATAAATTTGAAATCAAATATGTCTACATATATTTTTCAAATTAATTCTTCGAGCATTAACAAGAATTTAATAGGTAATTTACACAAAAAAAGGGTTTATATATAAAACTAAAAATTAAGCTTTTTTCTACGAATTTTAAAATTTAATCAAGAAGATTTTTAAATGAACTTAACAGTATTATTCTCAACCTGCTTCTTCGTCCGGTTAAAAGAAGAATAACCCCAATCTTGACTTTTCAACCAACGTGATCTTGGAACCATGCCAAATTTTTTCATCGATTCAGAGAACGCTCCGAAAATTATTTTTAAGTTTCCGCTTTGACTTTGCGTGGATAAATGTTTATCCAGCTAGACAATAAATCTTTTAACTATAGTCACACTTCTTTTTTCTATCTGCTATACCGTTAAATATAGAGTAAAAATTTCAACGGATTTGAAATTAGCGGAAAATTTCAGTTTTGATCAATACCTAAAAATGTGATTTTCTTTAAATAAATAATTTTTAAATTGAATATATCTTCAACAAATTTGAAATCTGCGGAAACTTTTACACCAGATTAATACCTTACACCACGGGCACGGGCAACGCCGGGCTAGTACAATAAAAAAGTGAAAGTTCCTTTCTTTTGGATCTCAATTTTTTTCATACATTAGACAGAGATGTATCTCTGGTTTTTCAATCTTTGTTTCTTTTCAGTAAATATTTTACAGCTTTTAATAAATAAATTTTTCTTTAAATCTTTGATTTATTTTTTAGTCCACATATCACTGGGCACTTTGCTTCTTAACAATATGTGGGTGATAAAAGAGATAAAGCTAACTTTATCATTTGTATAATTTTGATTAATTTACAGTATTGTTATGAATAGTGACAAATTTAAAACTAACATGATCATCACAACAATGCATATCAAGTCATTCTGTGGTTATTCTGCTTTCATTACCAAATCGAGTCGACTTAACGAGGTTTTACTGTTGATATAAGCTAAATTTAAAGAAACTAATATTTGCCTAGTAACTAAACAGAAACATAAATATCTAATAAGAGGACTTACCATATTCCATAAGCCAATATGACCTAACTCGCTAGCCGCAGCGATAATTATCTTATCACGTACAGGATGAATAGCAATAGCTGTAATCCTAGCTGGAACAATTTTAGCAATCTGGGACTCGCATGTTTTCATGCTTTTGAAATGAGACGGAATCCTAAAATGATATGCATGCATATACTATCTCAATATAATATCTTCTAGTTTTATGAATTGTAATTAAGGCAACATTAGAATGTACTATGAACTGAAGAGAATGACCGAGGGATTGATATTAAGCAGTATTATTTGATACCTGGTTTCTAGGTCTTGTTCTGCATACATCATTACTTTTGAAAAACAAATTAAAATTCAGTATGCTTGTATGAAACAAAATTAAAAATTGCAAACCTTTCTTACTTGAGAGTACAAAAGAGATCATAACTCAAAAAAGGTCCACCACACCACTAAAATGTTTGAAAACAATGAACTAAAATCCTGATGGAAGTTAACTGAATCAAGACTTTGACTGCATTTGGAATTTTATGGTGCAAGGTCCTAAGCAGGATAAGCTGTGCCAGATGCAAGATTATAAAACTAAACAAATGGCAGCATTAGTCTAAAAATTATCAATCAAAAGTTAATAGAAGAATAGGAATTTAATTTCCACATGCATAAAACATTGAAAGCAAAATTTGAAAAATTACATTTACAAGTCATTTGAATTTGGAAAAAAATTAGATGAGATTTAAAAATGGGTTTAATGGGTTTGAATGAGAATTTTACTCAACAGAATCTCGCATATTAAAAATTGCACATTAAAAAAATTTCAGATCTAGATGAACAAATGCAGGACAGCATTGGAGAAATTTATTGACAGATACAATAGGGATGAGGTTCTAAAAAACTGAACCCCTGTCAAGATGTCAACACGCCTATCAGCCTGGGAAATCTAGAGACTGCCCTATACGATCTTATTACGGTACTTGATACAGGGGTGAAAACAGTCAAAATGTAAAAAAGAGGAAAATATATGCAGCGTTATTTTGAAGTACAAAAATAGCTCAATAAGATTACTATATTTGAGTACTAATGTGTGTACAGAACAGTGGTGCAGCCAGAAATTTTTTTCTGAGGGGGTAGGCAAATTTTTAGCCTGATAAAAACAATATAAAGTCCACTATAAACTATGAAATTTGTCTTTGGAAAAGTAGGAGTGGGCACCTTATGTGCAAACTCAAATTTTGTAAAAGAGAAAAAATATCTAGGCAACTATAAACAGTATAAATAAGTTGGATGAAGTTGAAAATGTTATTTTTATGAATATTTTTGAACATCTCATCAATGGTGAGAATTTTTTTTAAGAGTTGCAATTTTTCCAAAACCTTGGTACAAAAATGAAATTAACAGGAAATAAAAAAATTGGTATGTTACTAAAGAACAAATAAATAAATACTATTTTTATTAAATAGCATAAATTTTATATTAAAAAAAATAATTAGACACCAAAAATAAAAATGGTACAGCTTCAGTCTTGGTTTATAGAAATGGCAACGGACTTGGCGCACTTCTAGTAGCGAGTAATTACAGGTTAAGGTAACCCATATGTATAACGGTTATTGCAGATTTTAATACAACCAGGTCAAGTGGAAAATTTTTAAAATTTTATTTAGAATATTCCAGAAAAATCTTTCAAATTCCGTTAAACTGTCGCTTGATTTCATTGGTTCATTCGAAATAATTCTTTCCTTGGCGACTTAAGGCCCGGTACACATCCGGTTTTTCAACGTGCGGCACCGAAGCCCAACTATGCACACATAACCGTGAAATGACACACGAACTCATTTCGCGCCATTTGCGATAAATATTCTATCGAAGAAAACGTGTTTATTTCGCTTACTTGGCGTAAAAAAAAGTATATTTTGAAACAAAATAGACGTTACTGGATACAACCATTTATTAATTATTATTTATAATCTATTTGTTTATGAAAACAAGGTACTTCCGAACGGCGCCGCGGGGAACTGCGGTACAAATTGCACGCAAGTTGGACGTGCGTCGCCCCAGCGGCGCTGGAGGCATGTACGCACTGCTGCATTGGATTTAATGTATCTCAGACCGCACTTGCGTTGCGGCAGCGGCGCCGCACGTTGAAAAACCGGATGTGTGCACCGGGCCTAAGTGCGCCAAGGGCAGGTCGTTGGCACAGCTATAAACGTAGACTGAAGCTGAAACCACGTGGTAGGAAAAATATTTCTTAGTTCAGTTTAAATTTACAACCTATTTTCGAATATAAAATAACTTTTTTTTCAAAATCTCTATATTTTTCCGTAAATATTCTTATTTTCTATTTTAATCAAATAAACTTAAAATTAATAACTCTTATTATCCAAGAAACAATTTAACTTATTAAAACAGTCATAAATATTGCCCTTAAAAGAAGCATCATTTTGAAAATAGTTGCAGTCTATAGTTGCGCTTTAAAACGATGGCCACCGCCTTGGCGTTCTTCTAAAGTCGCCAAAGTAAGAAGTTTTAACGGATTTTGAAAGTAATTTCTAGAATATTCAAAATGAAAATTTAAACTTCCCGCTTGCCGAGGTTGCCATGAAAGACGAAATAACAAAGCATCTTATTTTCTAGTTGAAAGAAAAATCACATTAAAAGCTGATCAACTTAAAATATTTCATTTATACCTTTTCCACCGCATCATGACGTTTCACGGCCTTTAGATAACAGCTCCGCTTTTTTTAGGAAACCGTAGCTTTACCTACGAAATATGCAACAACGTACGCTAACTATTTCAAAATCCAAGTTCTCCATTAAACTAATAAGCTTCTCACAAAGGATTCTTTTCAAAAAGGAATTAGCAAGACTTATTTGTCTTCTATAAACGTAAAAAAAGCTGATAAGGGCAAAAATAGGATTTTTTTTTTGTAAAAAATGATAAAAATCGGTCATTTTTTCAAAATTTACGAAAAGTCGGAAGAATCTACTATCTGAAGTAAGGACACACTTTCCTTATTGTTTTTTTTTTTTTTTTTACATTTATTCTTTGGCTGTAATTTCATGACATAATTTAATTCAAAGAAGAAAGCGGAAATTTTCGGAAGAAAAAAAAAAACGAAAATTCTCAAAAGGGGGAAAAAAAGCGGAAATTCTCAAAAGAAAGAAAAAAAAAATGCGGAAATCCGCGTAAAAGCGGAAGATTTTCACCCCTGTTGATAGAGTGGTTAATGGAAAGGAGATTGCTTTAGTGGCCTTTCTAGATATTGAAGGGGACTTTAAAAGGTTTTAACAAATGTAATCCTTCAATTAAAAATGCAATAATGATCAGACAAAAAGTTAATGCATTGGTTCGCGCCTGGATTAAAAATATGCTCGAGACAAGGATGTCCCAAGCCTCCATGAGGGGGTCTCCTGTTAAGAGGGTCATAAAGATCTTCTCTGACATTCAACAGTCCTAAAAGCTTTGCAGAGTCACTGCTTTTCCTCAAAAGCAGTGTGGGAATGTCACAATGCACTTGTGGGGATGGCTGAGAGAAGGTGTCTCTTATCCGAGTCCCTGGACATTATGGCATAGAGGGTAATTAAATGGCAGACCAATTAGCAAAACATGGATCTGAAACACCATTTATTGGACCAGAGCCTGTTTTGTGTCTACCTCACAATGTGGTCAGGGGGCTATCAAGGGTTTACTCCTCACTGAGTCCTACGAGGAATGGCTTGCTGCAATGGAAAAGAAGCTGCCTTTGCAGCAGTCAGCAAACTCGTTACCTATGCCCGTGTGACTCAGGACCCAACAAACAATATCAAAACCTTTGTTTTGTAAAGTACATAAGATGGTAAATATGTCTGAAACTGCAGGATAGCAACTGATGATACCAGTGCACCAGCTGTTTTAGAACACTCAAGCTGTCAGTGTATATGCAGAACTTACGGTGGGTACTAAGAGATATCACTTGAAAAGGGCAATAAATTGCAACAGCTTGAGCAGTTTATATGAAACAGGAAGTATGAATTCTGTAATTATAAATAATGTTAAGAAAAGATATTCCACAGCCTACACTGAATAGAGAAGTAACAAACATTATTTCCAAGTGTAAAAGAAATGGGAAATTTAATTTTATTCTAAAAGTAAGATGTATCCCTCTTTTAAAGGGAGAAAAATGCAAAAAGTTTTCCTGTATTCAGGTAAGTATAATAGAATAGATATGAGATTATATTCATTACACAAGTTGACTCAGTTTCATAAATGTGGCATACAAAAAAAAAAGGAAACCGAACAGAAAAAAAAACAAATGCTTGAGACAAATAATGCAATAATTACTCATAAGTTCTTTTAATTTCTTTGTAATTTAGTCCAGAAAAATCATGGCTGAAGTCTGAAAACATTTCCTTGCCTTTCAAAACACATTCAAATGTAAATACTTTAAGAGGTTCCTAAAAGTATGACAAAAATCATAAATAAGAAATAATATATGTGAAATAATATATGTGAATATATCAGGGCTCAAAATACCCGGGTGCACAGGTGCACATGAAAATAAAATTGTGCACCTAATATTTTTTCGCTAGGTGCACGCAGTGCATCTAAAATATAATCTTTGCGCCTTATTTAAAACCTTAGTTGCACAAGGTGCACCTGTATTAAAAAATCTATTTTGAGGCCTGGAATATATACTACCACCCCTGTGGTTGCTGAAGAAATCATTGGGGCAATAATTGCCACAAGGGAAATAAAGGGACATTGAGAAGCAAGAGTGTAGTAACAAAGAAGCAATAAGATGGTAAGAAATTTTGTCGCTTAAAAATATTTTAAACATTTAATCCATCATTTGAACGTAAAGCCGCGTCCACACCGGAGAAGCAGAGCAAAACATGGATGATTGATTAACCCCGGAGACAGGTTTGATTGGCAGCTCGTTCAGTGTAGATGGTGAACGAACATTTTGAGCACGAGCAAAATGATCCGCTTCTAGTCGGTACATCAAAGGAAAGCAAGTGCTCGTGCTCGCTCTATTTGGACGGCGTTTTTTCGTTCCCTTGCTCGACGTTCAATCAATCACTGGGGTCATCGTTAAGAAACGGGTCGGGGATCGGAACATAGAAATATTTATATTTCTTCGGATTGTAAAGTGATACTATTATTTAAGTAGTCTATTTGTAAGCATTGTGTGTTTTGCTATACATAGTTGACGATTAAAACTTAGTTGTGAAAATGTAATCTGCCCATATTAGTGTCAAAATTGATGTGTCCATCCATGTGTATTTAGATGGTCTATATTAGTGGTCTTGGGGAACTTTGCACATCAAATCTCTGCTATTATAATATGAAGTGTCCTACCTCCACTACGCAATGTCCGGACGAATCTATTGCACTTACAATAATGCAATTTGGCACACGGGTAGTCCGAAGTTTTTGCAATTTTTGTGTCCAGCCTGAATTTTAAAATTCAATCTAAAACATTTAAAAAATAATTTATTGGTATTTAATTATTATTGTCTTCTTTGGAATGAAAGTTGCATAAAAAGTTAGCAGATTCTAAATGTATTTTTTCCGTTTTCATTTTGCGGAGAAAGATTTGTCAGCAGACTAAAAAAACAAATGAAGTTTAAACTTTAGTTACGTAGTTTTTTTAATAATCTCCTTGATCGTTGTAATTGAAATTTAAATTGAAACTCATATTTTTTCCAACACGAACGCCACTTTCTGTGAAGAATGACTCGTTTGATTCGAGATATCATAGATTTCATTTCCTACGCTCAAACCATTTCACAGCGAAGAAAAGCAAAACAAATATAAAAAAAAACATATTGACTGGCATTGTTAAGTACTTTTTGGTAAAATCGTAATCGTTAAAGACAGATGAAAATTTCAACAGATTTGAAATCTGAAAAAAATCTAAACCCCTAAATCTCTAACTTCCATTTGATTTTCTTTTAATAAATAATTTTTCAATTAAATATTTATATTTTTGCAAGAGATTGTGACGTCACGCCGATTGGATCTCTTCGCAATTCGAATTTGGCAATAACGAGGTCATTACGGCGTTGCCCGAGGTGTTTGTTTGCGATGCAAATCATAGTTCATAATATTCATAATTTAGTTTGCGAAGCAAATCAAATTAGAATTTGCTGGGAATCCATTCCAATAGGCTACGAATTTCCATTTGGTTTGTGAGGCAAACCAATGATTGCTGTTATCCAATAGGCTTCGCAAACCAAATGGGAATTCTTAGCAATCATCACGCAGTGGCTAGTTTAAGATAAATAAGAGGTGGATAGTTAAAATGTATTTAAACTTTTTTGCAATTAAAGAAAATTTAAAATTGTTGCACTGCAATATTAATACGTTTTACCAAAAAATGCCGAATTGAAAGAGACATTCAATATGTTGGAACATATGAGTGAAATATTCAGTAAGAAATTTTTATTTTGAAGGGAAATAATCTGCTAATATCAATTTTGCAGAAGGAATTTTATAGCAACCTCGTCGCAGGATTGAAAACACGATTTGTTCAAAATTGTACAGGGTTAACGATGAAGTGGATTATTTTCCGAGGAGGCTATTAGTTTAGGGTTTATTAAGTGTCCCAGTAGGAAAAGCGTAATTTGTACCGCGTGTGAGCAAAAGACGTATACATTTTCAGTCTTTTGGCTCCTGAGAATATTTTCCATCACGGGTGTCACCAAATTTTGGGAACTTTTCGTCCTATTTCTCTTTAATAAATCTTTAATGATAATATACGCTGCACTCGTGATTATGCGCCGACTTCGTAAAGAACGGGACCTTAAAACAATTTGCTTCAAACAATAAGTTTGCAGTTTAACTTCAACACACAACCAACCAGATTGATCGCGAGCACGTGGAACATTTTGTATACGAGCTGTCAAACCAGAAAAAACAGAGAGATTGATTCACCAAACCTGTCTCCGGGGTTAATCAATCATCGATGTTTTGCTCTGCTTCTCCGGTGTGGACGCGGCTTAAGAGACATACAGACACACTCACTACAATGACACATTGGAATTATAATTAATTTTTAACACAAATTACATAAGAGCAGTTTATTGAAAATTGTAGTTACATAAAACATAAGTTCTTCATGGTAAGTCTAAACATTCAGACTTGAGAGAATCAAAGGCGATACTTTTTAAATACATAAATAAATCCCAAAGAACTTTATAATTGAAAAACCTTTTTTTACCGATGAACCCATATCATACGGCAAGAAATGTGGACAGCATAATATTGAATATTATCAACCACAAACAAAACACCAATGTTAGTTCCATAATTTAGTTCCAAGTTGTTTTATTTACAAAACGAACTACTTTAAATTAAAAATGAAGCCGTTATGAAAATGTTTATATGAAATTCTTGCAGCTACGTACAAGATCTTAGTTTTTTTAGTTTGTATATGAAACTTTGAACACTTGTAAATACAATGTGTTTCCTTGCAAACAAAGCATTTCTTTAATGTACCAAAGTGTGAAGTGTATTCGTAAAAACCTTCGTGCCTAATTCTTTGTACTTTTGCTTTTTTGGGGTTATCATTCTCGTAACATTTCAGGATCAAGTTTCTTTCTTAAGATATAAACTAGAATTGTATCCCAAAATTCTACCAGTTGCTTCAGAATTTTTAGACTTTTTTCGACGCATTCAGCGCAAACATCTGCTAATCTTTCAGGAATCTGCAAAGCATCTCCCAAAAGTTGTTGTAGCTTGCATCTGCAATGCTCATGGATTGAAGAAGCATTGCTCTTTTGCCTCTCAATGAGAAGAGGTAATGGGCATGGAAAGCGCATTATTATTCTGAACTGTAAACTTGAAACAGATCATGAATCAAAATTCATGACATTTGATATCTTTATTCAGACAACTAACATTTTCAAGGTAGATTTCTGGGTGTTCATTCTTCAAGAGCAAAACTATCAATCAACTTTGATAAACATGCCACTTGTCTTTTAAGTATACACCTTTTTCTTTAAAAGAATCCTTCCATATTCGATGTAGCTTCAATTTGGAAATATGAAACTTTTTCCTCTTACAGCCCAAAAACGATTCACTTCAGTTCCTGGGTTTTGGTACCATGTTAGCAGGTGGGAGAAAGGTAAACTCAAGTCAACAATACAAAGAATTCAATAAGCTAAAAAGCCCTAAGTGTGCCATGCACGAATATCAAACTAAAGTCCCTTTTATCTGCATACAAAGCAAGTAGCATCTGTGTTAATGGAGCCGAAATCGAATAAATATTGGTGCAATTCCACACTTTCCTTATTGTAACAACCTATTTCTGGAATCCAAGCAGGGAAAGTATTATTGTTCAGATATGAAGCCGAACATATGCACTGATTTAAGGTCATTCACTGAGCACAAACGGTACATCTACACTCTACGTTTATGAGTGGTGGCAACGACCTTAGCGATATTTTTGGCGCACTCCTAAAGTTGCCAAGGAAAGAATTATTTCAAAAATCTTTTTCTTTTCACAACGGAAAATGAAAGCTTGAAAACACATTTGAAAACGTTTTAAAAAGAATATATTTTTTAAATTTCACAAAAAGTAATAACTTTAAACACAGTTCAAAACACAATTGTGTTCCAGCAGAACTAAACTTCGAATGCTGGGTAAGAATATAAAAAATATCCTGAAACTTATCAATTACACTAAATACAGTGGGCATGTTGAAAAAGAAAAAAGCAAGAAATAATACAGCCTGATAACGTCAGAACTCTAACAAAAAAAAAAAATCAAACCAAAAATGCAAAAAAAATAATAATAATAATAATCCTTAGTTGTTTTGTGAAAAATATAAAAAATCCAAAGTTCCACAACTGTAGAAATGGTATCACAGAAAAAAATATATAAGGACCAATGCAATCAAAGGATATTTTAAAATCAAAATAACCAATGGGAGCAAAGAAAAAATTTAAAACGAACCAATGAAATCAAACAACTTGGACGGATTTTGGAATATTAAAAAACTTTCTAGAATATTCAAAATGAAAGTTACCGTTTGCCGAGGTTGCATGAAAACCACAATAACTGTAAAGACTTTAATCTATCGTAACTCGCTACTAGAAGTGTGCCAAACAAATCGCCAAGACCGTTGCTACCGCTCATAAACGTAGAGTGTAGCTGTACCACACAGTCGTACAATATGAGAAGATTTTAAAGCAATAAATTAAATCACAATGAAAATAATTGTGTGTTCGAACTCGTCCACTGCAACAAGTGTATAGAATTCACCCCCTTGTCATGAAGAATAGAAATTTAAAAAATAAAATAAAAATTTATGCTGAACAGATATTTTGTAGTGATTTCATTTTAGACATTGTGTTTGTTTTGAAAACTAGAAAAACTTAGTGCTGTACTCATAGCACAAGGTAATTATCATCTACAATCTATCTACACTATGCAATATCAAACTATGTTCGCTAGTCTCTACTACACTGCATTTACATTTGGAAGATTCTTGAAGATGGTACCGGAAAAAAAAAATTATTTTTGTCATCAAGTTGGTTTAAAATCATTTTAACAACACTTCCCAATCTACTTGAAGGGATTAAATTGTCTCTTTTCGAGAACAAGGAAATGCACAAAATTTATGTAACATGAGTTCGACTCCATTCCATTTTTTCTTCTTGACAACTTGCATTTAATCTTTTACAACCTGTTTTTTGGTAAATTCGAGAATCTATTCAATGTACACTATAGCTCCTGCTCCTGTATTTTCATTGGGAATGCCATCACAGCCAGGAAATAAAATGAAATCTATTCTCGCTGCATTTATTGCTTTTCTTAAACATTTGCACTGTTTTTATCTACCAACTGAGTTCAATGTTTTTCTCTTTGCTTGATGCTTAAACAAAATTGGCATCGGTTGAAAAGAATAATCCATAAAGATATTTTTCTGTCCAGAAGAAAGCTTAAAAGTGGTTTAGAGTAGTGATGGGAAAAATGACTCTATTCAAGGATAGGATCCACTCGCTTACTAAAAAGAGCTAGCTCTTTTTCATGACTCACCACTCCTTTAAGATATATAATAATGCATCTCAAGATGTGTATAATATGTGTGGGCCATCGAACATCCCTCATTGCCACGTGAGCGCTTGTGTCCAGACGAAGAGGTGCCAAGCGTGCTTGAAACACCCACGCAGCACTCACTTATCCAGCAATGCACAGTTTCCCTTTAAATCAACAAAAGGAGGGAGACAGGGCCTGAGGATGAAAGACATTGCAGCATACAGCTGCTAAGCTGTAAACTTTAATTGCTGGGGCATAAGATGTCCCAAAATCATGTCAATTCATTATAACTTTAAAATTGTCCATAAAGAATAAATTACTTTGAGGGCAGTTCTATTTTTGCAATTCCCATCATGAACCCGAAGAGATTACAGAAGTAGCAATTAAGGTATGCAAACACGTTAAAAATGTCCTTTTTGACCAAAAATTCCGAAAAAGTTTTTGATTTTATTGAATAGAGTATTTATTTGACTTTCCAAAGCATATTTGATTTTTTCTCTGTTAATTACTTGAAGAGATATTAAGATTTTAATCAAGGTGGGGAAACAGGAAGTAGGTATGGAAAACACCGGAAGTGGCCATTAAAAGACCAAAAACCTGGCAAAATCTAAATTTAAAGCTCACATTTTTTGCAAATATAATTTTAGAAAGGTTTCTCAAATGTTTAAATGGTTTCTCTTTTGGAAATAGTGTGAATCGTATCCATTTGTATTGAAAATGTACTATTATATATATACACACATCCTTTATCTATATATATATCTAGATTGGAAGTTTCCTGGTTCAAATCCGGGTATGGATGTTTGTAATCGTTTGGT
Source organism: Metellina segmentata (assembly GCA_947359465.1). Lineage (NCBI taxonomy): Eukaryota > Metazoa > Arthropoda > Arachnida > Araneae > Tetragnathidae > Metellina > Metellina segmentata. The sequence continues at coordinate 44,924,731 of OX375880.1, forward strand.
GTAGAGGCGGCTGGTGCACCTTAAATCTGTTGAGGCCGTAAGTCCTCACATTAGGTTGGTGTGGAAATTTACATTTAAAAAAATAACATTTATGATAATACATAGATATTTAAAAATTTGAAACTTCAAATAAGTAACAAAGAGCTGGGGAGCGCAAAAGAGCAAATGCGGAACTGACTCTTCGAGAGCGGTAGCTCCCAAAAGAGTCACTGAGCTGGTGAGCACATGAGGAAATGACTCTTCGAGAGCGGAAGCGCTGATTTGTCAAAAATGAGCTACCGCTATTGAGCGCTGATTCGTCAAGGGAGCTAGCTCTTTGAGTCAGCTCTTGAGCTGATCGCCCATCTCTAGTTTGGAGGAAGTGTTGGTTGATATGCTACACCTATGATTGTAATGTGACAAATGAACTGAACCACACTGAAACACTAGGCAATGAACAAGCATAGAGATGGAGCATGAGATAGCATAAAAGCATAATGCAAGTCTGTAGCTTTAGTGCAGCTATACTTGAATGTGCCCATTGTGGTGTAGAAGACAGAATTCAAATTAGGCTGAAAGAGATGCCATGCAATTTGTATGTCCACATGCTGCATTCTATGCATCATTTATAGCAGGGGTGGTCAACCTTTTACATACTGTGCGTCAATTTTTTTCATATACGAGTTCAGATGCGCAATACAACTCAAGCACATTTTCTACCTTCTTACGTTCATGGTCCTCTGGAATATTCTTAATAGCCTTTTTAATAAAAGCATGTTTATAGACATAATTAATATTTTTTTAATGATTTAATTATATGCAAAACAATATCTATTGCAGCACATAAATATTACTTACGATTAAGAATTTTGAGCATGTTTGTATTTTACTAGTATTTTAATGTTTGGTGTTAAATTTGTTACTGAGAACAACAGAGAATTCTTCAAATTTGAATCAGTCATTCACGACCTTACTTTGCTTTTAATAAATTTCAAGGATGAAAATGCTTGTTCACATCTGTATGTCATTCCGAAACAACATACATAATGTTTTGCAAATTTTCTTAGTTCTGGGAAATGTTTACTGGGTAATGAATGCCAGAAATTAAGCATGTCAGAAACATTTCGATCTGAAAAAATCTCATCAATTTTATTGATCTCATCAATTTTAATTTTCAATAATGAACTTGTTTTTAAATCAATAAGTTCTATTTGTATGTTACTAGGCGTCTTCATACGTTTTGTTCACTAATGAAAATGGGCTCATAAATATGACCATGCAGTTTGCTTCTTTAGCCCAATCAGGAAAACGACTTTCAAATCACACTTGCAATAACTTGATTTTTTCAATATATTTGGACATTTTGCTATTATTTGCAGCGCATTCTCTCTGCTCTCAAGTGTGAAAATTGACTCAAATCCTGATTCTCTAACTGAGAGATGAACAGTTTTGATTTCATTTTAAAAGAATTCATGCTATTTACTAAGCTATGAACTAATTTATTCTTTCCTTGTAGTTTCGAATTTAGATTATTGAGATGGCTAGTAACATCAACTAAAAATGCTAAATTAAAAAGTCACTTATCAAATAACAGGGTTCTTTCATCAGGTACTTCATTTTCCTGTTTAAAAAAAATTATAAACAGCATTTTTCAATTTCCAAAATCTTCTCAGAATCTGTCCTCTAGAGAGCCAGTGCACCTCACAATGAAGGACAAGGTCACCATATTCCAAATCTAACAATTCACAATATTCCCTGAATTCTCGTCTGTTTAATGCTGTTGCTCTAATTTTATTCACATATTTCACAACCATTAACACAACATGCTGCATTTTTAAAGTTTTTCCACATGGTGCCTCTTGGTGTCTAATGCAGTGATATTTTAGTACAGGAAAAAAAGTTTATTAGATTTTTCAAGTAAAGGTGTAGTGCTATTGACTATACTTATCATTGATGGTGCACCGTCGGTATACACAGTAATGAGTTAACTATAATCTAATTTTAGGTTTTCTAGGCAAGAATTTACTTTTTCAAATATGCCTGATCATCTTGTTTTACAATGCTATGACCCCAGACTGGCAAGTTCTTCAAAGACATTAAAATTAATCATAGATTCCTCTTACAAAATGCTTAGTTGGGCTACATCACATATGTCTGTTGACTCATCCTAAGTTAGAGATAAAGATGGACAAGGTCTTCCAGTTGCTGAAATACAACCTGAGAGAGTTCCTCTATACGTCTTGTAACTGTCTGCCTTGATATAGCAATTTCGTGGGCTTTCCTTTCAATACCTCTATCAAGATGGCGTGCAAATATTTGGAGGCAAAGCTTAAATTCTTCGTCAGAAAAATATTAATTTTTTTCGTCAATGCTAAAGCAATTTTATAGGATGCTTCTGTCATCGTCAAGTTTTTACAACTTACATCAGCCAAAATATTTTCTCTTCTGGTTTCTTCTTTTTTCTTAGTCGCATATTATTTTCGCAACTCAAGACCCAAGAACGAGCTTCATTTTTCCTTCTATGTTACTCTGATGCTGTATTTTATAGTGTCTATTAAGATCATGTCTTTTATTATGTGAAAGAGTAATTTATATAATAAAACTTTCACAAACAATACAAAACAGTTTTCCTGATTGCCTTGCTATAAATAAGAACTCATTTTCCCACTGTTCATTGAATTCAAGCTTACTAACAGTTTCTGCGCTTCTTTTGCTAATTTTCTTTTGCATTGTGATGGATAACAGAATTATATAAAAAACATATAAAAGAACAAAGTTCTAAAAGTCTAAATGTTGAAAAAGAACAAACAGATCACAAGTACGTACAGGTGGAGGACAAAATAATACGAACACCAGTGAAATAATGGAAAATCTTTATTAATAGGGGGTTGGACCACCCTTTGACTGAAGTACAGATTTAATGTGAAGTGGGATAGATGCATAAAGGTCATGGACAATATTTAGTGGAATATTAAGCCATTCCTCCTGCAGAACGGTCTCTAATTCCGAAAGTCTGGATGGAGGTGGAAATCGGGAAGGAAGTTTGGACTCCAAATATTCCAATAAATGTTCAATAATATTCAAGTCCGGAAACTGAGGGGGCCAGGCGAGATGTTCAACTTCATCGTAATGCTCTTCGAACCATTCTTGAACACACCTAGCATTGTTATAAGGGCGTTGTCGTCTTGAAAAAGCGGTCGCTCTCCAGGGAATACAGTCTGGACAAAAGGATGGACATGATCCCCTAGAATGCTTAGATAGTGATTGGATGTGATCCTCTCATGCAGAATAACAAGTGGCCCAAGACCGCGCCAAGATATCGCACCCCATACCATAATGGAGCCACCCCCATGCTTCACAGTCGGCAAGAGGCATTCAGGATTAAACGCTTCTCTGGCCGCTCTCCAGACATAAACGTGTCCGGTCGTCTGAAATAGGGTGAATGACGATTCATCTGACCATATTACCTGTTGCCGCTGATGTGGGGACCAGTTTTTTGTGATATCTGCACCATTGGCGTCGCTTGAAAGTATTAGTTGCTGTCAAGGGTTTACGAATTGCCACTCTGCCATAAATGTTCGCAGCATGAAGTTTCCTTTAGACAGTTTTTGTTGAAACGGGGTCCTGGAGATGACTGTTCATTTCGGATGTTATCTCGGATAATGATTGCTTGTGCGTTCGGGCTACTATGCGCTTCAAGACCCGTCTATCCCTATCAGCAAGCTTTGACTTTTGGCCACTGTTGTGCTTTGAAGGCGTCGTCTTACCCTCTTTCGTGTACACTGTCATAACGGCTGATACCGTACTCCTTGCAAACCCCAAAAGGTTTGCTGTTTCCGTAACAGATGCTCCACCTAAACACGCTCCAACAATCATTCCTCTTTGGAACTCTTACATTTCAACTTATCACAGACAGTTCGATAGACGCATGCAACGCAGGTGACTGCTGTTGAGAGACTGATACCTTCCTCTTCACGCCCACTAGGTGGCAGACTTCTGTTGCAGGTGGCGCGGCTGTACTGCAGGTGTGAAATACGTCATACTTTTTCACAGGTGTTTGTATTATTTTTGTCCTCCATCTGTACGTCGTATCAGACAGAATATCAATTGCAAACTGTCAAAAAATTGTGCCGTATTGATGAGAAGGAAGGCTATATGAACTGAACTCGCAGCATTCTGGTGTTGAAAATATGAAGATGGATTCAGCTATGGCACCTACTTCAAAAGAAAAAATAAACGCAGGGATGGAATGCGTCACATTTAGCGCATGCACCACAGGTTTGCCACCCATAATTTAGTCTCCTACGGTTGTGGTGTAGAGTCAAAGTTAGCGGCATTAATGAATGCTTCGAAAACATCTGGCTACAGCAGCCGTAGAATTGTAAGTGCTAACACAGGTTGCTGTGCAACACACTAATTGTTTAGCTACGGTTCTTGGTACAGCAGAAACAACCCTAATAGCCATGCACACAAGATGTCTATCTTCTCAATCGGCAGTGTGCAAGGCTGCTCCAATCAGTTCTCTGCAGCATTCACGGTTTCCATATTCTCATCACTGTGGCACCAACATGAGCACCCATTTCTTGGAAGGATAATTCAGTCTCAATAATCCACAATTATTCTACTGTCAAATTAAGAAACACATGACTGCCTTATTTTTGACAAGGCACATTTTTTAGTCAAGCTTTCTATACAAAGGAACTGAGAAAACAGTGAAACAGATTTAAAACAAGTGCTCCATTCTCCCTTTTTATACTTCTTACAAGGTTGTTATTTGTACATATTATTTATATATCCACGGAAGTGCTAATCATTTGCATCTATCTCCTTCAATAAACTAAGCAGCATGCAAATTTGAAGGCTATTGGATGCTTCCTTCATGGCATTTTTTTGAGACAGCAGTGTAATAACAGATACGAGAGAAATGTGAAATGGTTAAGTTCATAATTATGAAATGCATAAATGTGTATTCAAAAAGTTTTATTGATCTAACCACGGTCAGATACAAAGTTGCAAAACCACCAGAATAAAATACTCAGATTAACATGTATTTGCTGAAAATCCTCTTCAAGACAGTTATCTTTTAAACACATATTATCACTAAAGTAAATAAGCATAAAAAACAAGAGAATGGTAAAGAACATGTAACTTTCATAGGTCTCTTAGTTATGAGTATCAATTCAATACACAAATCACATTGAATTTAATGCCCAACAAAGCAATTGGATACCTGTGTTAGGTGTTGAAGAGTACCATTCTCGCGCACAAGAGCTAGAAATAACTTTTTTAGGACAATTTTTACAAGTTTTCCTACGATATTCGCAACAGGGATAATATTAAATGGTCTTTAATGTCATACTTATTGCATATTCACACGGAAATGTTTCCTTTCTGTGGATTTGAAATAGTTACTAAAACAGAATTGCTAGGAACACATACACATTATCTGCATAGATACAAAAACAAGTTAAATTATTAATACATTTTAATTAAAAGTTTCTATTATATTTTATTAAAAAATGGCAACATACCTTTCGATATTGATTTTCCAATTTAGCTTTACTTCTTAATTCCTTCTGAAATTATTTTTTAATCTGTTCAATAGCATATAAGAGATAAGAAATGCAATTGCATTCTGTAATCTGATAGCAAAAGAAAGAACAATATCTGTATGTTGTGAAAAACTGACTAATCAATGACAAAACCATTCACATTTCTGTCATTCCTTCATATTTATTTTACTTCAGCTATAAAAAATTTGAAACAGTTATTCACATAATTTTTTTAGCTTAATTGCTCGTAATTGAAGGAATAAAAATAAATAAAGTACTATGTACACTATTGTTCCTGTATTTTCACAGGGGAATGATATTACAGCCAGGAACTCAAATTAAATCAATTGTCACTGCATTCGTTGCTTTTCTTGAAAAATAGGGTGCAATGGTAGAATCCGTTATGTTAGTCGCCAAAGTAATTTTTTTTAAACTAAGCAATTCCAAGATGGCCACCATATAGCAAAATCCACGACCATCTCACGGGTGTAAGAATCATAGCAATTGTGCATGCGTCAATTTATTCCGGTCCGGACTTCTGTTGCAACCCTTTCTTTACGAGTGGTTTGTTTGGCGAAGACGAGGATATTTTCACCCCGCTCCAAACCAAGCATCTGTCCGCTGTCGTTGACATTCTAGAATGGATGAACAGTATAAATGCGATTCTTGAGACAAAACTTTCCAGTATCGACAGAATTTATTACGTCATATAAAAAAGGTGCACATTGTGACTAATGTCAGCAACAAAAGAAAATTTAACATAAACTGCCCTGCAGTATCGTGTGAACAAACATTTTCAACACAAACAAAGCTGAGGGAACATGTGACAAGTGCTCATAATGGTTTTTTTTTTTTAATTACAGCGAGCACTCGATTGCTAATCATAGGCCACTGCAAGGCCGGGAAGCGATGGTCATTTGTGAAGGGGCACCCAATGGGTGACCATCACTACCCCTAACTAAGGACAGCACAATTACATCCATGCCCTTACCCTGGATTCGAACCGGGAACCTTCCGATCCAGAGGCCAACACCTTAACCACTAGACCGGTTGGTCGGCTAGTTCATAATGTAGTATTGGATGTAGAGCACATGGATATACAGCACAATTACAAGTTATAAAATAATTTATTTTTCAGATACTCATAATGTGTGTGTTTGACATTTAAATAAACTTTTAAATTATGAACTTACACAAATTAACTTTTCGTAGAAAGATAGTATAGAATAGATAGTATTTAATACTTATTTACTGGTCGTAAATAAGCCTTACTTATACTAAACTATAAAAATAGGATTCTAAACTGGCCGTACTTATTACTTTAACATATGACAGCAAACTCAAAAAATCCTCGTATTGTAAGCGATAAATTGCCAAATTTGGCATACCTTTCCCCCGAACCAAACATGCAGTTAAAAATTTCCAACTCCATACGCATGCGCAATTGCTATGATTCTTAAACCCGTGAGATGGTCGTCAAAATCCACACTGTGAACCTTTGCATACATTACGTAAATAGGAATAATTTTTTTAAAAGGAAAAAAACCTTTTTAATACAACGGAATAAATTTTATTTGCAAATCTTCTCATTTTTCTGTGTAGTATTTACTCTGAACATGTCCATTATTTTGCATTGTTTCCTCAAATAAGTCCAGGTTCAACTAATTTAAAAAAAAAAAAAAATGTCATAAAAATGTCTACGCTGTTTTCAAATGTCTAAAAATTAGAAGAAAAAAAAAACGCTTGGGATTTTGTACTGAAAATGGAATTAGTAATGAGGATTTTTTTTGTAGATAAATCAGTTTTTTTCTGGGATCCTGATAATCCACCAAATATTTTTCAATGCGAGAAAAATCAATGGGGGTTTGCTATATCTATAATTGAGAGATGAAATTTCATTTTAGAATTCTTCTATCAATTTACTTAGCATTATGTGGGCAACTGGATGGGGACATTCTTGGTCAGAGATGAAGATATGGAATTGAAAATGAGGAATTTTTTTGTAACCACGGGACCAGAAGATATATTTTTGTATATAAGCCACAGCGTATAACGCACAAAGTTTCAATGTGTATAAACCACTGTACTGCTAGGAATATTTTGTAGCTAATTCACAGCGTATAACGCGTGACCCCCGCCTACAGACGAGAACCTTTCACCATTGGCTACTATGTGTATAAACCACTCAACCGGGAGGAAATTTTTTGTACATAAGTTTCAGCATATAATGCAAGACCTCCACATGCCAGCGAGAGTCAATCCCATAGGCTTCCAAAAGAATAAGACTTTTTGGTTCCTCCTCGTTGCACATTTTGAGAATTAAATTTTCTACACAAAGACCATACAGTGTTTTTAAGATAAATTATTGAAATACATCTTTACAGGTTCCAAATGTGTACTATCATCAAACATTTTTGCAAGAAAATAAGAATTAATACGATTAGATATACAATAAAAAGTCTGAAATCCCAAATTCGGAATTGCAAAAAATCCAGACGGGTTTTTTTTTCTCAATTTTTTATATTTTCCCGACAATTTTTAAAAATTAAGGAGTTGAACCTGGACCTAATTGATGAAACAATGAAAAAATAACAAATTTTAGTTTGCAATTAAAATATGTTCCATCGTATTAATAAAATTTTTTGTTTTTAAAAATTAATTTTATTTATATATCTCATATTTTACTATTGCAAATGCAAGATTCACAAGGAGTAAGCCCTATTAAAGCAAAAAAAAAAAGTGCAACTTACTTTAAAGAATCAACAAAGAAATACCAGAGCAACGGACGGAGCAACCACATACACAACTAATGTCAAACGATGATAAAGGGGAAAAAATGGCAGAAATAAGAAGGGTTGCCTTAAAACCCTTCTTATTTAAAACATAACTCCAATTTTCAAAAAGGGAATACAAAGTGATCCGGGCAACTATAGACCAGTAAGTCTAACATCAGTAATTTGCAAAATATTTGAATCTCTGTTAAAAAAGCATATAATGTTACACTTGGAGGAGGGGGGACTGTTATCAGAGAATCAGTATGGGTTCAGGAATGGCAGATCCTGCTCTACAAACCTTTTGAAGTTCTACGAAAAAATTACTGAGGAGCTGGATAATAAGAGCAGTGTGGATATCATGTACATAGATTTTCAAAAGGCTTTTGATAAAGTACCTCATGAGGCATTACTGTTTAAATTGGAAAGGCTGGGGATTCAGGGAAAAACATTAATATGGATAAAGAATTGGTTATTGGGTAGAAAGCAGAGAGTGCAGGTAAAAGGAAATTATTCACAGTGGACAGAAGTTATAAGTGGGGTGCCTCAGGGATCAGTTTTGGGACCAATTTTATTTATAATTTTCATAGATGATATAGGTCAGGGGATCAAGAATAGAATCAGTATATTTGCAGATGACTTAAAAATATGGGGGACAGTGGATACCAAGTTACAGATAGAAAATTTACAAGGGGATTTTGATAAGATATCCGAATGGGCTGTAAAATGGGGTATGTCATTTAAATGTAGGGAAATGTCAAGTTCTGCATATGGGTTACAGGAACAGTGGAGCCGAGTACAGGCTGCAGGGAGTAAAGGTAAAGGAGGGAGAAACAGTCAAGGATCTTGGGGTGATAATTCACAGGGATTTTAAAATGGGTCATCAATGTTCAGCTGCGGGTAAAAAGGCTAATAGGTTACTGGGGTATATTAAAAAGACTGTAACTTCAAGGGATAAGAATATAATCTTGCCGTTATATAAGGGTTTAGTAAGACCACATCTAGAATATGCTGTACAATTCTGGGCTCCATATATGAGAAAGGACATAGAATCAATTGAAAGGGTTCAGCACAGAGCTACAAAAATAATAAAGGGGCTAGCAAATTTCGACTATAATGAACGTTTAAGTAAGCTAAACATGTATATACTGGAAAGAAGAAGAAGGAGGGGGGATTTGATTCAGCTTTTCAAGTTTGTAAAACAAGGGGACACAGAGGGCTTAAATTTCAATAGGGATAACAGAACAAGGGGTCATGGGTATAAATTGAATAAGACACATTTTAATCAGGATTTAAGGAAAAACTACTACTTTAATAGGGTAATAGACAGTTGGAACGTGTTGCCAGAAAATATAGTTAATTCAAAGGGAGTGTACGAATGTAAGACACAATTGGATAGTCAGTGGGAATTGGAGAATTCATAAACAAAGGACCAGCCTTGTTGGGCTTGAGCCTGTAGCTGGTGGTCAATATTTGTATTTGTATTTGTAAAACTGGATGAAAGCACACAAACTCGCAACAACTGGAAGGTTAACACATTTGGCTATAAATAAGCACAAGTTGTAATGTATCAGATACTACATACCACCCAAAATTAGTACTGAAGAATGTTTCAATCTACCAACTGATTCTGATGTTTTTCTGTGCTTGGTGCTTACACTACAAAATTGGCATTACTTGAAAACTTCTCAATGAAAAGAATAACCTAGGAAGACATTTTTCTGTCTTGAAGACAGCAAAAAGTGGTTTGGAGGAAGTGCGGTAGCTATGCTACAGAGCTGTTATTGTAATAAACAAATGAACCAACCAGGTGTAGAAACAATAATACTTTTAAAAAGGTATAAGCCCTATGTTCTTTTGCAATTTCTTTTTCTCTTTCCTTAATTCTGTTGGCTTCTTCGAGTGCTCTTAGCAAAACAGCACGTTCAGAAAGGTCCAAAACCTTTTTAGTCACACGACCGCTTTTTTTGCGCCGAGGTGGAAGAGGCCTAGTGAAAAAAATTAAGCAACATGTAGATTGTAAAATTGAAATATAAATGAGACAGACATGACACTAGATATTATGAAAATAAAAAATAATTTGAGAGAAATTTTTCACAGGCATTTTGAGCTATTACAGCTTAGTCACCACGAGAGAAGGTTCCCATAGCCCTTCAAATAATATTTTATTTACTTCCTACTTTTAGAATAAGGGTGGGGCCGGGTGGCCTGGTCGGTAGGGCATCGAGCTCGTGACTGACTGATCATGAGTTCGAGCCCAGCTGACCAAAAACTCCCGTGTACGCTAAAGGTGACTGGTGCACGAAAAATCTGTCGTGGTCACAAAGTCCTCCATGTTCCCATAATAAATCAATACCTCTGTGGGTGCCGAACCAGGGATTCGTTGGTCTCTGGTTTGGATCAAAATTACAACCGTGTGCCTGAATATGATTGAAGGTCGCGAAAATGTGACCTCTCCATAAAAACGAGACGTGTCGATGTGCTGCCATCTATTGGCTAAAAAATTCAAGCCAAGTCGGACTTCCTTCCAATGGGGCTCACTTTCATGGAAGCCGCACCTACCCCCCTCGCCTCTTGCCGTCTTCGACGGGCCTGGCACTCCTTTGGTCTGCCAGTGTAGGCATAAGAAATAACAACAGCATATAGGGTAAAGTGTGGTAAGTGCATTTTTGGAGGAAATGCATAGGGTCCGTAACATTGGATTTCGGAAATTGAAAACGCCTATGGTGGGATAGTTGGGGACTACCATGCTTGTTAATAATACAAAATATGAGCTAAATCATTTAATATCTACAGATGCTAAAATCACTTTAAAAATTTCGAAATATTGCCAATTTTTTCACAAAAATAATAATAACGCATTTAAAAAATGTAATACATCTTATTCAAAGCCATAGGTGGGTGAAATGAACTTCCCTGTGTTAGGGTTACGGTCGAAATAAAAGCTGGATACAGCATTATATAAAAACAATCCTCATTTATTTAAGTAATGTAAATAGATTACATGGTATAAAAGTATACACAAATAGGTGTACTTCACCTGGCCTGTAGGCTTTAGAAAAAGAGAGGATTGAATAATCACACACTTTCATCCTATATATACTCATTGCCACAAAAATTTGTGCACCAAGAAATAATTGTGGGATTGTAACGAAACTTGGCATGAAGGTACATGTCGGCCAAATATGCAAATGATTAGAAATGCAGGGTGATTGCGCATTGCATAATGCCACTAGAGGGCGTTGAAGTTTGTTCTCCTTGGAGTATAAAACAGGTAAGCAGAGCTTCTTGAGTGTGGTTAATCTTTTGCAAAGGAAACGCTGAGGTAGACATGCCGTTACGCCGCCATCGAAGACAATGTGAGCACCTGTCAGAGTTCAAGAGGGGAAGAATCATCGGGATGATGGAAGCTGGGTGGTCAGCTCGGCGAGTAGCTCGTCAAGTAGGCCGTTTTGATTTTACTGTGAGGAGATGTTGGGACCAGTGGACAGAAGAGACGTCATTTATACGGCGATCAGGCTCAGGACGTCCTCGACAGACCAGTCGTCGAGAAGACCGTCACATCATACGAAACGCACACGTAAAGCCTACTGCCTCATTGGCCGCTATCCAAACACAGGCAGCACCTTCACTACGGGCCCCTGTGTCTTCCCGAATCATCGCAAGGCGTCTGGCTGAAGGACATCTGGTATTGTGGTGCCCATTACGTGTGCTGCCAATGAGACCCACACACCGACCGACGCCTCCGTTTGGAGTGGTGTCACGCACGACGGGATTGGACTGCAAAGGAATGGAACCAGGCCATCGCAGTGATGACAATCGTGTTTGTGTGTGGAGGCCCCATGGTGAACGCCTCAATCTTGCCTTCGCTTTACAGCGACACACCACTGCCACAGCTGGTGTGTTAATAGGGGATGTCATAGCTTACTATACATTGTCACCTTTAATATTGATTCATTTCACAATGACAGCCCAGCGGAACGTCCATGACATCCTTGAGCCACATGTGATGCCACTTATGGCAGGGCTCCCAGGAGCCATTTTTTTTCAACAAGACAATGCTCGGCCACACACAGCAAGGATCAAAAGACTGCCTCCGCCACATTACCACCCTTCCCTGGCCTGCTCGATCTCTAGATTTGTCACCAATTGACCATATCCAGGATCATTTGGGACGGCAAGTTGGACATCTTACGAGTTTAGTCGTACTAGAAGCGCGTTTACAGCAACTGTGGAACGAGATGTCTCAGGACATCATACGGAACTTGTATGCCTCAATGCGCGCTCGTATCGCATCGTGCATTTGCGCTAGAGGGGGTCCAACATGTTAGATTATGTTTATAAACAAGAACTAATATGCAAATCAATCGTATCACGTTTAGTCCCGCCCACTTCTGGCTGATTGGTTACTATGTTATCTATCCCTATTTGAAATGTGTATATATATATATATATATATATATATATATAGTATGACAGCGTGATTTATCATATGCTCAATCCTCTCTTTTTCTAAAGCCTACAGGCAAGGTGAAGTTCACCTATTTGTTACTTTTAATAATTTATACTTTTATACTATGTAATTTAAATACTTTACTTAAATAAATGAAGATAATTTTTTAAATGCTGTATCCGGCTTTTATTTTGACCGTAACTCCAACACGGTTATGGGCCTAGATCAATTTACCGATATACCCGAGTTACCTCCAGTCGCTGCCGATTGATCTCGAGTTACTGCCAGTTACCGGAACCATCAGATTTATTCGATGGGGGCCGAATAAATAGCCACTGATCAGCAAAGTAACTTTTTACAAAGGTGCAAGTGCTTAAGAGACCGTGCAATAAAATTCCAGCATGGAATTTTTTCGAACGGATTTACCAATCGAACAATTGAATGCCAGCAACTATTCAACGTGGCAGAAAGAGGCCAAAATAATTTTGGTGGACCGCGGACTCTGATCATTCATTGACGACGACTCGGAACCTGATCTACCAAAAGAATGTTCGCGAAAAGAAACCCAAGATTTCAACCAGAGAAAAGGGCGAGCCTATTCTACAATCTACCTTTGCATCTCACAGGACTTTCGATGTCTAATTGATGACACGGACGTTGCCGCTATAGCATGGAAGATTCTTAAAGACCATTTTGCACCAACCTCCCGAGTAACTACGATCCAGCTACTAGATGAACTTCATAATCACCGATACCTGGAAAATGAAGATATTGGGATTTTTGCCTCCAGAGTCAGATCTACTATCACGAAATTAAAAGAAGCCGGTGAAAATGTGAGTGACTTACAACAGTCTTATTTACTTATTAGATACCTGCCGGAAAACTTTCAGAATGTGGTTAAAAATATTTATAGATGGACCGATACAAAATTTAAATTTGAAAATGTTTTAACTGAATTAATTGCCGAACAGAATAGTCTGAAATTGTTAAAATTGGATACTTTGAATTCGAATGATACTAGTAATGTATTTACTGTTAAATCTAAAAATCGCAAAGATCCTAATTTAAAATTTTATTGTAAAGATGTTAAAACTAAAGTTCAGAAACAAATCGGCCCATGTGTGCGCTATAAATGTAATAAAATTGGACATCTTGCTTCTGAATGCAAAACTAAATTTCAAAATTCTAAAGTTAATTTTTGTGATGTGTCTAAAAATAAAAATGTTGAACTAAACTGTAATTCTTTAAATGAAAGTTCACATTGGTTGAACGACATGGCTGCGTCAAATCACTTTTGCAATAATCTGGATTTGTTTATAGATTTTAAACCCGTTAAAAATAAAGTTATGATGCTAGCTATAGGCAACATAGAAAGCCCGGTACAAGGTGTAGGAAGTGTAGTGTTCTACGTTAAACATAATAAACAAAAACCAGTCCGTATAGTTTTAAAAGATGTGATGTACTCTTCAAAATTACGGCGAAATTTAATTTCGGGACCACTTTTGGAAAAAGAAGGGTTAACTTTTATAGGTAAAAATGGTAGAGTAACTATTCATGACAAATCTGGTAAAAGTTTATTTCATGCTAAACGTATAAACGGGCTATATTTTTGTAAACCATATTTTTATAAAAGAACTGAACGCAAGAATTCTAGTAAAGTGTATAATGTAAACTCTAAGGATTTAACCCCTACATCCATGTGCGAAAGATCTGGAAGTTTGGGTGATCTGGAATTATGGCACAATAGATACTGTCATATTAATTCTGATTACATTTTGAGCACTAGCAATAATTTAAGCGTCAGGGGTTTACCAAAATTTAAATCTACAAGAATAAATTGTGAATCATGTAAATTAGGTAAGGCTAAGCGTACATCATTTAGACAACTTGGAAAGATCAGATCATCCTGAGCTTTTACATATGGATGTAGGTGGACCAATGCCAGTAAAATCTCTTACAGGAGGTGTGTATTATTTAACAATAACTGATGACTTTTCACGTAGTTTCTGTTTATATAATGTCAAATAAGTCTGATGTATTCAAGTGTTTTGAAAAATATCAGAAACGTGCTGAGCGATACCTTAACCTAAAAATTATCAATATAAGAACTGATAACGGGATAAAATTTATTCATAATCCATTTAAAAGTTTTTTGGAAGAACAAGGTATTCATGCTGAACGTACTAACTTTTATACACCGGAACAAAACCCAGTTAGTGAAAGGTTTAATTCGACACTTTTGAACGGGATCCGAGCAATGCTAGAATCCAGTAGATTAGGTCAGGAATTTTGGGCTGAGGCCGCATTGACTTTCACTTATGCATGGAACAGAATTTGTCATAAATATAGCGAGAAAACACCCTTTGAACTTTTTGGTGGTCGCAAACCTTCTGTTTCCCATTTAAGAATTTTTGTCAGTAAAGCATACGTAGGAATACCGAAGCAATTGTGACGAAAACTCGATAATCGTGCCAAATTGGGTATTTTAGTTGGATATTCTTCATCCACTAGAGGATACAGAATTTGGGTTAAAGATTCGAGAAAAATAATTGAAACAATTAATGTAAAAATTGAGGAAAGTATAAAAAATAGGGAAGCTGTGCTGGACCCTAATACGACGAGGTACATAACCTTACCAAATTACGATTTTGATAATACATCGGACGAACTTGTGGCCGGATCTGATAATAAATCAGACTTACTTCCTTGTAACAGTATTTCATGGATTCGAAAAGCTGTACCGAGAAAGGATGGCACAAGAACGGATATTTATTATAGCATTGAAGGGACTCAAACACGGTTTAGATCTCATAATGATATTCAAAAATATTGTACAGCAAAAAAAATTAATTTTGATAACTCTTTATTCAATTTTAGCGGCAAAGACAATTTTTTGGGAAAAATTTTGGATCTTGATCAATCTTCAAATCTTGAAATAAATAATATTGAGATAAAAATACCTAAAAATTAGAATGAAACCTTAAGAACACATGAGCATAAAAATTGGTTAGAAGCCATGTCTGACGAAATGGATACCATTGAATCACAGAATGGAATTAGTTCCACACCCAAAAGATAAGCCTGTGATCGGTAGTAGATGGGTATACAATTTAAAACGTGATGAAAATAATAAAATTGTTCGGTATAAAGCCAGACAGGTTGCACAAGGTTTTAGACAAATAAAAGGGGAATCGTATGAGGAAACTTTTAGCCCTGTGGTAAATTTTTCGATCATAAGATTTTTCAATATTGGCATGTCTTTGTAAATGGTATCACTGTCAAATTGATGTAAAGTGTGCTAACATATATGCTGATTTAGATACAGATGTATACATGACTCAACCGCAAGGTTTCCGTAATGTGAGTTTTCCAAACCATGTTTGTAAGCTCAAAAAAGGCCTTGTATGGACTTCATCAATCTGGCCGTATGTGGTATTTTAATTTAGATAGCGTTTTGGAGTCCTAGGGATTTAGTCACGTGGAATCTTGTAACTGTGTTTATATATATAAAAATTCAGTGATTTTATTAATCTATGTTGATGATATAATTCTTTTTGGTAAAACTCGGAATGATATTGATATTGTGTTAAAATTGTTGAAAAATGAATTTGACCTTAAGGTATTAGGTAGAACAAAGAAACTATTAGGTGTTGATTTTTTAGAAGAAAATGGATGTCTTTATATTCATCAAAGTGCCTACATCGCAAAAATCTGTGAATTATATAAAATATTTAAATTCCCAATTTCTTCATTGCCTATTTCTAAGAATGTTATTCTATCCAAAAATGACTGTCCAAAAACGGAAGCTGAAATGAATGAAATGAAACGGCTACCATATCGTAATGTTCTCGGAAGTATTTCATAACCTAGTGAATAGGACCCGACCGGACATATGTTATGCTGTGAACATTTTAGCCCAATTTCAAGAGAATCCAGGTCAAAAACATTGGCATACACTTTTGAAACTACTAGGTTACTTAAAATATACTGAAAACCATAAACTAAATTTATCCAATGTAAATAAAATGGAGATTAATTGCTTTAGTGATTCAGACTTTGCAGGTAACAGAGATGATCGAATCTCTATGGGTAGCATTTTACTTCTTGTTGACCAAGTACCTGTAGTGTGGAAGACATTTAAACACAAATGTGTGAGTCTTTCCACAATGGAATCTGAATATATTACTTTAACAGAAGCTGCTAAGGAATTAATTTGGATTAAAAGGATAATTAACGAATGTTTTCAATTGGGTTTAAAGGGTTTAAAATTAAACAAAAGTACAATTTTTTGTGATAATCAAGCAGCAATCGCGTTTTCAAATTCACCAATTGAGAATAGTAAATCAAAACACATCGATGTTAGATATCATTTTTTGAGGAACCTGATATTTGAAAATTGTTTTGAATTAAAATATATAAATACTAAAAATAATTTAGCAGACCCTTTTACAAAAGCTATGACAAAGGAAGGTCTTTTGAAATTTTGTAACGAACTATTTTGTTAGGGAATTTGGCTTGTTATTTAAATTTTTCTTTAATATGTGTAATTAAAGAGAAATATTTTTTTTTCCCCCCAGAGAGGAACTTTTCAGCATTACTTCCTAGATTGGAGATGCAGTTTAAATAATTTACCTCACAAGAATAGTTAGGGATTTTTTAATTTTTGATATTTTATAGAAACTTGTATGTCTACTGTATATTTCTTATCTCTAAAAGTATAAGATAATTTACTGTTCCAATAGTGTTACAATATATTTGTGTCTTTTCTACAAGTTTTTGGATATGATTACGAAAATTCCTTGTATGTATTTTTCAATGTAATTTGTAAAGATATTTAGGAAAAATTTATCATACACTGAAGTGGGTGAGAGGGGGCCGATTGTTAGAGTATGTTTATAAACAAGAACTAATATGCAAATCAATCGTATCAAGTTTAGTCCCGCCCACTTCAGGCTGATTGGTTACTACGTTATCTATCCCTATTTGAAATGTGTGTATATATATATATATAGTATGACAGTGTGATTTATCATATGCTCAATCCTCTCTTTTTCTAAAGCCTACGGGCAAGGTGAAGTTCACCTATTTGTTACTTTTAATAATTTATACTTTTATACTATGTAATTTAAATACTTTACTTAAATAAAGATCATTTTTTAAATGGTGTATCTGGCTTTTTTTTCGACCGTAACTCCAACACAACAGAGTAATAAAACTTCCATTCATTTGTACTTTTTTCTGCAATAAATGATCCTTTTTCTTTGATTTTCTAATCACTTATATCAAAGTAGTACTTACATGTGTAAAATTTTGTTTCATTTTGACGACTTTTTCTTGGTGCGGAAATTTTTATGGCAATGAGTGTATATACATTTCAAATAGGGATAGATGACGTAGTAACTAATCATAGCCTGAAGTGGGTGAGACTAAACGTGATACAATTGATTTACATATTAGTTCTTGTTTATAAACATCCAAAATGTACTCTAACACCCTGCTTGTAAAAAAAGTTTAACACATAGCATTATCCCGGAAATTTAAAAATTCTCCCTTTTTTAGAGCGACATCATGCACATCTCCACTCCTCTTAATAGACTCATCATTGCTTTCCTCGCTACTATGGGTGCGGGTGCACAGGCACTTCCCTTTCTTTGCTTGTTTATACGGGGGTAAACAACTCGTATTTCACCACATGAAGTGGAGTTGTCTTGGTTTCTTTAAATACCCACCCACTTTTTTTGTAAATATCTAGTAGGTGCATGCTACTACAAATGCCTTATAAATCTAGTCTATTGGGGAAAACTAAGTCCTTTGTTCAAATTGATTCGCTTTCGTTCGTTGGTGCGTATTTTACTGTTTATATTTAATTATTTTAGATATTTTTTATATAGAATTTTAATCTTTAAGTTCAGTTTTGTTTGTTTGTTAAGGAGACATGGTTCTGTGAATAAGTCGAAATGCTTCCGACACATCAGTAGATGCATGTCCCGTGTTTGGGATGGCTGAAATAATAAAGCCTAACATGCTTCCAACATATGCAGATGTTATGAAGTATTATATTTACATACAGAAAGATTATAAAAGAAATGCTAGTGCAGGCCTCGAAATAGATTTTTTTAATACATATGCACCTAAGTTTTTAAATTAGGTGCGCAGGTTATATTTTAGTTGCACATTTAAAAAAACGTAATATAAGAGCATTAATGTAATGTAAACTAATTTATTAGTTGGGTATGTTTAGATAGGTCAGCAGTAGATAGTGAAAAAAAAATATTTAAACATCTAAATTCTCCCTTCTCCGGCGTACGGCTGTCGCGACAGTCGCTTTAACAGAGCCATCTGGAAAATATTTCCATCAGCGGAAAGTTCTGTTGGCAGTGGCACAAGTAAACCTTCCTCCTGTATAAATCCAGCTATTTTATTTTCGCATAATGTGTAATTAGGAATTTTAATTACGTTCCTTTGGAGCAAGAGAGGTCGATACTAATAGTTTGTTCAAGCATAAAAATAACATAAAACATGTTCCCTCCCCCTTTTGTTAACGTTAGATGCATATAGCGGGAAAAAATTAGGTGCACAAATTTATTTTCATGTGCACAGTGCACCTGGGTATTTCGAGCACTGTGCTAGTGTGGCTGATGTGTGTTCAATTTTAATTAAAGAGCTTAAAGGAGTATGGGAAAAAGTTTGATTCCAACTGTAACAAACCAACAAATATATATGCTGAAAAAATAGAATAGAAATATTAAGAAAACATAAAAAATTACTGGAAAACTAGATTTCTTGAAAAATGTTGTGTCCTTCAGTGAATCCAGCAGGGAAAAAAATCTATTTTGTTTTCGCACATGTATATGTAAGGACTTTCTCAGTTGTACTTGCAAAATGAAAGTACCTATTGCTGAGAGCTTTTTTGATAGATCAAAGGACATTTCGAAAAATGGAAATTGGAAATGCTGACATTAAAACCAGCAGAATGCTTGAAAAAAGATTGCAGCGCAAGAGAAGCAGAGAGCCAAAACGTTCAGCTCATAGCTTGTAAAGAAAAACAATCCAAAATACTCTCTCCCCCTATTACGTGGGCCACTTTGAGTTCTAATTTACTAATGAATTCTAATATGACACGATAAACACAATAAATAATAATTCTCCTTCAACTTCACCAAATGAGAACTAAACTTCCAAATGTAGCTCAGGCTTGTGACAGAACTAGTGTTTCCGATAGATCAGCAGCAATGCTAATAAATGCTACTTTGAAGGATATGGGAAAATTTTATGACGATTCTTCAAATATAGTTGATTATAGTAAAATTAGAAGAGAAAGGACAAAAACCCGCAGCTACCTGAAAAGGTAAAAGGAGGAAACTACCTCTTTATCAGAATATGGAATATACTTTGATGGGCGAAAGGATTAAACTTCAGTTATGAAAAGGGCAACTTTCTGCAACAAATACAACTTTTTTTCAAACGTTCTATGCTGCATGTAAAGTACTAAAACCAAAATTCCTCCTACATGTGGTGTATTGAAAGTGAGTTATAACCACAACATAAATGCAACCACCTGCAACTTTTTAAAATTTAGCTTAAAATTAATTAATATAAAATTACTATTTCATTTTTTGCCCTCAGAATCCACCTTTTGATCATGTGTATCTAATCTTGAAAACGCCGAAGTATTACGGATCAAACAAGAAGTTCATGGAAAGAAGGTGTTCGTCCTGACAAACAAAAATGAAATAAAGGGCAAGAAGTACTTTAACACATTGGTTGGCACTCTTGATAATCCAGAGGAAATTTGCATAATCAACTGCAGAGTTAGCGAGGTCAGCGTCGATCATCAATATGTTATTTGCCTTGTAGATGACGCTTCTAAAATCTCTGAATGTTGAGTGAAAGGATTTTGCGCTTCTGCTATCCGATGCAGATTATATATGACTACGGCTGGAAACACATTCAAAGTGTTTTATCCCTGATTGTTCCAAGTTACTTGCGTTACACACTTGTTCCACAACTACATAAAAAGTCCAAGGATTTACACAAATGTGGACAATCTCATTGTTTGTGTTAAGGCAGCCATCGTACAAAACAAGCTCCGAAAAGCTGCTTTTCAGACCGTCGTCAACTGCCTGAGCCAGTATACTCATACGCTGGGCTTCCTGGCATTGGACAGCAATGTACAATGTCTTTTTAGGACATCCTGTGCATTGGTTTATTTGTTTATTGCATACAAATAAGCTACCTTTACGTTATTTGTTGAAACATTTAGACAGGAAAACCACTGGACCAAAAGGATACAGCGGAAAAATGTTAGTATCTTGTGAAAAATTGCCCATGGTTCCTACACCTTTATTAAAAAATATTCAAGGACTTTTCAAAACCCAAAAAATATTTTTCAAGGACCTTAAATTTTGTATAACGATCTAAAACAAAGGATATGCAAAAGTTGTCAATTTTAAAAAAAATGTGAAAAAATAAAAAAGACGTAATTTTTTTTACTCTATTTTTTAAACTACTGATGTCAAAAAAAGAAAGTTTACCATCAATTTTGGTTATAATTTGGATTTTCTTTCTCACAGAACCTGCGATTTTTTTGTGTTGCAAAGTGGGCTTCTCGTCTCAACGATAACTATCAGGCTATTTGCACAAACATTGATTTTGGTCGAGTGATAAAATATTGTACGATAAATTATTTTGGTGGCACGAAGACCATAGGAGCTTTCATCCCGTGTCCTTGCACAATCTCCATTTTGCTGTCGTTCACTGCCACTACAACAGACGTGGTTTATTTTGTTTGAGAAACAAAACAAATCAAAAGTTTTGACTGGTGATAGGGCTTTTTTTATTCTCTAGTCTAAGTTTCTATCTTTGCAATCATTAAAGATAGAGTGAAAATTTCAACAGATTTGAAATCTGCAGAAAATTTAACACCTAAAGGCTATCCTAAATGTGATTTTCTTAAAAGAAAATTTTTTTTTAAATTGTAGCTTTAAAATTTTTGCAATAAGAATTTGGCTTTATTTCTTTGGACGTGTGCCAGGTTTCCCATGACATCCTGATTGCTAAAGCTACCGTTTCCTAAGAACGCAGTGCTGTTATTTAGCAACCGTGATACGTCATGATGCAATAGGCATAACAAGGTGGCCGTCTTAACTAAGACCAGAAGTGTCAATTTAGACGGACAGAATATGGTGGAGAATGGAATGGACGATCTAGACGTAGCATTATTAGTATATCATGCTGTGTCAAAGTTCAAAACACCGGTTTCATTCAGAATGACGCTAAAATGGCACATCTGCACCATTTGAGCTAGTACTAGTCTGGACAAAGGAGGAAACTAGTCTGGACAAATTCAAGCGCAAGACGAAATTACACAATTATGTACGTTAAAAAAAATCAAGTACTTTCAAGACTTTTCACCAAGTTCCGTAATTTTCAAGGACTTTCAAAGGCCCCTGGTTCTGAAAAACAATTCCAGGTCTTTTCAAAGATCGTGGGAACCCACATTGCCTTTAACCAACTTTGAAAACATAAAAGTAACTTTGCCAGACATTGTCCTAGAGGATCTTAGCACTGATCAACGATACCTTTACGAAATGTGAACAGGGATGTCAAATAAATATATTCTGTTAAGCTTGTCACAAAAAGATCCAGGAAAATTGAATCATTCCAGATGGTTGACGACAGCAAATAGAATTTTAAGGTTATATGTTTCAACAGAAGATACAACCCATTAACTTGAAAATATTAACAGAGTACCTATGTATTGAAGGAAACTCATATGAGTGGTTAAAAATTAAAAGTCAGTCGTCATGTCGGTACGGGAGTCTTCATTTTAACATTATAAATAAATCGAGATTTTTGCCCTGAGGATTTAAAAATTGTAAAAGAACAAACTTTGCAAAGAAATGCTTATTATGCCCATCCAGAAAATATTATATCGGCAATGTTAGATGATGATCGAAAACACATTAGAGATTTGGGCCTTAGAAGAATTTTAAAATTAAGACAAAAAATAAAGTTGAAAGAATATTTCAAGAGTTCAAAATTCCCAAGATAAACTTCAAAGCAGACGATTACATAAATCTAATTCAATGGCAATCAGATTCCATTACAGATCCACCACTTACAGTATCTCTTTCTGATGATCAACTCAAGTCTATGATTCCAGACGTTCCAACCAATAGTAACATGTTTAACTTTCCGTGCCATTCACAAGCAGAACGTTATGTTAAATTAGCAACTGAAGCATCAAATGCAGTATGTGGTACAGAGGCACGAGATGGATTTATTCAGTCAAGAATTGCTACGAGACTTGCTTTACCCAGATTTGAAACCAAAAGCCAATATCAACCACTTTTGAGCTAAACCACTTCTATGCCAGTAACTTCGATTTATTTTTCTAGAGTAATCTAGTAACTTAAATTGAAATTTTTAGGGGTGGATGGGGTGGAACTCGATATGCAGCCACCTCCTGGTGGTGAGTTTTGGGTTGTTTTCATAATGAAAACAGCAAAGAGCTGCAAGGGGAAGCATTCGTGTAAACGCATGGTCACAATGACGGGTCGCAGGGGTGAAAACAGTCAAAATATAAAAAAGAGGAAAATATATGCAGCGTTATTTTGAACTACAAAAGTAGCTGAATGAGAATACTATATTTGTGTACTAATGTGTGTACAGAACAATGGTGCAGCTAGAAATTTTTTCTGAGGGGGGTTGGCAAATTTTTAGTAGAACCCTATAAAGTCCACTAAAAACAATAACATGTCTTTGGAAGTAGGGAGGTTAACCAATAACCTCCCATGGCTGCGCCACTAGTACAGAATATGTGTTTATGATAAGCATGTATTTTTGCCTATTATTTAGCTTTATAATCTCTACAAAGTCCACTCTAAACAATGTAATTTGACTTTGGAAAAGGGGGAGGGGGGCACTTTTATGGGGAAAGTCAAATTTTGCAAAAAAGAAAAAATATCTTGACAACTTTGTAAACAGTATAAATAAGTTGTATGAAGTTGAAAATGTTATTTTTATGAATATTTTTGAGCATCTCACCCATGCTAAGATTTTCTTAACAGCTGGAATTTTTACAAAACCTTGATACAAAAACGAAGTTCACAGGAAAAAAAATGCTATGTTACAAAAGAATAAATCAAATAAATATTATTTTTATTAAACAGCACAAATTTTGTGAGAAAAAAATAAGTAGACTCCAAAAATAAAAATGGTACAGCTACAGTCTACGTTTATAGCAGTAGCAACGGACTTGGCGCTTTTTTGGCGCACTTCTAGTAGCGAGTAATGACACGTTAAGGCAACCCATCTGCATAACGGTTATTGCGGATTTTAATACAACCTGTGCAAGTGGAAAGTTTAAGAATTTCATTTCTCGATTAATCTTGAAAGTTTTTTCAAATTCCTTTAAACTGTCGTTTGATTTCATTGGTTCATTTGAAATAATTATTTCCTTGGTGACTTATGTGCGTCAAGGGCAGGCCGTTGCCACCGCTATAAATGTAGACTGAAGCTGTACCCCTGAGCAAAAAAATATATAACTTAATTCAGTTTAAATTTACAACCTATTTTCGAATATAAAATAACTTTTTTTTTTCAAAATCTCTAATATCTACATTTTTCCGTAAACATTCTTATTTTCTAATTAAATCAAATAAAACTTAAATTGTTTCCTGGTTAATACGAGTTATTAATTTTAACTTATTCAATCATAAATATTGCCCTTAAAAGAAGCATCATTTTAAAATTTCCGTTACAAAAAATAGCTGCAGTCTATGGTTAAAACGGTGGACACCGCCTTGGCGCACTTCTAAAATCGCCAAAGAAAGAAGATTTAACGGATTTTGAAAGTACTTTCTAGATTATTCAAAATGAAAATTTAAACTTTCCGCTTACCGAGGTTGCCATAAATAAAAGACAAAATAACCTATCATCTTTTTTTCTAGTTGAAAGAAAATTCACATTAAAAGCTGATCAACTTAAAATATTTCATTCATACCTTTTCCGCCGCATCATGACGTTTCACGGCCGCTAGATAACAGCTCCGCTTTTTTAGGAAACCGTAGCTTTACCTTCGAAATATACAACAACGTACGCTAACTAGTTCAAAATCCAAATTCTCCAGGTTTGCCGTTAAACTAATGAGTTTCTCACAAAGGATTCTTTTCAAAAAGGAATTTGCAAGACTTATCAGCTTGCAAAATTTAGTGCAGCGTTGGCGATATTATAAGTCTAATTTGGCGCATTTTAAGTTTATAAAAGACAAAAAGGGTAAAAACCTGAATTTTTTCGTAAAAAATGATAATAATCGGTCATTTTCTCAAAAATTTACGAAAAGTCGGAAATACCTACAAAAGTTGGAAGAATCTCATCCAGGAAGTCAGGACATATTCACACTTTCCTTATTTTTTTTAAACATTTATTCTTTGGCTGTAATTTTATGATATAATTTAATTCTAAAGAAAAAATTGTAGAAAAAGCCGAAATTCTAGGAAGAAAAAAAAAGCGGAAATTCTCGGAAGAAAAAGAAAGCGGAAATCCGCGTAAACGCGGAAGATTTTCACCCCTGGATTGAGACGAGTGGAGACGCGCGTGATGATGCTCTGAATAAAGGGGAAATGTTTTAATTTCTGGGATAATGTTATGTGTAAAACTTTTTTTTACAAGCAGGAAAGTTTATTTCACCTATCCATGGCTTTAAATAAGATGTATTCAATTTTTTAAATGCAACATTATTATTTTTGTGAAAAAATTGGCAAAATTTCGAAATGATTTTGGCACCTGAAGATAATAATTGATTTAGCTCATATTTTGTATTATTAGTAAGCATGGTAGTCCCCAACTATTCCAATCATAGGCGTTTTCAATTTCCGAAATTAGTGTCTTTCGCTTCACACTAATGGACACTCTTGAGGGCAATAAATAGAGAAGATGTTAATAGATTTAAAACAACAGTCGAGTTAGCAATTGGTGACTGGGCCATAGTTAAGTTCTTGGGGAAAACCAGTGTTAAGCATAGTCAACTTGTCTAAAGCAAATTTTTCTGGCAATCCACCAAATGATTTTAATTAAGGTCTATTAATTTTAGAAATAAATGGTGCTTAATGACCTAACTTTCACAAAATGTGTTAAACCTCAGTTTCAGAGCAAATTATTTTGGTCTATGAAACTGGGATTCAATTCAAACCCAACAGTTTTTTTATGGATAGCGATGACATGGCATCAAATTTGACATTGTTTGAAAATTTCCAATATTGAAAAGAAAAATAGACATTTTTTGCATCTGGAAGACTGAGGTACAGTGGTTTTCCTGAAAACTCGAATGAGTCTACAGGTATGTGTGTGTGTGTTGAAGCATGAATGTTCAAAGGTATTTTAAGCATAATGGAAGTTAAATTAAAAAATTCTGCCTGATATATTTGAAAGAAAAAGTTATTCTCTTATAGGATGAATACATAAGAGCCATGAGTTAAAAATAACATACCTTAAAACATGCACACGTTTTGGTTTTAAAATACGCACACCTTCACGGAAGCTTTCCTTTACCTATGAAGAAAGAAAATATAACAAATAAATGTAAAAAGGAACAGATTATTTGTTTCTTACACACATTCATGACACCAGAGGTGTAATTCATAATATATGTATTACCTCCTCTATTTTCAGTGATTCTAAAAAGGCTAAGCTTTTTTCTCTGTTTAGCTGAATCATTTTCTCATAATCGCTCTTTTCGCCTTCCTAATAAAAGAAATGCACAGTTAAATAAATTGTACAAAACATTTTCAGAGTACATAGAAGTCTTAGCATAGAGTTCAAGGTTTAATAGCTTTAAAACTTTGTATTGTACTACTAAATACAATGTAATTTGGACAATCTCCATTTTACAAGAAAAACTAAATAATCTGCAAATTAGGGATTACTAGTTTCTCATAATTATCAGTTAGTCATTCTTTACTTTTAAAAAAGATAATTATACTTTGAAATAATTTACTCAGACAAATGACCACTGGTGATCTCATTAGATCTTTGTATTTAAATAATAAATGAACAAAGATAAACTAATATACAAAACATAGAAATGAATTACCAGTTAAAAATTCCTCCATAAAGAATAATTTTTATTAATTATAACTACTTTAGTGATTCAAGTTTATTACAGCTATTTTATCATTAATATTAAACTCCCATATTCAACTGCTAGTGGCACACACAACTACACAATACTTTATCGTTACATTTCAGATTTATTCATCTGAGTTAAGATACAAATGCAAATTTTATACAAATAAGAATATTCTTTAAATGGATACACTAGGAAATAATCAGAAGCAGGGTGTAAAAAAATCATGATTTAAAAAAAAAATCAATTAATCGGATTTATTTGATTTAAATCAAAAATCGGATTTTTTTATTTAAATTTCTGTAGGGCCTGTAAATTTGTTAAATAAAAAATTGAGTTTCTGACATGACATGTAAACTAATATTTAATTAAGTAAACAATCGGAATTTGTGATATGGTAAATTAATATTTATTTTACTAAATATCATTGTGTGTTACATGACAATACATTTAAAAAATGAATTTTCAAAACAAGAGCAAAAGATAAGACATTTGTTTAACTTTAAAACACAAGTTGACATCCTCCATAGTTTTTCTTGAGTAAATTAACATAATCATGTTAACAAATGTATCAGTAAGTGTAAGTGAGACCTAAATTAGTCTGATTAAATAAATATTTGTTATGGGTCACTACTCTTAAAGGTGACTGTTTCAGGCTGCATTTTGCAAAATAAAAGATGTTCATTGTGTTTAAACTTTCATAATTTCAAATAGAAAGCTCAGTTGAATTTTTTATTTAATAAATAATTAATCACATTAACTGTGTTATTTTTTTTTGTCTCAATTAAAAAAAAGTAGTTGAAAAATCACTATAGCTAAGCCATTGGTCAATCAATTAAAGGGGTAACAAGTAGTTTAGGCCTACTTTGTGAGGATTTTCTTTGGCTGTCTTGACATTTACGTAGTTGTAGGCTGCTTTATTGTTTGTAACATAAAATTATGCATGAACATTGTAAAAACTTTCAAATAGATGTCAACTTATTTTTTACTTTACTGTTTAGCAGAATCCCTGACTCAACAAATTACTTAGTCCATAGACACCTCAGATTATTTGCAAGTGTCCAGTGCCAAACATTTTTTTTAAAAGCTCATCAGTACGAGCTGTAGCCATTAGTGCTGAAATCACCATGTGTGCAGAAAATTCAAAGCATTTGACAAATTCTGTGATTTTTCTAGAGTGTATTTACTTAGTTATAAAAACGTAAGATTGGTTGTGATTTAAATCAATGATTTTTTTAAAAATCATTTGATTAAAATCATGATTTTAATCGTTGATTTAAATCTTGACACCCTGATCAGAAGTGTCACGTTTTTCATCCACTAAAAATTAAAGCATTATAGATTACAAAAGTATTCCTAAGATCACTAAAAATTACAGGTTTAAGTCAGTTTTCAGTTTAGAAACAAACTTTCCTATATCAAGTAGTAAGAATAAGCAAAGAATTTAGAGCAATATGAAAATACTAAAGTTGTTTAAATCTAAATTAGCCTACACCAGGCCTTGAAATAGATTTTTTAATACAGATGCACACTGTGCACCTAAGTTTTTAAATTAGGTGCACAGGTTATATGTTAGGTGTACATTTAAAAAAAAACATAATATACGAGTATTAATGTAATGTAAACTACTGTATTAGTTGGGTATGTTTATATAGGTTCGTAGTAGATAGTAAATAAAAAATATTTAAGCATATCGAAATTCTACGGTGCACGGCTGTCGCTTTAACAGAGCCATCTGGAAAATGTTTTGATCATCGGAAAGTTCTGGTGGCAGTGACACAATAAACCTTCGTCTTGTATAAACCCGTTAGGTCTCAGTGATTTTGTTTTCGCTTAGCGTGTATTTAGGAATTTTAATTAAGTTCCTATAGAGCGAGAGATGTTGATACTAATATTTTGTTCAAAATAACATAAAACATGTTCCCCCCTATTTTTAACGTTAGGTGCACTGTGTGCACCTAGTGGGAAAAAATTGGGTGCACAATTTTATTTTCATGTGCACAGTGCAACCGGGTATTTCGAGCCCTGGCCTACACAGAGAACATGGAATCAAAAGAGATGATATGAAACTCGCAGAAATGTGCACAAATATTTTTTGATTTTGAAATGGGCAAATTTTAATATAAAAAAACTCACAAAATTTTTATTGACAACTAGAAACTAGCTTGTGGATTTAATTACATTATTTACAATAATGAAAATTGAGTGACATACATTGTATACACATCATAACAATTCTAAAGTGATTACATTAACAGGGTGGCTACAAAAATTAAAGTAAAAAGTTCCCTGAGTTTTCCCTGATTTCCAGAGTATTTTTCATGAAATTCCCCGAGTTTCTCCATCCGTTCGCAGAACAATTCTTCGGTTATTATGATAAACTTGACACTTGATGAACTAAAAAACTATAGACTGATAGATGAATAAAAATAAGATAAGTAAAAAATATTTTTACTGTATTCCATAATGGACCAAATAATATAAAGTTATAGATAGAATATTTAATTTTACATTTATAACTATTTTGATGTGTTTGTAAAAGAAGTCATCAGCCCCTGAATCCGTAAATGGCGCCAGCGCTCGGTACATCTCTACTATTATAAAAGGAAGTGTCTGTCTGTCCTGTATGCAGTGTCCTAACGAATCGATGGCACTTACAATAGTGAAATTTAGCATATATGTGGTCCGAATTTTTTGCTATTTTTCTATCAAGCCCTAATTTTAAAATTTAGTCTTAAAACATTTAAAAATTAATTAATTGGAATTTAATTATTAATATTTTTTTTATAATGGCATACGGTATAAAGACATGACATTCTAAATTTATTTTTTCCATTTCCGTTAGATTTTCTCAGCAACGATTTTAGCGGATGAACAAAACAAATAAAGTTTTAACTGGAGTTATGTAGTTCTTTTTTCTATCTCCTAGATAGTTAAAGATAGAAGAAAAATTTCAACGGATTTCAAATCTGCAGAAAATTTTACATTAGATCCATACCTAAAAATATGATTTTCTTCACATAAATAATTTTTAAATTGTAACTTTTATATTTTTTCCAATACGAATTTCACCGTCGAGAAGAATGACCTTTGTTTGATTCGAGATTCATTCATTTTGAAGATTAACGGATTCGGGTGAATCAAAAGAAATAATTTAAGTTTTGACTGGCGTTCTTCAGTGCTTTTTTCTATCTCAGCGATTGTTTAAAATAAAATAAAAATATTAACAAATTTAAAATATGTGGAAAATTTTACACTAGATAGATACTTTATACGTTTGATTTTCTTTTAATAAATAATATTTCAATTAAATATTTATATTTTCATAGGAGATTGTGACGTTACGCTGATTGGATCTCTTCGCAAACGATTTTGGCCGCATTTGACAAAGACGAATCCATTACGAAAATAACTGTAACGGGCAACGCAAACTTTTCAACAACAAAAACCTCAGAGTTCGAAAATTTTCGAAACAAATAATAACTTCTAACACATAGTATTAAAAAACATATGCATAATCTAAATTAGTACTTTTCCGTCAGCCGGGCGCAATTTTGGACCAAAATCAAAATCGTCACTCTAGGTATTTTAGAAAAAAATTATTATTTTTTAAATGTTGATTAAATTGGAATTGGATGTTTAACTTTTGCAAGTTTTTCCGGCCGTTAGGCCCTGTTCACATGTGGCGCGTAAAACGCGCGTTGCCGAGGTTATCAGGGTCCCGATCTTCAAGGTTGCAAAGATAGTAACTTGAATTAGAGGAATAAATAAACATAATTTAATGTCGAAACCTTGCTAGCCTCACCATACGGGCGTTCAAATGCCTCATGTGAACATAGCTTTAGTATTTTTCAAAGCCGCAAGGCACTACATTCCTATTATTGACATTAGGGAACGGGGCACAGCTGTAGACTTCGGCTACGGGATTTCCGGCCGTTACAGGTTTAATAAAACAGTATACAACTCTTTTTTCTGGATGTTTACGTAAAAAATACACTTCTCATTTTTGGAATGAATACAAAATTGGCGACATTATGATTTTGGTTCAAAGTGGCGCCCGCATGGCTTACGGAAAAGTACGAAATGGGTGCCATTTGCAAAACAAAATTCCAACTTTTTCCCTGAGTTAAACGAAACTTCCCTGAGTTTTCCAGAAAATGATTCTTCCCTGAGAAATCCCCGATTTCCCGGTTCTGTCGCCACCCTGATTAAAGCAAAACTACAAACATTATAATTACATAAAAAAGAGAGCCATGAGAAACCGATTACAACATTTGACAAACACTGATGTTTTATTGTACAAATATCGAATTATTAAGAACTAACCTTTAAAAAAGTCATATTTCCAATCTTAATTTTTTTCACTTTCTAAAAGATAAAATACAATTATTAAATTTACTATATTTCTAAAGACTCGAAAATTACAAAAATATTAAACTAGAATAACCAACATTCTGCATTCATCAACAAGATAGATAAATAACAAAATCTGTTTATCCTTGATAACTAAAATCTAAAATGTAATTTACAGCTGTACCATTTTGTGATACATGTAATTTGAAGTTACGTTTAGTACAGGTACAATTTAATCAAGTACGAGTAAATCAAAACCAAACTATAAAATTAAAACACTAGAAACTATAAAAATTAAAGCAAAACTACACATTCCAGTCACATTAATGTGACCACATGTCAAAAGCTAGAATAACCACCTTTGGCAGAGCGGGACCGCTGCGAGACGTGCAGGAAGAGAGTCAATTAGGTTTCTGAAGGTGTTCACTGGGATGTTGAGCCATGCCAACTCCAGTGCCGTGGCCAGCTGCACTAAATTACGCGGTTGAGAATCCATGGCAATTGTTGCAGGATGTTTGCTTTCAGACGTTTCATGCCGTATACGCCAACGTCCATCTGTCAGATGGATCATAAAACGTGACTTATCAGAAAAAGCCACCTGTCGCCACTCTGTGGACGTCCAGTTGCGGTAATGGCGTGCAAATTCCAGACTTCGTCGCCGATGAACAGCAGTCAGCATAGGTGCATTAACCAGGCGTCTGCTGCGGAGGCCCATGCGCAGCAACGTTTGCTGAACCGTTGTTGAGGATACACTCTTGGTAGCCCCTTGGTTCATATGGGCGGTCAGTTGCACGTCTATTCACCCGAACGCATCTACGTAGCCTTTGTTCGCCCCACATGTGCCAAGCCGCTGATTTTGAATAGTGCCATTTTGCCATGCACAGTATACTTTAACCACAGTGGCACGCAAACAGTTCACAAAATTAGCCGTTTCCGAAATGCTTCCACCCTTGGACTGAAAGCCAATCATCGAGCCCTTTTGGACGTAGGATAAATCGCTACGTTTCTGCATTACGTCAACGATTGAAATGCTTTCCGATGCCCTAGGACATCCTTTATATACACTCCACTGCAATGTGCTGCCACCTGCCTTTTGTGATAGGTTATTTCATGTTGACGTCGAAAGTAGGTGGTGGTCACATTAATGTGACTGGACTGTGTATAAACATTATAATTACATAAAAAAGAGGGCCATGAGAAACCGATTATAACATTTGACAAGCACTGAGGTTTTATTTTACAAATATCGAATTATTAAGAACTAACCTTTATAGTTTTCAGATTTCCAATCTTAATTTTTTTCTCTTTCTAAAAGATAAAAATACAATTTAATTTACTATATTTCTAAAGACTCAAAAATTACAGAAATATTAAACTAGAAATACTGTTGATTTAGATTAGCCACTAGAGGACGCCACATGATGAACACTCTTTTTATTTTGTATACTCTATGTTAACTCCTGGGGTCATCGCACCCTGTATTCGCCAATGCCCACTGTCTGCAGCTGGGCATTCTGTATTTCGTCTGCACACGGTGTAGTCGTCTGCGCATTTTTGTACTATACGTTTATCTTTTAAACAAAGAATCCGATTCAAACCAGCTCGTTTTGTTTCTTGTCTTGTCCACTGATGATAGATCTTGGGGAACAAGGCGAGTCAACTTTAATCTTACAAATACAAATACAAATATTGACGACCAGCTACAGGCTCAAGCCCAACAAAGCTGGTCCTTTGTTTATGAATTCTCCAATTCCCACTGACTATCCAATTGTGTCTTAAATTCGTACACTCCCTTTGAATTAACTATATTTTCTGGCAACGCGTTCCAACTGTCTATTACCCTATTAAAGTAGTAGTTTTTCCTTAAATCCCGATTAAAATGTGTCTTATTCAATTTATACCCATGGCCCCTTGTTCTGTTATCCCTATTGAAATTTAAGCCCTCTGTGTCCCCTTGTTTTACAAACTTGAAAAGCTGAATCAAATCCCCCCTCCTTCTTCTTTCCAGTGTATACATGTTTAGCTTACTTAAACGTTCATTATAGTCGAAATTTGCTAGCCCCTTTATAATTTTTGTAGCTCTGTGCTGAACCCTTTCAATTGATTCTATGTCCTTTCTCATATATGGAGCCCAGAATTGTACAGCATATTCTAGATGTGGTCTTACTAAACCCTTATATAATGGCAAGATTATATTCTTATCCCTTGAAGTTACAGTCTTTTTAATATACCCCAATAACCTATTAGCCTTTTTACCCGCAGCTGAACATTGGTGACCCATTTTAAAATCCCTGTGAATTATCACCCCAAGATCCTTGACTGTTTCTCCTTCCTTTACCTTTACTCCCTGCAGACAGTACTCGGCTCCACTGTTCCTGTAACCCATATGCAGAACTTGACATTTCCCTACATTAAATGACATACCCCATTTTACAGCCCATTCGGATATCTTATTAAAATCTCCTTGTAAATTTTCTATCTGTAACTTGGTATCCACTGTCCCCCATATTTTTAAGTCATCTGCAAATATACTGATTCTATTCTTGATCCCCTGACCTATATCATCTATGAAAATTATAAATAAAATTGGTCCCAAAACTGATCCCTGAGGCACCCCACTTATAACTTCTGTCCACTGTGAATAATTTCCTTTTACCTGCACTCTCTGCTTTCTACCCAATAACCAATTTTTTATCCATATTAATGTTTTTCCCTGAATCCCCAGCCTTTCCAATTTAAACAGTAATGCCTCATGAGGTACTTTATCAAAAGCCTTTTGAAAATCTATGTACCTGATATCCACACTGCTCTTATTATCCAGCTCCTCAGTAATTTTTTCGTAGAACTTCAAAAGGTTTGTAGAGCAGGATCTGCCCTTCCTAAACCCATACTGATTCTCTGATAACAGTCCCCCCTCCTCCAAGTATAACATTATATGCTTTTTTAACAGAGATTCAAATATTTTGCAAATTACTGATGTTAGACTTACTGGTCTATAGTTGCCCGGATCACTTTGTATTCCCTTTTTGAAAATTGGAGTTATGTTGGCCAACTTCCAATCCATTCCAATCTTGGTAGTATACTAATTCGCATAAATTCACTGCTCTAAATATCACATTCCTATCTGTATACTTAATCTTACAAATACATTTTAAAATCCGTCAAGAAAGAATTACCAACATATTTCCATTTACCAACATGGACTCATTAACAAGATAGACAAATACAAATTCTGTTAATCCTTGATAACTAAAATCTAAAATGTAATTTACAATTGCACCATTTTGTGATGATACATGCAATTTGAAGTTACGTTTAGTATAGGTACAATTTAATCGAGTACTAATCAATCGGAATTAAAATTCCAAAGAAGCCGGGAATTTTCAAGTTTTTTGAGTATCCTCACTCTTAGGAGTACTGATTTCATTTACAATCCTATCTGATACATTTAAATGGCAGGCCATTTCTGATAAGTTAGATTTCCTTCTAATTAATACACTGTGAGTCGTTGAAAATGCAACACCATGAAGGACACAGTTATCAAAGCAATGCTTATTATAAAAGTGACATAAAACAAGGGTGAAAGAATTGAAATTACAGCTCCATTCGACTTGCCAAATTATCAATACTCCATAGCTGTTATGGGTAGTAATAACTGCTGCTACACGGTATTAGGCATTAAAAGAACTAGGCCTTTGATGTGTTTGGGAATATACCAATATCCACGTTTGAAGCATTCACGTTGCTTCCACACATTGTCAAAGTTCATCTGGTGTAGTCATAAGGATTCTGTTGTGTGTAGGGACTGCAATCTGATCCGGCATCCAATAAACCAGAATTTTTCTTTAATTAAATAATCGATTTTCAAAACAATTTTAAAGTCGCAAAATCGTTTATTAAGCAATTGATTATGAATTAATCTATTTTATATTTTTCAATCATCAGTTTGGAGAATTCTAGCAAAAATAATAAATTAAATCATCAATAATATTTTTTTAATAAAGAGGAATTAGAAAAGCAAATTCTGTAAGAAAATGAAGCATGAAAACGAATATTGCAAAACGACAAACTTTAGAAAAGAAACAGATTTGTGAAAATACTGAAGAAAGAAATGACTTCATATGAAATGGAGTCGCAAGAAAATATTTGTCTTTTATGTGTGATAACTTAATGACGGTTAAACCAACTAGTGTCGAAGTTGGGAGGGCCTTCTCGGCCGCTAATTATATTTGCAGTTCATTGAGAAGTAGGTTGGGGGATGACAGAAAATATGATTCGTTTCCTTAGATCGTTCTTTCAAACTCAAAAGGGATTTCATTACTATATAATTTCGATGCAATCAAGAAGAATTAAGTTTTCCCTTGATTGCTATATTGACCAAAAACTGCTAAAGATTAGACTTTTATGTTAGTATGAGACAAGGTTAGGTACAATTTATCTGTCAATGACTATCTATCAATCAATATCTATCAATTAGTTATCTATCAATTTATTTGCTCAACGACATTAGAGATAGACTATTTAATTTTAAATAAATAGAAAAGTACTATGTATAAAACACACTGCTGTTTTTTGATGTGGAAACTAGTAAGACTGATAATCATCAATCATTTAATACTTAGTACTAGTAGTAGTACTAGTAGTTACTATAAGTGATGGTGATTGATTTCCTACCAATGGACAATTATTAATAAAGTTGATTTGCTAATGCTAAAATAAACACTTTTGTTCGTCAATTTGGAACAATATCCTTTATACCTACTTTCACTCAGACGATTTCGGAAAAATACATACTAGTTAGACAGATTAATTAACAAAGTACCAATCCAGCCGAACTTTTGTGACATAAAATTCCATTGCTTTTAAAATTGATGCAGATAAAAAATTAGACAATTCCTGCTGTTTCAAATTACAATTTTTAGAGGCATTTCTGAAACGGCAACTCTACAACGTTTTCTTGTGAAAAGATATTGAGAAAAACACAAAACAATTCGAACAATTTATTGGTTACAGCAAGAAAAAAAAAGGTACATTTTCAGATGAAATGTTTACCTGTATGTTTGTAATACTCTTACAAGCTCTCCTATTTCGAGTTTCCGGCATTTTCTCCATGCATTGATTCAAAAAAGGTGTAAGATTGCACGAAGTTACTTTTAAGCTGGAAGATAAAATTATTTTTCGGATACTTTTTCTGACGAAACAATAAGTGTCTAAACAAAGCAATAAGTTTTCAAATTAGAAAATAATAAAAGTAATGATTTAAATGAAAAAAAAACCCTTACAGCCTCCTTTGCTCTGTCAGTTTTTCAAAAAATTGAATTCAATGTGTCTTGATTTTAATTTTACGATTGCCAATCAATTCTATTTTATTGCTTGAAATGTCAGTCTGCATCAAAAGTTACATAATCACGTTTTCTTCCCGCGCATAGAATCTGAACTTCAGGTATGGACTGTGTGGTGTGTGGCTCCTAATACTGCGCATGTCCGAAGCTGTGACAGAAGAAAGAAACGAACCACTCAACGGAGCAAGAACTCCATACTCTGCACTGTCTGGCTCTTAATACTGGGCATGCCTGAAGGTTTGACGTAGAAAGAACAGCGTTTTTGGCGTTAAACTGCCAAAAGAGGCAATCCTTTTTGGGTAAGGAAGGCGCATTTTCCCTCCCATATCCCGC
Source organism: Metellina segmentata (assembly GCA_947359465.1). NCBI lineage: Eukaryota > Metazoa > Arthropoda > Arachnida > Araneae > Tetragnathidae > Metellina > Metellina segmentata. The sequence goes on from OX375880.1 coordinate 44,961,642, forward strand.
CTTCTTAAGATTCTCCTAATGTGAATCGAGGCTAGGTTGATGACTGCGCGCGCGGGCAGAATGCATGGTTGGGTTTCATGTCGCAACGGGTGCTGGAATGGATGGATAATAAAATACGGAAATTAGATATAATCAACAAGTGAATGGAAATTAAAGTTTTGAAATACGTTCTTGATCAATATCAGGAAAGCTTGTAAAGTTTTGCGAAGGAAAAATATATCGTCGCAGAAAACAAGGTTTTTTAATAGAAATTGTTTCAACTGTAAATTAGAACAAATAATAATCATTAAAGCTTGATTCGTAAATATTAAACTCTTTTGGAAAGAAAAAAATCACGAAGTCACATTGAAATTTATGGTAAATTGCACAAAATGTCTTTTAAATATTTTTCATGTTTTGTTTGTGTTTGAATTTTTGAAACCATAGATTTGAAGATTTGATTAAATGAATTCTTTGAGAAAAAATACAAGTTTGCGTTTTTATTTTATGACAGAGCAATTTTGTTTATTTTTAGTATTTAATTTGCACACATAATTAAGAAATCTTTTAGCTGACAATTTCAAGATAGTTCAAGTGCCATCCAGTTAACCTGCTCACAGGGGGTCCGGTACTCAAAATTCTAAAATCTTCAATTTTAAAGTTTTTGTTCTGAATTTTTTTCTGTAGGTATACATTGTATTTTGTAATTGTAATAACTATTTTATATTTTCAAAACTTTAAAAATGTTCTCATTAAAATTAGAAAATGTCAAATTTTTGACGTTGGGCAAAATTGGTATACCTCAAAATATTTTGTAACAAATCACTTCATTTTTGCATTAATTAACTTCAAAGAATTCATACTATAAACTGTGTTCGTGATTTTTGGTTGAAACAATTAGAATTTTTTTTTTTTAATATTTTGTTTAAAAACTACATAAAATACATCTATCTATATAAATAAGAATGGAGTGTTTGTTTGTACATTCAATATTTTCGACCCATTTCAAGTTTCTATCCGTTTTGGACCCTTCTGATGCCGAATCCGCCTTTTTCTCGTTTGGTGTCTGTCTGTCTGTCTGTCTGTCTGTCTGTCTGTCTGTCTGTCTGTCTGTCTGTCTGTCTGTCTGTCTGTCTGTCTGTATGTATGTCTGTATGTTGTGCCCTATACACGTCCACGCGGTTTAAGATATTTTCATGGAAATTTGCATACAGTGAGCACTTATCTTGATTTAGTGAGTGGAATTGGTTGTGAAAGTCTGTCTGTCCGTCTTTCTGTTCTATGCTCGATTTTGTGTTTGTGTGTTTGTGTAGGCATCACATGAATTGTATTCCAGATATTTGATTGCATTGTATTTTATTTTATACATTATGTATTCATTTAGTGAATGCAATATTAAACATTTCTTTATTGTTATATTGAGATGAGTTTCATGCTAAAACACCTGAGTAAGTATACTTAAATCAACCATAATTTGGTAGTTTTGGAAAAATTGGAATGTCTATTGAATATTACGATTACTTCGATTGCTTTACCAGTACTGCTGAAAAAATAAATTATTCTTCACAAAATTATTTTTTTTAATGGAATTTCATCTCTGATACTTCATTTATTTCGAGTCTTATTTTTATTCTTTGCGCAATGAAAACGATTTCCGAATATTTGGGACAGACGATATTTTTCAATGAAACGAGAATGAACAAGATCGCGCGAGCAGTGATATTTTTTTCTGGTTCTTTCGCTCTGAATTAATTTCACATTTCTAAATTTTGTACACTTTTAGTTGTAAGTTGTGGCAACTGTGCGAGATCAAGAGATAAAATTGAATCACAAATTAATATCTTTAGAACAATTTTTTGTGACATCTTTTATTTTGTTTTACTTCGCTGTTTCCTGTTTTAAATATTTATTATTTTAATAAATGTGTTTTTCTTCTCATCACACGCAACAGCACCACAAAGTATTAGACTTAAAAATGTTAGGTAAGTCAGTATAAATTTTCAGTAAATTTTAAGTGTAGTTATGCCATTATTGAAAGAATAATTCCGTTATTTAAAGAATAATGCCGTTATTGAAAGAATAATAATGTTTATTAATCCAAACTGTAACTTTTTCCAACATTAAAAAATTCGTTGTAATAATGACAGGAGAAGATTGCAAAATTTCACAATGTCGCATACCGGAGGCAAGAGTGCCACAAGTAAAAAAATATTGTTATGTTGACTATGAGTGCGAGAGCACTCGTCGTAAATCGTAATTTTAATTAATTGAGTTGAACATGAAAATAACTTAAGAAAGGGAATTCCAAATCTTCCTATAAATCGTCTTTTATAGTAGTAACCTTAGTATCACCTTTCGTCATTTTGTAGCTTTGTCATACAGCAATTGTGCGATGTATGTGAAATGTATTACATGAATGGATATGCATGTGTAGGATTTGTGTCCAAAGTAAGTTGTAGAAAATATAAAGATGGCGAAAGATGTTAAAATAAATTTTTATTCTACACAAAACGTAAGTCATTATATATTTTGATTATCTCTTCAATCTAGAGTAAACCAATTCAAATCGAGTAAGGTCGGGTATTTTGCTAGTAGTATACAAAATTCGAAAAATTGTAGAGAAAAAAAAACTAATACATATAAACACAATTGCTGAAGACAAATTAAAGAAATATTGTTGAAAATTTCGTTCGTTTATGACACGTAGTTGTTCTTGAGTTACACTTATTTTTACTATTGAAACTCCATTTAACCATATGGAAGTAGGAAAGATAAGGAAGTGCCCTAACAATGTTTCGCTACCGGATTAACTGAAGCCGATATTTCCATCGTTTTGAGGCACCAAGATGGCGGCCGTGCATGCGCTGTTAAAAACGTTTTGAAAGGTGTTTTTTTGTGTGTGTGTGTGTGTGTTCATATTAAGATGTGTTTATTAATTTTGAAATTGAGTGATGCTAAATAAATGAAATTTTTCTAATTTTGGTAATATTTTGTTTTTTAAATGATAATTTAAGTATGATAGATAAAAAGAATTTACTACCTTTTTCCCGTTTGCTTTTAAATGGAATATGCTATAGTATAATTACAATAAAGAAACACAAAAAATAACAATGCTATTTTTTTTTAATCATTGGTATGCAAAATGTTTTAAAACAGCTTTTAAATTGGTAAAAACTCAATGATTAGTAAACATATAGGTATCCTACAAATACCATTTCTCAGTAATGTTTTAATTTAGATTAGCTGATCCCACTCATAGCTTCTGCCCTCTAGTAGTGATGCGACATCGACTGCAAAACATCGATGTTTAAAATTAAAACATCGATGTTGATAATACATCGCCCCCAAAACATCGATGTTTTTAAAATTTAGTGTACTTAAACTTTTCCCCCCAATTTCTTAAAACTGGTTTAGCAACTAGTGATGCCACAGCGACAGCAAAACATCGATAATGATAATATATCACCTTGTGGTGAGATCCACACCCTTTAAGGGTTACTGTCGAGGGAAACCCGTGGTAAAGGATTCTATTGAAGCAGGCCGCTTCTTTGTGGACTATATTTCCGATTCTACGCTATCTACACCCGTAGGGAGTTTCTCGTGGGAACGGAATGTGTCGGCGAGTCCGGACATTTTTTGGACTGACCGACAAACGAGCCAGTCGGTTCCTTTGATCCGTACCATAAATAGAAGGAATTTGTCCCCAGCTGTGAGGGCAGCTATAAGAAGGGGACTGGAAGAGACTTTCTGGACTTCTTAGTCGGACTTCTGGAGAGAGCGTACGGTGTGCCTTTCGTATGATCTATGATAGATCTCTGCGTATCTAAAGGAGTGATGCTTTTCACTCGCCTCAGTTTTTGAAACCGCATTCCTTCATGTAAAATTGTATAAATTATTTTATCTATCCAAGATATAATAAACTTATTTTTATTCTAAAAATATTCTATGTTTGGCTGGGCATAACGTCACAGCCCCCATACCATCGATGTTTTTAAAATTCAGTGTATTTAAACTTTTTTTTTACCATTTTTTAAAACTGGTTAGCAAATAGTAATACGACATCGACTCCAATACATCGATGTTTTTTATAAAACATCAATGTTTTGAAAACATCGACATCGATGTCGCTGCTCTACTTTTCAGACCCTTCACCCTTGGCTACTTAGGTCTAAAAGTATGTTCAATTAGCTAATTATGAAAATTATGCTACTTGGTTATTTTTAAAATCTTTATAACGGTACTTTTTTTTTATTTAAAAATAAAACATCGACACCGTAAAAACATCGATGTTACAAAAACATCGACTCCAATACATCGATATAAATAAACTGCTGTTTGTAAAAAAATGCAACACCATGAAGGAGTCATCAGAATTAAATGAAATTTAATACACAAACGGTTTGTATTAGTACAAATAAATGAATAAATTTTCAAAGCAAAAAAAAATATTAAGTGTCCGAAATTAGTATTTGATGTAGTCACTACGCGCTACAATAAGTGCTGCTGTACGACGTGGCATGGAGTGAAACAGATGTTAAATGTCTGCTTGTGGAAGAGAATTCCATATTGTTTGTATGCGCACCCAAAGTTCGTCTTTTGAAGCTGTAGGATGCGGATCACGAGCGAGACGCCGACCAACCAAATCCCACACTTGCTCAATAGGCGACATATCCGGCGAATAAGCAGGCCAAGGAAAAAGTTGCATGTGTTGGGCTGAAAATAAGTCTCGAACATTCCTTGCAACATGTGGGCGTGCATTATCCTGTTGAAAGATAGCTCCAGGGATGCCTTGAAGAAAGGGAACGACTTCGGGCTCTAGCACTTCACGGACGTACCTGTTGCTATTCAGATTACCCTTAATTCGTAGCAGCTGAGATCGTCCATGATACGAAATCGCACCCCTGACCATAACTCCAGGTGTTCGGCCACTATGGCGTTCGATAACGCACTCTGGAAGGCAGCGTTCACCGGCATAACGTCTAACATGAAGACGGCCATCATTGTTCCACAAATTAAAGCGGGATTCGTCAGAAAAGACAACTTGTTGCCAATCAGCCCGCCAGGCTCTATGCTCATAAGCCCATTGCCTACCCAGCCGTCGATGGTTTGGCGTGAGTGGGATCATGTATAAAGGAATCCTTGCACGCAGTCCAACGTGCAGCAGACGTCGGCGAATTGACGAAGCCGACATTAGTACACCTGTAGCAGTAGACCAAAGTGCTGCCAACTGCCTGGAGGAAGCTGTACGGTCATTCACCGCCATGTGGACCAGGTGTCTATCATCGTGCGCTGACATCCCCTTCCGTTGTCCACTCTCAGTTTTTCGAGTTGTCCGGTGCTCGTCGGTACACTGCTTCCAAACTCGCATCACTGTGGAACTGTTCCGCTGCACACGAGCTGCTATTGCGCGATAAGAAAACCCTCATTCACGAAGGCCGATGATTATCCCCCGTTCAAACTCCGCAAGTTGCTGAAATTTCACCCTATTTCGTCGTGGAAGCATACTTAGGTCTCACTAAACGTTCACCACTAAAAAATAACCACGAACTATTTTCAACGTCCCGCTACAGCCCTCTATTTATACGCTTTTAGCATCAGTTCAGAGGGCGCTGCTCACACCACGCATGCGTGGTGGCTCTGAAACTTTACTATTTTGCATAACATCCTATAATTGACATTTGCTGCAAATTTCATTTCATTCGGATGATTCCTTCATGGTGTTGCATTTTTTACAAACAGCAGCGTACATCGATGTTTTTCTTAAAACATCGATGTCGCATCCCTAGTTGTGATCGCTCTGCACATTCCCTAGTAATGAGCTACGTCTGTGACCCGACATCTAGCAAGCATCTGACCTCTTCCCATTCACCACTTTTATTTTTAACATGAGCTCTAACAGTACTCAATAAAATATGTTTTGTTAAGTTTCTAGTGCAACTAGTTGCTACTATATGATTGGAACTCACAAGATTAGAATTCATCGTCCCAAACATAGAGGAGATATAATAGTAGAGTACGCAATGACCTCTGATAAAGACATTGCAAGCGCTTTTGCTCAAACAGAGAGGTAGGGTACTTTTGCCCGCAAATTGGAGAGACATCTTAAGAAGGAAAGACGCATTGTAAAGTTAAATCTGAATGGTACAGATTTTGATGATGTATTCAATGTCTTTTTTTCTATGCAAGAATTAAACACTACTCTGAGGTGTCTTAAAGTAAAGAAAGCCCCAGGAGATGATTTTGTGCATGTGGAATTTTTAAAGCATTTGAGTATTACAGCAAAAGAAACTATCTTACATGTATTTAACCATATTTGGGAGACGGGGATTGTGCCCTCCCAATGGAAGAGAGCTGTCACTGTACCGATGCTGAAAAAAGATAAAGATCCTGGTAAAATTTCTAACTATAGACCAATATCACTCACAAGTATCCCGGGAAAGACTATGGAGAGACTTGTGGTGGATAGAACAAATTGGTTTCTTGAAGATAGAAATCTAATTGCTTACGAACAAGCTGGCTTCCGAAGAAATCGCTCAACGAGCGATCAAGTGGCTTTATTCAGCCAGACAGTGACGGACGCACTTGACAACAGGAAAGTTCTGTCAACAATTTACATTGATTTCAAGAGTGCTTATGATCTGGTGTGGAAAGAGAAATTATATAAAAAACTCCTCGAATTGGGTATCGGTGGCAGGATGTTTAATGGGATATTGCCCTTTACTGGCCAAAGAATTTGTAGGATTAAGTATGGTATTGAATATTTGAGATTCCAGAACCTTCAGACGGGTCTTCCTCAGGGAGCAGTTTGCAGCTGTGTACTTTTTAATATCTTTATTAACGACTTGATTTGTTCTCTGGGGGCCGTGAAAGATGTTCATTGTCTGCTCTACGCCGACGACCAGGTCATTTGGTCTCAGGCACCGAAGAAAACTGCAAAAATCATGATAGATAATAGATTAAATAGAGCTATGTCTGTGCTTTCGGATTGGTGAAATGAAAACAACATGATTGTAAATTTGGAGAAGACTGCACTCCAGTCTTTCTCTTTGATGCACCAGGTGCTCCGTCCCAAAGTGAAGTACGGGAATGTTACTCTGGCTTCTACCGACAAATTTAAATATTTAGGCATCACATTTGACAATAAATTAAATTGGAAGGCCCATGCGGATTCAATGGTTGAGCTTTGTTCTAGTCGAATGACCATCCTAAAGCGATTGACCGGTTCCCTGTGGGGTTGTTCCAGATCAACAGTTAACAATACATATAAGGCCTTTATATTGCCCTTGTTAACTTATTGCTGCGAACCACTCATTTCAGCAAGCAATCGGGCCCTAGAAAGATTGGAAATTATTCAAAATCAGGCAATGCGGCTTATTACTGGAGCTGTCAAATCTACACCAATTGATGCCATGCTACTGTTGACAAAAAATAAGCCTATTAAAACTATTATAGAGGAGAAGGCTATTCTGCTCTATGAAAAATTAATCCGTCTTGGAGATCCTTTCTGTGTTAACTATCAAATCTGTCCTAGAAATTTAAAGACACAATGTGGATTTATTCAAAAAGTTTATGATATCCTGCAAGGGGGGTGAGCCACATGTAAATCCATAGAAGATTATGAAACCCACAAACCCTTTGGAGATCTCCGAAGTTGAGTTCAGCCTTAATCTTGTGGATAAAATATTCAAGAAGGATACGGCTCCGGATGTTCTCAGGTGTTGTGCCTTGGAACTAATCTATACTGAATATCCGGAAGAAAACTGGCTGCACGTGTACACGGACGGGTCATACTCCGTAAGCTATATGTCTGCTGGCTCCGGAGTCTTTTCGAGACTCTTCTCTCGCTTTGTTTCCGCGGCTAAGTACAGAACAGCCTTTGATGGAAAGGTGTGGGCCATCCGTACTGCATTAGAACAACTCCTGGACTTTCGACATGAATTTGAAAAGGTTGTTCTACTCTCGGACTCGCAGGCAGCTATACAGGCCATTGGTTCCGCGAAAGCTCCAGCTTCTGTTGAGGTCCTGCAGTGCCGGGAGTTAATACGTCTTTTTAGACGAGAAGACAAACGAATAAAGTTACAATGGATCCCTGGTCATTGCGGTATTCATGGGAACGATCAGGCAGACCTTCTTGCACGAATGGGTGCCGCTTTACAGCCAATCAAAGGACTCTGGACTGTCTTTTCACTAAAAAAAACTCTTCTGGAAACAAGCTTTGAAGTTAAAATTGGAAACACAAATGCAGGATAGGATTAAATCCAAGACCTGGAGTAGCGAAGATCTTGCTAATATACCTGATTACCCACGACGTGAGGCAGCTGCATTGTTCCGGTTGGTGACGGGACATGACTGCTTGAGTGAACATCTTCATAGAATTGGCATTTTCGACTCCCCTCTTTGTTCATTATGCGATCTGAAGGAAACCTTGAATAGAGCTCATCTGCGTCGATATGGGGCACTTGGCGATTCTGCCGACTCCGAGACCACCCTGTACTGGAGAGCTAGAGAACGCCTAAGGCTACAATGACTTCGGTCAACTCTGTTTTTGTGGTATCGTATTGTCTTTGCAATTGTATCCTGCCTTGCCATTGGAAATTAAAAAAAAAAATTCAGAAAATATTTCAAACTTTTGGAAAAATTTATTGAGGTCAGCATGAGTTGGAATTAATTGAAAAATAAATACCCATGTTTGGAAATAACTTCAATTAATGTGCATGATATTGAATATGCATAATACTGAATGCTCCTTGAATTTGAGTTACATTTTACTATTGTTGGGCAATGCAAATGAATATTTACTATTACACAGCTGAATATTTTTTGAATTCATATTAATTTTTAATGTTTTTAGTTATTTGAACTTTTTTATAATTAACTGAAGTTCTCATTGGGATTAAGGTTAACCAACACATATACGTACAAAACAGTACGCTCGAGATAAATAAATTGTAGTCAATAGATTGCTCTCAAGTCAGGAGTTCAGATTAAAATTTGGTATAAGATAGTTGTTCCAAACCCGACATTCTTTAATTAATACAATATTTTACATACATTTCTTCAAAAACTGTATTAGGTGTGAAGAAATTATCTCAAAGATTTCATTTCAGAAAATAATTTAAACTTCTTTTAATGTAATAAGGTTAGCATAAGTTGGGATAAATTGAAAAATAAATGCCCATGTTTGAAAATGACTGCATGAATAAATATTTTACTGATCAAAAAATAAAAATACTAAAAACAGATTAGAAGATTCCCTGTTCAAATGACGTTTGGGTTACCACTAAAGCTTTCATTGATATTATGGATTCTTAATTGCTTACGTTTCCATAAACACAAATTTATTCAAGGAGTTACGCATAAAAATATTAACAAGAAAAATTATACATACAGTCTTTACGATTGAAGGAAACTATTTTAAACCATACCCTTGATGTTAGCTATTTTGCAATTTTAGATTTTTGGTTAAAAAACTAATTAAGTTGCAACTCATATGTGTGTCCATATATGAATTTTGAATTCATCAAAGTGATGATGTAAATAACTCTTGACAATTTTTATGCTTTTAAGCATGTAGAAAAGTTTGGTAAATATTTTTATATTGAATTTTTATTAGTTATTGTGTGTGAAATCAATATTTAATAAATACAAAAGATAAAAGTTAAAGTCGTTTGATTTCACTGATTCGTTTGAAATGTTTTCTTTCCTCCCATTGGTTATTTTGTTTTTAAAATATTCTTTGATTGTATGGGTTCTTTTAAATCCTTTTCTGTGATACCATTGGTCCATTTATTTGTATTTTGACAGCTGTGGAATTTTTATTTTACTATAATAGTTTGCACGAAAAGATTAAGAGTTTTGTTTTTTTGACCATTTTCGTTTTCACTATTTTTTTACGGAAGAATCCTGACGTTATCAGGTTGTATGATTTATTGCTTTTTTTCTTTGGTAAATCTTTTTCTTTTTTAACATGCCTACTGTATTTAGTGTAATTGAGATAAGTTTCACGGTATTCTTACCCAACATTCGTAGCTTAGTTTCTCTGCTGGTTGACAAATGTGTTTCGATATGTGCTCAAGCTTACTGCTTGTCGTGAAATTTAAAAAAATGTATACTTTTTAAAACGTTCTGAAATATGTTTGAAAAGTGTGTTGTAAAAAGAAAAAAAAATGTGTGACATGAAAAGAGTTAGGAAATAGTTCTTTCCTTGGCGACTTTAGAAGTTCGCCAAAAAAAAATCGCCTAGGCCATCGCCATCGCTCATAAACGTAAAGTGTAGCTGTTCCACGGCAATTTTAGATTTGAAAAATATTTTTTTGGAATATCATATTTTGTAAACAATCCCTTATGCTAGGACACATGTCTTCATTGATGCGAGCGAAGCGAGCATTGGTTCGCGCAGCGAAACAATGAGGATTTCGAAGCAATCCTCCGGGGGTTGGCAAGCGTTAGCGAGCAGGGGACGGGCCCCCTAGTAACTTATATAATATAAATAATTTTGAGTAAGAGAAAATAGGAAAATTTATCTAGTATGAATATTTGATTCAAAGCAAATATGGGTTTAATTAATTTTTTAAAGCTACCTTTCTTTTCGATCATTTCACAGTATACACTTCAGTTTCTTTTCAGATTTATTATATATATATATATATATATATATACTTTTTTTTGACGAGAAAAAATTAACTTTGCCTCATAATGATTCACCGAATTTTATTTTATCTCACATGCATTAAATCAAATTTTATGTAAGTTTATTAACAGTATATTTAGTTTCAAAAACTGACTGTTTTAGTCATTTAATCACTCTTTTAAAAACTGTTAAACTAATAAGACAAATACAACACAGACATGAAATACAAATCTTTATTATATTTTTTGGCATGTTATTGTTATAGATGTCAGTAATATGCAAAACATTTATTTACAATTACATTTGTTGTTATACATTACATTTGCAACATCGTAAGGTTTCGCTTTTTACAATCCCCCCCCCTGTTCTTTCATTTTAATGAAATTGTCGTTTCCTTTAATACAGATTTTGGAAACCTTGGACCCACTGAGATAATTTCCCTTTGTACAGTAAAACACAACATTTGTTAGGTATATTCTGAAAGGAAATGCACTAAAAAAAAGCTAATTATTTTTACAGCTTTGGTATTTTACAAAATGTTGCAACATTATTATGGTTAAAATTTATTTAAATTATAGAATGTTTAGCTTGAATTTTATTCCAAATTATTTAATACTAGTACAAAACAGATTATTATATAAAATAGAATAGTAATAAGATTTACAAGCTATAGCAAAGTTACCAAAAATTTTTATCTACGTAGGTATAACAAAATTATTTTGTAAGCCATAAGGATAAAAGTAAAAACATATTCAATCGTACAATAATTTTCCAACCACAATCTATGACTTTTAGTAATTATAACCTTATGAATATTAACAATAATTTCAAAAGTATGCAAATGAAAATGACTTATTTCAATACGATTATTATAGCTTTTTTATTTATTTGCATTAAAAGAGATTCCGTATCACGCTTGTGTGTGTTGTAAAGATGTACGCGCATCTAATTAATCTATACTCTGTTTCACCTTAACTTGTCAGTAGAGTAAAGGCTACGTTGACCGCATCACAGCCGTTGTCGTAGAAACTAGGGTTACAATGTCAGAAGAAGTCAGCTATAAGCGAGGAAATTCGCCCTTTTTGGCAAGGAGAGATAAAATGCACGTGGAAATTCTATACGTTTCACAGATCTTTAATTTCTAATGGCTCTTGCATTACATTTGTTAATTAAACAAAAAGCTACTCTATGTTAATATAAATGCGTTTTGATTTTTCTAAATGAGTATTATTTTTAGTTATTTAAAAATATATATATTTAAAATTTTTTTACAATAAATGTTGTTTAAAAAAACAGTCTATTTAAAGATGTGATGAACCATAAAATTCATTTTTTGAATTTACTTACCTGAAAGCTAAACACCTTGATTAATACTTCTTTTTTCAATTTTAATAATTTTATTAAAGGAAATTAATCCAATTTAATTACTCCTTTGGTCTTACATTTGGTTGGACAAGGTAGGGGAGAGTGCGTCGTCTGCTAAAATATGTGTTTTTCTTAACAGCAAAATATAGTCTCCAAATTAAATCAAATTTATTCTGATATTAAAGAAAGTAAATAACAAATAAAAATACATATAACATAGAGGATATAAAATACATTCACAATAAATAAATAGAATATAAAAAATACAAATATAGTGAATACACATACAATAATAAAAAAAATGAAACCATTTTAAAAATTAGAGTTAAAAAAAATAAACCTTATATGTGTGAAACATATTCTGAAACTCGCGGAACGGTGTCGGGTTGATTAGTAGTAAATTATTAATTTTATGAATAATTTAAAATAGTTTACAAGAAAGTGTACAGAAGAAACCAATCTCTTTCATGAATAGTAGTTACAATGAGAAAACTATATTTACGTTTTACTTATTCATCACATGCATTTATACATCATCAATATATGTAAAACATAGCAAACATCATAACAAATCTATTTACATTATAATATACTTATTCATCACATGAATTTACACATCATCATCACTTAACATTTCCGAATCGCTATCAGACTCACTATTAAAAGAAATTACCAAGTTCTTACTTTCCCAAATATCATCCACAAGTCCATCTACTTCCCACATGTATTTCTCTTTTTCAGTAACATGGTTTATGCAGTTTTTCCAATTTTGTACAGAGACCTTTTCAATCCCTTGGATGACTAAATCCTTCACATCGTTCAGTTTAAAAGTCTTGTTTTCCCTGGCAACGTGTCCTTTTACTTGACTCCATATCATTTCAATGGGATTAAGCTCACAGTGATACGGGGGAAGTCTCAAAACCTTATGTCCAAATTTTTCGGCAATTTCTTCAACTCTGTATTTATCAAACATATGTTTGATTTCGCTAACTTTTTTCAACAGTTCAATCTTGATCATGTCCTGGTTCCACGTAATGTTTTTCAACGATAGCCATTCTTGAATTGCACTTTTTTTCCAAGATGTCGTCGGAATTTTTTCTTTCTTCACCGAGTGATAGGGGGCATTGTCCATCACTACAAAGCTGTTTCGTTTCAATTTAGGCATGATATCTTCAAACCACTTCTCAAAATGGTTACCATCCATTTCTTCGTGGTAGTCACCGGATTTTTTTCCTACAAAAATGTCAGCCGCATCAGGTACAAATCCTTCATCACTTCCGATATGGGTAATGATGAGTCTTCTTCCTTTTCCTTTTGGTGCAGCCAAGCCTGTTGTCAAACTTGAAGAGGAAGCTTCATTGGTGCTTTTGATGTTTTTGTCTTGCCATACTCGACTTTGTGAGTGTCCTTCATTCACCCATGTTTCATCTAAATAATAGATTGAAGCATTTTCATTCTTCAGTTCTCTAATTTTTCGTAAATAATTTCTTCGCCATAAAATTATGTCGTGTCTTTCTAAAAGCATAGCCTGCCTTTTTCGCTTTTCAAAGGAAAATCCCAAATCTTTCAGTATCCTGTACAGTGTACTTCGGCTAATGTTTGTCGAAAAAATATCCTTATCATTGTTAATTTCATTTAGAACTTTGTCCAATGTAGGAATTTCATTTCGACGAAAACAATCATGAATTTTTCGTCGGATGCACGATAAAGTAAAGTTGTCATATTTCATCATTCTTGTTCTTTTTCCAACGGCATAAGGTCGTTTTTTTCCTGGAGTACTCAAAGGACTTGTCGTCTTCTTTTCTTTTTTCAAACGAAAAACAGTTCTTTTGGAAACACCAGTTAGTTGAGACACCTTTCCGACGATTTGGTTAATGGAATCACTATGGTTTTCTTCTCGAAGTCTAGAATAAACATTCAATATGTTCCTGCGAGCTCCACTACCAATTGATTTTCCTTGCTTTGATGGCGTATACAGCTTGGATGGTGACGTTCCTTTTTCAGCCATGTTCAGAGTATCAAACACACTCCAATAAAATAGCACAAGAGAGATATGAACGTAAATACACACGCTAGCAAAGACGCAGAGCGAAATGGCGCAGACTTGGCCGGAAAGCGTATTTAGCTCGCCAGAAATGTTACCATGGAAACCGGTTTAGAATTCCGTTTCGGATATATTCATTCGCTTCGGTCAAAAAAAAATGCTTTTTACAAATAAATAACCGATTATAAAGGTTCAAAAATCACTCCTTCATTGTAGGACAATTTTTACACGTTTATATGCATTTTCTTTATTTTAAATTCCAAATCAAGTTGGAATTATTTTTCATGCGGATGAACATCATTTCTGCCTTTCCCAATACTGACAAGTTAAGGTGAAACAGAGTATAGTCAGTTAACATTTTATTATTTGTAGTTGTCGGGATGGCAACATTGTTGTAGTTTCAACGATATGAAATGGCTTTATTAAATAATTCTTGGAATATCAAATTTCTTGTTGTTATTAGGAGAAAGGAGAACGTGTAGTTCTTGCGAATCTCAATATTTGGTGACCCGGACGTGATAAACCGTAAGTGGAAGTAAATTTATATTGTTAATAAAAATAAACTCTGTTGATGTATTAATATTCATCTAAAAATGGAAGCGGTAAAACGAACTCGGAAGTCAGTAAGATCGTCGTTCACGAAAACGGTTAACTGTATTTTAAAGGAGTTAGTGAAAGAAGTACGTGACAAAGAAAAAAAAAACCAAAACAGCTACTTTAGAGCGTTTATTTGCTGAATCGGATGTTCTTGACCGTCAAATTTTGAATGCGGATTTCGAAACAGATGAAGAATTTGATCTTGAATGGGCGAGTATCGAAGCGTATAAGTAAAATATGGATTCAACGCGTGTAAAAGTAGAGATGCATTTAAATAGTGAAGCTTTACCATTAAGTACTGCTGAGTTCATCGCTTCATCTCCAACTTCAAGCAGACGTGAACTGAAATTGCCCAAGATTGAGCTTAAACAATTCGGAGGAGAAGTAAAGGATTGGTAGACTTTTTGGAGTCAATTTAAGCGTATACATGATGATGTTGAAATGGAAAATGAAGACAAGTTCCATTATTTATGTCTGAACAGCTACACTCTACGTTTATGAGTGATGGCAACAGCTTTGGCGATTTTTTTGGCCCACTTCTAAAGTCGCCAAGGAAAGAATTATTACCCATAATAGAAACTGCAACATGTGATGACAAAGGTACTAAACGGATTTTCTCTCCTCCTGGGTTAACGTTGAGTTAATATAAGTTTGATCCGTCTGGTCTCTTGACCTCTCCATTCTCGTCTTGTTTCAGAATCCGAAAATAAAATGGGTCTGTTGAGACCGTCCTCAGATCTGTGTATGGAGGATGTTATCCCCCCTTTGAAGTGATCACTGGCATCGATTACCATTTACGAGCTTACAGCGTCTGACCTCCTAGAGCAGTGGTCCCCAACCCCCGGACCGGTACCTGTCCGTGGGTCAAATGGTACCGGGCTGCCCAAGGAGCATTAAATTATTTCCATTTTATTTACTGTGGTGTATTTCTCTCGGGTTTGTACGACGTTCCATGGTCAAGAGATTAATCTGAAGCTGAGAGACGTCACCTAAAGCCGCACCAACACCGTGCATGCGCAAAATATTGTGATATCGGTTTTATGTGACGTCTGTAACTGAGCGGCTGCCAGCGGCAGTGAGGTTGTAGCTTTGGTAAAGAGAAGGTGTGTATCGCTCTTCTCTCTGTTCACCGGTACTTTCTCATGTTTAACAGTGCTTGGGGTACAAGTATATTGTGTTTGCTCAAATTTAACCCACAAATTAGCAAAAATGAGTACGAAATAGACGTCGTTATAAAGTTTCCTTTTGAAAAAGAAAAGGCCCAGTGAAGAGACAGAAGAAGAGCCTTCAACATCAAAGAAGTATGTAACTTTTAACAGACAATACCATGAGTCCTACTTGAAATATGGATTCATAGGGACAGGTGATCCCCACACACCAAGACCCCTCTGCATAGTTTGCGCTCTCTGATGAGGCAATGGACTCCCAACTCTCTAAAGAGGCAATGGACTCCCAACTCTCTAATGAGGCAATGAAACCTTCAAAACTGCTTCGCCACTTGAACGCCAAGCACCCTGGATTAAAAGACAAGCCCCTGGAGTATTTTGAAAGAAAAAAACGGAAACACGAAGGACAGAAAAAAAATTATGAGAGCCACCACATCAATAAAGAAGAATGCACTGAGAGCATCATATTTGGTGGCTAACCGTATTGCTAAAGCTAAAAAGCCATTCACTGTCGGTGAGGAATCGATCTTGCCCTTCACTAAAGATATTTGCCTTCAACTTCTAGGAGAGGCTGCTATGGAAAAGATAGCACATGTGCCTTTGTCGGCTAGCACTGTGACTAGGAGCATTGAGGAAATAGCCGAGACATTGAGACACAATTGTTGGAGAGGTTTTAATACATCTCCGTGGTACGCACTCCAGGTTGACGAATCTACAGATATCGACAACAAGGCAATACTACTTGTTTATGTGCGATATCTATATCAGGAGGATTTGTTATGTGCACTATCTATGCCAACCAACACCACAAAAGCAGAACTGTTCAAGTCACTGGATGGTTATATATCAGGACAACTAAAATGGTCCTTTTGTGTCGGCATATGCACAGACGGAGATGCTACGATGACCGGACGACTGTCTGGCTTAACTGCTCGGATTAAGGAGGTTGCACCTGAGCAGGGGCGTATATAAGGGAGGGGCCGAGGGGGCCTGGGCCCCTTTCGAAATTTTGACTATGTTCAATCATGATAACTTTTTATTTTGAACTTTTTGAAATCTAATTTGTATTTCTGGCAGAAAAAATTTTCTTAAAATTTTTTATTATTTGGACACATTTAAAACTGGACAGAGAAGCTATTTCCTTTCCAGAGTAAAGTAAACGCAGTGGGCTGGACACAGGTATCACCAAAATTTATGATGGTTGATGAAAGATGTGCTGTGACCACGTGGTTGTGAGAGTGCAACTCAACAGAGAACATTTTCTCCCTCCGCTGCCCGCAGAATCCAATGGACACCCCTGACAGTTTTACGACTTTGCGAGATAAGACCCTCTGTCTAGCTTCCCAAACAACCCCTTGGGCATCGGTGAAAAGTCAGTCCTCCATTCAAAACTTCTTTACAAAAAGACGAAATAACACTGATGGAACCGCAATCAGCTGCAGCCCCCCACTGAAGATTCTTCAAGATCCAATGACAAACAAATTGTCAAAGTAAGCTTAGTAACGAAAAATATTTATGATATTGGGAATCATTATCATAAAAGTTCTCTAAAATCTTTAACAAATGAAGAAATAATTTCCTTTGTTGAAAATATTTGGAAACCTGAAAGTGGACTGAAATTTCACAATACGTCAGATTCAAACCACAAGAGATCCTTTCAATTGAAATGGCTCGATGATTACAAATGGTTAACATATTCCGAAAAAAAATCTGGATCTTTTTGTAGGTACTGTGTATTTTTTTCATCTGAATCTGTTCCAATAGGAGATAATCAATTACCAGGGGCTTTAGATACAAAGCCTTTTACTAATTTGAATAAAGCCGAAGAGGTATTCAATAATCATGAAAACTGCACGTATGACAAAAAATCAGTTTTAATAGCAGAAAATATTAAGGCTATGGTTAACAAAAAAAACTGAAAGTGTTATTGTTCAAATTAACACCCAAAGAAAACTGATGCAATTAATATTAGAAAGAAAATAATACCGATAGTTCAAACAATACGATTTTGTGGGAGACAACAAATAGCACTAAGAGGCCATATTGACAGTGGGCGAATCAGTTTGGAGAAACCTGAAAGCAATGATGGAAATTTTCGAGCATTACTGAGATATAGAGCCAACAGTGGAGATATCAATCTTTATAGATCATCTCACTGACAGCGGCGGGAAGAGCATGTATTCGAGCTCAGTTATACAAAATGAACTTATTCATACACTTGGCCAATTAATTCAATCAAAAATAATATCTGATGTTCGTAAATCATCCTTTTATACTGTATTAGCCGATGAAACCACCTATATCAGCCAAATAGAACAATTTTCTCTTTGTGTTTGAAACGTCGATGATGAGTTGAATAAAACCAGAAATAAAATCAGATATTTCCTAGCTTTTGTTCCTGTCTTTGATGTAACAGGTGCAGCCTTATCTTAAAACTGTGCTAGAAAAATTATCAAGTTTAGGACCTGATTTAAATAAGTTGAGAGGGCAAGGATTTGATTGAGCTGCGGTAATGTAATTTAGAGGAGTACACGCTTGCATTAAAGAAAAATGTCCATTAGCTGTATATACACATCGTTCTTCTCGTACTCTAAACTTATGCCTTTCTGATTCGTGTAATATTCCTTCTATAGGAAACTGTGTGGGGGGGTCATTGAAGAAGTTTGTGGGTGTTTTCATTCATCGGCCAAAAGAACGGCGATATTAAAGTCAGTGATTTTAAAATGCTGCCCTGAACAGAAAAAAAAAACTAATTTCTTTATGCGAAACTCGCTAGGTCGAAAGACATGATTCTGTTTTGATATTCAAAAATTTGATAGAACCCATAATTCTTGCTCTCATAGAATTTGAAAACGAGGGAAGTAGTTCCTCCTATAGGGCATATGGGTTAATAAGTTCAATAACGCAATTACAGTTTCTCGTCAACCTTTTTGTTTTGAGCAGTATGCTCGCCATAACACAAAATTTATCAGAAAAACTGTCAAGAAAAAATATTGACCTCTCGGAAGCTATGAGAATGTATCAAATGTGTTGGAACTGGCATCAAACATAAGGACGGATGCCGATGAAAATTTTAAGACTCTGTACAGCGAAATAAACGAATTTGCTGAAAAAATAAAGAGAAGAAGTTCCTAGAACTTGCCGCCTTCAAAATGTAAGGAGCAACATCCCTTACTGCACAGCAGAAGAATATTATAGGCGAGCCGTTTATATACCTTTTCTTGATGATCTCTGCAATTCCGTGAAAGAACGTTTTGCATTGGCGGTTCTTCCAGTCTCTGTTGCGACCGCGGAAAGGAGTTTCTCAAGTTTGTGGAGACTGAAGACTTATTTACGAAATACGACTTCAGAAACGAGACTATATGGACTGGCGCTGCTTTCAATTCACAGAGATATTAAAATAACAGACGAAGAAGTTCTTGATAAGTTTGTCAGTTCACCAAGAAATACAGATTTTGTTTTGTAAAGTTCTCAGCAATTTTTACCATTTTAAAGGGTGTCCACTCTTAACCTTGACTGATAATGTCTTTACTAATTTCTTAACCATTCGCTACATATGCATATTTTCAAAACAAAATTGTTTGGAAAGGAAAAAATTGTATTTGAAACGTTTTGGATAAAAAAAAGTTATCAATTTTTTAAAAAAATTTAATTTTTATTCGTTGTTTTAGTTTTATTAATCATAATTAGTAAACTAAGATCCAGGAACTCATACATTAAGCAAAGAAATTTCTATTGAGATAGTAATTAAAAGTAAATTACCTATCCATCAACTTTAAGAGTGGGCCCCCCTTTATATAAGAACGGATTATAGAATATTTTAAATAAGTAAACAAGTTACTTTTTTCCAATTAAAGAAATTTATATTTCACTATAAAAACAATATTTAAAATTATAATTCCCAATTTCTAAAAGTACATTTAAACTGTCCTTTTTTTTACCCATGTCTGACCTATTCCTTTTAATATCCATGCAGGTTTTAGCCCTCTGAATCCTGAACCGCCTCAATCCGTACCCAAAGAGATTCTTCGACAGAGTCCTGAGAGGCGCTTAGTCGGGCGGTTGTCTTTCATAGTAGGGAAGTAGGTAGTTAGACGAGAGATCTCTTTCAGTTCCTTCGGGGAGCCGTTCGAGGTCAAAGGTAATCCATTGACACTTGACAGTGATGTAGTGAAGTTGCTTGGGGATAGTTTTAATGGACAATTTTGCATTTTGAGAAGTCATTCAAAGTGTGGAAGTACCGATTCTGAAAAAATTCTTTCACACTTCTATTTTCAATTTGGTGGATGTTTCCAGTAGTAAGAATGATAGAAAAAATTATAAAACCAACATTTATAATATAATTTTTTGGAAAATACGTGTTTTCTAGAACATATTTCTGAAAACGGTATAATTTTCTATAACTCCTAATATCTGAAATCTTTTTTTTTGTAGTAAAAGTATGTCCTGAATATTCATCAGCATGCAACTCAGACTTCAGCAAATATAACAATTTATGAATATTTTTGTCTTGCATTCTTTGTGAGAAATGAATATTTGCTTTACCGACAAAATTCAATAGGCTCAGTACATTATGAAAAAAATCTTAATACTCCGCTTTCAAAAAGCCGACCAACCGATATTAGTGGTTAAGATGTTAGCCTCTAGATCGGAAGGTTCCTTTTTCGAATCCGGGTCCGGGCATGGATGTTTGTAAGCGTATGGTGTAGAGACGGCTGGTGCACCTTAAATCTGTCGTGGCCGAAATTTCTCACGTTGGATTTGTGTGGAAGTTTGAAGAGTGAGGTGCCAGCTCAGGTGTTGCTTCGTCATCTGACTGTGGTTCAAAATTACGAGGTGTTGTCCTCGGTTCTTTTCCTTAAGGAAATGATCCCGGACTGTCGTCAATATCCCGTTGTGTTGCTCTAGTACGACGTTAACTAATATTACCATTACCGCTTTCATATTATTTTGAACTGAATAAAATTCCTGTCAATCCTTACGAAACATATTGGAAATTATTCTTGTAGAGAAAGTACTTGTTACATAGGTTGTTGTTTTTCTTGCTGCCAATATTTTAATTCACTTTAAAAATCACAGTTTTAGGATTCTATAATAGATAAGAGGAAGACATTAACTAGCCCTCGTATTTTTTTTATCAAGTGAGGTTAATATCGCTAGTCTCTAATATTTTTTTTTCCTACTTTTAGTATTCGCATAAAAGTGTAGTTCCCATTGGATTTTAGAAAATCATTTTGGAAACTGTAAATAATAAATTTCTATATGAATATTTACTCCCCATAAACATTGATAATGTCATCGGTCATGCGTCGAAAGATGATTCAAAACTAGAAGTAAAACTTTTCCTGATCTCTCCATCGCAATAAAATTTCAGCTGTAGCGCAAATCGCCAGATATGACTAGTAACAAGCACAGACCAACAGTTATTCTTAACGTGCTAAAAATGTAAATAATAATTAAAAAATATATCTTTGATATCTAATCTATTATGTTTTACAATTTTTCCTTTCCTAATTCTTGTTTAGAAAAAAAGCCATGCAATTTAAAAAACCTTCTAACTTTTTGAATTCTTGTTCGTTTTTAAACTCCGTAGTCACTGATATTTTGAACTCTGGTATTTTCTAAGATCTTACATAAATGATAGGCTTGTCTATGGCCATTTTAGGGTCTTCTCTAACAGCATCAACTTTAACTGAACCCCCCTTCATCACCTGACACCCAAGACTTTATTATACCGCTAAAGGTTTTTATGTTGGCCTTATCGTATTCTGAACTTAAAACTTGGCTATCTGAGGATAAAGAGCTTTTGGCCCAAGAACATAGAAATTCACTCGTCTGTCTAAATCTATTATTGAAAGATTGTTTACAATCAAGCTTGTAAAAATAAATTATTGGAATATTTCTCTCGTATAATTTTAGACTAATTATATATAAATAAAACATCGTTCCATTCTACCATTTTGTTTTGACAGTGAAGAGTTAAGGCTTCATTAAGATTAAAGAAACGTGAATGCTGCAATTTTAATGTTCTATATACATAGAAAATAAAAGATTTCTCAATCTTTGATAGATTCTCTTAAGTAAATCAGATAAAAATTAGCCAGTACAAAATTTTTAATTCTTAGAGTAAAATATTAAAAGTTATTGGAAAAATTTGCATCGAATAGCGATTATCAACATTTATTACTTGTTAAAGTCTAAAGTCTAGTTAAATTGAAAGTCTAAATTTATGGAAACAGTTGAAACCTACAATTTAGGTCAATAACTATTAGATATGATATTGCAAACAATAAGCGGATTTAATATCTGTAAACTATTGCTCAATATATATCACTGAAAGTCTAATAATTTGATTCGTCTCTGTACGATAATTTTTTATATCACGAAGGCTTATTAGACATTAGACCGACTGAAAGTAAGAAGATTGAAACTAGCGCAAACAATTCAAAAGTATCAAACGTAAGTGGTGAGTAAAGTAAGTAAGTAAAAGTGCTATAACGATTCTTTAATAAGCGGTTATAACAATAAGAAGAACATATCTTCAGGTAGTAAACGTGAGAACCTTATATTCGTGCCAAAATTACTCATTGAATCCCCAAAGTTGTAAAAGAGTATTTGAAAGACGAAAACTAAGGGAAAAAGTATTGTTAAAAAAAATACTTAGCAACGAAAGATTTAACATTAGAAAAGAAAAACATTTTTCCCTAGGGTCACAAATAACCCTCTCGAGTCAAATTGTCGTGGGATGTGTTGTAAGCCATTCTACTATTGTCGTAGCGGAGGGGATATTATGTTATATCCCACAGACCAAGTTAGCAAGAAGGTATGCTGTGTCCATAGTAAAGTCTGAAGTACAAGCATTAGTGAAACTCACACAATACGTTTGAAGTTTCAAGAGCTTCCCGCTTTCTATACGATGTAATAAATGTTTTAGGCAAAGCGTGAGAAACTAAATTCCACCTGTGAGGAATCTTCAGGTGATCAGAGTTCCTTTAAGTCAAATGCTTGTATGTATTCGTACCTGGGATTCAACACACAGGAAACAGGTTGTATTGTTCTCATTGTAATTCACCACTCTTTAACGGGCACAAAAGAGTTTCGAAAAGCGGTAACAACCTTTGGAAAATAACCCTATATAAGAAACAACCCAATCGTTTCTTTTCCCAATCCCCTTTCGTTTATTTCGCCCTAGCTTGCATCTTCTGCCCTTCTCTATGCTTCCCCCTTGCTTTGGGGTGGAGGGATTCAAATTGACACTCGAACCACAATAGACCATTGATGCTTTATGGACCACCCATGAAAGTGGTGAAAACGGACCAGTCCATTTCACAGACTCGTTAGTAAACAAACCCCAGGACACAACTGTACCGAGCTTTCGGCTGCCTCCGGATTCAGAGGGCATTATTATATACACTGACATTATTTAAAATACATAACTACCAATTTTGGAAATAAATTTGAAACAATTTGAGAATTTCAAATTGTTGTTGGAATTATATTGAATTGTTATCATTTATTCAAATTGATATCCTGAAGTCCTAAATAGCTTTCGAATGTTTGCTTCCCCCAAATTTAATACATTTGTACGATGTATACTAAATTGCTTTAGAGAATATTTGGCCCCACCCGAAATAAACTCCTATATACGCCACTGCACCTGAGAGTGAATCTATGCATTGTCTCATTCACAGGGAAATGCTGGCAAGTCGAAAAATGTCACCGGAATTTAACAGCGTATTGATTGATGTCGTTAAAGTTATTAACCACATTTTTAGCAGCTTTGTGAGGAGAAGGACGCAGATTACAGATGCCTTCTCTTATACACAGAAATAAGATGGTTATCCAAAGGAAAATCGCTAATCAGAGTATTTTAGTTACGAGAGCCATTGCAAAGATTTCTCTCAGAAAAGAAGTCACCGCTGGCAGAAAATTTCAGTGACAAGGTATGGGTCACAAAACTGGCTTACCTGTGTGACATATTCAGCCTGCTCAGTGAACTCAATCTGTGCCTTCAGGGGAAAATGACAATTGTTTTCAAGTTGGCAGACAAAGTAGCTGCATTTAAAGCCAAACTGGAGTTGTGGGGGCGGCGCGTGAACAGAGGCATTTTGGACATGTTTCAGACATTAGCGGGGATTTTAGGCGAGACTGAGCCTGCGCATTCATTCTCCCGGTTGGTGCATGATCACCTGTCTTTGCTTTAAAAAAAAATTCGAGCGCTACTTCCCAACCACAAAAGACCCACGAACTGGCAAGGAATGGATCCGCTACCCATTTGTCAACAAATCAGGCGAATCTAGCATGTCTGTGCAAGAAGATGAACTGCTGGAGATTGCAAATGACGCCGGCATTAAAACTACGTTCGAGACAACAACTCTGCCGGTGTTCTGGATTAAAGTCATGGCTGTATACCTGAGATTGCCACCACAGCACTTAAATCCCTATTGCCATTTCCGACAACCTATCTGTGTGAAGCGGGATTTTCTGCAGCGACAGCAACCAAAACAAAACAACGGAATAAACTGGACATGGAACCGTCTTGTTGCAAAAAACAAGCTCATAGTTCTCATTAATTTAGCGTTCTAGTGAGATAAAATGTTAAATCACTTTATATTCCTTTTTTTTGGGTGTGACTTATTTTAAAGGCATATTTAAATACAATTAAATTAAAATTATTAAATCAAAACAATCAACGTCCCTCCCTCAGCGGGCCGCGGTAAAATTATCAAACTTTGACCGGTCCACGGTGTTAAAAAGCTAGGGGAGCACTGTCCTAGAGGATTCCTCCTTTTGTTCGACCGGTGATATCACTCAAGTTAGGTAATTAGGTAAGGGGGATCGGACATGGAGATGGCCTTGCTTCCCTTAAACTTCGCCGCTTCGTTTTACTGATAGCCTTTTCCTGCGGGAAAATTTCCAGAACTTGCTGCTAATACACCGTGGGCAACGTGAAGTATCCTTTTACAGTTGAAACGATACCTTTTTGAATCCATTCTTGCAGTGGAACGTAGCGCACATTTCGAAATTGAATTCGTGCAAACCCTGTTTTTTTTTAAAGGAAAGGAATTTTTTTAACTGCGCACCAAAAATATTTCTTCTCCAAATATAATTTAAGAACTTAAAACCCCTGAAAAGGTGACAAAATGTCAAAAAGGTGACGTGTTAGGAGCCCTGAAATTCCATTTATAGAGGTCGGTAGTTAAGAGAAGAAATAATTTTATCTTACAGGCGATTTGAGAGGAAAAGAGGTCCTGGGAGATCAAAGGTGAAAGGGAATCGCAAGATATATAACATATTGGACAAAAGAGAAGAAAGACTGAGAGGGAAGTGGGGTGTTCGGGGACTGGTCTCTGGTGATAATTGTAATAGGGGGTTATTTTTAGGTATTGTTTCACACATATACACTCATTGCCATAAAAATTTGAGCACCAAGAAAAAGTCGTCAAAATGAAACGAAATTTTACACATGTAAGTACTACTTTGATATAAGTAAGTGATTAGAAAATCAAAGAAAAAGGATCCTTTTTATTGCAGAAAAAAGTACAAATGAACGGAAGTTTTAGTACTCTGTTGGACCCCTTCTAGCGCGAATGCACGATACGATACGAGCGGGCATTGAGGCATACAAGTTCCATATGATGTCCTGAGACATCTAGTTCCACAGTTGCTGTAAACGTGCCTCTAGTTCGACCAAACTCGTAGGTTGTCCAACTTGCCGTCCCAAATGATACCAGATATGCTCGATTGGTGACAAATCTGGGGATCGAGCAGGCCAGGGAAGGGTGGTAATGTGGCCGAGGCAGTCTTGTGACATCCTTGCTGTGTTTGGCCGAGCATTGTCTTGTTGAAAATGGGTGCTGGGAGCCCTGCCATGAGTGGCATCACAAGTGGCTGAAGGATGTCATGGAGGTACCGCTGGGCTGTCATTGTGCCATGGATCAATATTAGGGGTGACCGTGTAATTAAAGAAATGCCACCCCATACCATCACACCAGCTGTGGGAGCGGTGTGTCGCTGTAAAGCGAAGGTAGGATTGAGGCGTTCACCACGGGGCCTCCACACACGAACACGATTGTCATCACTGCTCAAACTGAATCTAGATTCGTCGCTGAAGACGACCTGGTTCCATTCCGTTGCACTCCAAACGGAGGCGTCGGTGGGTGGGTGTAATTGGCAGCACACGTAATGGGCCACGCGATACCAGATGTCCTTCTGCCAGGCGCTCTGCGATGGTTCTGAAGGTACAGGGGCCCGTAGTGAAGGTGCTGCCTGTGTCTGGATAGCGGCCAATGAGGCAGTTGGCTCTACACATGCGTTTCGTATGATGTGAAGGTCTTCTCGACGACTGGTATGTCGAGTGCGTCCTGAGCCTGGTCGCCGTGTAAAGGACGTCTCTTCTGTCCACTGGTCCCAACACCTCCTCACAGTAAAATCAGAACGGCCTACTTGACGAGCTACTCGCCGAGCTGACCACCCAGCTTCCATCATCCCGATGATTTTTCCCCTCTCGAATACTGACAGCTGCTCATATTGTCTTCAATGGCGACGTAACGGCATGTCTACCTCAGCGTTTCCTTTGCAAAAGATTAAGCACACTCAAACAAGCTCTGCTTACCTGTTTTATACTCTAATTAGAATGAAGTTCAACGCCCTGTTCTGGCATTACGCAATGCGCAATCATGCTGCATTTCTAATAATTTGAATATCTGGCCGACTTGTACCTTTTTGCCAAGTTTCGTTACTATCCCACAATTATTTCTTTGTGCGAAAATTTTTATGGTAATTTGTAATTAACGTCATACTAGAGCAACACAAACGGGCTATTGACGACGGTCCGGGATCAGTCCCTTAAGGGAAAGATCCGAGGACAACACCTCGTAATTTTGAACCACGGTCAGATGACGAAGCAACACCTGAGCTGGCACCCCACTCTCCAAACTTCCACGCCAACCCAACGTGAGGACTTTCGACCACGACAGATTTAAGGTGCACCAGCCGCCTTTACACCATACGTTTACAAACATCCATGCCCGAACCTTCCGATCTAGAGGCTAACACCTTAATCACTATACCGGTTGGTCGGCCCCATAAATGTAAGGTAATGGTAATTTTAGTTAACGTCGTACTAGAGCAACACAACGGGCTATTGACGACGGTCCGGGATCAGTCCCTCTATAAATGTAAGGTAATGGTAATTTTAGTTAACGTCGTACTAGAGCAGCACAAAGGGCTATTGACGACGGTCCGGGATCAGTCCCTTAAGGGAAAGATCCGAGGACAAACCTCGTAATTTTGAACCACGGTCAGATGACGAAGCAACACCTGAGCTGGCACCCCACTCTCCAAACTTCCACGCCAACCCAACGTGAGGACTTTCGACCACGACAGATTTAAGGTACACCAGCCGCCTCTACACCATACGCTTACAAACACCCATGCCCGGACCCGGATTCGAACCAGGAACCTTCCGATCTAGAGGCTAACACCTTAACCACTATACCGACCATAAATGTAAGGTAATTTTAGTTAACGTCGTACTAGAGCAACACAACGGGCTATTGACGACGGTCCGGAATCAGTCCCTTAAGGGAAAGATCCGAGGACAACACCTCGTAATTTTGAACCACGGTCAGATGACGAAGCAACACCTGAGCTGGCACCCCACTCTCCAAACTTCCACGCCAACCCAACGTGAGGACTTTCGGCCACGACAGATTTAAGGTGCACCAGACTCCTCTACACCATACGTTTACAAACATCCATGCCCGGACCCGGATTCGAACCAGGAACCTTCCGCTCTAGAGGCTAACACCTTAACGACTATACCGGTTGGTCGGCCATATATAAATGTAAGGTAATTGGTAATTTTTTAGTTAACGTCGTACTAGAGCAACACAACGGGCTATTGACGACGGTCCGGGATCAGTCCCTTGAGGGAAAGATCCGAGGACAACACCTCGTAATTTTGAACCACGGTCAGATGACGAAGCAACACCTGAGCTGGCACCCCACTCACCAAACTTCCACGCCAACCCAAATTATAAATGTAAGGAGGCGTGTTGGTTTGTACATACATTTATATTTGCCATGTTGGCAACACCTTGTACTTCTTCTCTGAGTGATAGCAATAGTCGATGTGCGTGTAATCTTTTTCATGTGTTGTTAAGTTCTAATAAATCATTAATAAAGAAGTTGTGCATCTATTAATTCATCAAGCAACACGTAAACAGAGTTTACTGAACACAGTGTACTGATTTTTCATTGCTTTTGTTTCGTCATTGTTCATTACAATGCATAGTATATCTTCACGTTGGAGAAAGCCGAAAGGACGCCCAACGAAGCGCAATAAGGCTATTGCAGCTGCTGCATTGAGAAATCAATCTCTGAACTTGGATGTAGCTTCCAGTTTGACATCATCATCTAAAACGAAATTCTACAGTGATCTCTGAAGCAGTTGAGGAAATTGAAATGGATAAAGAGACCAAATCATCTAGATCTGGTTACATCATAATGAGCTAATCAGCTTTTCTGTCATATTTTCGCAAGAGATTGTGACGTCAGGCCGATTTGATCTTTTCGCAATACGAATTTGGCCGCATTTCACAATGACGAGGCCATCATGGCGTTGCCCGTGGTGACTGTTATCTAATGGGAATAACTTACAATTTGAGTTTACTTGAAACTTTTTCTATCTAATTTGAGTACGAGGGCCCCTAAAATTCTACCGTTTGTGCCCCACATGACTTGATCTGCCACTGCATGTCTTATATATTTCCATGTTTCGTTTGTGTTCAAAATCATAGCTTTAATGAAACGAATTCTTTTGCACAATTTTATTTCACTGTAGGCTAATTTGTTATATTTTAAACCACTATTTGCAATTATAACTTGGGAAATGGATTTGCTATTTGGATATCTATTTAAAACTGCATACTATAAAAGGCTGCAAAAAGCTTATTTTTCAATTTATTCTAATTGTATATAGAATGGAACTTTCCAACCAATAAACTACACATTTATTGTACATCTCATACATGCTTAGTAAAATAAAGCTTATAATATCCATAAATTTCCTGCCACATTCAATCTAGTGGACAGTCTGGATGCTTAGGTTCATGAAAAAAATTCAGGTTACAGCATGAATATTTTTGATCTAATGTATGGCCTTTCAACAAATGGGTTATGAATAGTCCGAGTATTATGCATGTGAGGTAACGTTTTCCCGGCTTTAGAGAATGGCAAATGTGTTGACTGAAAGATATTTCATTGTGTGCTTTTTTACATTTTGACCAGTAAGTTTTACTACAAAAATAATCAATATGAAAACCTTTGTTTTAGTTCCTGCTGGACCTGTGCCCCATAAAATAAATCTGAAAAAAAGGGGATTTTGTAAGAATATATTTTCAATTTCAAAGCAGTTTTACTTTTTATAAATCTCCGATTTGTGAAAGGTTGAAAAATTGTTGATGTAATTTTCGTTTTTAAGGACCTTTAAAAAGCCTTGATGTCTATTCCAAGTCCTTTAAAAGTTGCCCTCAGGGGCACATCTTCAGGTGTGTACGGCATCACGGACCCAAGGATCTTTTATTTTCCCATGGGGTATACTGTCTTTACAAAACACGAGGGTCACGCTTCCTTAATACGCATAGGCAATTATCGGTGGAGTGGTAGCATCCGATACGTTAGGCCGCCAAAGCGATTGTTTACGCCAAATCAAGATGGCGGCCGATGTAAGTAATTCCAAGATGGCCGCCATAT
The DNA here is from genome assembly GCA_947359465.1 of Metellina segmentata. Lineage (NCBI taxonomy): Eukaryota > Metazoa > Arthropoda > Arachnida > Araneae > Tetragnathidae > Metellina > Metellina segmentata. Next base: position 44,991,181 of record OX375880.1, read on the forward strand.
ACAACGTGAACCTTTGCATACAGTGCATAAATAATAATAATAATTTGTTTAAAAATTAAGAAAAAAGCAATATAAATTTCACTTGAAAATTTTCTAATATTTCAGTCTGGTTTTCTCCGAACATGTACGCAATTTTGCGTCAAATTCATCCTAGTTTTGTCACTTAAAAAAAAAATTTAAATAAAAAATAATAATTTATAATTGTTAAAAAAAAAATTAATAAAAAAAAAAAACCGCGATTTTTTTAAAACGTCCGGATTTTCATCAATTTTGAATTAGAAACTTTGCAATGCATAGAAAATTGAAAACAAGAAATCTTTTTTTAATAAGGTAGTTCTTTTCTGTGATCATAATCCACACAAAGGTTTTTGATGAGAAAAAAAAAATCTAAAAATTCTTCTGCTATCTATAAGTGTGAAAAAATATTTTCCCACAATTTTTCTAGCAATTAGCATTATGTGAGCAACTCAATGGGGATATTCCAGGTTATAGAGCCATATATGGAAAAGCAAGACAAATATTTTCATTGTAACGACTTTACAAGAGGAAATTGTTTTTTAGAGAAGTCAAAGCATATTGCGCTTAAGGTTTCAATGCGTTTAAACCAGTATACCGGGAGAAATTCGTTTGTAGATAAGTCACAGCGTATAACGCGCGATCCCCGCCTGCCGGCTACCTCGCCGCCCCTCCGGGGCCGGCGAGGACCTTTCACCGTTGGCTTCCATGCGTATAAGTCACCGTATTGGGTGCCCACCTAAGCATAGTCCAGTGTTTGTAATATAACCAAAAGCTAAACAAAAATCAAACTTACCCTCATAGTCGGGTCCTTGAAATTCTGACTATGGTTAACAGTCATATGCTCGAATCGATAACCCTTGAACTCTTTCTCCTTCCAGTATTGATACCAGCATATGACTTCCAATAGTCAGAAATTTTTGTAGTTCCTTGCAAAATTCATCTCTAAATTACCTCAGCCAAAACTTTCTGGTTCCTATTTTTCACCTCAACCATAAAACATTTATCCGTCCCTCGTTCAAGTCCTCCAAACACCCATTTACCCTCCAATTTCTTACTCCTGTTATACTTTCTTTTGCCAAACTTTTGTCCTATCTTTCTACATTTCCACTCCTACCTATCACCAGCATCCTTTCTCAATGTTAAAATCATATAATTATCACATGAAAGACATTTCACCCTCTTCCCAATCAAGCTACTACATGTTTGCAAAAAAAAAAAAAAAAACATTTTCTAATTTTCAATAACACTATCCACTGCTATATCAAATCAACTAAGGGGAAATGAGCAACCAAAACAGGAAAAAAATTCTAAATTCCAATCTGCAATTTCAAAAATCAAATTTAATCCAAATTTTAATTAAAATTTAAATAAAGTGACAAATTTAAAAAATTGTAACTTACAATCTGCTTTCCAAACTTATCCTAAAAATTTCGAAAATTAATAAAACAAGTCGATTTTATAAATCAAGAGCAAAATTCATATGCACCCAACAATTTCAAAGACTGTCTAAATTTTAATTCCGTTCTACATTAAAAATAAAAGTGGAAAAGCGTATTTTCTTCCTTAACCAATCATGAGACCCGTTTATTATCGTCAGGAGAAAATATCTAGGGTTGCCTTAAAACTAAGAAAAGCAAGAAAACGGGAAGGTTACCGCAATTGGCAATACATCGCTCGAAAGTTGTAACGTATCGGATACTACATACCATCCCAATTATCATCTGCTTTCATCCCACTATTCTCAGTTCCCCTTTTCCGATCTTATTTTTTACTTGACATTGTCTTGAGTTTGGCACAGCTTGTCCAGATATGGCACTTGTGCCTCAGAACAACCAACCAACTTTATGCACTCAAAGACCGTCAAATGTCATAATGTTGGCATTATAAGGGTGTTTGGAGAGTGTGATGGCATCTCAGGTGTTTGACCTTGTCATCTGACCAAGGTTCAATATTACGAGGTTTTGCCCTAGGATCTTTCACATTGCGATGGATCCCAATGTCGTCAATACTCTTATGTTGCTCCACCATGACATTTAATTCAACTACCCCCTCCCCCTTTAAATGTTTTTTTTATTTTACAAAAAAAAAAACTACTTATTCAATTTTGCCTCTGTTCAAAAGACATTGGACAAGTATCACTGGGTTCTTGAAACCCAACTATAGCAGATAAAAGATTTTCATCTAAGCATTCATGGGTTAATTTACTTCGATCTATGCTACATGTAGCCTTAAAAAGGCCCTAATCTTTCTTTAGCATAAAAGTGGGTATCCTTTATACATTATACCTTTAGGTTGGTTGCTAGTAGTTCTTTTGGACAGTTAACACTTGCTGACTTTGTCAAGGTTGGAATAAAAATATTATCATTCTTTAGCTTCGAGATAAACATTTCTTGTTCTTTCCTATTGGAAAAGAGAAAATAAAATTTACCAGATAAACTGTTTCAAACATAAATATGAAATGTAATTGTTATAAACGAGCATTGCAAGAAAATGACACTTCTTTCGAAGAAATATGCAATTAGTACATATACAAGACACAAAAATAAAATTGATGGACTAAAATACATTTTTCACCATCTCATAAGACCCTTACCATTCCAGAATAACTCCCCTTCTCTTTTCACATGCTAATCCTCAAGACCTTTTTGATGTTGAATTTTTTGACCACTTAAAAGCACTGAAGAGAAAACTGATTATGAAAAGTAATTAGGGATTGATTAATCAAAAAGATCAACTTTTGCACCTAAACTTTTAAAATTAGATACATTTTAATTGTTTTATATAGTTCTTTAAAATTAACCCCATGGGTAGATTTATTTAAAAAAATAGTTCGGATTGTAGTTTGCTCATTAGTTACTGTTATATTTTCGTATTATCGTCTGTACACTAATTACTGTTATATTTTCTTATTATCGTTTGCACACTAGTTACTAGATCGCACAATTTCTGATCTCCGCGTTCATTCGAAAATAGAATGTCTGATAACGCAGCCGTGTAAGTATGGATTCAGATTAAATAGTGTATTTTTGTAGAGAATGATTGAATAATTTGATTCAAGGAGTCTCGTAACACCAATCACACTTGCCATGAACAAGATTGCATGTTTAATTTTGTCATAGTTTGAATGATGAATTAGATTCATCAGTAAATTAGGTAAAACAATTGCATGACAAGTCTCAGTCATCAAATGTATCCATGGGGTTAATATGTAATACTTAGGTAATCTAGTTATGTTTATATTAAATAATAAGATAAAAAACACGATGAAATCACACAGCAAATTAAGATGAAAAGATTAGTTTTTAAAACTTTTTCTATAAATAAGTTAATTTCTATAAATTAGTTTGGATTAAATTTTCTCAGACTCTGGGAATTAGTTTCTAAAAAAATATAGAAATTAAAAGTAAATAAAACAAAAGCAATTCATTTCTGGCACTCTAATACAGCAATTAACAAATGGGGGTGGGATGGAAATATTAAACTAAATTTTTATTAATTTCAGCGAATGAGATTACAAGTTGAAAATTCAGACAAAATTAACTTCTTTCTTCAACTCATATCCAATTGAACTTTTTCTTTTTATGGAAGCACAAGAAAATAGACATAACCTTTGAGAAACACACAATGCATAACTTTTATTTTTGAAACAGATTTATTATTCATGATGGGATTACATGGTTTTTTGTGCAACTCTCAGCTTTTATATAAAAAAATTTAACATGTTACTTTTTAAAATGTGTAAGCAATCACAGTTTGCTTAAGAATAAAAAAGGCACTGGAATTTTATATATATATATATATATATATATATATATATGCATACACAAAATAATTAATTCACTGAAATCTGTCAATACATAGAACACTTACAAATCAGTTTAACACAAGTTATCATTTTTCAATTATTTAAGCATAATTAACTGCAATTTGATAAAGAGAACTCTTAAAAAATCTCCAATCAGTAAAATCAAAATTCAATAAGATCACAAATGCTTCATTTCTCTTTACGATACAAAACTGTCCAGACTGAAATAAAAACTTTTTCATCTGGCACATATATGTACAAATATATACAAGACTCGACTTAATAGTAACCTTTGATTCAAGTCACTTCAACATCATGGCAGTTTAAGAAGGCCCAGCCATTTTCTTCTATGGTATTTTAATTATAAATATAAAAAGGAAATATTCAATCTTAACAGAAACTTTTAGAAATATTGATCACTAGAATATTGCTGTGAATGGTGAAAAGTTGTTGTCTGGAATTTCAAAGCAACACAATTAGGTTATATTCCTAGAAATTTCCAGTGAAATCAAATCAGACTACACCTTTCTCCAGGCCAAGAACTATTTCTCTTTTGTTAGAGGGTGGATGCTCTCCTAACAGTAAAACATGGCAACGAATACTCTCACATCAACCAAAAAGAAAGTTGAAACCTTTTATTGCTTTGGATAAAATTTAAAAAACGCCCAACGCAGCATTTGTCAAGAGAAATCAGACAGAACATATTAATGGAAGTTAAATTTATTTTTTCTAACTTTTCAACATATACAGTGTATTGAATTAAACTGACTTTTTAATAGTTTTAAAAATTTTACAGCACAACAGTTCAAATTTTATTTTAAACTTTGAAATCTCATGATGTTCAGATTTAATAATGAGGTAGTAGTGTTTATCTCACAAGTTTAACATATAAAAAATAAAAAGCAAATCTATTAATTCAGAGAATTTAAGGAAAGATTATTTTGCATGGTTCACACAGAATTTTGAATATAAAAATTAAGGAGTATTTAATGAGTTATTTCAAAATTTTTAAGGAGTCATAGAATATACTAGCCTGGCAACGGCAAGATGTAAGGTAGTAATCTGATGTAAAAATTTCCGTAGATTTCAAATCCGTTGAAATTTTTAATCTACCTTTAACGATTCAGATTTTACGAAAACAAACTTAACAATCCCAGTCAAAATGTTTTATTTTTTTGCTCTCATTCGCTCAAATGTAATCTGTTTCTTTTTGGAAAGAGAAAGTTCACGGCAACATCACAATCTCTCGCAAAAATATAAAAGATCTATTCAATTTAAAAATGATTTATTTAAAGAAAATCATATTTTTAGGCAACGCTCTAAAGTGAAATTATCAGCAGATTTCAAATCCGTTGAAATTTTTACAGTATCTTTAACGGACTAGGAGGTAGAAAAAAGATTTAAGTGACTACAGGTAAAATATTATTTGTTTTTATCAACTGGCTGGAAAATCATTCCTCAGGGCAAAATCAAAACAGAAACGAAAAAAATAAATTTATAATCAGTGATCTCTTTTATCAACACATCCTATAGCAGGCGTTGCATTCAATAATGATTAAATTTCATTAAATTCATTTTTAAATGTTCTAGATTGAATTTTAAAATTCGCCTCGACCCTAAAATTGCAAAAAATTTGGACTACCTGTGTGCCAAATCCCTTTACTCTAAGTGCCATAGATTCGTCAGGACTACGATCACAAACAGACAGATAGACAAACACTTCCTTATATAATATTAGAGAAAAAACAAGGAGTATTTAACGAGTTCTTTCGAAATTTTTAAGGAGTCATAGAAGGTTTATACATACATTTTCAAGTGTAAAAAATAAAAATGTTTCAACACTTTTAAGAACTTAGTTCCACTTTATGCTGCATTACTAATTACTCAAAACAATAAAATTATACTTTGATATTTAACTCAACACAAGTTCATTTCCCCCTGTTCGCTGGAGTCGTTTTATCTAGGTTGCTACTGTAAACAGTTCTTATACATTGAAATCTCAGTATAACGTTTCTCAGTTTACATATTTCTCTCAAATCGCAGCTAAAACAATAATAGAAATTCAAGCATATGTTTTCAATATAAAGTATTTTTCAAAATAAAATATCAATTAAATATTTTTAGGATGTAAGTTATACAGTACCAAGTCCCAAATCCAGACATTTTGCAAACTAGTGGTTTTTTTTTGTTTTTCTCACTTTTTTACATCTTTCTGACAATTTGTAAACAAGAAGTTAAACCTGGACCTAATTGATGAAACAACGCAAAATAACGGACATGTTCAGAGAGAAAACCACACAGAAAAATTAAAAGATTTGCAAATAAAATTTATTGCAATGTATTAAAACGTTTTTTTTTTTCTTTTTAAAAAATTATTTCTACTTATATTTTTGCTATTTTACTAATGCAAACTCAAAATTTGCATGGTGTGGGGGGTTAGATTAAGGTTGTTTTTTGACAAAAAAGGCAAATAGTCCGAAATCCAAGACTTTGTACTGTGCTGAGATTTCACTGTTTCTACAAGTAAATACAATCATTCAAGTATGAAATAATCCACTTCCATTATAACAGATTGCGATTTTCAATACATTCTCAATGCTACTCTTTTATCAAGATTTAATGTTAAATTACATTCAAAATAAATTAAATGCGATAATATTTTGTTTTCTTAAAAAGTAAACCATCGCTTTCACTAAACAAATTCAAGAATTTGTAATAATCAACTTCGATGATAACAGATTGCGATTTTCAATATGTTCGCAACACTCCTTCAATATTTGATTGATCACCATTTAAGAGCTGTCAGCGACTGACATTCTAGAGGGGTCTTCAATTTCCAGAGCTTCCTGCCAATACACGTTTGACAAACGTGAAGTATCCTTTTACAATTGAAACGATACGTTTTAGCAGTGGAATGTAGCGCGCATTTCGAAATTGAAATGGCAAAAAAATAAGGAGTTTTAAGAGTGCTTAAAAACGAAAGTTCATTTTAAGGAGCGTGCAAACCCTGTTTTGGTTCAGTTAAACAGGGAATACTTCATGGTGGAATCTGCAGGACCATCAGACAGTGGAAATAATTTTTTTAAGCTAAGCAATATATTGGGGAAAAATGACTAAAATTAGAATGCTGGAGAAACCATTTAGGTGCTGCTTTTAGGGTGACCAATTTACCTAATGAACAAAAATATAAAAACTATACAAATATAAAATTTACTAATATCTTGTGGCTTAGACATATCTTGAAGCCATACTTAAGAAAAAGCTAAATATGGGTTTCAAATTTCCACCACTTAATTGAATAAAAAACTTTCACTTTATGGTAGATACGAGTCTATAGCAACCCAAAACAAAACAGCACAATCATATTCACAAAATGAACTGAATTACATAAATCTTGTATATTACATCAAGCGTATATAAATGCAGAAAAGACACTTTAAGGTGAATGACTCATATAATACTAAAGAAAACAGCATAAGCATATAAACAAAATGAATGTAACCATGAAACATGCTGTAAATTACATTGAATGCATGTTTAAATAAAGAAACACTTCATAAGGTGATTAAATTTAAAAGAATTTTTTTACATTACTTACAATTGGAGTGATAGGATGCTAATTTACACAAACATGTCAAAATGAAGGTATATCCGAAAATGAAACAATTTTACACATTATCAGTAAAAACAAACACTTTTCCTGAAGAATTTCCACCAGCTAAAACAGGCAAGCTGGGATGAAATGTGTTAAGAGATGTAATGCTGCTTAAATCTTCACTCATGAAATTGTATATATTGTTTCCATTGTCATTAAATACTTCTATTCTTCTTGGATAGAGCATGCTTCCCACAACAAAAGTATCATCTGTGTTTGGTACCCAAGTAGCTTTAAATGTTGATAGCCATCTGCCAGTAAAATTGTTATGCCTGTAATAAAATAGAAAGATAATTATGCTAAGTGAATTAAAATACATTTTGTAACAAAATCCACAATGAACTCGAGAAAATTAGGTCCATTATTGTTAACATTGAAACCTTGATTTTACTTATTTTATGGGACATGTATCAAATCAGGAAATACATAAGAGCTCAGTATACAGAAAAGCCATCTAAACAAAAACACAATACAACTATTGATCAGCCTTATCTACTAATACTTTTATTAAATTGATATATAATTACAAGAAAATTTTTTTATTACATTATTTGCTTTAAAAAATCTGGCTTTGTCAAACACCAGTTAACAGAATTTTGATGCCTCTCTCTAGCAAGAAAAAACACTAAAATGGTGAATATATTATAGCTTGCAGCTCTAAAGTCAATTTTTTGCTGCATGGGGACTAATTAGACTGAGCTACAATCTAAGGAACGCCAGTTTTTAAACTCCCCAATAAAGGAATCAGAAGGGAAAATCTAACTCATGAATCTAGCAAATATATATTTAAAAGAACACCGTACTTTGTATCGAAATTTTAAAGAGGGAAAATTGTAATGAAGTCACCTAGGAATAAACTATTTTGTATCATAAGATAACTAGTCACTGCGTGGCCAGCACGGCGCTGCCAGTGACAGTTCTTTTCGTGAGGCCAGGTGTGACCACTGACTGCTCACTGTTCGTAGCCTATTGGATAACAGCCATAATGGCATTGATGCAAACCAACACCACAGGCAACGCTCATTGTCAAATGCAGCCAAATTCGAATTGCGAAGAGATCTAATTGGCGCGACGTCACTATCTCTTGCAAAAATATAAATATTTAATTGAAAAATTATTTATTAAAAGAAAATAAAACATATAAGGTGTAAAAATATCTATCTGGTGTAAAATTTTCCACAGATTTCATATTCGTTGAAATTTTTATCTATCTTTAATAATCCTGTCTTTACAAGAAAGATCTGAACAATGCCTGTCCAAATTTAAAAAAATTGTTTTGCTTTCCTTCGTTGTAAGCGTAGGAAATGGAATCTGATTTCTCGATCGTGAAGGTCACATAGGAATAAATATAAAAGTACAATTTAAAAGTTATTTATAGAAAATCATATTTTTAGGTATCGATCAAAAGTGAAATTTTCCGCAGATTTCAAGTCCGTTGAAATTTGTACTCTATCTTTGACGATCTAGGAGATAGAACTAGGAAAAGAACTACATAACTCCAGTAAAAACTTTACAAAATTTTCCACAGATTTCATATTCGTTGAAATTTTTATCTATCTTTAATAATCCTGTCTTTACAAGAAAGATCTGAACAATGCCTGTCCAAATTAAAAAAAATTGTTTTGCTTTCCTTCGTTGTAAGCGTAGGAAATGGAATCTGATTTCTCGATCGTGAAGGTCACATAGGAATAAATATAAAAGTACAATTTAAAAGTTATTTATAGAAAATCATATTTTTAGGTATCGATCAAAAGTGAAATTTTCCGCAGATTTCAAGTCCGTTGAAATTTGTACTCTATCTTTGACGATCTAGGAGATAGAACTAGGAAAAGAACTACATAACTCCAGTAAAAACTTTATTTATTTTTATTTTTTGGTCTGCAAAAAATTCATTTCTCTGCAAAATGAAGTGGAAAAAGTAAATTTAGAATCTGTCATCTCTTTATGGTGTTGTCATTCTAAGGAAAACAACAATAGTTAAATTCCATTAAATTCATTTTGAAATGTTATGGATTAAATTTTTAAATTTGTCGCGACCCAAAAATTGCAAAACATTCTGACTATGTGCCAAATCACATTATTGTAAGTGCCATAGATTCGTCAGGGCGCTGGATAGACAGACAGACACACACACAAACACTTCCCTTTATAATTGTAGATATAATCAGGAATTAAAAATCTAATGAATGAAAGATAAAAATGCAAAATCAGAGTTTCAGTTCCAGAATTAGTAGGAAAAACAAGAATTGTGTGTAACCATAAGCTGTGAATTCTAAAAACCATAAGAGAAAGTAAAATAAAAATGTTTTAAAACAAAAAGCCTAATTTCCTGAAATGTAAAGTGTCATAGTATTATTACTTTCAAACCTTGAAAGTTTTGAAAATTCCAAACACTGGACAGGCTATAAGAAAAGACGACAGAGAAGCTTTTTTTGAGTAATTTAGACCCAGGAGTTTATGAATAACTGTAGTAAGCATACTTGTAACCAAACAATGTAAAAACCTCAAGACCCAAAAAATTGGGACTTTAAAAATATTTAAGTAAGATTGACTATTAATAGTAAAATGAGTAAATATGATAGCATTTGTTCAGATAAAGAATAGAATAAATTATATAACTGAGATAATAAATAGTTAAAAGCAAACACTTTTTTGGTCTCTTTTCCTTTACAAAATTACAAAAATGTTAAATAAAATTGACTTACTTTATTAATTTCTTCAGAGAAATACCTTCATTTAAGTTGGAACTATCAAAAATGCTAGAAAAACAAAATAAAATTAAGACAACAAAAACTAAAACCATCCATGTACAGAATATGTAAGAGATTTCAATGTTTTGTTGCAGAATGATAAAAATGGGTAAGAAAGCACACAGCATTACAATACGGATAAAAATATAAATTGTAATTTTCGGATCGTTAGATGCCAACTTGGCATTCCTTTGTGAAAATAAGGATAATAGATTGCCAACTTGCCTATTTGCGGCAATCACACCCTTGTTACGAAAAAATTTAAATTGTTTACACAATGTTTAAATTAAAGGTGCAAAGTCATAACATTTACAGCAAATCCATAATGGATAGGATCTGCATTCTGATTTCTAAAAAGGTAGTGATAAAAACCAATAACAAACAACCTAAGTATTAAATTCCTAGTGAAATCCAATAATTAGCAAACATTATGAAAAATAAAATCAAACTAATATGGCCAATTGTAAGGATTTGTGTTGGTAGAAATATTTGGCAACATTGCAGGTTGTCTGGTTGTGATGGAATGTTATTAGCTGAACACATTAGGCAGGTCAACTAGTACCCAGTAAAGCAGGGTTGGCAAGTTGGGCCCAGCCCAGAAAAACCCGGGCGGGCCCACCAACAAAAACCCACAGGGTTTCTGTTATGAAGTGGGTTTTTGTAAATAATCTGACATATATATATATATCCAAACCCGCCTGGTATTTATTTGTTCGGATTAGAGAGAGTGTAGTGTATACAAAAAAAATTAAATCATAATATCATTAAACTTGTAACAAAAACAGTTGATAAAACCAACAAAATTTACATGAAAATATAATATACTATTACAAAAGACTATAATTGACATGAAATATAACATTCCTTCAGAATAACAACATTTTAGATTGAGCTTTTTATTCTAACAAAATGTAATATTTTACAGTTACAAAATCACTTCCATCAAAGATGCATTAGCTGCACCAAATTGCACGTAACAATGCGCTTTATTAAAATATTAAAGGGATTAGCATTATAGTGTTTATTTTGTTTTTATAAGTACAGTTATTATCTGTAACATTAAAGAATTGTTGCTTTTGCATTTAGCTTTTTTTTCCATTAGAAAAAATCAACAGTTCCTACATAATTATAATGCTATATATTTATCCTTAGAATGTCTCCAAAATGTTTTTGCATAAAATTGCTTCAAAACAGTGTTTTTGAAGAAATCTGATATATATATATATATATACATACACGCTACAAATTAAATGTTTTTATACCACAAATTGGTACTTTTGTTGCTCCAATCAGCAGGGTAGTTGTTAAAAAAAGGTGGGGGTGTTCTCACTTTTGAAGAATTTCAAACATCTGTGTGATCCTCTCCCTCTCCCCAATCAACTAGTTTCCACTTAAATGATAACTGTTTTTCCTGTGACTTACACAGAGATATTTTTGAATAAAAAAGTGGGTTTGCACCCCCCTGCCCCTCTCAAGGATGTGGCCAAGGGGGAGGTCCTGGCTACATGCTTACCCCCTCAACTACATCACTGGTTCCTACATCAAGCATAAAAAGATCAAGCAGAATGATATTCTACAATTATTTATAAATCCCCACAAAAACCCACCCAGGCTGGGTTTTTCTAAAAAAAAAACCAGGTTTTTGCCAATTCTGCAGTAAAGGGCCAACTCATAGAAGACAAGAGGAACAACTATCAAAATACAATCAAATTGGAAAGCTGAAGAAAGAATTTTGTAGAAATAATGAAGGTATCCCAAGAAAAAAGTCTTACGATATAAGTGTATGAAAAAGCTAAGCAATTCTAGACTAACAGGATTTAAAATTAGTTTGTGTTAGGAAAACATTCCTTTTCTCAATTTTACTGAGCCAACATATTTGATTAGTACTTTATGCAAATCTTATCACGGTTATGCAAATCTTGTCACGTGATCTTCCATACTATTATATATAAAAGCGGTTGCAATCTGTTGCACCAGTGTTCCCGCTTTAATTCCCGTTCGCATTTGTTTGATCACGTACCCGCTTACTTGATCTCTTCGATCAAGTTATTAGATTTACCTTTTAATGTAACTATGTGTCGAATGTAATCTTTTAATTATAACTTAAATTCATTTTTTATCTTTTGAATAAATTCTAGTTTGGATTTTTAAAGACTTCGTCATGTGTACTTTTAGTAACTTAAGTTCATATCAGCCTAATAGATAATAGTTTATTTTAATTCACTGCGTGGTTACTCTAATTTATCTTAAAATTCAATCAGTTTGCCATAGCAAACGAAAATCCTTCAAATGTTTTTCAAGTAAAAATTCAAGCTTTCAATTTTGCATATTATACACCCACCCCTTTCCCTTTAAAAATCTCATATTTTGATAAATCTTTTGTGTTTGGCAGATAGAGTGCCGAGTAAAATCATATTTTAAAGAGTATTTTCAGATTCTTGAATATACAATCCTTTTTACAAATAACTTAGTTAAAAAATGTGACTTTTAGATTTTGTTTCTTGTGGCATATTTTGAATTACAAATGCATCTTCATAGGGTATTTTCAAGAAACTTAGGTTATTAAAATTCTATCCCTAGTGATAATATCTATAAATATCATTAGTCACTTAAAATTTCGTGGTTGTGCGTAATTGTAAACTTATAGTACTTTCTAATCTATATACACCTAATTCTATTTTAACATGAATTTGATTTAACACAAATTCAAAATAAATATTTCATTCTCTTTTTACGTGAGTCATTTTTGTTTAATTATTTATGAGCTATTTTCTAAGAATTTTTTTTATTTGTGGCATAGCAGTATCATTTCTATATTACACACACTAATTAGGAATGCACTGGGAAGTTGTTGATACCCTCTTACAGAGAATTATATAAAGGCCTAACCAATACACAAACACAACGATTAATAACTGAATTCGTTCGTAAAACCAGTGAAACAACAGCAATAGAGGAGACAGAGATTTGTGCTAATTTTGCTCATGAGATCACAGAAAGTAACTCATAGAGGAATAATGCGCTAGTGTTTGTGAGAAAGTGAAAATGAATAAAATCTTGTTATGTGTGTAAAACAAATTTTTTGTTCTTGAAGAATTTTTTTGTATTTCAAATGCAAATTTACTTTAATACCTGCACTGCATTGCACACAGCATTCTTGTTATGATACTGAAGAGGGAAAAAAAACCCCAATAATTTTAAGAATGAGTCCTACCCTCACCAAAATAAATAATGAAAGAAAAAAAAATGAATTTGTGACTCAAATCAAACATAACCCTTTGGTAAGAAAATATGTTAACTTGAGCATTCAAAAACAAAAAAACAATGAAATTAAAAAAAAAAAATGAAATGAAAGGAAACATTAATTTAGAAGCTGCAATCTCTCTCACACAGTTGCCTTTCTTAGGAAAGCAAATAATAAAAATAAGCCAATAAATTAAAGAATGTTCTAGGTAAAAATTTTAAAATTTGGGCTTTGAGGTGCATTTACTTACTTTTAGGACTGACTACCTGTGTGCCAAATTTCATTATGTAAGTTGTATACATTCGTCTGGACAACTCCCTTACATTCGGACACGTCCTTTTATGACAGCAGATTGCAGAAATATTATTTAGGAGTTAGATTGTAATGATTAATTTATTTCCTCAAAATACTACTTAAATATATTTCAAAATAGCTTTTGATTGAAAGACAATTAAAATCAATTACATTTGCATTTGTTTTAATGTTTCATGGGTGGTTATTGAAAGTTGTACTTCACAGTCGAGTAACTACATCTATCATTCTAAATAGGTATGTGTTTTCCAATTAGAAACCAAATATCTGAATTTAAAAAAAGCAACATATGGGTGCGATGTAAAACTGAATGTCTGTTAGAGAAAAGGGAATTTTAAACAAGACCGAGTTCATCTTAGAATAATATCACAGTAATTTCGAAAAATGGAAATTTTTTTGTCTTAAGTGACAGAAAGTTCAGGTTGCTTACTCTACATATTGAAGCTATTCTTGCTCAACTTATATATGTGAATCATTTGTTGAAAGCAGTGAATTTCTTTTGTAAATGTGCTGTAAAATCGAACTTTTGATTATTTTTTTAATGATTGTAAATCTATTCCACATGCCTCTGAATGGAATTTCAAAGAAAAAGTGTGTTTGCTTCAAATTAAATTAGTCACGAATGCAGTAATAATTTAATATGAAGACTATTATACCCACAGGGTTCTAAAATATAAGTACCAAATAAGTAAGGTGTGTATTGGTCAAAGGGTGTTATGTAGATTTGTATAGTAAATAGACAAATGCCTGCTTTATACATCTAACAGAAGCTCCGTTATTCCACGTGCCGCTAAATGGGAAGAAATGAATTAAAAAAAAATTCAATTAGTCACGAATGAGATGATAAGTTAATTTACCATCTTGCCATATGATAAAATTCGGGGGGGGGGGGGAGAGAACAAAAAATTGTACCAGATGGTAGGAATGTCACAAGTAAAACATTCATAGGAAAACTAAGACTATCCGCCGAAAATTCGGCGTTTTTTTTTACTGAAAATGAATGCATGGGGATATTTATAATCACTCCAAAACTCAATCAACTTCTTTAGTAGTCACCTCAGAAAAATACTTTAGGCACCAAATGCGACGAATATGAAATGGATTATATGGATGGATACGTCATGTATGCATATTTGCGTCTGAAGCAAATTATAGAAGCGATGGAGAAGTTAAAATATTAAATTGTTTTTTCTGTACACTTAAATGATGCTAGCATTCAATTATGAAAAAAATTGATTAATCCGATCACTTTTCAATCAACCTATAATTAATCAACCAGAGCAACGCATAATTCTGCTTATCAATTATAAAATAAATCATACAACTTTAATTACCATAAAGAATCATCCAAAGAAGTAGAGAGAATTGCACTTCCAGTTACAGGAGAGAAAAAAGCAGAAGTAACACTTCTCGTATGATGTCTTACATCAAACACAGGTTGTTCTTGAAGTTTACGCAAATCCCACAATTTGATTTCTCTGCAACCGAATTCAAAACACATTAAAACTTTCATTTAATAAAAATACATTAAGTCAGGTAATTTAAAGACATTTTATCCACGATTTTATGCAAAAATACCAATGGTCCAACTGTTTCTGCAGAGCTGTAACAAAGGAGTTGCCAGGGGCAGTTTCCCGAGTGCAGGGTTCAAAAGGATGGCAGATATATTAATTTTTTACTTAGAATAAACTAGCAGGCCAGAACGGCACTGCCCATGAGTTATTTTCATATCCTTACTAATACTGAAAGCATTAAAAAGAAAAAACAATTTTAAAAATGAGTCCCACCTCCACCCAACATAACACGAGCATGTCACCTGAGGTATCGATCTGGTTTTAAAATTTTACGCAGATTTCAAATACGCTGAAATTTTTAATGCATCTTTAACGATTGCAAAAATAGAAAACCTCAAAATGTCCTTTTTGTGTTCGTACTGAATATCTTTGTCAAATGCAACAAAATTCATATTGCAAAAATATAGAAGTTACAATTGAAAAATTATTACTTAAAGAAAATTACATTTAAGGTATCAGTGTAAAATTTTCCCCATGATTTCAAATCCGTTGAAATTTTCACTCTACCTTTAACGATTGCAAAGATGGAAACTTGGATTAAAGACGAAAAAAAAATAAAAATAATAAATGGCAGTCTTATGACTTGTAAAGGGGTGACTCCGAAGAGTGCCAGCACTGCGACTAATAGTCTATTGTACTGAGTTTAATAAATGGCAGTCAAAACTTTATATTTGTTTTGTTTCGCTGGAATTGTTTGTGCTCAGGAAATGAAAGGACAACAAACAATAAATAAATGCTGATAAATTAATTAAAAAATGTTCTAGATTAAATTTTAAAATTTAGGCTTTGTATAAAATCAGGACTACCTGTGTGCCAAATGTCATTATTGTAAATCCTATAGATTTGTCTGGACACTACATATGCACACTTTCTTTAATAACAATAAAGATGTTTTATAATTCAAAATACAATTTTGTCGGTGACACAGAATCATTTTACAGTAATGTTCATGTCAATGCTTTCAATCACTTAGAAGTCAATTATATTACATTCTTGATCATCTTTTCAAGTATGCAAGTTATTTAGTTTTGGACAGAGGGCAGCATCAGGCTCACTGGCTTACCAACCTAAATAGGTTAACTTCACCTCTGTGTTTCTGGATTGAAATGCACAATGAAGAGACATGAAACTTTCTGTATTTTGATTAAAATAACTTTTGTTTATAAAAACGGGAAAATTAAGCATTCAGTTAAAAGAAATAGCAAAATTTAAAAATATCTGGAATGGAGTTGAGGTAGAGAAATTATGACCTAGCTGAAATAGGTATCAGTATAACAGTTAGACTAGATTTTATAAAGGTTTTTTTTATAAGCAAGCATTATTTCTTAAAATATTATTTTAAATGTGTTGTATAATATAATCGCCCATAGAACACTTTTGTATCTTTCTTTGTGCTGCTAGGGCTGAGTCATTCATTTAAGGCAGCATGTGCGACTGTTCTATAGCTTTCTTGTAATGTCTGCTCACTATAAATGAATCCTATATTGGATAGTTCTGATATACCCTCCAATCTGTATATATGTGTTGTGTCTACAATAAATCTTCTCTTTCCCTTTTGCGAACCACATGGCCTGTGTCATTCCTTTCCTCTAAAGGAATCGTATTTAACAAAATGGAAAAAGAATAAATCCTCTTACCCTTTGATTGATGATGAAATAAAATAATTTCGATCCAGGGGATGAATAGAAACGGATTTTACAGAGTAATCATGGCAAGGGTGCTTTTTAATAACGGCTTTTCTAAAAAAAATATATATATATATATATATTAATTTAACACACTAACAGAATGCAAAAAAAATGCACAAAAGATAACATACATACATATTTCACTAACAAATGTGGTACTGAAATGGACATTATTTATATATTGGTGAATGGCAGTAAACGCAAATAAACAACGTGGAATCGACCACTATGACATTCATATCCCAATTTTACCATAGTATATACATATGCTAGAAATTTTCAATTTTAACATTACAATTTTTTTTTACATTTGGCCATTGGTTTGTGCTTAATATCATTCAAGAATGAAAAAATCAGATTAAGATTAGCATTAAAAATCTAATTTAAATATAATTAGCATGTTTATTAAAGTCACCTCAGTGCTCAGAAATATGCGATATTTTTTTAGTGAAAAATTATTAGCTCACCTTACCAATCTTAAGTACAGTATGCATATACAATGCATCCATATTCAATGCACTTATCTCTACTGTTATAAAAGGAAGTGTTTGTTTTTCGTTATCACGGTCCTGATGAATCTACTGCACTTACAATAATGGGATTTGGCACACAGATAGTCCAAATTTTTTGCAATTTTTGGGTTGCAGCAAATTTTAAAATTCAATCTAAAATATTTTAAAATAAATTTAATTATTATTGTTTTCTTTGGAATGGTAACAAGCATAAAAGATTGCAGATTCCAAATTTATTTATTTTCGTTTCCGTTTTCATTTTGCCCAGAGGAACAATTTGTCAGCAGACTAAAAACAAATAAAACTTTTTAATATAAATCTTCGTTCTTATTCGTCACGTAAGATTCAAACAGGCATGAGAGTGGGAAAAGGACAAAAAGTCTGAAAATATGCGTAAACTCAAATTTTGCAAATAAGAAAAGGGGTGCTTGAAACAAAATTTCGCACAAAAAGAAAAAATATCTTGGCAATTCTGTAAATAGTATAAAATCAGTTGCATAAAGTTGAAAATGCTATTTTTATGTTTATTTTTGAACATTTCAAAAAAAAAGTGTGACTTTTTTAACAGTTGCAATTTTTTCAAAACCTTGATACAAAAATGATATTAACAGGAAATAAAAACGCTGTCATACAAAATAATAAATCAAATAAATACTAATTTTATTAAATAGCATAAATGTTATGAAAAAAATAAGTAGACACTAAAAATAAAAATTAGCATAATAACAGCTTTTCATAGATATTACATAAAAAAATCGTTTAAAATATACTTAATTTAAAACAAATCAAAACCTGTTTTGGTAAAGCTTGTCTTCGTTTATAGCGATGATAACGGTATTGGCGCTTTTTTTGGCGCACTTCTAGAAGCGAGTAATGACAGGTTAAGGTAACCCATTTGTATTACGGATTTTAAGACAAACTGGAGTAGTGGAAAGTTCATAACTTTCATTTTTAATATTCTAGAAAGTTCTTTCAAAATCCGTTAAACTGTCATTTGATTTCATTGGCTCATTTGAAATATTCTTTCCTTTGCGATTTAAGAAGTGCGCCAAAAAAAAAGCTCCCAAGGCCGTTGCCATTGCTATAAACAGACTGAAGCTGTAGCCCTGTTTTAAATAAAATATAACTTAATTCAGTTTAAATTAACCTATTTTCGATTATAAAATTACTTTTTTCAAAATCTCAAACCAATTTAAATCGGCTTATATTTTTCCGTAAATATTCTTAAATTACAGGGGTGAAAACAGTCAAAATGTAAAAAAGAGGAAAATATACGCAGCGTTATTTGAACTACAAAGATAGCTGAATAAGAATACATATATTTGTGTACTAATGTGTGTTCAGAACATTGGTGCAGCCAAAAAAAAAATTCTGAGGGGGGGGGGATGGCAAATTTTTGTCTGATAAAATACTATAAAGTCCATTAAAAAAATATAATTTGTCTTTGGAAGTAGGGAGGCTAACCCATAACCTCCCATGGCTACGCCACTAGTACAGAATATGTGTTTATGATAAGCATGTATTTTTGCCTATTATTTAGCTTAAAAGCCCTACAAAGTCCACTATAAACAATGAAATTTGTCTTTGGAAAAGAGGAAGGGGGCACATTACGCCTAAACTCAAATTTTGTAAAAGAGAAAAAATAACTTGGCATATCTGTAAACAGTATAAATAAGTTGCATTAAGTTATTTTTATGAATATTTTTGAACATCTCACCAATGGTGAGATTTTTTTTTGTAAGAGTTGCAATTTTCCCAAAACCTTGATACAAAAATGAAATTAACAGGAAATAAAAATCATATGTTACCAAATAACAAATAAATATATACTATTTTTATTAAATAGCATAAATTTTATATGAAAAAAAAAATAAGCAGACACCATAAATAAAAATGGTACAGCTTAAGTCTACATTTACAGCAGTGGCAACTGACTTGGTGCTTTTTTGGCGCACTTCTAGCAGCGAGTAATGACAGGTTAAGGTAACACATCTGCATTACGGTTATTGTGGATTTTAATAAAACCTGGGCAAGTGGAAAGTTTAAAAATTTCATTTCGAATATTCCAGAAAGTTCTTTCAAATTCCGTTAAACTGCGTTTGATTTCATTGGTTCATTTGAAATAATTATTTCCTTGGCGACTGAAGTGCGCCAAGGGCAGGCCGTTGCCACCGCTATAAACGTAGACTGAAGCTATACCTCTGTGGTAAAAATATATATATATATATAACTTAATTCAGTTTAAATTTACAACCTATTTTCGAATATAAAATAACTTTTTTTTTTCAAAATCTCTAATATCACTATATTTTGCCGTAAATATTCTTATTTTCTAATTAAATCAACTTTAAATCAAATAAAACTTAAATAATAACTCGTATTATCCTCGAAACAATTCAACTTATTAAAATAATCATAAATATTGCCCAAGAAGCATCATTTTGAAAATTCTGTTGCAAAATATAGCTGCAGTCCAAGTTTAAAACGGTTGGCACCGCCTTGGCGCACTTCTAAGTCGCCAAAGAAAAGTTTTAACGGATTTTGAAAGTACTTTCTAGAGTATTCAAAATGAAAATTTAAACTTTCCGCTTGCCGGAGGTTGCCATAAAAGACAGAATAATCGAGCATCTTATTTTCTAGTTGAAAGAAAAATCACATTAAAAGATGATCAACTTAAAATATTTCGTTTATACCTTTTCCGCCGTATTATGACGTTTCACGGCTGCTAGATAACAGCTTTACCTACGAAATATACAACGTACGTACGCTAACTAGTTCAAAATCCAAGTTCTCCAGGTTTGCCATTAAACTAATAAACTTCTCACAAAGGATTCTTTTCAAAAAGGAATTTGCAAGGCTTATCAGCTTGCAAAATTTAGGAGTGCAACGTTGGCGATATGTCTCATTTGGCGCATTTTACGTTTATAAAGGACAAAAAAAGGGTTAAAAGTCGGAATTTTTTCGTAAAAAATGATAAAAATCGGCCATTTTCTCAAAAATTTACGAAATGTCGGAAATACCTACAAAAGTCGAAAGAATCTCATCCCTGAAGTAAGGACATATTCACATTTTCATTATTATTATTATTATTATTATTATTATTTTACATTTATTCTTTGGTTGTAATTCTATGATATAATTTAATTCTAAAGAAAAAATTGTAGAAATAGCGAAAAATCTCGAAAGAAAAAAAAAAGCGGAAATCCGCGTAAAAGCGGAAGATTTTCACCCCTGAAATTAATAACCCCCATATTATCCAAGAAATAATTTTACTTATTAAAAACAATCATAAATATTGCCCTTAAAAGAAGCATCATTTTGAAAATTTCCGTTGCAAAAAATAGCTGTAGTCTACGTTTAAAGCGATGTCCACCGCCTTGGCGCACTTCTAAAGTCGCCAAAGAAGTTTTAACGGATTTTGAAAGTACTTCCTAGAATATTCAAAAATAAATTTTAAACTTTCCGCTTGGCGAGGTTTTTATAAAAGACGACTTCCTTGGCGCACTTCTAAAGTCGCCAAAGAAGTTTTAACAGATTTTGAAAATACTTGCTAGAATATTCAAAGAGAAACCTTAAACTTTTCACTTGCCGAGGTTGTCAAAAAAGACGAAATAACTTTATCGGTTAAACAACCAAGCATCTTATTTTCTAGTAGAAAGAAAAACCGCCCATTAAAAGCTGATCAACTTAAAATATTTCATTTATACCTTTTCCGCCGCATAATGATGTACCACAGCCGCAAGATAACAGCTCCGCTTTCTTAGGAAACCGTAGCTTTACCTACGAAATTTACAGCAACAACGTACGTTAACTTGTTCAAAATCCAAGTTCTACAGGTTTGCAACTAAACTTATTTGCTTCTAAGGATTCTTTTAAAAGAGGAATTTGCAGACTTATCAGTTTGGCATAATTTAGGAGTGTAATGTTGGCGAGATATGGCGCATTTCACGTTTATAGAAAACAAAAAGGGCAGAAGTCGGAATTTTTTCTTAAAAAACGATAAAAGTCGGAAATACCGACTAAAGTCGGAAGAATCTCATCCCTGATTCAAATGAAACAAAATTTTCCTTTACACTTCTCTTTTCAATTTCAACGTACTTTTCAAACAGGGAGAGAGTTCAACCAACAAACAGACAGATGTCTACCTGTGCTTTGAGAGGAAGAGAATTAAGGGAAGGGGTAACACTGACGATGATTCAACGCAAAAGAGAAATGGGGGTAAATTCCAGTTCTCTCTGGGGCCACAAAGACTTTTTTCTTCTGGTCATTCCCTGTGTTGCTCTAAACCTCAAGAAATGTTACAACAATTACTATTAAAAAAAAAAAAAAAAAAACAATAACCTCATTGAAAAGATTTAAAAAAAAAAAAAAAAAAAAACTGACCATGTAATTAATACCCAGAAAAATAAATGACTATATAATTGTTGTTACTAATCCCCGACATGGTCTCTTTAAATTAGACCAAGTCTATAAACTCTCAAAAAGTCTAAGAAAAGTAGAGGTTCCGCAAAAACCTTGTCCATTGTAAGGTCAATACATTTTTAAATATGAGCTGGCGAAGCCTGATCAGCTCCGTACTTGGTACAAGTCCTGAAAACCTTCTGGCCCTGTTCGTAGGAGACTCCTCAAGTGTCCACTGGAAAATCGTGAAATACAAGTCTGCTGACTTCTATGGCCCTTAAAGAGTAGGGCACCTCCAGGACGATTTCTCGAGTACCAGACATGTACTGGAGGGACATTCCAAAAGTCTTTAGATGTCTTCCTGCACTCTAAGAACGCTTCACTATATGTACAAGGCATATCTGACTGGAGTCTCAAAGGAAGCAGCCTTTGCCAGGGAATCCGTGATCTCGTTGCCACTTATACCGACATGGGGAGGAATCCATTGGACGTGCACCTTGGAACTGACTGAAAGTCTAGAAATTAGGTTCAGGATGTAAATGCCACCCGCTTTAACACATGTTCCCTATTAAGTTTGACTGTACTTTAGAAAACTGACCATATAAGTGGGGTGACCTTATAAGAGGGTGAACATATAGCTGGTACTGACTGTATATCTTTAATGATCCCGATTTTACAAAAAGAAAATGCTGCCAAGTTCGAATTACGAGCCAGTACAAAACAAGAAGTTGCATGATTCGTCGGAACACATCACCTTTTCCCAAACCTCAACCTCTGATGTCTAGTTACAACTTTCTAGATAACACTGCAAATGAACTCTGAGCTCCTTGTAGTAAAAGGTTTCTTCACCAGGATACGACTGACTATACCAATACTCAGCAATTCTCTGTGCATTGTTCACTCCAAGATCGGAAGGGACAAAACTTTGTTAAAGGTTTCTATCAGTTGCAGCACAGTGGCGTTTCTAGATGGATTTTGATTAACCAAGCCTGTAACCAATATTTGTATAAACATTTACGGGTATCTAATTCATTGATCAGTGTGTGTATATATCAATGCTTAGATTCATTATAAATGAATTTGAATAAACTTAAGAATACAGTACTGGACCCTTGCCAAAATAGCGGTTAAAAGTTTTGTCATCAAATGGATATTCAGATAAGTATGACAGGTTACTGTATACCAAATTTTCACCCATCTGACAATGAAACTGTGTTTATTAGTCTAATCATGGTGTTACGGTAGCAGTATAAAGTACCACCCCTGTTCATTCAAGCAGTTTTTACAGTATAGAAAATTCAAAGATGGTGTTTGACACAAACTAACATCTTTCATAAATTCAAATGCATAAATCTTGCACAAGAGTTCGTCTTCTTTGAGAACCAACTTCATAATTTCAATTTGAAACCTCTATTTTGACAAACGATTTCGAATCTATGTCTAAATTTAACTTCAGATACAAAATTTCTTGTCATTAAGTCTTACCATTTCAAAGTTATGAGTGCCTAATGTCAAATCCGTTTCTTAGACTATTATGGATATATTCCTAAATAATATTTCTAGTGCTGATATTTTGTACCATGTTACTGTTAAACAATTCAAACGAATCCACCTAATATTTAATTTAAACAATAGTTTTTAGAATACAATAATTATTAACCTAGTTTCTAAAAATGTATAATAAATTAGAACCATACTACATTTTGATGGAAATCAATTCAGAAGTTTTAATATGATCATGCATAATTTTAACCCATTCCAATGGTTAATTAATTTTTGCATTACATTCAATTTTCCTAATTATGACAATTTTAAGGGGCAGTCAAAAGTTTAAAAACTATATGAAAAAACCTCAGATCACAATTCTTGGATCGTTCACACACACACACACACACACTTGCATAATAAATATAATATAATTCTAGAATCATGCACAATATTCTCAAATTGTCTGCATGTGCTGACTAATACATTTGAAATAGTTTCATATTTGAAATCTGGGTAGGTTTTGCAACAATTAATCTTGATCAATGAATAGCTATTTTAAATAGCTCAATGTGGAGATGATCCCTGAAATTGACAGCAACTTTAATATTGAATATTTCCAAATAGAAAGACAGTTAGGTCATAAAATTTCAAATTTAGACTAATTTGATGATACAGAACCTAATTAAGACATCAAAACATGGTGTTTCCATTGAAAATTTTGTTTGTGCAAAATTTGATATGAAAACGTTTTCAATTTAGTTTTTTGGCATTTGTATTTGTACAGGACGTTATTTCCTATTGAATAATACCGTTGAATTTTCCCTACCATTAATAGTGCTCAAATTAAAGGAGGTGATTCGGATTTTTTCACTGTACGTAAAGAGTGTGGAAATGTGAGAACACCGACAGTAGAAAAACAACAAAAGACTTTTGCGCTAATGTCCTGCACGGGTTTACTAGTCTTAAATAAATTAAGGTGATGGATAAGTTCAGAGAATATAATAAAACAAGCATATAATTGCAGAGTCAGGGTTCATAACCATGTAACTGGATGCAATTGTGACTCGTTTTAAAAATTGGCTTTGCGTATTTTTAGTGTAAAATCGGGCAGTAGCTTAACATACATAAATTCAAGTACTTACTTTGAAGAACGATTATCAACAACAGCTACATGTCCATCTTTATGTGCTACAATGAATGTAGTTTTGGATAACGTATCAAAGTAAGTGCACCAGGTTCTATATTCTGTACCATATACCTAATAAAAAACATCAATAATTACATAGAAAGTAAATAACTGTGTATATAAATTTAAGCATATGCTACTGTTTTAACATTCAATTCACAAATTTTTAAAACCTATTAAAAATGAGCTGTTTTATATTATCAAACCCCAAGTTTCATGAGAATAAAATTAATTTAAAACATTAAAATATTTCAATCTAAGTCAAAATATGTGCTGGAGGAATTTTTTTAAATCATAATTAAATAATAATGAACTGTTTACATTATTGGATTAGACATTATTTATATATTGACAACATCAATGTTTAATACTTAAGGACAACTGATATATATTTTTGGATGTTTAGCTTTGGCAAAATGAGAATATACTTGAAAGAATATATAATGTAAAACTTCTGTTCAAAATAATTGAATTTAACTATCCTCAACATGATTTTATCATGCTAAAATGTAACTGAAGTTGAAACTTGGTTTTTAAAATCTCAAGAAAAATAAATTTCATAAAGATCACTAGTCACTAGTCATGAGGCTTCTGACAAGGTTATCAGACAGTTAATCCTTCTGGCGGTCCATATCTCAAGTAAGGAAGTAGGGCATTGTAAACTTATGCATGCACATTTACAATTTCTTTTAGTTTGATAAAAATGGAATTCCAAATAATGCAACTTTAGAATAGGACTTTATTAAACAAATTTTTAACGCAAGAGCTTTTACACTTGGGAAAACGCTGAACCCATAAATAAAAATTAACATTGCTCATATTTTAGTATTACAGTGTGCAAGTAAAACACTTTTTTCTAAGTCTCGACAGCTTCTCTCATAATAGCTTCATTTGTTCAAGGTTAGTTCAATTTAAAAGTCATATCAAGTTGACTTAATATGAATAGAATACCTGTTGTTCTGTTTGAGCAAACTGGACTTTGTTATGCACCTGATTTTTATATAAGACAGACTAGGATTCCTAGTCAAGTTCAAGAAAAATTAGGATATTTTATGTTTTAAGGCATCATTTCACATAGGCCAGAATAGATTGACCCATGAGGTCAAAGGTGAAAAGAGATTTCATATGACTGGATTTGGGTCTCTCATTGATTTTTGAATGCTGGTGAAATAATATATGCAGTATTTCTGAAAATGAAACCTTTTGAAAAAATTCAAGAGCAAAATGAAAAATCAGGTTTCTTAAAACAGTGGAAAATCAACAGATTTGTCATGAACCAAGAACTATCAAGTTCACACACACCACAGATCTGGTGCTGCTGACATCGGATGCAACATAATAAAATGGGAGATTTCATACTTAGCTCAGCAAGTACACCAACAGCAGATATGCAGCCAGCACTGAACTCTTTTACATCATTGTTTTTTTTTATTTTGCAATTTCTTGCATTGTAGTACATTAAACTGTATTACTTTATTATTATTGAGAACATTTCTCGACAGAAAAAACACTTCCCCCCTCCTAATATTATACTATTTTGTTGAATAGTCACAGCAGAATGGCAAGAAGAGAACATTATGCTTTGACTTCTATTTGCTTAATTACATGATATTAGAAATTATTAGAGAATTTTTCATTTTGTGTCAGCATTGATTTTATTAACAAGAGTATTTACCATGATATTGTATACCTGACGACCACCAAGAAAGTAAATTCAGACATATAACTGTCAGAAAAGAAAGTAATTCTTAAAATATAAAACAATTAAAAGAACCAAATTGAGCATTATGAAAAGAAATTTAAACAGAAAATGTAATCCTGCTCTCTACTACTGTTATGCTTGGAGGCAGTTCAAACTCGGCGTAACCAATCTGGCAAAATTTCGCAGATAGCATCAAATACGGGGAAAAATCAGCCCTTAAACTTTTTCCATGAGTGTTTTAGATATAATTATAGATTTTTCTTGAAAATTCGTACAAAGAAGTTTTCTACGACAATCTAGCAACCATTGATTCTGACAGTTTTCATTCATGGTTGCCAAGGCTTGGAGCTAAAACTTCAAAGTTGCTTCACTTGAAAATTTTCTCCCTAAAACAAATTTAGGAAATATTTTTTTCCATCTTAAAGACAGAAGAATCTAATGTTTTTCATGAAAAGTTGGGAGGGATGACCGTGCCCTGATTTGAACCTGTTCCAAGGAACTTGATTTAACAGTGGTTCAATTTAGAACAGGTGAGCACTGTAATAGAAATGGAAGACATGCATATCAATACCAAATTTTGACATCTACTTTAAATACTGGAAAACTAAATTTCAAGTCAATACCTCATCAAAGACATGTTTTTCCATATCTCCACAGCGCAATCCCCCATCATAACTT
Organism: Metellina segmentata; assembly: GCA_947359465.1. NCBI lineage: Eukaryota > Metazoa > Arthropoda > Arachnida > Araneae > Tetragnathidae > Metellina > Metellina segmentata. The sequence goes on from OX375880.1 coordinate 45,018,194, forward strand.
GAAGATATAATTTGTTTGGAATCATACGGGTTGAACTTTAAGTTGGTGATACCCTCAGTATGAGGTGCAAACACATATGGATTAGAATCTGAGTTCTGGAAGGTAAAAAAAAATTACAAAACTTGATATTCAATATATAAAAGCATAGATAGCTGTAATAAGTCTATGGATTTAATATTGCATAAGTAATTAATAAAAAGGAAACATTTTTCCCTTGGCAAATTTCTTATTTATAAGAATTGTTGATGATTTTGTTCCTTTATATAAAAACGAGCACTTGTTTCTACAGTATGCAAGTTGACTGGTTAGCCACTTAGTGTTTTTTTGTTGCTTGATGGCTAATAAGGTCTTGAAATTATGTGAATTTATGATACATAATAATCAAATGAAATCTCTATCGAAATATATTATTAACCCCTTGGCATATATTATTAACCCCATGTATCCACTAGTGGATACATGTTGCGCAGAGGTAGCTCCACCTGGTAGCCAAGCTAAGGGATTAACCACTGATAACATGTTTAATAATTATTTCAAAACAAAAGCTGATTTTATGATCCTTTTTGTCACAATATTTTTTTATATTTTAGTTAAATGGATTGATATAATTAGTGCAAAACCTTGATTAGTTGTCACTTAAATTACTCATCGCTACTCAAAGGACGACAATTTTTTTTATCCCCTCTAGCTCTCATAAATGGTAATGTAATTAAACTTTCATTTACTCTATAGGGAATTCAAATGCTACTCTTGGATAACTCATCACTTCGGAAATGTCTTCAGATATACAAGGTTTGTGTCTAATGACAAGCTAAATGAAGTTTATTTGAAATCATGAATAACAGAAAAGTTCCTGACATACATAACTCTACATGGATTTCGATAACACTGCAGTAAGTTCTAAGTAACCATAAAAGATTTAATTACAGAATTTTTAAAAGAAAAGCATAAAAGAGAGATAACAGTGAAAATGTGGAAATTGATTCGCCACCTATCAAAAGGCAAGTTCTAGAAGCATTAGAAACAATTCGATATTACCCCAGGTAAATTCAAGGTAATACCAGATGATGAATTCAAACTCCCAAATGTTTTAAAGAATGTCAACTGGCAGTTGTTCGTTTCAGTCACAAGTAGGTAGGCCATGATAACAGAGATGTCAACCTTTGGTTGACTGTCAATAAGATTGCAGATTTTCAGCAATTATACCTATAATTTCAAGTTAATGTTTTCAGTTTGAAATGATTACAGGGTCATTCCACGTCAGTTCAACCAGGGTCCGACACCCATGATCTCAGATTTTGATGAAACTTGGCATGTTTGTTCCTTTTATGGATTTAAGAACACCTATAAATTTTTTTTTGCTCTATCTCAAGCGGCTTATGTTTTATAGCCTGTTAAAGTTTTTGGAATTTTGTGGTTTTTATCAATCAGACAGAGGAAACAGAATTTCTTTATTTTAGAAAATAAATTATACCTGCAAGTATCTCATACAAGGTTAGAAAAAATTCCAAAGTTCTATTTATAGATTTAAAAAATAAAATGGCGAGTTTTACGCTAAGTGTAATATCTTTAAAAGGGTTAAGGACAATAAATTTTTTTTTTTGTATTCTTGTTCTAAAAGATATGCTTTATCACATAAAAAAAATAAAATGAATGGTTTTTTCACTCCTTTATTATTTTTTCTCACTTTAAAGATAGAAATCACTTGACCAACTCATTTTCTTAAAAACGTTAAATTAAAATTACAATTTTAGTAAAATTTTAACTACAAATGTCACATATATCAACCAATTTCAAATAAAATAAGTCAAAGCTAACACAAATTTATAATTATTAAAGTAATATAGTATAATTAATATTGTTAATCAGGCCTGTGTGTGTACAAAAAAAAAATGTTTTAAAATAGGTTATCCACAATTATATATTGAGATTATTTAGAAATACGATAATTAATTTCTTTATTTTCAACAATTAGGTTTAATTAAAGTAAATAAAATTAAATTACAATTTAAATTTAGTTTTAAAAGCTAGTTATAAACTAGTCAACTCACTAACACAGTAACTTATTTCAAGAAATATTATAAGCAATAAATACACTCAAGCTGTGACAAAAAAGATGTGTCTTCAATTTTGATTAGTACCTGATATGGTGTGTTTTGGCTGGTGCCACTAGCACACACTTAGTGTATGTTTGCACAATACATCAAAATGTGATTTTATTGATTCACTGAGCAGGTATTGAAGAGGATTACAAAGACCTTTTTCGTATATTGTTTGTGAAGGAGCAGTAAGAGAATGTATGCTAAGGCATTGCGACAAGTGTCCATCAAAATATAGCCTTGTCCAGTTTTTACAGTCAAAATTTGAGAACTATGATGATGAAGACCCTGTCGAGTACAATCAGTGGGTTTTGACTGATCGAACTGAAGTGATAGGGTGCTCGACAAAGGAAACAGTTTCCTTAAATACAGCTGTTATCTCTGGATTTTAGTGAAAATTATGCTTTTACAATACAAAAAGAGGCGCAAGGTTACCACTGGACCTCAGATTCATGCACTATTCATCCTGTCATTATTCATTCACTGCAATGATGCAAGCAATAAAAAACTGAATTTACCTCTTTGTATCATATCTGATGACCTTAAACATGACGCGAGTATGGTGTATGAGATCCAAAAAACTGTTACTACCTTTCTGAAAGAACTACCAACATAGCAAACATTCACTACTTCAGTGACGGATGTTCTCTCTGGGCAATATAAAAATAAATACAACTTCATTAATCTTCTGCATGAAAAGGACTTTCAACTAAAAGCCCAGTGGTCATTTTTTGTAACCAGTCACGGTAAAACAGAATGTGAAGGAATATGGGTTTAATGTAAAACACTTAGCTAGGAAGGAAAGTCTTCAATGACACCTGGAAAGACAAATTAAAACAACAAATGAACTTCTCGAGTTTTGCAAATCCAACATTACAAATATTAACTTCCAACTTATTTCTAAGACATATCCTGGATGTTTTATTGCTTGTGTTTATGACAGCTTATGGTATTTTGGTATGGTGAGTGAGGTGAATGCAGAAGAAGATTCCACTTTAAAGTTTTTACATCCTCATGTACTACCACCATCATTTTTCTGACCCAAAAGGAAAGATGAATGTGTGGTACCGATCCCTCACGTCATTGCAATTGTGGAACCCCTAAAACAATGACTGGAAGAACTTACAAATTCTCTCAAGTATGCATGATGCATGTTCAATCAACCTTATGAAAGCACTGTAGAAAATTAAAGAATTATTACCTAGAATTTGAAATATTTCAATTGTAAGTTTTGTAATACATTTTCCATTCCAGAAGCATTATAAATATTCAAATTTAGTATAATTTCACTAAAATTGTAATTTTAATTTAACGTTTTTAAGAAAATGAGTGAGTCAAGTGATTTCTATCTTTAAAGTGAGAAAAAATAATAAAGGAGTGAAAAAAACATTCATTTAATTTTTTTATGTGGTAGAGCATATCTTTTAGAACAAGAATACAAATTTTTTTTTTTGATTGTCCTTAACCCTTTTAAAGATATTCCACTTAGCGTAAAACTCGCCATTTTATTTTTAAAATCTATAAATAGAACTTTGGAATTTTTTCTAACCTTGTATGAGATACTTGCAGGTATAATTTATTTTTTTCTGGACTCTTTACATATTGATGTATACTCTTAAAAAATTTCATCAACATTGATAGATAAACAAGGGAGATATTTTTTATTTTATAAAATAAAGAAATTCTGTTTCCTCTGTCTGATTGATAAAAACCGCAAAATTCCAAAAACTTTAACAGGCTATAAAACAAAAGCCGCTTGAGATAGAGCAAAAAAAATTTATATGTGTTCTTAAATCCATAAAAGGAACAAACATGCTAAGTTTCATCAAAATCTGTGATCATGGGTGGCAAATCCTTTTTTTTCTGGATGATTTGACATGGATTGACCCTACATAGAATTGTTGGATCTTTATTGTTTAAATAATTAAAATTCAGGTTCAAAAAGACCATAACGTAGACGTGATTAACTTAGTGGTTAGATTTTAACAATTTTTTTGGTAAATGGGATTCACTGATCCCTTCTCACTTTGGATTATCAGAAGAAAGGCTTTGATATCTAGGATCATATTAAGTTATATAACATTCAAAATGCAGTATGAGGTTCCTAATACACATATTGTGAATAGTAAAAAAACAAAAGGTTAAAACTTGAAAAATTAACATTTATTTAAACACAAAAATTAAGCAGACATCATTTAGAGATAAAACTGAAAACAGATATCACTTAAAGACAAGACTTAAGAAAACAGTACAAATAATAAACATAAACACAAATAATAGAAACGAGCAAGTCGTTGATGGAAATTAAAGATTAAGTAAAGACAAGGAAAATAGGAACGCGAAAAAAAATATATATATATATATTTAATTTTAGTTGATGCACAGTATGGATATTTTAGTCAAAGAAATGCTGTGCAGTCTCAATACTTGAGAACAAAGAAAATACTTATCAAAGTTTCATTTTGAGAAGGACTCCAGAGAAGAAGTCGGGAAACGCCTAGGACGAAAGTCAAAAACCCTCACGACGTGGTTAATTTACAGCAAGAAAAAAGTGGGGAAGGGGCGAATTCTGTGCTGGCGAGCTTTTTTTATAAGCTTGTCTGACCACCAAGATAGCCGCACGCAAATTGGCTGGTTTGGGTCACGAGGAGGATGCTAGGGCTTTTAGGTGCAAGAATTGTCTAGAAGGATCCAGAAGGAAAAGCCGAAATCTTGCTTTTTACACTTTCCCATATAGTATAATAAATTTTTAAAACATTGCACTCGCAGGTAACTGAATAAAAGAAAATTAATTAATATTTGATGATTGTATTTCAGTTTCCTCTATCAGGGCAACTATTTTGTGCATTGCGAGAGCCACTCACAAGTCGAAAACTGATTTCCATGGGTTTTCAAGTTTTTAAAGTGTATTATGTGCTCATCAAGAGTCGATCGATGATATTATTTGTATATCGTGTATCAAGGGTTGCAATTCAAAAAAGCCAGTTCCCGAATCATCACCAAAACCGTACTTGTAAGTAGTTTTATCGCAGATCAGTCACTAAAAAGTGGTTGGAAATATTGTGAAAAAATATCGTCATTTGAAAACTGAATTTTGTTTTCAAAGGAAAATAAGCACTTTCTGAGGACTATTGATGAAAAATAAGCACTTCTAAGGGCCCTTAGAAATGGATAATTGGTAATTTTTTAGTTAACGTCGTACTAGAGCAACACAACGGGCTATTGACGACGGTCCGGGATCAGTCCCTTGAGGGAAATATCCGAGGACAACACTTCGTAATTTTGAACCACGGTCAGATGACGAAGCAACACCTGAGCTGGCACCCCACTCTCCAAACTTCCACGCCAACCCAACGTGAGGACTTTCGGCCACGACAGATTTAAGGTGCACCAGCCGCCTCTACACCATACGCTTACAAACATCCATGCCCGCACCCGGATTCGAACCAGGAACCTTCCGATCTAGAGGCTAACACCTTAACCACTATACCGGTTGGTCGGCCCTTAGAAATGGAAGGTCAAAATAAGCACTTATAAGCACCCATGGGAACCCTGTTGTTGCAAACAATGGATGAAAATATTATAGATGGCAGCTTTTAGTTGACTGTGCGAAGAATATGAAATATTCACAGCTGCCCACTGGATAAGGTAAAAAAACAGAAGATTTTGGGTAAAAAAACAGAAGAATTTATTATTCATATTTGGCATCGACATTTTATTAAAAATATGAACCAAAGGGTAGAAATTTATGATTTAAATTAAAAATTTTAGTAATATCAGTAATACAATTTATTAAAATAGCCTTTAGAAACTTAAACTAACCTCAATTTAAACTAAATTTAGAAAATAACTATAAACCCCCTTAACAAACTGGCTGATTATCCAGCGATTTCCACGGGCAATTCAAATGTAGCAAAATTTGCTCATCCCGCGGGCAGGTGTTTTCTATCTTTATTGAGGAGCGCATCCCGCTTTTTCACCGTTTAACCAATGAAATAAATTACATACAGTGTTAGACGTTAAATTTAGATTTTCTCAGCAACGATTTTAGCGGACGAACAAAGCAAATAAAGTTTTAACTGGAGTTATGTAGTTCTTTTTTTCTATCTCCTAGATCGTTAATGATTGAAGAAAAATTTCAATGGATTTCAAATCTGCGGAAAATTTGACATCAGATCGATACCTAAAAACATGATTTTCTTTAAATAAATAATTTTTAAACAGTAACTTTTATATATTTTCCAAAACGAATTTGGCCGCCGGCGCCATGAAGAATTCTACCTTCGTGGTTAAAAAGATCAGATTAATTCATTTTGATTTCCTGAGCAACGGATTCGAGTTCGTTCGTTCTGGTTCGAACTGGAGTTCTTCGTTGCTTTTTTTCTATCTTTGCAATCGTTAAAGATAGAAGAAAAATTTCAACAAATTTGAAATCTGCAGAAAATTTCCCAAAAGATCGACACCTAAAAATATGATTAAATAAATAATTTTTAAACTGTAACTCTTATATTTTTTCCAATACGAATTTCGCCGCCGAGAAGAATGACCGTCGTTTGATTCGAGATTCATTCATTTTGAAAAGTAACGGATTCGGGTGAAGCAAAAGAAATAAATAAAGTTATGACGAGCGTTCTTCAGTGCTTTTTTCTAAATCAGCGATTGTTTAAAATAAAATAAAAATATCAACGGATTTCAAAGCTGCGGAAAATTTTACACCACATAGATGCCTTATACGTTTGATTGACTTTTAATAAATATTTTTCAATTAAATATTTATATTTTCATATGAGATTGTGACGTCACGCCGATTGGATCTCTTCGCAAACGATTTTGGCCGCATTTGACAATGACGAATCTACCACGAAAAGAACTGTAACGGGCAACGCAAACTTTTCAACAAAAAAAAAACTCTTACAGAGTTCGAAAATTTTCTAAACAAATAATAACTTCTAACACATATGTATTAAAAAACATATGCATTATCTAAATGAGTATATTTCCGTTAACGGGCACAATTTTGGACCAAAATCAAAATCGCCAATCTAGGTATTTTAGAAAAAAAATCATTTTTTTTTTAAATGTTGATTAAATTGGAACCGGATGTTTAACTTTTGCAAGTTTTTCCGGCCGTTAGTATTTTCGAAAGCCGCAAGGCACTACGTTCCTATTATTGACATTAGGGAACGTGGCACAGCTGTAGACTTAGGTTACAGGATTTTCGGCGGTTACAGGTTACGTAAAAAATACACTTCTCATTTTCGGAATAAAAACAAAATTGGCGATATTTTAATTTTGGTTTAAAGTGGCGCCTGCATGGCTAACAGAAAAGTACCAAATGGGTGCCATTAGCAAAACGAAATTCCAACTTTTTCCCTGAGTTAAACGAAACTTCCCTGAGTTTTCCCTGATTTTTCCAGAAACTGATTCTTCCCTGAGAAATCCCTGAATTCCCGGTTCTGTCGCCACCCTGCTCCAATATATATAGATTTTTAATATGCAAAAAACAATACACGATTGTAGCGATTTCGGTCCACAAATTGAGCAGTCAGAGGGTTAACATAACCTTGTATACATAACAGTTTAATTTACATCAGGTGGTGGAGTGGTAGCAAACGGGACAGTAGCGCCAAGGTGGGTTTTTTTTGTCGCCAAACCAAGATGGTGGCGTCAATAGTCTTCAGTTCTAAACTTCTAAATATGGTTGCCTTAACAACAGTATAAATTAAAGGTAGCCATTTTGGCGAGAAATCGTCCACTGTCCCATTTGCTACCACTCCACCTTTCTATTCTTGGCTATAATATTTATTTACACATTACTTGGGTAACACGTAAATTGGGAATGCTCGGTAATCTATTATCTAGCAATAATCTTTAAAAAATGCAAAAAGCAGAAAAACTTGTTTCCGGCCGGAAAACCAGAAAGTTTCCAGGTAATCCGGAAGGATTGGCAGCTATGAATATTTCACTACAACCTAAAATAGTTTTAATAATATAAAAAAAAGTGAAAAATTATCAAAAATGAGAGCTTTGACAACAAAAAGTAAGCTATGAAAACTGGATATGTCACTGAAAAAAATCATAAAATGTTAAAAAAAAAAAGGGCAGCATTTGGTTTTATTGCCACATTTGCTCTTGCAATGAAATACAGCAAGTAGAAAAAAAATATCCATTTGATTAAACGATGCAGAAAAGATTGGGCCATTGGCTATCCTGCTCCACTTTTTTTACTCAATCCCCACTTTCGAATATCTCTTCTAAGCTTGAATTTTGATCAAATACCCTGAAAACGTTACTGCTTTGTCACAGTTAAATTTTTACGGCACAAAGGTGAGGAAAAATCATAGCCATGGGCCGAGACAGCCTGTCTATTTAATGTGCATAAAACAGGGTTTGAATTTTCAGACTGCAATAAGATGAAAAATTGGGAGACCTTTTGTGAAAGAGGTGGAATTTTACCAACCTGGCTATATTTGATGAGTGAACAGTCAAGTTGGATTTTTTATAATTATTTCACTATTTGCTTTACCTAAAGCTGAAAATCTGTACTGATTTCAGAAAATCTATAATGGTTGTCCTCTCTGTAATATGTATATAGAACAATATTAAAGCTAATAGAATGTTTAAAATAAAGCCTGAAAGAGGTAAAGTAAACTTTTTTTTTATAATTTGTAGAATTTTCTTTAATTTATACAAAGTAAAAATTATTGCAATACAGACAAATTTAAAACTAACATGATCATTACAGCAATGCATAGTGAGTGCATTCTGTGGCTAATCGGCTCTTGTCGTCAAATCGTATAGCCTTAACGAGGTTTTACTGTTGACATAAGCTAAATTTAAAGCAACTAATATTTGCCTAGTAACTACACAGAAACATAAATGGAAATCATTAATCTAATAAAAGAACTCACCATGTTCCAAAAGCCAATATGACCATGCTTGCTAGCAACACTAACTATTATCTTATCACTCATAGGATGAATAGCAATAGCTGTAATCCTAGATGGGACAACTTTAGCAACCTGGGCCGGGCATATATTCATGGATTTGAAATGAGACGGAAACCTAAAATGATAAGCATGCATATTACTTGTACTTTTACGCATTGAAACTAAGAGAACACTTATCAGTATGGACTGAGTACTGAGGGATTGATATTAAGCAGCATTAATTGAAAAATATTGTTATTGGTTTCTAGGTGTTGTTTTCAGCATTAGTTTTGTAAAACAAATTAAACTTCAATATGCATGGAACAGAATTAAAAATTACAATCCTTCCTTACCCGAGAGTACACTAAAGATTATACCTCAAAAGAAGTCAATCACACCACTAAACTATTAGGAAACATTGAACTAAAATAATGATGTGAGCAATTTGAAAGAAGAAATATCTTAAAATATATAGCCTTTTGACAAAACTAAAAGGAGCCAGACCAAGGAGTACCAAGATTTATTTCCAAGTATAAAACAAATGGGAAATTTAATTTTATTTCTAAACTTACTATACATCCCTATTTTAAGGGGAGAAAAACGCTAAGTTAACATGTAGCTTCATAAGTAACATGAAATAAATACAAGATTATACAATTTGAATCAATTTCACAAATGTTACAATCTAAAAGAAAAGGCAAATTTTTTAATAGAAAACAAGCCAAATGCTTGATAGACAAATAATGCAATAATTACTCAAGAGTGCTTTTAATTTCTTTGCCATTTAGTCCAGAAAAATCTTGGATGAAGTTTGAAAACATTTCCATGCCTTTCAAAGCTTCTTCAAATTTTAATACTTTAGGCAGCTCCTAAAAGTATGACAAAAAACATAAACGAGTAAAATATACATTTAAAAAAAATGACAATGAAAAATACTTAAGAAGCACAATTCAAATATTGAATCAATCTTTGTAGTTTCCTTTTCCAATCCCTTGAATAAAAATCAATTTCAATGCAAGGATGAAGGCAGTGACTGTTTCAAGAGTAATTTAAACGATGCTACACTGTAGGCCAGTAATTTAATTGAGTAACAAGTGATTTAGTAGCTCTACTAAATGAGAAAACGGCAAGTTGGGGAGTGGTTGTTCACACACGGTTTAGTTGGTGTTCGAGTGTCGACTGCTAAAGATGACGCGGAGAGCGAAGAAAAGGATGATATGAAAGAGTATATATTGATGGATGTATCATGTATACATATTGTGAAGAATCAATTGATTCTTCCAATGTGATTAGTTAACATGACACCTGGCTATCTGGACTTAGGCCTAACTGGCGCCTATGTAAGCTTACAAACGAAGACCTGTTCCCCCCTTTCGTAAGGGGTACAGAGGGAGCGTCGCCGACTGTCCAGCGAATGACCGTACTGCTGATACGTCACGAAGGCTCTCAGCCAATTTGGACGAGGCGCCGACCCGGGAACTTGAATTTGGAGGAGAAAAGACGATTTGACTTTTGGACGGTGTACTGACGGTTGAGCAGAGACGGAACAGCGGTTCCTGGTTTTTTGCGTGCTTGTGGAGTCCTGAAAAGAGCAAGCGCTCACTCCAACATTTTCGTGAGGATATCTATCCCATTGAGAGGATTGTGAACAAACTGTTCCAAATTGCTTGAACGTTGGGAACATCCTGTTCCAAAATTGCTGTGATATATTCAGGAACATCCAGTTCCAAACTGATTAAACTTTGGGAACATCCTGTTCCAAAACTGCTGTGTAATTCAGGAACATTCGGTTCAAAACTGCTTCAAATTCGGGAACACCCTGTTCCAAACGTCCGTCGTACTCCATCCGAATCCTGTCCCTGAACTTTAAACAATTTGTAAATAACTTCATTAATCTAGAATAAAGAAAACTCTATGCTGTAAGAAATCTAGTGATTGATGCGCTACCCTGTTAGATTCAGTTCGTTACAATATACGAAGTAAATAGAAGCGATGAAAAAGTTAAAAGGATATTAAAAATTATTTTCTGTACACTTAAATGCAGCTAGCATTCTTTTACGAAAGAGAAGTGATTCATCATATCACTTTTCAATCAACATGAATTAATTCCGCTAATTTAAAAATGAATCCCTAATGTTTTAAATTTTTTGTTTGCTTTCCTTCCCGTGAAACTCCGGAATTCCCATCGCTTTTTCTAATCCATCGATTGCTACTGCCTTGGATACTTTATTTTTGAACAGGGAAAACTTCACATTCCATAAGCAGTAACAAATTTAACCGTAGTATCATCACTCCAATGAATCATGTTGCAAGATAAAAATGTTATTTTAAGAGAATAAAATAAAAAGTTATAGATTTAAACAGAACAGATTTATTGACTAAAGAAAAAGAATGAATTTAAATTACAGCGATGAAAATGGTCCACGAGACAGACCATCAACAAACTGTTGCCAAAATTGAAAACTCATATGTAATAGGCATATTTTAACCTTAACGCTGCGGCAGGTAGACAATTGTTACCACTATTACACCAGCAGAATGGTATAGATCTGTGTGGATGTTATCCCCCCTTTAAGTGACCGCTGGCGATAACCATCATTTACGAGCTGTCAGCGACTGACCTTCTAAAGTTTCTCCTTTAGTTTGGTACCCTACCCTGTTGACTTAAGGTATGAACGCTTTGGGGAAAAGGCAGATGGCCCCTCTGGTGATATATGCCACACAATACTATGAAAGAAAAGCTTCAGTCGTAAATGCCACTCAAGGCTTTATTGCTCAAGTTAGGTGGGTGGGTGGGGGGGGGGACACGCAGGGGAAAGAGTCGTTCCTGGAGACGATAGAAAAAATATAAGCGTCGCAGCGTAAAGGTTAACAAAAAACACACCAGAAAGAGACCCTGCAGAATGAAAACAAATAACTAATGAACTCTACTAAACAGACATGTTCACACCTGTCTAGTGGTATGCTAGTGGTTAGTGGAGTGGGTGGGATGGGATGCACTACTCGACCGCCTAGTATCCATTTGACTGGATCGAGTCCACTAAATCATTTTACTAAACTACTTGACTAAGTAGTATGGTCCCAATATGTTTAGTTACTAAATTACTCGCTACTCAACTAAATTACTGGCCTAGTGAGTAGGGATGCAACATCAACAGCAAAACATCGATGTTCAAAATTAAAACAACGTTCCAAAAACATCGATGTTTTTAAAATTCAGTGTATTTAAAATCCCCCCCCCCCCATTTCTTAAAACTGGTTTAGCAACTAAGGATGCAACATCGACAGCAAAACATCGATGTTGATGATGCATCACCCCCAAACTATCAATGTTTTTAAAATTCAGTGAATTCAAACATTTCCCCCATTTCTTAAAACTGGTTTAGCACCTAGTGATGCTACATTAACAGCAAAACATCGATGTTCAAAATTGAAACATCGATGTTAATAATGCATCGCCCCCAAACTTTCGATGTTTTTAAAATTCAGTGCATTTAAACGTTTTACCCCATTTCTTATAACTGGTTTAGCAACTAGCAATGTGACATCAGCCCCAATAAATCGATGTTTTTTATAAAACATCAATGTTTTGAAAACATCGACATCGATGTCGTATCCCTACTTTTCAGACCCTTCACCTTTGGTCAAAAAGTATGTTCAATAGCTAATTATAAAAATAGCTACTTAGTTATTTTTAAAATTTTTATAACGGTACTTTTTTCATTTAAAAATAAAACATTGACATCGTAAAAACATAGACAAGTATAAACATCGATGTTACAAAAACATCGACCCCAATACATCAATGTTAAATACATCGAGGTTTTTTTAAAAACATTGAGGTTTTGAAAACACCGACATCGATGTCGCATCCCTACTAGTGAGTAGCAGCCTTAAGGGATGCTAAGTTCAGTTTTCCAGAGTGGGTGTATACTGCCACCCCTGTGGTAGCCGAAGGAATCATTGGGGCAATGCTTGCCTTAAGGGAAAATAGAGGGGCATTGAGAAGTAAGTGTGTAGTAACTAAGGTACAATAAGATGGCAACAAATTAAAAAAAAAAAAAAACTTTAACCAGCACAGCACCTATCCACTTGACCATAGGAACGCTTACTATGATACACTGGTATAAGAATTACAGCTTGACACAAATTGCATTAGAGCACTTCATTAAGTTGTAGTTAGATAAAACATAAGTTCTTCATGCAAGTCCACAAACACTCAATTTTCAGACTTGAGAGAATCAAAAGCAATGCTTTTTAAATATATAAATCCCAAATAACTTTATAATTAGAAAACATTTTTTTTACAGATAAACCCATGTCATAACCTAAGAAACGAGGACAGAGTAATATTGAATATTATCACCCATAAACAAAAAAAATATGTTTCATAATTTTGTTCTAAGTTTTTTTTTTCATACCAGCTTTTTTTAAATTAAAAATTATATACAGCTATAAAAACGTTTAGGTGAAATGTACAAATGCAACAGAAAAATCATGGATGAAATCTGAAAACTTGTCCATGCTCTGTAAAGCTTCTTCTAAATCTTAATACTTTAGGGCAGAGGCTCCTAAAAGCATGACAAAAAATATAAATAGGAAAGAGAGAACACCAATTTTCTTCTTAATAACTTGACTATAATCTTTTGCAACTAGTCTAGGGTAACTAAATCAAGGATATAATCAATGTACCTTTTGTTCACTGCATTTTCATTAGGGAAATGCCATTACAGCCTCTAACCTAAATAAGATCTCTTCTCTCTGCTTCTTGAAAATTAGTGCTGAAGGATCAATTTTAATCTTATCAACTGATTCTGATATTTTTCTTTCTGCTTGGTGCTAAAACTTGAAAATTTCTCATTGAAAAAAAATCCAGACATTTTATTTCTGTCCAGAAGATAGCAAAGAGTGGTTGGGAGGAAGTGTTGGCTGGTATGCTACACCTATTACTGTAATGTGACAAATGGACCAATCCTGGTGTAGAAACAATAAAAACATCTTTAAAAAAGTAATACCTCCGGTTTTGTCCCAATTTCTTTTTCCCTTTCGGCTTCGTCTATTGCTCTTCGCATAATGGCATCTTCAGAAAGGTCTAAATCCATTTTGGCCAAACGCCTGCTTTTTCTACGTGGAGGTGGTGTAGATGGGGCTGGTCTAATGAAAAGAAAAAGCAACATATAGATTGTAAAATTAAAATATGAACACGACAGACATGGCACTGGATGGTAAAACAATTTGGGAGGAATTTTACTGGCGTATTAACCCCTTCTTATAGCTCATAATCCCAATGGGAGAGGGGTTCCATAATCATTCAAAGTCTATTTTATTTATTTCCTACTTTTAGAATACACACATTTTTCCCACGTACAACCAAAATGAAAATTTTATTGTTATAAGAGTAGATATGTAAGAGAGCAAAATTAGATTTCATTACATAATAATGAACTAAAAATTTTAATAAAAAAATTTATGTTGTGTTTTCTCTAATTCTAATTGGTACTGTAATTATTAACCAAACTATCCAACAAATGAAATATTGCACATTGTATTAAGAGTTTTAAAGAACAAAGAAAGCAAAAATTGGTGCACCTTTTCTTGGTGATTTTATTAAGAACAATGACTTTAGAGTTGACGAATTCACTAGACATGACTCCTTTATGTCATATACACGACCCCCCCCCTCCACTGAGGTACCTGTACAGTGGTGACACTCTTAGCGATGCCAGCGCCACAGAGTATTATAGGCAGAGCAAAGCCGCAACAGAGAGAGCGAAAGAGCGAAGTCACAAGCTATGAAGCTCTCATCGACACGTTCGTTTTGATGTCTCCTTCAGTTAGGCTTAACATCCTAAAGCTGTAAACTTAATCGTAAAATATTTGTTGATTTAAAACCGAGTTATTATTTTAGTCTTCATTCATTAACACCCCTAAACTTGCCAAACCAGAACATGGGGGCTCAGCCAGTTCTGAACTTTGCACAAAGTCAATTCCCCTGCCTCAACGAATGTATCCAGTTCAACTGTGAAGCAGACAATGATGCAGCTATAACAAAAGCGCGAGGCCAATTCCCCCGCCTTAACGAACGTGTCCAGTGCAACTGTGAAGCAGACAACGACGCAACTAAACAAAAAGCGCGAGGTCAATTCCCCCACCACAACGAACGTGTCCAGCGCAACTCACTGACGTGCCAAAACAGAAACTAGAGGTCTATTCCCCGCCTGAACGAACATGTCCAGTGCAACGGTCAAACAGACGCCGACGCCAAAACAAAAGCCAAACAAGAATCTAAGATAGGACCAAACCTTTTTATTAAGCATGTATAAATTATAAATAAATTAATATTATTAAGCACAGTTCTGAACTTTGAAAAACGAAACGAACAGCTCTTGGATTTGAACCGAAATGAAATTCTACAGAAACGATATTCTACTTCCGAATAGCGAGACGAAATTCTACAGACAAACCTGAAGTACGAGGCCAATTCCCCTGCCTTAATGAATGTGTCCAGTTCAACTGTGAGCCAGACAACGACGCAGCAAAACCAAAAGCGCAAGGCCAAGTCTCCCGCCTCAACAAACGTGTCCAGTGCCAAAACAGAAACTAGAGGTTAATCTCCCTGCCTCAACGAACGTGCCCAGTACAACTTACCAACGTGCCAAAACAGAAACTAGAAGTCAAATCTGTTAACAGTAAGTCAGATTGCCATTCAATTGCCAACTGATAACAGTGGACGTTCAGCCTTTTTTTCCCCGAAAAAGTGAATTACGCCACTATAACTTTAACTTGTCCTTGTGAAATTCCCTTTTCACAAAGTCGATTTGTCTAAAGCAAATTTTTCTGGAAATCCACCAACTGAATCCTATGCTGGTGTATTAATTTTGAAAATAAAACGGTGCTTACCGACCTTATTTTCACATGTGTGCAAAATCCCCGTTTCACAGAACACATTTTTTGGCAATGTCTCAATCTGACTCCAGTATATTTTCTTCATGGATAGCAATGACATGGTACCAAATTTGACACATGGTTGAAAAATTCCAATGTTGAAAAGGTCAACCTGGAAGATATTTTTTTTTCCATCTGGAAAACGGGTTAAAACAATTTTCCGTAAAACTCGGAAGAGTCTACATGTATCTGGTTGTGTTGAAGCATGAATGTACAAAGACATGTATTTTTTGAGTGTAATGAAAGTTTGATTTTAAGAAATTCTCTAGTTATATTCACAAGAAAAATTTACTCATTTATAAGGTTGTAACAGTAGAGTCAAAAGTTTAATTACTAACCTTTTCACAAGTGAACGTTTTGGCCTTTGTTTTAAACTATGCACTCCTTCGCGAAAGCTTTCTTTAACCTATGAAGGAAAATATAACAAATAAATGTAAACAGTAAAAATTGTTTATGTTTCTTGCACACATTCATAACACCAGGGGTAATATTACCTCATCTATTTTCAGTGCTTCTAAAAAGGCTAAGCTTCTTTCTCTATTTTTCTGAATCATTTTTTCATAATCACTCTTTTTGTCTTCCTAATAAGAGAAAAACAACACAATTAAATAAATTGTACAAAACACGTTCAGAGTACATAGTTAGCTTAGCTAAAAATTAAGGCAAAATATCTTCACGGTTTAACAAAGTCTAAAGGAACTATATTTAAATTACATTGGATTTAGTAGTACAATCTATAGGAACAATGCCAAGAAAAACACATAATCAGTAAATTAGGAATAATTACAAGTTTAAAACTTCACTGATTTAAAAAAAATAAAAATTATACTTTGAAATTATATACTCAAATACCCACTGGTTATTAACTCTCATTAGTTGCATGAATAGAAATTACTAATAAACAAAAATCAACTCATTTACAACACAGAAATGATTTTCTCATATGTGATTTGTTAGAAAGTCCTTCACAAAGGTCAACTTTTAGTAATAATAACTATTTCGTGTAATTCAAGTTATAACAGCTTTTTTTTTCATCGGAATTAAACTCTTAATTTTAACAGCTCATTACACACTTAAAAGACAGTGAATCAATACATTTCAGATTTTTAAGAATTCTTCATCTGAGTTAACACTATAAAAAGAATTTTAGGAAAAAGCATTTCTTGGAGGTTCTAGAAAAATATCATTTGATCTGAAAGCTCAAAATGTCCTTTGAATGGATACAGTAGGAAATAATCAAAACTGTTGCGATTTCCCATCCACTAAAAATTAAAGCAAAAGAGATTACAGAAGTATTCTTAAAATCTCTAAAAATTTCAGGTTTAAAATCCTACTTTTTAGTTTAGGAGCAAACTTATAAAGAACTAGTGGGCTCCGACCCCCTGTTCGCTTACACTTGCTAACCACTGGGGATTGCTACGAAATCCCACTTGGTTTGCTTCGCAAACCAACACTCCTTTTGCAGAGTTAATCTCCTGGAACAGTGAAACTATCTCAATAATTCGTATAATCCTGATTTGACTTTCCAGACCATGACGACACAGCGAGGGCTTTGTCCCCAGCTTGCTTACACTCACCAATCCCCAGGGATTGCTATGCAATCCAATTTGGTTTGCTTTGCAAACCAACACTCCTTATAAAGATCCCATTTGGTTTGCTTCTCAAACCTACATTTCCTTCACAGAGTCAATCTTCTGCGACGGCAAAACTATCTTAATAATTCAGTCCATGACATCACAGTGAAGGATTCGCCCATTGCTTGCAAACGCTTGCCAACCCACGGTGATTGCTACACAATCCTGTTAGGTTTGCATCGCAAACCAAGACTTTTTTTCGCAAACCAAGACAAATGATTTCCTTTTTTTACTTTTTTTTAAATACTAGGGGGCTCCGCCCCCTGCTCGCTTACGCTCGCCAACACCCGGGGATTGCTACGCAAACCAACACTCCTTTTACATATGCCATTTGGTTTGCTTCGCAAACCAACATACCTTTCGCAAAGTGAAACTATCTGAATAATTTGTATTATCCTGATTTCAATTTACGGTCCATGACGTCACAGTGAGGGCTTCGCCCCCTGCTCGCTAACGCTCGCCGACCCCCGGGGATTGCTTCGCAAATCAATACCTCTTTCGCAAGTGATTTCACTTTGTTTTACTTTACATGGTTCCCACACCTTTATCCAAAAAAAATTCAAGGACTTTTAAGGACTTTTCAAAACTAAAAAAAATATTTTTCAAGGACCTAAAATTTTTTATAACGACCTAAAACAAGGCATACACAACATTTGTCAATTAAAAAGAAATATGCGAAAATTATAATAAAAAGACATAATTTTTTTTTAAACTACTGACACTTAAAAAAAGGAAGGTTATCATCAATTTTTGTTATAATTTGGATTATCTTTCATCACAGAACCAGTGTTTTTTTTTTTTTTGTTGTATAGTGGACTTCTTGTCTGAATGCTAACTACCAGGTTACTTGCACACACATCGGTTTAGGTCATGCGATAAAATATCGTACAATAAATTCTTTTGGTGGCACAAAGAAGAGTAGAGGAGCTTGCACACGGTTCAATCTACACGACACAATCTCTATTTTGCTGTCGTCCACTGCCTACAACAGACGGCTGTCATGGTTTATTTTGTTTGAGAAACAAAAGTTTTGACTAGTATTAGGGCTTTTTTATTCTCCAGTCTAAGTTTCCATCTTTGCGATCGTTAAAGATAGAGTAAACATTTCAAAGGATATGAAAACTGCAGAAAATTTTATAACAGAAGGATATCTTAAAAAATTTATTTTTTAATTGCAACTTTTATATTTTTGCAATGGGAATTTGGCTTTATTTCTTTGGATGCGTGCCAGGTTACCAATGACGTCCTGACTACAAAAGTTAAGGTTTCCTAAGAAAGCGGTGCAGTTACCTAGCGGCCAAAGATACGTCATGATGCGGCAGGCATAACAAGGCGGCCGTCTTAACGGAGACCAGAGGTGTCAACTTAGACGTACAGAATACTGTGGAAAATGGACGATCTAGATGTAGTAGTATTAGTATATGACATAGTGGTGAAAGCGCAAAACACCAGTTTCATTCAGAATGACGCACCTACTGTGGAGGAAAACTAGTCTGGACAAGTTCTAATGCAAGACGAAATTACACAACTATGTACAAGTTTAAAAAAAAATCAAGTACTTTCAAGGACTTTTCGCCAAGTTCTGTAATTTTCAAGGACTTTCAAGGGCCCCTAGTTAGAGAAAAAAATTTCAAGGACTTTTAAGGACTTTTCAAGGACCGTGGGAACCCTGCTTTAACACTTAATGCACCCTAAATTAATAGCTGTATGAGTAAAAAATCTTCTGCATCTTGTTCCCTGTACAATTTTAAGTAAACCGTGTTAATCTCCAAACTTTATGATCTGTACTTTGTACTTTCTCGGTAAACCGTCTGAGAACTAGGGGAAAAAAGCGAGCCTTTTTCCCCGCCAAATAAAAAGAAATCGTTTTTATGGCAATTGTTGCTACGATAAATTTGATATATGGCAAACCCGATAGTAAAAAATACAACCCTCATTTATGATCCGCGAAATAAAAAATACGAAATTTGTGTCGCCAACTTTTGATTGCATCGAAATTATTTATGAATCAATTTAAAAAATAATTGTACCGTAAGAAAGAGTACATTCAGAGGTACACTGCGATATTTTCAAAATTAAAAACTAATAGTAATACGATATAGATATGACAGTTTTAGTTTTGTATCGGAAATTACGATCTGAAAGTTCCGAAAATTGTATGACCAACTTTTAATTGCATCGATTTTATTTATTAACCAATTTGAAAAATAATTGTACCATAAGAAAGAGTGTAATGTAATGTATTCAGTGATGTTCTCAAATTTAAAAAATAATGGTTTTTGCTGTAGATATAACGGTTGTAACAAAAAGTAGCGAAAATATCCAAAGATTCCGAATTTTGTATGACCAACTTTTGATCGCATCCAATTTAATTATTAACCAATTTCAAAAATAATAGTACCGTAAGAAAGAGTACATTCTGAGGTATACTGCGATATTTTAAAAATTAAAAAATAATAGTAATAAAATATAAATACGGCAGTTTTAAAAAAAAGTAACAAAAATGTCCTGATTTTTCCCGAATTTCAAAAAAATACTATCAAGAACCAAATTGAAATTAAAAAAAAAAAAACTCGACGAGCTGCAAAAATTTACGTTGAGAGGTACTCTTAAAAAAAAACTCACAGCTGAAGACTGAAAATTTGTATGTGTTTTGCTCACTCGCGGAAGAAATTTCACTTCTTTAATTTTGACACTTAATAAATAATAACTGCATCAGAAAAAAATCTTAATAATTGTCCAGGGAATACGATAAAGAACAAATCATGTTAATTTCGTTTTTTTCCAATCAGTACTTTCTCAGGAAATTGTTTAAGAATCGAGCTAAACAACACAGTTTTCAATCCTGCGGCGGCGGCAACTTTTTTTTAATTTAGAGAGAAATTATTTTAGTAACCAAAAAGAAAATGACCTACCCTTGATTCATTTTCACTATCACTAAAATCACTCCACTGGAAATAAATAAAAAATGAAACATTAATTAAAACATTTTAAAACTAAAAATACAGTTCGTATTTTAATGTATGTAGTAAATTGTCTATAAATATACATAGAACTTTACACAATGAAGTCTCAACAACGATTTTGAAACAAATATTTTCCTCTAACATAGCTGAAGTTCCAAAACCAGATTGTACGTCAGTACTTTCTCAGGAAATTGTCTAAGAATCGAGCTAAACAACACAGTTTTCAATCCTGCAGCGGCGGCGGTAACTTTTTTTTTAATATAGAGAGATAATCAAGTAGTAAGAATAATGTGAGCAATATAAAATTAATACAGTTGTCGACATCTAAATAAGCCTACACAGAATATTAAAGAAAACATGGTATCTAAACAAATCATTTGAAACTCACAAAAATGTGTAAAAAGTGAACTAAAAAAATTATCATGACATTTAAAATTATAAAACAGGTGAATTAATATTAATGCGTTTACAAAGCTTTATCCCCAACTAGATTCTAACATGTAGGAATTTCGTAGTATCAGTTTCCATTATCATATGAAATAATGAAAAATAAATCAAACATGATTTACACATAACAATTTAAAGATAGCTGATTACATTAAAGCAAAAAGTAGAAATAATATTATAATCTAAATAAAAATGAGAAACTGATTACAACCTTTGATAAACACTAAAGTTTTATTTTATAAATTTTTAAATCAAAAACTTACCTTTGAAGTCTTTATATTTTCAATCTTAATTTTTGTTTTTTTCTGAGAAAAGAAATAAAAAATTTATTTACTAAATTTATTTCTAAAAACTAAAAAATTACAATAAAATTAAACTAGAAAGATACTTTAAAAATTGTCGATATAACCAATATATTTTCTGCATTCATTCATAAAGAAGATAAATACCTCCACAAAATCAAACTCTGTTAATCTTTATAACTTGAATCTAAAATATAATTTACACCTGTTCCAATTTGTGATAATCCATGTAATTTTTTTTTTAGTACAGGTGCAATTTAATCAAATACTAATAAATAAGAATAAAAATTCCAAAGGAGCTGAGAACTTTCAGTTTTATGAGTATCTCACTCTAAGGAGAGTACTAATTTCATTTACAATCCTATCTGACATGATATTTTAATGGAGGGCTCTTTCTGAGGAGTATGATTTCCTTCAAATTAATACACAGCTAGTCAATGGTTCCCACTCTTTGATGGGAAAAAATTCAAGTAATTTTCCAGGACTTTTCAAGGCCCATTTGAAGTTTTTTAAGGACTATCGTAAAAAGGCAGAAATCGACTCTTTAACCCTCCATTTAAGTAGACAACTTTTCTGAAGTACCTCTCGTGTATTGTAGCCCTTTCATTACCATTCACATACTTAACAATTCCAAACATATTTCTAGTCAATATTTTAAGCATGTAATAAAAAAATAATTCTTAAAAAAAAAAAGTAAAGTAGCCAAGTTATTATACTTATGTTCTATATGATCGAACTGACACAGAATCCCACTGACCTTGAGAAAAGAAAAGAAACACATGCCTATATAGATGAACAAGCGCATTTGCTGTATTCTTCGGAATCGGAATAAAAAAAAGGCCTTCAAAGCGCATGCATTAAGAGAGCCAATTCATACTCAAGAAAATTCCAGATTAAATTTGTTTTAAATAAATTCAAGGGTTTTCAAGTACTTTCTGGGGCTTATGAAAACGAAATTCAAGTACTTTTCAAGGCCCGTGAGAACCCTTTAATCATCGAAAATGAACACAACGAAGGAAAAAAGATATCAAGGCAATGCTTACTATAAAAATGAAACAAAACAAGGGTGAAAGGACTGAAATTACAGCTCCATTAGACTTGCGAAGAAATCAATAGATTATGTAACTGTTACGAGCAGCAATAACTGCTGCTACACATCTTGGAATTAAAAAAACTAGGTTGTTTGGTTTTTTACAGGATTTTATGGAGCCATGGCCATTTTTGACCATGCTGTGCCAGACACAAGACATACAATACCAAGTAATGGACAGACACAAAATGAAATTTTAACTGAAGCAGATGAGAGAAACTCTCAGGGAGGAAATTCATCTGACAGGGATGAAACCTACGACAAAAGTCGAAAACACACATATTTTCAAGTCTTTTAATTCTCATCAAGAGTCGATCGCCGATTTGCATATTGCGTATCAAGCGTAGCCATTCAAGCAGGCCAGTTCCCAAATCATCGGCAATGCCGTACTCATAAGCAGTTTTAACGCCTATCGGTTGCTAAAAAGAGATCAAGAATACTGTGCAAGAATATCGCCATTTTATTTTATTTTCTAAGGAAAATAAGCACTTTATAAGGACTATTGACAAAAAATAAGAACTTCTAAGGGCTTTTAGAAATTGAAGGTCAAAATAGGCACTTTCTAAGACTCATGGGAACCCTGTTTTAGGTAGATATCTAGGGACAGGGGGTGATGTTAGATGTATATAATAATGAAAACTAAAGCTCCGACAAGCACAGCTTGAAACATCTTTACTCGAACATTAGAGAAGGGGTATATGAAAGAGCAGGAGAAACTCCCTTAGTCATGACGTGATGTCCATATAGGGTCAAAAACTCTACATTTATATATCTGCTGAGGTGGTAATCATTTGCATATCCTTCCATGATCTACAACACATCATACAAAAATGAAGGTTATTGTATCTTTCCTTGATAGTGAGCAGTGTAATAATAGTAGATACTAGGGGGCTATCGCTCGCCAACCGCTGGGAACCGCTTACGCAGTCCCCATTTGGATCGCTTCGCTCGCTCGCCATGTGCTATAATAGCCTAGCTAAGAAGATTACCCACAAAATTAAATTAGGTATTTGCATACTAGTTTATAATTTATTATAACCAACATAAAAACTGTTGCTAAAAAGTTAATTTTATGTTTTTCTAAACTATGAAGCGTTTTCATAATGACAACATTTTTGGTATTGGCAATTAGTATAGGGTGATAATATATAAATGAATTTAGTGTTTTAGATATAGTATAATCAGCAGGAAAATATTTAGTGAAAAATATATGTACAAAGTGTTTATAAAATTCATGGGTACTGTTGCATTAGATGGGCACAACTGCCAAGAGCAGTGTGAAATATCCATTAAAAACTTTAAACAATAGAAAAATATTTGCACTTTAAAATTGAAATTCTTCAAATAACAGTGCTTGTAAAGTGTCAAAGCATGATAGAACAGTCAGGCATAACGAAACTGCAGGAAGTTTTACCTTGTCCAAATTTAAATTGTACGACTTCAGCAATTTATTAATCTCTGACAATGCATATTGTATGCCTATACTTCCTGCGTATTTTTTAACAAAATCTTCTGAAGAAGCATCCTTGTGAGTATTCCAAAGTTGAGGAATATCTTCAACTTGTCTGAAAGCACATGGTAAGGCAAACAGCATCCACAACTGATTAGGAGCCACATTGAGAATATCCTCAAAACTAACTGCTCCTTTGAACCTCAGCAACAACATTCTTAAATAAAATCGTTCTCCGTCTTGAACACTAACCACTGGCATTCTACCAATGACCTGCTGTGATCCTCGCTGGCGCCTTTTCCACTTTGTACCACTTTTATCGTAAACATAGTGATGGGGAATGTCGGGGTAAGTGTAACTGTGTGCTGCATCATCAGTTTTATTTAATTCAAACCATGCTGTCAAAATTGTACATTTGATAGCAGCTTGTATTTCTTGTCCTCCCATGAACACAATCTGCTGCTGAAGTGGTAAGTGAACTGCCAGACGCATGACAGTGTGAGATCTGTCTGACATGCTGAACTCACTCAAACGCCAAATAGCCTCAGGTGCACTCACATACAAACCATCTAGGATGGTTGTTATCTCATCATGGTCAAGAGTGCCATTTTCATTAATGAGCCTAATAGATGCAGCATCGTGGCCTTTATATACATATTTGTAGAGGTATTTTACACTCTACCGATGCACATATCTCCAGGGCCGCCCATAAGGGGGGACAAACCCGACAAATGTCGAGGGGCCCGGACGTTTAAGGGGCCCGAGAAATTATCTGCCTCTTTTTAGGGTTATTTTCCAAATGTGATAAAAAAAAATATCGAACAGAAAATATTCTTTTCAAGTCCTTAAAACTGCCCCGTCAAGGTGATCTCACATTTTCACCAGTCCACGACAACGACTAGTTGGTTTACATGCCACAAGGAGTAATGAAATAGTAAGCACGTTCTTCAAATTTATAAACCAGCTTTATAATTTCTTTAGAGCGAGCCCAAGGTGATGAGAACTGCTTCTAAAACACACTGATGGGAGGTCTCTACACGGTCAAGATGGAGTGCAAGAATTGAGGCAGTGAAACCTATATCTGAAAAACTACCTGATGTTGTAAAGGCCCTTCAATATGTAAAAAATCAGTAGTTCATCGAAAGAGGAAACGGCGGAAAAGTAAATGGATTCCTCAATTATTTTTTAAGATTTGAAACTTTAATTCAGTTAAATATTTGGAGGGACATACTAAAACAAATTAATACAAGAAATTTAATCATTCAATCATAATATATCTCCCTTCATATCGAAATGAATAACATTAAAGAGTTAACTGAAACAATAGGTAAAGATTTAAGAAAACATTGGCCTGTATAAATAGAGCTAAAGAGACAGCTTCTATTATGGGTATAGATGCAGAATTTTCCAAAAAAAGAGGACGGAAAAAGAAGGTTTTTTTTTTCGAAAAAGGAAGCTTTTGAAGTGAAAATAGAAATTACTGAAGTATTAAAAACCGAAGAAACAAAGTTCAAAAGTCCAGTTTTTTTTTGATATAGTAAACAAAAAATAGCTTCTCAGTTAGAATCAAGGTATGAGCAAATGAAAAACATATGCAATACATTCAAAGCCATATTAAAAATAAATTATGTCTAATGACAACAACGCACTTAAAAAATTAATTGAAAGGTATCCAGATGATTTAAGCCACAATCTCATCAATCAAATTCAAATCTACAAGACCGTTCGGGAAGCTAATTTTTCACATTAAGCCAAGTTAGAAAATAAAGGTCTTCCACTCTCTCTCTCTCTTTAAATGATATCTATAGATTAAAATTGCAATTTTTTTTCCCAGAACTTTGCATAGCTTTAAGAATTTTGTTATCTCTTCCCATCACTGTATCTTCTGGTGGAAGGATTCAGTAAACTATCTATAATCAAAATTCATTTACGATCTACTTTGGGCCAAAAAAAATTTGAATCATCTTAGAATATTTTCAATTGAGCATGAACAGGCGTACAAAATGAGCTTCCTTTTTTGACGGCATCGATAAATTCATTAATTCGAATAGAAGATTTACTGCTCCCTCCTCAGTACTGCAAAAGATTTTGGTGTTTAGACTAGTCTTCAGCGTCCAAGGTATGTTCTCGCATGGGTTTCTTACAATCTTTCTATAGAGATATTTATTATAATTTTCTGATTATACTTCATTTTCCTTATCGAAGTCCTGCTCGATCACAAAGTGGCCACACTTCGGGCTTTAGGCGTATAACACATATACATATTTAATTTCATAATTACTTACCAGTTCATTATTAATTTACTGTGGGTTTGCTTGTACATTTCTGAAGTTGGGTATTTGTAAATATATGGATACTGGAGAAAATAAAAACTTCCTACACAAGGAAAAAACTTAGGGGCCCGCTCAAAAATTTTGTCGGGGGGGCCCGGGAAATTTATGGGCGGCCCTGCATATCTCCACATTAATATGGGCATTGAACTTTTTTTAAAGTCATGGATTGTATGGAACAACCCATCTACTGTCTATCTCATATTTGCCGACTTGGACTGGATCCTTTTGCCTTCTTTGATAAATGGGGTACCCATTTACATTTTCCTCTGTAGTTTCTTTAAATTCCTTAGGGAATTTTTTGGAACACACACCCTCTTTCATACTTAGGATTTAGAGTTCCACTTGGGCCATGAATCATACATTTTGTTATGATTTGATAAAGGCGTTGATAGGTATTAGCATCAGGCAATTCAGCAACAACAAATTTGTCAATATCATCTTTGGTGCGGATTTTCAACCTATCCTCCAAAGTCAACAATATATGGGCGTGTGGTAAAACACGTTTCTGGAATTCTATGAGATATATGTATGCCACAACAATACCAAACAGGTTGCGTTTTAAAATGTCGTCTAAAAGTTAGGATAACTTCATTTTAAAGACACGGACAACGATATCGGGTCTATCTTCAGGTTTTTCCCTCTCTCCTAGAGCATTTTTTATTTCAGGCCCCGTAAGATTGCAAGTAAATGTGAGAAATAGGTCGGGTCGACCAAATTTTCTCACCATCGACATGGCATCTTGGTAGTTTTGCTGCATTTGACGAGGGCTACCTTGAAATGTAGAAGGGAGAGTTAAGAGTTTCTATATATGCTTATGTTCATTTCAAGTTTGAGCTTGTAAGACATCCAGCAGGCCTTGGTACAGTTCTACTCGCAAATTCTTTTGATTTTGCCTAAAATAATTTAGGCGAGACCCTTCCGTTCTCACATATGAATCCGCAATGTATTGTTGAAACAGTTTCCCACTTGCATGTAGCAGGCTGAATCCATCCCTCACAGCAAGGCGATATGCATAAAATTGTAGTTGGGTAACTCGCGTTCTTCTAGATGCTCGCCTCTCTTCTACATGCTCCAAACTGCTGTTCCATCCAAATTCTCCACCTGGAAATAGCAAAGGGTACACCATGGGATCAAAACATTCGTTGATGGGCGAGACAGCTACTGTCCACTGGGTAGATGATTATGTCCCGGTTTGCAGGGGGTTCCCCATCATCTCCAACAAAAATAGCTGCAACCTCAGTTCTTGCAGTTGGTGCGTTGTACCGCCGCAGATCCAAGTTGCCGTCTTCCATGAATACCATCTTAACAGAAGTTGCTGGATTGCTTTGAATAATCTGATGCATTTTGCTGAAGGAATCGGCAAAGATATTGACTTGACGCAACAAATCATCTAACTTTTTCATGAGGATTTTGGAACACCCTTCATTTTTCTTCATTCTCTTCTCTGTAGCCTCACTTGAATCATAAATGTACAGTTGTCAAAATCCAGCTTTGTTTTCCCCACCGACATAAAGTGGTGACACCATATGGTAAATCTGGCCATGAATACAAAAACAGTACGGGCCAGTTCCTGGAGGTGGCTTTATTTGGGCTCCCATTGAAGCAAAGGCAAGAGCGGCATTGAATTCTCTGATGTGGGATCTATAGTTTTTTGACTCGGATGAATCATTGGTCAGGAAATCTCGGGAGTAAGTTAGGTGCAGTGGAAAGTTCCAGCAATTGTACTTTGCCACCATGACAACATTTGGCATATTGGCCGCTTGAGGTTTTTTTTCTTTAGCCTGATATAGTGCATGACAGTATTCACATATTTCGGTCATCAAACCGCAATCGTGCTCTGTAAGCAACGTTATATCGCAAATGCCGGTAAATGCTGCACACCGCAACCTATCAGCTTCTGTTCGATTAGTTCCGCGAATGCTAGCTTCCTCTGGAGTTTCACTCCCTCTGAGAATCCTTCGGTTCTGACAATTTCGATAATACTTAACAGCTCTTCTTAAATCCATTTTGGAGAAAGAAATAATGCTCGTGAACTAAAACTCGTGGAAAATATCAGTTTGGAAATTTAAACATAAACAAACCAATCATTACCAAAGCTGTAAAAGAAATACAGCCAAATTTGGCGACACGCAAGAGAATTTTATATATATTAAATATAGGAGAAATTTCGAATGGTAAAGTTCATACTGATGGATTGTATAAATGCATTCAGAAAGTTACATTAATCAAACCATGGTTAAATTAAAGTGCAAAAACAACATAATAAACACGCTCAGATTTCCAAACATTTGCTGAAAAGCCACTTCAAGACAGTTAATATAAAAAGGAAAATTTTTACTGGCTTTGAAATTTTTCTAACATACTTGTATTATTAGGTAAGTAAATAAGGAAAAAAATAACAACAAGAGAATGGTTAAGAAAGTTGAGACGTTCAAAGGTCTCTTAATAATGAGTATCAATACAATAAACAAATCACAATGAATTTGAAAGGCCAACCAAAGCTATGGGATACCTGTGTCAGGAATTGAAGATACTTTGCTATCTTGCATGAAGAATTGCATGAAGAAGAAGATTGCTTGCATGAAGAATCTGACATGAGCTAGAATTTACTTTTTAGGTCATCATCCAAACCAAATTTTTAAAATCCTACAACCACAAACACTAATTTACGAAGTAAGAGCTGAATAACCCGGCATTGCTCAGGTTGAAATAGTTAAATGTTGATTAAAAAATGCATTAGAATAATAAATCACTTTTCTTACATAGAAAAATGTAATAATTTAAGTTGTACTGAAAATAATTTTTACTTCCTTTAAACTTTTTTATAGCTTCTACAATTTACTTCGGATGCAAATATATACAATTGCAAATGTATACAATTAATTCCTGAATAATATATTGCAATATGCAAAAGATTAAGAAATATACAAGCAGAAATGAAATTCCGATGAAAAAATGCAGAATTCTGTTAAAGACAAAAGATGTGCAAAGTGTTGAATTTAGACTTCCTGAGCTAAAATAGAGAAATTAGAAAAAAAGACAAATACAAATATTGACGACCAGCTAAAGGCTCAAGCCCAACAAGGCTGGTCCTTTGTTTATGAACTCCCCAATTCCCACTGACTATCCAATTATATCTTAAATTCGTACACTCCCTTTGAATTAACTATATTCTCTGGCAACGAGTTCCAACTGTCTATTACCCTATTAAAGTAGTAGTTTTTCCTTAAATCCCGATTAAAATGCGTCTTATTCAATTTATACCCACAGCCCCTTGTTCTGTTATCCCTATTGAAATTTAAGCCCTCTGTGTCCCCTTGTTTTACCAACTTGAAAAGCTGAATCAAATCCCCCCTCCTTCTTCATTCCAGTGTATACATTTTTAGCAAGCAAAAGGCAAATAGGTTATTGGGGTATATTACAATGAACGTTTAAGTAAGCTTACTTAAACGTTCATTGTAATACACCCCAATAACCTATTAGCCTTTTTACCCTCAGCTGAACATTGGTGACCCATTTTAAAATCCCTATGAATTATCACCCCAAGATCCTTGACTGTTTCTCCCTCCTTTACCTTTACTCCCTGCAGACAGTACTCGGCTCCACTGTTCCTGTAACCCATATGGAGAACTTGACATTTCCCTACATTAAATGACATACCCCATTTTACAGCCCATTCAGATATCTTATCAAGATCCCCTTGTAAATTCTCTATCTGTAACTTGGTATTCACAGTCTCCCATATTTTTAAGTCATCTGCAAATATACTGATTCTATTCTTAATCCCCTGACCTATATCATCTATGAAAATTATAAATAAAATTGGACCCAAAACTGATCCCTGAGGCACTCCACTTATAACTTCTGTCCACTGTGAATAATTTCTTTTTACCTGCACTCTCTGCTTTCTTCCCAATAACCAATTCTTTATCCATATCAATATTTTCCCCTGAATTCCCAACCTTTCCAATTTAAACAGTAATGCCTCATGAGGTATTTTATCAAAAGCCTTTTGAAAATCTATGTACATGATATCTACACTGCTCTTATTATCCAGATCCACAGTAATTTTTTCATAGAACTTCAAAAGGTTTGTAGAGCAGGATCTGCCCTTCCTAAACCCATACTGATTATCTGATAACAGTCCCCCCCCTCCTCCAAGTATAAGACAAAAATATTGATGAAGACATTAATGATTTATGAAATTTAGTATTGCTCAAATATGACTGTGACATTTCCCTGTATCAACTCAAATACACAAACCCTGTAGAACGTGTTTCCTTGTCAATATTCATTTATTGCAAGATTTTAAAATTGAGGCTTCAAGGGGTACTCTTAGGACTACCAGTGTGTGAATTTTCAAGGTTGTAAGTTCTATAGATTGGTCTGAAGACAGGTGAGTAATAGCCTATGTTTTCTGCATTTTTCTTAAGAATAGGTGTACCAAATTTGGTATGGATTGGTCAAACAGTGTAGATTTGTATAGAAAATATATGCACACTAACACTGTTTTTTTATATATATAGATAAATTAAATTTAACATACAAATTCTTTTCATGCTTTTCTACAATATTCACAACAGGGATAATACTAAATGGTCTTTACAGTCATATTGTTTATTCACACAGAAATATGTCTTTGCTGTTGATTTGAAATAGTTATTTATGCAGAATTAATCGGAACACACATATTATCTGCATAGACAAAACAAAAACAAATTAAATTATTGATAAATTTTAATTAAAAGGTTCTTTTATATTTTATTTAAAAATGTCAATATACCTCTGGAGTTTCATTTTCAACTTCACTTGTTTCTTCCACCTGAAATAATTTTTGAATATGTTCAAGAGCATATAAAAAATAAAAAATTCAATTGCATTCTTTAATCTGATAACAAAAGAAAGAACAATATCTGTATATGTTGTGAAAAACTGACTAATCAATGACAAAACCTTTTATATTTCTGCCATTGCTTCATAATTATTTTGGATTTTAGATAATATTTGTATTTGAAATTAATAGAAAGAAGAATAAATTAACTATAAAGAGCAGAAACAAAATTAAGTTCTTACTGAGGAGATGTCACTTTCAACTTCTTTTTTTACTTTACTCTGAAAATGAAAAAAAAAAAATACTTTTATGAAAATTAAGCAGTTTACTGAGTAGAAATAAAAATTGGAAATGCATGTGTGTCAACATTGGGTCAGGAAAGCATCTGTTATAGCAAAAGCTATAACAGATAAATTTAATGAAAATTATCAACAAGTTCAGATTAATTTTTAGTCATGAAATCCATAAAATTATTAGTTCTACTAAACTACAATAAACAGAAGAAAAATCAATTAGTGAGTAATCAGAACTTAATTAAAATTGTGAATTTATCTGTGATGCATTTCACAATGCTCCAATCCAAAATAGATAAAAATGACTCTGTTGGTAACTTTTTTGGTGTATTTTGGCATACTTTTAGTAGCAAGTTGTGGCAGGCAAAGACAACCCTGCTTTTGGATTATAACAATCTCGCAATAATTGTAATCTTTTATTAATTTTTTATACCCGTATCTTTTCATATTTTACTATGCCTAAACAACTCTAGTTTGGATGATCTGTTATAAAATTCATATTAAATAGCCTGGTTCCATTAGACTGAACACTAATTAAATTATTTAACTTGGACAAACTTGTACACTAAGGTGGAGCGAAAAACACGAATTTCGGAAATTGAAAACGCCTATGGTGGGAATAGTTGGGGACTACCATGCTTATTAATAATACAAAATATGAGTTAAATCAATTAATATCTTCAGGTGCCAAAATCACTTTGAAATTTCAAAATTTTGCCAATTTTTTCACAAAAATAATAATAACGCATTTAAAAAAATTTAATACATCTTAATTAAAGTCATGGTTGGGTGAAATGAACTTCCTTGTTTGTAAAAAAAAAAGTGTTACATCTAACATTATCCCAGAAATTTTAAAAATTTGCCCTTTTTTTAGAGCGCTATATCACGCACGTCTCCACTCCTCTCAATAGACTCATCATTGCGACCACGCGTTTACATGGACGCTTCCCCTTGCAGCTCTTCGATGCTTTTTGCATAATGAAAACAACCCAGAAATTATCACGAGGAGGTGACTGCATATCGAGTTCCACCCCCACCCCACCCCTAAAAATTTCAATTTAAGTTACTAGTTTACCCTAAAAAATTATATTGAAGTTACTGGCAAGTGGTTTAGCTTAAAAGGGGTTGATATTGGCTTTTGGTTTCAAATCTGGGTAAAGAAGTCTAGAAGCAATTCTTGACCGAATAAATCCATCTCGTGCCTCTGTACCACATACTGTACTATATTCTTCAGTTACTAATTTAAAGCAACGTTCTACTGCTTGTGAATGGCATGGAAAGTTAAACTTGTTACTATTGGTTGGAACGTCTAGAATCATAGACTTGAGTTGATCATCAGAAAGAGATACTGTAGGTGGGGGATCTGTAATGGAATCTGATTGCCATTCAATTAGATTTATGTAATCGTCTGCTTCGAAGTTTAACTTGGGAATTTTAAACTCTCGAATATTCTTTTCAATTTTATTTTTTTGTCTTAATTTTAAATTTTTTTAAGGCTCAATTCTCTGACGTGTTTTCGATCATCAGCTAACATTGCCAAAATAATATTTTCTGGATGGGCTTAATAAGCATTTCTTTGCAAAGTTATATCTACTACAATTTTTAAATCCTCAGGCAAAAATCTCGATTTATTTAAAATATAGTAAAAATGAAGACTCCCGTACCAATATGATGACTGATGTTTAATTTTAAACCACACATATGAGTGTACCTTCACAGCATACTATGTTAATATTTTCAAGTTATGGGTTGGATCTTCTGTTGAAAAAAATAACCTTAACATTCTATTTGTCGTCGTCAACCATCTAGAATGATTCAATTTTTCTGGATCTTTTTGTGACAAGTTTAATGGAATATATTTATTTGATATCCCTGTGCACATTTCGTAAAGGTATCGTTGTTCAGTGCTAAGATCCTCTAGGACAATATCTGGCAAAGTTACTTCTATCTTTTCAAAGTTTGTTAAAGGCAATTTTTCACAAGATTCTAACATTTTTCCAATTTCTCCGCTGTATCTTTTTGGTCCAGTGGTTTTCCCTTCTAAATGTTGCAACAAATGACGTAAAGGTAGCTGGGTAGCTCATTTGTATGTCATAAACCAATGCACAGGACGTCTTAAAAAGAGCTTGATACGTCGAATGACTCGATTTTGTAAACATATAAATACCACTGTACCATAACAACCAACCACTTGCATCTTAGAAAAATCGATATTGTCCCCTAAAAAAGTTAAAATACTAGTTTTAATATTTTGAAAGAGCCAGTCGGGGAGGGGGGGGGGTAGGAGTGATATGTCTCATATATTTTGATCCCGGTTCTAGTATTAGAACGATTCGTTTTTCTGTTACCGTCTTTCAAGAAATCCTTTTCTTTCTTTAATCATTACTAAAGTTTAATCCTTTCGCTCATCAAAGTATATTCAATATTCTGATAAAGAGGTAGTTTCCTCATTTTTCCTTTTCAGGTAGCTGCAGGTCTTTGTCCTTTCTCTTCTAATTTTACTACGATCAACTATGTTTGAAGAATCATCCTAGGAAATTTTTCCCATATCCGTCAAAGCAGCATTTATTAGAATTGCTGCGGATCTATCGGAAACACCAGTTCTGTCACAAGCCTGAGCTACATTTGGAAGTTTAGTTCTCGTTTGTGGAGTTGAAGAATAATTATTATCAATGATTGTGTTTATAAAACATTAGAATTCTTAAGTAAATTAAAACTCAAAGTAGCTCCCGAATTAGAGGGTGAGAGTATTTTGAATTGTTTTCCTTTACAATCTTTGAGCTGAACGTTTTGGCTCTCTGCTTCTCTTTCTTTGAGCTGCAATCTTTTCTTCAATCATTCTGCTGGTTTTAATGTCAACATTTCCAATGACCATTTTTCGAAATGTCCTTTGATCTGTTAAAAAAGCTCTTTCAGCAATAGGAACTTTCATTTTTAAAGTTCTTACATTTACGTATGCTAACATCAAATAGATTTTTTCTGCTGATTCCCTGAAGGACACAACCTTTTTCGAGAAATATAGTTTGCCAGTATTTTTTAATAGTTTCTTAATATTTATATATGCCTTATGATATTTTTTCAGAATATATATTATTGGTTGGTTTGTTACAGTTCAAATCGAACTTTTTCCCCATAATTCTTTAAGCTCTTTAATTAAAATTGAACATACATCAGCCACATACTAGCATCTCTTTTATAATCTTTTTGTATATAAAGATAATACTTCATAACACCTGCATATGTTGGAAGCATGTTAGGTTTCATTATTTCAGCCATTCCAAACACGGGGCATACATCTAGTGATTGTGTCCTAGGCATTTCGATTAATTCACAGAACCGTGTATCCTTAACAAACAAAACAAATCAAACCCAAACAAAACTTAACTTAAAGATTAAAATTCTATATAAAAATATCTAAAATAAGTAAAAATAAACAGTAAAATACGCACCAAGAAACGAAAGCGAAATCAATTTGAACTAAAGACTTAGTTTTCCTCGATAGACTAGATCGGTAGGGCATTTGCAGGAGCATACACCTACTAGATATTTACATAAAAAGTGGTCGGGTATTTAAAGAAACCCAGACACCTCCACTCCATGTGGTGAAATACGAGTTATTTACAAGCGAAGAAAGGGAAGCGTCCGTGCACCCTAGTAGGAACGCAATGATGAGTCTATTGAGAGGAGTGGAGACGTACATGATATAGCGCTATAAAAAAGGGGGAAATTTTTAAATTTCTGTGATAATGTTAGGTGCAACACTTTTTTTTACAAACAGGGAAGTTCATTTCACCCACCCATGGCTTTAAATAAGACGCATTAAATTTTTTTAAATACGTTATTATTGTTTTTGTGAAGAAATTGGCAAATTTTCTATAAATGATTTTAGCACCTGAAGATATTAATTGATTTAGCTCATATTTTGTATTATTAATAAGCATGGTAGTCCCCAACTATTCCCACCATAGGCGTTTTCAATTTCCGAAATTCGTGTTTTTCGCTCCACCCTATTGTACACTGATTAGTTGGCACATTATCTGCATTGATAAAAATAAAAACAAGATAAATTGTTCATACATTTTAATTAAATTAAACCAAATTAATCCAAATAAAATCTAAAAACAAAGTTTTTGATGAAAATTAAACAGTTTAGTAATTAAGTTGCAATAGCAGTTGCAAATACATGGGTGTCAACATTGGGTCAGAAAACCTATATTCCAAAAACCATCCTAAAATAGATAAATTTAATGAAAATAATCATTTAAGTTGATCAAATAAATTTTTAGTCATGAAATCCAAAGAAAGTTATCATAGTTCTACTAAAATATATCAGAAAAAAACCAAGTACAGAATCAGAACTTAATTAATTCAACTTGTGAATTTATTTCTGATCCACTTACAAGATGTTCCAGTTAAAAGTAGTACTACAGCTTTTATAGACAAGAGGTGACCAGCTACGCTACCTTTGAAATCCACATTTCAGAAAGTAATATTTGAAAGAGCCACTTATTTTACCTTTGGTAACAAAACAAACAGTAAGAATGTGCCAACTACCCTAACAAGTCATCAACCAAACTTTCGGCAGCTAACTGGTAAAATGGACAACATTCCTAAAACATCCACAACGAAATTTTAAAGATTTTGTTAACAAAATTGCTTAATAGAATCAGACAATATGTTATTGAAAAACATATAAATTAAATATTGTTCTGATTCTATTAAACAATTTTGCTATGAAATTTTTTAAAAATTAGATTTGCTTGTGGATGCTTAACGAATGTTGTCTATTTTAGCAGTTAGCTACTGGAAGTTTGGTTGATGACTTGTTACTTCAGTACACACATTCTTATTTTTAGTTTTCATACCCAAAATTAGTGGATCTTTCAAATATTCCTTCCTGAAATGTGGCTTCCAAAGTTGATGTAGCTGGATACCCATTATATAGCTTGGTTCCATTTTAGACTAAAAACTAATAAATTACTAACTTGCACAAACTTCCATAACAATATATCTGAAAAAGCAAGATTTTTCATATAAGTAAATTCTTTCCAAATAATAGTGAAAATAATCAGTGGAGTGAATTTTTTTTTCCCGCTAAAAATTTAATATTGACAACTTTTTAATTACTTTCTGCCATGTCTAAAACTGTTTACCTTCCTTGGTAACATAGAGCCAAACATTGCCACATAAGTTTATATTGTTTCCACATTACAATCAGCATAAATCATGTGATGCATAACATAACTCACTAAATTTAAGTGTAAAGATATATGGCAGCAAGGTCTATTTTTAAACATTTTTTAGGGTTAATATGGATGCTATATATTTTTTTGTTGCATTTCTAAGTTATAATTATGAACCTCTTCAATGTTTGGAAAATTTGTTACAATAAATTATAAGAAAACACAAATTTTTAAAAAATAATAATAACTACATTTTTTTAAAGGTGAAAAAATTCTTGTGTTATTAAT
Organism: Metellina segmentata; assembly: GCA_947359465.1. Lineage (NCBI taxonomy): Eukaryota > Metazoa > Arthropoda > Arachnida > Araneae > Tetragnathidae > Metellina > Metellina segmentata. The sequence goes on from OX375880.1 coordinate 45,054,984, forward strand.
GAATGGCTGTCTCTGAAGAAACTAATGTCCAATGTGTTGGTTGATATCTTTGGGTGTTATGGTGTAAGCCATATTTGGCCAATCTGAACCAACACAAGACTGATAACGTAATATACCTACTTCTTGTCTTGGGAGATTAAATTCAATAATGAATGAAAATAAAAATAAAAACTGGCACAAGTTGCTTTAAAATGTATCTGAAAACCTACTCTGATTAATATCAAAAGTATGTTTTTAAGTTTTCAAATGGTGTGTTCTAAAGTCATCAAAATTATCTAATATGAAACTTAGTCAAGGTATCAGAACATTGGTTGGGTTTTATGATGCAGGGCTACATTTGGACATGCTGAGCCAAACACAAGACAATCAGAATGCAAGCAGATCCGAATAATGCAGTTATACAATACAAGGAGATCAAGTTTACACCACAAAAAAAATGATAGAAACTTAATTTCATGACTCCCAAAACTTTAATGACACCGTGAAATTTCATTACTTTCAGAAAAAATGCAGATATATTATGAAAACTAGCAATTTCATGAGCCGCTGGAAACGACAAAAAAAATCGATGGAAATAAATTGAGATAGTTGTGTTTCATCAGTTCATGTTGTAATGTATGTAAGCGTTTGTAAATAAAGCTTCAGAACTGGTGAAACGGAGATTACAAGTCAGATTATTTTCTGGTTTACACTTTTTTCGAAGCACTACCTGTTACTTTAAACTATAATTTCAAGAGGTAGATCAGCAACGGCAATTCTAAAGAAATGTTTGATTGTTAAAGATATTGAGGAAACACAAAATAATTCTAACGCCACATTATTGACAAAATATCCTTAATGCGTAATAGTAAAATATGCAAGAAATAAAAGAAAATTTTCACCTGCATGTATGCAACACGCTTACTAACTCTCCTATTTCGAGTTTGCTGCATTTCCTCTGAGAATTCATTCTTGTAAAGTGTAAGATCACACAATGGTGTATTTAAGCTGAAAGATAAAATTATTTTTAGGATTAATAATTTAATCAAAACAATAAGTATATAAATAACCGAATGTGTATGTGTTTTTTGAAAAAGAAACTTACAGTTTCGATTGCTCCATTATAGTTTTTCAAATAATTAGATACAATGTCTTAGATATTACAAGAGATTGACAATTAATTCTTTCACTTCAAATGTTACATAACCACGTTTCCCGCGTGAAAACACAAATAGAAACCTCTACCTTGTTGCAAAAGAAGTATTTCCTGTTCTTGGGTGGCAGTTAAAAAATGGTTTTCATATTTTTCAACTGAATTCAGTTTAGAAAGGATGAAACGTATTTTTAATGATTAGTTTAAAAGAATTTCATTCGCTGTTTATTGTTTAATTCATGTTAAAATCACGCATTAATTTTTTTTTTGAAATTGCACACATTGCCGTGTTTATATATTTCCTAGATCTACAGTTTTCTCTAAGGTTTTGCCACATTTCTCGTAATCTATCGAACGGGTGCGAGATGCAGCGCCCGAGGCGGGTAATTAGTGTGTGTTCATGGTAATTTTTTTTGGCGAGTTATCGCTATTTGCAACTATCACATTTCATTAGTTATCGCTTTCTTGGCAAATACTTTGGCGCATCTTTTGGCTTTGGCTTCTTTGAGACGTTTTCTCACGGAAGTTATTAGTGAGTCATCTTTTCCCCGTCTTTCGAAATACGAAGAATTGCTAGGGAGTGGGAACGCCACAAGGTTTATAGAAGGGGGGAACGCCATCGGGGTGGTGTTATATCATTTTTTTGGAGAGTTGTGTGGGTTCATGTGTTGAAAGGAAGGAACTGTGCAGCTCTTCATTTTTTCAAGTTGTGGAGCTAATGGACAAAATGCTACGACCCCCTGATTGAGCAAAATACAAAACCCACTTTCCTCAGAATAAATGCTGACAAAGCTGTGGCTTAATTTTGATTGTCTTTTTTTTTAATTTCAAATACAAATTTTCGGATAAATAAAACTGTTTAAGCGTTTAAAATTCTGACACAGTGAGTGTATCGTTTTCGAAACTGTTTTGTATTGCATTGAATTTGAACAATTTTAAATTGTCTTTACATACTTGGAAATGCATTATTTACCAAGATAAAATTAATAAATATGTCGAAAAATCGTTTATTGGTACATTTGCGTTTTGTAATTACATTTTGAATTGATGATTTAGTACTGACAATTTTAAGTGTCGTGTTTCTCAAATTTTGCATAACATTAGCGTTAGCTGGTCATATAACAAATATATCAAACGTTATTAATTATAATTATTCATAACTTTTGAGTTTAGACATAGGTAAATTTAATGTATCAAAAATTGAGGTTTTAATATTTCATACACAGTTTCCATAAATATAACTAATTGAGGAGATAGTAGGTCAAACCTCCATTGATTGAAAAAAAGCCGACCAACCGGTATAGTGGTTAAGGTGTTAGCCTCTAGATCGGAAGGTTCCTGGTTCGAATCCGGGTCCGGGCATGGATGTTTGTAAACGTTTGGTGTAGAGGCGGCTGTTGTACCTTAAATCTGTCGTGGCCGAAAGTCCTCACGTTGTGTTGGCGTGGAAGTTTGGAGAGTGGGGTGCCAGCTCAGGTGTTGCTTCGTCATCTGACCGTGGTTCAAAATTACGAGGTGTTGTCCTCGAATCTTTCCATTAAGGGACTGATTCCGTAATCTATCGAACGGGTGCGAGATGCAGCGCCCGAGGCGGGTAATTAGTGTGTGTTCATGGTAATTTTTTTTGGCGAGTTATCGCTATTTGCAACTATCACATTTCATTAGTTATCGCTTTCTTGGCAAATACTTTGGCGCATCTTTTGGCTTTGGCTTCTTTGAGACGTTTTCTCACGGAAGTTATTAGTGAGTCATCTTTTCCCCGTCTTTCGAAATACGAAGAATTGCTAGGGAGTGGGAACGCCACAAGGTTTATAGAAGGGGGGAACGCCATCGGGGTGGTGTTATATCATTTTTTTGGAGAGTTGTGTGGGTTCATGTGTTGAAAGGAAGGAACTGTGCAGCTCTTCATTTTTTCAAGTTGTGGAGCTAATGGACAAAATGCTACGACCCCCTGATTGAGCAAAATACAAAACCCACTTTCCTCAGAATAAATGCTGACAAAGCTGTGGCTTAATTTTGATTGTCTTTTTTTTTAATTTCAAATACAAATTTTCGGATAAATAAAACTGTTTAAGCGTTTAAAATTCTGACACAGTGAGTGTATCGTTTTCGAAACTGTTTTGTATTGCATTGAATTTGAACAATTTTAAATTGTCTTTACATACTTGGAAATGCATTATTTACCAAGATAAAATTAATAAATATGTCGAAAAATCGTTTATTGGTACATTTGCGTTTTGTAATTACATTTTGAATTGATGATTTAGTACTGACAATTTTAAGTGTCGTGTTTCTCAAATTTTGCATAACATTAGCGTTAGCTGGTCATATAACAAATATATCAAACGTTATTAATTATAATTATTCATAACTTTTGAGTTTAGACATAGGTAAATTTAATGTATCAAAAATTGAGGTTTTAATATTTCATACACAGTTTCCATAAATATAACTAATTGAGGAGATAGTAGGTCAAACCTCCATTGATTGAAAAAAAGCCGACCAACCGGTATAGTGGTTAAGGTGTTAGCCTCTAGATCGGAAGGTTCCTGGTTCGAATCCGGGTCCGGGCATGGATGTTTGTAAACGTTTGGTGTAGAGGCGGCTGTTGTACCTTAAATCTGTCGTGGCCGAAAGTCCTCACGTTGTGTTGGCGTGGAAGTTTGGAGAGTGGGGTGCCAGCTCAGGTGTTGCTTCGTCATCTGACCGTGGTTCAAAATTACGAGGTGTTGTCCTCGAATCTTTCCATTAAGGGACTGATTCCGGACCGTCGTCAATAGCCCGTTGTGTTGCTCTAGTACGACGTTAACTAAAATTACCATTACCATTGATTGAAAAATGGACTAGGTGGTCGGATAATTAACTTTTTATAATGTTTTTAATTTATTCTAATTGTTTTCACAAATTCCTAGATTCAATATACAGTGCATAAATTCAATTCAATATCCAGTGTATATTTCCATACTATAAATTAATAAATATCTTTATTTTCAGGTGACCTTGAGGGAACAATATTTATAATAATTTAAATATTGACCTTTATTACAAAAATAAGTTATCTAGTCTACATAAAAAAACACCTATTCTTGACCAAGGAGAGGCAATGAAGTCCTCATTTGATACCATCTCTCAAAAATGAGACTGAACAAAATAATGAATGAAAAAAAAAAAATGCGATGCCTAACCTTCAAAATCGAAAATAAAAGTTATTCATAGTCAGGAAAATAAAATGTACTAAACCTGAACCCATAAATTTAACTTGAATCAAGTTACAAATCCCTCTCAGTAAAATCTTGATAACTTTTTTATAATCTAAAAACCAGTTCTTAACTATCTATAATCTATACTTAAACCAGTTTTGGCTGTTCTCCATACAAATCTATGCCAACCAACCGGTATAGTGGTTAAGGTGGATTCTAGATAGGAAGGTTCCTAGTTCGGGTCCGGGCATGGATGTTTATAAACGTATGATGTAGAGGCGGATGGTGCACCTTAAATCTGTCGTGGCCGAAAGTCCTCACGTTAAGTTGGTGTGGAAGTTTGGAGAGTGTGGTGCCAGCTCAGGTGTTGCTTCGTCATCTGACCGTGGTTCAAAATTACGAGGTGTTGTCCTCGGCTCTTTCCCTTAAGGGATTGATCCCGGACAGTCGTCAATAGCCCATTGTGTTGCTCTAGTACGACGTTTACTAAAATTACCATTACCATACAAATCTATACCGTTTGACCAATCCACACCAAATTTGCTATACTTGCTCTTCAGAACCCTGCGAGTAACATAGGCTACATATTTATCCATATTATATTTCTCTTGGGCGTGCAGAGAGGCAAAAAACAATTCGAAATCCCCATATTAATAATATTTAGTATTTTTACAATGCCAGGCCAAATTTGATACATTCATTCTTTAAAATCATGCGGGAAACATAGGCCATATATTTAACCCTCGTTCTAATTGTCTTAGGGCGAGAGGGAGCTAAAAACAATTCGTAATCTAAATAGGTAATTGCCTCTAGATCGGAAGGTTCCTGGTTCGAATCCGTGTCAGGGCATGGGTGTTTGTAAGCGTATGTTGTAGAGGCAGCTGGTGCACTTTAAATCAGTCGTGGCCGAAAGTCTACGTGTAGAAGTTTGGTAAGTGGGGTGCCAGCTCAGGTGTTGCTTCGTCATCTAACCGACGACGAATTACGAGGTGTTGTCCTCGATTTTTCCCTTAAGGGATTGATCCCGGACAGTCACCAATAGCCCGTCGTGTTGTTGCAATGTGACGTTAATTAAAAAATACCATCATATTTTGGTATGTTGATCTTTTTGTGTGCCGATCAATCTTAAATGGCCGACTTTGGAAAGGGCATGGCTACCTTTTCAGAGACTGGTATCATGGGTGCCTTAGTTTGCTTAAGGCGTGAGAAAAACGTTTTGTTAAAAATTTCAGGATGTCGATCGAATGAGCCAAATGAAATTTCATTTTCAATCGCAGACCCCTTCATCGGATTATTTAGTAAAATCTCTCTTCTGAATTGTCTAAATGAGACATCTTCACATTGTTTGAAAAGAACACATGGGAATGGCTGCAAAGGGTTACTGATGCAGTGAAACTAGTTTTCTAAAAGGGATAGTGATGAAAACGTAGTCAATCTAGGTGTGAAGAAAATTATGTTAACCTAGATACCTTTTCAATCGAGGAATCTGAACACCGTCTGTAGGATTAATTGGTTGGGTCGGAAATTGAATTCGAGGCCACTGGCTTCATCAAAATGTGTCGGTATCTTTCCCATTCAATTGAGCCGACCAACCGGTATAGTGGTTAAGGTGTTAGCCTCTAGATCGGAAGGTTCCTGGTTCGAATCCGGGTCCGGGCATGGATGTTTGTAAACGTATGGTGTAGAGGCGGCTGGTGCACCTTAAATCTGTCGTGGCCGAAAGTCCTCACGTTGGTGGGTGTGGAAGTTTGGAGAGTGGGGTGCCAGCTCAGGTGTTGCTTCGTCATCTGACCGTGGTTCAAAATTACGAGGTGTTGTCCTCGAATCTTTCCCTTAAGGGACTGATTCCGGACCGTCGTCAATAGCCCGTTGTGTTGCTCTAGTACGACGTTAACTAAAATTACCATTACCATTACCCATTCAATTGACACCTACAGATTTAACGTGCACCAACCCCGATGCACTCTCTACTTTTGTTTTCTCCCATGTCAAGCGATTGGTGACTCAGATGGTCCGTGTCCAGATTCATGTCAAACTTGGCCTTTTTTATCCCGTCGGGAAAAAAATAAAACCTTTTTTGACCTTTGATATCCAATCAGATGGAACAACAATTTGTCAAAGAATTTGTATGTATTCAATTCATATATAGAACGCGATTAACACTCAATTAAGGGCACCCTATTTTATTTTAAAATAACCGGTAAGCAATCTGCAGATTACGTAGAAGATCTATTCCTTAAAAAAATCAGGGTCATCGTAGTTGTTAATCTTTACTCACCATATGCAGATCCCTTGTGAAATATAAGAGGACAACTATACAAAATGGGAAATAATTAACTACAGTATTGTTTGAAAAGTGCATGAGTACTAAGGAACATAACTAGAGTTTTTATGAAAAACTACAAATTAGAGCAACCAAACCGCAGGAAGAGTTCTTAGACGTGAATGGAAATATTCTACAATTAACTTTAAGTTTAAAAGGGTTTATCCCAATCTCCACACTTAATGTGGCTTAGTGGAAAGTATTTTAATTGAAACAAATTTGATAACAATTTGAAGAGAGGAATAGAAATGAAGCACATGTTTTTTCCATTATTTCGAATGTATCGCCAAGACATATTGTGAGGAGTTATAGACTTTCGAGAAGTTTCCATTGAAGTTGTATTTTTCAGTTATTAGAGTCTTGTTTAGAGATTCATGGAAAATATACGCGTCAATAATCTATAAATTAAATTTTGAAACAATCGATATCAAAACTATATTTCTTTCCTTTGTGGAAATGAAAATTTGTGACTAAGCAATGGATTGCATTGATTAAAGTAAAATTTTTCTGGTTTCTCTCATTTAAATTGGTATCACTAAGAACATGATGCACATATATAATGTTCAAAATATATTCTTTAATCATTACATTCATGTTAAACCATTTGTAGAAAGTATTTGCATGGGTAAATTAAATATTGAAAAAGTGCTTTATATAAAACAGCATACAACAATAACTCCAAAATACCCCTAAAAGAATGTACGAATAGAAATAAGCAGAACACATTTGCAAACTATTTTTAGATGAATTCGAACATTGCATATATGTCTTATTTTTCAAATCAAAAGGAAATTTTATCATGAAGCAAGAGTTAGTACTTTTTACTATTAACACCAGAAGTAGAGAAGTGATCCGTATGACCGCAAATTAATTTTAACGTTGTATAAATATTCTATTCTCCCACCAAGGGCCGAGGTAGCCTGTTTGCTAGAGGAGCGGATTAGCAATCAAAAGATTATGATTTCTAAACTCGAACCAACCAAAGGCTTCTTTAGAGGATTTCCCTTTGGTTTGTTTCTGTTTGGGGACATTCAAATGATAGAACAGTAAGGTCTGCCATAGTTATCGTGCATTCTCTTGAAAAGAACGTGAGAAAGTGTGAAAACAAAACACTACACGAAATATGGCATTGGAACTATCATTTTTTCCAATGAAGAATTTATAAGAAAGCTGGCTCCATTTTGTTTTTGAAGTAATAAAATTCCTGTGTTCACACCCTCTGTTTCAACACTGTTTCGAAGTATTACGAACATCTCTTCCCAGACCGGGATTCGAACCAAGGACCAAGAAAACGTGCGTGGATAAGGGATTATTCCAATTTCCGATACAGTAACGCTCCTTCATTACTCGCCGACACTAGATCAGTTCTTCGTTACGTAAACTCACAAAGAATTGTGTAATTTTTCCAGACGTTGAGTAATAAGTTTAGTTTTGAGATTTTATTCCACATTGAGTATTAAAGATTATGTACATTTGTTTAAAATCTCACACCCGGTAAGTTTAGTTTATTTAAAAAATACTATAAAACGTCATTAATTGTTGTTTGTGATGCCTCAACCTGTTAACTAAAGCAATTTCAAATAATAAATGCGAGGGAAACTTTACTAACTAACCCTGTGGTTAGGGTGGCCCATGTTGAAACCATCCATAAATTTCTATGGAAAGGGGACTGAGGGGAGGTAAATTATTAAATTATGACCCTAGGTTTCTTTTATTATACAGAAAGACGGCATATTACAGTATAGTCGTGGTGGTGGTGGGGGGGGGTCTCCTTTGAGTATTGGTTTCTTGTTTTTATATAATTAAATTAAAATAAATAATCAAGGCTTTGAAGGCGCGGAATATATTTTTGTTAAGTGTGGTGTCGATTGATGAATTTACCTCGCACTGGAACAATAAACACACGGGTTACTGGCGACGGTCTGGGATCCATTGCAAAGGGAAAGATCAGAGGGCAATACTTGGTAATTTTGAGCCATGGTTCGATGACGAGGTCAACACCTAAGTTGGTACCCACTCTCCAAACTTTTACACCGCGCCAAAGTTCGGAAATTTGAGGCCACGATAGATTTAACTTGCAACAGTCCAAACCTGCACGACGGTATTTTACTTAGTTGGAATTCCCAACCCTCCGTTTGCTAATCCGTGACTCTTATCAAACAAGGTTACCGCGGCCCCTATAAGGCGCGCTATGATTAAGAAATTGTTTCTAATACTTTTATAACCTCCTCATAGTGGCATAGTTAGCCGTGTTATGCATTTCCAATGAGAAGCCAAATAATTTGTTTTGGCATCCCGTGAACTCGCCGACACAGATCAGTTCTTGTTCACGCAAACTCACAAAGAATTGTGTAATTTTTCCAGATGTTGAGTTATAAATTTAGTTTTGAGATTTTATTCCACATTGAGTATTGCTTAAAGATTCTGTACATTTGTTTAAAATCTCACTTCCGGTAAGTTTAGTTTATTTAAAGAATACTACTAAACGTCATTAATTTCCGATGTGTCTACCCCTTATCTCAATACCACAATTTCTACGCAAAACTATCCAACCATAATATAACGAAGCTATAGTCAAAATCCCAGATACTACTACCGTGGAAAAAAGGTCTTTCGAAAAACGACCTAGATCCACTCTAAATAAATTGATGTTTGTTCATTCTTTTTCCACTCCAAAAACAAAATTGATTCAGAGTGTGCCCTGGCGTTTCATGTTCTGCCCCTCAGTACACCGGATGTACCATTGGAATCTTTCCCAGTGGGGGTACGGAAGATTTCTCAGAAAAGTGTCTACAAATGGGAGACAGCGGTGAGGAGTCCGGATTTTAGGAGAGATAAAGATCTCTTCAAATTACTGTATGCCTCTGGCGTGTTCTCTTAGAATAAACGGCATTACTGCGATTCCTTTGTAAGCTGCATGGAATCGTCTACACGTCTACAGGAAAATCTTTCTCTTCGGGAAAAAGAAGTTGAATTGAAAATTTAGAACCATTTTCGAAACTATTATTATTGCTATTCTGCTTTACTTTTTGAAATGAAAACTTTTCAAACTGTTTCATCCGTAATACGATTATACGATTAAAAGCTCACGAAACACAAAAAAAAAAAAAAAGAAGAAAAAAGGCATTAACAAAATGAAATGACATACATTCTAAGAAAAAGATTGGAAATTAAAAATTTAAAGGTATGGTTTTTGTTTCTATCAAAATTACATGACATACGCTTTAAACTACGCACAATTGATTAGTTTAATATTTCAATACGTATTGAAAACTTAACGATGTGCGGTAATTGGTGGAGTTCGAATGGCTAGGTGAAACGGATGACCAATGGGTCAGAAATGCTATAAAGAATTTGTTTTTTCTCACAAAAATTTATTATAAATGGATAATTAACACTTTGAAAATCATACTAAATAAAATAGGTTTTGCAAACAATGAAACTTGTTAAAGACGTATATAAATGTAATTTGCATGAAACAAAATGAAGTTTTTTTTAAGCGGTGATAAGTGCTCTTTATGTCTCTTCTAGAGCAACTACTGATATTACACTACCAAGTGAGAGAATATATAGTCTTAATGTGCCTAGAACAGACCTATACCTAGTTTTTACAATTTGAAGATAATAAAACGCGTTTCACCACCCTAAAGTTCTTAAAATCTACCAGTCTTGAACTAAAAACTTATACAAATTGCTTATAAGGAGTGATTGAACCAAAAACTGGTTCGTTACATGCTTGTGTTTAAAATTCTTTAACTATGCTGCTAGCAGGTGACTAAATTTTCTAAATCTGAATTCCCCAAATCAAAAGTGTATAGCTTTTTTTATTTTATCTCTGCGATATACTACCATTTGATAATAAACATTTCAGATAAGAAACAAAACATGTTTCAAGATAAATATGTCACATAATGCATCAAGCAGAGTTGACGTCTATCTGTCCTCTATGCAGATCTACACCGTTTAACCAGTCCACTTCAAATTTGGAAAATACCTATTCTTCAGAACTCTGGGTGTAACGTAGGCAACATATTAACCCCAGTTCTATTCTATTTGACCTAGGTGTGCAGTGAGATTTAAAAACAATTCGAAATCCCCATGGGAATAGCATCGATCTAATGTGAAATTTTCCGCAGATTTGAAATCCGTTGGAATTTTTACTCTATCTTCAACGGTCAAGGTCCTAGGAGATAGAAAAAAGAACTTCATAACAAAAGTTAAAACTTTGTTTTTTATCGTCTGCATGAAAATCATTCCTCCGCGCAAAATGAAAATGAAAAATTTAGAATCTGTCATATCTTTATGCTGCTATTCCAAAGAAAATAATAATTAAATTTCCTTAAATTAATTTTAAAATTTTCTAGATTAATTTTTTAAATTCGGGCTGGACTATAAAATTTCAAAAAATTCGAACTACCTGTGTGCCAAATTTCATTATTGTAAGTGCCATAGATTCGTCAGGACACGGCGAACACCCAATACACGAACTTCATTTTATAATAGTAGAGATTACGGAGTTAGTAATTTTTCAGACTGCAAGGGACAAACCTCCATTGATTGAAAAATGGAAGAGGCGGTTGCATAATTCACTTTTTATGACGTTTTAAATTTCTTCGAATTGTTTTAACAAATTCCCAGATTCAATTTCCAGTGCCTACATAGTATAAATTAATAAATATCCTTATTTTCAGTTGACCTTGAGATAACAATATTTTTTAATAATTTAAATATCTGCCTTTATCATAAAAATAAGTTATCTTGGCAACATAAAATGCACCTATTCTTGACCAAGGATAGGCAATGGGGTCCAACCAACTCTGGGATCAGAAACCAACTCTCTAAAGCGTTGTTATCGGTTTTTTACAATGTCTTCAAGATAAATACTAAAAAAATGCACGGATTTCTTTTAAAAAATACAGTTATTTAATTATATGAAAATAATTGTTATTTATAGTACTTCTATACTTCGCATAGAAAATTGCATGTATTGAACCAACAGTAAATATTTGGCGAACAATCCTCGTAAGATCATTTCTGTACTGAAAACAACTAAGGTGTACCAATTTTAGTATAGTATACAAAGACTTAGCAAACCAATATCTTTTTCAGAATACAATAAAGTTCAGATATTCATTTTTCGTAAAAATTTGTATTCATAAGTTGGTTCAAAGTATAAAACAAAATACTTTTTAATGTAAGAAGTCCAAATCTTCACCTCGTAATTCAGAACCGCCGTCAGAAAACGAGGCACCACCTAAGCTGTCACCCCACTCTTCAAACTTCCACAGCACGTCAACGTGAGGATACTTGAGTCACGACGGATTTGACATGCATCAGTCCCCTCTACACGGCTGTGTTTTAGTTGGCAAGTTTTGGAGTCTGCAAAATTTGAAATTGTTTCTTCGTATACACTTTGAAAGCAGTTTCTTAAAGATTTCACTGTAATTTTGGTTTCTGTTGTATTGCTTCCGCAATAAGAAATATGAAATGAAGAATTCTGAAGCACATTGAACAAAATATCAATTATATAATATAGTGTGAAAAATTGCAAGAAGAAAGCAAAATTCAAAGTTTTCTGAATTTGCCAAATGCTCTTGAATAAAAAAATGAATAGCATGTTTCATGTCTGTTATTTTAACATGGCTAAAAAACTAGGCGAAGTTCAGACATTTTTTCGTAAACACCACTAACGATGCTGGACGAATAATTTCATCTTGTTTTACAAATATGTAATAATCTTTTTACACGAAATGTATAGAAAAATTTTGCACGTTTTGGCAATTTGGAGGATTAAAAGCTACAAGACAATCATAATAGCAAAAAAGCTGCGTCATTCGGTAATTAACGTCGTACTGGAGCAACACAACGGGCTATTGACGACGGTCCGGGATCAACCCCTTAAGGGAAAGATCCGAGGACAACACCTCGTAATTTTGAAACACGGTCAGGTGAAGAGGCAACACCTGAGCTGGCACCCCACTCTCCAAACTTCCACACCAACCCAATGTGAGGACTTTCGGCCACGACAGATTTAAGGTGCACCAGCCGCCTCTACGCCATAAGCTTACAAACATCCATGCCCGGACCCGGATTCGAACCAGGAACCATCCGATCTAGAGGCCTTAACCACATTGCCGGTGGTTAATACTTAACCACAGAGCCGGTTAAAAAGATATAGAGCTTAGAGACCTTAACCACAATGCCGGTTGGTCGGCGCTGCGTCATTCGGATATGTTTGAATCACTATGCTAAATTTAAGCAGTGAACACACATTGGGGGCTTGCGGAAAAGACGCCTTAATGAAGAGGCCACCATTGCACTTCTGTCGCATCTCTGCGAGACGATTTTTTCACCGCGATTCATAAAGTCTTTAATATGCTTCAAAATAAGATTTGAAAGTTCTGCTGCTGTATTCACTTTAGTCTTGGAAAAAAAAAATTTTATACTTCCCTTCCTCCTTTAATTGTAAAGCAATAACAAGTGTAAATTGTGATTTATTCGATACACATCAGTTGTCACATCAGCTAATATGGCAAAACGAAAAGATTTTTCTAATTGTTTAATATTTTAAGTAAGTGTACTGGCAACAGATTCAACTAAACCATTTTGACGCCACCTGTAAGTATTGTAAAAGTCTCCAAATAATTTTTTTAGAAGGCCGTTCTAAGAAGGGGAAGATACTTGGCATAGTAATTCAAAAACTCCAAATAATTACCTGGGTTGTTCGACATTTTGGTTTGATTTGCAGACCGAAGGATGCAGCTTCTACACTCGATTTAACCAATGTACGCCGTGTAGATTGGACTGGTGCACGTTAAATACGTAGTGTCCCAAATGTCCTCACGTTGGTGTGGTGTGGAAGTTTGAAGACTAGTGTTCCACATTAGGTACGTCATCTGACCGCGGTTGAAAATTATGAGGTAGTGTCCTCGGTTCTCTCTTACGGCATTGATTCTGGACCGTCGTCAATAGCCCATTTTGTAGCTCTAGTACAACGTACATTGAAACTTTCTTTCTCTTCTTTTTTTCCTTCGTCATGTGGTGGTAAAGTGAAGGAAGCATGACGATTTATTATAAAATAAAAGTAAAGACTAATACAAAACAGCTCTTTTTAAAAAAGAATAGAGATCGATGAACACATTTAGGTTCTGTCACTCATCTAATGAAAAATATCTATTTTCCTTTATATACATTATGACTATGGTCGTCATTTAACAAATTCAATGTCGCCTCGCCATTCGATTCCGCTCGAAATATTACACACGAATCAATCAAGAAAGATATTTTACAATTTTAGCATTTGTTCCCTTTTGTAAAAACTTGTCTCAATTATATCTATTTGTAAACAGCACAACTTTATCATCTCTTAGAATACTGTCAAGGGGTCTTCCCCGGGGAATCGAGATGAGAAAAAAAAATGACTTCAATTTAATTTCAAAAAGTTTATTGCAGAACCCATTTCATATTCATGAATTGTTTTTCCCTTTAAAAATTTGTTGAAGCATTAAACTTTACGGTCTTGAAGACCACAATATATTATATATATATATATATATATTTTACTAACACATTAAACAAACCCTAGTTTAGAAGACCCTGTAAAATTATCCCAGAAACCTCTAACTCAATCCCAATACATCTGCAGAAAATGAAAAATCTTCCGTTTCATAAAAGCTGATATTTCTGCCTTAGTTCTAAACACAAATTATGGGTTAGGACTTTTGCAATAGCTTAAAGTTTTAGGTTGTAATATCCCAAAAGAAAGAAGGGGAATAGTTTTCTAAGAAATCAGTTGCCCCCAACCTCATCCAATAAGAAGAGTTTCCTGTTGATGTTGAAACCAGTTGGAGCAAAGATATGACCCTTCTAATCAGGGCCCGATTTAGAAAATTTGGTATAGTAGGCACAACATGCAGGAAGGCCCCCCCCCCCATGTTATTTGTTCATCACAAAAACTAATTTTATAACAATAATTGGTACTTACGTATTTGACTGTTGACCGTTTCACAGATGTCATCAAAAAGTTTGAGAAAATCGTGATATCACTTACACAACTCTTGGCAAAACAAAATAAAGCAGATGAAAATCAAAAATATAATAGTTAGATAATTAATGTAATTACAAGAATGTGATAGTGTGGGAAACGGTCGACGGACATTTACGTAAATACCCAATAATTTATGTAACTACTTAAAATTTTTTAGATACTTTTGAAACTTAGGGGCCCTCTAAATTATGGGGGCCCTAGGCTCGTGCCTCACTGGCCTAATGGTAAATCAGGGCCTGCTTCTAATCATTGTCGAATCTGTCCAGAGAAACAGTCGGCAGTCTTCCCCCCCCCCTCCCCAACTTTATGGCCCCTTATTTTCCCTTACACCCTTGAGGAAGGGTCTTACAAAGGGTCTTTACAAAGGAAATGTAACGGGACACGGGAGCGGGACACCAAGGCGGGACCTTCGACCAAGGTCTGCAAAGTTACGCTGAGTCATGGACATTTCGGAAGCACGCAATTTGTTAAGCCTCTAGGGTCCTTTTAACTACTACAATTCACTCTAATCCTCTCGTTTCCGACCTTACTATTTCGACTTGAGGAAAGAGATAACTGCCACCAAAATCCAATACGGTTGACTCGTTCTTGAAACGTGAAAACTTTACGGCCTTTTTTTTACGCCACTGCTGCGAGTAACATAGGCTATATATTAACCCTCATTATACTTCTTTTGGGAGTGCAAAGAGGCTAAATACAATTCGAAATCCCCTATTAATAATGAGTATTTTTACTATCACTGTCAGACCAAATTTGATACATTCATTCTTTAGAACCCTGAAGGAAACATAGGCTCTATATTATAACCCCCGTTCTATTTATCTTAGGACAAGAGGGGGCTAAAAACAATTCGTGCTCCAATTAGGTAAGTAGTTCGGTATTTAAATTAACGTCGAACTGAAGCAGCACAACGGGCTATTAGTGACGATCCAGGATCAATCCCGAAGTAAAAGTTCCGAGATCCAAATAGGAATAACTTTCAGTATCTTTACTATCACAATTGGACTAATTCCCAACAAATTTAGTACACTTAATTTTTGACTACTGCGCGTAAGGCAGACTATACATTAAATCCGTTCTATTTGTCCTAGATCTGTAGAGAGAGCTTGAAAACCTTCAAAATCCCTATAGGAATAACATTGAGTAATATTACGATGAATTACATCCAATTCAATTCGAACAACGCCTGGTAATTCAGCTAGTCTTTTATAATGCATGTGGTTGTGAAAAATAAAGTATGGCTAAAGAAAATAACCTTGATACAGATTCAAAAATATGTAACTCAGCTGCGTCATTTTATAGCTTTTTGTAAATAAGTGTTTACACTATATTTATGGGGCCGTGGTAGCCAGGTCGGAAGCGTAACGGTCTAGCAACCGGAGGGTTGCGAGTTCGAATCCAACCAAAGACCATCCTGTACAAAGAGGGATGGTGCAGGTTAAATCTATCGTGGTCTCAAATGTCCTCACTTTTGCGTGGTGGAAGTTTGGAAGGCATATAAATCAATTAACGTCGCAATTGGAGCAACACAGCGGGCTTTTGTCGACAGTCCGGGAACAATACCGACGGGAAAGATCCGAGGACAATACCACGTAATTCTGAACCACGGTCAGATGATGATGTGGAAGGTTAGAAAGTCTGCTGCCAGATCAGGTATAGCCTCGTCATATGACCGTGGTTCTAAATTACAAAATTATGTCTCCTTAAAAAGTAAGGTTTTTCCCTAAAGCCCCACCCCGAAAAACTACACAGCATAGATGAAGTATAAAATGTTGGAATTTGACTGATACGCCATTTAATAATATGATTACAGAGGAAATATTGCAGAATAAAAAATGCGTAAACCCTAAAAAGAACGAAATTCCCCAGAGCGAGCCAAAGTGAACCTGATGCAAGACTACCGAGAAATCATCAATAGAAGATGAAGATTCACAATCTTATGCGGAAAGTGATACCATCTCCTATCAAACTCTCCTCCTATATTAACTTCCTATCAAAATCTAAAATAAGTTTAAAATTTCTTTAATCTTATTTTATCATCTACTTTATGTTACAATCATTTCTAATGTTTTCCTCGTATTTAAAGCTGTTTTATTATACGTAAACTAATCAAAAGTGGTATCTTATTTGAATACTGCTTCAGGAATTATTAGATATATGTAAATTAAAAAGAATTTTAGAAAAAGCCCATTCTTTATACTGTTACTACTATAACGTAACACTGCATCTAGGAATTGCAATCCGATCCGGCATCTATTTGGCTACCTACGGATTCAGCAACATCTATCGAATCCGGTCCGGATCCGATAAACCCGAAGTTTTAAAAAAGTTTGGCGTTTTTAGTTAGATTATTCAAACTTAAGTCTCAAAATCGTTTTTTAAGCAATCGATTGTGGATTAATCGATTTTATATTTTTCAATGTATCTTACAATGTATGTTAATATATATATATATATTTTAATCAAGAGGAATTACAAAAACGAATTCTGCAAGAAAATGAAGACTAATTGCAAAAAGACATACTTTAGAAAATAAACAGATTTTGAGAAAATACTGAAGAAAGAAATGACTTCATATTTGAAATGGATTCAAAGAAAATATTTGTCTCTTATGTACGACTACTTAATGACGGTTAAACCAACTAGTGTCGAAACAGAGGGCCATCTCAGCCGCTGGTTATATTTGCAGTTCATTGAGAAGTATGTTGGGGACGACACAATTAATACGATTTGTTTTCTTAGATCGTTCTTTCTAACTCAAAAGTGATTTTCATTACTAAAAAACTTCAATTTAAGAAATTAAGAGTTCCCTTGTATGTTATGTTGACCAAAAGCTGCCAAAGATTATATTTTTGTGTTAATATGAGAAAAGGTTAGGTACAATTTATGTCATTTTCTCAACGACATTAGTGATAATATCTACTTAATCTATACTTTTTAAGGTTCATAGTTGAAAACACTTGTTCACATATATAAAATGACTGATTTTCTGGGAGTGAGATATTAAATTGGGAAACTTACTTTCGATAATGATTTGTAAAACTCTAACTTTGGCATATTTATAAACAACTACATGAGATTATTGTTAGATTGCAACTCAATTAATTCAAGCTGCAAATCTGACCGCACTGCTTCACAATTTACGTTGAAAGGCATGGTAAAAATATCTAATTCTGTTTGAATGGCACTGAAATCTTGAAATCTGCGTTCGAACTCAAAATGCAGTTTTTTCAAGCCATCTTAATAATTCTTAAGCTTCTCTTCATTTACTGAGGGTATTGAATTTAACCTCGAGAAATGAGACAAGTCGTTCTTAGCTAGCTGCTCAGCAAACATATTAAGTTTTAGTTTAAAAGCTTTGAGATGGACCCAGATATCGTCGATAAATTGATTTTTCCCTTGCATCTTGACATTCAAGTTGCTCATATGACAAAGAAGATCTATGAAAAATGCAAAGTCTGAAAGCCATTCTGTATCTTCTAACATTTCGCACTCCGCAGAACACTGTTTCTCATGGAAGAACGACACAATGTTGTCTTTCAGCTGCCAAACTCGCTCGAAAACACATCATGCACTAAGCCACCTTACTTTCGTGTAATACAGTACCATCAAAGTATTCAGATTGCACGGACTGAAGAAAATCTCGAAATTGCCTGTGAGTAAGCCCACGAGATCGAATAGTATTTACAAGCTTCACGACTGCAACAAGCACGGGTTTCATATTCAATGCAGATTTACACAGAGCATCTTGATCTATAACACAACGTAGAACAGGGCTCGAAATACCCGGGTGCACTGTGCACGTGAAAATAAAATTGTGCACCTAATTTTTTCCCGCTAGGCGCACCTGTATTAAAAAATATATTTCGAAGCCTGACGTAGAAAAACAGCATTGTTCCCGGGATAGTTTGATTAAAGAGTCCAAGAAATCCAGATTTTTTTCCTGTCATATTTGGTGCTCCATCGGTCGTAATATTACATATATTTGTTATAGGCACTTTCAAAGTTAAAAGCCCTTCCTGAAATTCACGAAAAATATCACATCGCTTTGTAGTTCCCTTTAAAGAACGCATGTACGCCAATTCCTCGGTAATTCCAAAGTTCTCATCAACACCTCTTATAAATAATACTAATTGAGCAGTATCATTTACATCAGTGCTTTCATCCATAGCTATGGAGCAAAATTTAAACTGGCCAATCTTTGACTCTAATTGTGATGTCAGATTTTTATCGATGGCTTCGATTCTAGAAGTCACCGTTTTTCGAGATAAGCTTACAGTCTCAAAATTATTTTTCTTGTCTGGACATAAAACATCACAAACTTGGAGCATACATTGTTTAACGAACTCCCCATCACCGAGAGCTTTATTATTTTTAGCAATATTGTATGCTACAATGTAACTTGCATGTGTAGCTGCTTCTTGGATAGTGTTTACCTTCTTGAAAAAATTTTGTCGGCCTGATAATTTTTTACAAAGACTTTCTACATTTTATTTTCTTTCATATTCGGACATTGCTTCGTAATTGGAATTCTTATGCTTGGATGTGAAATGACGGGAAATGTTATATTCTTTGAAGACTGCTACAGCTTTATTGCAGATGAAACACACTGGTTTATCTTTAACAACTGTAAAAAAATATTTCCAGGTCTATTCATCATTAAAAGCACGGCGCTCTGAATCAACTTTACGTTTTTTAGTAGCCATTTTGGGGTTGAAATATTTTACGAATAACCCAAACAAGCACTAGCTACGCTATACTTTAATACTTTCACCACTATTCACGATGATGCTTTATGTCCGCTATCTTTCCATACGCAATTAATAATATTCAAACTCGCACCAAAAGAAAAAGCTGCTGACTGGAGCTTAAAATGCGCAGTCTGCCACATGCAAGGTCTAATTCACCTATATTGGATTCCCATATGTCTGCTCCCCGAGAAAGAGATAACGCTTGTTGGCGCCAGTCTACAGTTATAACTAACAAAGAACTTCCGCTTTTAAAACTTTACCGATTGAAAGCTGTCTGTGCTTGTTATTTCCGTCGATTTATGTTTTGTAGAACAAAAATAAAGTAAAAAGATCATCAATCCTTTGAAAAAAAGGAAGAAAGAAAATTTTTATTTAAACAAAGTAGAAAAGGAGATGGATATATAATATACAAATCATATTTTCTTTTAATTTCCGTCGGACCGGCAAATTAAAATTCTATCCGCGGGCCGTGTTTGCCCATCCCTGTCCTAGACCGTTAAAGATGGAGAAAAAATTTCAACGGATTTGAAATCTGTGGAAAATTTCAGTTTAGATTGCTACCTAAAATATGATTTTCTTCAAATAAATAAATTTTTAATTGAATATATCTTCAACGGATTTGAAATCTGCGGAAAATTTTACACCAGATTTATCCCTTACACCATGTGCATAGGCAAAGCCGGCTAGCCACGCAGTGGCTAGTTTTAGATAAATTGAAAAGTACTACGTATAAAACAAGCTGATGTTTTTTGGTGTGGATAGTAAGACTGATCATCATCAATGGTTTAATAATTACTACTAGTAGTTGCTGTAATTAATTGTTGGTGATTGATTTCCAACCGATGGATAATTATTAATAAAGTTTATTTTCTAATGCTAAAATAAACGTTTAGTTCGTAAATTTGGAATAATATCCTTTTTACCTACTTTCACTCAGCCGATTTTGGAAAAATACATACTGGTCAGATTTATTAACAAAATACGATTAGTGTCAATCCGTCTGGATTGCAATCCCAAACTGTATCCCAGTGTCACAATGTACATCACTACCAAAAACAATAAATACTGTAAATAAATGCTACTTTAAAAATTTTTTTAATGATATGCAAGAGATTAAAGACCATTTTTATTGCTTTGTTTTCTTCATATCTTGATGCCACAGCTGAAAATGAAAAACTGTGCCCCACCTTCCCCTAATTAATACAACCTCCAGAAAAATACAAGTATAGTCAGTAACCAAAATTAAATAATAATACAAGTATCTCAAATGATGAACATAATTTGAAATATATAATTTGCAATGAACTAGAGGAATTTTTTTAAATGCCGTGAACACTTAGAAATGTAATTAAATTTATTATTATTAATTTCACCCCCTCTTAAGAGTTGGAAATCTAAAAAAATATGTATGCGCTTATATTATTTCTTTTTAAAAAGCGCAGATAAGAACTGAAAACCCGTAAGCATTTTACAGAATAGGAGCATTTTCATTCTAGTATTTGTAAGCTTTAGTAGGAATACTTACACCAAGCGAGCATGTGTAACTTAAATCGAAAGTTTTCGACATAACGCGTAAGTTTTCAATTAGAGAAAGTCTATAATTACTGTTGTATTTTAAAATGTAATTTTATTTTTCTCATTACCTTCATTTGGGAAGAAAAAATCGAATAAAGATTTTTCATTTCATACCAATTTCTTAATTTCTGATTTTTAAAATAAAAAATAAATCTTTTACTGATAAAAATGGCGAATTTCCAATCCCTTCTATTATAAAAGGAATTGTTTCCATTTCCTGCTTTTTAAACTGTAAAACTTTTTTATTTTGGCATAAGACAACGACGTCAACACAATGGGCTTTGCGATCGTTATTGGAATTTCGTAGCAATCACCGTGGGTTGGCGAGCGTATTGTTTTTTCTTTTTTTATCTCAGTATAGCATTGTATCAATAGAATACTTTTTAACGCTAAAACAATTAACTCTCTCTCTCTCTCTCTCTATACATTTTAAAATCTATTTCATCATCTATGATTTCATTAAATTTTTTGGAATCATTAGGCAAAATTAAAATTGGAAAACAGTGTATCAGACTAATTTCCATATCACCCAAGGGGTAAGGTTTCTTGATGCATTACCCTTTTTGTAATTAGCTAAGCGGGTTCCTCAGAGGAGGCATATTTCCTTTCATTTAATTGTGCATTGGACAGGGAATGAGGGTGGGATATATTAATGATTCGTGGAATCAGGTCTTGTGTCACACCACCTCTTTTTGCTATATATGGTGAATGTGTGTGGTTCCTATTGCCTACTGCAGAGGGCCACGCTTCATAGATATGTTTGCAGACATTTATTGGATATTTAGGAATATATTACAGAAGAATCTAAAGTAGCAGCAGAGAGCCCCCTCATCTGTCCGTTCTCCACCAGTCAAATTCCTTCTTTCTCTTTTCCAGAACGGGCTGACCTTTCAAGGACACCCCCGCCCAAAGTCCTTAGAGGAATTTCTTCCCCTTTCTACAAATCTTGGTTCTTCCTTGGGTTGGCAAGAGAACCCCAGAACGTCACACTTCCCCACCGGTTTAAAATTGTCAGACCTCTTGGTCTTATAATTAAAAATCACCATTTAAGGGTTGCAGGTACACTGGTGCCCTTCTAATCGGCGGCGTCACCAACGAGCCAAATTGGGAGTCCGTGTGATTGTTTGTGTCCCTAGTTGGCAAACATGCCTCAATAATACTCTCATGCATGAGTCTACAAACTAGGTTCAGATAAAATTATTGACACCAACCAATAGAACTAGGGAAAGGAATATATACAAACATCTTTTTTCAACACTTAAACACTCTTACCAATGCCATGATGGCTGTTATCCAATAGGATACGAATTTTCATTTGGTTTGCGAAATTCATAGCAATCACGGGGGGTTAGCGAACAGTGGTCCCACCTGACCCCACGAAAAGAACAGTCACGGCCAACGCCGTGACTAGTTGTTGATAAACCATAATTCCATTTCTGAAAAAGTGCTAAACATGCAAAATATAAAACCTACTGAATATATACCATTAACAAGAAAGTCAATAATAGTCAGTAAGTTGTCTCTGCTTCTATAACCAAATGAGTAAATAATATTCTGCCGAGTAGTATGTAATGAGTTAAATGATCAGATGTTTTTCAATGTTGCACTTCTATTATCATGATTATTTGAACCAAAAGAAATTCATTATTGATGACATATGAAATGGTCACCAAAAACAAACGTCTTCTAGTTTTATATCATTACTGCTATACAAAAATACAATGCTCTGGAGTTGCATCCTGAAAAGAAAAATAATTATTTTCCCCCTTACATAAAGATACAATGATACAAAGCTCTGGCGTTCCATCCTGAAAAAAAAAATACTTATTTTCTCCTTACATAAAAATACAATGATACAAAGCTCTGGAGTTCCATCCTGAAAAAAAAAATTACTTATTTTCTCCTTACATAAAAATACAAAGCTCTGGAGTTCCATCCTGAAAAGAAAATAATTATTTTTCCCCTTAAATAAAAATACAATGATACAAAGCTCTGGAGTTCCATCCTGAAAAAGAAAAAATTAACTGTTTCCTCATACATAAAAATACAATGTTCTAGAATTGAATCCTGAAAAAGAAAAATTAATTATTTTCTCCTTACATGAAAATACAATGATACAAAGCTCTGGAGTTCCATCCTGAAAAGAAAATAATTATTTTCCCCCTTAAATAAAAATACAATGATACAAAGCTCTGGAGTTCCATCCTGAAAAAAAAAATTACTTATTTTCTCCTTACATAAAAATACAAAGCTCTGGAGTTCCATCCTGAAAAGAAAATAATTATTTTCCCCCTTAAATAAAAATACAATGATACAAAGCTCTGGAGTTCCATCCTGAAAAAGAAAAAATTAACTGTTTCCTCATACATAAAAATACAATGTTCTAGAGTTGAATCCTGAAAAAGAAAAATTAATTATTTTCTCCTTACATAAAAATACAATGATACAAAGCTCTGGAGTTCCATCCTGAAAAGAAAATAATTATTTTTCCCCTTAAATAAAAATACAATGATACAAAGCTCTGGAGTTCCATCCTGAAAAAGAAAAAATTAACTGTTTCCTCATGCATAAAAATACAATGTTCTAGAGTTGAATCCTGAAAAAGAAAAATTTATTATTTTCTCCTTACCATAAAAATACAAAATTACATAAAAAAAATACAGATATCGCTCTTCTTATAACAGTATCAGTTTTCGCAATAAACGGAGAAACTAACCGTAACAACTCAAGTCTCTTCGTCCATTCTCAAATAAATTCGCCAGTCATTTGGTCCATTTCTCAATTCTTTCAATAATTTTATATGAGAGAATTCCCTTTTCTTTAACAACCATTGACGGTTCCACTTTGATCTTGGTCTTCTCGACTTTTTCACTTTTCTCGCTAAACAACCGATATATAACAACACTACTTCCTCCATGGCAAAAGCTTATTTAGCGGTCGACAACGAATATTTGACAAGAAATCGTTACGATTTATCATAGCGTGTAAACAATACTCACTCTTTCGATTTATCGGAACAATAAATTTGTCAATCACATCGTCACAATTTATTGTAGCGTGTAAACCTGCCTTTAAGAATGTGCGAGGTTACTCTTGGATCATCCGTATTTATTTGCTATTTATGTGAAATATGTCATGAAAATTTTTTCCAACCTTCTAGATCTTATAATCTTCACTATCAAAATGATGGATGTAAATCTTGAAAACCTGTAACCTCACCTACTTAAATTTTAAGGCCATATCTTGAAATGGCTACAATTTGGATTTCCAATTAAAATCTTAGCAGCAGCATGTCTTATGAATATGTGAGGTTACTGTATCCATTCTTATTTGCTACTTATCTGAAATATTTCTTGACAAAAAACAATTTAATTCAATAATTTTGAACTTTCATTACATCTTATGGTCTTCACAATGCAAATGATTGTAGTAAATCTTCAAAACGTGTAGCTGTCTCGTCTTTTCAACATTAATGAAACTTATTCATTGCCACATGGGTAGTCAGTAGCTACACAGAGTTTCAAATATAAATTTCCTAAAGTCGAAAGTATTAAATTTTTTTCTAACATCTAAATTCTTAGCAATCTGATGAACAAAGTATGATACAAAGACACCACAACTACTTCTATCTGTCTGGTTAAAGTGAGGAGGGCAGGAAATTAACCAATCCTCCTGAAGATTTAAAGCTTTACAGATATGATGTTTCCATAATTGAATGGAATCTTTGTAATTTTGAGCAGATGTTGTACCAAGAGGATCATAGAAATCAAATTTTTTCTCTTGAATTTTTCCAACTAATAGAACCCAATGATTATTTTCATTTAAAGGTATAAATAAATATTCACTATGGGCAAATTGTTCACTAGTCAATTGAGTTAAGACTTCATTAGTGTTACTGATATAATTCGTTTCAAAGCACCTGGCAGCCAAGGAATTAGTACCATAAAGAATCTTATGTAAAAATCCATCAATAACACTATCATAAAGCCAGCCACATTTGAAATCAGATGCTGCAGCTGTTAATATCAAAATTTCTTCGTTTGGAATGCAAGGATCAAGAGATTTAATTTCTAGCAAGCTAATGGAAATGCCATCAGTGTGGAATACAGGCTGATTAATATTGTTTGAATCAAGTTTCGGAGTAAACGTATCGTAATTTTCAGAAGTACTTTCATTATTAAATGCTTTTTGACATGCCAAATTACTGTCTTTACTTAAATAACTATGAGGCGAATCTAACAAATTGTCTTGCATGGCTTTTTTTTGAATAAAAGTAGGATAATTACCTGCTTTGCGTTTGGAAGCTTTAGTGGCTGTTGTTTTAAAGAAGCTTTGGCGAGTCAACTTTTGATTTGGAGATGTAGGTACAAATGGCATTTTATTACTAAACTCTTCCAAAGTTTTTGATTTAACTGCACCTTTGCATTCAGACACAAGATTTGTTAACGTTTTGGTAATGTTATGCAATAGCACTTTTTTAACAGTTGGATCATGAATAAGAGCAAGTAGCTCAGACATTAAACTTCTACATGATTCAAGCTTATCTTCAACAAAATGTGGCATAGCATCTGGAGAAATCTTGGGTTTTGCCACAAATTCTAAAGAGGGGCAGATTTCCATCTTTTCGATAGAACTATCACTTATAGACAAAGCTTCTCGGCAGGAAATCGAATGAATTTTATGGATATGTTTACATAATGGGTTGTTATCAGGACAGTTGCAAATATACAAGTAACTGCATAGACTTAAACATTTTCCATCTAAGCACTTCAAAAAACAATGATCATCTTAAGGGCATGCTTTGTTCATCTGCTCTACAATGTATTCAGTGTGATCATTAGTTGCAGACTTTATTATCCATGACTGACAACTTATTTCGAGTATGTGATGATCAGGAATTTTCATAGCTGATAAATGACGTCTTTGATAAGTTGGGGGATACATGCTCTTTGGGCAATTAGTTAAAATATTATATTTGTGGGTCATAAATATATCTTCTTCAATTTGTAAGAGGGTTGCAATCAGTTGATCTAATCGCCTATTAAATTTTCGTTGCAAATAAGTTGTCTTAAGTTTATTGTGAAATGATTCACAATACATGTTTGTTTCAGTGAAGGCATGGGGAAAATTCCTATAAGCCATAGCCCAAAGACTTGCCCTGCTATAATAATGTTCTTCAAAGTACTCAATAAATAAGGGTGCAATGGTCTGAAACTTCTGCAAAAAATTGTCCATCATTGTCTGAAGCTTATTTAAATTTCTCTCTTCAAGCAATGTTAAAAGAGCACAATATAATTCTTCTCTCAACTTGCCATTGGAAACTTTGGCCAACAATTGACGTTGCCAAGCTCTTAAAATATGCCACTTACACAACAAATGAGGAACATTTTCTCCAAATACTTTTTTGAATGCAAGCCCTGTTACATGGTCATCATCTGTCATTATACAATTTACTTTCAAATCAGGAATTACTATTTTAATGCTCTCAAACAAATGGTACAATGTATCCTGGTCTAGATGGTTTACAATGAAGTGGGCTACAGGGTATCCAGAACCAAATTCATCTGGAACAATCAAATTTAATAAATAAAAACCATATTGATTGGTTTGATGTGTTGAATCAATTCACAACACCCTACTGCTTCCTTCAATCATCATATTTTTTTGTTCTCTAGTTTGTAAACCAAGAGCAAAAGACTCATGAGAGGAGGACAGCTTATCAAGACCTTTGGGTCCATATAGAGTAGGCTGACCTTGTGGTTTATATATAAGAATGGGATTATAAGACTCTTTGCTGAGTTTTTCCATTACAGCAGCTATTGAAAGGGCGTCATTATCGTTGGGATATAAAAATGATTTATTATTTTTCATGTAATAATTTATTGTTTTTCGAGATACGAATGACTTCTTCACATTAAAGCAATCTCTGTTATTACGTAAACCTGTTCCATCTCGTAAAATGTCTTGAATTTTGGAAGTTGATATTCCCAATTCTACATAAGCTTTAATTTGATCTCGACAACTTTGACTCAAAGGTTGAAATTTAGTGTTATCAAAATCCAGTTCATGATTGTGTCCAGGGAAAAAATTGACCTTAACTTGATCCACATCTTCACATACAGATATTTTTGATGGACAGTTGCAGTTAGGAAGCATATTAGTCTTCACATTTTTTCTATGTTGTTGACGTTGAATTTCATACTCAGATGAATAAAACTGACATACATAATAATGGTAAATTTTTCCAGCAACACATTTGCTTCCAGATTTTTTTTTGAAGTAACTGTAAGTTTTGGAGCTTTCTTCATCTAACCAAGCTTGAAACTGCTCCATAGAATCAAATTGATATTCCTGTAATTCTATGTTACCTCCATGGACATCAATTATATGCTTATCACCTTCACTTTTCAAATGGAAAGTTTTATCACATTCAGGAAACACACATGGATATTTATCACTATTATTCTCTGAAATTTGGCAAATTCTTTGATGCCTAAAAAGACTACCTCGATGTTTATAAACCTTTTCGCACTTATTACAAATAATATTCTGCAGGTTTGGAAACTTTAGACTGACAAGTTTCGGAAAAATTAATAGAATATAGACTACTATCCTCATTATATTTACCATTCACCATATCATCACAGCTACCACCACCACATCTCTTGTACTCCACAGGCTTTGATTTTTTTTCAATAGTTGGGGAAACAGAGATGCAACTTTTATGGTCCTCACAACTGATCTTTGGAGAGTCGGATTCTTTAAGTTTAGGATGCCTAGGGAAAAAAACATTTTTAAAAAGACAGATTGTGCTTCATGTATTTTCCATGAGATTTCAACTAGTTACCACCGTCCTGGCCTAAGCCATTCGGTCTATAGCCCTCGTAATTTGAACAACGGTCAGATGACGAGGCAACATCTGAGCTGGCACCCCACTTTCTAAACTTCCCCACCAACCCAACGTCAGGACTTTCAGTCATAACAGATTTAAGGTGCACCAGCCACCTCTATACCATACTCTTACAAACATTCATGCCCTGATCCAGATTTTAACCAGGAACCTTCCGATCCAGAGGCTAACGTCTTAACCACTATACCGGTTGGTTGGCCATTTTAGATGAGATATTTCATATCTCGATTCCAGAAAAAGAAAGCATACTTGCCTCTTACTATGTGGCTGCTTAACTCTTTGCCTCTGCTTCTCCTTTGACAAAACAGTGATCCATCCATCACGATCCTCACAAGTAATTGAGTTGCTGGATAGTTGAGGTTTGGGATACCTAAGGAACACATAAAAGAATTAGCTTTTAATGTGCTGGAACTGTTGGTCATATAATTTTCATACAAGCTGTGATTCATATCTTATAGGAAATAAAACTCCAGATCTTAGAAAGAGTCATTCATACATTTTGTTTTGAGACTGCTCAATCCTAGAAGGCTTTTGACACTTTGGCCAAACAGTGATCCTACCTCCAGGGTTCTTACTGCTGGAAGTTGGAAGGCTACATTGTTGAGACCTAGGACGTTTCAAGGAAAAAAGGGAATTTGTCAGCCAAGCCTTTTGTCTAGAGCATGAATATGGAAACGTTACACATTGAAAAGTAATATTTGATGTATAATATGTAGACCGCATTGAACAAAACCTTCATTGATAACGGAATACAGATCAAATGCCTTAGGCTTATAAGAAACTACAGGTTGTTTTAAACTCTCCAGTGAAGAATCGAGAGAGGGAAACTGAGCAAAGAAGCTGTGCTCAATAAATAGGCTTTGATTTTTGTTCACTCTTTGGAAAACAGATGTAACCATTATGGCCCTCACAATTGGTCCTTGGAGAGTCAGATTGTGACGTTTATGGGATACATAACTTTTTATTTTTATATTTTGTGATAATTCATTGCATTTTTTAAAATACAGGTTGGGAATCATGTATTTTCTATGAAAAATTTCATTTTTTGATTACAGAAAAAGAAGATCTCTTACCTCTTAATTTGTGGCTGCTTAGCTCTTCGTCCCTGTTTCTCCTTTGGCAAAACAGTGATCCAGCCATCACGATCCTCACAAATAATTGAGTTGCTGGATAGTTGAGGTTTGGGATACCTGAGGAACATAAAAGAATTAGCTTGTAATGTGCTGGAACTGTTGGTGCACATTCATACAAGCTGTGATTCACATCTTATGGAAATAAAACTTCAGATCTTAGAAAGAGTCATATTACTTTTTGTTTTGAGACTGCTCAATCCTAGGATCCTTTTGACACTTTGGCAAAACAGTGATCCTACCTCCAGGGTTCTTACTGCTGGAAGTTGGAAGGCTACATTGTTGAGACCTAGGACGTTTCATATTGAAAAGTAATATTTGATGTATAATATGTAGACCGCATTGAACAAAACCTTCATTGATAACGGAATACAGATCAAATGCCTTAGGCTTATAAGAAACTACAGGTTGTTTTAAACTCTCCAGTGAAGAATCGAGAGAGGGAAACTGAGCAAAGAAGCTGTGCTCAATAAATAGGCTTTGATTTTTGTTCACTCTTTGGAAAACAGATGTAACCATTATGGCCCTCACAATTGGTCCTTGGAGAGTCAGATTGTGACGTTTATGGGATACATAACTTTTTATTTTTATATTTTGTGATAATTCATTGCATTTTTTAAAATACAGGTTGGGAATCATGTATTTTCTATGAAAAATTTCATTTTTTGATTACAGAAAAAAGAAGATCTCTTACCTCTTAATTTGTGGCTGCTTAGCTCTTCGTCCCTGTTTCTCCTTTGGCAAAACAGTGATCCAGCCATCACGATCCTCACAAATAATTGAGTTGCTGGATAGTTGAGGTTTGGGATACCTGAGGAACATAAAAGAATTAGCTTGTAATGTGCTGGAACTGTTGGTGCACATTCATACAAGCTGTGATTCACATCTTATGGAAATAAAACTTCAGATCTTAGAAAGAGTCATATTACTTTTTGTTTTGAGACTGCTCAATCCTAGGATCCTTTTGACACTTTGGCAAAACAGTGATCCTACCTCCAGGGTTCTTACTGCTGGAAGTTGGAAGGCTACATTGTTGAGACCTAGGACGTTTCATATTGAAAAGTAATATTTGATGTATAATATGTAGACCGCATTGAACAAAACCTTCATTGATAACGGAATACAGATCAAATGCCTTAGGCTTATAAGAA
The DNA here is from genome assembly GCA_947359465.1 of Metellina segmentata. Taxonomy (NCBI): domain Eukaryota; kingdom Metazoa; phylum Arthropoda; class Arachnida; order Araneae; family Tetragnathidae; genus Metellina; species Metellina segmentata. The sequence continues at coordinate 45,085,203 of OX375880.1, forward strand.
ACTACAGGTTGTTTTAAACTCTCCAGTGAAGAATCGAGAGAGGGAAACTGAGCAAAGAAGCTGTGCTCAATAAATAGGCTTTGATTTTTGTTCACTCTTTGGAAAACAGATGTAACCATTATGGCCCTCACAATTGGTCCTTGGAGAGTCAGATTGTGACGTTTATGGGATACATAACTTTTTATTTTTATATTTTGTGATAATTCATTGCATTTTTTAAAATACAGGTTGGGAATCATGTATTTTCTATGAAAAATTTCATTTTTTGATTACAGAAAAAGAAGATCTCTTACCTCTTAATTTGTGGCTGCTTAGCTCTTCGTCCCTGTTTCTCCTTTGGCAAAACAGTGATCCAGCCATCACGATCCTCACAAATAATTGAGTTGCTGGATAGTTGAGGTTTGGGATACCTGAGGAACATAAAAGAATTAGCTTGTAATGTGCTGGAACTGTTGGTGCACATTCATACAAGCTGTGATTCACATCTTATGGAAATAAAACTTCAGATCTTAGAAAGAGTCATATTACTTTTTGTTTTGAGACTGCTCAATCCTAGGATCCTTTTGACACTTTGGCAAAACAGTGATCCTACCTCCAGGGTTCTTACTGCTGGAAGTTGGAAGGCTACATTGTTGAGACCTAGGACGTTTCATATTGAAAAGTAATATTTGATGTATAATATGTAGACCGCATTGAACAAAACCTTCATTGATAACGGAATACAGATCAAATGCCTTAGGCTTATAAGAAACTACAGGTTGTTTTAAACTCTCCAGTGAAGAATCGAGAGAGGGAAACTGAGCAAAGAAGCTGTGCTCAATAAATAGGCTTTGATTTTTGTTCACTCTTTGGAAAACAGATGTAACCATTATGGCCCTCACAATTGGTCCTTGGAGAGTCAGATTGTGACGTTTATGGGATACATAACTTTTTATTTTTATATTTTGTGATAATTCATTGCATTTTTTAAAATACAGGTTGGGAATCATGTATTTTCTATGAAAAATTTCATTTTTTGATTACAGAAAAAGAAGATCTCTTACCTCTTAATTTGTGGCTGCTTAGCTCTTCGTCCCTGTTTCTCCTTTGGCAAAACAGTGATCCAGCCATCACGATCCTCACAAATAATTGAGTTGCTGGATAGTTGAGGTTTGGGATACCTGAGGAACATAAAAGAATTAGCTTGTAATGTGCTGGAACTGTTGGTGCACATTCATACAAGCTGTGATTCACATCTTATGGAAATAAAACTTCAGATCTTAGAAAGAGTCATATTACTTTTTGTTTTGAGACTGCTCAATCCTAGGATCCTTTTGACACTTTGGCAAAACAGTGATCCTACCTCCAGGGTTCTTACTGCTGGAAGTTGGAAGGCTACATTGTTGAGACCTAGGACGTTTCATATTGAAAAGTAATATTTGATGTATAATATGTAGACCGCATTGAACAAAACCTTCATTGATAACGGAATACAGATCAAATGCCTTAGGCTTATAAGAAACTACAGGTTGTTTTAAACTCTCCAGTGAAGAATCGAGAGAGGGAAACTGAGCAAAGAAGCTGTGCTCAATAAATAGGCTTTGATTTTTGTTCACTCTTTGGAAAACAGATGTAACCATTATGGCCCTCACAATTGGTCCTTGGAGAGTCAGATTGTGACGTTTATGGGATACATAACTTTTTATTTTTATATTTTGTGATAATTCATTGCATTTTTTAAAATACAGGTTGGGAATCATGTATTTTCTATGAAAAATTTCATTTTTTGATTACAGAAAAAGAAGATCTCTTACCTCTTAATTTGTGGCTGCTTAGCTCTTCGTCCCTGTTTCTCCTTTGGCAAAACAGTGATCCAGCCATCACGATCCTCACAAATAATTGAGTTGCTGGATAGTTGAGGTTTGGGATACCTGAGGAACATAAAAGAATTAGCTTGTAATGTGCTGGAACTGTTGGTGCACATTCATACAAGCTGTGATTCACATCTTATGGAAATAAAACTTCAGATCTTAGAAAGAGTCATATTACTTTTTGTTTTGAGACTGCTCAATCCTAGGATCCTTTTGACACTTTGGCAAAACAGTGATCCTACCTCCAGGGTTCTTACTGCTGGAAGTTGGAAGGCTACATTGTTGAGACCTAGGACGTTTCATATTGAAAAGTAATATTTGATGTATAATATGTAGACCGCATTGAACAAAACCTTCATTGATAACGGAATACAGATCAAATGCCTTAGGCTTATAAGAAACTACAGGTTGTTTTAAACTCTCCAGTGAAGAATCGAGAGAGGGAAACTAAGCAAAGAAGCTGTACTCAATAGGCTTTGATTTTTGTTCACTCTTACCATTATGGACCTCACAACTGGTCCTTCGAGAGTCAGATTGTGACGTTTATGGGATACATAACATTTTTATTTTTATATTTTGTGATAATTCATTGCATTTTTTAAAATACAGGTTGGGAATCATGTATTTTCTATGAAAAATTTCATTTCAGAAAAGAAAGTCTCTTACCTCTTAATTTGTGGCTGCTTAGCTCTCCGTCCCCGTTTCTCCTTTGGCAAAACAGTGATCCAGCCATCATGATCCTCATGAGTAATTGAGTTGCTCGACAGTCAAGGTTTGGGATATCTAAGAGAACATAAAAGAATTAGCTTTTAATGTGCTGGAACTGTTGGTCATATAATTTTCATACAAGCTGTGATTCATATCTTATAGGAAATAAAACTCCAGATCTTGGAAAGAGTCATTCGTACATTTTGTTTTGAGACTGCTCAATCCTAGGAGGCTTTTGACACTTTGGCAAAACAGTGATCCTACCTCTAGGGTTCTTACTGCTGGAAGTTGGAAGGCTACATTGTTGAGACCTAGGACGTTTCATGAAAAAAAGGGAACTTGTTAGCCAAGCCTTGCATGAGTATGGAGAGCATGAATATGGAAACCTTTCACTTTCAAAAGTAATATTTGATTTGTAATATGATGGAGATTAATACCTGCATTGAACTGAACCTTTGGCAACAATGGTAGAATACAGTTCAACAGCCTTGAGCTCAGGTCGATTTAAGCTCTCGGGTAAAGAATTGAGAGAGGGAAACTGAGTAGGTAAATCTTGAAAAACCTGCTGCTCTTCAATATCACATGCTTGAATGCATGCCAGAGCTTCTTTTAGTGCTGCAACAAAGAGTTGTGCTAGTTGAAGGTTCCCTTTCCTGCTTAAATGGAGGCCATCCCTTGCCATACAACCTTTCCATGTGACTTGAGAGCTACAAAAAGAAACATTTTGCTTCTTTTGGCAGTAAGAAAGCAGCCACTGGTTTAAAAGAGAATTTTTTTTGTTCACTTTCTGAAGAAAATGTCTCATTCCAGCTTGTTTTTCAAGGGAGATGAAGTTGTCCTGTTCGCGAGACAATATTGCTGAAATTACAATACATGTCTCTTGATTTTGATTTAAAATATTTTGCACCAAGTCCTTAAATTTTGAGAAGCATCCCTCAAGGTTATCATAGGTGTTATTGGTACCTACATGTACCAGAATCAAGTCATAACAGTTCTTTAAAGATGAAATCTTTTCCGTAAGACGTTCAATGGTGATTCCTGGGAAAGCAAGAACATGAATTACATTATCATGCAATTGCGATGGTAAATACTGATCTAAGTATTTGACCATCGAATCACCAGTAATTAAAATCTTCATAGTTACACTTTACAATTATTAGAGCATTTACAGACAGCAACAAAAAGAAAAACAGAAACTGGTCAAAGAAAGCAATCAAAAATGATTTCAGCAGAAATGCAATCACTCAATTTTTAAAATGCAAAATGAACTTTTAAAATAATTCAACACATAATAAAAATCCCGAAAACGTACAACAATGGAAATACAACAAAACAATATGAAAATACAACAAAACAATATGAAAATAGTAAAAATATTTAAAAACTGAAAATTACAAAAATGAATATCAAAAATAAAATAAAGAAATATATGAAAGAAAAAGGATAAGCGATTATTCCAGACAAGCTTCGCAATATCAAGGAGCGCAATAAAATCCACTGACAGGCACCGATAGTAAGCAAGGTACAGAGCGACTGGCAAGGATTTTCCGCCACAATGCAAAAATCAAAATTGGCTTAAATCGAATTGGCTCCCAAAAAAGTTTTTGAGCCAAGACCGCAAAATCTATAGCAACCTCCGAAATTCTATAGCAACCTAGTGTGCCCCTAGGCGCTGCATTTTCGCACCCAAAAGAAACTTTCCATTTCTCGTCATTTGATCGTGGTTCAAAATTACGTGGTAATGTCCTCTGTTCTTTCCATTAAGGGAATTAATCCCGGAATGTCGTCAATTTCCCTTTCGTATTGCTGTAGTACGACTTTAATTAAACACTGGTTTTTTATTTTTTAAGTCAATTGAAATGAAGTGAAATACTCTTCAAACCTAAGCTGTCTGCTAAATTTTCAAGTTTACTGTTTTTTAAACCATCAAGAGAGCTACAAATGATTCAAAAGTTTTCAGCTATGTATCTATAGAGCTGCTTTTGTGTTTCTTGGATATGTTATCAGAGATTATTCGAGTTTATAATGTCATACGTTTTCTTAGTCGGCATTATGGAACTTCACAAAACAGCGTTCGCATTAGATTTGCTGTGTTGCGAACTGAGCATCAGTCAACTTTAACTGAACCGAAATAGAAAACGAAAAAACTGTTTACCCGCAAAACGGCCGCAAAATTGTTATGAAGTCGGTCGTGTTCGAGCGCATTTGTTATCGTTTTGGCACTTCGTTCTTTGATTGTTGTATTTGTGTGTGTGAAATAAAAAATGTTTAAAAACACAAACCTGAACTGGCAGTGAATCAATTATTGAATAATAAGAAAATCTGGAAGACTTTTGCAGGTATGCAAAGGATAAATCGAATGTCATCGTCGAGAGTTTCATAACAGACATCCAGAATGAAGATAAACCTGCTTTTGAAAAGGGTAAGGTTTTTTTAACTTTACCTTAGTTATTTTCATTACAAGCAGATGATATAACATGCTGCAAGTCCAACTGTTATTTTGCAAGGAAGGCATTCACATGCCCATATATTGCAATCCTTGTTCATATATGCTTTAATACCTGGATGTGCTATGTTATACATGCAATCAAAGGCATGTTTCCTAAATTGTTTTGGAATGTAAGGTCTTAAATATCTAGTGGAAACATCACAAATTAGGTCAATCTCGGGTTAAGGGAGTTGAATGTTCTTAAGTTGTAAATAACTGTGTTAACGTAACATTAATTACGACAATTCGATGTCTTCGGCTTGAGCAGTAGGTAGTTATTCCAGTATAGTTGACTAACAATTGCGTAGCCAGCACGGCGTTGCCCGTGGCAGTTCTTTTCGTGAGGTCAGGTGAGACCACCTCTCGCAAACCCTCAGTGATTGCTACGAATTCCTAGCAAACCAAATGGGAATTCGTAGCTTATTGGATAACAGCCATCATGGCGTTGCCCGTGGTGTTGGATATTCGTAGCCTATTGGAATGAAATCCCTGCGATAATTGTAATTGGTTTTCATAATTTGCATTTGAGAAGCAAACTATGGCTATTCATAAAAGGTACTAAACTAAAGCTATTCATAATTTGGTTTGCTTTGCAAACCAAATTATGAATATTATGAACTATGGTTTGCTTCGCAAATTGAATAACATTTGGCGTTACCTGAGATGTTGTTTTGCTTCGCAAACCAAATGGGAATTCGACGTGAGGTCACAATCTCTTGCGAAAATATAAATATTTAATTGAAAAATAATTTATTAAAAAAATCAAACGCATAAAGTATCTATCTGTGGTGTCAAATTTTCCGCAGATTTCAAATCCGTTTAAGTTTTTAATCTATCTTTAACGATTCCGATTTTATAAAAAAAAACTAAACTATGCCAGCCAAAATGTTTTTATTTTTCTCTTTCCTTTGTTGAAATTGTAAGAGTGCAGGAAATGTAATCTGTTAATCTTTGGAACGCTAATGTTGGCGTGACGTCACATTCTCAAACGAAAATTTTAGATATTAAATTTAAAACTTTTATTTTTTTAAAGAAATTTTTTTTAGGTATCGAGCTCTAATGGGAAATTTTCTGCAAATTTTAAAACAGTTGATATTTTTACTCTATCTTTAACGGTCTAGGGCAGGGATGGGCAAACTACGGCCCGCGGGAAGGTTTTATCCGGCCCGCTGATAGAATTTTAATTTGCCAGTCCGACGGAAATTAAAAGAAAATATGATTTATATTTTTTATATCCATCTCCTTTTCAACTTTGTTTAAATATTAATTTTTTTCTTCCTTTTTTTTCAAAGGACTGATCTTTTTACTTTCTTTATTTTTTTGTTCTACAAAACATAAATCGACGGAAATAAGCAAGCACAGACAGTTTTCAATCAGTAAAGTGTTAAAAGCGGAAGTTCTTTGTTAGTTATAGCTGTAGACTGGCGCCAACAAGCGTTCTCTTTCTCGGGGAGCAGACATATGGGAATCCAATATAGTAGGTGAATTAGACCTCACATGTGGCAGACTGCGCATTTTAAGCTCCAGACAGCGTCTTTTTCTTTTGGCGCGAGTTTTAATATTATTGATTGCGTATGGAAAGATTGCGGACATATAGCATCATTGTGAATAGTGGTGAAAGTATTAAAAGTATAGCGTAGCTAGTGCTTGTTTGGGTTATTCGTAAAATATTTCAACCCCAAAATGGCTACTAAAAAACGTAAAGTTGATTCAGAGTGCCGTGCTTTTAATGATGAATGGACCTGGAAATATTTTATTACAGTTGTTAAAGATAAACCAATGTCTCATCTGCAATGAAGTTGTAGCGGTCTTCAAAGAATATAACATTTCCCGTCTCATTTCACATCTAAGCATAAGAATTTCAATTACGAAGCAATGTCTGAATATGAAAGAAAACAAAATGTAGAAAGTCTTTTTTTAAAATTATCAGGCCGACAAAATTTTTTCAAGAAGGTAAACACTATCCAAGAAGCAGCTACACATGTCAGTAGCATACAATACTGCTAAAAATAATAAAGCTCTCAGTGATGGGGAGTTCGTTAAACAATGTCTCCAAGTTTGTGATGTTTTATGTCCAGACAAGAAAAATTATTTTGAGACTGTAAGCTTATCTCGAAAAACGGCGACTTCTAGAATCGAAGCCATCGATAAAAATTTGACATCACAATAGAGTCAAAGATTGGCCAGTTTAAATTTTGCTCCATAGCTATGGATGAAAGTACTGATATAAATGATACTGCTCAGTTAGTATTATTTATAAGAGGTGTTGATGAGAACTTTGAAATTACCGAGGAACTGGCGTGCATGCGTTCTTTAAAGGGAACTACAACGGGATGTGATGTCTTTCGTGAATTTCAGGAAGGGCTTTTAACTTTGAAAGTGCCTATAACAAATATATGTAATATTACGACCGATGGAGCACCAAATATGACAGGAAAAAAAATCTGGATTTCTTGGACTCTTTAATCAAAACTATCCCGGGAACAATGTTGTTTTTCTACATTGTGTTATACATCAAGATGCTCTGTGTGAATCTGCATTGAATATGAAACCCGTGCTTGATGCAGTCGTGAAGCTTGTAAATACTATTCGATCTCGTGGGCTTACTCAAAGGCAATTTCGAGATTTTCTTCAGTCCGTGCAATCTGAATACTCTGATGTACTGTATTACACGAAAGTAAGGTGGCTTAGTGCAGGATGTGTTTTCGAGAGAGTTTGGCAGCTGAAAGACGACATTGTGTCGTTCTTCCATGAGAAAGTGTTCTCCGGAGTGCGAAATGTTAGAAGATACAGAATGGCTTTCGGACTGCAGTTTTCACAGATCTTCTTTGTCATATGAGCAACTTGAATGTCAAGATGCAAGAGAGAAATCAATTTATCGACGATATCTGGGCTAATCTCAAAGATTTTAAACTAAAACCTAATATGTTTGTTGGGCAGCTAGCTAAGAACGACTTGTCTCATTTCTCGAGGTTAAATTCAATACCCTCAGTAAATGAAGAAAAGCTTAAGAATTATGAAGATGGCTTGAAAAAACTGCATTTTGAGTTCGAACGCAGATTTCAAGATTTCAGTGCCATTCAAACAGAATTGGATATTTTTACCATGCCTTTCACCGTAAATTGTGAAGCAGTGAGGTCAGATTTGCAGCTTGAATTAATTGAGTTGCAATCTAACAATCATCTCAAGCAGTTTCTAAATTTGCCAAAGTTAGTTTTACAAATCATTATCGAAAGTAAGTTTCCCAAATTTAATATCTCACGCCCAGAAAATCAGTGCTACGTTTGCTTCATCTTATATATGTGAACAAGTGTTTTCAACTATGAACCTTAGAAAGAATTATTTCAGAAGTAGACTGACAGATGAGCATTTAGCCTCGTTCCTTAGAATCAGTACATCTCACTTCGAACTTCAATATAAGGAACTTTTAAAAATGAAATCGCAATTTCATTTATCTCATTAACATATTTAAATTTTAATACTTGTATATTGTTTTTAAAATTTTAGAAAAACTTATCTTGGCCCGCCAAACTTTTTTTCCCCGATTTTTGGCCTGCGACCGAAAAAGTTTGCCCATCCCTGTCCTAGACCGTTAAAGATGGAGTAAACGGATTTGAAACCTGCGGGAAATTACAGTTTAGATTGATACCTAAAAATATGATTTTCTTTAAATAAATAATTTTTAAATTGAATATATTTTCAACGGATTTGAAATATGCGGAAAATTTTACACCAGATTAATACCTTACATCTCAGGCATAGGCAACGCCGGGCTAGTTAACTTCTATTTCTCAATTCAAGATATATTTTTCAGAAGATGTATGGTTATTCAAATCACTTAATATATATATATATATATATATATAGACAAGTGGATCTGCTGTAGATAGAGAGAAGTACTTTGTCCTGTTGTTGATGCTTCTTGCACATTATCCAAGTCTGTTAGGAGGATAACGTTTTGTTTTGTTTAAAGTTTGATAAAAACTTCATTTTATTTAAGTTTGTTTGGTCAATTTTCTTTTAGTTAGCTTTATAGACGAACTGGTACGTGCTCGGATCCACAGTTGCATCATACTGCTTATTGGGTTACGATCTTCCATATCATTCCTAATAATTTCAATACGAATACTCTGAAACGAAATATTATTCAGAAACGAAGCTCAATACTCAGCAATGCAAATCACAAGAACGAGCAGCACTCGGTTCTCAAAAATTATTGTTCCCACCACTGATGCTTACAAATGGGGGCACAGCTACACTCTAAGTTTAAGAGCAATGGCAACGGCCTTGGCGATTTTTTTTGGCGCACTTCTAAAGTTGCCAAATAAAAAATAATTTTCCAACTCTTTTTTCTGTCACAAATTTTTTCCTTTTTACAACACACTTTTTAAATACATTTCAGAACGTTTTGAAAAGTTTTTTTAAAAAAACTTTCACAAAAAGTAGTAAGCTTAACCCTCTGGCTGATTATCCCGCGATTTCCACGGGCAACTCAAACGTAGCAAAATTTGCTTATACCGCGATTTTCGCGGGCAGGTGTTTTTCTATCTTTATTGAGGAAGCGCATCGCGCTTTTTCACCGTTTAACCAATGAAATAAATTACATACAGTGTTAGACGTTAAATTTAGATTTTGGTCAACAGTTGTCGCTAGTCGTCCACTAAATTGCGGCATTTGAAGGTACTTTGTATTTACCGCTCTAACTTCGCGCCTTTTTCTAATCAGAAATGGCTGCTAGAAAACGTTCAGCGATTGACAGAGTATATGTTCCTGATTATTTATCAGATTTTGAAATTGATTTTAGTTTTGATAGTGATATAGATTTTTCGGACTGCTCCTCAGATAGCGATGAATCTGATCACGATTCAATAAACTTGCAAAGCGTTAGGCAGTGGTGCAAAATTGATATGAAGAATATTCCTCCTCCTCCAGTTCCTTTTCGTGGAAATCCGGGAATTACTGTGCAACAATGCAAGTTGCTAGTTATAGCTAACAATGCAAGTATATTGAGTTATTTTGAACTTTTTTTTGATGATCAAATATTACGAATGATAGTCCAAGAAACAAATAGATACGCTGAACAACATATCCAGAAAGCAGTTTGTAAAGAGAATTCCCGTTGGAAAAAATGGAGAGAAACGAATGTTAAAGAACTAAGACTATTTTTTGCAGTTTTGTTACTCCAAGGAGTCATAAAGAATCCAGAAGCTCAGTGCATTATATATATATATATATATATTTTTTTTTTCATTTTACTTTTTTATATTATGTAATAAATAGAAATTAACTGTAATTCAATTGAATTTTTTTTTTTTTGCGATAACATCTGAAATTAGGTTTTCTGACAGTTTAGTTTCTCATGATAAAAATCTATATAAAAAGTCTTTTCTAGAAAGAAAAAAATGCATATTTCAATTCTCCAATATATAGATTTTTAATATAAAAAAAAAAAACACGATTTTTGTAGCGATTTTGGTTCACAAATTGAGCAGTCAGAGGGTTAAGCACATATCAAAACACATTTGTGAACCAACAGAGAAACTAAACTACGAATGTTGGTCAAGAATACACTGAAACTTATCAATCACACTAAATACAGTGGGCATGTTGAAAAAGAAAAAGATTTACAAACGAAAAAAAAGCAAGAAATAATACAACCTGATAACGTCAGTATTCTTTCGTAAAAAAATAATAAAAACGAAAATGGTAAAAAAAAAAAAATCCCTTAATCCTTTTGCGAAAACTATTACAATAAAATAAAAAAAATTTTACAACTGTCAAAATACAAATAAATGGACCAATGGTATCACAGAAAAAGGACCAATGCAATCAAAGTATATTTTAAAAACAAAATAACAAATGTGAGGAAAAAAAAATTCAAACGAATCATAGAAATCAAACGACTTTAACGGATTTTGGAAGAACTTTCTGGAATATTCAAAATGAAAATTAAAGTTTCCGTTTGCTGAGGTTGTCATGAAAACCACAACTACCGTAACGAAAGAAGGGTTGCCATAATTTACAATAACTCGTTACTAGAAGTGCGCCAAAAAAATCGCCAAGCCCTTGCCATCACTCATAAACGTAGAGTGTAGCTGTAGCCAAATGCGTTGTTGCCATTCTTTTGACAGAGGAAAATAATATCAAGAAAGTTCCAATGAAGGACCTTAAATTGAGTAAACAATGTGATGTTGTTTAGTTGTTAGGCATATCCGCCCATTTAGATACCTTTCTCTTCACATCAACAGGGATAAAAGTGACCATATGATAAAATATAGGATTTTTTCCCCAAAAATATAGGACACTAACTGGGACTCTATTTCATTCAACGGGCGCCCAGACCCCATTTCACCTTGATATGCTCCATCCTGAGAGTAATACATCTTCTATGATTTCATGCAAATGATGCCGGTTTCTCTCGCCAAAATGTACTGTTAATACAATTTATCCTTTAACATTTTAAATAAATGTCCAAAATGTCTTTGTTCCTATTATCAGCTTATTTTTGTTGCAAAGTAAGAAAGTTAAATTTATAAAACACACACACACAAAAAAAACCTTAAAAAAGCATATAGTAAATTACTTTACCACAATTTACAAACTCTGAAGAACACATAACAAAATAAATATAGTAAAAATACTGTCTATTAATTTAAAAATTTCTTTTCAGATTGTTGAAAACTTAATAGATTATATTGATAAAATTGCTCAAACCTTCTATATAAATGAAGTCTACTACTCATTAAAAAAAATCCATGTTAAAATCATGTTAGTGGAATACAAGTTTTACAAAACTTTACTTATTTTTTAAAGCAGCTGTTGTGGTCTTTACTTTAAAACAGAAATTTATTCAAATTTATGGTTCATAGCATTGATATCAAGCAATTAAAAAAGTGTTTCTTAAAAACACAACAAAAAACTACTTGGAAAAGTATTAGCTTTGTCTTTAAAGTTTAATATATGATCATTGCACTGTTCTTTAGAATTGAAAAATGACATTTTAATCGAGTACTTAAATATAAAATTGTATTTTATTTAAAATTAAAAGTTCTAAATGTTTCTTTTTATATCTATAGCAATTATAGAAAATATACGTTTTTATACAAATGTAATCTTAAAAATTTATTTTTTCCATTATGAATTAAATATTACAAATGAGTAAGTTATCTTAGTGATAATTTTTAACAATCAATATGGCATTTCTAAAAATAGATCATATATGATAGTAAGAATAACATATTCGAATTACTATACTTCATTTCCTGGATAAGAAAGAAACAACCCAAAAGATAAATACAAACAAATTAATGGCTTTTAATTAATATTTTAAAGAAACATTTTCTTTAGCAACTTTCAGTTTTTTATTGCCTGCATCAATAAGAGCCTGGGCTGTTTCAATTTCTTTCATGCTTTTGCGTTTTAAACCAGTTGTAAGACGTTGGTTGCCTTCATCAATCATAAATGGGGCACTGGATATAGTCTTTAAATTCACAGTTTAACTTGTTTTACAAGGGATTTTGTTTTTTCATTTTCTCAGTTTCTTTTTGGCTTTTGTATTTCGAATGTGCATCTTTGTAAAACTTCATCAATTCTTGAAAGATGCAAACATCTGTTGCCTTTCCTCTCACTGCATCTTTGATGACCCTTAAGCCTTTGATGCTGTCGAGGTTCAAGTTTGATCTTTCTGCTGTTACAGTTCTCTTGTTAACAGAGAAACCACTTTTCACAGAAGCTTGCCCATGGGAAAATGTAAGAGCAGCTTTAACTAGAACAGATGAATATTTATAACGGGGAAGTTCATCAGTATCTTTTAGTCTAAAAACATAACTCCAAAAAAAATCTACAGGCTTATATGAACCATCTTTGAAGCTCCACTCTTCTAAGACTTCTGTATCCTGTACAAATAAATCATCTCTCATCTTGTGAGAGATCATTCATCTGTGACCTTATCTACAGAATCTTCGAGTATTACCTGTGGAAACATTTTGGCAAATTGCCTTATGACAGGTAATGTGGATTCTAATGGCTCCTTACGAATTAAAGGGTGTAAAATTTGAAGGTTTTGTAGCAACTTATTTTTTAAGGGCAATTTCTGTTGGAGGTACAAGGTAATTAAAATGTAGAATTCTTTAGCATCAGCTAAAAATTCGGCCTTTAAATCAGGAATTAAGGATGATAAACATTTTTTAGTGCAATTGCCAACATCAACATGCTTAGCACCAAGTGCCTCTTTTCTCACGTCGATGTTTATTAATTGTTGACCGATTTTGCCTTTTAGGACAGTCTCATTAACAAACCGCCCCATTAGCACCATCAATAGTTTCGATAATTCATCATACAAAATATGAATAAGTTTGGATTTTTCTTGGAGCAATCTTAAAATCTGATCAAATATGCGTCCAACCCTTATCATGAAGTGCAAATACACTGGAGTTAAAGGGGCCTCTAATATAGCTTTAATACTTAGATACCGATCAAGTTTCATCAATCGGCTATTTTCTTTAGGAAGGTCCTCCAGGAAGTATGTTTTCAGAGGAGGTAATAATTCTAAAGTTCTTTCATATACCTGGACAACCGATAGCCAACGATTGCTAACATACCTGAGAACTTTATGAAATGTAGTTTCAAAAGTCTCCATTGTTTTTTAGAGGTCTTCTTGGCGAGATGGAAATTTTGAAAACCCCCCAAAAAATATTTTTTTGTGCAATCTATAATGTTTGCAAAGGATTCCAACTTCACGCCTTTGCCAAATGCATTGTGAATTACATGTAAATTGTATGTCCCAATATTTAGTACACCAAACTGCCTAATTAATTTTATTTTCTTGTCCATCAATTGAAACACTGACTTATTGACCATCAGATCCTAGCATAATTAGACCTTGTAAACCAATATCACAACTCTTCAGAATGGACACAATACTTGAAGAAATGTCTACGGCTGTTGCATGCCCTAATAGTTCACTTCCGATGTATCATTAGGATGTACAGCATTCTGTTGAGTTCCAGTACCGTACATATACATCCAACTGATCATTTAAAGTTTCATCAAACATGAGAGTATAGAATGGGCACTCTTTATGAAACTCATCCGTGATTTATTTTAGGAAAAAAGGTCCAAGTCCATGTGATATAGCATACAACACTTTTCTGGAACTCAGTTGAATTCCTTTTGGCAGCGAGGAATCGGGAAACATTTCTGAAAACACATTTTTTAGAGAGTCACAGGAATAAAAAGAATAATTGTTCAATGCTGCATATGAATTGTCCAAGCAATTTCACTTAATAATTCTTTCTTCATTTAATGTCCAAACCTGCTTTGGATTGCAGAGAGAGCTATTTTTCTTAACGTGTAAATAAACACCTTTATTATCAGCAGTACTCACAAGTCAAGATTGGGAAGGGTTCTTTCTGGCTTCATCAGAAGATTTATGCCCTTTAGTTTTGGCATGCTGCAGAAGTTGAATTTTACCGCTGTTGCTAATATTCACAGTTGTTTTACACTAAAAACAATATGCAGGAAATTCATCTTTCCCCGGAACACACCATTCAGTTCCATTGCCATCAGTAAAACTCAGCCAGTCTTCACGAAATTTCGTTAGCCGTTTTGGCATTTTAAAGTATTTCAACTTGAACAGAAACAAAATTAGCAAAATACAGTAACTTCATTATGAAGTATTATTCAGATACGATGCTCAATACTCAGTAATATGAATCACAAGAACGAGCAGCACTAGCTTCTCAAAAGTTGTTAACACTATTGATGCTTACAAGTGCATTGTTGCCATTCTGACAATCCAAAATAAGATTTAAAAAAAGTTTCAATCATCGGTCCAATGAAGGACTGTAAATTGAGCGCATGTGACGTCATTTAGCTGGTAGGCATGTCCGCCCATTTAGATAAACCTCTTTTCAGTGACGCATAGCGAAAGGGTGAACCAATTCCGAACGAGAGGTTATCGGCAATGAGCAGAATGATTAACTTAAAATACGCATCCATGAAGAAATATATAGGAAATATAAGGCAATTTCTGAAATATATAGGAAATCTAGGACAATTACTGAAATATAGGACAATATAGGGCGTTTTTCAAGGTTTGGAAAAATATATAGGACTACTTCGATCCCTGCATCAAGGAAAGAAAGGTGAAAAGAAGATCCTTCCTCTGATCAGAACAAGAGAGGTTATCGAAATATACCTGTGTGTATGGTAATGAGCAGAATGATTGAAATAAAATAAGGAGGGGAAAAATAACTGTATCTATGAAGAAATATAGGGCAATTACTGAAATATAGGATGTTTTAAAGGTTTCGAAAAATATATAGGACTTAATACATAAATCTTGTATGGGTGAAATAGCAGAATCCGTTACATTAGTAGGCAAATCTGAACCTTTGCATACATTACGGAAATAGGAATAATTTAAAAAAAGGAAAAACCACCCTTATAATACAATGTACCAAATTTTACTCGCAAATCTTCTAATTTTTTCTGTGTAGTATTTACTCTGTACATGTCCGTTATTTTGTGTTTTTTTTTTTTTTAAAGGTCCAGGTTTAACTCATTTAAAAAAAAAAACTGTTGGAAAGATGTAAAAAAGTGAAAAAAAAATAAATAAAACCGCCGGTTAGCGATACGTCCGGATTTTCAACAATTCCGGATTTTGTACTGTATATGGAATTAAAAATGAGGAATTTTTTTTGTAGATAAGTCGGTTATTTTCTGGGATCCTGATAATTCGTCAAATATTTTTCAAAGTAAGAAAAATCAATGGAGGTTTTTTCTATCTATAATTGAGATGGAATTTCAGTTTAGAATTCTTCTAGCAATTTACTTAGCATTATGTGGGCAACTCGATGGGGATATTCTTGGTCAGAGATAAAGATATAGAATTGAACATGAGGAATTTTTTTGTAACCATGGGACCAGGAGGAATTTTTTTATATATAAGTCACAGCCTATAATGCATAAGGTTTCAATGTGTATAAACCACTATAATGGGAGTAAGTTTTTTTGTAGCCAAGTCACAGCGTATAACGTGCAACCCCAGCATGCCGGTGAGTTGTTCATACAAATTTCATATTTTTAGATAGCAGAGCGAAAAGAGTTAATTCTTTTCACAGAAATAAAGCTTACATTTTCTGACTGACGGGTTTGCCATATACCCTTAAAAGTCGCTGTGACATCATGCTCGTTTTTTCGATTGATCCACAGACGGTTTGCCGATTGAGTACAGATCAGAATATTACAAAATTAACATGGTTTATACAAAATTGTACAGGGAACAAGATGGAGATGATTATTTAATAATGCGGTTATTAGTTTCAGGTACATTAAGTGTTAAAGTAAAAAAAAAAGCGAAATCACTTGTGACAGGAACGTTGGTTTGCGTAGGAATCACGGAGGGTTGCCGAGTGTTAGCGAGCAGCGGACGGAGCCCTTGCTGTGATGTCATGGACCGGAGAGTCAAATTAGGATTATATGAATTATTAAGATAGTTTTGCCGGCGCACGAGATTGAATGTATGTTTAAATAAACACTACATAAGGTGATAAAATTTAAAAGAAATTTTTTTAAATACATACAATTGTAGTGACAGAATGCTAATTTACATAAACATGTTAAAATGAAGGTATATCCAACAATTTTACTCATTATCTGTAAAAACAAATACTTTTCCGCTAGTATTTCCACCTGCTAAAACAGGTAAGCTAGGATGAAACGTGTGAAAATATGTCTTGCTGTATAAATCTTCACCCATGAAAGTGTGTATATTATTTCCATTGTCATTAAATATTTCGATACTTCTTGGATAAATCATGCTTCCTACTACTAAAGTATCATCTGTGTTTGGTACCCAAGTGGCTCCAAATGCTGATTGTGATCCGCCAGTAAATTTCTTATGCCTGTAATAAAATAGAAAGATTATTGTGTTATGTGAAGTATGTATGTAACAAAAACCATAATGAACTCGAAAAAATGAGGTCTATTATTGTTAACAACATTGAAACCTTGATTTTACTTATTGTATGGAACAGGTATCAAAACAGGAAACACTTAAGAGCTCAGTATGCAGAAAAGCCATCCAAACAAAAACACATTACAACTATTGATCAGAGCCTTATACAAAATTTTAATTTAAATACAAGCTTGTATTAAAAAAATTGATACTTAATTACAAGAAAGAAACTTTCATTACATTATTTGCTTTAAAAAATATGGCTTTGTCAAACAATAGTTCACAGAGAATTTTGATGTCCCTCCCTAGCAAGAAAGAATACTAAAATTGTGATTATAGTATAGCTTGTAGCTCTACATTCAATTTTTTGTTGCATGGGGACGATTTTGTATAATAAGATAATAGAATCAAGATTTAAAAATCGGATGGACAAACGATGAAAATCCAAAATCAGGATTTCATAGTTCTAGAATTAATAAGAAAAAACAAGAATTATGTGTAACCATAAGGTGCCAATTCTATTGACCATAAGAGGAAGTAAAATAAAAATGTTCTAAAATCAAAAACCTAATTTCCTGACATGTAAAGCCAGACTCTCCACCTGTTACGGATTTTCCGTAGTTGCTTCGGAAATTATGGGAAAGCTACGGATGTATAGAGAAAAACTACGGATCTTGTCATCTGATTGAGCTGATGTAGCTTGGTATAAAATTTCCCAAATCAAGCATAGCAATGGCAACTCAAAATATGTGGCATTGCCTAAAATAATGAGTTTTGTCAGTTCCTCACAACAATGCAAGCAGTGAAAGAATTTTCAGCATGGTTCGAAAAAACCAAACTGAATTTCGTTCCAGAATGAACACTAAAACACTGGAGTCACTCCTCATAACAAAAATGAAGATGGAAGTTTGTTACGATGTCAAACTAAGCAATTAATACTTAAAAAAAGCAAAAAGTGCTTGCTATTCAATGCAAAAAAAATTGTAGATGAGATGTTAATAAATAGGTAATTAGTTCGATCAACAACATTGTGTTGTGTGACTTTTAAAATATGATTTAATTCATTTACATACTTAGTCAATATTTTTCTTAAATAATTTGAATATTGTTTTAAAATATTTTTGCTTCAATTAGCTATTTAATAATATATCAAACATTTATTGATACTATGTCATGTGTAATATGTTGGTGAGAAGTGCTACTGATGACTGGGTTACCAATGTTGGAGAGTATGTGTAAAGCATTATAGTATTACTTCCAACACCCTGTAAGTTTTGTTCCTCAGGAACAATGAAAAACTAGATTTCAAACTGTGGACAGGTTATAAGATAGGCCAATAGAGAAGTCTTTTTGAGTAATTTAGACCTAGGAGTTTATGAAGAACTGTAGTAAGCATATTTGTAAACAAATAATGTTAAAACCTCAAAAACCAAAAAATTGGGACTTTAAAGAGATTTAAGTAAGATTGACTATTAATAGTAAAATGAGGAAACATGATAGCATTTGTTTGAATAAATAGGATAAATTATATAATTGAGGTAATAAATAATTAGAAGTAAACAAAAACGTTTAAAAAGAATTTACTTACTTTATTAACTTCTTTAAATAAATAGCTCCATTTAAGTTAGAACTATCAAAAATGCTAGAAAACAAAATAAAATTAAAACAACAAACTATCAAAGTACAAAATATGCAAGAGATTTCAAAATTTTGTTGCTGAATGATAACAATGAGTTGGAAAGCACACTGCATTACAATGCGGATAAAAATATAAACTGTAATTTTCAATCGGAACAAGGCGCCAATTTGGCGATCCTTTGAGAAAATAAGGATAATAGATCACCAACTTGCTAATTTGGAGCGATCGCACTGTTGTTTTCATTGAGTAAGATTTTCTGAAAAAATTTCAATTCTTGACACAATGTTTAAATTAAAGGTGAAAGTCCAGAACATTCACAGCAAATTCATAATAATGGATGGTATCGACATTCTGATTTCTAAAATCTAAAAAGGTAGTTGAAAACCAATAACAAACAACCTATTAAATTCGCATTGAAATGTAATAATTAGAAAACATTACAAAAAATAAAATCGGAGTAATATGGCCAATTGGGAGGATTTGTGTTGGTAGAAAGCTTTGGTATGGTTTACATACTTTTGTCCAAAAAAATTTCAAGGACATTTCAAAACAAAATTTTTTTTCTAGGACCTGAAATTTTGTATAACGACCTAAAACAAGGCATATGCAAAAGTTGTTCATTAAAAAGAAAAATGTAAAAAATATAATAAAAACAACACTTTTTTTGACTCCATTTTTTAAACTACTGACAGTAAAAAAAAAGAAAGGTTATCATCAATTTTGATTTGAATTTATATTTTCTTTTATCGCAGAACCTGTGATTCTTTTGGTAAAGGGGGCTTCTCGTCTCAATGCTAACTATGAGGCTACTTGCACACATATCGATTTTGGTAGTGCGATAAAATATTGTACGATAAATTCTTTCGTGGCACATAGAAGAGTATGTTAGTAGTAGCCGTACCAGCACAAAGTTGCCCGCAGCATTCTTGTCATGATGTAAACAATAATTTTAAGAACGAGTCCCATCTTCACCAAATAAACAATGAAAGGAAAGGAAAAAAAAAAATTCTGTGACCCAAATCAAACAGAACAATCCGTTAACTCGCACATCCAAAAACGAGGGAAAAGACTAAAAAATCAATGAAATAAAAAAATAATAATGAAATGAAAGAAAAAGATTTATTTAGAAGCTGTGATTTCTCTCACACTGTTGACATTCTTAGGAAACTAAATAATAACAACATACCAATAAATTAATTAAAGAATATTCTGGATTAAATTTTAAAATTTGGGCTTTGAGGTGCTTAGTCACCTTTAGGACTACCTGTGTGCCAAATTTCATGACTGTAAGTTATATAGATTCGTCTGGACACATCCCACACATAAGCAGATACTTTCTTTCATAATAATAGAGATTGCAGAAATATTGTTTAGGAGTTAGATTAATATATTACTCAAATATAAATCAAAATAATTTTAATATAGCTTTTCATTGAAAGGCGATTAAAATCAAATAAATTTACATTTGTTTTTCATGTTTCATGGGTGTTATTGAAAGCTGTACTTCTTAGTGAAGTAACTGCATCTTTTCATTCTAAATAGGTATGTAGTTTACATTTAGAAATCAAATATCTGAACTTAAAAAAGTAACATAAGGGTTCCATTTTAAACTGAATATCTGTTGGAGAAAAGAGAATTTTAAACAAGATCTTGTTAATCTTGGATTAATATCAGAGTAATTTTGAAAAATGTAATTTTTTTGTCTTAAGTGACAGAAAGTTGAGGTTGCTTACTCTACATATTGAAGCTGATCTCATGCAACTTAGATACATGTGAATCATTTGTTGAAAGCAGTGATTTTCTTTTTGTAAATAATGCGCTGTAAAATTAACCTTGTTTTTTGAAAAATTGTTATAGTTTTGAGTTTAATTTGTCTACACTGAGGATATTTACTTCTATCACAAGCTCCGTATTCTACTTGCCACTGAATGGAATTTTCAAGAAAAAGTGTGTTTGCTTCAAATTAAATTAGTCACGAATGCCATAACAATTTAATATTTAGACCACTTAAACAAAATAGATCAAGGGTTAATATGCAGACTATCATACCCACAGGGTTCTAAAATATAAATGCACCAAATGTGGTGTGGATTGGTCAAACAGTGTAGATTTGTATAGAGAACAGACAAACAACTGTGCTTTATAAATCTAACAGAAGCTCTGTTATTCCACGTGCCACTGAATGAAATTTTTGAGCAAATATACATTTGCTTCAATTTTACCATTCTATCATATTGATGATGAAATTCGAAAACATCATTTACCAGGTGGAAGAAATGCCACAAGTAAAATATATTCATAGGAAAACTAAGACTATCCACTGAACATGGGGGTAATTGTAATCAATCCAAAACTCCAAATCAACTTTTGTAGCAGTCACCTTAGAAAAAAAACTGTCGGCAGAAGTGCGACGAATATGAAATGGATTATAGGGTATACATCATGTATGCATATTTGCATCCAAAGTAAATTGTAGAAGCGACAGAGAAGTTAAAATTATATAAAAAATTATTTTCCGTACGCTTAAATGATGCTAGCATTCTGTTATGAAAAAAGTTGATTAGTCTGATTGGTTTTCAATCAACATATAATTAATTCAACCAGAGCAATGCTGGGCAATTCTGCTAGTCCATTACAAAATAAATCATACAACTTTAATTACCATAAAGAACCATCGAAGGTAGAGAGAATTGAATTTCCAGTTACAGGAGAGAAAAAAGCAGAAGTAACTTTTGTCGCTTGATGTCTTATATCAAACACAGGTTGAACTTGAAGTTTACGCAAATCCCACAACTTGATTTCTCTACAATGGAATTCAAAACACATTAAAACTTTCATTTAATATAAACACATAAAGTCAGGTAATTTGAAGATATTCTACATTAATAATTTATCCACGATTTTATGCAAAAATAATATTAATGGGGTCCATCTGTTTTTGCAGAGGTGTAGCTAAAGGGTGGACAGGGGCAAATGCCAGTGTCCAAAAGGGGGAGCCTTTCAGAATTATAAATTTTATTACATAGAATAAACTAGCAGATCACAACGGCATTGCCCTAAACAGTTCTTTTCATGTCCTCACTGATACTGAAAACATTAAGAAATAATAATATAATAAAATATAATTACAAAAAAATTAATTTGATAATTTTTAATAATTTAAAACTAATTTTTTGACAATAAAAATAATATTAAAAAAAAATTAATTAAAAAAAAATCCCCAAAAAATATATTTATAAAAAATTATTAAAAAAAAATTCAAAAGAAAATCACAATTAAGGTATCAATTTGGTGTAACATTTTATCTTGATTTCAAATCAGCTGAAATTTTCACTCTAGCTATAACGATCACGAAGATAAAAACAAGGACTAAAGAATAAAAAAGAAATAAACGCTAGTTAAAATTTTTTATTTGTTTTGCTGGAATTGATTGTGCGCAGTAAATGAAATGAAAAAAATATATATATATATATATATATATAAATGCCAAACAATTATTTAGAAAATGTTCAAGATTAAATTTTAAAATTCTGGCTTCTCACAAAATTAGGAGTACCTGCAAGACAAATATCCTCACAGTAACTCCTAAAGATTCATCTGGACACAACATGCACACAAACACTTTCTTTTATAACAGTAGAGATGTTTTGTAATTCAAAATACAATTTTGGCTTTGACACAGAAGCATTTTTTAGTAATGTTCATGTGAATGCTTTCAATCATGCCATCTTTCATCACTTGGAAGTCACTTAATTATATTACATACTTGATCATCTATCCAATAATTCAAGTTATTTAGTTTTAGACAGAAGGCAGCATCAGGATCACTTGCTTACCGACCTAAATAGGTTAACTTCACCTCTGTGTTTCTGTATTGAAATGCACAAAGAGACATGAAACTTTATGTATTTTGATTAAAAGAACTTTACTGTATAGAAATAGGGACAATTAAGCCTTTCAACAGTTAGAAGAAATAGCAAAATTTTAAAATATCAGAAAGAGCTTAGGTAGAAAAATTATGACCTCTCTTAAATTGGTAAAACAGTAAAACCAGATGTTATATAGGTTTGTCATAAACAAGCATTATTTAAAAATATATTATATTAAATGGAAAAAGTTTAAATCCTTTCTTACCCTTTTATTGATGATGAAATAAAATAATTTCGATCCAAGGGATGAATAGAAACAGATTTCACAGAGAAATCATGGCAAGGGTGCTTTTTAATAGCAGGTCTTCTAAAAAAAACTGGATTTAGCGAATTAATATACCAACAGAAGGCCAAAAAATGCATAAAAGACAATATATATATATATATATATATATATATACATTTTACTAACATGTGTTACAGAAATGGATATTATTAATATATTGATGAATGGCAACAAACACAAATAAACAAAGTAGAATCAACCACTATGACATTTGTAACCCAATTTTACCATAGGATATGTATACGCTAGAAGATTTTACAATTTTAACATTACATTTTTTTTTACACAATAGACCATTGGTTTCTGTTTAACATCATACAAGAACGAAAAAATCAGATAAAGATTTTATCATTAATAATCAAATTTAAATATAATTAACATGTTTTTTAGTGATATCTTAAATTTTACTTCGTTCTGAATGACCATTCCTGTTGGATATTGTTCCTAATATTATTCTTGATGTTTTGACCCTCAATTAAGTTTCTAGAAGAAAAATAGACTTTTTTACAGTTTTTTTTTCCATCAAAGAAACAGAAGACTTCATCAGCAATTTTAACACTTAAAATTGAATTTAAAATTAAATTCCTAACTAATAATTCTGAGGGTCAGAAAATATGCTGATTACAACAATACAAAAATAATTACAATAGATAGATTCATTCTTGAATTATCACTGTTTGAACTAAGCATCATATTACAAAAACAGTTCTTCAGAAATTGAGTTTAGTTTTGGAAGAACTTTTACATGGTGATAATACCCAATGCAAAAACCATGGTAACTAGAAACATATATCTTGGTTTTGTTTGAAAGCTAAGGAGTTGGAAAATACTTTGAAGGAATAGAAATACATTAATATTATAGTCGATTTTCGTGATTTCTAGTGTATATTTAAATATGCTTGAATTTTATGAATCTATGCTAAGATAGCTAAATCAACATGGAAGAACTCGAAATTCTTTAGCCTTATTGGCAATGAGAAAATGAGACAAGTCAATGAGAAATCTGAAAGATGCGACCAGAGAAGAAAACATGAGTGGATATAAAAATATGTTCAAACATAAAAAAATACAAAATCGCCTTTGAGCATTTTAGGAATATTACTATGCAGAGAGTTAATGCAACTAAGAATTAACATATGAAGTACACAAAATGTTTTTTAGAAATGTTAGATCCAATTTTGTTTCATTTGTATGAAGTATACAAACAATGAATAATGAAATAGAAACCTGGGATCAATACTTTATTGGACCTCTTTTGCAAAGATAACAACATGTACGCATTTAGGAATAGATTCTAAAAGGTTACGACATGCATTAAAGACCAGAAAATTCCATGCATAGGATCTTAAGAGATTCTAAAGCAGATGTTAGAGGAGATTGTTGTCAGATACGCCATTCCAACGTGTCCCAAACATTCTCCAACAGGTGAAGATCAAGGCTTTGTGTCAGCCAGAGATATTGAAATTGATGTTCAGTGAACACTGCCCGCGTGATGTATGGTTACATTATCGTCTATGAAAGACCTGTCACCTTCGGAGTAAAAAGGTAACATTGCAGAATGCATTTGCTCAGCCAGGATGTTCGTCTACTTTCCAGAAATACCAGGCAGTGACGACCTTAGAACATTTTCTAAGTGGTGCGAGGTCTCCTAGTTGCACCCCTATTCTATAAATTTCAGAGCACCTTCCATGCAGTCAGTTAACAGATAAATTAAGCAACATATAGGCTACATTATGTTTATTAGTAAGAATTATGATAAGTGTTTTGGTTAAAAAAATAACCTTTATTCGATAAGT
The DNA here is from genome assembly GCA_947359465.1 of Metellina segmentata. Taxonomy (NCBI): domain Eukaryota; kingdom Metazoa; phylum Arthropoda; class Arachnida; order Araneae; family Tetragnathidae; genus Metellina; species Metellina segmentata. The sequence goes on from OX375880.1 coordinate 45,109,858, forward strand.
AGATTTTTATTGAACAGCAGATCTCAATTATAAAAAAATTAAACATACTATATGGGCACCTTCCTCGATTTATCACTGGCAAATTTCTGTATAAGGTTGGAAAGATTTATACTGTGTGCAATATCGTTTAGAAATGTTTCTTTAGAAGTTTAGTAAAATTTACACCAACTGAATGTTTTTTCCCCCCCAATGGCAGGCGCTGGACTCTATCCTTGGCCACTACAAGGCCGGAAGTGATGGTCGAGTACTTCCAAAGGCGGGCACTCAAGACTTGTCCTTGGCCACTACAAGGCCGGAATTGATAGTCACTTGTAAAGGGGCCCCTAATGGGAGGACCATCATTGCCCCTAACAAAGGACAGCACAATTTTACATCCATGCCCTGACCCCGGATTGGAACCAGGAACCTTCCGATCCAGAGGCTAACACTTTAACCACTAGACCGGTTGGTCGGCAAATGTATTCAGGAGGGTATTTTAATCAACCTCACACTGTAGCACCACAATGAGCTATTGCCGACGGTCCATGATCAAACCTGAACGGAAAGATACGAGAACAACACCACATAATAGTAACACCACCACCAACAGCTATAGTTTTCTGTGCAATATTTGATTTTGGTGCCCTCCAAAGTGCGGTTGCACTGACCTCGGGCCGCCGCCAACACCATGGTATTAGTTCCATACCAAAGGAGCAAGCCACACATCATCAGATCTTTGAACTGTGTGAATAAGACAGGATGGCTTCATGGGATTCTTACCAAACTCTATGCCCTCTGTCAGTACAAAGCAAGGAGTAGCGTGATTCGTCTGACCACCATCACCTTCTCCCAAAGCTCAGATGTTCGTTTACATCTTTCTTTGCACCACTGTAAGTGAACTCTTGCAATAATTAAAGGTTTCCTCACTGGCATGCAACTGACTTTACCAGTGCTCTTCTATTCTCTGCACATTGTTCACACTAAGATAGGTTGGGACAAGCCTTCGTTAAAGGTTTCTATAAGTTGCACCACAGCTGTCCCTAGACGGATTTTGCATAGCCATGCCTGTAACCAATATTTGCATAAATATTTACAGGTGTCTAATTCATTGGTCAGTGTGTGTATATCAGGGCTCGAAATACCCGGGTGCACAGGTGCACATGAAAATAAAATCGTGCACCTAATTTTTTCCAGCTAGGTGCATGCCGTGCACCTAACTTTAAAAAGGGGACGGAACGTTTTATGTTATTTTGATGCTTTAACAAACTTTTTGTATCGACCTCTCTCGCTCTAAAGGAACGTAATTAAAATTTATAAATACACACTATGCGAAAACAAAATCACTGGACCATAACGGGTTTATACAGGAGGAAGGTTTAGATGTGCCATGCCACCAGAACTTTCCGATGATCGAAAAATTTTCCAGATGGCTTTGTTGAAGGGACTTCCGCGACAGCCATGCGCCGTTGAATTTAGATGTTTAAATATTTTTATTTACTATCTACTACTAACCTATCTAAACATACTCAACTAATAAAGTAGTTTACATTTTATCAATGCTCTTATATTACGTTTTTTTAATGCACACCTAAAATATAACATGTAAACCTAATTTAAAAACTTAGGTGCACCTTGTGAACCTGTATTAAAAAATCTATTTCGAGGCCTGGTGTATATCAATGCTTAGATTCATTATAAATAGACATGCAAAACTCAAGAATACATTTTCGGACCCTCGCCAAATTGGCGGCTAAAAGTTTTGTCATTAAACGGATTGATCAGATAAGTCTGACAAAATACTGTAATCAAAATTTTCACTCATTTGATGATGGTACCGTGTGTATTAGTCAAATCATCGTGGTACAGTCACGGAAAAAAAAAAGAACCACCCCTGTTCATTTGAGCAATTTTTACAGTAAAGAATATTCAAAGATGGCATTTAACAGAAACTAACGTCTCTTATAAATTCAAATGCATAAAATTTGCATAAGAGCTCATCTTCATTGAGAACCAACTTCATAATTTCAAATGGAAACCCCTATTTCGATAAAATATATCGTATCTATTTCAAAATTAAACTTCATATACAAAATTTCTTCTCTTTCACACCTGACCCCATGAAAAGAACTATCACTGGCATCAACTATACTACTGCTGGCCACGCAGTGGCTAGTGTTTCATAAGCATGAAATTCTTCAATTTAAGCCAGTGGACCAAACAAATTCTTTACTTGTTAAATATAAGCTGCTTCTTTCAAAATCAGTTTAAAAATTCTATTCATAAAATAAATGATGCAAGTCTTATTGGTTACTTTTCTCCAAACCATCCGAGATAGTATGATCAGTCATTTTCCAGGTATTGATGCAATTTTCCAGGTTTTGACGAAAATGTGTAATTTTATGTGTTCTATTCCAATGATTAGTTTCTACGTTACAGTAAATTTTCTTCATTATGGCAATTTTAGGGGACAATCAAAATTTTAAAAACTGTATAACAATCCTCGGATCAGAATTCTTGGATCGTTCGCACTTGCATAATAAATATAATGTAATTCTAGAAACTCACATTGTCTGCATGTGCTGACTAATATGCTTGAAATAGTTTCATATTTGAAATCTGGGTAGGTTTCGCTATAATTAATCTTGATCAATGAATAGCTACTTTAAATAGCTCAATATGGAGATGATCCCTGGAATTGACAGCAACTTTTTGTGCAAAATTTGATATGAAAAGGTTTCTCTATTTAGTTTTTTGACATTTGTAGTTGTACACAGGACATTATTTCCTATTGAAAGATACCTTTGAATTTTCCCTACCATTAACAATTTTTGAATTAAAGGAGGTGGTTTAAGGTTGGATTTTTTCACCCACGACTGTACGTAAAGCAGGCCTCAAAATAGATTTTTTAATACAGGTGCACCTAAGTTTTTAAATTAGGTGCACAGATTACATTTTAGGTGCACATAAAAAAGCGTAATATAAGAGCATTCATGTAATGTAAACTACTTTATTAGTAGGGTATTTTACAAGTAGGTAGTAAATAAAAATATTTATACAATTTTTTTATCTGCAAAACTATTACTTACAAGTAAGTATTCAATCATCATCAGACATTGGTGGGAATCAGAAACCTCTACGTTTTCAGCAGACCTTTACCCATAAGGTTTAGTGTCCATCCTTCTTTTTGTATTTTTCTTTCATTGCAACATAGCATTTTCTGGATTAAAGTTTTCGCATAGTGTGTGTTTAGGAATTTTAATTATTTTCCTTTAGAGCGAGAGAGGTCAATACTAATATTTTGTTCAGACATCAAAATAACATAAAATATGTTTCCCGTCTTTTTTAACTATAGGTGCACTGCGTGCACCTAAAGGGAAAAGATTAGGTGCACAGTGCACCTGGGTATTTCGAGCCCTGACGTAAAGTTTGAAATGTGAATAACACTGCCAATAGAAAACTAAAGATTTTTGCACACAAATGTCCTGCAAGGGTTTACTAGTCTTAAATAAATTAAGGTGATGGTTAAGTTCAGAGAATGTTGTAAAACAAGCACATAATTATAGTCAGGGTTCATAACTATGTACCTGAATGCACATTTGCTAAACATGCGTTTTTTTATTCTGCAGATGCAATCAGGATCTGTTCTTAAAATTAGTTTCGCCTTTTTTAGTGTAAAATTGGCTAGTAGCTTAACATACATAAATTCAACTACTTACTTTGAAGAACGATTATCAACAACAGCTACATGTCCATCTTTCTGTGCTACCATGATAGTAGTTTTGGATAACACATCAAAGTAAGTGCACCCGACTTCATCTTTTGCACTATATACCTAATAAAAAACATAAATAATTACAAAGAAAGTAAATTACTGTGTACATAATTTTAAGGTGATCTGGGACTCAAAATTCTAAAATCTTCAGTTTTAAAGTTTTTGTTCTGAAATTTTTTCTGTAGGTATATTATGTATTTTGAAATTATAACAACTATTTAATACTTTCAAAACTTTAAAATTATATTTATTAAAATTAAAAAATGCCAAATTTTTGACATTGGGAAAAATTGATATATTGCAAAATATTTTGTAACAAATCACTTCATTTTTGCATTAATTAACTTCTAAGAGTTCATACTATAAATTGTCTTTGGGATTTTTAATTAAAACAATTAGAAATTTAAAAAAAAAATATTTGTTCAAAAGCTTTATAAAACACATAGTATACAAAGTTCGAAAAATTATTAAAAAAAACTAATATATATACACACAATTGCTGAATACAAATTAAACAAATATATTTGAAAAGTAAATGTTGAAAATTTCGTTTATTTATGACAAGTAGTTCTTAAGTTATCGATTTTAACTAGTGAAATCCCATTTTACACAAAAGGAAAAAAAGAGATTTTAAAATTATGAAGGCTCATTGGATTTGCAGCTGTCATGTTTATAAATAGTTGAATATTTTCGGTTCTATGTATGGTAAAAACAATTTTGAGGTGTCATTTTATTCAGAAAGATCTATATTATTTTTTAAGATAATAAAAATAATAATTTAAAAAAAAAATCGGACTTTTTTTCATATTTTGAGTACCAGACCCCCTTAAGCATATGCTAATGTTTTAACATTCAATTCACATATTTTAAAAACCTATTAAATAATGAGCTGTTTTATATTTCCACACCCCAAGTTTCATAAGAATAAAATTAATTTAAAACGTTAAGATTTCAATTTAAGTCAAAATATGTGCTGGAGCCATTTTTTTTAGCATAATTAAATAATAACAGTTTGCATTGTTGGATTAGACATTATTGATATATATTGACAACATCAATGATTAATACTTAAGGACAACTGACGTATATTTTTTTGGATGTAAAGTTTTAGCAAAATGAGAATATACCTGAAAAAATATATATAAAATGTAAAACTTCTGTTCAAAATAATTGAATTTAACTATCAACATGATTTCATCATGCTAAAATGTAACTTGGCTTTTAAAATCTCAAGAAAAATACATTTCATAAAGATCACTAGTCATGAGGCTTCTGACAAGGTTATCAGACATTTAATCCTTCAGGTGGTCCATATCTCCACGAGGTAACTCGTTGTTAGAAAACATTGACACGGTCTTGATGGATGAGATTAATACATTAGCAAAATTGGTCAGATATTGATAGACAAGATATCTCATCTAAATCATTTGGAGGGTAAATACCTAACTCTCATGTAAGGAAGTAGGGCACTGTAAATTTATGCATGCCCATTTGCAATTTCTTTTAGTTTTATAAAAATGGAATTCCAAAAAAGCCAATTTTAGAATAGGACTTTAAAAATTATTTATTTAAAGAAAATCATATTTTTAGGTAACAATCTAAATCTTATGTGAAATTTTCCAAATTTCAAACCCGTTCAAATTTTTACTCTATCTTTAAGGGTCTAGAAGATAGAAAAAAGAACTATATAACTCCAGTTAAAACTTTGTTTTTTTATTATCCACTGAAAAATGTTTCCTCCCCAAAATGAAACATAAAAAATATATTTAGAATCTTTGATCTTTTATACTGTTGCCATTCTAAAGAAAACAATAATAATTAAATATGTCATTAAATCAATTTTAAAATGTTCCAGATTAAATTTTAAAATTCACACAAAAATTGCAAAACATTCGGACTACTAGTGTGCTAAATCCCATTACTGTAAGTATCACAGATTTGTTAGGAACTTGCACATAACAACAAGCAGACAGACAAACACTTCCTTTTACAATAGTAGAGATTCTGTTTGCTGCATAGTTAATTTGTTCTATTTATTTTTTAAAAATTCAAAATTCTGATAACTGTGATATAGCATTAGTAATAGATACTTGGAATTTTCAAAAAACCAGTATTAGACTCTCTTTTGTACCAGTAATACAGGGTCTATTTTAATTGGAAAAAAATTCTTAAAATACAAAACAATTAAAAGCACCAAATTGAGCATTATGAAAGCAACTTAAAACAGAAAACATAATCCTGCTCTCTACTACTGTTATGCTTGGTGGCAGTTCAAACTCAGTGTAACCAATCTGGCAAAAATTCACAAATGGCACCTGATATGGGAAAAAATCAGCCCATAAACTTTTCCCATAAGTGTTTTAGATATAATTATAGATTTTTCTTCAACATTTATGCCAAAGAAGCTTTTCACGACAATCTAGCGACCATTGATTCTGACGGTTTTCATTCATGGTTGCCAAGGTTTGGAGCTAAAGCTTCAAAGCTAGTGCTTCAGGAGCTAATGCTTCACTTGAAAAACTTTCTCCCTAAAACAAATTTAGATAATATTTTTTCCATCTGAAAGACAAAAGAATCAAGCGTTTTTCGGAAAGATTTCAGGAAAAGTTGGGTGACCTTGCCCCGATTTGAACTTGTTCCAAGGAACTTGATTTTACAGTGGTTCAATTCAGTACAGGTTGGCACTGAAATAGAACTGGAATTCATGCATTCCAATACCAAATTTTGACATCTACTTTAAATGCTGGAAAACTACTAATTACCTTATCAAAGACATGTTTTTCCATATCTCCACAGCGCAATCCCCCGTCAGAACTTGAAGATACAATTTGGTTGGAATCATAAGGATTGAATCTTAAGTTGGTGATACTCTTAATATGAGGAGCAAACATATATGGATCAGAAGCTGAGTTCTGGAAAGTAAAAAAAATTACAAAATTTGATATTCAATAAATAAAAGTATAGCTAAAATAAGAAAGTCTGGATTTAATATTGCATAAGTAGGAACAAAACAGTAAATATTTTTTTCCCTTGGCAAATTTCTTATTTATAAGAATTGATAATGATTTTGTTCCTTTATATAAAAGTGAGCACTTGTTTCTACAGTATGTTATTCGTCTGGTTTGCCTCTAAGTGTTTTTTTGTTGCTTGATTGCTAATAAGGCCTTGAAATTATGTGAATTTATGATACATAATAATAAATGAAAACTCTATCATAATATATTATTATAATAACTGCTATCACGTTAACAAATATTTCAAAAACAGATGCTGATTTTATGATCATTTTGTCCTAATAGTTTTATATTTTCAGGGCTCCTAACAGGTTTCAAGATCTAAAAAGACAAAAGTGACTAATTGAACCAAAAAGGTGACAAAAAGTGACTAATCAAGCAGAAAAAGTGACAAATCGAGCAAAAAAAGTGACACATAATAATGCTAAATATATTCAAGTATAAAGATAGAAAATAAAAAGATTCTCCCCAGCTACCCCTATCTTTTTTTTTCAAGGATATTTTTATTTTCTTCATTTAAAAGTACATCATTTTAAAATATTAACATAAAAATAAAAAAATCTTAATTAGGATTTTTTAATTTGTTCATTTTTCAAACAGCTTTAAGAATTTCTTCCTTTTCTTTAAAAGATTATGTCTCATTTTTTTTTGTTAAAAAAGTCTGAAATTAATTTTGTCTTTTTCTTCTCAATAGAAGAATGTGCATTTTTTAAAGTCTGTCTTTGCTGACCAGCATCATGAGACTTTTCCAGCTCCTTCAATCATTGCCTGAGCAAGTGCTGCTTTCTTAAAATCTTTACTTTTTATTGCCTTCTTGAGCCTATCATTGGCTTCCTTTAATAATTTTGAAGCACTGTCCAATGCCTCATCCTTTTTGTTACGCATAATTTTAAGTTTTTGTTCTTCTTTTTCTATCACCTATCTTTTCTTTGCCAGCTGCTTTAAATTTTTTTCTCTGCTTTCAGTCTATCTTTTTCTTTCCTGTCGTCTAATTTTTCTTGTGCCTTACGTTTTATATCTTCTTAATAGGCATTGTAGGCAACCCTTCCCATATCCATTAGCTTTTATGCAATTGGCACCAAATAAGGTTGATTGTCAAAATTTGCCAAGCTACTTTTAACCATCATCAATACATTGAGTGTGCGTTCTGACATTGATGCTCTGTCTCCTGACAAAGCTCTTCCCGAGGCTGAGAAGCCACGTTCAATGTCAGCACCATTGAAATTACTAAATCAGCACCATTGAAAGACTACCATGAGATAGTGACAGAGCAGCCTTCACTAGCTTTGACACAACTGGGTACTTCGGATCCACACCACTAATGTCTCACAGTCTGAAGAACTGGTTCCAGTAAACAACATAGGCTTCATTCTAGATCCTTTTACCTCTAATTCTCTTTGGAGTAATTTCCACTCATCCAGTAGTATGTTTGTCGGGACATCCCATAGCATTGCTCTTACAACTTCTAATTACTTGTCGAACACTCTCGCCACTGAGTCTCTCATGAGAGGACCAAGACATGATAAACTTTTAATGAGAGATGAACTGAAGGAGGACTTCTTCAAAAGATATTTAACACTGGCAATGTAATGCTTCTGAGCCCTTAGAAAAAAGAAATTCCTTTCCTTCTCTTTCATATTCTGTAGCGCTCTAGAAATGTGATCTCCAACCGCAATATCAGCCAGAGGCAACAGTTTCTGAGGACACAAATCTTCCATTTTATTCATTTTCAAATCTTGAATAAATTCCTCTTTGTAGATCCTACCCAAAATTGTTCTTGTAAACAATTCAAGTTGAGAATGAAGGTTATGTATTAGAGGTTCCTTTACTGAAGAAATTCAGTCACACGATTAAATATACTTGCATTTGAAACAACAAATATCACCTCAGCGTTCATAGTTTCTCTTCTAAGTAAATGAACAATTTTTTTTTGCCTGGTATTTGTATCATGTTTGGCTTCTTTATTCGAATGTTGTCAATGAAATACTTTAAGCTTAGCCACCAGCTTGAACAATGCTTGATGAAATGGTGAGTGGGAAGTTTCAAGTCTTCTTGAATTTGTTTGCATGTTGACTAACGCTGAGGCCACTGATTAAAAAATCTGTGAATAGTAAAAACTAGTTCAGACACATCTTCCCCGAACTCTTTTAGACCTTTAAGAAAAGTATTATGTATTGTGTGAATATTACATGTCCCAGTGTTAATTAGTTCTTTTTTCGGGTAGAAAGTAATGAGTCATTAATCTTTTTAAAAACTGACTTTCACTAAAAAAAACTCAAGAAATTGTAATGATCAACTTCGATGATAACAGATTGTGATTTTCAATACGTTCACAACGCTCCTTAATATTTAAACCTCTGGATACGGAGATGGCCGAAATTTTTGCATTCTCTGGTTACGGAGGGGGTTGGAAACTTTCAGATCTCAAACTCCTGAAAGAAACAGCTGAAGTCCAATTAAGTTTTCCATCCCCTCATTTCTATGCCACAAAGAGAGCAGCGCGTGAATAGCCACCATTCCGCTGACAGGAATGTAGTGGTTTTCAATGGGGAGCTTAGAATGTGTGAGAGGTTGATGATCTATCGCCTTAAAAACTTTGCCAAAGGCACCTTCGAGTGTAAATTATCATACATATTGAAGATTCCGCCGTCCTTTCAGAGTTTACCCCGATGTATCTATACCTTCTAGACATAATCAGACCCACAATAGAAACTGCAACATGTGATGACAAAGGTACTAAACTCATTACCTCTCCTAATGGTTAACGTTTAGTTAATATCAGCTTGATCCGTCCGGTCTCTTGACCTCTCCATTCTCGTCTTATTTCAGAATCCGAAAATAAAACGGGTCTGTTGAGACAGCCCTCAGATCTGTGTATGGAGGATGTTATCCCACCTTTTAAGTGACAACTGGCATCGATCAACTTTTATGAGCTGTCAGCGTCTGAACTCCTAGAGGGTTCCGTCTTTTGTTCGACACTGTCGAACAATGATATCTATCTTGCGCCAAATGATACACCACACAATACTATGAAAGGAAAACGCTAGTCATAAATGCCACTCAAGGTTCAATCACTCAAGTTAGGTAACTAGGTAAGAGGGGTCGAACATGCAGATGGCCCTGCTTCCCTTAAACTTCGCCGCTTCGTTTTACTTATAGCCTTTTCCTATGGGAAAATTTCCAGAACTTGCTGCTAATACACCACGGGCAACATGAAGTATCCTTTAACAGTTGAAACGGTAAGTTTTTGAATCCATTCTTGCGGTGGAACGTAGTGCGCATTTTGAAATTAAATTCGTGAAATTTTAAAAAAGAAAATGAATTTTTTTAATTGCACACCAAAATTTTTTCTTCTTTAAATATAAGATCTTAAAACCCCTGAAAAGGTGACAAAATGTCAAAAAGGTGACGAGTTAGGAGCCCTGCATTTGATTTAATTAGAAAATGATGGTTTGATATAATTACAGCAAAACCTTGATAAGTCATCCCCTGGATAACTCTTCGATACATCGTCACTTCAATACCTCAACGCTCCTCAAAGGGCAGAATTTTTTTTGTCCCCTCTAGCTCTCATGAATGGCAATCTCTCTATATTAAAAAAAATTACCGCCGCCGCAGGATTGAAAACTGTTGTTTAGCTCGATTCTTAAACAGTTTCCCAAGAAAGTACTGATCGGAAAAAAACGAAATTAACATGATTTGTTCTTTATCGTATTCCCTGGACAATTATTAAGATTTTTTTCCGATGCGGCTATTAGTTTAGGGTTTATTAAGTGTCAAAATTGAAGAAGCGAAATTTCTTCCGCGAGTGAGAAAAACACATACAAATTTTCAGTCTTCATCTGTGAGTTTTTTTTAAAGAGTACCTCTGAACGTAAATTTTTGCAGCTCGTCGAGTTTTTTTTAAAATTTCAATTTGGTTCTTGATAATATTTTTTTGAAATTCGGGAAAAATCAGGACATTTTTGTTACAATTTTTTTTAAACTGCTGTATTTATATTTTATTACTATTATTTTTTAATTTTTAAAATATTGCAGTATACCTCAGAATGTACTCTTTCTTACGGTACTATTATTTTTGAAATCAGTTAATAATTAAATTAGATGCGATCAAAAGTTGGTCATACAATTTTTTTTTTATCCTACGCCCAGCTCAAGGCCTTTTGGCTATATGCTGTCTTGCCGTCCAATATAGCGAATAAAGTCCTTGGGCAGAAGTATCCCTGGTGTCAATGTCCTGTAAACTAGAGCACTCCGCAAGGTGTTGTCTGTTCATAAAACCATCGCTATAAAGCGGACAGATCGGGGAGGTAGCCACCCCAATCTTATGAAGGTGTTGTTGGAGATAGTCATGTCCGGTTAACAATACAAAATTCGGAATCTTTGGATATTTTCGCTACTTTTTGTTACAACCGTTAACTAAAACTGTCATATCTATATCGTATTACTATTAGTTTTTATTTTTAAAATAGCGCAGTATACCTCAGACTATACTCTTTCTTACGGTACCATTATTTTAAAAATTGGTTCATAAATAAATTCGATGCAATCAAAAGTTGGTGACACAAATTTCGTATTTTTTATTTCACGGAGCAAATTTGCGGAGCATTGTATTCACGGAGGGTTGTATTTTTGACTATCGGGTTTGCCAGATATCAAATTTATCGTAGCAACAATTGCCATAAAAACGATTTGTTTTTATTTGGCGAGGAAAGAGGCTCGCTTTTTTCCCTCTGTTCACAGACGGTTTACCGAGAAAGTACAAAGTACACATCGTAAAGTTTGGAGATTAACACGGTTTACTTAAAATTGTACAGGGAACAAGATGCAGAAGATTTTTTACTCATGCGGCTATTATTTTAGGGTGCATTAAGTGTTAAAGTAAAAAAGAGTGAAATCACTTGCGTAAGAGGTATTGGTTTGGGAAGCAAACCAAACGGGATTGCGTAGCAATCCCCGGGGGTTGGCAAGCGTAAGCGAGCAGGGGGCGGAGCCCCCTAGTGTAATTAAATTTTCCTTTGCTTCATAGCAATTCAATTGGCTTTCCCTGTATAACTCATCGCTTTGGAAATGTCTTTCAATACACAGGTTCGTGTGTGATGACAAGCTAAATTAAGTTTATTTGAAATCATAAATAACTGAAGTAGTCACCCAACACACTGACGAGGTGTTTTACCGTAGACATAATGACGCGGAAAGAAAAGAAAAAACTCAATTTGAAAGTAATAAAGGTTTTTCAACTACAGCTGCCGAGCTTTTGAGCTCGGAAATAAGTAAAGAAAAGAGGAATTCTTCGATATGTGTTTTTTGTAATGAATCAACACATAATCCAAATGAATGTGTATATGCCTCTAATTTATCTTTCAATGAGAAAAGAGATATTTTAATTAAACAAGGAGGTTGTTTTAAGTACCTGAAATTAGGTCACGTATCTCCGTTTTGTAAAGTTAAGATTATTTGTTCTATGTGTGGAAAGAGACATTTATCTATAATGGTTATTCTAAAACTTATTCCGACAGAAATGAAACTGAAAATGATAAATCAACTAAAAATAAGGCCTTGACAAATAGTTCTTGTTCTAAAGAAGAGTATTTACAAACATTAATTGTTTGCATTTCAGAAAATGATAGCAACCATTTTGTGAGGGTTATCTATGATACTGGAAGTCAACGATCATATATAACTACATTTCTTGCAGAAGAAATAAAATTAAAATGCTTAGGGGAAGAAACTGTTACTCATGGACTTTTTAGCGGGGTGGAAAGAAAGGAAAAACATAAAAGATATTCTGTTAAATTATGTAACATAAATAAAACTTGTGAATTAGAAGTTATGGATCAAAAAAGGATTTTTGCTTCCATTAATAAATTGGAAAATAATGATATCATAAATAAATTAAAATTATCGGATATACTTTTGAGTGATGGTTCCGTTAATGAAGAAGTTTGTTCATACGAAAAGGATCCAAATAAAGTTCATATTTTGATCGGAGCTGACCTTTGTGGGAAATTATTTACTGGGGAAATCAAAGATTTATCAACGGACCTGATAGCGATGAATTCACGTCTAGGATGGACGATTATGGGAAAAACTCAAGAAATGAAAATGAGTTGTTTAAATACTCTATTAATGTTACACGTTAATGATTCTAGTATAGTTAATTTGTGGAAACTTGACACTCTTGGAACTACTGATCCATTTGAAAAGGTCACAAGGAATAGAACTTGAAGATGATGCAAAGGAACATTTTCTCTGAACAGTTATGAGAAACGAAGAAGGTAGGTATATTGTCACCTTGCCATGGATCAAAGATCATCCAACTTTACCAGATGGTCGGAAGACAGCAGAGAAACATCTAAGTAGCTTCTTAAAGTAGTTGAAGCAATACAAGTGTGAAAAAGAAGGTAAGCTTTCCTAATACGTATTGTTTTCAACATTTAAAATAAAGCCCAAAAGAAGTAAACTTTTTTTTTTAATTTGTAGAATTTTCTTTAATTTACTCAAAGTAAAAATTATTGTAATACGGACAAATTTAAAAATAACATGAACATTACAGCAATGCATAGTCAGTACATTCTGTGGCTAATCTGCTCTTGTCATCAAATCGAGTCGACTTAACAAGGTTTCAATGTTGATGTAAGCTAAATTTAAAGAAACCAATATTTGCCTGGTAACTAAACAGAAACATAAATGCCAAGCAGTAATCTAATAAAAGAACTCACCATATTCCAAAAGCCAATATGACCACACTCACTAGCTGCACTAATAATTATCTTATCACATACAGAATGAATAGCAATAGCTGTAACCCTAGTTGGAACAACTTTAGCAATCTGGGACTTGCATATTTTCATGCATTCGAAATGAGATGGAAACCTAAAATGATAAGCTTGCATATAATATCTTGTACTTTTATGCATTGAAACTAAGATAACACTTATCATAATGGACTGAGTATTGAGGGATTAATAGTAAGCAGTATCAATTGAAAAAATAAATTTTTATTGGTTTCTCGGCCTTGTTTTCAGCATTACTTTTGTAAAACAAATTAAACTTCAATATGTATGGATGAGTTATTGTGGGGGTGATTCTAATGAGTGCCAGCAATGCAACAAAGTCTATTGTATGGAACAGAATTAAAAATTACGAACCTTTCTCACCCGAGAGTACACTAATGATTATAACGCAAAAGGGGTCAATCACACCTTTAAATTGTTGGGAAACATTGAACTAAATACTGATGGGAGTAAACTGAATAGAGCCTCAATAACAGGGTTCCCACTCTTTTTTTCTAACTAAAAATAAGGACTTTCTAACTAAAAATAAGAACTTTCAAAGCACAAAATAAGGTGACTTAAATAAAACATTGTGGAAACCGTATTATGCAATTTAATACATAACTTTTGACCAAGTGGGATACTCTTACAGATTAGTTAATCATATTCGAACAGTAATATGTACAAAATTTAATATGCAAGTATTTTCTAAAAATTATACACATATAATACCACAAAAAAAATGAGATTTTTCAAAGTAAGCCGGGAAAAGCGGTGAATTACGAGCACATGCTAAATATCGGCCATCCGAAATAATAACATTAAGGTAGATGTCTCTCTATATTTTTAAAAAAATTATCGCCCCAGCCGCAGGATTGAAATCTGGGTTGTTTAGCTCGATACTTAGATGGTTTCCAGAGAAGGTATGGATCAGAAAATTACAAAAGTAACATGGTTTGTTCTTCATTTTGTTCCCTGGACAATTCTGAAGATTTTTTTTCCCAATGCGGTTATTAGTTTAGGGTTGATAAAATGTCAAAATTGAAAAAGCGAAATTTCTAACACAAGTGAGCAAAAGACGTACAAATTTTCAGTCTTCAGTCATGACTTTTTTAGAGTACCTCTAAACGTGAAATTTTGCAGCTTGTTGAGGTTTTTTTTTTAAACTGTCATATTTATAACTTATAACTATCAGATTTTAAATATGAAAACATCGCAGTACACCTTAGAACGTACTCTTTCTTACCGTACAATTATTTTTTGAATTGGTTCATAAATAAAGTCGATGCAATTAAAAGTTGGTTATGCAAATTTCAGAACTTTTACATCGTAATTTCCAATATCAATAGCTAATACTATTACTTTTAAAATTTGAAAATACCACATGAAAGCTTAGAACACACTCTTTTGTATGGTATAATTATTTTTTAAATTGGTTTATAAATAAATTCGATGCAATAAAAAGTAGAATTTCACGACAGTGATTCTTGGCGTCAGTGTGCAATGGAACGTTAAAGCCTTCGATGAAACTAAGGCCAGCTCGCTATGACATCATGAAGGAGAGACAGGGGGTGGAGGTTTCGCCGTTGCAGGAGGACTCTGCGATAGGAGTGTTGGTGTGGGCTCTCTTTTTCGCTCAATTCTCAGACAATTTCCCAAGAAAGTAGAAATCACAAAATTACAAGATTAACATGGTTTATTCAAAATTGTACAGGGAACAAGATGGAGAAGGTTTTTTACTGATGCAGCTATTATTTTAGGGTGCATTAAGTGTTAAAGTAAAAGAAAGGAAATCACTTGCAAAAGGAGTCTTGGTTTGCGAAGCAAACCAAATGGGATTGAGTAGCAATCCCCGGCGTTGGCGAGCATCAGTGAGCAGGGGGTGAAGACCTAGCAGTGACGTCATGAACCGGAAAGTCAAAACAGGATTATACGAATTATTAAAATAGTTTAGCCGTCGCACATACAGGAGATTGACTCTGCAAATGGAGTGTTGGTTTGCGTAGCAATGCCCAGGGGTTGGCCAGCGTAAGTGAGTAGGGGGGGGGGAGCCCCCTAGTTTATAAAATGTATCATAAGGTTAAAAAAATAAAATGCAATTTTATTGAATAGATATTATTCAATTAGCTACCACTGTCCCAGATTCAGCCCTTCGGTGAATCACCATGTAATTTTGAACCATGGTCAGATTGTTGGCATTACATGAAAAATAAAAGTCAGATTCAGTATTAGATAAAAAAAAAATCCTCATTTATTTATGTAAAGTGACTAGATTACATGGTATTTATAAAAGTATAAACTATCAAAAGTATACAAATAGGTGTACTTCACCTGGTCCGTAGGCTTTAGAAAAAGAGAGGATTGAATAATCACACACTATCTTCATATATATATAAATATATATTTATTTATTTAAAATAGGGATAGATGATGTAGTAACCAATCATAGCCAGAAGTGGGCAGGACCAAACATGATACGATTGATTTACATACTAGTTCTTGTTTATAAACATCTAAAATATACTCTAACACAGATGACAAGGCAATGTCTGAGCTGGCACCCTACTCTCCAAGATTCCACACCAACCCAACAAGAGGACTTTTGTCAACAAAAGATTTATGGTGCACCAACTACTTTTACAGGGTGCCTATTAAATTTCTGTTGGTCCATTTAGAGATTTTTTCGGGACATTCTAACATAAATGCATGACTTGATGTTATATGATTATGTGGGTTAGTTAGATGTAATTATACTTTAAAATCAAACTTTTTTTTATTGCTTACAGTCTAATCTTGAGAAAAGAGGACTACAGTATCAAATTTCAGCTTTAATATAAGCTGTTTTCTAAACAAAATTTTAAAAATAAAGAAAAACCATAAATCATGTCTAAGTAGATGAACATAAACAAATACTCTATATTATATTCATTATTTTTGTTTTCTGAATGCTTGAAATTTTAATAAAAAGTGAAGAAATCAACAACTACTTTAAAAACATTTCATCATGTAAATTTATTATTTTAATGCTTTATGCATCAAATGAAGTTGGTAAAAAAAATTATATATCAATTTGTGTATTTAAAACAACTGTCTCCAAAAGTGGTTGATTGGGGAATTACACCAATTTCATTTTCTTTTTAGTTTGCATAATTTCTTTGTCTTAAATGTTCAATTTCTTCAGTTGCAGTTTGCAATTTTCTTTTTTTCATTTCTTTAAGTTCAGTTGCAGCCACCTTTTGTTTTCACCTTAAAATAATTTGATACATTTTCGGGACAAAATTAATGATTTAGGTACTTTTTTGGGACCAGTTTTCCATTTTCGGCATATTTTCGGGCCAGTAGACACCATGTTCTATACCATATGCTTACAAACATCCATGCTCTGACCCGGATTAGAACCAGGAACCTTCCTATTGAATAGATATTTCAACTAGTTACCACCGTCACAGCCTAAACCATTCAGTGTATCGCCACATAATTTTGAACCCCGGTCAGATGACAAGGCAACATCTGAGCTGGCACCCCACTCTCCAAACTTCCACACCAACCCAATGTGAGGACTTTCGGCCACAACAAATTGAAGGTGCAGTTTTTACTATAATAAGAATAATGTGCATAAAAAAATAGATTGAAAAAAAATTGCAACATATCAGGTTACCACTCAGCTAGTATTAATTAAAATAAATTATCTTAAAATTGTTCCTGATTCCACCCACAGACTGTTAAAAATACACTTCCCCACAATTATAATAAATTTTTAAAACACTGCACTTGCGTGTGACTAATTAAAACAAAATTAATTAACATTTGATAATTGTATTCTAGTTTGTAACATTTGATAATTGTATACTATTTTGTGTGTTGCGAGAGCCACACGAGAAAGTCGAAAATAGTCCGATTTTCATGGGTTTTCAAGTCTAATCATCGAGAGTCGATTTGTATAACACATATCAAGCCATTCAAGTAGGCCAGTTCCTGAATCATCGCCAATACCGCACTTTTAAGCAGTTTTATTGCTGATCGAGCGCTAAACAGAGGTCAGAAATCTCAAAACAATATCGTCATTTGAAAACTGAATTTTGTTTTAAAAGGAAAATAAGCACTTTCTAAGGACTATTGACGAAACATAAGAACTTCTAAAGTGTTTTAGAAATGGAAGGTCAAAATAAGTACTTTTTAAGATCTGTGGGAACCCTGAAAATATATAGCCTTATGACAAAACTAAAAAGAGCAAGACCAAGAACTACCAAGTTTATTTCCAAGTAAAAAAACAAAAGTGAAATTTAATTTTTTTGTTAGAGTAATAAGTATTCCTATTATAAGGTAAAAAAAAAAAACGCAAAGCTAACATGTATCTTGATAGGTAAAAATAAATTAATACAATTTGAATCAATTTCACAAATGTTGCATACAAAAGAAATGGCAAAATTTTTAATAGATAGCAAGTCATATGCTTGATAAACAAATAATGCAATAATTACTCATAAGTTCTTTTAATTTCTTTGTGATTTAGTCCAGAAAAATCGTGGATGAAGTTTGAAAACATTTCCTTGCCTTTCAAAGCTTGTTCAAATTTTAATACTTTAGGCAGATTCTAAAAGAATGACAAAAAAAAACATAAATGGGGAGAAAAAACATCAATTTTACCTCATACTTACAATGTAAAACACATAAGAAGCATAATTCAGGTTTGAATCACTCTTTGAAGTTTACTTTTAATACCTCTAGAATAAAAATAATTTTCAATGCAAGCATTGAGGCAGTGACTATTTTAAGAGCAATCTAAGGGATGTTAAGTTCAGTTTTCCAAAGTTGGTATATATTACCAGCCCTGTGAATATAGAAGGAATCATTGAGGCAATGCTTGTCACAAGAGAAATAGAGGGGCATTGAGGAGTAAGAGGGTGGTAACATAGAAGCAATTGGTAACAAATTTTGTTGCTTAAATTTTTTAAAAAACATTTATCCATTTAAACATACACACATTCACTGCAATAACACACTGGAATACGAATTACATCTTGACACAAATTGCATGAAAGCAGTTCAATAAATATTGTAGTGATATAAAACATACAAGTTCTTCATGGTAAGTTCAAACACTTGATTTTCAGATTTGGAAGAGGATGCTTTTTAACTACAAATAAATTCTTAAAAAAAACAAACTTTTTTACAGATAAACAAGTGTCAGAAACAAAGAAATGCGGACAGCATAATTTTGAATACATTAAGTATGGCTTTATTCAGTCACCGATAAACAAAATATAACCAAATATATTAGTTTTGTAATTTAATTCCAAAGCGTTAATTTCAAACCAGCTTTTTGAAATTCAAAGCTGTACACGGCTACAAAAACGTTTACGTGGAATGCACAAATTATTGGCACTGTTGCACTTGTAAGTGAAAAAAATATCATTGCTAGAAAAAGTGCATGAAGCGTAAGATATAGTATGTGGGAAACTGTTTTCGTTGATCAGATTATTAAAATACATAAGCATCAAATATGACTGAATAGCAAAAATATTTTAACTTCCTTTATGGTTCTGGACCATGCTATTAAATCTTATTCATAGTTGTAAATCCCACTGAAGCTAGACTAAAGGTTTATATCCTGGAAGGAATTTCCTGTAAATGATTTAGAAATTAAATCTGACCTTGATACAAGAGTTTCATATCTGAATCAAACCTTTAATCAGATGAATAGTACATAGTGCTTACAATACACTTGTCCATTGAGAACAAAAATTATAACCCTTCAATTCTGAAAAAATATTTTTCTAGTTTTTTCACTTTAGAAATCATGTTTGTTTTGAAATCATTCACACTGCACTGTTGTATTCATACTCATAGCAAAAGGTAATTATCATCTATAATCTCTGTACAGTATGCAATAGTAAACAACATACTTGATAGTCTCTACTACAAAGTAATTACATTTGGGAAATTCTTGGAAATTGTACCAAAAAGAGGCCTTTTGCCGTCATCAAGTGTTCAAAATAATTTAAAAAACTTCTTTCTACTTGAAGGGATTTATTTGTCTCTTCGAGAAAAACTAAATGCTTAAAATTTATGCAACATGAGTTCCTCCATTCCATTCTTTCTTCTTGATAACTTGTTCTTAAACTTTTGCAACTATTCTAGGGTAACTCAAGGATCTAATCAATGTACCATTTCGTTCACTGCACTGTCATTGGGAAATGCCATTACAGCCTCTAACCGAAATAAAATTTATTTTCTCGGCATTTGTTGATTTTCTTGGAAAATTAGTATTGAAGACTGTTTATCTACCAAATGATACTGACGTTTTTTTTTCTGCTTGATAATTTCTGATTTGAAAAATTCTCAGAAAAAAAAATTTAGATGTTTTGTCCAGAAGACAGGAAAAAAATGTTGGGAGGAAGTGTTTGTAGGTATGCTACACCTATTATTGTAATGTGACAAATGAACCAATCCTGGTGTAGAAACAATAAAAACTTCTTTAAAAAGTAATACCTCATGTTTTATCACAATTTCTTTTTCTCTTCTGGCTTCTTTCATTGCTCTTCGCTCAATGGCCTCTTCAGAAAGGTCCAAATCTATTTTGGCCGAACGGTTGCATTTTTTACGTGGAGGTGGTGAAGGTGGAGCTGGTCTAATGAAAAGAAGAGCAACATATAGAATGTAAAATTAAAATATGAACAAGACAAACATGGCACTAGATGATATGAAACTGAAAAATAATTTGGGAGAAAATTTACTGGCACATTGACCCCTTCTGATAGCTCTCATAATCCCAATGGGAGAGGGGATCCATAATTATTCAAAGAATATTTTACTTATTTCCTACTTTCAGACTACACACATTTATCCCACATACATCCAACCCGAACATTTTATTGTTACAAGAGTAGATATGTAAGAGAGCAAAAAAAGAATTCATTAAATAAAATTGGACTAAAATTATAATTTAAAATTTTATGTTATTGTCTTCTCCAATTCTAATTTGTTCTATAATTATTAATTAAACTATATAACAAATGCTTTCAATTTTATAACAGGTTTTAAAGTGTAAAAAAGTGACAAAAGTTACTAATCAAACAAAAAAAGTAACAAGAAGTGACTAATTGAACAAAAAAAAGTCACAATAAATGAAAAATAACAATAATGCCAAATATAAGGATTGAAAAGAAAAAAAGATCCTCCCCAGCCACCCCAATGTTTTTCTTTCTTTGGAAGAATATTTATTTTCTTCATTTAAAAAGCATAATATTTTAAAATGATACCTAATTTGTAATCATAATTTTTAAATGTATTGTTCATTTTTGACATAGCTTGAAGAATTTCTTCCTTTTCTTTGAAAGATTATGTCTGATTTTTTTTTTGTGAAAGATTATGTACTTTATTTTTGTTGAAAGATTATGTACTTTATTTTTGTTGAAAAAGTCTGAAATTAATTTTGTCTTTTTCTTTTCAAGAGAAGAAAGTGCATTTTTTAAAGTTTGTCTTTGCTGACCAGCATCATCTGAGACTTTTGCTGCCCCTTAAATCATTGAATAAGCAAGTGCTGTTTTCTAGAAATCTTTCTTTCGTATCGCTTTCTAGAATCTATCATTGGCTTCCTTTAACAATTTTGAAGCACTGACCAACCCCTCATCCTTACACAAAATTTGAAAGTTTTTGTTCTTCTATTACCTTTATTTTCTTTGTCAGCTGCTTTAACTATTTTTTTCCTGTCCTTCTCTAATTTTTATTGTACCTTCCGTTTTACACCTTGTAGACTATATGCAACCCTTCCCATATCCATTAGCTTTGATGTGATCGGCACCAAATAGGGTTGATTGTCAAAATTCGCCAAGCTACTTTTGACCGTCATCAATGCATTGAGTGTGCATTCTGACATTGATGCTCTGTGTTCTGTCAAAGCTCTTCCTGAGGCTGAGAAGCCACGTTCAATGTCAACACTACCATAAAAAAGTGACAAAGCAGCAATTTAACACTAGCTTTGACACAACAAGCTATTTAGGATCCACACCACTAATGCCCAGAAGCAGAAAGTGTTTAAAACTGCAACGTAAGTCACAGAACAATTTTTTCCTTCCTTTTATCAAAATTTTAGCTGTTTTTTTTCAATCATAAGTTTAAAGCACTGTCCTTGCCACTACTTCTATGGCTTTTGGAACAATTTCCCTACACTGCCCCAAATTACCACTAACACTTTATAAATAACAGATCTTCTATGTCAATGACAAAATATTTAACTTCAACAGTTATTGACAGAATTGCTAATTCTGAAAGTATGCCTTGGTATTAAATAAAGCAAGGTAATTAATTAATTTTGATGTTTTATTATAAATATGTAACACATATTTAGCTGATACTTGTATTTTATGTCTCTTTGATTCTACTGCAGTTTTCAAAATTCCTGTTTGGGCTCATTTTTTTTTTACTGTTTACTGACAAACAACATTAAAAAAAAATTTTTCTTTTTGCCAATGATAAGTACATTTCAAGCACATAAAATGGGATTATATATCATACAAGGAAATGAAGCTTTTATCTATGAACAGCATAGAACAAGTGTTATTGTATTCGTCCAGAACTCCAAAGTCTAACTACATCTTTACTACAACCAATTACATCACAATAAAGATACCTGGCTAGTTGAAAATTCCCTTTCACAATATGCGAAATCCCAGATTCCCAAAGTCGACCTGCCTAAAGCAAATTTATCTGGAAACCCACCAACTGAATCCAATGCTGGTCTAATAATTTTGAAAATAAAATGGTGTAAAAAAAAAAAAACAATTTGCGTAAAATCCCAATTTTAGAGCACATTTTTTGGCAATGCCCCAATCTGATTCCAATATGGATAGCGATGATATCGTACCAGATTTGACATGAAAAATTGCAATATTGAAAAAGAAATTCTGGAAGATGTTTTTTTCATTTGGAAGACGGGATAAAGCGATTTTCCCGAAAACTAGGAAGAGTCTACATGAATGTGGTTGTGTTGAAGCATGAATGTTCAGACATCCAGGAATGTGCCAACATTTTGGAGAGTGGCAGTGCAAGAGATCTTTTTAAGATGACAAATTAATCAAGCATTAATTTTTCCTTATTTACAAGTTTTGGGTCAAAAATTTATACTAATATTATTTAAATGCCAAATACACCTTTTCTCTCCGCAGTTCTACACACCAATTCTTTAACAAGGCAGTTCAGATTGATTTTTGCAGTGGGATTCACGAAGATTAAGGAGTTGGAGATGTGTTAAGCATTTTTGAGTCATGTTTGTGTGCAAATACCTTTTCACTTGTCTAAGAGCACCTTTCGGCTGAAACTGCAGAAGCAGGAACAAAAGAGATTAATTCAACAAATTTGAACACTTTATTCATAAGCTCCCTGCTTACACTCGACTCTGCCACCAACTTCTGGCAAATATCAAATGATGTCACAAACTTTTTTGGTACTTTTCCGTTAGCTGGGTACCAAAGAACAGCCAAGCCCTAAGTTGGCGCAGTTAAAGGTTGTTAGTTTGTCTGAAATATCGCTGTAATTTGGCGTTTTTTGTCAGGTACCCAGCGAACTGAAAAGTACCCTTTTCTTTTACTACAATAGATAACAGAACCAACTGGACTTCCAATTTTTCAAGATTGAAATCACTTGCATGAACACCCAATTTTTCTTGCAAGGAAGTACCTTTTGAAATTTCTCCTTTTGCTGCATCTGTAAGCACTTCTAATTTGACAAGATTCACCATTCCTGGTTGATGGCATTGTTTTTCAATTTCGGTGATTAGTGGTTACTATGTCAACCACTTCAAACAAGCATTTTCGAAGGCCAACAGTTTCATTGATGTTGGCGAAGTGAACATTTCAGAATGCCTGAAATATTTGTACCGACATGGAAGCTTTCTTTTTCGAGATGGCTGTGGCAGCTCCAAATCTAAGAGTTCAGCAAATTCTTTTGTTTCACTCCAAATGCATTCAAAATTTTCATCGCTCCTCAAGTTTGAAAGTGTGTCCGAGAGATATTGTGCCAATTTCTTTGCTTTCGTAACAGTAAGTCCTGTCTTCTGCAAAGCTATAGTGAATTGCTCACATGGACCGAACATTTTGCATGCTACTTTTAATGTGAACAGTGTCTGCTTTTTTCAGCTGTCTTTTATATCCTCTTAATGCTGCCCTTCGATATTCCAAAACTGCATTTCTGTCATTCAAAATGGCTTTTACTGTCTGCAGTACAATTTCGTGGTTTGAAAGGAATCTGACAAAAACCAAGATCTAGTTACAATAATCGCGCCAAGAAAGAATTTAGAAAACGGCCTGCACATCAGTTTTACCTTAAAAGTTATAAGAATAGCGCCACGAAAGAATTAAAACTACGGCCGGTACAGCAGTTGTACCTTGAAAGTTATGAGAACGGCACTAAGAATGAATCATATCAGTTATATTTCTAGCCGTAGTCAAAAGGTTAATTATATCGCACTGGAAAGGGTTAATGTTACTTTTTAAGTAAAATTTTTATAATGTTCCTTGACAGTGGGGGCGGGATATAAGCCTTTAGCCCCTCTCCTCAGAGGCAGGAGGGACGAAATGCCTCCCAGCTGGCACGTGCCTGACACATTTCTTTCGAGTTTATGAAAGTTTAATTTTAAAAACTTGCCATGATATATTTCACAAGAAAAAGTTACTCTTTTATAAGATAGCTACAGTAGAATCAAATATATAATTACCTACCTTTTCACATATGCACGTTTTGTCTTTTGTGTTAAACTAAGCACTCCTTCACAAAAGCTTTCTTTAACCTATGAAGGAAAATGTAACAGATAAATGTGAATACCAAAAATTATTTATGTTTCTTACACACATTCACAACACAAGAGGTAATTTTACCTCATCTATTTTCAGTGTTTCTAAAAAAGCTAAACTTCTTTCTCTTTTTTTCTGAATCATTTTTTCATAATCACTCTTTTCGTCATCCTAACGAGAGAAAAACAACACAATTAAATAAATTGTACAAACATGTTCAGA
Organism: Metellina segmentata; assembly: GCA_947359465.1. NCBI lineage: Eukaryota > Metazoa > Arthropoda > Arachnida > Araneae > Tetragnathidae > Metellina > Metellina segmentata. Next base: position 45,134,411 of record OX375880.1, read on the forward strand.
GTACATAAATAGCTTAGCTTAGAAATCAAGGTAAAATATTTTCAAGATAATATATCAAATTACATTGGATTTAGTAGTACAATCTATAGGAACAATGACAAGAAAAACACATATCCATTTCCCAAGAAAAACACATAATCAGTAAATTAAGAATAATTATTTAAAAAATAAGAATTATACTTCGAAATTATTCACTCAAATACCCACTGGTTATTATCTCTCATTAGTTGCATGAATTGAAATTACTAATGTACAAAGATCAACTCATTTACAACATGGGAATGATTTTCTCATACATAATTTGTTAGAAAGTCCTCCACAAAGGTAAACTTTTAGTAATTATAATTATTCTGTGCAATTCAAGTTATAACAGCTTTTTTTATCATTAGTATTAAAACCCAATTTTAACTGCTAATTAGAAACCTAAAATATACTGAATTGTTACATTTCAGATTTTTAAGAATTCTTCATCTGAGTTAAGCTAAAACAGGGTGTCAAGATTTAAATCAACAATTAAAATCATGATTTTAATCAAATGATTTTTTAAAAATCAAAACTAATCTTAAAATTTTATAACTAAGTAAATACACAATAGGAAAATCACAGAAGTGGTCAAATGCTTTAATTTTTCTGCAGTCATGGTGATTTCAGCACTAATGGCTACACCCAGCTCAGAGGGAACTGGGTCAATTACTGCATATTATAAAAGATTGCATCAGCCAGTTGTAACTTATTAGAATATACTATATACTGGAAACAGTAATGTAAACACACATGACATAAATCTAAATACCAGGAAGAGTAATGTATAAACATTCCTCATTAACAGCACTCATAATATAAACAATTAAAAGAAAGATGCAACAGTTTGATTCAAAATTATAAACTAAAGGGGAGGCTGATTTTATTAGCTAAAAAAAAAAACATGTGGGGAAGTAAAGTTTTTTTAGGCAAGTTAAAGTTTTTTTTATGTGGTGTGCAAAAGAGATTAAAGAGTATAAATATACATTTTCACACACTCACACCCATTAAAATGTCAGCAAGAAGAAAGAAAGATCCAATATGAATTAAAACTAAGCGAAAATTAATTTATTATTGCTCCTACTTTTCAGTTCAGGAGCAAACTTTCTTATAAAGAATAATAAGTAGTAAGAATAATGTGAGCATTCAAAAATTAATATAGTTGTCTATATATAAATTAGCCTACACAGAATATTAAAGAAGAAAACATGGTATCTAAACAAATCATTTGAAACTATTAAAAATGTGTAAAAATTAAATTAAAAAAATTATCATATCATTTAATTTTATTAAATAGGCAAACTAATATTAATGAGCTTATGAAGTTTTATTCACAACTAGATGCTAACATGTAGAAATTTCTTATTAGTTTCCATTGTCATGTGAAACAATGTTAAATAAGTCATGAACATTATTTACATATAACAATTCAAAGATAGCTGATTACATTAAAGCAAAAACTAGAAAAATATTATAATCAAATTAAAAATGAGGATCATGAGAAACTGATTACAACCTTTGATAAACAACACTGAGGTTTTATTTATAAATTTTCAAATCAAAAACTCACCTTTAAAATCTTCTTATTTTTAAACTTAATTTTTTTCTTTTTCTAAACAAAGAATACAAAATTAAATTAAAAATTTATTTTTAAAAACTCAAAAATTACAATGAAATTAAACTTGAACACACTTTGAAATTTGTTAAGAATAATCTAAATATTTTTTGCATTCATTCATGAACAAGATATGAAAATCAAACTCTGTTAATCTTAACTTAAATATCTAAAATGTAATCTACACCTGTACCATTTTGTGATAATCCATGTAACTTGGTTTTGTTTAGTACAGGTGCAATTTAATCGACTACTAATAAATTGGAAATAAAATTCCAAAGGAGCTTAGAAACTTCAAGTTTTTGAGTATCCTTACTTTTTTTAGGAGTACTAATTTCATTTACAATCCTATCTGATAAGATATTTCAATGGCAGTCCATTTCTGATGAGTATGATTTCTTTCAAATTAATACACTGCTAATCATCAAAAATGCAACACTATGAAGGACAAGAGATATCAAAGCAATGCTTATTATAAAAATGAAACAAGACAAGGGTGAAAAGATTGAAATTACAACTAAATTCATTCAACAACTAAATAATTCACACCACTAAATTTCATCGCAATTCGACTTGCGATGAAATCAATGCATTATGTAGCTGTTATGGGCAGCAATAACTGCAGCTACACGTCTTAGAATTAAAACGAGGCTGGTTGTTTTTGCGTAGGATTTTATGCCAGTTTTGCCCATGCTGTGCCAAACACAAGACCTACAATATCAAGTAATGGACAGACACACAATGAAAGTTTTACTGACACCGAAAAGAGAGAAACTCTCAGGGAGGAATCAAACTTATGCCACCTACAACTCGAAGGTTGCTAGCGCAGTGGGCATAACCAATAAGCCATGATAGCCCCTAAAAGAGCAAGGCCTTTGATGTGTTTGAGGTATATCATTCCATGCTGCTTCCGCACATTGTCAAAGTTAATCTGGTGTAGTCGTCGGGGTTCTGTAGTGAGTTAGCTGTTGGGTGATCATAGACCAAAACGTGTTTGATAGGTGACCAGATCTGGTGAACAGGTGGGCCATGTAAGAAGTTAAACCTGGAGGACATAGAGGAATTGTTATATGTTGATGACACATGCTGTCACGCAATGTCTTGCTGAAAACTGGTCAATGGCAAACAATGAAAATAATGGAGGACAACAGGCTCCCAATCTTCAGGCAGGAGTAGAATCCAATGGTGCCCAATACTGAAACACTAGGCATTGAACAAGCATAGCGATGCCAAATGCAAGTCACGTAGTCGTTGCCTCAGTGCTGTCACACATGGATACGACCATTGTGGTGTAGAAGATAGCATTCAACTTAGTCTGAAAAAAGATGCCATGCAATTTGTTGCATTCTATGCACAATTTAAAGACTCCAATGCTTGTAGTGTAGAATCAGAGTTAGCAAAAATACTTTGGTGCCCAATACTGAAACACTAGGCATTGAACAAGCATAGCGATGCCAAATGCAAGTCACGTAGTCGTTGCCTCAGTGCTGTCACACATGGATACGACCATTGTGGTGTAGAAGATAGCATTCAACTTAGTCTGAAAAAAGATGCCATGCAATTTGTTGCATTCTATGCACAATTTAAAGACTCCAATGCTTGTAGTGTAGAATCAGAGTTAGCAAAAATACTTTATTTGTTTGAAAAATACCCCGCTACTGCAGATGGCGACTTCTTAAGTGCTAACACATGTTGCTTTGCAACACATTTTGAAAAAATATCTCTCTTCTGTATACGTAGAAATATAGATGCCTGACACAGGTGGTGCAACACACTCTAATTTTTGAGATAGGATTCTTGATGTTGCAGAAAGATCATTAATAAGCCATGTGTACAAGATGTCTGTCTATTCGTTCAGTGGTGTAAGTTGCAACTTTTAGTTGCTGCAATAAAAGAATCCAAAAGTTTGATAGTCACAATTATCCATCTGTTAAACTCGGATACATACTTATACGACAGCTTTATGTTTTCACAAAGCATAATCATGCCTCCTATACAAAGGAACTGTGAGAAAAAACTGATAGCCAGCTCTCTGTTCTCCCTTTATGCACTGTTTACAGCGTCATTAATGTCACATGAATTATGTGGGAAGGATCACATCTCAGACCGCTCTCATTTCTGTGGCAAGGCCATCAGACTCAGTCCAACAAATTGGAAAGTAAAACATAGTAGTGGTACTCTTTAAAACAATTTATTTTATATGGAGAAATTACGTTAGTAAGGCATCAAGGGGATTTTAACAAAAGAAAAGGTCTTTTAATAGCGAGTATGAAAACAATAAACAAATCACGACGAATTTAAATGCCCAACCAAAGCAATGTAAACCAAGTCAGGTGTTAAAGAGACTTTACCATTTTGACATGAGTTAGAAATAAATTTGTTAGGCCACTATCCAAACCAATTTCTTAAAATCCTTCAACCACAATCACTAATTTATTATGGATGAATTAAATTTAAAATACAAATTCTTTGCATGTTTTTATACAATATTCACAACACGGATAATACTAAATTGTCTTTACTGTCATATTATTTATTCACACCTTAATACTTCCTTTCTGTCGATTTGAAATAGTTATTATTTATGCAGAATTACTTGGAACACACATATTATCTGCGTAGATAAAAAAAAAAACAAGCTAAATTATTATTGATAAATTGTAATTAAGATTCTTTTACATTGTATTAAAAAATGGCAATATACCTTTGGAGTTTCACTTTCATCTTCACTTGTTTCTTCCTTCTGAAATAATTTTTGAATATGTTAAAGAGCATATAAGAAATAAAAAATGCAATTACATTCCATAATCCAGTAACAAAAGAAAGAACAATATCTGTATATGTTGTGAAACACTGACAAATCAATGACAAAACCTTCCAGATTTCTGTCATAGCTTCATTATTATTTTGGATCTTGATTGTATTTAAAATTAATAGAAAGAATACATTAATTATTAAGAGCAGAAACAAAATTAAGTTCTTACTGAGGAGCTGTCACTTTCAACTTCTCTCATTACTTTTCTCTGAAAATGAAAGGAAATAATTACTTTTCATGACAATTAAGTAGTCTTCTAAATGAGTGGCAATAACAGCTAAACTTTTTGTGTATCAACATTGGGTCAGGAAAGCCTATATCCCAAAAGCTATAACAGATAAATTTCAAGTTCAAATTAATTTTTAGTCATGAAATCTATAAAATTATTAGTTCTACTAAACTACAATAAACAGAAGAAAAAGCAATTAGTGAGTAATCAGAACTTAATTAAAATTGTGAATTTATCTGTGATGCATTTCACTTTGCTCCAGTCCAAAATAGATAAAGATCTTCTGTTGGTGTATTTTGGCATACCTTTAGTACAGGGCTCAAAATACCCGGGTACACAGGTGCACCTGAAAATAAAATTGTGCACCTAAATTTTTCCCTCTAGGTGCACGCAGTGCACCTGTCGTTAAAAAAATCGGGGGAAACGTATTTTATGTTATTTTTATGCCTGAACAAAATATTAATATCGACCTCTCTCGCTCTAAAGGAGTCCAATCTCACGATCGATGTTGATCGTAATCCGTGCGAGGCAAATCTGTGCTTACCCCACGTCCGATGACACGCTGGCCTCATCTCCGTAGGATTTGGTCATCACGGGCGGTCAAGCCTAGCAAGGGGTCTTCATGAAGAGAATGTGGGTGGCCGAATGCCACACCATACTTAGCCAAGCTGTACCAAACACAAGAATAATAACGTAATTATACTTCTTGTCTTAGAAGATTAAGTTCACTAATGGATGAGGAAGAAATATAGATAACTTGTATACAAGTTGCTTTTAAAAGCATCTGAAAAACCTAATCTGATTAATCTTAAAAGTATGTTTTTATATTTTCAAATTAATAGTGTGTTCTGAAATCATAATTTTCTAAGATGGAACTTAGTCAAGTTATCAGAACATTGGTTGGGTCAAGTTATCAGAACATTGGTTATAATTCAGGGCTATATTTGGACAGGCTGCGCCAAACACAAGACAATCAGAATGCGAGTAAACCCTAACAGTTGTGCTTTATTCAAAAGATTTTGCGTCATACAAGATTTCACCACAAAAAACATGATAGAAACGGGATTTCATGACTGCCGAAACTTTAATGACACCACGAAATTACCTTACTTTCAGGATTAATGCAGATATAGTATGAAAATTAGCCTTTCCATGAGTCACTCGAAACAAGAAAAAAATCGATAGAAATGAATCGTGATTGTTGTGTTTCACCAGTTCATGTTGTAATGTATGCAAGTGTTCGTAAAAGCAACCTTAGAACTAATGAAATGGAGGTTACATGTCAGATTATTTTCTGGTTTACACTTTTTTCGAATAATAGTTAACAAACCCAGACATAGTTATACAATCCCTGCTATTTTAAATTATAATTTTAAGAAGTAAACCTAAATTGGCAATTCTACAGAAATGTTTGATTGATAAAGATACTTAGTATGACACACATTATTGACAAAGTATCCTTAATGTTTAATAGTAAAATATGCAATAAATAAAAGGAAATTTTCACCTCCATGTATGTAAGACGCTTACTAACTCTCCTATTTGGAGTTTGTTGCATTTCTTCAGAGGATTCAGTCTTAACAAGAGTAAGATCAATCATAGGTGTATTTAAGCTGGAAGATAAATTATTTTTAGGATTAATAATTTAATCAAAACAATAAGTAAAGAAATAACCGAATGTGTTTGTGTTTCTGAGAAAGAGACTTACAGCTTCGACTGCTCCATCATAGTTTTACAAAAAATTAGATTCTATGTTTTGATATTAATTACGAAAGATTGACAGTTAATTCCTTTGCTTTAAATGACAGGTGATAGGTATTCACGTTTCCCGCGTTGAAAACCCAAAACAGAAGTTTCCTACGAAACGCATCTGCCACCAGAAATGAAGTCTATTTGGCTAATAGGCCCAGTCGGTATCTTAAGAGCTAGCAAACTGCGCATGCGCAAAATTGGAGGATGAACTTCAATAGCGACTGTTTTGTGATTTGAATCTGTCATAAATTGCTATAAATAGTAGTCTTTTTGTTGGGAAGAATCGGTAATTTTTAATTAACGTAATACTAGAGCAATTTACCGATCACACAAATAAGTAAAAGTACTTTTGTTTCATTACTCTGTGGTCCCGATATCCTCCTTTTTTTGACGGGAAGAATAGAACTTTGAAAGCTTCCAACTTGATTTATTATTTTTGTAAACGAAAATGAATACACTGAGAAATTTTTTTTGGAGTGGATTACCTGTTTAAAGACGGTTCATTTCTGGCGGCAGACGAAAGTAATCGGTAATGGTAATTTTAGCTTATTTCTTACTAGAGAAACATAACGGGCTATTGGCGACCGAACTGGATTGATCCCGCAAGGGAAATAATCGAGGTAATTTTTAATTAACAACATTCTAGACTACCCAGTGGCACTGTACTAGTTTTGCCGCATGCTTTTTCTAATCTTCTATTGAAATGAAGTGAAATACTATCCAAACATAAGCTGTCTGCTAAACTTTTTAGGTTTCCTGATTTTTAAACAATCCACACATTTCACATAAACTACAAACGATTCAAAAGCTGCAAGTCTTTAGTTATGTGAATTTAAAGTGCTGTTTATGTGTTTCTTAGAAACGTTATCAGTGATGATTCGAGTTTCCAGTAGCGTAGGTTATTTTCTTTGTAGGCATTATGGAACTTCACAAAACAGCATTCGCGTTAGATTTGCTCCAAGTCCAACTGGTACTTTGCATTTAGGTGGCTTAAGAACAGCATTTTTCAACTACTTATTTGCCCGAAAGAATAAGGGTAAATTTATACTTCGAATAGAAGATACAGATCAGGTACCATTTATTAATAATCTAAGGTCTAAGTTTTTTTTTTCTTAAAACTTCCTTTTTTCAACCAAAATCATCATTTTGCCATGTAAGAAACTAAAAATATATCGGAATACATCTTTTGTGAGCTACGATTCTATTGCAAAATTTTCTTATGATACTAAATCTATTAAATGTACATTTAAAGGTTTATGTGAATATATGATTTTAAACCAATTGTTGCTAGATGGTTATTCATTTCCTAGCAAAAAAACATCCAAACAAAATTGCAAAGATTTAGTTTTCAATGTACATGTTTCATGGTTAGTTACAGGGCTTTTTAGTTGAATGAAGCAAGAGGAATAGTAGTAGATGAAACATATTAATTTCTCCCTACTCTTTTGGTTACAATATAAAATAAGGCTGCTATGTTTCTATGCAGTTGTTTTCTAAAAAGTACTTTTAGTAATTTTATCTGTCAGTAGTTTAATATCAATTGAATGAATTTAACATATTGTCTAAATAGCCCTTTGTGTTGCACAACTGTGACATCAATTAAAAAGTAGCATACCATTTTTTCAAAATGATAAATTAATCAAGGCTCTATTTATGACCTCAATATGTTTCATAACAGTGTATTTCTCAATACTAGTAAAAGGTATAACTTGCCAGAACTTAACAGTTAGTTGACTTTTTTTTATTGTATTTTGATTTTAATGAAAGCATTAAATAGGAATTTTTTTTTCAGAAAAGGGTAAAACCAGGATCAATTGAAAATTTGTATGCTATGCTAAAATGGACGAGACTCATTCCAGATGAAGGTCCAGAAATAGGAGGATCTTATGGACCCTATGTGCAGGTTAGAAGTTCGACAATGGGAAAGTCGTAGTAATAATTACAATTTACATCAGTCAACAAACCATATCTGTAGTAATAAACCTCTAAGTAAAATCATTGTCAATTTTTAAAAATTTTTAATGAATATCAATGTTAAAGTAAGCATATTTTACTTGGGAAATGATTTTCATTTTTAAAAGATTCATGTAAGCCTTTGGGAATATTGTAAAATATTTTTTAGTAGCAACAAGTAGTACTATCTTAACCATAAAAAATCCTGATCAAACTAATTATTTGAATTGTTTCTCAGTCCCAGAGGTTGAAGATATACCAAGAAAGAGCAAATTTTCTTCTTGAGGTAATTTTTCTCTTTAGTTCTACCATTGCCTTAGAGGCATGACTAAGTTATTTTGTAAATAAATGTAGCTAAATTTGATTTTGTTTACCTGTTTTACAGTCTGGTGCAGCATACCGATGTTTCTGTTCCGAAAGTAGACTTAATATTTTAAAAATGGAAGCTGTGCGTCAACATGCAAATTATGGCTATGACAACAAGTGTAGACATTTACAACCAGAAGAGATTACAGAGCTTTTAAATGATGGAATGCCATTCACTATTCGTTTTAAGGTTTGTATTGTTATATATTTTAAAATTATACTACATAAGGCTGCTCCAAACCTTGTTTTTCAATATTGGAAGTTAATAATTTAATTGTAACATTGGAATTCAATAAAATGTATAATAGAATTTGCCACCTTGTGAATTAAACATTTATTGGATCATAAATGCTTGATAAAGTAAATGTAATTATATCACTACATTTCTCGACCAATCTCGTGGTCAGTCTAGATTGAATCTAGAGTAAGGCATGGATATTTTCCAATCTAGAATGAATATATGACCTCTATAAAGGGGTTGTGCCCAGTCTGAGTGTTATGTATGTGAAATGTAACTTGAACCTGCCTCCTGTGGTGCATGAGTGTCATGCAAAATGATTCACAAATTCACCCTTATAGTGCCATAGTTAATGTTTAATTTGAACCTCTGGGAAAAATATTCTGAAAAATTAATGCTTATTTTACCCAACCAATAAACATTTTGTGCTTACATTGATTCTAAACAGGTGTTTATCATTTTGGTTTAGGATAACTTCTTAAAAACAGCACGGCATAAATCTTAAGGTTCAACTATAGTTGAAAAAGGAAATTTTTGTGGCAGACATATTACTATGGTTACTAATTTAGGTGGTAAAGGAAAGCATGACTATAATCTACCAATTCAAAGCAAAAAACAGAAACAGCTCATTTTAATCCAGTTAACAGTACAATCACTTCTGGTGAATGACAAGTGTGTTGACTGTGCATGATATTTCATCATGTGTTCTTTTTTACACTTTAATAATTAATTATTCAATATAAATAAAAAATAATCCATATCAAAATCTTTGTTTTACAGATTCCTGCTGGACCTGTGTCCCATAGTGATATAGTTTTTGGACCCTATACATTCAATGTATCTGAAAATGAAGGTGATTTTGTAAGAAAATATTTTATATTTCAAAATAGTTACTTTTTAAAAAGCTCTGGTTTTTAAAGGTTGAAAAAGTGTTATGACATCTATGGAATTTATTTCTGTGCACAAGTATGATATTTCTGTTCAAATGTAATTCACACATTAAATAATCATCTTAATAGATTAAAATATGCAAGTCTGAACAAGTATTTCAATTTTTGTGGATCAGTAAAAATACTTCAGCTTAGCAAACTTTTAATTATTGTTTAAACTGTATGGAAGTATATATGCAACATTAATCTGATATGAGACTTTTGAGATAATTCTGAGCAAAATTTTTTCACTCTTGTTTTCAATAGTAAAGATCAAAGATTTAAAAATTGATAGTCAATTTTTCTTCTTGAACAAAATTTATTTTCTATTGATAAGATCAATCGATTTTTAACTATAATATTGTTAATATATTCCATGGATATATAAGTAATATATATATTTATATACTCTTTAACACTGATTCATACAAATAATATTTAATTCCAGTATCTTATAAAAATTTTTGCACATTGAATAATCCAAATTGTTTTCCTTTTTATTACCTAAATTAGTCATAGGCTTTACAAAATTATATATAGTACCCCATTTTACAAAATACAATCAAACCTCATTGATATGAAATTGCTTTATATGAATTACTAGCCCGGTGTTTCCCGTGTGTAAGGTATTAAGCTAGTGTCAAATTTTCCGCAGATTTCATATCTGTTGAAGATATATTCAATTAAAAAATTATTTATTTAAAGAAAATCATGTTTTTAGGTATCAATCTAAACTGAAATTTTCCACAGATTTCAAATCCGTTGAAATTTTTACTCTATCTTTATGGGTCTAGGAGATAGCAAAAAAAAAAAATTTCTTCAGTTAAAAGATTTATTGTCTGGCTGGAAAATTAATTGTGCAGTATCAAAGTGGAAACGAAAAAAAAATATTTTCTCCCCATTCTGCGGATGAAAAAAACTTGGCATGATTCCAAACCCTGACTGCAAGGTCGTATGAGTAGAAAAAGTTCTCCGGGTTTGAAAAACCGAAGGAAAATAAAATTATAAAATTAATTTTAAAATCTTCTAGATTGAATTTTAAAATTTGCCGCGACCTAAAAATTGCAAATAATTCGGGATACTTGTGTGCCAAATCTCATTGCTGTAAGTGCCATAGAATCGTCTGGATTTTGCGGCTGCAAACAAACAAACCCTTTCTTTTATAATAGTAGATACTGATAATATATGAACTAAATTTCAATCACCATCAAAATATATATTAAAATAGTTAATTCATTCATTGAATAAGAATTCAAGTTATTGTATTTGTCGGTTAAGACCAACTGTAACATTTTCATGGTCAAATTTTCGAGACTTCAGGGTGATTAGATTACTTTCAATCATCAGAAAATTAAGGGATTCCACAAATTTTGGTTTCATTTGTAGAAGAGATTGAAGAAGAAAGATTAAATGAAGAATCTGAAAAAGATTAAGGAATAAGTGTGCCTTCTTCAAAAGAAGCTACTGCTGGCTTAGAAATTAAACATTTTTCGTTAGGCAGTGAAAATTCACTTGTTGAATTAAACAGCATTATCCATATCAATGAATTTTGTAAAGAATATCACAAAAAACAAACACAAATCGATAACAGAACTATTTCAAGACAGAAATTGTGTAATCAAGAAATATCCTTAGTCAGGAAATATCTGTAATCAAGAATTATCTGTATAATCAAGAATTATCTGTATAATAAAGAATTATCTGTATAATAAAGAATCATCAGCATAATGAAGAATCATATGTTTAGTGAAAAATCATTAGTATAATCAAGAATCATTAGTATAATCAAGAATCATTAGTATAATCAAGAATTATCTGTATAATAAAGAATTATCTGTATAATAAAGAATCATCAGCATAATGAAGAATCATATGTTTAGTGACAAATCATTAGTATAATCAAGAATCATTAGTATAATCAAGAATCAGTCGTATAGTCAAGAATCATCCATATAATCTTTGTGACAAAGAATACCATTTATCTATGAACCTAGAATTTTACAGTAAGTAATATAAATGCATTAATATTTTATTTGATTGAAATCATGCTTTTTTTTTCTGAATTAGGATAACATAAACTAAGGATAGTACGAATTTTTTTATGGTCCCGTGATACTTGTCTTAACGAGATTTCAATTTCTAAAATTCTTTCAGGTCATTTTAAAAAGTGATGGTTTTCCCACCTATCATTTTGCAAGCATTGTAGATGATCATTCAATGCAGATAAGTCATGTTCTGCGAGGAACAGAATGGCTGATATCCACCCCTAAGCATATCATGCTGTACCAAGCTTTTGGTTGGCAACCACCAAAGTTTGCTCACCTCCCTTTATTAACAAATAGGTAAGTCTAACTTCTTGCTGATTGAATTGGTGCAGTTTTATTACAAACAGATTACTCCAAAACACGCAAATAATCATGGGTGTATTACTTGGTTTGTAATGTAATGGTTTGTGTTTTGTATGTTATTTATTTACTTTTTGTTACTCTATAGTGATAGAAGTAAACTATCCAAGCGTCAAGAATCAATAGGAATTGAATATTTTAAGGCAAGTTTTGTTTTTAAGTCACCTGTTCTTTATTTATTATGATTTTTCCTTAGTTTAATAGTGAACAGTACCATTATAATGTGCTACATATACAAATATATTGCGAAGAAGAATTTCAATTGTAACATTTCCTGAAATTTTGAATGTGTTTGCATTTTTTAGTGGGATTTTGATAAGATTTGCTTTAAAATAATTTCAGTCTTAGTGAAGGTCCCGAATTTAACTCCTGTTTTTCATTACTTTAAAGTAATGGAACATCATGAAAGAAAAAATCAAGTTACATTGATTGTTTTAAGTGTCGGACTAATCTTGTTTTAGTAGGAAGGAAAACTGCAGACTGAAAGTTTTCTTTTGCAGGACCAAGGTTATTCATCGGAAGCCCTGTTGAATTTTCTAGCATCTGCAGGGGGTGGCTTTGGAAAACAAGAGGGATGTATTACTTATGAGTTAGAAACTTTATGTTCAAAGGTTTGTTGAAATTTTGTGTTCAAAGGTTTGTTGAAATTTTGTGTTCAAAGGTTTGTTGAAACTTTGTGTTCAAAGGTTTGTTGAAACTTTATGTTCAAAGGTTTGTTGAAACTTTATGTTCAAAGGTTTGTTGAAACTTTATGTTCAAAGGTTTGTTGAAACTTTATGTTCAAAGGTTTGTTGAAACTTTATGTTCAAAGGTTTGTTGAAACTTTATGTTCAAAGGTTTGTTGAAACTTTATGTTCAAAGATTTGTTGAAAGTTTATGTTCAAAGGTTTGTTGAAAGTTTATGTTCATAGGTTTGTAGAAAGTTTATGTTCATAGGTTTGTTGAAACTTTATGTTTAAAGGTCTGTTAAAACTTTATGTTCGAAGGTTTCTTGGGTTTGTAATTTTTTAAATAATTAACTCTTTTCCAGTGAATTTATTGGCATTTTATGCATCTAAAAGTAGCATATGATTATTATACTTATTTACTCATGTACTAGAGTTCCCTTGTGCTTTGTAAAGGCCTGAATTTTCATTGTTACAGGCCCTTACAAATCATTAATCTCTTACAAAAAATTTCTTTCAAATTCTATATAAAGTTCTTTAGAATGTGATCTATAGCTTGATAAAGTAATCTCTATAGACTGTCTTAAGAATTCTGTAGATCCATCATTTCTTTTGTTTCACAACTTTACTTTTCTATGAAACTTTATAGAAATACATTTCTGTAGAATCAGCTAAATTTCTTTATAATTCCATTTTTTCTATAAAAATGGAATTTTGTTCCTCCATAGAATTAATTCTATGGAACTATACGAATTTTTTGAATGGGATATTTGCTCGGAGTCCTTTCAAATTTGGGGACTGTTGTAGCCTGGTTGGAAGAGTAGCGCAGAAAACAACCGGAGAGTTGCGAGTTCGAAACTCAATCCCACCAAAGATCATCATGTACACAGAGGCTGGTGTATGTTGAATCTCATGTCCTCAAATGTCATGTTGGTGTGGGGAGCCAACTCAGTTGTGACCTTGCCATCTGAATGGTTCAAAGTTAAGAGGTTGTGTCCTAGGATTATTCCCTTCTGGATTGATCCCAGACCGTCGACAATAGCCCATTGTGTCTCCAGAGCAATGTTAAATCATCTACCTCCTTTAAAAATGTGTTGTCCTTTGCAAAAACACTACATATTTCATTTTATCTCTGTTCAAAAGTAATGACATGTAACCTTAGACAAACAATTTGGCAATTCACAGTTTTGTAGTTGTTCTCGGAGACGTTCTCGTAGACTAGTAGTGGAATTACTAGTTCGTTTTCGACAATCTCTGTTAAATGTGGCCTTAAAAAGGACCTCATTTACCTAATTTCAGGACTGAGTTTTTTAAAAGTATAGCATATGTTGTTTGGATACTGTTCTTGGACAATTACATGAGATAACTTATTCATGTTTACGCTAACATATCTGGTGCATGTTAATAAAAAGTTCCACGTCTTTTAAATTTTAATATTTTGCTGCATAGATTCTTTGAATGTTTCTCTCTGGTACTAACTTTTGAATACATCAGAAACTAATTGTTGTTATATCACTTGAAAAAGAAAAATATTACCTCAAAATGTGAAATTAATGATTAACATTTTTGTTTCCTACTTTTAAAATCTCTAATCCTTTGAACATTACAATTATTCTAGATGAAAAAAAAATTGTATTTTTGGTTGTTTTAAGACTTGAATATCCATCAAAACTAAGTTTTTTGTGTTATTATTATTTTTTTTATGAAATTTATTGTATTCTGTAAAATTATGTATCAGTTGAAGTTTTAATTACCACATATCTTACTATTAAAAGTGATTTATAGTGTAAACAGAAATTATCTGCAAACATAAAATTATTGTTTTAATTTGCAAAGACAAAAACCAGTTGTCTAATGAAGTACTAGGCTCATTCACAATCCTGTGTTGTGATTAGTTGATTGTATAATTGCTTTCTTTGTCCAGTTTAATTTAGAGCAAGTTAATATGGGTTCCCATATTGTGGATTTAAGGAAATTAGATCTGTTCAACCAGGACTATTTAATCAAGCAAATGTCAAGTGATGTTTCAACTGTAAAACTCATAACTGATTTGAGAACTCTTTTGAAGAAAAAATATGGTGAAAAGTAAGTACATTTTTTTTTGTCTTTATACCAATACTGCAGTCGTATTAAATGTTCAAATGCATACATCACTTTCTTGCTCTGTTTAAATTTTATGTAATGAACTTGTCATAAGTGTTATTTAGTTAATAAAATTGTGTGCTTAAAACCTTAAATTTTGAGTTATTTAAAATTGGAGTCATGCATTGCAATTTCAGTGGTCTAGTTTCAAAAAGTTGTATTTTAATTATACATATTCTTTAAAAGGTGAGATGTACCATTTATTTTTCAAAATATGTTCCAAAATTAAAAAATAAATTAGTAATTTAATTGGTAATTTTAAATTTAGCAAGAATAAATTTTTCTGTTCACTAATATTTAAATGTGCAAAAAGTAGGTTATAGAAAAGGTTTATCTAATGTAACATGAGAGTCATAAATGGGCAACATAGACATGTACAGTACTGAATTGATTCTGAAAAATATTATTTTTGCTTTTGTCTAGGTATGAAAAGGAAAGAAAAAATTTGTCTGATTCATATATAAAAAAGATCTTGGAATGTTACAAGGCAAGTAAGTTATTTTCCCCATTAATTTAAAGGTTTTAATTTGATTAGTTCATTAATGCTCCTGGTCATTGTCTCGATGAGGAAACGTCATCAGCAAAGCTGACCAGATCTTGTTGGATGAGAATTTGCATCATTAGAAGAAAACATGATCTCTAGAAAACTGACCAGATCTTGTCACCATAAAAAAAAATAGGCGATATCTTAATGCTGTGACATATTGTCATTTGCAAAATCAGTTAGATAGGATGAGATATCTTGTCAAAACCCTTTGGAGGGTTAATAAATCCAAGCTGTATCTTCATAACCAATTTTTTAATTTTACTGAATAAATTTGAATGCAGCATTAATATTTTAATAAAAAAATTATTTATGTTATTACATGAAAACTATACATGCTAAAACACCCGTTTCCATTGTTCAATCAGTAAAACAGTAAAATTGAGTAAGATTAATGAATGAAATGAAATTAATGAATTCTTACTTATGCATTTTTAAATGCAAATAATACTAGTTATTGTGACACTTATGGATATTTCTAATACACATTAATTCATGTATTTATGTTGTGATTTATGGCAAGCAGCGTTCTTGCAAAAGTTTTACTGATATCACAGTTTTTAAAGTTTTCAGGTATGAAATAAAAGGGGAAAATTCTTATTATTTTGTAACCTATGTTTTACATGAAATCTTTTTTCATCTAGTAACGTAAATTAGTAATAATTTCGAAGGTTATTTTTAGGGGGGAAAGCAAATAAAATAAAAACCACGAGTATAAAACGCTAACATGCAATTTACCTCATAAACTTAGCACTGAAAAAAATAAAGTATTTACCATACATACAAAACATAGAAATATCAAATATCTGACTATTATATATAAATAATAAATTTTTTTTATTAGGACAGAATGATTACTCTACACCACTTGATTGACCCAGACCTGGATTATTTATGGACAGCTTTAGAACCTAGCGAAGTATTGAAGAAATTTTCACAACTGGATATTTCAGATACTGCAGTTTTAAGTAATGCAATCTTTACTTGAGATAAACAATGTTAATTACCCTTTTTGATTCAGAATAATTTCAAACTAATTTAAGTATAATTTTAACCTTATAATTAGAGGGATAGATAGTTAATTTGGATCCTAGATATTAACTTCTTATCCATCACCTAGGCTAAAATCGCTGAAGTCTCACAGTAAATAACATTGAACTACATGTAATACAATTGAAAGGTACGGGGGAAAAAAACATCGACTTTTTGGTCGAAAATGAGCTGTGGGCGCCATCTGTTGGATTTTAAGGTGTAGATTCCGAATATGCCGTCCTGGGCACTTATATATGCAATTATTACTCTGATCACTTTCCTACTTTCTATTCATTGAAAAACTTTAAATTACCTTTTTTAAAATCGATTTTCATGCAATGACGTTATTTCCCTGTACCCTTCAATTTATAATAGTTCAGTATTTGACACTTTCACCATGAAAGTTAAATATTTATGAAACCTTTTCTATCTAGTTTAATGGTATACCAGTCTAGTTTAATGATGTATGAGCTGTTGTTTTTGAAAGTGGTATAGGTCTACTTTGAAAAAAAAAGTTTATTTTTTTAACAATTTTAATATGTAGTTATTAGTGCATAATAAAATTTAACAGGTTTATAGAAATAAAAACTTTATCCGAATTGAGTAACGTTTGCAATATTTTAAAATTAATTGAAACGCAAACCCTTAAATATCTTGATGTATAAAAATATGGACTTATACCACTTTCAAAAATAACGGATCAGTGTATTTTCAACTGAAGTATCACAATAATAGAACTGATGTGCCTTGCGGAGGGTGGAAAGGTTTAAATTGTGGAAGAATTATTTCATTTTTAACGGTTTGAACTTTGAACAAGTGTCATCGTTCATGTATTTTTAGTAAAATATACACAGTCCAGTCACATTAATGTGACCACCACCTACTTTCGACGTCAACGTGAAATAACCAATCACAAAAGGCAGGTGGAAGCATATTGTAGTAGAGTGTATATAAAGGATGTCCTAGGGTATCGGAAAGCATTTCAATCGTTAGCGTAATGCAGAAACGTAGCGATTTATCCGACGTCCATAAGGGCATGATTATTGGCTTTCGGGCCAAGGGTGGAAGCATTTCGGAAACGGCTGATTTTGTGAACTGTTCGCGTGCCACCGTGGTAAAAGTATACTGTGCATGGCAAAATGGCACTATCTAAAATCAGCAGCGTGACACATGTTGTGCACCACTGGGTATAGATGACAGAGGTGAACGAAGGCTATGGAGATGCATTCGGGCGAGTAGACGTGCAACTGTTGAGCAACTGACTGCCCAGATGAACCAAGGGGCTACCAAGAGTGTATCCTCAACAACGGTTCAGCGAACGTTGCTGCGCATGGGCCTCCGCAGCAGACGCCTGGTTAATGCACCTATGCTGACTGCTATTCATAGGCGACGAAGACTGGAATTTGCACACCAGTACCGCAACTGGACGTCCACAGAGTGGCGACAGGTGGCTTTTTCCGATGAATCACGTTTTATGCTCCATCGGACAGATGGACGTTGGCGTATACGCCGTGAAACGTCTGTAAGCAAACACCCTGCAACAATTGCCGGAAGGATCCAGGCTGGAGGAGGGAGCATTATGGTTTGGGGAAAGTTTTCCTGGCATTCACTGGGTGCACTCATCATTAGAAACCTAATTGACTCTCTTCCTGCACGTCTCGCAGCGTTCCGCTCTGCTAAAGGTGGTTATTCTGGCTTTTGACAAGTGCTCACATTAATGTGACTGGACTGTGTATTTTAAAAAGACCACTTTGGTGCAAGAAGGGTAAGTAATATTGTTTTCTTGGAAATCGATAAATATTATACCAGTTTTTGTCAAATTGCCAAACAAATGTAAAATTTTTTGGTGTGTCCCAGTTTAGTTATTTTGTGTCATGGATGAAAAAGGTTGAAAATCACTGCTTTAGATAATACGTATATATTTAAATGCTAAAATAATTTTTCATTTTAAGATAAATTGAATATGCAAAATTCATTTCGTTTTTGTTCTTTTTTAGGTTTAAAAAGCGTAAGCTCCATTCTATCTAGTATTTCTGATGAAAACTTTACACAGGATAATTTGACTGTGAAACTCAAAGAAATAAGCAGTCATTTGAATATTAAACATTCAGCCCTTATGCGAGCATTACGAGTTGCCCTCACAGCACAAAAGGTAAGAAATTAATATTTAGTTTTTCATAAAACTGAAAATTTTAAACTATGTTTGAAAGGGGGGGGGTGGAAGAGTTTAACCAGGATAGTTTAAGCAAGGATAACCAGAAACAGGTGGGTGCATAGTTGAATTTTCATCGCATTGGAGAAAACAATAGGTTATTGGTGACAGTACAGGATCAATCTTGAAGGGAAAGATCGAGGACAACCCCTTGTAATTTTGAATCACAGCCAGATGACGAGATCAACACGAGCTGGCACCTGACTCGAAATTTCTACACCACACCAAAGTGAAGACATACAAGACCACAACACATAAAAAACGTACCAGTCTCCGCAAACACAATGGTCTTTAGTTGAATCAAATTTGTAACTCATAAGCCTGTGCTTGGTAATCTGCCACTCTACCAAGTGAGCTGTCGTGGCCCCCAGGAACTCGGATATCACAAATGTAACATAAAACTGCCTTACAAAATATAGAATAAATTTACTGCAACTAAAAGATTCATAAAGCATTTATTGAGAATAATCTACTCAGAATTGTGTTAGTATGCATTTATTGTAATAATTTTACAATAAATCTCACCAAAAGTTGCTACCTTTTAAACTTTTGAAAGTCTCAAGCTGTCTTCTGTTTTGCAGCCCTTAATGATCACTAAGATCCTCGTTAATGATCGCTAAGATAGAAACTTGGACTAGATAATAAAAAAGCCTCAAAGCTAGTCAAAATGCATGTTGTTAACGTCAAAGCGCTTGAACGACCTTGAGAATTTCTAAACGCTGAAGCTGTCTTGCGTTTTCTGCATGTGTGCGTTCCAGTAGAACTATGTATTTTGGTGACCCGCATTTTGTGTTAATGTCAAACATGTGCAAGAAAACGTCTTTTGTAAATAGGGCCTTAGTATACTTTTTATTATCGATTTGGTTATTTATTTGATAATTAAATGTTTTGATGCAACTTGTCTATTGTTGAACCTTGCACCATTAAACAGTAATCAAACAATCTAAGAAAATATGTCAATTTAATTTTAAACATTCTTATATATTTTCATAAATTAAATATAATCTATGCTTTTTATGAACTCGAGGACCTATAGCAGTTCATAAAATAAAATTTTATACAATATTTCGATGGGTCTTGATAAGATTTCACAAATTAGACATGTATTGACTGCATTGTATTAATAGAAATAAGTCTATAGTATTAGCTTTGTATACTATAAAATATTTTAGGAATGCATTTACTTTTTTCAACAGAATGGTCCTGGAATTTCTGAAATTTTAGCTATGTTGGGAAAGAAACGAAGTTTAGAGAAAATTGATTTTATTACAGAAAATGTCATAAACAAAAAGTCAAAAATTTGTCAATAAAAGATTTTATTCAATACGAATTTTTTTTCTCACTTGAAATACATTACATTTGAGATAAATCCGATTGTTCGATAATTAAGTATAGTAATCTTTGTATTTAAAATCATCACCATCACTTTTCTCAGGTACATTTGTTCAACATATAACCATTAATATTTATAAAAATTTTGTAGGACAAACTTTTAAAAACTCATGATAAAAATTCATTTTTACATTCTACAAGTGAATTGGAACACATTGTGCAGTTTATAAATCAATATTTATAACAAAAACAATATTTCCATATTAACAGTAAGTGCAACTCAACACTCTCCTTTAGGTTTTGATATAAAATAATTGGAAAATAACAAGATTTGCAACAAAAAACTAAATTGTAGATTAATCACAATAAATAAAATTTTCTTTCCGATAATGTAGTACTCGGGTAATTTTCACACTAATTGTTGAACAACTATTTAAATTTTTCAATACTTTATTCCTGCAATTTTTACAGAAAAATTGTAAGGTATTAAAAAAAAACCCAGCCTGTTTCATGTAAGCAAATCCAATGGCAAAAATGAGATTTCTCAGATAACAGTTGGTATTTAGTTGTTCAACAAAACATGTGATAAATTTGTATTCAAACGCATACACAATTATGGTTCAAAAAACGTAATGCTAATTTAATTCCTTACTGGATACTAAATATTGAGATTTCATTAAAGTTGAAGTAAAAGTTTGATTTTTAAATGCACAAATTAGACATGATTTTAAATGAGACATCTTATTAGCCTTTGAAGAGAGTGTAGCCGTTTTTTGCATAAGCTCGAGTGTATCATGGTTTGCTATATTAAGACAAAGATTTGCAGTCAAATTCAAATTGAGGTTCACCAGAGCACTGCTGTTGGCTCTTGCACCTTCTTACTATCCCATACACACCTGTCAGGACACCAGCCTATGAATTTAACCAGCACTAGGGCATTTTGATGAGCAATGCAAGGAGTTGAATCCAGAACCTTTCACTTCAACAATAAACCCTACTCTTACGATATTTAAGTTTTTTCTCAAAAAATCAAGTTAAGAGTATTTTATGCATTTAGAAAACAAAGACATCTAAAAAGTTATAGTTGCAGAAAACAGGCAGATATAATGCAGTGAATGTTGGTTGCCAAACTTTTAAAAATCTTAAGCCTAAAGAACTAATATTCACTCTATTTAGAGCATTCTAATGTTTGGTATAAGTATATTGGAATGGTAAGCACATATCTAATGAGTACCGAACATAATACAAAGCAAGGATTGCTCCTTTAACTTTGATTATTCATTCAAAAGCATATTTTTGCTTGATGACGCATCTTTTTTTTTTTCAAGTTCCGAATAAATCATCCAAAGGCTTGTCTTTTTGTGCGTTATTGAACATAAAATGGAATGAATATTATTTGAAAAAAACCTGTAACAATGCAACAATAAAAATTGAAATTAAAAAAAAAAAAAATTTGTTGTATTAACAAAAGGATAGGATTACTTTTTTATCTAAATGGATTGAAATCTAATTCAAAACCATGTTTCAATGGCAGAGGGGCTGTCCACCCAAAAAATTGGTTTCTGATAGTTAAAATAAAATTACTATTTATATGAAATTTTTTTCTTAAAATAACTAGTTTATTAATTTATAACATAATATAATGTTTAATGACTTTAATATGCATTAAAGCATGGCTTAAGAGCATCGTCTTCTAAGTTGACTCTAAAGTCTTTCAACTTATCCGCGTGTCAACACTGCCAGCAGTGATACAAAAGTAAAATGCAAGTTTCTAGAAACAGGGTTTTTAGACTTGCTTAGTGCTATTTAATGTTAAACTCTATCATAAATCTTTTCAGAACAACCATTCATTCACACTTGCATTAACCTAGATTCGCCGTTTCATGCACTCACTATTACTTTAAAGTTAAGTCTGGTGACTCAAAACATCACTAGACCCGTCAAAAATGTGCCAAAATCTTAATTTTGTTAATAATTCAGTTTTTAACTTTGTGGCCCTTCCAAAATAAACTTTTACTAACAGTACAACTATAAAGTTATATATACTTAAAACATTTAAAATTCAACTGTAGTTAGCATATTTTCTATCTACCAATACTCAATCAAGAAATCATGTGTTAACTTTATCTCAAGAAAATAACCTTAATTTATGTTTTTATTAAATAAATCACAAAAAATCATTCCAATGTATGTGGACAGTCAAACCCCATCATGCATATATTAAGGTATAAATATCATTTTTTAAATTAGTTTTTTATAATTATCTTAATAAATGCAACAGTGCATACATATAAAATGTCGGAATGAAATACTAAACAAACGAATGCATAATCTGTTTAATTAATTTAAACAAATGTAACAATACAGTAACGTAATTTAGTAACAATTAAAACTATGACTCATAAAAAAAATGAAGTATAAACATTTCAGCTTAAAAATAGTTTTTGCTTTTTGTAAAAGAGATGGAGGACCAAATTATGTACAGATAAAAATGTAGAATTCTCACATATTCATAACAATTTTTGAGCACTTTGAAGGAACACTTACAGAATAAAAAACCTTTCTTGGAGTAGATGTTAAGCATAATTTACAAATAAATATGATTTAGCTTTTTAAACAAAACACTTAACATTTACTCATTACGAATATTTCTAGTTTCAGGATATATCAAGAAATTTTAAAGCCTTTGCAATTTACACATCACAAAGTCATTATAAATTATATTTAGTATAAAGACATTCAAGTAAAATTAAAATTCTAACGAGTTTTACAGAGTTTGCAATTATTGTCTCCACATTTTTAATACTTATGGTTGTTAATATAAAAAGCATTAAAACACGGCGTTCATTTTAACACAGTTTTAGAAATGAGGTCTGCAGGGCACTACTTCCCGCAGCATTTAAAATTCTAAGCATGGCATTGTTTTGAATTCCTTTACAAAATATTAACAAATCAAATTGCACTGTAACCTAAAATTTAGTCCGATGATTATATATAAACAGACTATACCGAACACATTCTTATAACCATAAGCTTTTTCTAAAACTTCTAGCAGAAACCTTCTGCCATCACATACATGCTGCACTAAGACAGGAAATAAATACCTTTTAAATTAAGACACGAAACCTTACCCTACATAAAAAAAACAGCTATCACAGTTTTGTAGTGTTGTTTTCATAGATTTCTTTCAAGGGATCTTTGAATCGCTTGTCATGTGGAGGGGGATGCTCGTTCTGTGGGTCAACGTACCCAAAAGCTTTCTTGTGAGAGATTCGATTGAAATAAGGACAGATTTTCAAATGATTTGCCATGTTGTTCTTGTCTTCAATTGTCCAAGTATGAATTGGAGAGAAATGAGTGCTGAAGAACCACCTCTGGAAAAATAGATTTGTTATTAAGAGTACATATTTTATATTCAATGTGTCGTGAATTCTGAATCACATCAGCTGTATTTACAAGTCTGAGTTAACACACCGGTCAATAATAATACCAGGATTATCAAAGAAACCTTATTCACAATGCCAAATCCAAGATTCAAGCACCTATTTGAGTGAACTGAAATCTTGGGTTCAACACTCAGTTGAGGGCAGTTAACACGTGCAGTAGAAGCTATTACCAAGAAAAAGCAAACCTGATCGACAACACTTCATTTTGAGTTTAAGTATTTTAACCTTTATGCTGTGGCACTTGGATTTTTTCAATCGTCTCCAGGAACGGCTCTTTTGCTTGCATGTCCAACCCCTTTACTTAATTACCTAACTTGAACGATAGAGCCTTGGGTGGCATTTACAACCGACGCTTTCCTTTCATAGTATTGTGTGGCGTATATCACCAGAATGACTTTCTGTGTTTCCCCCAAAGCATTCATACCTCACGGTCGACAGGGTAGGGTACCGAACAAAAGGAGGGATCCTCTAGAACAGTGGTCCCCAACCCCCGGGCCGCGGACCGGTCCGTGGATCAAATCGTACCGGGCCGTCCAAGGAACATTAAATTATTTTCATTTTATTTACTGTGGTGTATTTATCTTCTGTTTTTGCGGTTCTTATCTATGAAATGTCCACCCAAATTAGGAGGTGGTAAATCAGAACTTGAGATTTGTTCTGTTACTAGAGCTTCAATTATGATTTCTGAATTCTGTATGTCTCTATTTTCCAATTTTGACAAATGTGACAACTGTTTTCAAGTTGGCAGACAAAGTATCTGCATTTAAAGCCAAACTGAAGTTGTGGGGACGGCGCATGAACATTTTGGACACGTTTCAGACATTAGTGGGTATTTTAGGCGAGACCGAGTCTAAACATTCATTCTCCCAGTTGGTGCACGATCACCTGTCTTTGCTTTTAAAAGAGTTTGAGTGCTACTTCCCAACCACAAAAGACCCACGAACTAGTAAGGAATGGATCTGCGACCCATTTGTCAACAAATCAGGTGAATCTAGCATGTCTGTGCAAGAAGATCAACTGCTGGAGATTGCAAATGAAGGCAGCCTTAAAACTACGTTCGAGACAACAGCTCTGCCGGTGTTCTGGATTAAAGTCATGGCGGAATACCCTGAGATTGCCACCACAGCACTTAAATCCCTATTGCCATTTCCGACAACCTATCTGTGTGAAGCGGGGTTTTCTGCAGAGACAGCAACCAAAACAAAACCACGGAATAAACTGGACATAAGCAACACACTTCGGATGTCATTGTCTCCTATTACCCCCAGATGAAACCGTCTCGTTGCAATGAAACAAGCTCAGGGTTCTCATTGATTTAGCGTTCTAGTGAGTTAAAATGTTAAATCACTTTATATAAATTTTTTGGTGTAACTGTATTTTATTGGTTGGGGAGCACTGCTCTAGAAGGTCAGTCGCTAACAGCTGGTAAATGGCGATTGATGCCAGTGGTCACTTAAAAGGGGGATAACATTCACAGTACACAGATGTATACCATGCTGCTTATGTAAACAAAATTGCAGTGATAACAATTCTCTACCTGTCGCAGCATAAAGGTTAACCAGAATTCACATATTAGGTATAATAGTCAAGATCAGTACCAAATTTATAAAATTTATTTCTGCAATGAAACTTTGTTGATGCTATCTGTTTCCAGAATAGCAAATTGAATAGCTGTTCTCTACTATTATAAAATGAAGTTTGTAACATCTCTACTATTATAAAATAAAGTTTGTAACATCTCTACTATTATAAAATGAAGTTTTTTGAAGTTCGTAACATCTCTACTATTGTAAAATGAAGTTTTTTGAAGTTTGTAACATCTCTACTATTGTAAAATGAAGTTTTTTGAAGTTTGTAACATCTCTGTATTCTCTGTAACATCTCTGTCCTGGGGAATCTATGGCACTTACAATGATGAAATTTGGCACACAGGTAGTCCGATTTTTTTGCAATTTTGTAGTCCAGCCCGAAATTTAAAATTTAACCTAAAACATTTTAAAATTAATTTAATGCGATTTTTAATTATTATAGTTTTCTTCCGAATGACAAGTCTCCAATCAGTATTGACTAAATCCTTTTTTCTGTGCGTGTGAAGCTGGCCGATTGCTGGATATCCTTTATAAAAATGTATTGCTTTTTTTAAAGCACATTAACTTTTAGTTAGCGTTAACTTTTAGTCTGTTTACCATAATCTATTTTATCAGTATCTTTTAATTGTTTTTCCTCCATTTTGGAAACAGGATCATGGTTGTACAATACGTTGTTTGTTATTGTTTCTCTTTTGTGTACGATAGTTTGGAAAATCATTTTTAAAACATATTAACTTATAGTTTAGATTATTTGGATATCTTTTTCAAAGTTAAGCAATATTTAATTTTGATCTTTCATGCAATTTTTGGTTTGTTTCATTTATGCAATCTTTTGTTTGTTTCTGTAAAGTAGGTACTTCGTTTTTCATATAGTTTAATTTTTATCCATTTCTTCTGGATGTCTTATCGAAAGTTTTGTGATATTTAATCCCTATTTTAAATTTAATGTTTAACATTTTAAAATAAATTTATTATTTATTTGTATTATTTGGTTTCCTAAAAATGTCAACAGCCTTCAAATGGTCTTTACTGCACTCCCGCCAATCTTGGATTTGGATCATTTATGCAAACTAAGAACATTTCTTCTATGTAGTTCTACTCACAGTTTAATGATGCACTCTTCGAATTTCAATGTTTTACTGAGAAGCAAAGACCTGTTCCATTAATTTACTGTCGACATGTATTCCAAGATTGAATCGGAAAGGATGTTGTACATACGACTGAATCAGAGGACTCAGAATGGAACAGTATACACATTTGAGAGATGCGTCGATGGAAATGTTGTTTTCTTTTATTATATTGGGTTTCTTTTATCTTTTAGAAATAAAATACCTTTTCTTCTTCAGTATTTAATCATCAAAACATTTTTCTCAAATAATAAAGAATACTCACTTTGTGCTTAGACACTTTCCATACATATTTATCATCTTTGAGTTTATGTTTTTCCCACTTGAAGTGCACTAGTCCACGGTCTTTTAGCACAGTTGAGCAAACATCTCTCAATAAACTTGATGTAAGTGATAAGTTAGCAAGACTGAAGCTATCTAAGAACCGCACTATGTGTTGCAAGACCTGTTTTGTCATGAATATACAGTATTAGAATATTGCATGGCTTTGAAATATTTAGCAATTTTGCCTTTATAAAATTATTATAAGCATAATTCAAAAACTTACGTCAAATGGTAAATCTGTTAAGTTCAGGTATTGAGCTTGTTGCCTTCGAGGTATTGAGCTGTATTTAAAAAATTGTCCGATTACAAATACAATCGTTTCATGTTTTTCAAGTAACATAAAAGATATGAAAAATGAACTACAAATATTCAATACAAATGCTTTTAAAATGGCATAAATATAGTTACAAACTCCAGGTAACAAAATTAATTTATCTTTAGCAATATGCAAAAACAAAATAACTTCTCGTAAATCAATTCATTAGGTCAATCAGTAGTAAAAATATCAGAAAATACATTAAAACCATTAAGAAGTTAATGAATCACTATTTTACAACTGTAATAGTTAATTTAAATAAAAAGTTAAACTGGTGTGAAGAATGTCTGCTAGAGGTTTTTAATCAAAATTAAACTCAGATGACATTAATTGTATTGCACATGCAAAATAATTAAATATCCAGGTGGTATTAATGTATAGATAATAGCTGTGAATATTTTCAAGGTAACTTTTTTATCAGTAGTGATTATTTTTTTTTATTATACTCTAGAAGAAACATTCAAGTTGAATAAAATAATAATTGAATTGATATTCCTACAACACATGACTACTTTGTTACATAGTTTGTCAGCTAGCTAATTCCCATTCTTATTATTGACAGATACTTTTTGAAAATGAATACACATTTCCTGTTCAGTTATTTTAAAAACCCATCTTTCATGCAATAACTATATAAAATTTGTTTCCTAAAATTATCCCGTAAAATAAAAGCTATATTACCATTTTAAAACTTATCAGCGCATGATTGCACTTGTTTATCCAGAATTCTTTGAGTTGCAAACACTTTAGTTTCAAAAGAATTTAAGCTTTTAATAAGTGTTTAATAGAACAAAAGAAATACAGATAAACACTGATTTAACCTAACCCACATTTAACGATACGATTTCCCATATACGTAATTTTTCATTGGTCCCATATAATTTCCTATACTTTCAATGTTAAAAAATCATGTATTTAACGTTATAATTTCGAAATATTTCTATCTTTAATGATCGGGAAGACAGAAAACCTCAAATAGTCCTTTATGTTCGTAATAAATATCTTCGTCAAATGCAAATAAGATATAACTAAAAAAACTTACAAAAACTCATCTGTAAATAATTTAGCAAGTTAAAAAAAAAAAAAAAAAAAAAAAACAGATTTCTTTAAACAATGAACTATTTTAAAGGATGAAATAAAAGGCATGTTTCTTTATTTGTCTATATTTCATTCTCATGTTTTGTTTTTGTCCTACCCCAATTTAACGTTTTCCCGCACATAACATTATTTCCTTCCGGTCCTTTCAAATACGTTAAACCGGGGTTTCACTGTACAAGCATGGAATTGTAGCAATTAAAATTACATTAACAATGAAAAAACAAGTCGATAACAGTAAAAAATACAATTTTAGTGTAGTTTCTTGTTTAGGATATTAAATATTAAAGAAAAAATTGTTTTAAGTCAGGAACATTTTTGTGACAAATGAAAAATATAAAAATTAGTTCTCGAATAAAATTAGAGAAATTTGTATACATCTGTTGACTTGTTACCTATTTAAATCCAGTTCATTCAAACCACACTCTTTGGAAGTTAATGAGTACGTAACTCCAAAACTTTCCAAAGCTTCATTGTAGATAATTTTTGAGTTGGTTGGAACTGGATTAAATCTTTTCCTGGCGAACTTGCAACCATATTGAGCTAAAGGACATCTTTCTAATAACCAGCCATTCAAACCTCCATGTATGTCAGAATGTACGTTTTTATAATGCCAGTGATATTCATCTCTTCGGAAATCCTGAGGGAAAATATTTTAGTTATTAACACAGGGGTTGTAACGGGTTTTAAGATGTAAAAAATTAACAAAAGTGACTAATCAAACAAAAGTGACAAATAATAATATTGCCAAATATATTCAATTATAAGGATAGAAAAAAAAATAACCCTTATCTTTTTCTTTTCTTTCTTTGGAAGGATATTTATTTTCTTCATTTAAAGAGCATGCTATTTTGACACATTAACAATTTTTTTTTTAATTTTTGTATCACGATTTTTAAACGTGTTGTTCATTTTTGACATAGTTTGAAGAATTTCTTCCTTTTCTTTGAAAGATTAAGTCTGATTTTTTGATAAAAATAGGGTGGCTACAAAAATTGAAGTAAAAAGTTAACTGAGTTTTCCCTGATTTCCAGAGTATTTTTCATGAAATTCCCTGAGTTTCTCCATCCGTTCAGAGAACAATTCTTCGGTAATAATGATAAACTTGATACTTGATGAACTAAAAAACTATAGACTGATAGATGAATAAAAATAAGATAAGTAAAAAATATTTTTATTGTATTCCATAATAGACCAAATAATATAAAGTTATAGATAGAATATTTAATTTTACATTTTTAACTATTTTGATGCGTTTGCAAAAGCAGCCATCAGCCCCTGAATCCGTCAGTGGCACCAGCGCTGAGTACATCTCTACTATTATAAAAGGAAGTGGTTGTTTGTCTGTCTTGTACGCAGTGTCCTGACAAATCTATGGCACTTACAATAGTGAAATTTGGCACACAGGTGGTCAGAATTTTTGCAATTTTTCTATTGTGCCCGAATTTAAAAAATTAATTCATTGGAATTTAATTATAATATTTTCCTTAGAATGGCAACAGTATAAAGGCATAACATTTTCTAAATTTATTTTTTCTGTTAGATTTTTCAGCAACGATTTTAGCGGATGAACAAAACAAATAAAGTTTTAACTGGAGTTATGTAGTTCTTTTTCTATCTCCTAGATCGTTAAAGATAGAAGAAAAATTTCAATGGATTTCAAAACTGAGGAAAATTTTACATCAGATCATACCTATGATTTTCTTTAAATAAATAACTTTTAAACTGTAACTTTTATATTTTTCCAATACGAATTTTGCCGCCGAGAAGAATGACCTTCATTTGATTCGAGATTCATTCATTTTGAAGAGTAACGATTCGGGTGAAACAAAAGAAATAATTAAAGTTATGACTGGTGTTCTTCAGAGCTTTTTTTCTATCTCAGCAATTGTTTAAAATAAAATAAAAATATCAACGGATTTCAAATCTGCGGAAAATTTTACACCAGATAGATACCTTATATGTTTGATTCTCTTTTAATAAATAATTTTTCAATTAAATATTTATATTTTCATAAGAGATTGTGACGTCATGCTGATTGGATCTCTTCGCAAATGATTTTGGCCACATTTGACAATGACAAGTCCATCACGAAAAGAACTGTAACAGGCAATGCTGTGCCTCGCATTATTATGACAGCAGACTACCCTATAAATCAATACAAACTCGTCAACTTTTCAGAAAAAAAAATTTCAGAGTTCGAAAATTTTCGAAAAAAAAATAAGAATTTCTAACATTATAGCATTTTAACAAGTATTATAAAACATATGCATAATTTAAATGAGTATTTTTCCATTAGCCGGGAGCAACTTTGGACTAAAATCAAAATCGTCAATCTACGTATTTTTGAAAAATATTGATTAAGTTCATTTAATTAGAACCGGATGTTTTAAATTTTGCAGGTTTTCCTGGCCGTTAGTATTTTTCAAAGCCGCAAGGCGCAATGTTCCTATTATTGAAATTAGTGAACGTGGCACAGCTGTAGACTTCGGTTACAGGATTTCCGGCCGTTACAGGTTAAATAAAACAGTATACAACTCTTTTTTCTGGATGTTTATGTAAAAAATACACTTCTCATTTTCGGACTGATATCTCACACCAGTTAATTGATGACAATATTATCTTATTTGGTGATATTTGAGGCTCCTATTCATTTCGAGAACGGTATTATAGCAGCCGGCACCAACCGTAGCATCATATTACGAACGCCTCAAAATAAATATAAAAAAAGTTCGCTTATAGCAGAAACATTGGCGTCATTCATAAGGGGAATTGCCCCTTCCTTTGCCTGAATGACGCTCAAATGGTGTACACCTGCTGTGGAGGAAACTAGTCTGGACAAGTTCCAACGCAAGACGAAATTAAACAGTATGTACAAGAAAACCAATAATTTCAGCAATAAGGAAGCAAAAAAAAATCAAATCCTTTCATCAAGTTCGTTATTTTTCAAAAATTTTCAAGGGCCCAGAGTTTGGAAAAAAAATTCCAAGGACTTTTCAAAGATCATGGGAACCCTGCCTCAGGTCATCATCAATGGGGGCAAATAAAAATACCCAACGAAATTATTGGCAAATTATAAAAAAAAAAATTCCATTTTTTTTTGCCTTTTTTTTCACAAAGAAAAAATACACAAGCACAAAGAAATTCCGATTTTTAAAATTTAATTGGTTTTAGACTTTTTTTAGAGGAAAAATAGATTTTTTAATTGCACACTAAAAGTTGTTTTTGTCTAAGTAGAATTTAAGAACTTAAACACCTGAAAAAGTAACAAAATGTAAAAAAGTGAAGTGTTACAAGCCCTGTTAACATGAGCATTTCAACTAAAACTGGACACAAATATTACTGTCACACTTGTAATATTACTGTAATATTTGTGTAATATTACTGTAGTGTAATTAAAAATATGTTTTGAAATTGGAAGCAACACATTTTATTTTAGAGATAACCTTTGTAATTTTAAAGTACCTTAAACCCTAAAGGAATTTATAAACGTTTTGAACAAAATTTAAATTACCCATGTAGTCTATAAAGTAGCAGAAATGTATATTGTTTACAAGCATGACAAAGAAATGCAACAATATGAAACTGATGATTTTAATGTAAGGTCAAAATATTTTTGAACCATCACTGATACAATTTTCAGGTATAAAGATACAGGTACAACAAATGCATCTGCATCTTTATTTTATTTTCTGTTGCTAAATTGTAATTTGATTTCTGTTAGTAATTTCAGGGAGCACACAATTTTAATCAATCCCTTGTATTCAAAGTTTACTGGAAAATAATAGTTATAAGAGAAAAGAATGAATGATACATGAAGGATTCATAAATTTTCACATGATAAATTATTATGAATTTTTTATAGTTTCTATGAAGCACATCTGTACAGGGGGTTTCAAAAGTAGCGATCCATTTTAGTGAAAAATCAAATGGTCATTTTCTTTTCGAGGTTTCGTTAATTGTGCTGACTACTGAAGAAAGAATATCAGTAGTTGAAGCATATCTGCAAGGTTTAACATATGAAGAGGTGAGACCAGAGTTTACTTCCAACTTGTTTCTGATGCCATTATCGACACTTGTCTTCAAGATGGGTGCCATTCCACATTGCAATAAGCATCCATGAAACTTTTACAGGAAAGTGGATAAGAGGTTCAACCAGATTTTGGGCACTTTTGCCATGTGACCTCACACATCTAAGGTGATTTTTTTTTTGTTAAAGCAGGTGTACAAAATTAGGATAAACAGTATTAATAAACTTAATAAAGCAAATCTCAATTGCTAAGATTACACCTGGTGTCTTGGAAAAAGTTTACCGTGATACTACTGAAACTTGGGTTAGGTTTCATGGTACAAAGACCATATTTGGCCATGATGTGCCAAACCCAACACAGAGAGCATCACATAATGGACATACACACAACAGTTTTTTTTTTTGTGTGGCATAAAGGCCATGCTGTGCCATACAAAGACATACAATAGTATTTTATAGCACACAGACCGTATTTGGCGAAGCTGACCCAAACGCAAGACAACGATGGATGAAAAAAAAATGGTAGGTGAGGGTGAAACAGAAGAACAGATCACTTGGTTGGAGGAGATTAACTTGGGGTTGTGATGCCTGTACATAGCCAAATAAGATGTGCTCATGAGGGAATTGATATGGGGGGGGGGGGAGCAAGTGGAATCTTATTAATATCAGTCATTTTCATGTTTTATTCATTTGTAACACAAAAAAGAGGTATTAAAATGCTTCTTCACATAAATGGATTACTACTATAGAAACATCCTGTACAGTGAATAATCACTAATTTTAATTCATCAAATTTTCTATAATTTTTAACAATACATAATAATTATAACTACAAAACAAGCTAAAGACAAGATCCGATAGTTGAATTAAGGGCTCATTACGGATTTAAAACTCTTACTACCATATCCACAAGTCCGAGTTAACTCGTGGAGCAACGATAATCCACGGGTTATGGAAAAAACCCTATTCACAATGCTTGATCAGTGGTTTAAACTGCCATTTCGGTGTTACATTTTGATCCTCATAAATTGACGAGTTAACTTGCAAGTAAGAGTTAACGCATGCACAGTTCTATCTTTTTGCGAAGGAAGCGAGCTAAAAAAAAAAAAATGAATGACACATTTCATTCTATGCTAAATTACAGTATTCTTGCGATGACTGGACTGGACGTATAATTACGGAGCACCTGCTGCATAGCAGCTCATCTCCCCATCATAATATTGCTTAAAAGGAAAAATTTAAAACATAATTTTATTGAAATTCAAAAGAAAATAGGTAGCTGTGAAAACATAAACAAGTAGCTCGGCAAAAGATAGATGACGGCACATACATCTGCTAAGCCATCCACTCAGTCGGTCACCCTCCTAAGTGCTGACCGCGTCCATGCGCATTCAACTGATCTTATATGTATCTCGTTTGAACTATATTGAATTGTCAGAGTAGAACCCAATGAGAGAGCAAACGGTAGAATATGACCATGGCAGATGCAAATTCGTCGTAGAATAAAAATGATTCTGTTTATTTATTACCAATGAAAAAAAATGATGATGCAAGTTACTTTTCACACCACCAATACACGTCCATACTGACAGGTACAAAGATAATCGGATTACATTCATTTGTCAATACATTGTGTGCAATTCTTTCTTGAAAATTTTAGGTTTCCATAAAAATCCAATTTCTAATTAAATATCTTTGCATTTCTTTTCCTAAACTCAAAATAAAATGCTGTATGCGTTCTATTTAATCACAATTTGGAACGAATTCTACGGCGAAGTACGCGCTTGATCAGTATGAATGCAGATTCGGGCATTATAACCAATATAAACAATGTCACATCATCGTGAGGAGACTGTAGTAGCCAATCACAGCGAGTATCTCATTTTAATCCCTGGATGACCTAACCCGCCGTTTGAGAATACCGTTCTTGATAATCCTTGAGTTAACTCTTACCCACAGGATCAACTGATCCTCGAGACTTGTGAATATGGCCGTTATAACAATATTTGACACTTACCTGACAACACAGAAATGTGTACATAAAATTGGATGGCGGATGTTGGGACCGAGATTCTAAATTCAGATCTAGTCCAAGGGAAAGGCACCACGGTGGAGTCGAAGCAGGATTACGGAATTTTAAATCTAAGATTTGACAAGCAAAATTTTGATGGTCATTGCAAGGATAAGGATAAGATTCAGTGGTATCAACTGGAACATATATCGATCCTTCCCCAGCTGATAAATGGTACACAATGGTTCCAAACTGACTAAGCTGGAGAATGTCATCCAAATTAAAGTGAGGAAGTTCGCTACTGACATTCAACTCTTGGCTGGCTTTGTCGAGGTTGGAATAAATATTATCATTCTTTTGCTTGGGGATAGAAACATTTTCTGTCCTTTCCTATAGGAAAAGAGAAAATAAGGACCAAAATTTAGTCACTACCACATAAACTGTACAAACATAAATTTAAAATGTAATCATTACAAACTCTTGAGCCTTATACAAAAATCACATTTCCACAAAGAAATATGCATTCATTACAAATACATAAAGGAATACTAAAACAGAATCCCTAAAATATAATTTATATTTTCTCTTCTATTTTCCCATTTCGTTCAAACAGACTAGCACATTCTGGTTGTTTGTAAATTTTCCTTTTATTTTGAGTGCAGATGACTATTCTACAACTCAAGATGCATGTGCGACTTTTACAGAAATCCCACCTTTTCTTCCAAAAAACTTTTTTAATAGGTCCCCTAATTTAATAACCCACTCTAAAACTTTAAACTCTAGTGGGCTATTTTTTAACCATTCTTTCATGAGCTGTTTCAAACATTGTTCGCACAGTACAGAACCCCTTCATGCATACTCTCATATATTATATTGGCTGCTCACCCCCATTTCTGCAATTCCACATGAATTTTCAACATGCCATACATCCCAATGGATACTTCAAATGATTGCCTGAACCACTCTTACCGTGCCTGTCACTTGGATTTCTGTTATTATGACATACATATTTTCCTTTTAAGGAATTCTATAGTATTCAACATGCTGGGTATGTTCAAATACATAAATATTCTACAATGCAGGTACATCAGTTTGGGAAACATGGTCCCTATATTAATGTAATGAAATTTTTTACTTATACTGCAAAATTAGAGCAGCACCAAAGGTAGTTTTTTTTTTTTTTTTTTTTTGAAGGTTCAAAATTGGATAAATTGTACCAAAAGCACTAGAGGAAACAATTTGAAAGGTAGTTAATTCATAAAATCAGAAATGCCAACTTTTGGCTGTCTATATCAGTAAAGAGATTGATAGATTTTCAGTACTGTTATCAGTAATGATTACATAGATTTTCAGTAAAATAATTACATTTTTGAAACTAACATTGAAATGTAATTAATAGTTAATTGAACACTTAATACACTAATAGCTGAACAAAGTTTCATATTCAGCCAAGAAAATCTTCAACTAGCCTTTGTGAGTGGCTTATATTTACATTGTAAAAGATTCAGTAAATACCTACATAATATATACTTTTAAAACACATTGTAATCAGACTCTCAGTATGTTTCTAATACCCATTAATGAATATATTTTATTTTGCATACAAAACATATTAAATTAAAATTCACTTTATTTGTTCAGTTCTAAATATTTAAAGACTTTGAGCTCATTTCATAGTTCTAACAGTATATTTATGTTGTCCAGAAGAGAAGGACAGCAAACGGATAAATATATTTAATCTCATACTTCACAAAACACAACTCTTGGCTTATTTTGATGCAAATTTTCATTTTTGAAATTTTAATCAAATAATATATTGAATATTGCTAGTACAGGAATTAGTAGTGACTTTTAAGAATGTTTCCTGTAATATTGCCTCATTGAACTTTTTTTTTTTATAAATGTGATGTTTTTATCCTGATTAAGGGTACAAGGTAACTGTAAACAATACATAAAATTATACATTATCTAGGCTTAATTAATGGGGCGGAATGGAGGTGTACGATTTTTTCAATTGGGAGGTTTTCCTCCAAAGTGAGTTGTCATAAGTCGTTAGGGACTCTATGTGTTCTGACCATCTTTCTTGAGAGTGAGAACTTACAATGGACTTGACTTCTCTGTTGGCCGTACGGAGTAATTCTAAATCTTTAGAGAACAAACTATTTCAGATCATAATTCAACTATCTAACAAAATTTCAATATTTTCTACTGTTGAAAGCTTTAAACAAAGCAGGCTTTTCTGGAATGTCTCTTAAGTAAATACAAATAGCAAAATTGATATAATTTGTATTTAAATATTACTTTTATGAGAAATATGTTTCACTAGCCTCAAAAGGTTTTTAATAATTTTGAAAGTAAAAAATTGCTTTTGACTGCAAAAATTAAAAAATTATCAAAATAGGATAGGTTGTCAAAATATTTATAACAATTTTTAATTTAGAAGGAAAACAAAAATAAGGTGCATTCAGTTTAAGAATACAGTGGTTCTTGTAAAGAAATTCGGCAACAGGAAAAACACAAATTTGCATAGAGAATGCAAATTTTTCAGGTTAAAATTGTACCAGTTTCATGTAAATTTTCCATCTACAGGAGTAAAAACAGTCAAAATGTAAAAAAGAGGAAAATATAAGCAGCGTTATTTTGAACTACAAAAATAGATAAAAAATAATACTATATTTGTGTACTAATGTATGTACAGAACAATGGACCAACCAGAAATTGGCAGGGGGGAGGCTAAATTTTAGTCTGATAAAACCCCATAAAGTCTACTAAAAACAGTAAAATTTGTCTTTGGAAAAGGGGAAGGGGGCACCTTTCGCAAAAACTCAATTTTTGCAAAAAAGAAAAAAATATATTGGCAACTCTGTAAACAGTATAAATAAGTTGCATGAAGTTGAAAATGTTATTTTTATGAATATTTTTGAACATCTCACCAATAATGATATTTTTTTTAACAGTTGCAAATTAAAAAAAACAAACCTTGATACAAAAATTAAATTAACAGGAAATAAAAATGCTATGTTACAAAAGAATAAATAAAATAAATACTAATTTTATTAAATAGCACAAATGTTATATGAAAAATATTAGACAGTAAAAATAAAAATGGTACAGCTTCAGTCTACGTTTATAGTAGTAACAACGAACTTGGCGCTTTTTTGGTGCACTTCTAGTAGCGAGTAATGACAGGTTAAGGTAACTCATCTGCATTACGTTTATTGCGGATTTTAATACAACCTGGGCAAGTGGAAAGTTCAAAAATGTTCTAGAAAGTTTTTTTAAATTCCGTTAACTGTTGTTTGATTTCAGACCGTTGCCACCACTATAAACGTAGACTGAAGCTGTACCCTTGTGGTAAATAAAATATAACTTAATTCAGTTTAAATTTACAACCTATTTTCGAATGTAAAATACCTTTTTTTCAAAATCTCTATATTTTTCCGTAAATATTTTTTATTTTCTAATTAAATCAACTTTTAATCAAATAAAACTTAAAATTAAAAACTCGTTTTTTCCAAGAAACAATTTAACTTATTAAAACAATCATAAATATTGCCCTTAAAAAGAGCATCATTTTGAAAATTTCCATTGCAAAA
Organism: Metellina segmentata; assembly: GCA_947359465.1. NCBI lineage: Eukaryota > Metazoa > Arthropoda > Arachnida > Araneae > Tetragnathidae > Metellina > Metellina segmentata. Next base: position 45,172,195 of record OX375880.1, read on the forward strand.
AAGTAGCTGCAGTCTATATTTAAAACAGTAGCCATCGCCTTGGCGCACTTCTAAAGTCGCCAAAGAAAGAAGCTTTAACTGATTTTTTAAAGTACTTTCTAGAATATTCAAACTGAAAATTTAAACTTTCTGCTTGCCGAGGTTGCCATAAATGAAGAAATAACCGAGCATCTTATTTCCTAGTTGAAAGAAAAATCACAATAAAAGCTGATCAACTTAAAATATTTCATTTATACCTTTTCCGCCGCATCATGATGTTTCACAGCCACTAGATAACAGCTCCGCTTTTTTAGGAAACCGTAACTTTACCTACGAAATTTACAACAACGTACGCTAACTAGTTAAAAATCCAAGTTTGCCATTAAACTAATAAGCTTCTCACAAAGGATTCTTTTCAAAAAGGAATTTGCAAGACTTATCAGTTTGCAAAATTTATGAGTCTAACATTGGCGATGTCTCATTTAGCGCAATTTACATTTATAAAAGACAAAAAAGGGCAAAAATCGGAATTTTCTTTTAAAAAATGATAAAAATCGGTCATTTTCTCAAAAATTCAAGAAAAATCGGAAATACCTACAAAAGTTGGAAGAATCTCATCCCTGTAATTAGGACATATTCACACTTTCCTTATTATTTTTTTATATTTATACTTTGGCTGTAATTCCATGATATAATTTAACTCCAAAGAAAAAATTGTAGAAAAAGCAGAAATTCTTGGAAGAAAAAAAAAAGCGCAAAACCGCGAAGATTTTCACCCCTGCATCTAAACATAGTAGTTCTATTCACCAGCGTTTGTGCATTTTAAAAACTTTTTTAATCAATCTTCACTTGCCAAATTTGTACCTTAAGTTTGAATTTTGAAAAAGTTACTAGAGGGAATTTCAATTTTTGTTGTCAAGCCACTTCCAAATAACAATAATTAGGCGAAAAGCATGCCACATTGTAAAATATAAATTCGAATTTTTGGATTATATGGCAAAAACGTTGCGACTTTTTCTAAAAAAAAAGAGGCAATAGATTGCCAATCTGGCTCTTCTTTGAAACTGCACTGTTTTTAATCTCAAATCGGATTTTACATACTCTTTTCCAGCATACTATTTCCACTGTTCGCCATAATATCAGATAAGTGAAAACCCATATTTAAGGAAAATCTGCAATGGTTGGCATCTCTGTAAAAACATAACATGTAATTACTAGTTGGGTTTTTATAAAATACACATTACAAAAGATTACCATCTTTTTGTTGTTAAAATCACCAGAATTTTCCTTATCAGATGTCTCACAGGAATCTTGAGTTTCCGTATCTTGGCCATGGCAACCATTAGTAATGCAATACGATGACTTGTTCGAGTTATTTGCTGTTTCCTTGCGCGTTTTCCACAACTCTTTGCACATGCTTTCTTCTAGTCCAGGAGGGTAACTTGATTCTCTTGAATTTTGCCATTTTCTAAAAACCTAAAGAAAAATTAACCGTAATTTTTTGCTTTATTTAAATATCTTTCAGTCGGTGAATGTTCATAAGAAAATATAACAAATTGCAAAGAACATTTATTTTGATTTCACACTGAGCTAAAGCCTTTGGGCGGTGGAGTGGTAGCATCCGATTCGTTAGGCCGCCAAAGCGATTGTTTACGCCAAATCAAGATGGCGGCCGATGTAAGCAATTCCAAGATGGCCGCCATATACAACGTGAACCTTTGCATACAGTGCATAAATAATAATAATTTGTTTAAAAATTAAGAAAAAAGCAATATAAATTTCACTTGAAAATTTTCTAATATTTCAGTCTGGTTTTCTCCGAACATATACGCAATTTTGCGTCAATTTCATCCTAGTTTTGTCACTTAAAAAAAAAATTTAAATAATAAAAAAAATTTATAATTGTTTTAAAAAAAAATTTAATAAAAAAAAAACGCGATTTTTTTAAAACGTCCGGATTTTCATCAATTTTGAATTAGAAACTTTGCAATGCTTAGAAAATTCAAAACAAGAAATCTTTTTTTAATAAGGTAGTTCTTTTCTGTGATCATAATCCACACAAAGGTTTTTGATGAGAAAAAAAAAATCTAAAAATTCTTCTGCTATCCATAAGTGTGAAAAAATATTTTTCCATAATTTTTCTAGCAATTAGCATTATGTGAGCAACTCAATGGGGATATTCCAAGTTATAGAGCCATATATGGAAAAGCAAGACAAATATTTTTATTGTAACGACTTTACAAGAGGAAATTGTTTTTTAGAGAAGTCAAAGCGTATTGCGCTTAAGGTTTCAATGCCTTTAAACCAGTATACCGGGAGAAATTTGTTTGTAGATAAGTCACAGCGTATAACGCCCGATCCCCGCCTGCCGGCTACCTCGCCGCCCCTCCGGGGCCGCCGAGGACCTTTCACCGTTGGCTTCCATGCGTATAAGTCACCGTATTGGGTGCCCACCCAAGCATAGTCCAGTGTTTGTAATATAACCAAAAGCTAAACAAAAATCAAACTTACCCTCATAGCCGGGTCCTTGAAATTCTGACTATGGTTAACAGTCATATGCTCGAATCAATAACCCTTGAACTCTTTGTCCTTTGGGTATTGATACCAGCATATGACTTCCAATAGTCAGAAATTTTTGTAGTTCCTTGCAAAATTCAGCTCTGAATTACCTCAGCCAAAACTTTCTGGTTCCTATTTTTCACCTCAACCATAAAACATTCATCCGTCCCTCGTTCAAGTCCTCCAAACACCCATTTACCCTCCAATTTCTTACTCCTGTTATACTTTCTTTTGCCAAACTTTTGTCCTATCTTTCTACATTTCCACTCCTACCTATCACCAGCATCCTTTCTCAATGTTAAAATCATATAATTCTCACATGAAAGACATTTCACCCTCTTCCCAATCAAACTACTACATGTTTGCAAAAAAAAAAAAAAAACATTTTCTAACGTTTAATAACATTATCTACTGCTATATCAAATCAACTAAGGGGAAATGAGCAACCAAAAGGGGAAAAATATTCTAAATTCCAATCTGCAATTTCAAAAATCAAATTTAATCCAAATTTTTTTTTCGAAATTTTAATTGAAATTTAAATAAAGTGACAAATTTAAAAAATTGTAACTTACAATCTGCTTTCCAAACTTATCCTAAAAATTTTGAAAATTAATAAAACAAGTCGATTTTATAAATCAAGATCAAAATTCATATGCACCTAACAATTTCTAAGACTGTCTAAATTTTAATTCCGTTCTACATTAAAAATAAAAGTGGAAAAGCGTATTTTCTTCCTTAACCAATCATGAGACCCGTTTATTATCGTCAGGAGAAAATATCTAGGGTTGCCTTAAAACTAAGAAAAGCGCGAAAACGGGAAGGTTACAACATTGGCAATACATCACTCGAAAGTTTTAACGTATCGGATACTACATACCATCCCTTTGGGCTTCATCCCAGTTTTGACTGTTTTTTACACCATAAAACAGCATGTTAGTAATTACAAAGGAATGATAATATAACAGAGGATAGGAAATGATTCAACAAATCCATACCTTTCAAAATCTGTTTACCGAATTCAATCAGTAAGAAAGTAAAAAACTTGAGATTGAGATAGCACTATGCCTTAAAATACAATTCATGCTATAGTTCACAAATCATTACAGTACATTTCAGAAAACCATCTGCTTCCAGACAAGACCTACTGGCCTGGAAAATTTACTATGCACATATCCAACATATAAAGGTGAACATTTCAATAACCAGCATAGAGGATTGAACCCAGGATCACTTCATCTATGAAGTATGAAATATAAAGTAGGTCTACAACAAGAACGTCTCCCCCCCCCCTCCCCGCAGTCTAGTTGGTGGCAGTTACTAATTGTTTATTGAGTAAATATGACTAGTTAGAAAATCAGAATTTAATTTATGTATTAGGCAGATAATTTACAAGTATAGATCTTAGTAACAAGTAAAAATCATAAATATATTTCCCATTTGTCAAAAGTAAATCACTATAACCCACATTCAATGTAATTCATTGAGCATCTGCAAAGGAGAATTGGTATTGCTTCGTTACGCTACTCGTCTTTTGCTACAAGGAATAATTAGACAGACACCAGACAGGATTCTGATCAACTACTGATATCCATACCTCGACCAGATTTCAAACCCAGATCCTGATCAACGAAGGGTCAGAGTGCTAATCACTCATCGTCATCTACCAGACCCAATGGAAAATGGGATAAGACCTATTTATATGGCACAAGACAGATTTTGTAGTAGGGGTGGGTCACATGGTAGAGACAGTACATAGCACATACAAACAGAACAAAATTACACTAGAGCCAAAAGCGGTTAGTTACACAATTACAGTAATATCAGAAAAATACAGTACCCATAAGGAGCTAGAGGTAGTAAATTTTTGATTGGACAAAGGTTGACCTTGAGCAGCAGCAACACCCCACCTCCTTAGCATTCGCTGGTCCCTCAGAGCCAAAGCAACATCCAACTGACTTTTTAGAGTTGGATCGAGTTGGTTGCGAGTATGAAACAACCTCTTATCATGTAAATGAATTGGCCATCGATCCCATTCCTCAGAACAATGAATTATACTAGCTGGACATGATGTTAGATGCTTGCTTTGGTGCCTTCTGAACATAATGGCTGGGCATCCATACTCGGCATTAATACAAGGCACCTACAAAGGAAAAATCATGTAATGAGACATATTATAAAAGGAAGACGTACAATACTAGTCAACGGTTAGGTTTTGATGTGATTTCAATATTTCGATACCAAGTTAATACCAAATAGTTTTGGTTAGCATTAGTGATGATAAGAACATAACACGTTTGGCAACAAATCACGTATTGTGAGATCGTAGTCCACAAGGGAGTCGACAGCCACATGTGTGGAAACAACTCAGGGTCGGCCTCTGTTTCTTGTTCACCCCGATTTCCACCGGACAGTGGGGCTTTGTGAAGAACCGCCGGTTGTCGGTTTTTTTGCACATGTGGGGGATCTGAGACCCCTTGAGTGGGAGGTGATTGGGAAGCAGAGGCGACGTGGAGAAAAAAGGTTGTTGGCCCGAGAAGGAAGAAAGGACTCGAGCTTGGGAAGCCCACAGAGGAAGGTGGCAAAGGAGGTAGCTCTCTGCAAAATTACACGGGGAAATCAAACCCCGTTGAAAACCAGACACACTGCGAGAGTTTGAAACTTACTGTTTGAACAGGAACAATTGTGCTGCTTGTTATGGGTTGCGAAATTCATTGTACATAGTAGTTGATGTAAATTTATCTTAAGACCTAATTAAATTGTATACAACGAAAACAGTTGAGTCTCACTCCATTGGTAATAGCGTGGTGTACCAAAAACGCCACAGTATACAAGGATTTAAACAAGAAAGGATTGTATAAATTAAACTTACAGTATGAAAATAGCTAAATTTGAAAGAGAAGCTAATATATTTGAGCCCAAATAAAAAAGCACTATTAAGTTAATAGTATATAGAAATTGGCTACAATTGCTATTCTAGTCTTTTTTGCTGAACAAAAGCTATTTAGATGGAGAAACCTGCTTAGCATTGAAAAGACAACAGAGACTGCTCTTGGTAAATTTAGCTGTAGAATTCATTAACATTAAGGAACCTTAATTTTTTTTTCTGATGCGTGTTTATCAAGTAAAATTATTAAAAGTCACAAGAATTTGTTCAAATCCAACAAATGCAAAGGAAAGGCAGTAAATATGTACTGGTATCGAATGATGTCCGTTCTAGTATTAAAAAAAATCAATGGCTAACCAAATTTAACAAATATGATAAGTTCTTATTCAGGAACAACAATTATTTACCTTTTCATTTATACATAACACTTTATGTTCTCGACTTTTGCAAGCATGAAACTTTGCACCACATTCCAACGAGCAACTGATTATATTACAGCTTTCCCCGGGCTTTAATCCAACAGTACATTTTAGTAGTTTTATGCAGTGTAAACAATGAGGATGAATATCCTCTACATAGATATCCATAAGTGAAAGGATATGTTCAGTAACTGAAATGAAAAATCAGAATTAAACCTAATAAATATTGGTACAAGTTTTCATAACACAAAAAGCAACATTGTATATTGCAGAGATTGGAAAGCTTTAAGATAGTATAGAAATAAAGAAATCTTGTTTTCCTTTATTTATGTTGATTTGCTTGTTTATCATCAAGTTTTTTAAATGCAATCATCAATGTTGTGTATAATGTCTGAATAAAAAAAATCTTTAAAATATAAATGATCCAAAAATTCACACATTTTAAAATTGTCCAAAGTTTGAGAACATATCTATTGGTTAAGAGGAACAACTGGATAAGAATAAAAACTATTTTCCAGGAACATGTTTTTAAGATTTCTCTTTTCTTGTAAATTGAGTTTTGTAATAATTTATTTTGATTGCATTCTTTGTTACACTTTTTTCATGCACACTATTTTTATTAAAACTATTTTTATTGTTAAATTGATCTTAAATAAGTAAAAATTCATTGCAGATTTAACAGTCGCAGTATGCTAATAATGCCATGGTAAAATTTATATTAATTGGCAAGCAGTAAAAGAAAAAGGATGACAAAATTTCTAAGTTATTAAGAAAAATTATACCATCTGCAAATAAAATACAAAAACTTAAAATTGGTGATCAAGTATAAGATTCCCCAATAAGTATGTTTGAACAGATCACACAATCCATGAGTTACTTTCAAGGTTCTTATATAAATATGAAAGTGTTAACACCTAAAGTCCAACATAAATATTTAGATCTAAAATTTAACCAGATATATTACACAATTTTTAAAGATTTCTTTTTCTATTCTTTCAGATTAAGATGTAGGGAGACATTTAATTCTATCTATTTATCAATAGATTTCTTTAAAAAAAGATAAAAATAAATTAAAAAAAATTTATTTGTAAACATCTATTTTACATTTCTAACCATCAAAAAGCAACACAGATTAAAATCCAAATTAATTATGTGTGGAGTAGATGAACAATTATATAAAAAAAAAATCACTTCAGAATGTTATTAATGCGCACAACACAAAATCTTTAAAGGCACACAAAAAAATATTAAACTTTTTATTACAAGTATAAACAAAATTTTTTGAATTATACTTTGTTCAAAGCGGTGTGCAGTGAAAGTGAAACTTTTGTTTACTCACAAAGAACGACAATAAGCGCACACCACACATATACACTTTACTAATAAAAATAAAGTTTTAAAAGGTAAAATAAATCAAACGTGTGCCCAACCTTTTACAATTTGAAAGTTTCAACGAAGACAGAACATCAAGGTTTTATGAATAATGCCTAATAAAAGTTAATTGGGAACGTCAACATATCCTTTGTCCCTTGCTTTGTCCATTTAAGTCGGTAATGTCAATGATCTACCAGTACAGAAACCTAAACAAAAATGAAACAGAAAGACAGCAGCAGAGCTGAAATTTATGCACAATCCTTCTTCGTTCTTATCTTCTTCTTTCGAAAATATTTATCTCCATTACATTTTTTCGTTTTCATAAAATGAAAAGTATTGATGAAAATTAAAACATTATTCAAACTTTTTCTTTCGTATGTCTACAAAATGTTTCAAATTTATCAAAAAGCACTTTTTTATCAATTAAAATCTCAATGATTCAATGCGTTAACACTTAAATTTGAAAAACATGATTTGATAACAAAGTAAGATAAATATTTTCGAAAAACCTATGTCTGTGCCTTAGCAAAACTAATATTTGAATTTTGAAATATTGTTTTCCCACTTTGAAATAATAAAGCGCAACGGTGACCTTGTCATTTGAACGTGGTTCAAAATTACGCGGTGCTGTCCCAACACCTTCTATAGGTAGAGTGCCTTTTGGTAAGGATCCACCCTACAGGAGGTATTGATTGTCCTCGAATCATTCCCATCGGGGTTGATTCTGTAACAACGCCAATAACCCATTGTGTTGCTTATTGTTAATTAAATACCTACCAACCAATTGAAATAATAACAAAAAAATGATGACACTGTAACTGTCAAGACCCAAGGCTATCTGAAAAATTGGTTACTAAGGTTACGGAAAATGTAAACAAACCTTCTCGTGCTTGAACGTTCATTGTCATTATTACGTATTTCGTGAATCAATTTGCCTGACAATGTTGTTGGTCTGAAAAGGTGTCGAGGAATATTGTTTGGTGTTTTACCAGGATTCAAAAAAACATTTTGAAAACTTGGAATATGTTGGCCCCCGTTTTCACGTTGAATCTTAGTCATAAAATTTTACCTCATAGAGTCACAATAGGAAAATATGATGGGGTTCATCCTTGCTTGACAGCGGCTACAGCATCAGACAAAGTAAATGAATTACCATCTAAAATGTCTTAATAAAGATTTATTTTGACTATGTATGGAACATAGCTATCAAAATCAAACCTTCCCTGAATTTATTACCGTCATACATTTTCCTCATGACCTCAATATAGTCGATGAAATTATATTTATATTTAAGAATATAAGTAGCATTCTTTTAAGTGCTTTTATTATGAGACTTTGTATTTAATTTCTTTGATTGCAGATCTTTGTTCATAATCCTCATCAAAACACAGTATATAAAGGAGGCAGATGGGCAAGCAATGCTTTATCTGGTGATTTAAGTCTTTTAAACATCAACCAGTCCATAACTTGTGTAGCTGCCGGTCCATTGAAACCAGATGCAAAAAATGATATCCTAGTAGTTGGCACTGCAACTAATTTGCTTGCATATGATGTTGAAAATAATACTGATCTCTTTTATAAGGATGTGAGTACCCTTCCCTTACTAATTACAACTACGATTATTTTATCTCAGAATATTTCAGAAAAAGACAAAATCAATGGGGATCTGAATACATACACAACTTGAACTCTTGAGAATACTAGCATTCTATATTAACTGTAAAAGTGCAGTGTAGAAGTGAGGCATTAAAATAAATTTTAGATTGTTTAACAACTAAAAAATATTGGTTTCTTTTTAAAATTCTTTAATGTATGTATCAAATATTTCTCTTCAACTAAATTATCAATTCTCAAAAAATCCTTTTGGCCTAATATTAAGTTATCAGTAGAAAATCAGTTATTAAAATTTTTTTTATGTATTAGATTGGAATTGGACAGTGGTTCTCAGTCTTTTGAATCTTGAAATCGGTTTAGTCAGGTAAATAGTTTGTAGGGTATGTTGTTTTGTCTTTAATAAGAAAATTAATATATTTTAATGCAGGACCAAACTTTTCCGACTGATCTCATTTTTGAGATATTTGTTTTGAACTCTAAAAACAATTTCACCAGAGTAAGAGGCTTTATGCCAAGTTAGTTTTCATCTAGAGCAAGGGTATCCAATCCATGGACTAAGTATGACTCTGGACAACTGCTGTCTGGCTATCACAAGAACTGCTTTAAGTTCTAAGGGAAATCATATATATTTTGAAGGTATTGAAATTTAAAACAAATTGTTATTTAAATTACACATTGAGACCTTTAAATTTTATTTCAAGCTATTTAGTTTTGTACAATTCTGAATTTTCTACATCTGAAATTGCTAATTCTAAAGGTTTTCACAGTCCTGTACTGTACTATCATGCAACATGTTTTCTTACTTTTAAAAGGTATGCAACTTCTTTCAGGTATATCTACTGAAAAAAAAAGTAACAGCTTTACTTTTTATATTGGAACTATTCATATCAATTGCATTGCTTAAGCATCATTTTAAGATATCAGAAACAGAACTTGAAACATTTTCTTTTATACTAAGAAATTACTAGATGTTGTGAATTTCAGTGTTCTGTAAAATACAGAGAAAATAATATTTTCCTTATTCATATCTTTTCAAACTTACCTAAAGTAGACTTAAAATGATGTTATGCTTATTTAAAAACTGCTTAGACCAGGAAATAATTTTATGACAGATATTTTTATAAGTCAAGTGTTTGATGAAATAATAAATTTTTACTAAAAATAAATTTTGCTGTATACAATTTTTTATGTCATATTTCATGTATATGTCTGTAGAAGTGTTTTATTTTTCATGTTAAATCAAATTTGTGATTATTAACATTGAGAAACAATGAGACATCTTAGTGGAGAGCACACTATTACTTTATAAGCACTATATAGTGCTTTTTATTTTTCTGAAATAGAATCTTTAAACTAAGGAGATTTGTATGATGTGCAAACAATTCAACATTAGACATTTATGTACAATATAATTATTAATATGAATAATCACATGAGATAAATTTTATAATTAATACTGAGTGCGTTAAAATTGTTCTCAAAAGTTGTTTTTATTGATTCAACATGGAATATTTTTATGTGGACATATTTTTACTACTTTACCTTAAGTAAAGTATATACTTTTTACTATTATTACATTTTTATAGCAAAAATTAACAATAATTCCTTTACACCAGGTGCATGATGGAGCAAACTGTCTGTTAATAGGACATCTGGGAGCCATGGACAAACCAATGGCAGTTGTAGGAGGAAACTGTTCATTGCAAGGCTTTGATCATGAAGGAAATGACTCTTATTGGACTGTAAGTATAGAGATAAGTGTAATTTACTATAATAGAGTAGTTTTGGTGGAAGCCTTTCATGTATACTACATATCAGATGTTTTTTTTTATTTATAAGTGCAATTTTCTAAAATGTGTAGAGCATACAAAAATTTTGACTACCATGATGTCTTCAAAATTATTTTAGAGGTTTGTCTTTATGTCACACGTTACAATATACATACCTTTTTCAAAACCAATGTTCACTTTGCACAACAAATGTGTAAAATGCAGTTTGAATAAAACTAAGCAAATTAACATAGTGATGTGATTGATTAAGTGCAGCCATTATACCTGAATTTAGTTAGCAGGAGATTGATGGAATCTCGAAACCTAAGATTTCAGTGCAATTTAGAATTGTATTTATTGATCATTCCCAAAAGTTTATGTTTAAAACTTATAACAATGGGTTTTAGAAAAATCGTGAAGTTTTAGCAATAAATTATAAATTGAGAAATATTATCTATTTAGAAATTATAAAATTAAATTTAAGACAAAAAAAAATTTTTTCTTTAAAATTTGTCTTTTCTAGCAAGTTGTATTTTAATCACATATTCAGGAATAGAATGCAGCCTATCTTAAATTACTCCATTATTATTAGGCATAAAATGCAATGAGATTATTCGCAAGGAATCAGCAGTATCAGGATCCTCTATGAAACAAGAAATAAATCAGAGAAATATTAATAAAATATAAATAAAAAGAAAACATTTCGTCTTTGCTATAAAACAACACAAACTGAATTATTTAATTGAATTGGGACAAAATATTCTCTTTGTGAATATACTTCAATTTTTATATAGGTCAGTGAGCTGTAATGTTACTAATGCTAACTTTTCTTTTATTTCACAGGTCACAGGTGACAATGTTAGCTCTATAACTTTGTGTGACTTTAATCATGATTCTTTTAATGAGGTAATGTGTTTCAATGCTGATAAAAAATTATATTTTACCTTATGATTGCCTTATGTTATTTAATTTTTGTGAAAGTTTTATAGTAATTCCTCATGAAATTTTAAAGAAATCAATTAAAAATGCAGCATAGAAAATATAGTTTTAATATTTTATTATCTTTCTGATTTATCAATATTATACCACCTAACTTGTATAGTTGTCATAATACTCGTCTGCCGCTTAGTACTTCTGAGTTCGAATCCCTGTTTGTAAACCCACCGATGTTGGTGATCAACCTCATTAGGAATACTGTGTGCTACCTCAAAAATAGTTGCTAATTTGCCCCTTATATTGCCATAGATGTCAGTGGTTGAGTATTAAAAAACCTTATCAACATTGTAATTTATATTGTTTAGAAGTGTTACAATGTTGTAATAACAAAGAACATAGCTTTCTTTACATTTACTTGTTGTCCTTCTTAAATGCAAAATAAAAATCTAAAATTAGTTTGAATTAAGCATAGAAATATGGTTTCAAAATTCATTTTCACATTTTTGTATTTTATATTTGTACTTTGAATGCACTATAAAAAATATTGTATATTTGTACAATGCATTTCTTTATGGAGCACACCCAGGAAATAAAGTTTTTTTAGCTCATTGTTGGATCTGAGGACTTTGATATTCGTGTCTTCCGAAATGATGTTATCATTGCTGAGATGACAGAGACAGAAGCAGTGACTGGTTTGTGTAAAGTAATGGGACAACATTTTGGCTATGCTCTTGCAAATGGTACTGTTGGTGTTTATAAAGGCTTAGAAAGAGCTTGGCGTATTAAGGTAATTTCTTTTACAAAATATGATTTCTTTGCTTGACCTTTTTTTAGCTTAAACCTTTAATTCTAAACAGCACCTAGTTGCTATTTATGTCATCTTTTTTCCATTAAAATCCCAGAGCATTTTATTAGTTACATGAGTGTTCTCGTTATTTTCAACTGCAATTCTTTGAATTTGAATTGTTCTGTTTTAGTCCAAAAATCAAGCAATATGTCTTAGTAGCTACGATATTGATGGTGACGGTGTCCCTGAAATTATTACTGGTTGGAGCAATGGAAAAGTAAGTTTTCATTATTCTCAATGTTATTTTTAATGGTTTCATGATTTTGTGTTAAAACTTTACTAATAATATTAAATTAAATGTTTTAATATGTTAAAAATTAGTCAAAATGGGAATCTTGGAATTCAAAATGAAATTATTTTTTCAGATTGATGCTCGTAATGTTCAGTCTGGAGAAGTTGTTTTCAAAGACAATTTTTCTCACTGCATTGCTGGAATTGTGACAGGAGATTATCGTTTGTCTGGGAAAGATGAATTGATATTTTGTGCAACAGATGGAGAAGGTGAAAACCAATTATTTATACCAATATATTACCAATTATATATTTATTTGATAATAAATTTGTTTTGTATTACAGAATAATATTCTTAACTTAAAATGGGATATGGGTATTCTACTATTTTTAAACAACCAAGTAGATTTGGAAAAGTAAAAGAAGTGTTTACAAAAACACTTGATTTTTATTTTCAAAAAGTGCTTTAAGTAATATTGAACACTTTCAATCTGAACATGTGATGTTAAATTCCTCAAGCAAGTTTTATATCACTTCAAATGTTTTTCTCTCTTTTAACTTACAAAAATTAAATTATTATATCTAAAGAAATTTATAAAAGTTTATTAAACAATTCATGTTTCAACTGTAATCTAATTAAATTTTATAAAGCATAATATATTTTTTTTAATTTATCTGTCACGTTTTGGATAAATTTTATTTGCTACTTGTAAAATACACAGAAAAGTGATTCTAAAAATTATTAAAGATTTTCAATTAAATATGTTTTAATTTCATGTAGTAAGGGGATATGAAGCTGCATCTGCTGAAATGAGGCATCACATGCTAGATGCAAATTTTGAGCAGGAAACAATACGTGACCTATCTCAAAAGAAACAGGTTTGTGAAAATTATTTGTTATTATTTTTTCAACTATCATAATAATCTGTCCATTAATTTTTATTTATTTTATAGTCTCTGCTATTGGAGCTTAGGAATTATGAAGAGAATTCTCGCATTGGAAGTGGAAATTTGAAAACTGCTGGAAGAGCTAGCCAACACCATGATGAACATGGAATTATACCAGTAAAATATTTTACACATTTTAAAATGTGAACTTTATTTGTAATTAAAATATTTAGCAATAGGCTCACTTTTTATTGATTTATAGGCCACTACACAGTTGAAAACAGGATTATCTATTAACCTTGGATCAGAGAAAATAGGTGTGAGTAACTTTTAAAATCTTCATTATACCTTGTAACCTTGTTATTATATCTTGTGCCACTTTGTTTTCCCATTTAAATGTATTTAAACGCATTTTTATTTTGAACTGCAATTTAATATTTCTTCACACAAGGCAATTTTCATAACAACTGAAACAATTTATTATGAAACACAGTTTATATTCATAAAATTTTACATTTATTAATGTTATTTAAATTTTTATTTTAGCCTCACATTGAAGTGTCATTAGAAACTACTAACAATACAATAATCCGAGCTGTGCTTATATTTGCTGAGGGTATATTTGATGGTGAATCTCATGTAATGTGAGTATCCCACCTTTTTTTATTCTACACATTTTTATAATGCTACATAAAACTAGTATATTGATTGAGATTACTATTTGCATGTAGTCATCCAAAGGAGAACCAACTTTCCTCTTCAATACATATCCCACTGTGGCCACCTAAAGATTTACCAATTGATCTACATGTAAAAGCTATGATAGGATATAAAGGAAGGTAACTTTCTTTTTAAAAGATTTTTTATGTATTTTTATTAATTTTAGGTGATTGGCCTAACAGTTTTCTTTTGAGTAGATTCTTTACACATTTCTCCAGTTACACTATACTTTCAACTGTTTCAACCTTCAGAAAATCTAATAGAATTGGATTCCAAAACTATTTACATTCAGTCATTCACCTCTGACATCAATGACCTTCAGTTCTTCCAGAGCCTTCCACTTTGATTTAACTTGTGTACAATGTCTACCTGCTTTGTCCAACCAATGTGTTAATTAGAACTTAAATCATGCAATATATATGTATAATTTCAAAAACAAAAGAAAATTTTAAATTAAAATTTTTAGGAAATTAAAATTTTTTAAATGTTTTGTGTGTATGCATATTTTTATATATATACAGGTTTAAAAATTCATTGCAACTTTAATTAAGTGACTAATAGATGGCGCTCCAGTCTCCTGTAAATGGATCACAGGTCCGTTTTTCACGAGAAACTGTGACCTCATCCCGGTGCATTGCGTTTTTGCAACAGTTTGTCACCACTTGTCAAGGATTGGAGGATGCACCAGACGCTTCGTGGTTTATGCAAGATGGTGCCCGATCACACCGTACTTCTTCAGTGTTCACATTCCTTGATGAATACTTGACGAAAACTTCAATGACAGAGTCATCGCTTGAAATTATTCCAGAGACCAGCACCGGAAAAGATTCATCTCCATACTCCCCAGATCTCAATTCATGCGACTTCTTTCTCTGGGGCTATTTGAAGGACATTGTTCGCAGTAAGAATCCTCAAATGCTTGAATAGTTCATCTGTGAGGCATGTGTATCCATTTCAGTGCACATATTGCGGCAGGTGGCTGCAAGCTTCTCATTTCGCTTGCGTGAAGGGGTTGCTGTCCAAGGCCTATTTATGAATGATGATTTACACACTATCTAAAGGGGAAATGACTACGATTGCAGCGCCATCTATTATCCAAAAATGTAACTGATTTTTTGAACCAGTTTTTCAAATTCCAGGCCTGCTCATAAAGCGTACCACTTGTTTCATTCATTGTTTTGTAGTTATTACATTTTAAAGCTTGGAAATCCTTTTTAAAACACTGTAAAAATATCAAATTTCATTATTCTATTATTTTAAAACATACTCATACAAATTTATTTTTTCTTAGTGTTCATTTCCATGTTTTTGAGTTAACCAGACAGTTGCCCAGATTTTCTATGTATGCCCTTACATCTGAGCACTCTGATGATGAACCTGAAAGTTATGTGAAATTCTTTCTCAATGACCGTGTGCAGAGGGTAAATATTAAAACCGCACGTTAGAGTATTTTTGTGAAAATAGAAAGCAGTTAGTCAGTTTGCTGATTTATATCCCGATTCCTTCTAGGTGGTTTCGTGGATTAATAACAGCTTCTTACTTATGCAAGATTTGGAATACACAAATCAGTTGAATTTGAGATTCACATGCTTACGTTCTCAACAGCCTTTGCTTATAACTATGGATTCTTCTTCTGAGGTATGTTTATAAGTGCACTCATTTCAACATTTATTTCAAAATCCCATTACTGTTTTGCCCTATGGTTATGGTTGCATTTAAAATGAACAATAAAAGTCAAAACATAAAATTCATTTTTGCACATTAATTAGCAAAAAATTACAAATTAATCTGTTACTAATTAATCTGCTTCAAGGAAAATGGAGCTAAGTCAAAATGGCTTCTTTTCATAATCTTAATTTGAATATTTATCTTTCTTACAATTATTCAGCAAGAAAAAGAAGCATACCATGACACAAGTAACTGTAATTTTGATTCGTAGATTCATTAAATTTAGATTTCAAGCATGACTTTAAATGAATCCTAAGTCAGACTTAATTCCTTTTGCTCTGACACCGAAGATTTAACAAATAAAAAAAATATGTACAAATTAATTAGTTGCAAGTTAATTTATAAGTACTATAAATGAATCAATTACAAATTAATTAGAGTACAATTTACAATTTTTTTTTGCAAGAGTTTATTGATGCTAATTGTAATGTTTGCCTACGTGGATATTATCTATTTGTTCTTATTAATGCAAATTACATTTTTTTATGCATATAACATTGCAAAATAGTGAAATTAATATTTCGATTGGTACAGTTTAAATTGTTTTCAGGTTTTCATTAAAACTGACGACATGGAACTAGCTGGGGAACTTATACAATCTCTGTCACAGTTTCTAACACT
This sequence comes from Metellina segmentata, assembly GCA_947359465.1. Lineage (NCBI taxonomy): Eukaryota > Metazoa > Arthropoda > Arachnida > Araneae > Tetragnathidae > Metellina > Metellina segmentata. The sequence continues at coordinate 45,188,764 of OX375880.1, forward strand.
TGAAGATTTATCAGTGACAGCTCATTTCCCACATGACACAGAGAGTGTCAGCAATTTGCTCACAAAGGTAGGTAGACAGATTAAAATACTCCCAAAAAATGTGTTTTAAATTAGTTTATTGAGGTTAATTTTGTAATTTGTGGTAGGCATTACTCGCAAATGACTATTCGTTCTTTTCAATTAATTTTTGCTTGGTAGAACTTATATGGTTCAAAAGAATGATTGTTTTGTTTAACAGGTGAATGAATATCAATCAGTGCGTCAGCAACTCTCTGCAGACATGGCAGATAATTCTGGTCTGATAAGAAATCTCGTTGTGCGAGCTGAAGATGCTCGGCTCATGCGAGATTAGTAAGTAAATTTGAATTCAGATTAAAATCGTTTTTTTTAATGTTCAAGAATGTTGCATGTCATATCCTAACTAAGCTTGTTTACAATAGTTTTAGATATGAAATCAATAAACTTAACCGAATATTACACTGCTGGCCACCCAAATTGCAACACCAAGAAAGACAAGAGATATTACAACAAAATTTATTTTGTAGATAACATGTTGACCAAGTATCAAATGATTAAATTTATAGACTTCTATGAAGTGTGGTTCCTGCCAAAATCAGTAGCCAGAGTAGCCGCCATTGTTGGAGATCACCGCTGCCACACGGCTTGGCATTGATTCAAAGAGACTTTGGATGTGTTCTTGGGGTACAGCAGACCAAGCAGCTTCCACACGTTGCCAAAGTTGATCTGGTGTGGCAGCTGAGGATGTAATCTGGGTCAATCGTTGAGCAACCATGGACCACATGTTTTCTATCGGCGAAAGATCCGGAGAGCGAGCTGACCAGGGAAGCAATTCAATCTGGCGATTGACGAAGAACCCTTGGACAATGCGTGCCACGTGTGGTCGCGCATTATCCTGTTGAAATATGACTGTGGGCAAGGTAAGGAAGGACAACTGGCTCCAACACCTCGAAGATGTAGCGCTGGCTGTTTAAAGTACCGGCAATGCGTACTAGAGGAGTGCGAGAGTGATATCCAATACTGCCCCATACCATAATATCCGGTGCAGGACCAGTGTGGCGGTGCATAACGCAGCTGTTCAACATCCTCTCTCTCCACGGTGTCTCCAGACTCGAATCCGACCATCGTGGTTGTGCAGACAGAAGCGTGACTCGTCAGTAAAGACAATTTCATTCCATTCTGCCGTACACATCCTTCTTTCATCGCACCATTGGCGGCGGAGACTCTGTGGTTCTGCGTCAAGGGTAGACGAAGCAATGGACGTTTTGCGGACAGACCGCTATGCTGTAAACGGCGTCGAATGGTACGCGCAGACACTGGATGATGCGTTACAGACCGAATGTGCTGTGCTATGGTTCGTGATGTGGCTGAGCGATCCGTCACTGCCATACGCACAATATGCCTGTCATCACGTGAAGTGGTGCACTGAGGTGGATGCGATCGAACACGCCGGTCCGTCGTACCCTCCTGCATCCAACGATCACATATCCGCATTACAGTTGTTTGGTTTCGTCCAACACGACTATCGATTTCCCTGAAAGCTAATTCACAATATTGGTAGGCCCCTATCCTTCCTCTGTCGAACTCGGATACTTGATCAAAAGATGATCGCTATTTTCTACAAGGCATAATTAATCGTTTTTTTGAAAAAAAAACACAAGAAAAACACAACTGCCGTACTTGAAATCGTCGAAATCTCCAAGCCTTAAATAACACTTTGAAGTTGAGTGAACACAGTTGAGTGAAGTTTGAAAAATACACTTAACCACAGGCGCGCGTGATGTGCGTCTGCGCTGAAATTCTAATCATTTGCATATCTCACCTCCGCTAATGCATGTTGTAAATTTCATATTATTTGCATGCTTCCTTCAGGGCGTTGCATTTACGGTGGCCAGCAGTGTAATTAGATATGAATATTTAATAAAGGTAGAAACAAATGACTACATTACTCCAATATTAATTGCATAATTGGAATATGCATCAATAAATCTAATAACTAACTACATAATCTGAATACACATAGCATTTAATTCCTTGAAATAACTATGGCACATGCGATAATGTCTAATATTGCTTTTCAAAAAGAACAATGATGCAAGAGGAATTCATTGATTTATTCAGAAAAAGAAAAGTAAGAATTAATATTCATTAGTTAAAAACTTTGTTGGTAGTGAAAGTAAAGTTAATAATGGCATATTTGTGTTACTATTATATGAAGCTGCACATACGGGTGTATTTTGAATATTCACCACCAATTTTGTTGCTCGGTCATTCTCCAACAATTAGAATGAAATATTCAAAGCAAAGTTACTAACCACACCAAACATTTTTATTAAATTTATTTATATTATTTGGAAACAATATTTATTGACATGTTTTTATTCATTCAGTACTTTGCATCATGTAACACAGTGCTCCCCAACCTTTTTATCACCGCGGACCGGATCAACGTTTGATAATTTTAACGCGGCCCACTGATGGGGGGGGGGGACGTTGATTGTTTATATTTTAGATTGTTTTGTTTTAATAATTTTAATTTAATTGTATTTAAACATGGCTTCAAAATAAAATACAATTACACCAAAAAATGAATATCAAGTGATTTAACATTTTAACTCACTAGAACGCTAATTCAACTAGAACCCTCAGCTTGTTTCTTTGTAACGAGACGGTTTCATCTGGGGGTGATTGGAGACAGTGACATCCGAAGAGTGTTGCTTATGTCCAGTTTATTCCGTTGTTTTGGTAGCTGTCACTGCAGAAAAACCCGCTTCACACAGATAGGTTGTCGGAAATGGCAATAGGGATTTAAGTGCCATGGTGGCAATCTCAGGGTATTCCGCCATGACTTTTCTTCAGAACACCGGTAGAGTTGTTGACGTAATTTTAAGGCCGCCTTCATTTGCAATCTCCAGCAGTTGATCTTCTTGCACGCACATACATGCTAGATACGCCTGATTTGTTGACAAATGGGTCGCGGATCCATTCCTTACTAGTTCGTGGGTCTTTTGTGGTTGGAAAGTAGCACTCGAACTCTTTTAAAAGCAAAGACAGGTAATCGTGGACCAACTGGGAGAATGAATGTTTAGGCTCAGTCTCGTCTAAAATCACCGCTAATGTCTGAAACATGTCCAAAATGCCTCTGTTCACGCGCCGTCCCCACAACTTCAGTTTGGATTTAAATGCAGCTACTTTGTCTGCCAACTTGAAAACAGCTGTCATATTTGTCAAAATTGTAAAATAGACATACAGAATTCAGAAATCATAATTGAAGCTCTAGTAACAGAACAAATTTCAAGTTATGATTTACCGCCTCCTAATTTGAGTGGACATACCATAGATAAGAACCACACAAACAGGAGATAAATACACCACAGTAGACAAAATGGAAATAATTTAATGTTCCTTCGGCGGCCCGGTGCCATTTGATCCACGCACCGGTCCGCGGCCCGGGGGTTGGGGACCACTGATGTAACAGATAGACATTAGATCAACAATGACACAAATGTAGTACACTTACATTGTTGTGCCAGTAAAATTCAGCACACAACTTCTTATGTAATTATAAACAGCACTTATGTCATTGTTGCACTGAAGAACTAACCACCTGCTTAAAAATCTGAGTCACAATGAACATTTGTGTTGTTCTTAAGGGATGAGAAACAGTGGAAATTTGAAAATGATGCAATTTTTTCCAGTGAATATGTGTATTACAACAGCTCTGTCCTTGTCTCATTGGAAGGATGAATTCATAGACAAGTGAAACATTTAACCCAAAACTCCCATCTTTTGCACTTGAATCATTGTTTTTCTGGAATAGCGATAACTAATTTATTAACTATTCTCAACCATGCATCTATAGAGAATATCCAGTTTCTATGCATCTTAAATTATTTTTGTTATAACTTGAGACATTTCTTAAAGAAAAATATATGGAATTGATTTTTAATTTTGTTAAAGGTATAACTAAAAATGCTCAGAAAATTGTTTATAAGTTTTGACACAGTTTCCATTAATTGATCCAGAGCTTAGTATCTTTTAAAAATTTTAATTTCATTTTCATCATTTGTCGTACTTTTGAGAATAATTGAATGAACGCATTCCAATTTATCAAGCATCTGCTTATAAACTGTCACCCAGTAATGACATCCACAAGGAAGTTGCTAATCTGTAAGAGACATCCGAGGTAAGTTGCTGGAGTCGAACTCGTAACTTAAACTTTTCTGTATACCTAGAGCACAAAGATTTGTATAACAGAGAAGAATATTGCTAAATTATTTTTATGTTAATCTTGAATATTTTAATTTTAGTGTATCAATGAGACGTTGGCACCAAGATTTGCATACTTTAAATAGTGAACTGATAAACAACTACAAAATTCGATCTAACAACCACGAAGAACTTATGACTTGTTTAAAGCAAGTGAATCAAATTATACAACGTGCTGGAAGACTTAGAGGTAAGACACACAATTTATGCATGGATCATACTACTATATGATACATTCTTATACAAGAGCCACAGTCGTCCTGATGGAAGAGTAGTGAGTTCGAAACTCGATTCAACCAAAGGCCGTTGTGTATGCAAGGGCTGGTGCACATAAAATCTTTTTTTGGGGGGGCTCTAAATGTCCTCATGTTGATGTGGAAGTTTGGAGAGTGGGGTGGCAGCTCAGATATTTACCTCGTCATTTAACCATGTTTCAAAATTACACGGTATTGTCCCTTAATTTTTCCCCTTCGGTTTGATCCCGAGCCACTTGTGTTGCTCCAGTGCGACGTTAATTAAAATTCCTCTACAAGGTGAGTAGTAACTAAACATTTTTTTAGTTCAACTATGATTGGACAGAATAATGTACCAATAACCCATTGTGTTGACCTCAATATCCTAGAATAATGAAAACATTCAATAACTGGTTGTGTATAAATCGTTAAAAAAAAAAATTTTTAGGAGTAATTCTGCAAGTATTTAGTGAGCTAATAGTACTTGATAACCAATTGATCCCAAGTTAGAATGAGATTTAAAAATTTCTTGCTTTTCACCTAACATTCATTCGATAACCAACCAATCGATCTGGGTGATAACTATTGGTTCCTTGTTCGAATCTGGAGTAAGGCATGTTTGTTTGTCCATGTTAAATGACTGAGTGGCTTCCCTATAAATGGGTTGACTAGAATCCAAGGTTTAGCATACCCCACTCCCCGTAAACTCACCAGGGTAATGCAAAGTGATTCACAAATCTGTTTTTGTAGTCTATCCACAATGATTAATATTCAATTCGCCGGGCATTAGGGAAAGAAATACCCGATAACTAGTTGAAAGAATCCTTTTCAATTGGTCTAGTAAACCAGAACTAATTTGGTGCTATACATTGTATAATGTGGTTGTAGTGTGGTATAAAGCATCCATAAGTCTCGGGATTAAAGTGTGTAATGATCCAACTAATTCAATTAAAGAGCGAAACTAATTACTACTTTGTTTATTTTAGTTGGAAGACCAAAGACTCAAGTGATAAATTGCTGCAGGGCTTCCATTAAAAATAATGATGTAACTTCATTGATTAAAGTAATCAAAACGGGAGAACAGTGATCAGAGGAACATTCAACATGGTATATGACTTTTATAAAATGAGCTTACACTTTTATCAGAATATATAAACTGGTACTAATTTTTAAACAGTTACGCTGCAATATTTATATTTTATAGTTGCAAATTTATTGTGTCTAGTCATTCAACAAATAATTGGAGTTGATTTTTTGAATAAATATAGTATTGAAAATCATTTGTTTTCTTTTTCCCTAGCAAACATTTTTTCTACTTAAAATAGAAATATTTCTAGTTGATCAAAATTTACTTTTGCTGTATGAAATGTTTAAATAATTTAAAACTGTTTTTGTGGTAGTGTACACTTTTAATAAAAAACTTCCTAGTTGACTAAAATAAAATTTTAATTCCATATTTTTAAGAATCTCGTATATTGTTGTTTTAGTATCGGAACCTCCGAGTCCAGTATTTTTAGTTTAGGTTTTAACATTTAGTTAAAGTATGCTTACTAAACTTGTTTCAAAAGCTTCCAAATCTATAAAGCCCTCCATAAATTTTGAAATTTCACATTTGATAATAGTTCTATTTGGTATTTTCTTTTAACTTGGCCTGAAGAATTTCGATTTCAAAACTTACAAAGTTTCATAGTAAAACATACATAATTGAAAACGTAATATACATAATGGATTATTTAAATGAGTTTCAAATCCAAAAAAGTATCTAAAACCATCTTACGATCTTTTTGCTGCACTCTAGCATTCAACTAATCCCTCAGAAAAATATATTGGAACTTAATTCTCTGTATATCTTTTATTAAAATTTGTGTAATAGACATTGGAATTTTTTTTAATAATGTTAAAAAATTAGTATGTTTAATAGGAAGTAAATTAAAGCGTTTTATACAGGCATAAAATCGATAATCTTCAATTGAGAAAGTGGATGGGAGACATGGAAATATTGAACTTCCCGTGTAGTTACTCCACATACTAGTGACCTTAGAATTATTTGAACTTTCAAGGTGGAATCTCAAATAAAGTATAAGTTCAAAGAAAATCACATAAAAATAAATGTTTTAAATTATTTGGTGCTAACCCCTAATTAAGCATTACTTAAATTACCTATTTATTGTTTACCAAAATTTACAGTTGAAACTTTTGGAAAAGAAAACCCCTTTAGAATAATACTTTAACAGTGCTTTAGAAACAATTCATTTGGTTTGGTGATTTTTTATGGCGCAAGGGCCAGATCTGGCCAAACTGCACCAAACGTTGTCTATATTAAAAGGTCTATAGTTTTAACAATGAGATGGTTAAGCACATAACATGTTTCAAAACTAAACTTTTTCAAAGAAAAACTATAAATGATTTTTAAAACCAATATCAGAGAGGAATAAAAATAAGTTTATGTGATGCAGATCCAACAAGAGGTCTGTTAAGTTAAGAAGTTGAACACCAAATTGAATCAGTCTATGGTTGCTAAAATTGGAACATTCTGTCAAAATGTGTCTTACTGATAATACTTGATGGCAAATAGAACATAATGGAGCAGGTTCTCCGCTTAATAAATGTTTGTGGGTAAAATCTGAATGTCCGATTTGAAGCCTTGTCAATTTAACAACACGGTGTCTTGTTAAATGTACTTTTATAAAACCCTTAATCGAAGGTTGAATGGAATGGAGTTTATTTAGCGTTACGAGGTCCTAATTGTTTTGCCATGATAAGTGAATAGCTCGTTTTAGGGTCGAGTCGATATCATCTAGAGGTATTTAAAAATTTATCTGCATAGATGTATTCTTTGCCGCCAAGTCTGCTTTTTCATTTCCACGAATACCAACGTGTCCGTGGATCCAACAAAATAAAATCTTGATATTTTTTTAGAAACAATTCTCATTATTTAGGAATTTCAATTAGATAAGTAGGCAGAGATAGAACAATAAAACCCTTTATTGAATTCAAAACAAGTGAAAAATTATAAATATTTCAGTTAACAATGTACAAATTGAATTGTACCAACAAAAAGACAAGTATTAAACATGCATGTATAAAATTCAATAAATACTGCCAAAACATCAATATAAAAACAGAACAAATAAATATATATTTAAAAGTTATACAACATCAGATCTATAACACATTAAGCATTCTTTGGTAAAAAATATATCAAAGCTAAGGCCCAGATCAAACAAAACAGGAAGCCCAATCTTTCTAGACAATCATTTTTTTATTTTAATATTATGTGAGAATTAATTTTTAAAATACTCTTAAAAACTAAAGGCTATTATTTATAATTGATAAGATTTCATGCAGAACAAGCTGTGCACCCCCTTCCAATGGTACAGGCTGAAATATGCCATGCATACTGCCATATTTTCTGTACTGAAATCAAACACATGTAGGGTGCCTGGTCAAATTTGGAGGAGGCTTTGTCTAAAAATTCACCAATACCATAGTCACGTTATTTTTCTAATTACTTATAGGCTATTGACAAGACAAAACAATCTATTAAAATATCTGCACATATAGGACTTTGTTTATAAAAATAAAAATATTAAATTACTGAATAAATAAACTAAAAATAAAACAATATTGAGCATTGTGTCTACGAATGAAAGTGAAATTTCTGCATTGTTTTAAAGACAACAAAATAATTTTGATTTAATTGTGCCTTAATGTGTTTAAAATACAAAATAACTGAAAAAAGACATTGAATGCCACAAAAGTAAAACAGCTAGCTACTTGTTAAGAACGTCACAGCAACCAAGTCTTTGTGATTTTTTTATAGTCAAAGTTCTATTTTCAAAAGAGTCGATGGATTTTTTCTCATCGAATAAAAATTTGTAATTTAAATCTAGGATATCAAGAGGTGAGCTGTTTCGAAAGATTTGGAAGTTTTAAACTTTGAGGTGCAATTTGATATTCTCTCCTACAGTAAAAACCGATATATCTATGCTTCTGCTTAAGAATTACATTGTAAGCTACTATAAGTAAATAGACCTTTTATATTCACTATAACTTTGAATATATTCACGATTGATTTCCAAAATGATTAAAACTGTGAATAAACAGCACTTTGTATTTATCACAAATAACACAGGGTAAGTTTTCAAGGGAAGTAAGGGGACTAGGAAGACAAGAATGAATCGAGGAACATTTTATAACTTTCTCGTTATTGATGATAATCCAGTTCTGTTACCATGCTCTGCACAAACATAGTAAATTAAATACATCATATTAAAAATATAGAACTGTTATAATATTAGCTATACATTTAATTATCCATCAACAGTACAATTATAAAATAAATGTGATATAAACATGATTATCTTCCACTTATGAGCTATTGATACATCAAATTTATTTCTTTCTTAATAACCAATACCTAGAAATTTGAACTGAATAGTAAACGTTTTGTACCTAACATAAAATTCGCACATTAAGCTGCCACTTCTAGTTAACCTTTCTGGGTTTGTAAGGGTAAAATAACCATCTTCAGATTTACAAGAGATTGCATTACATATATATAAAACGATGTGTGTGTATATTCTCTATACAAATCTACACCATTTGACCAATCCAAGCCAAATTTGGTAAAACTTATACTTTAGAACATTGCGGAAAACGTAGGCTATTTCTTTCCTGTCTTCAGACCAATCTGTAGCCATGAAAATCGGCAAACAGGTAGTCTTAAAAATACCCCTTGAAATCCCAATTTTAAAATCTAAAGTTTGTTTTCTTGCATTAAATGGAAACACATTCTACAGGATTTGTGTGTTTGAGTTAACACAGGGAAATATCGCAGTCATATTTTAGATGTCACGGTAGGAAACATGTTCGACAGGGTTTGTGTATTTAAGTTAACACAGGGAAATGTCGCAGTCATATTTTAGATGTCACGGTAGGAAACATGTTCGACAGGGTTTGTGTATTTAAGTTAACACAGGGAAATGTCGCAGTCATATTTGAAATCCGAGCAACACCAGGTTATCCAGCTAGTCTCTAATGAAATAAAAATTGTTCTCTCAATAAGTTAAGGAAATTCAGTCATCTCCATCACATGCCACTTCCATGTTCTCTGCCTCCACATGTTAATCCCTCATTTCAGAAATATTACAAGCAAATTTTAAAAGAAAGCATGGTACTTGTTAAATGCTATTTCACTTCTATATATGCTACTGTTATGGTTTCTAAAAATCTACGTCCATTTCACTGGACCTTAAGCAAGATGTGTGAAAGAGAGCAATTTGTCCATCATAAAGTACTTTATGATGGAATTTGACTATACTGCTAAATTTTCTATAGTACTGTAAGTTAATTTATTTAGTGATGGCTAAGTACATTACAATACTTTCCTCCAGAATTTTGCAGCGGCTGAATTTAATAGATGCTGATACTAGTTGATAGGTTTCCAATTGCATGAGAGCTGTATTAAGACCATGGGTGTACTGATTCATGTAGTCATGCAGTCGATGATTGCAACCATTTGACTGTCCTGTGTTGCCTCAACGGCCGAGTACAAGGTCCTGAGTGAAAAGAAGCTGAGTAGCAACAAAGAGTGAAGCCATGATAAGAAGATAAACACTATCTGTTATCACAGGGCTTCAGACAGTGAAGTGATTTGCAACTCGTCAGAAGCACCATCTGGCTTTTTCTTTGAAAGTGCGCTGTTCACATTATCTCTACCAGTTACCAATTTAGCAAGACACTTCACAGGAGTTCGGTTGCACTGCTTTGTATAATATTGTATAGTAAGTTAATTGTTGTAGTTTTGGCAAAGTTCATCATATCCATTCATTGATTCACACTCACATCGTTTCAGATTTTTACATACTACACCTAGTCTAATAGCCTTTGTTTCACAAATGACCATAGAGTAACTAAACAACTCAAGTAAGTGTTTCAGTAAAATTCTATACATGTTATTATTTATGAACATGGCAGAGAAAAAACCAAAACCAATAGTCTTGAAAAACAAATCAAAGAAATGTAAACTGGAATTAAATAATCTTGATGAGTGAAAAATGAATTTGTTATCAAAAGTAACCTGTTAAAATGCTCGACTTATTGGCCTCACAATAAGTAATTTCTTTTTAAACTTTTCAAGTGTATTTTTATACATGTATTTTGTATTTCTTAAACTGCTTAGAAATGTATCCATTTTTCAATAAAAATCACAGGTTCTTAGACATACTGAAAATGGCAGCCCTATTTGCACAGCATCTTGTAAGAAAATAAAATAGAATTATAATGTTGATAAGAATAACATATAACCTGAACATTAGATACAAATGAAATATATCGTCGGGACAAAAATGTGAAATCACATAAGTCTAAACAATTTGATTTCGGGTTGTTCCTTAAACATGCACAGTAAAATCAACTGCATCTGTGAAGTTAATTTTTAGGTTTTTTTAAAAAATATGCTACCTAGTTGAAAAAAACTAAATATTGACTAGACATGCAGATGATTTTACTGCACATGTTTACGGTACAAACCGAAATCAAATTTTTTGGTCATTTCACACTTTTGCTGACAATATCCATAATTTATAACAAGTATAGGAACAAACTAAAAGACTAAACTGTCAATGAAATTTCAATGTTATTAAAGAATCAAATGAGACTAAAAAATCTATTCTATACAGTTGATGCAAATGAACAAACCCAGCTCTCATGAATAAAAGTATAAAAACTTAAATTTAAGACAGCTTTGATTTAATGGCTCTAAAATTGTACAAGCATGTAATGTTTTTAACATTAATGTCAGGACATAAAATAATATGCATGAATGTACTAAATTCAATGCAGTCACAAAAAATACAAATAACACTGCACACATACAATTGTCATCTTCCAACAATATCTCAGTACAATTTGATAGTCAAAATAACTCAGATTTATCAACTGAGATTCTAGAAGAGGAAGAATTTGTTCATCCCAAATCACATAATTCATGATCCCTCTGAGTTAATATTTTTTTTAAAAACCATTATCCAAATAGGCTCGCTTATCTGGCCATAAGGTTATGTAAATTTTTGGCTTCCTGCAGTCCGGAATACAGTTGCTTAACTCTGTCATCTATCACTTCCTCAGAGCTTGACGCAAAAGCATTCAAACTCTCAAAGTTGAAATGCTCTTGGTATCGAGCCATAACGAAAAGTATCACTACACCAAGCACAATGCCCACATTTTGAATAAAAAACACTTTTAGCTGCTTTGCCAGTCCTTTTTGACGAGCTGCTTCCAAAGCTTCTCCAAGCTCTCCCATCTGAAAAAGAATTTGTGAATGAAAAAAATTAAAAAGTTCTGTTGTTAATCTAATAAGATTATTTTCATTCTCAAAATGGTGGAATAAATAACAATTTTTTTTTTATACAAATGCCAGTATTTTGACAAGCCAGTAACTTTCTTACTTTTCAGTGTATCTAAAAAATAGAATTTAAGCAATCTAAATGTTCACTATTCATGGGTTATCCAGAAGTGCAGTAGTTGGGTGTTTAGTTCAATTCTAAATAAATAGGCATTGAGGCAATCATGTTAGTTTAGAGGGCAAAACAAAGCATCAACTGAGTCAAAAGGAAAACTAGTAACGGTAATTAATAAACATTGCACTGGAGCAACACAAAGGACTATTCTAGGATTAATACCAAATCCAACTCGCAACCTGCACATTCAAGGAAAATTGCAATTTGACTGAATCAGCAAGTCATTTCCCCCTCAATCCTTTAACTTGCTTCACCGAACATGTAAAATTTAAATATTTTTCAAGCTCAAACTTAGAAAGTTTGGCAGAATGGAAGGTCAATAATGGGTTTGGCTTTTTAAGAACAGTAACTTTCTCCGGTAAGAGATTCACTTTCATTTCCTCCCACACCAGTGAGAAGAAACTCACTGCAGCACAACAGTATCAGCCATAGTTTAAGAACAACTGTCATAAATAAGCTTTGAGTCACATTCTATTGCTAGGTATAATTTGCAGGGTACCCTGGTTGGTGTTGGCTTTATAGGTAAGATCCAAAATTGGACAAACTGCCAAATCCAAGATCATATATACCAGTAAAAATAAGTGAAAGGTTATAGTCTAATCAACAATAAAAGTATATTTAAATTCTATATTTATTGTACTTATATGTTGTAGTTTGGATGATACACAAGAAAAAGATGTAATGCTTGTAGTTACCATTGGAAAAAATTACAAAGGTCATAAATTATGATTGTTTAGATAGATAATTAACATTGCAATGAAGCAACACAATGGGCTATGAGTGACAGTCCTGGATCAATTCCAAAGGGAAAGATTCAAGGACAAAACCATGTAATTTTGAACTGGTCAGATGATGAGGCAACCACTGGTCAGAGCTGGCACCCCTCTCCAAACTTCCACACTATGCCAACGCGAGGACATTTGAGGCCACAACAGATTTAATGTGCACTAGTCCACGAGTACACAAGTCTTTGGCTGGACCGGGTTTCAAACTTGCAACCTTCCGGTTGCTAATCCGGTGTTCTTACAGCTGAGCTAACAAGGCATGATAAGAGATGAGGTACCCCATCTAGTCGACTATTAAAATTGTAAAGAAATGTAATTAAAAATTAATTAAAACAATGGTAAAGTGCTGCTGTGATGTAAGGCAAAGAGCAATGCATGTGTAGAGTGACCCAAAAAGTCTGATAAAATTGGTGAAGCATTAAAAATGTAAAAACGTCCAAGACCTGTACAAGAAGTTAAAATTTAATTGGTGGAGAGAGGCTCTTGGCAATGCTGTGGTTTCCCCTACCAGTAAAAATCTATGCATGATTCGTAAATAGCAGATGTGAGAACATGCTAAAATAACTTTGCGAAGTTAGTTTTGTTAGAAGTGAGAGGGGTGGTCTTGGAACCAGACAAATTAATGACCTAGGTGATAGTATAACAAACAAATGATATGACAAAATAAATACCTAGACAAAATACTGTTTACGCAAGCAACTACCTGTTCTAAAGCAACAGAAATAGCCTCCAGTTCAACATTGAAGCAAGTTGTGTCCACCAATTGCTTTATGAAAGGTAAAATGTTAAATAAATTTATACTATAATAAATTGCTTACCATATCTACAAGAGCTATGTACAAAAACATCCCAGCAGCCAATGCAAAAATATATGGAGCTCCTTCTGCTAAGTCACCTAATAAAATTCCAATAACTAGTCCCAAGTAACACGTAATTGCAGATAAGAAGTTGTAAAGCAATGCTTGTCGCATACTCATTCCAGCACTGAGGAGAACAGCAAAATCACCTACAATAACACGAATCAGATAAATTAGTTTGATAACACATCAGTAAAACAGTAATTAGAATTCTCAAACATAAATAGACTACTTATATATATAGCAGCCTTGCTATCTTAGCTGTTAAACATTCCAAGAACATTTGTTCACATTATTTTAGGAATAAAAGGCATTTGTGAGGAAACACAAAATGAGTTTTTTCAACATATATCATTTTCTCATCCCCCAATACAATACAATACAAATCGTTTTAGCCCTAAGTTAAAAATAAGCCTAAAAGGCATGATTGCACTCAATCCTGGCAACTCTGTGGATGATCCACGCACTGTCTGTCTTAGACCTTCAGGTTGCCTTTAACAAGGGCATGAAATGAGAGAACAGAGAAATATATAATGATAAACCTTAAGCAAGGACCCACTGTGTATGTTATCTGATCTGCATTGTGGCCTTAGTGCTATGATTAGTTATGTGTTATGGTACAGTGGACATATTTGGCCATGCTGTGTGAAATACAAGACAATGTCCAGTAACAGAGACACATACAAAAGAAGTTTTACAGACACAGAAGAGAAAAATATACCCAGGAAAGAATCAAACCTGCCCAGTCTATAACTCGCAGGTGCTAGGGCAGTGAGCAAACCACTGCATCACTACGGCCCTTCTGACTAGACTCATCGAATTTAGAAAACGAAATTGTCTAAATTTCAATAACATTTAAAGAGACGTGGACACGCAAAACAATTGGACGATCACAATTATGTTATTTACAAAATTGGAATATGACGTTGAAAGCACACTGTTGCTGCAAACAACAAATGTTCGTTAAAAGTTTAGTGTCTATGACCATGTCATGTATCCTTCAGTCTCCATTTATCAACTTTGCGAAAGTAAAAAAGGACGGCTGGTCACTAGGCGGCATAAGAGTCTGTCTTTACATTTGTGTAAAAAAATTGTCAATTATGCTTCCGATTTTGTTGATTTTTTTTTCAAACTGAATTTTAACATTTTTTACATCGCTTGGCTATTGTGGATGCTACACCACTAGTGTAGGTAAAAAATTAATAATTTCCATACCTAATTCATGAGGAAATTCTTCACAAATCACAGCAACAGATATGCTAACACCAGCTAAAATACTCTCGGAAAAAGCAGCACCAATAGATAGGCCATCGATGAAGTTATGCAAGCCATCTCCAAATATAATCATCCATGCTACTGTTGCAATGGTTGATTTTCCCTTCTCAAAGTGGATTGTGTGTTCGTGATGATGGGTGTGATGAGTATTGGTGATCTATTAAAAAAATCAGAACAATAAGTTAATCTTAAGCATAAAAAACTACTAAAATGCATAATCATCGTACTATAAGCTAGCGATTTTCAACATTTTCATCTCACTGCACATAAACTATTAAAATTCTGTGTCCCATCATAAAATATATTATATTACTGATCTGACGAATAAATAGGTATAATTTTGATTTATTTAAAAAAATTTCAACAATTATCTATCCTTTTTGTATTAAAGTATCTATATTTCATTTATTATACTTAAAAAAAAAATCATCAAAATTGTTAATGTGGTTACTAAAAACGTAGCGTTTGCTTCAAATTATTTGTGAACCCAGACTAGACCATTAAAGTGAAATAATTCTAATAAAATTTGAATAGTTTCACCACCTACTAGGCACACCAGTTGAAAATCGCTGTGCAAAGCAACAATTTCTTCATGAAAAAATAAATCACCAAGCAGAGGAACTATACAATTTATTTTTAATCAAGTATGAATAAACAGTTTTATTTGTATTAGCAATAAATTAAAAATTAATATAATTTGGCTAATATATTCACGAAGTACTTATATACTAATAAATTCACAAATGGAATGATAAACATTCCATGCAGTCATGGTATTTACAATATCTTCTAAGCTTAATAACAATATTTGCATTTAAAGCTTACTACCACAAGATAGTTGCTCTGAAATTGTTTATTTTACCATCAATTCTTTGAAGGTAATGTTTTGTTCCAGGTACCCCATGATTTTGAATTCAGTTATATGAAAGCAAAGTTTTCAAAGCTTTAAACCAGAGGTTCCCAACCTTTTTGATTAATGGAGCCTTTTTAGAATCCATTTCTATGGCAGAGCCCCTTAGGGTTACAAGTTAATGGTGTTTAGGAGATTCTTATGAGAGTCTATTTGTCATACATACACCCCAACATTGAAGAAATCGTTAAGACACACCAAGTTCATGTTTGTCATCAGCAAAAACTAAATGATAAATAAAGCATTTAAGGATAGGTATGTAGCATTTTCCAGTTATTTCTATATTTCTTTGCTTTTTTTTTTCGTACCTTATTTCTTAGCATTTTTTGTGTGGTGCACCTATGATTTTTTCTTGTATTACTTCAAGTGTGCTACGACTTCAGAAAGTTTGAGAACCACTGATCTCGATCCAAAAATTTCATACCACTGGCTGTGGGTTAAGATCAAACTAATCTAAAATTCTCAAGAACCAGATGGGAAAAAATTGCTTAGGTATGGTATTTCTTTTGCTTTTCTATTTATTCTATCATGTTTACTTTGCTAATTCCTATATCACATTTTTTTAATCTTTCTAAAACATACTCTGCATTATTTTACATTATATTAATGTTATTCATCATAACTATTAATGTCTTTAATATAGATCAAAACTATACAGCGATTTATGTGCTTCATATACGAGTTTAAATTTGTATGGGGGGGGGCACGCAAGGATTAGTTAAAATAATAAAAATTTCAGTTAAATCAAATAAATACAGATTTAAAAAATCCTGATTTTTTGTCAATACCCTGATTTTTAATTTTTTATTTTGACACTCCACTTTTTGTTTCTTATTCTTTACTTCGTTTAAAGTTTATTTTATTTCCTAAAATAGCTGCTGAGCCCCTGGGATGGCATGTGAAGCACAGATTGGGAACCACTGCTCTAAACAGATAAAAATAGAAGTAGGATTTGTGAGTAGGTAAAGGAATGATTCTATGCTAATACTTCTCACATTTGGAATAAATGTACCTTTGGTATTTTGAACCTATCAAGTCATATCTTTCTTTCACTGACTTTAGTGGCCAGTAATAAAATACATGGCTGCTCATTCTGTATTTATCCTAATGCTAACCCTTCAAGCAGCACACCAGAACACATCTTGGAAAATTCAGTTCAAATACACTCTGGAAAAATCCCTGCACAGCAAGCAGCAGCGTGAATATTCAGATATTTTGCCCACATCATTGTAGACATCAGCTCTTAGAAATATTTTAGGTATGTTGCCTATCACACAGGTTCGTTGGGTTTTGACACAAGGACCATATATGATAACCAAACAATGCCAAGTAAATGGATGTATATGCACAAGAAAAGCTTTACTGACCCCCACACCAAATCACAGAAATTCCCTCTGCACTAAACTGTGCCATGTCAATTGCCAATGAAATTATAGTTTACTAATACTGTTCAAACACCCCAGTCTTACATTTAATTTTCAGTAACACAACTGAAACTATGCAATACTCTCTTGTGATAATTATATGCTCTAAAGACATTTATTCTAATCCTAGGCAATTATTTTATGTCCAGTTGATTGGATAGCTAACTCAATTTGTCATCATACGATCATCATTCTCGCATCTAGCAAGCAATTTAAACAATTTTAGGTTTGTAAGAGTGGATGAGCTTTGATTTTGTAGATGTTATGTAACTATAAACTTCATATATCATGATGAAGGTTAAAACATATGCTCCAGAGCTGTCATTTTACGCCACAAATAGCAGTTTTCCGATGAAAACTCCGTTAATAAAAAAACTAGCTTGTTCACAATGGGAAATCAAGAAAAATATCTTTGATAATAGCTTGGGAGAAGAATACATTAGAAAAGAGAAATACATGGGAATTGAACCCATGGCCATGAGAGACCAAAGTTTAACTGAACTATGGGAAATGAAGAGTCAATTCTAACTCTTCAACAGAGTTGGAACATTAAACTAACAAACTTATTCCATTAAAATCAGAATTAATAAAAATAAATCTGACTTTAGTCTGCATCACACACTCTTATTCAATTTAAAATAATTTATATATTATTAAATAAGCAGATATATATACACCATTTGAAAATATATATTTCAAATAACCAAATTAGAACAGAATGTGCTTACTTCGGCATCCACTGGAAATGGTTTCACTAAATGCTCAGTGGTGAGATCATTCATCAGTTTATAATTATTTTGATTGTTTAAGCTTTCATGGGTGAGAATTTGCAATGTTCCATTTGCATAGTTCTCCTTCTCACCCTTTTCAGCTTTTAGAGAAGCTGGACTGGTAACGGAAAGGTTAAGCTCTGGCACAGGTTTTAGAAATTCTGTAGAATTTTCATGAACTTCATAGTCCAATTTTTTAAGTTTCTTCTCCTAGAACAAAAAGTTACATACTTTTATGAAACCAATTAATTTTAAATTAAAAACTATTTTTATTTCCATTAGGAATATAACAATATAGTAAGTATCCATTGGCTGGATAATAAGACATCAGTGTCTGGTTGCAATAGGTGTACATACAAATTTCTCTATGAGAAGCTTTACCGTGAAACTAAATGTGGTAGTGCTTCTGAGGCAAGACATTTTCCTGTACATATTTCAAATGTGAGGTCACTCGACTTTTTTCATTTCAATTTCAGCAAGTCACCAGTAAAATATCAAAAGAATAAATTCAGAATTTTTTTATGACAGTTGATTGTTAATGTCAATTAGTTAAAATGCCAAACATTAACAAAACAATATTTTTAACATATATGTATCATGTGAGAGTATTTGGGTAGTGGACGTAAAATCTTTGCTTTGTGGTTTGTTCACACTGAAAAACCCTCTAGTAGGTGAACATTATCCTTCGAAAAGCTACAAACTACAAGGACATGCCTGTATGTGAAACCCTAAGCATTGAAATGAAAACTTTCTGGGTCGTTAACAGATTGAATAAACTTGCATTGGATAAATGCAATCAAAAGGGTTTAGTTTTTTTTATATCCTACTTGTCTGCAATAAACATGTCACACTAAAAATATATTAAAAAAAAAAACGAAATTATTTGTTCTTAATTACTCTCTCTCTCTCTCTCTCTTTTGATCTCATCAGAAAGAAAATACTTTTAACATCAATCTACACTTGATGTAACTTGGGTTATTTCTTTAGGCCAAATTAACAACAATCTTTGCAATTTTAAATCCTTTTTTGGAATATTAACACAAAGAAAAAAAGTCAAGTGGGAAAACTGCTGAAAAGAAGATAATATTTTGGTGATGGAATTACGTATTACCCCCAAACAAACATTAACACACACAAGCTTTTATCTAGCTTAGTAAAACTAAATAAATTTATCCATCTATGTATCAAACAGTAAATTATAGAACAAGGCTATTAGAGAATTTAATTAGTTAGATGGTCACTATATAACAGCCACCATTTCTTACAGGGTCTTAGTAAACCCTGCAATTCTATACAGAGCAGGCCTAATGCAGTGCAATAAATAGGTGAAAGTTAAGAAGTTTATTTGTTTTAAAATTCGAATTGAAAAGTTTTGTATTTCCCAGACGTGATTTTTGAACTGTATCTGATATAATGCGATACTTGATCTAGTTATTGCCATGCAACAAATACAAATGAGGCAGCATGCATCATACAAAATACATATCTAGATCTTTGATAGTTATGGGATACACTTAATATATTAAAAAATAGAACTTACCTTTCTCAAATCAATAATTATTTTCATAAATCTTTCACTAACATAAAATAAATATATTCCCCCAAATATAAGGAGGGACCTCCATAAGTAATTATGTTCTTTATCTTGTCCAACCAATTTAAAAGTCTAGAAAGGAAAAATATATATTAAATATAAAAACAATTTATAACATTTAAAATAGACAAACATTAAATTAGCTGTAGCAGGTCCTCAATATGCTTAATAAGGACAGCCTCACAGTTAGAATATTTTGAAAAGCGTATTTCACTCAACTTTGGCAAAATTACAAATCTAAGGGTCTGTCTAACACGAGAACTTCTCACAACAGAGTATGGGTAGTGGCAAACAGCCACTATAGAAATAGGCTCATTCATTTTGAGTAGGTGACTCTTGAAGATAGTATAATTTTATTTTGTTGTTCATGAATGCTGGCTAAGGAAAATGGTAGTTTACTAGTATAGATCTCAACGATAAATAAAAATATTAAAATCATTGCCACTTGCTTATAATGCCATCAAATTGTCATTATGTGCACCTATGTGACTAACTTGAATACATTGTTTTCAAGCTTCCCTTAGGGAAATAGGACAAGGTTCATTTCTACAGAAACAGAGACGCAGACTTTGTGTCTATAGGAGTTCTCATGGTTAACAGTTCACGGGTCAAACTAGCAAATATTAGAACTGCTATTTTGGTTTTTGTACATAATATTACCATAGAAAACAGGAAATAGAACACTGTTATTTTGTGTGGTTTTGACTGCCAGTAAAAAACACTTGTGAAAAAGTAGCGTAAGTTAAAAAAAAATAGAAGCAAAAAAACTCATCTCTTAAACCCCATTGAATGGCAATTTTAGTTACTCAAACACAAAAATCTTGCCAAAAAATTTAAATTTTGAAAAAAAAAAAAAAAAAAAAAAAAAAACTGAATATTTTATTTACAAGGTTTTGGTGAGAATCTTGCAACTAAAGATTCTGATGTTTTCTTTTCATAGTTGTCACAATTTGGCACAAAAACTTCAAAATTGTCGTCCTTCAAAAAATTTTCATCTGTAAGAAAAATTCTAAACAAAATTTTCTAGACTCCATCAATTGAAAAAAAAAAAGAGACAAAATTTTTATTGACCTTTTTTAAACTTCAAACAGTCTACAAAATTTTCAAAATAGGATCTTTTGAGACGTCTTGGAGATATTCATAGTTGCTTAAGTTAAAAAATAGTAGCAAAAAAAACATAGTCTTTTAGTCACCTGTGTGGCAGCTTTGTGTTTTAAAAACAAAATGTATAATTCAGTTCAATAAAACTTGCTAAAAACTTGTTTCTTAGATTGAATAGTCTGAATTTTAAATAAGTGCTTCTAAAACCAAAAACACTAAAAGCCAACTCACTTGAGGAATAAGATGGAAAAGTGAACTACCCACTAAACTGCCCACTGCAAGTCCTTCAAATAGCATCAGAACAAGTTGGTAGATATTTTTACTCAATAGAGGTAAAATAATGACACCAACTAAGGAACAGCAACTTATGATTGTGACAAATAGGATACCATAGCCCCAGACTGAAAGGGAAAAATAATATGTATACATTAAAGGAGCAATTTTTCAACTAGAGGTTAAATTCTGTTACAAGGTGTCATAGAAATTCCAATTCACTATAATCTAATTTTTAAAGCCAAATATGAATAGAAGAATGGTTAGTTGTTTAGATTTTTATGCTGCAAAGGCCATATTTGGTCAAGCTGAATTATACATGAGACAACTGTGTGTACAAGTGGACATACACAATAAAAGTTTAACTGACACAGAAGATAAAAATACAGACAAGGGAGTAATTGAACTTGTGTTGCCTACAACTAACAGATTGCAGGAACAGTGAGCATATCCATTGAGCCATTTCAATCCTGAATAGAAGAATGGATTTTTCCTATTTTGTAAACAGGACATTTCTCTTTTAAAGTACATATTCCATTATTTTTTAAGAAGGAGCATCATAAATGCTTTAAATATGTAATTTAAAATATTGTTCTGTTGTTGTCTCTTTCATGACAGTTATACACAAAACTACCTTATGAAATTTAAACTTCTTCAGCAAACGCAATTGATCTTGTTTGGACAACAACTGCAAATCAAAGTATGTTCTTCACTTTTGACAGTTGGTGCTGAACTTGATAAAAAATAATAATAGTCTGCACCGTGGTGATTCAAGACAGGTGCTTTTCACAAACGTTATACTTCTGTCTTTAATTTTATTATTTCATTTAATATTAAAATTTAACAAGAGATTATAATACAATAGATCTTTAATTCTTTAGAATCCTAGAATAATCCATTATTTTCTTTGTGCAACCAAAAATTTAATAACAGAAATCTTAGTAATTTCATACATACCTGCTATGGTAGATGGTCTAAGACTACTCTTAGTATCAGAAACAGGTATAGAGCAAGCACTATTGTGAAGTTGAAGAAGCAGAAGAGGACATAATCTGGCTAGAGCTTCACTAACACTTTTTGTTGACTGTGGCACAAGTTCCAACATATCGCTGGCTGACATACACTGAAAAAATGTAAACTACAGATATAAATATATACAGATTTTAAACTATTCTATATCCTTTATTGAAAGTGATAGGAATTAATTTTCAGCTAAGATTAGATTCCAGTCTTTTTCAATTATAAAAGATTGTCATTGATCATTTCTTAATAAATTATTGTTTTGACAAAAAAGTTTTTAAATCAATTCAATAGAATCATTTTGTTAAAAATTAATTTTTTAAAGTATATCAAAAGCTAATTTACAATAGCCACAAAAGGTGAATTAGTTAAATGTTTTGGGGTTTTATGATGCATGAGCCATATTTGACTAATCAGCGCCAAACACAAGACATCCAAGTAAAAAATGGCATAAGGGGAGAAAGGATTGGGCGACAGAGTAGTGGGAAGAAAGCACTAAAAGATCCATTGTGTATTCAGAGAGCTTCTGTTTATGCGGTTCTTGATCATTTTGTTTGGCAACACTGCTCCCAACTCTCTTCAGTTTTTCTCTTGCTGTGACACATATTGGACGTATTTCATGCGAAATCTATGCACACGATTACGATTCTACGACGGATAAAAGCTGTACCCAGACTAATGCGAATTCGACTTTAGCTTGTTTCATTGGTCCCACCTATCATACTTTTCTTCATGGTGTATTACTGTATTATTCTTTCATACAAAATATTAGCTTCAAAATTAAGTCAACTTAGGAGTTAAAAGGTTGGTTGTTGTGAATCAAAATTTCATCTATTTTTTAACAGATTGGCAAAAAATATATGTTTTGTGGGTCACAGAATTTTAGTAATTAGATTATGTGTGCCATGAGATGAAAAAGTTGAAAATTGCTGCTTTAAACCAATATAAAATATTTGGTTGTAGAAACAATCAATTTGCCATATTCAGAAGCAATAAAAAAATTAGAAGTTATTTTGGTTTAAATGCATGACTTCTGAAGGACAGCAAACTGTTCTTTTTGCTAGGCTAAGTTACCTTTTCAAACTATACATAATGACAACACAGATTGTGTGTGATGCTATAACCACTTACTTTAAAAAGAGTTCCATCATTGCACAAGTTTTTTGGTAAAAGTGGAAACTGTGACAAGGACGAACAGTTCAGGCTGGGATGCTCTTCGGTGAGATTCTGCCTATGCAAATCCTCAAGCAATGATGCAAAACTTTCTGTGACATTACTTGGGTCAGAAAAAAGAGATTGTGGGTGATGCCTCAGAAGAGCTATATGAGACAATGATTCTAGTATTTCAAGGCTGTCAATACTCTGCTTTTCCCCACTGCAAACATCACTCAAAAATGTATGTAGAAGAAATGTAAATATGGTTATGAAAGATCTTTGTCTCCATTTCATGGTCATTTTACTAAGATGTCACTTCAAAAATATATCTCCAGCAGATCTCTTTATATATGATGTTATTCAAGTACCTGTAATACAAAAGGTGTAATTTAAATATACTTCAAATGTATAAGTAGTAAAATCTAATGCAATCAACTATTGTAAAAAAAAGTATAAGCTAAGTGTATAGAATAAGAAATCTCTCTCATACAAATGTCAGTTCGTATAATTTCCATGATGAACATAAAAGAATACAGACAGTAAAAATTTAAAAACTGAAAATTGCAAACAAATCTGTAATTTGGTGAGTAAAGCGCCTAGGTTCATTTTGCAAACATCTGATTTAGCATTTATTTTTAATATTGTAGAAAATATAATTTCCAGTGTTCAGTAACTTTCATAATGCATTGATGAGGAGCGTGGCATTTTTTTCTATCATAACTTTCATTACCTTGAAGTCTTTTGTGGACATAGCTCAAAGACAGCGAATTTAGACATTGGCCCCTAGTCTAACAAAAGGTACAGAAATAATCTTAATTACAATAATTATATTAATCTATAAAGAATTTGAATTTATTTAATGTGAACAAGATTCTCAATATGGCCTTTTTTCAAAACTAGTATGTTCAGCAAATAATACAGCAATGTTTACTAACCCAACTAGAAATATTACTATGTGTCCCTAAAGCATTCTAACTTTTTCCTATGAATCCATTAAATGAATATTTGTAATCTTTTCTTTCATACTTTTTCATTTGTTTTAAAATTTTGCTGAAAACTGTATGCTTGCTTTTGTCATACCCCCCCAATTGAGAATTTTAACAATCAAGCTTGAGAATAAAACAAAATAATGGTCTGGTATTTGTGGTGGTTTATTAATTGGTTGCCTTTAGATTTCTTGGCACGAGGACCATATTTTTGCTAAACACAACACAAACAAAACTTTATTAATTGAATCATCACATAATTATAAAATGCCAACCTTCATTCTATTTATTCATGGGATTGTTCAGAGAATAGAGTAGTTCAGCAGTTTTCATTTAAAACAAGAGAGTGGATTTGACTAAAATCTTGATGCAGGTCTACTTATTGGACTCCTCTAGAAAAACACTGTGACAACTATGAAAGCTAGTTCTAAAGCAGAAATAGTTGATAAATTTGAATTATGTAATTTTCAATTTTTAACTATTTTTGGAAAAAGAAATTTTTTTATAAATACTGATGTTTGTTTAATCAACACAATTTGTGAATAATTTAAATTTCTTCAATTTCATATTTACATTCATAGAACATATATGTCTGAAATGTGTCCAGTTAATGAATCATTATAAATATTAGTAAACAGTCTAAATATTAGTAAATAGTCTAAATGTTAGTAAACAGTATAAATGTTAGTAAACAGTATAAATGTTAGTAAACAGTCAGATGTTAGTAAACAGTCTAAATGTTAGTAAATAGTCTAAATGTTAGTAAATAGTCTAAATGTTAGTAAATAGTCAACATGTTAGTAAATAGTCTAAATGTTAGTAAACACTCTAAATGTTAGTAAACAGTCTAAATGTCAGTAAACGAATTGTATTGCGACAATGATATTGGGATAAAAATGAGGGATAGGAAAGTCTGAGTCTAATTTTTCCCAGACTGAATTTAAAATTAACTCTAAAATTTTTTTGCATCACATGCATTTAGTCTGATTAAAGTGTTTATGTAATAAACATTATATTATTGCTACTGATGCTAGTTTAATCAACTCAAATTGTGAAGAATTTAAATTTAGTCTATATGCCTGAAACATGTCTAGTCAATGATACACTGTAAATGTTGTAGTCTAAATGTCAGTAAATGAATTTGCATTATGACAATGATATTGGGATAGAAATAAGGAATAGAAGTCTGAATGACTAATTTTTCCTAGACCTAATACTTAATCTAATAACTAAAGTGATTTTTGTAATAATTGTTATATTATTCAGGATATGCACCAAATAAAATAGGCAAAATAAGTGAATTCTTGTTTGATTTTTATTAGGGTTAGTGCTTACTTTTTTATCAACTTGCAGGTAATCAGTTGTAGGTTGGTTTGTCATTTCAGTTCTACTTGACAACTCATATTCAGTTACAAGAATTATCAGCTGTCATTATTAAGGGTAACTTCAAAAATTAAGTTTGTTGCCCATTTAACAAGTAGTTTCCAAATCCGTTGTATAACTAAACTAATTGAATTTGTTGGTCATGCAATTCTGAGAAATCAAGAAAACTAAGAATTTACTAAGAGAACTATCACTTCATTTAAGAAAGTGACAGGGTCACAATTGAATTGCAACAGATAGAAAGTTAAGATTTCTCTGCAATGCTTTTTCAGTTTTTGATAAGCATAATAAGGATTATTTAAGGCAAGTTATTTTAGGACTACGTTCAACAAACAGAATTAAAGTTCAACTAAAAACAATACAAAATTAGCAAAGAGTAAGGGAGTATATGAATTTCAGACAGCAGATAAAATTGATATTTATTCAAGAATCACTTGTGTTTACTTAAATTGCAAATAATAAGTGGTAATGTATTATGAGGCAGGTGCGACATCAAATCCCCTCGCATTGATCAAACAAAACACAAAATTTAGTTTTACGTATAAATAACTAACCAATTTGAAACAGGAATCTTAAAAGTTGAACTAAACAAACCACACTTACACGTTCAAGTTCTGTTAAGATGCGGCAGGCATGCCTGTACCTCCGAAATCTAATTCCGAATTCGATGTGATTAGAAACAAATTGAAACTGATTATAAATCGAGCGCGTTTCGCGTATCGGACATCCTCCAGAGAACCTGAACCTGCAAATCAGGCACCATTGCCGGCTACACTACCCAATGAAAACATTGAATTCACAAGGTTAGCGTGGTCTTGAAAGAAAAAGCAAAAACAACGCCGCGCCTGCAGTTGCATCACGTGACCGCAATAAATAAGGGATGTGAGGAGGAACTGAACAAAACGATGGATGTTCTTTCTTCCGAGGGTGCAGCACTTTGAGATGTGGAGAGAAATCAGTACCAGGCCTTCTCAATTGCATGTAATCTTCCAAAATGCGTTGGAACAGCTTGCGCTAAAGTTTGTGGCTGAAGGCACTTAAAGAATTTGCTTCCAAATGACTAACATTTAGTGTTTAGAATTCGGATTTGCGAATTTTCCTTCGTGTTGATAAAGATGACAACTGCTATGTTAACAAACAATCACCCAATTTATTAAATAAATTCCTTTGAATGACGAAATGAAAAAAAAAGTGAAGTTCTGTTTTAAAAAATGCGAATCTTGGACTCAAAAATCAAATTTTTCTAAAATGTTGAATTATTTCTCTATTTCCTGCCAAAAAGTTCTGTTTTATGTTGTGGTCACTCTGATACAATGCACTTCGATTGTTTTAGATTTAAAATTCATTTATGCACACTTTTTTAACATAGGAATTTTTTTAAACTAAAATCAAGAATTGGGAATAATATTTTACCGGTTTTTTTTTGTCGCATATTATTCGAAATGTTTAGCGAAAAAAAAGTAAAATATTTTTTGATTCAACAATTAATAAGTAACTGTAAAAACACGTCGGCCACCAAAGGCACAACAAAATGAATAAACTTTCTAGCCTTTCTAAATTTTAACGAGTACAAATACAAAAATATTCTACGAACTAAAACACAGAATATATAAAATTTAATATGCTATATGCTCAATATACAAACTTCAGTAAAGTATAAAATAAATGGAAAATCCTGTACAAGCAAAAAAATAACTAAATAAATACCTTCCCAACAAAAAACTATCTTTATTTAATTTAGTGGTTGCTTTAAAAATAGGCCATGAAGGTGTGATATTTTCTCATAGCAGTCAACTAATATTTATTCATTTATTGTAGCCCATTTATAAAAGCGTTTCATTTTTCATTTACCGTGTTGAATAAAATAATTGAAAATTTTAATGTTTCATTACTAGGGGGCTCCGCTCGCTGTTGCTCCCCAACCCCCGATGATTGATACGCAATCATATTTAGTTCTCTCCGCGAAGTATACTTGTCAACAATGAGGGTGAGGGGATTGCTTCAGAATCGATCCCCATTTGGATCGTTGCTGGATTGATCCCGGACTTCTAGTACGACGTTAATTGAAGGTTCGCTTCCCTTCCCAATGCGATATTTATCGCATGCGCCCGAGTAACGGAAAATTGCCTACTTTTTTTGCGAGATTAGCGGATCCGTATATAAGATGACCCCTTACTTAAGCTTTAGAAAACGTTCCAAAAATTCTCGGCTTACACACAGAAAAATATGCAGTAAATAAAAACAAAATCTCTCTATATTAAAAAAAAGTTGCCGCCGCCGAAGAATTGAAATTTTTGTTGTTTAGCTCCATTCTTAGACGGTTTCCCGAGAAAGTACTGATCGGAAAAATATGAAATTAACATGCTTTGTTCTTCATCGTATTCCCTGGATAATTATTAAGATTTTTTTCCGATGCGGCTATTAGTTTAGGTTTTATTAAGTGTTAAAGTTGAAGAAGTGAAATTTCTTCCGCGAGTGAGCAAAACACATTCAAAATTTCAGTCTTTAGTCGTGAGTTTTTTTTTAAGAGTACCTCTCAACGTAAATTTTTGCAGCTCGTCGAGTTTTTTTTGAAATTTAAATGTGGTTCTTGATAATATTTTTTTGAAATTCGGGAAAAATCGAGACATTTTAAATACTTTTTTTAAAGCTGCCGTATCTATAACTAATTACTATTAGTTTTTAATTTTTAAAATATCGCAGTATACCTCAGAATATACTCTTTCTTACGGTACTATTATTTTTGAAATCGGTTAATAATTAAATTGGATGCGATCAAAAGTTCGTGATACAAAATTCGGAATCTTCGGATATTTTCGCTACGTTTTGTTAAAACCGTTATGTCTACGGCAAAAACCATTATTTTTTAAATTTGAGAACATCACTGAATACACTACATTACACTCTTTCTTATGGTACAATTATTTTTCAAATTGGTTAATAAACAAAATCGATGCAATTAAAAGTAGGTCATACAATTTTCGGAACTTTCAGATCGTAACTTCCGATACAAAACTAAAATGGTCATATCTATATAGTATTACTGTTAGTTTTTAATTTTAAAAATATTGCAGTATACCTCACAATGTTCTCTTTCTTACGGTACAATTATTTTTAAAATTGGTTCATAAATAAATTCGATGCAATCAAAAGTTGGTGACACAAATTTCGTATTTTTCAGTTCGCATAGCTGGTTCCGCAAACAGCAGTGGGTTGCATTTTCTACTATCGGGTTTGCCAGATATCAAATTTATCGTAGCAACAATTGCCATAAAAACGATTTCTTTTTATTTGGCGAGGAAAAAGGCTCGCTTTTTTCCCTCTGTTCTCAAGACAATTTACCGACAAAGTACAATCGTAAAGTTTTGATATTAACACTGTTTACTTAAAATTGTACAGGGAACAAGATACAGAAGATTTTTTACTGATGCGGCTATTAGTTTAGGGTGCATTAAGTGTTAAAGCAAAAAAAAGTGAAATCAATTGCGAAAGAAGTATTGGTTTGAGAAAGCAAACCAAACGGGATTGCGTAGCAATCCCCGGGGTCGGCGAGCGTAAGCGAGCAGGGCGCGAAGCCCTCGCTGTGACGTCATGTACCGGAAAGTGAAATCAGCATAATACGAATTATTCAGATAGTTTCACTCTGTGAAAGGAATGTTGGTTTGCGAAGCAAACCAAATGACATCTGTGAAAGGAGTGTTGGTTTGCGAAGCAAACCAAATGGGATTGCGCAGCAATCCCCGGGGGTTGGCGAGCGTAAGCGAGCAGGGGGCGGAGCCCCCTAGTGTTTTAAAAAATGTCAAGAACAAAACAGCTTATTTCCACATAAAAAATGAAATTTTACCACAACATATTGTTAAAATTTAGAGGAAATCTCATCATAATTTTAACTTTATCACCAGGAATGAAAACATTTATCTTTTTGATGAGTAAAAATTTGGTTTAAATGAAAATATTCTTAAAAGAGTTCAAACAAATTACACCAATAACATATTTAATGTTGTTTAAATTGTAATACTTTAGAGCAACTTTGATAACAATGTTTTTAATGCTACGTACTTTACTCTGGATTCTTATGCCCAGGGCCGCCCATAAATTTCCCGGACCCCCCGACAAAATTTTCGAGCGGGCCCCTAAGTTTTTTCTTTGTGTAGAAAGTTTTTATTTTCACAAGTTTCCATATATTTACAAATACCCAATTTCATAAATGTACAAGCAAATCCACAGTAAATTAATAATGAACTGGTAAGTAATTATGGAATTAAATATGTATATGTGTTATACGCCTGAAGCCCGAAGTGTGGCCACTTTGCGGTCAAGCAGGACTTTGATAAGGATAATGAAGTATAATCAGAAAACTATAATAAATATCTCTATAGAAAGATTGTAAGAAACCTATGCAAAACATACTTTGCACACTGAAGACTAGTCAAAACTCCGAAAACTTTTGCAGTACTGAAGAGTGAGCAGTAAATCTGTTCGAATTAATGAATTTATCGATGCCGTCAGAAAAGGAAGCTCATTTTGCACGCCAGTTCATGCTCAATTGAAAATATTCTAAGATGATTCAAATTTTACTGGCCCAAAGTAGATCGTAAATGATTTTTTGATTACATAGTTTACTGAATCCTTTCACTAGAAGCCAGTGATGAGAAGAGAATACAAAATTCTTAAAGCTATGCAAAGTTCTGTGGAAATAAATTGAAATTTTAATCTCTTGATATCATTTTAAGGGAGAATGGAAGACCTTTATTTCTAACTTAGCTTAATGTGCAAAAGTAGCTTCGCGAACGGTCTTGTACATATGAATTTCATTGATGAGATCGTGGCTTAAATCATCTGTATAGCTTTCAATTAATTTTTTTAAGTGCATTGTTGTTGTCATTAGAATTATAATTTATTTTTAATATGGCTTCGAATGTATTGTATTAGTTTTTTAATTTGCTCGTTCCTTGATTCTAACTGAGAGAATATTTTATTGATTACTATATCAAAAACTGAACTTTTTCATTTTGTTTTTTCGGTTTTTAATACTTTGGGGATTTTTCTTTATACTTCAAAAGCTTCCTTTTTCGAAAAAACAGCTTTCTTTTCCGTCTTCTTTTCTTTTGGAAAATTCTGCATCGATACCCATAATAGAAGCTGTCTCTTTAGCTTTATTTATACAGACCATTGTTTTCTTTAATCTTTTTCTATTGTTTCAGTTAACGCTTTAATGTTATTCATTTCGATATCAAGGGAGATATACACAGTCCAGTCACATTAATGTGACCACCACCTACTTTCGACGTCAACGTGAAATAACCAATCAAAAAAGGCAGATGGCAGCACATTGCAGTGGAGTGTATATAAAGGATGTCCTAGGGCATCGGAAAGCATTTCAATCGTTGGCGTAATGTAGAAGCGTAGCGATTTATCCGACGTCCAAAAGGGCATGATTATTGGCTTTCGGGCCAAGGATGGAAGCATTTCGGAAACGGCTAATTTTGTGAACTGTTCGCGTGTCGCCGTGGTAAAACTATACCGTGCATGGCAAAGCCACTATCCAAAATCAGCGCCGTGGCACATGTGGTGCACCACGGGCTATAGATGACAGAGGCGAACGAAGGCTACGGAGATGCGTTCGGGCGAATAGACGTGCAACTGTTGAGCAACTGACCGCCCAGATGAACCAAGGGGCTACCAAGAGTGTATCCTCGACAACGGTTCAGCGAACGTTGCTGCGCATGGGCCTCCGCAGCAGACGCCTGGTTAATGCACCTATGCTGACTGCTGTTCATCGGCGACAAAGGCTGGAATTTGCACGCCAGTACCACAACTGGACGTCCACATATTGGCGACAGGTGTCTTTTTCCGATGTATCACGTTTTATGCTCCATCGGACAGATGGACGTTGACGTATACGTCGTGAAACGTCTGAAAGCAGATACCCTGCAACAATTGCCGGAAGGATCCAGGCTGGAGGAGGGAGCATTAGGGTTTGGAGAATGTTTTCCTGGCATTCACTGGGTGCACTCATCACTGTGGAAGGCACGATGGATCAGCACAAGTACGCATCTGTCCTTGCGGACCATGTCCACCCCTACATGCGAATTATTTTTCCTCAGAGTGAAGGCATCTACCAGCAGGACAATGCTAGGTGTCATACAGCTTGCAGTGTATGTGCGTGATTCGAAGAACACCAGGATGAATTTACCGTACTCCACTGGCCAACAAACTCACCGGATTTAAACCCAATCGAGAATCTGTGGGACCACCTCAATCGGGTTGTTCGCGCCATGGATCCTCAACAGCGTAATCTAGCGCAGCTGGCCACGGCACTGGAGTCGGCATGGCTCAACATCCCAGTGAACACCTTCAGAAACCTAATTGACTCTCTTCCTGCACGTCTCGCAGCGGTCCGCTCTGCCAAAGGTGGTTATTCTGACAGGTGGTTACATTAATGTGACTGAACTGTGTATTATGATTGATGGATTAAAAAAATTTCTCGTATTAATTTGCTCTAGTATGTCCTTACAAATATTTAACTGAATTAAAGTTTCAAATTTTGAAAAATAATTGAGGAATTCATTTATTCTTCCTCCGTTTCCTCTTACGATAAACTACTGATTTTTTACATCTTGAAGGACCTTTAAAACGTCAGGTAGTTTTTCAGATATTGGTTTCAATGCCTCAATTCTTGCACTCCATCTTGTCTCACAAAGATCGTGTAGAGACCTCCCATCAGTATGTTTTAGATGCAGTTCCCATCGCCGTGGGCTCGCACTAAAGAAAATGTAAAGCTGGCTTATAATGTTGAAGAAAGTGCTTACTATTTCATTACTCCTTGTGGCATGTAAACCGACTAGTCGTTGTCGTAGACTGGTGAAAATGTGAGACCACCTTGACGGGGCCTTTTTAAGGACTCGAAAATAATATATTCTGTTTGATATTATTATTTTTTTGTCAAATTCGGAAAATAACCCTAAAATGAGGCAGATAATTTCTTGAACAAACCTTGGGGCCGTGGGCCCCTTAAACGTCAGGGCCCCCCGACATTTGTCGGGTTTGTCCCCCCCTTATGGGCGGCCCTGCTTATGCCAGCTCTTGACAATGCTACATACAATTGATCATACGAAAAAATTGCGCTTTCACAGTGGCGGATTAAGCGGTAAGCGGACTAAGCGGCCACGTAGGGCCCCGGAATACCAAAGGTCTTAAATGGTCGAGGTCTTACCCCGAGGTCTTAAAATGTCGTTTCATTATGGTTCGAGGAAAATTGTGACAGCGTCTTTACAAACAGTGAAGAGTGTTCTATTACAAGATGGTCAGCAAAAGCAAATGCTGTATCTCTTAATATTATAAAATGAAGTGTTTGTTTGTCTGTTTGTTTCTTGCACGCAAAGACCTGACGAATCTATGGCATTTACAGTAATGGGATTTGGCACACAGGTAGGCCGAATTTTTTGCAATTTTAGGGTCGCGGCGAATTTTAATATTCAATCTACAACATTTTAAAATGAATTTAACAGATTTTTTCACCGTTCTTTCTGTTTCCGAAAATGAAGAAGAATCAAAATTTAGACTTTTCGCCCAAACGTCAGCCTTTGGAACCATGCCAAGTTTTTTTCATCTCCCGTCTAGAATGGAAGAGAACAGATTCGAATGATCGTTTGATTCGAGATTCATTCATTTTGATTTCCTGAGAAACGGATTCGAGTGTGAAGCAAAATAAATTATTAAAGTTATCACTGGCGTTCTTCAGTGCTTTTTTCCATCTCATCGATCGTTAAAGATGGAATAAAAATTTTAACGTATTTGAAATTTGCGGAAAATTTTACATTGGATAGATGCTTTTTACGTTTGATTTTGTTTTAGTAAATTATTTATCTTTATCAAGTAAGTATTTAAATTTTTTTAGTTTGCGAAGCAAACCAAAGGCACGGGCAATGTGACCCCCCCCCACGAAAAGAACAGTCACGGGCAACTCTGTTATGGCTGTTATCCAATAGGCAAATTCGCAATCCAAATGGGAATCCATGATGACTGTTATCCAATAGGCTACGAATTCCCATTTGGTTTGCATAGCGAGCCAATAACCCGCAAAAGCAACTGGCGCGGGCAACGCCGGGCTAGCCACGCATTGGCTAGTTAGCTATAATAAAACTTGGTTTCGCCCATATAAAAGAGGCTTTAACTGAAATTTTATTATTGAGAAAAAAGTTACCATAGTGGAGGCGACTTCACTTCTGAAGAAAATGGACAAATATGAAACCGCCTTAACCCTTCTTTGCATAATGGTGGAAATTTCCATCATAACATTGAATGCCCAAAAATTATATAAAAGAACAAGTTCACTTTAAGTTGATCGTGTCTGGATACCTTTTTAATGTCCATTGCATAAAAAAAACCATAGCTGTCAAAAATAAGCAAGTGTCACTATAAGTAAAACGAGCTTGAAGTTGTCATTCCGCTGTTTGTTGTAGTTGCACTAAACGTATGATTTCGTTTTTAATTTTTTGTTTTATTATATTTGAGTATCTGTTGCTAAAAAAGTGAAAATGAGTGGAAGAAAGGTTTGTAAGATGTGTTTCAGTTATTTTTAGAGCAATTTCTGAAAAAGTTTGCGTTTAATTTAAAAAATACCACATGATACCATCATATTGTTTTTTGTTAAATTTATACTATAAAAATATACTAAGATTTTTTTAGCCATTTTTCCTTTAATTTTGAACATGAATTATATCACCTTGATTTATTTCACCAATAAAGAAAAAATCATGCAAAGAAGAGTTAATGACAGTTATTTGGATTATAATTTTACTAGGTATAAATGCTACGAAAAATCCCTGCAATCGGTGGAATGCGAATTATTAAAAGGATCTATCCTACTGAAGTCATTAGAAAATTTTGTCAATAATTTCAGAGAAGAATTTGAAAAAAATTGAAAAACAGGCAACTGATTTATCAGGGCTATTATTTAATGTAGAAGATGGACAAACTCGCAGACAACAAAAGAGAAAAATGTTTTTTGTTGAAAACAAAGAAGTCGGACAAGAATTTACAATAAGAGACAAGTTTCATAGTCAATTCATTTTTTGTCTTATGTGATAACACCAAGGCAGAATTATTTCAAAGAACTCAGACGTATGAAGTTGTTATGGAGACTTTTCGAATATTTTTTTGATTGGGATTTATTAATGGAAGAAAAGAACAACGATAAAAAAGTTGACGGATATTTTCAAAAATGATATTAATGTTTGTACGTTTGAAGATGAATTTGACCATTTTTTAATATTTCTAAAAGAAACCGATACCATAAAACCACACCAGACATCTATCGATCCTCCAAAAAATGACACAAATTACCGTTGAAATAGCTTTGAAATTAAAAAAAAAAAATTTCCTCAGTTAATGCGTCAGGAGAAAGATCGTTTTTTATTTTAAACTGCGTAAAAAATTATTTAAGGGGTACTATGGGAGAAGAAAGATTAATTAATAGAACCATGATGTATATAGAGCAATAAATTTTAAGCCAAATTGATACTGCCAAAATAATTGACGAATTTGAAAGAAATAAAACAAGACGGAAATTCATGTAAAAATATGATTTTTTAACAAATTTATTTTTTTGTTATTGTATGCCTTTTTTGATTACTTTTCTTTTTTAGTAATAACTTAATAAATTTTCTTGAAATTTTTTTTTTGAGGGCCCCGAAAATTTTACCGTTTGGGGCCCCCACTTCACTTGATCCGCCACAGCGCTTTCATCTTTAATAATGAGACCTACTGTCGAAACTCTGACCTTGCGACTTATTGACGGTCATGGCATAAGCTAATCTTACTGGAAATTGCAATCTTTTCAATACAAATGGCATATCTGCATCATTTTTTGAATCTGTAGTTATGCGTGATATATGAACGATTGTGCATTTGTTATGATGTGACCCGTCAACACCGCAACATGCAAAATGTAGCGCTCGATCTTTCTCACCACAAACCGAGTCGCTCATGCACAAATTCCTCAGCAACATGGCTTTAAGCGCAGCTCTGCAGGTGCAAAGCTGGAAGGAGTAAGCGAACTCGAAACATTCCTCTGGATACTGCAAACGTATGTTTTCCTGATCAGTTTCGTCACCTCCTAACGATTCCGCTGAATCAATAGAAATACACTTTACAGCATTACCAGTCAATTTGTTTTAAATAAAATTATTGATTCGCCTAACCTTGTCGTTTCGTGCTGCTAGTACAGCAAGGGTAGCCATTTCTTCAACGGTTATGGTATTGGGATAGAAATCGTTAAATTTTCCGTTGTCAAGTCATGGTGAATCACAAATTCTTCAATCTCATTGTTACCTATTTTAAGTAACCATTCAGTAAAAGTATTGAAGTCGGAGGAAGCTCTCATATTTTTTTCCAATGTTTGAATTTTAAAAAATGGCCAAAATTTACTGTTTGTTATACATGCTTGAAGGATTTAAGTGCGACCACCTTTTTTTACCACAGGAAGGACTTGACGAATATAACCACCTTAAATAAATGTTTTACCGGCAGATGGCTCGTTCGAGCGGTATATATAGCGAAAAGTGTTGTCTAACATGGTGAGTATAGTTTGAGGTATCATTGAAGCTTCGTCTCAGATAAATACTTCAATATGGTTTAATTCTTCCTTCATTCTTTTGCTCCGATTAAATTCTCATCGCCATATGTAAGCGGCAAATTAAAGGTTTTGTGAGCAGTTTGACCATACGACAAAAGGATAGCAGCAATTCCAGTCCAGGCAACCGTTGAAATCTTAGTTTGTTGAGTCTGAAATAATGGACAAGGCACGTAAAG
Source organism: Metellina segmentata (assembly GCA_947359465.1). NCBI lineage: Eukaryota > Metazoa > Arthropoda > Arachnida > Araneae > Tetragnathidae > Metellina > Metellina segmentata. The sequence continues at coordinate 45,225,155 of OX375880.1, forward strand.
CAAAAAGTCTTACCTGTGCCACCGGGTCCATTCAATGAAATACAACTTGGTGGAGTGGTCGTTCACGGTAAGACGTTTGTCGCCAACTAATTTTTGTCGCCAAATCAAGATGGCGACCGAATTCCGTAACAGCAGATAGGGTTGCCATAACAAAAACGGCAGATGTGAAGAAAATCCGCAAAAGGTGAAGGTTACCATATTTGGCGACAAATCGCCTTCTTACCGTGAACGACCACTCCACCTACAACTTTTGACTCCCAGACTGGATTCCACTCACAATATTGTCGAATGCCAGTTTTTGATCTTGGTTCATTTGGGCATACATCGATTTGTAAATTTCTTCATGATTGTCAATAAAGATATCTATTTAGTTTTGATCTTTAACATGCGATGCATCTCCTAACTTTGACCAATCCAACCTGCTCCAACGATAAATTTTCATTTTCCAAATAATGCTTAAACATTGAGAGATGTTTTGCCTCGTTCTACTTGTCACATAATTCTGTTTTAAAAGCAAACCACATGGCCTTCGTCAATATCGCCAGCAATAATTAAATAGAAAATAAAAAAATTTCTAAAATATTCTGGCATCATGGTAGAAGCAGCATCGCTCAAAATTTCACGCATGTAATCGTCTGATTTGCAAATTCCTAAAGATTGGGCTGCTTCTTGAAATGTAACATAATAAATATTATTTAATCGCTTTAAGCTAGCAAAAGATGTAGGGCCTTTAACGCAGTGCTCCCCAACCTTTTTATCGCCGCGGACCGGATCATAATTTTAACGCGGCCTATGAGGGGGGGGGGGGAGTTGATTGTTTATATTTTAGATTGGGGGTTTTGATTTAATAATTTTAATTTAATTGTATTTAAACATGCCTTCAAAATAAAATACAGTTACACCAAAAAATGAATATAAAGTTATTTAACATTTTAACTCACTAGAACGCTAAATCAACGAGAACCCTGAGCTTGTTTCTTTGCAACGAGACGGTTTCATCTGGGGGTAATATTATACAACGACACTCGAAGTGTGTTGCTTATGTCTAGTTTATTCCATTGTTTTGGTTGCTGTCACTGCAGAAAACCCCGATTCACACAGATAGGTTGTCGAAAATGGCAATAGGGATTTAAGTGCTGTGGTGGCAATCTCATGGTATTCCGCCATAACTTTAATCCAGAACACCGGCAGAGTTGTTGTCTCGAACGTAGTTTTAAGGCCGCCTTCATTTGCAATCTCTAGCAGTTGATCTTCTTGCACAGACATGCTAGATTCGCCTGATTTGTTGACAAATGGGTTGCGGATCCATTCCTTACTAGTTCGTGGGTGTTTGTGGTTGGGAAGTAGCGATAAAACTATTTTAAAAGCAAAGACAGGTGATCGTGCACCAACTGGGAGAATGAATGTTTAGGCTCAGTCTCGTCTAAAATCACCGCTAATGTCTGAAACATGTCCAAAATGCCTCTGTTCACGCGCCGTCCCCACAACTTCAGTTTGGCTTTAAATACAGCTACTTTGTCTGCCAACTTGAAAACAGCTGTCACATTTGTCAAAATTGGAAAATAGAGACATACTGAATTCAGAAATTTTAATTGAAGCTCTAGTTACAGAACAAATTTCAAGTTATGATTTACCACCTCCTAATTTGTGTTTACATTTCATAGATAAGAACCGCACAAACCCGAGAGAAATACACCACAGTAAATAAAATGGAAATAATTTAAATTTCCTTGGGCGGCCCGGTACCATTTGATCCACGGACCGGGGGTTGGGGACCACTGCTTTAACGTGTCTCAGCAGCAGCTTCAAATGAAATCTTTCAAGGTCTCGGGAGGACACAATGTTTAATCCAACAAAGATTTAAAGGTATATTTACGTTTCTGTCAAATATTAGATTTTTGCTGCCACGTGTAAAGCGTTGGTATTTGAACATATTCTAGATTTCTAGCTTCTTGATCGAATTTGCATAACTCAAAATATGCTATCAATTTTTTTTTATTAACAGCCTCTTTCTCTTGGCCATCCTAGAAAGTGACCATTTACTGACCCGGTAAATGGAGAGGCAAAGATTCGACGCTATGGCTTCGAACATGCAGAGGCAGCTCCATCAAAATCCAAGTACTTTCCATCGCACTCAAAGATCTGCAGTCGATGTCATCTTGAATCTCATCTACGAGATTACTTGTGTCTGCTGGCCAGTGTTTGAACTGCTCACAACAATTTTTGGCGTGGTTTCGTTTCAAAATTATGTCCCTGCATCTTACCCTAACTGATTGATCTCGGACCGTCACCAAAAGCCCTTTTCGTTGCTCCAGTGCTGCATTAATTACTTACCCGCAAAAGCCCGTCATCCCCTGTTGAATAGCCCGGTAGGAAGAGTAACGGATTAGCAACTGGAGGGTTGCGAGTTTGAATCCAACGAAAGACCGTCGTGTACATGGGGGCCGGTGCACGTTAAATATGTAATGATCTCAAATGTCCTCACCTTGTCGTGGTATGGAAGTTTAGAGACTAAGGTACCAGCTTAGGTGGGACCTCGTCATCTGACTATGGTTCCAAATTACGTGGTCCTCGGATCTTTTCCATCGGGTTTGATCCCGGACCGTCATCAATAGCCCGCTGTGTTATTTCAGTGCAACGTCAATTAAATACCTACTCCGGTTGAAAAAATTGTAAATCATTGAATCAAGAAAATCTTGTTTAAAAAAAATTCGATATGGTAATGGTAATTTTAGTTAACGTCGTATTAGAGCAACACAACGGGCTATTGACGACGGTCCGGAATCAGTCCCTTAAGGAAAGATCCGAGGACAACACCTCGTAATTTTGAACAGCGCTCAGCTGACGAAGCAACACCTGAGCTGGCACCCCACTCTCCAAATTTCCACGCCAACCCAACGTGACAATTTTTCGATAATTTTAACGGGCATCAGTTTTGATTTCCAATGAGCACTTTCATACGCTCTCTATCGGTACGAGTCTATGGGAAGCTTGAATCATACAGCTACAAATGCAAATCAACATTAGTGTCTCCTTTCGAAACTTCATCAGAAAGATTCTTACCTACAATTAATTGTTAGGGGTTAGGGTAGTTGAATTAACGTCGCACTGGAGCAACACAACTGGCTATTGACGACGGGCCGGGATCAATTCCAAAGGGGAAAAAAAGATCCAGGAACAACACCTCGTTATTTTGAACCACGTTCAAATGACGTGATTGATGCCTAAGCTGGCACTAGGGCTGCGGCGGCCCTAATTACTATAGCAAGCAGCTCAGACGACATTTATCAGCTTCTATTTTTCACTTGTTTAAAGTTAGTGATATTTTGTATGAATTTGAATCCGATTCTGTTTTTGAGCAAATGATTTTAACAAAACCCTGCTGTGCTCTAATAGGTAAAGGAAACTCTTCCAAGAACAATCAAGGGAATCTCGCTAATCAAGGGAATAGCGTAGTGACATTTCTCTGGTCAGTGGTTTCCTTGATTGACTAGATGTACAGTGGCGGGAAAAAAAACCCAGAACCAGGGAGGAAACACAAATGTATGGCATTCAACAGGAACTATGAATTCAAATGCATAAGATTTGCATAAGGGTCGTTTTCATATTAAATCGAGCTCTAACTTCATAATTTCCAATAGAAACCCCTTATTTCGACACATACTTTCGAATCTATATCTAAATTAAGCTTCAGATACCAAATTTCATGTCATTATGTCATGTTTTACCATTTTGAAGTTATGAGGACAGAAAGATTGGAGCTCTTAATATTAATAGTAAATTTCTTAAACCTTTTATAGATATCTTCCTGAATAATATTTCTATAGCGCTAATAATTTGTGTCATGTTACTGTTAAACAACCAAAAGAAAATCCATCTACCATTTTAATTTGAAGAAATTGTCTTTAGTATGAAATAAACATTAAGCTAATGTTTGAAAAAAAATTATGAATTGGAACCTTTTTATATTTTGATGGGATTCGATTCAGAAGGTCTCTAGTTGACCATGAAAATTTTAGCTTTAAAATATGCAATTGTCAATTGTTCGGGCAGTAGTGCTTTTTATTCTCTAATCCAAATTTATAATCCTCGCAATCGTTAAAAATAGAGTAAAAATTTCAACGGATTTGAAATCTGCGAAAAATTTTACACCAGATAAGATATCTTAAATGGAAATTTCTGTTAATAAATACGTTTTCAATTGAAACTTTTATATTTTCGCAATACGAATTTAAATAATACGAATATGTCGAAGTACACACACACAACTTTGCATATAAATATATATACAAATTATATTTAACTGGGACCAAGGACTAACAAAAATACTAGTTTAAAAGAAAAATATTTAATAAAAAAATTGCAGTTCTCTTTATACATATCAATACAAAATATTTAAAAAGTTAAGGAGTTACTGAAAAATTATTCCCAAGTCCATGGTGGTATAAAATCTAACAAATTCGTCTGACGATAGACAATGCCTTTTTTTTAAGCAGAATTTGTTCTTAGAACATGCTAATAATTTTTTCATTCCTTGCTTTGTATCTATAACGCGTTCTTCGTTGCATTCCATATTTTCTAATTCATTTAAACCCCTTTCAGCTAATTGAGATATTCTGTGATATATATATATATATATATATATATATATATATATATAAAATTTCCATGTCACAATGTTAGTTACCGTACTCCTCCGAAACGGCTTTACCGATTTTTACCAAATTTTATATGCGTATTCAGTAGGTCTGAGAATCGGCTACTATCTATTTTCCATACCCCTAAGTAATAAGGGTTGTTCACCCTTAAAATTTATTTTTTTAATTTTTTGACGAAATTTTTTGTTTTTATTTTTTTATAATGTGGCATTAAAAAATACATACAACCCTTAATTTTAATTTTTTATCACCAACCCCTATTTTTTTATGGCCATTTTAGTAATTTAATCATTTTTTCATCCCGCTCGATAACTGATCAATTATAGTGTTTTTAACTGTACTTCGATTAAAAATCTAAAATTTTTTTTAAAGAAAATAAACATTTACTAGGGGGCCAGCCCCCTGCTCGCTAAAGCTCGCCAACCCCCAGAGGATTGCAAAGCAATCCTCATTGGTTCGCTGCGCGAACCTATGCTCGCTTCGCTCGCATCAATGAAGACATGTGTCCTAGCAGAAAGGATTGTTTACAAAATATGATACTCCAAAAAAATATTTTTCAAACCTAAATTTGCTATATTACAGAAAATATAAACAGTACCCTGGAATCAGAATTCAAATGAAAACTTTCAGCAAATTTTTATTCGAAATGTGAGCGGCTGCTTTGGAAATTGAATACCCAGTATGTTGTTTGTGTACATTTCCAGCACTCTCGAGTCACCCACACTTTTTCATTGAGTTTGTTGTCGAAAGTTATAGCGCAAGCGTCTTATTGAACTATAATTGTTGGCCCTGAAAAGGACCGTTTTTTTAAATGGCACTGAAATGATCCTCCGCTTTCTTTGATTTCTAATTCTAAACTGCAACAGCTCGACTAAAATTTTCTTTTCAATAAAATTTCATCCGATATCGCTATAAAATCAATCACTTAGGGGTATGGAAAATAGATAGTAGCCGATTCTCAGACCTACTGAATACGCATATAAAATCAATCGTCCATCTTGAAAACGGTCAGCGTGTATTTTTCACGAACGAGACAATGATTGATCGTGCTACAAATCCACCTAAAACTACACTCACCTGCATTTTTTGATTTGTGTAATAGTACGGATGATTTTTGGTGCCTTTGCAAGAACAAGATGCTCTATTCACAAGTACCACACTATTTCACATGGGCTCAAACAAAAAAATGGATGCCAAGCAAGCAAGGCTCACCAGTTGATGCATGTCTCAATTTATTTAAATCGAACGCTTTGGGGCGATTATTTACAGTCAATCCAAGACACACTGAGTGCTTTTATCTTCGACTGTTGTTGGTTAATGTTACTGGCCCATTATCATTTCAAGATATACGTAAAGTGAATGGGCAACAGTATCCGACATATAAAGACGCATGCCTTGCACTCGGCTTGCTGGAAGACGACAACCAGTGGGAGTGTATGCTTGCTGAAGCTGCATTGAACTGTACAGCAATACAAATTCGTCTACTATTCGCTATAGTGTTGACTACATGTTTCCCAGCTCGAGCACAGATATTGTGGGATAATCACAAAGATTCAATGACTGATGATATATTGCATCAACATCGTACACGGTACAACGATCTAACGATAACATTCAGCGACGCTATGTACAATGAAGCATTGATTGCTATTGATGATCTTTGCATTGTCATTACCAACTTATCACTCACTCATTTCGGTATGAATTCGCCAAATCGAACTGCATCTGATTTAATTAACACTGAAATGAATCGTGAACTGCAGTACAACACTGTAGAAATGGCAGCGATTGTTACTCGCAATGTCCCACTAATGAATGACGAACAAAGAACCATTTATGACCGCATTTTGCTCGCAGTTTCAGCAGGACAAGGTGGGTTCTTCTTTTTGGATGCACCGGGTGGAACTGGCAAAACATTCCTTATTTCACTAATTCTTGCTGAAATACGATCAAATAATGGCATCGCATTGGCCGTTGCATCATCGGGCATTGCGGCAACTTTATTGGATGGAGGCAGAACAGCTCATTCAGTATTTAAGCTGCCACTAAATATTCAAAATAACCCTGACGCAGTGTGTAACATTAAAAAACAATCGTCCATGGCCACCGTGCTGAAACAGTGTAAAATTATCATCTGGGATGAATGTACTACGGCACAAAAACATTCAATTGAGGCGTTGAACAGGGACATTGAAAGATATTAAAAACAACGGGCACTCTGTTGGTGCTTTCAGGTGATTTCAGACAAACACTTCCCGTCATTCCACGTTCAACATACGTTGATGAGATCAACGCTTGCTTAAAATCATCTCCATTGTGGCGTAATGTTGAAAAAGTACAGCTGAGAGTAAATATGCGCGTTCAAATGCTTCAAGATCCATCCGCTGAAACATTCTCAAAACAACTCTTAGATATCGGTGATGGAAAAGTTGCTACAGATGAAACTGGATACGTAAAATTACCGACCGATTTCTGCACAATCGCTGATTCGCAAGATACTCTCATTGAACAAATATTTCCCGATGTACACACACAGTACATAAATCATGAGTGGCTTGCAGAAAGAGCTATTTTAGCAGCAAAAAATGCAGACGTTGACAATTTAAATTTGAAGATACAACAGTTGTTGCCAGGGAACTTGGTATCATACAAATCTATTGATACAGTTTACGATGCCAGCGAAGCTGTCAATTTTCCCACAGAATTTTTGAACTCACTGGATTTGCCAGGCATGCCACCGCATAATTTACAATTGAAGGTTGGATCTCCAATTATCTTGCTTCGTAATTTAAACCCGCCACGGTTGTGCAACGGTACGCGATTAGTCATTCGAAAATTGATGAAAAACGTTATCGAAGCCAGCATTTTAAATGGCAAGTTCAAAGGTGAAAATATCTTAATACCACGGATTCCTGTCATACCTACAGATGTGCCAATTCAATTCAAACGAATTCAGTTTCCGATTAGATTGGCATTTGCAATGACAATCAACAAATCCCAAGGCCAAACGATGTCTGTTTGTGGCTTAGATTTGAGTACACCATGTTTTTCACACGGGCAATTATACGTAGCATGCTCTCGAGTCGGTAAACCATCCAGTTTGTTTGTGCTCGCTAAAGATGGGCTAACAAAAAATATTGTCCACGCTATAGCATTAAAAGATTGATGTTGTTTGTTAGTGTTACTGTCGTAATTAATATGTGATATGTAATTTTAAGAAATAAACTATAATAACTTGAAAATAATATTGTTTGGCGTTTGTTATTTTTATATTCCCTTATCGTTCATAGCGCTCCATGCCCATTTCACGCATATACCACATACTTACACACTTATAATAAGTAAGTTACTTTTTGTCTACACTAGAATTTATCTAGAAACTAGAAATAATTTATAAGGCAAAACAACGTTTATATATATATATATATATATATATATATATATATATATATATATATATATATATATATATATATATATATATATATATATATATATATATATATATATATAAGAAAGTGTTTGTTTGTTTGGGGCCGCAAAATCATGACGAATCTGTGGCACTTACAGTAATGGGATTTGGCACACAGGTAGTCCAAATTATTTGCAAATTTTGGGTCGCGGCGAATTTTAAAATTCAATCTAAAAGATTTTAAAATTAATTTCATAGTTTTATTCTCCATCGGTTTTTCAAACGCGGAGAACCTTTTTTACTCATGCGAACTTGCAGTCAGGGTTTGGAATCATGCCAAGTTTTTTTCATCCGCAGGACGCGGAAAAAATTATTATTTTTTCGTTTCCGCTTTGATTTTGCGCGATTAATTTCCCAGTCAGATGATAAATCTTTTGAATGAAGTCAAAGTTATTTCTTCTATCTCCGAGACCGTTAAAGAAATAGTAAAAAGTTTCAACGGATTTGTAATCTGCGGAAAATTTCAGTTTAGATTGAAACCTAAAAATATGATTTTCTTTAAATAAATAATTTTTTAATTGAATATAGCTTTAACGGATTTGAAATCTGCGGAAAATTTTACACCAGCTTAATACCTTACATCACGGTTTGATCCGCAAACCAACAGCACGGGGACGAGCAAAGCCGGGCTAGTATATATATATTATATATATATATATATATATATATATATATATATATATATATATATATTGCCCGTGACAGTTCTTGTCGTGGGGTCAGTTGTGCCCACTGGTCCCTACCCCCCTGTGATTTCTACGAATTTCCATTTGGTTTGCTTCGCATTCAGTTACCCGTGGTGTTGGTTTCCGAATTAAACAAAATGGAAATTCGTAGCCTATTGGAATGAATTCCCTGCGAATTCTAATTATTATTCCAAACCAAATTAGGAATATTATGAACTGTGGTTTGCTTCACAGACCAAAACCACGTGCAACGCCGTGATGCGGCGAACAAACCAAATAGAAATTCGTAGTCTATTGGTACTGTGATCTTCTATGCTGTTGCATTCAATAATAATTAAATTTCATTAAATTCATTTTAAAATGTTCTGAACTGAATTTTAAAATTCGCCGCGACCCAAAGATTGCTAAAAATTCGGACTACCTGCGTGCCAAATCTCATTACTGTAGGTGCCATAGATTCGTGAGGACTTTGCTTGCAGAGAGAAAACAGACATACAAACACTTCCGTTCGTATTAGCAGAGCTCGTATTGGCTTTGTATAGTAGTGGAGGAACGGACGTTCAATGAATAGACTCTAAGTCATGTGCAAAAGAAATAACTATCTTGATGTGTAGGTGATATTCGGGTCTATGGATTTCTCGGAAATTCCGGGGCAATTTGCCATTCTACCGGGATTCTGGACAGCAACTTAAATTCCGGGACAATCCGGGCGAATCCCGAGCTGTTGGCAACACTATCTGTAATCTGCCCGTTCCGCGGACATGGTCTTCGATAGTCGGTTTTGAGTGCAGGTGATTTTTAACCGATTCCCTGAAAATCTGTCGACACAAAGGGATCTGGGATTATAATAAATAAAGCGTAATATAGAGCAAGCTAACTGTAAATTAGGCGAGCCCCACGAGAAGTGATTGTGTCTGGGAACGGGAGTTTGTGAAACTTTTAATTACTTTGTATCATGATTATCCTGAGTTATGGAAAGATAAGTGAATAAGTAAACAAAAACAAAAGAAGTATTGCTTTGCAAAATATTGTTAATGTGTTAAAACAAAATAAATCAGACTATATCGAGGAAAAACAAAAATCAGAAAATTAATATTTTGCGTACGATTTAGAAAATTTAGTAAATGTTAGTCAGTAACCAGGCATGAGAATCATCCGCGTTTCCGCGGGTTTCCACTTTTTTAGGTTTTTTTTCATGTTTTTCAGCTTTTCAGTAATTTTCCGCGTTTTCCAAAGTGATTTTGGCCGTTTTTAAGAATATGACGTCATTAGTGTTTCTAGCCAATGATAGTATATTTCAAGCTTTGAAGAACCGGATGTCCTAGTGACGTTTTTATGTACTAGTAGGTAGGCCTGGGCGATGTATCGATTTTTCGTGAAAAACTGGTGTGAGGACGACAACCACATCGGTTTCACGATGGCGATGCATCGTGACATCGCGATTTTTACCGATTTTACACAGGCATCCCTTAGATAGCGCAGATCTCGCGGTCATCGTGACATCGCGATTTTTCCCGATCTTACTCAGTCATCCCTTAGCTAGCGCAGATCTCGCGGTCATCGTGATATCGCGAAAATCGAAATTCAGTATAATTTAAACAAAAATGATTTTGCACATTTTAAGTTGAATTCCAAAAACCCATTCTTGTTTCTTGATGTTACAATCAATCCGTTTGCATCCTTTTTTGTTGCGAACTTCTGTGGCAATCTAGGTCATATATGCCGTCATCATTACTTAGAGGAATTAAATGTCCCTTTATTTCTATTTATGCTGAAGTTTTTCTTAAAAGCTAATTTTGAATCTACTTGGGCATTTATAGTGTGTGGGGGACACACATGCACACGTACACAGATATTAGGGTGCATCAAACGCCCCTCTATAAACAAATCAGTTTGTCCCTAACCTCAAAATGTTCCATTACCTGTAAAAAGTTACCATGCCAATTCTTTTTGTTTTTCAAACAGTTTTAGGGTGTCCACGGTAACTTTGAAATTTTAGATTTTCTGTATTAGCATCATCATTAATTACAACAAAGATAAAGTTGTTGCCAAAACCATGTGGTAACACTGACTAGACTAGTGACTGCAGCTTTAACTTTGTTTACAATACATTTCCTGTTTATTTCAACCTGTGGTTTTCATTATGAACTGATTTTCAACTTTTGTTTATTGCTAGTTTGATTCTGATTTGGACAGTGTACACAGGATTAACTTTAACTGAGCTTTTTGTTATGATTTCCCTATGGAAACCAGACTGACTTAAAATATTTTTGATTTTGGAAGCAAGATAACTTGTGATGTTTAAAAAATAAATTTCTCCAAACTTCCAACTAATTTGCAAGTTTTTAGGTGTATGATGTATCATATTGACGAAGGTGTCCAAGAAAATAGGACTAAATGGGAGTCTGCAAAACTAGTCCTTTCCCAAGCAAAGTTGTTTCATGAAAAAGCAAATATCCCAATAATCAGTGAACGAAACGCTTGTGAAAAACTTAAAACTTCTTGATGATAGCGCAAAATTAAGAGGGATACCCCTTAATCAAAGATCTCGCACCAAATACTATAGACAAGTTAAAACAGATGGAATATAAACAAGCATTAACATTTTCTTAATGGCCTGTGAATGTAGAAAAGCAAATACAGAACAAAGAAGACCTTGCTTTCCTTCAGTCAATGCAAAGTGACCATTTGGCAACATTTGGATCACATGACAAATGTCTTGCGGAAAAACTCAAACGAAAAGAACAGCGTCTACAGCTACAACAAATATGAAGGGAAAAAGTGAATATAGAAATGAGTTCCAACTTAATATTACGTGATATTCTCAGCTCTATCGATGATGATTGTGATGAACAAAGTGATACAAATGATGTGGAAAATTTCCCTTTCGAAGGACGATCAACAAGTACTCAAAGTAATCATCAAAATAAAAGAACAGGATTGACATTATTCATTCCACACGACATTATGATGAAAGCTAATCTTGTTTCACTAGCAACACATTTACACATTTAAACATGAGTCCAGCACAACAAACAGCATATACAAAATCATTAATTGCATGAATAGGAGGAGATACATCTACAATTGCAGCATATTACGCAACAGCAGATAGATCAAGAAGGCAAGTTGCAATGAAGATTTCAAGTACCTGCAAGGAACAGTGGTGCTTTCCTAAATATACAACTACATTTGGATTGAAAAATTTCGACATCATTGTCCAATAAGTACAAAAGTGAAGAACGTCTCGCCATTGTCGTTGGAAACGTTCACCAGCAAAAGATTCTTGATACGCCAGTATATTCCCAAGGAACTGATCGTAAATGTGGCCCAATCATTGCTGATTTAATAAATGAGCAGCTCACCTCTTGGCAATGCACACATACAATTGTGAACATGACATTTGATATAACTTCTTCCAACACAGGTCATGTTATTGCGTCAGTGTGCTAAAGAAATTGGGACGTGCGCTTCTTTGGTCGGCTTGCCGCTATCATGTTGGAGAAGTCATTTTATCCCACATGTTTGATGACTTAAAGATCGAGGCTTCCAAGTCACCAGATATAACCTTGTTTAATTTCGTGACAATTTTGATCATCTTGAATATTTTGATAGTGAATTGGAACCTTTTGACTCAAAGTCAGTGAATATACAAGTGAGAAGCATAGTCGATGGTCTTGGAGACAATACAATCCACACAGCAACATCTGCCATCGATTCAGGAAAAAACAGAGATGACTATGTGGAGTTCATAAAGCTTTGCCCATTGTACCTAGACTTTCCAAATAGTACAAGAGCCTTGCACAAAGCATGTTGGATGGCCATATTGTTATACACAATTAAAATTTGTCTTCTTGAGAAGAAAATACAGCAACTACCTGCTGGCACAATAACTTTAAAACAACAGGTTGCCAAACTGTGTGACTTTGCTAACTTTGCCACTCCCATCTACTGCACCTGGTGGATAAACTGCGATTCTGCCATAAATGCCCCTTGGAACGACCTACAAATGCTTTATTCTCTTAGTGTGCAAGGCTGTCCGTCCCATTATATCTAAAAGTGCAATCAGTGCCTTTGAAAACCACTACTGGTATCTTACAGAAGAGATAGTGCTACGTGCCCTTTGGAACAACAAAGTTCCACCACAAGAACAAAAATCCATCTATAATGCTATGCTAGCTACAAAACCAAATTCCACCGATACTGCTTTTAAATTGTAAGGTAGATATGGCATGGATTTTGGAAAACCCAAATTTCCAAAAAATCTCACTCTAAATACAACTCTTTCTGATTTACTTGGAGCAAATTATTGGTTTTAATTTTATCTGCTTGAACTAGAATCAAATTTTTAAATAGAAGATGTTTCAGATTGGTTAAGTTCTACATCTTATACCACATAGTTCACAAAGTTATAAGCATTGAATGTTGTCAATGACTGCAGAAAGAGGGGTCAAGCTAAGTACTGATTTCATACAATCAGCAAAATGTGAAGATCATTACCAAGATGTTCTGCAGGTTGTCGAACAAGATCGACAAAAACGGAGAAATCTGCGAAAACGACCAAAATTGACTGAATCTTAAATTGAGTGTACTTGTATGAATTTAAATTTAAATTAGAAAATTAATAGCATAGGATAATATATTATTTTATTACATCACAAAACAATCTTAATTACATTATTTCATTAGAATGTATGTTGAAAAAAATTTGTTTTACTCATGATACTTTATCAGAATTTCCATTTTTATTGTACATTCCTGGAACCGGTGGACCACATAGATGTTATACAATTTTTCAAAACTTTTACGTATAATATTTTTTTTTGCACACACACACACACATTTCGAACAAAAATAAAAATAACGCAGGAACAGACCATTTCCATGAAATTTTTTAAAAGATGGGGCTTTTGATGCACCTTAACAGATATATATGCAAAATCTTGTTTTAAATCATGCGTGCTTCTTAAATGTACATCGTAGATCTTTACTTGTTATTTTTTTCCTACCACGATTTTTAATAACCAAGAGAAAAAAGAACTTAATAATAATTATATATATGGTGATGTAGGAACAAGGTTTTGCTTTTATACTATACATAAAACGCATCACGATATTGTGATGTTAGAATGCCGATGCATCGCGTTGTAAAAGTTTGAACATCGCCCAGGTCTACTAGAGGGATCCGCCCACTGTTCACCAACTCCATAGTGTACAAATTGTTACTCTAGCGTACGCGAGTTGTTAATTTTAATTTTTACTGTTGCGAAAACCTGTACACACAGACCTGACTCACATGTATTTAATTTCACATTTTGGTTTTCCTCTTTTTTGAAATTTTGCATTCTCATGCCTGTGAGTAGTGGGGCTTTCTCAGTTTATACCACTCTTTGGACCAGCGTCTTTTCCTTTTTTTCTTTCTTTTCGATTGCAGACAACCAAAATCAAGGCAAGAAAGCCCAAATCTGAATTTGAAAGCATTTTGAAACTCAAAAAGGAAACACGTCATGCTCCTTCGAAAAACATTGACCGAATGAGATTGACGGGTTTATTGAGGCTACATTGAAGCACCTATCAATTTTAACCGTCAATCACATTGACAATAAAATTGATCGTCAAGGGATACCTTAACAAATATAATAATTCTCATATCGTTTGCACCTGCATGATAAATATAATTCTCGGATCGTTTGCACGTGCTGACAAATACCTTTGAAATAGTGTTCAGATTTGAAATTCGAGTTGCTTTTCATACAATTAATCTCGATCTTCGAATAGTAATTTTCAATGTGGAGATACCTGAAATTGAAGTTGGCAACGAATTTAACTTTGAATGTTTCCAGGTGTAAAAATACTAAAGTCATGAAATTTCATATTTAGACTTATTTAACGATGTTAAATTAGATTAAGGCATCAAACAAAGTGTTTAAGTTGGAAATTTTGTTTGTGCAAAATTTGATATGAAGACGTCTACTTACGTAATATTTTGATGTAGAATACGTCGTACCTTTCAAAACCGGGGTAACGGTTAATTTTTTAGTTCCGCAAAAAACGTTGATCACGAAAAATGTAATAACTTGAAAAATATAAACGACACATAAAAGAACGATATCGAGTCCAATAGAATATTTAACAAAGCATGTTATAAATACTCATTGGTCTTGCGATGACCTGATCGGTTGATGCAATCGTAGCGCAAAGGTGAGTCACCGAAAACGCGTTCTGCTGCTCTTATAATTTAGGCCACGTTCACATGAGGCGCTTCAACGCGCGTGTGGCGAGGCTAGCGAGGTCCCGCCATTAAATTATGTTTATTTATTCCTCTAATTCAACTATCTATCTTTGCGACCTTGAAGAGCGGGACCCTGATAGCCTCGTCAAACGCGCGTTCTACGAGCCTTATGTGAACGGGGCAGGGGTGCCAGTTCAGAGGTTTTACTTTTAGATCTAGAGGTTTCATTTCGCTTCTGAAGTAAAAACAGAGGTACACAATGCTCAGAGGTAAAAACAAAGGTTTTGAAAAAAAAAAACAGAGGCTTATGTAGAGGTCTGAAGTATAATTATATACGCCGTTTGTAAACTAACCTAGAGGATTTTTGATGTTTTGAGTAATCAACACTGGCTTGCTGGTTTTTCAGAAGTGATTATGATTCACAGAGATTAACCTAGGTTCAGAGTGTTTTACGCAGTGACCATTTCTACTCCGTGTTGCACAAAGGTCAAGAAGAATAAGATATACAGGGTGGTCCCGAATTCATGGTACAAACTTTAATGGTAGGTACAGGACATTGTAACAATGATTTATTGTATAGGAATGTATAGTCGCAAGTGACTCGGTGAGGCGTAAACAGGGGAAATAAAAGGAAAGAGAAATGGAGTGATCGGTTGGTATCATTGCCGGTAGAGGGCAGTAGATGTCTAGCCGCTGTTGAACATCGACTTTTTGATTGGCCCATACTTACTACCCACGCGGCTCACTGGCGGAAGCTATCTTATTTTTCTGAAAGAAGTGTTACCACAACTGCTGCATGATGTTCCGATCGCCATTCGTAACCGCATGTGGTTTCAGCACGATGGGGCGCCAGCACACTTCAGCATTGATGTACGGAATTACCTGAATGCCACGTTTGGTACTCGATGGATTGGGCGTGGTGGACCAGTCCCTTGGCCACCCCGATCTCCCGATTTATCGAGCCTCGATTACTTTTTATGGGGACATCTAAAGCATCTTGTTTATGAGACTCCAGTTGACTCAGATGAGGATCTCGTCGCTCGCTTATCTGTAGCTGCTGCAGGTGTGCGTGAAATACCAGGCATCTTTGAACGTGTACGCCAATCGCTCCACCGACGCTGTCAAGCATGTATCGATACTGGTGGACGCAATTTTGAACAATTACTGTAAACATGACACTTGTCAACAACGCTTTCAATAAAATCTTTGTTTTTCCTTTCGGCCGTTATTTCCCCTGTTTTCGCCTCACCGCGTCACTTGCGACTATACATTCCTATACAATAAATCATTGTTACAATGTCCTGTACCTACCATTAAAGTTTGTACCATGAATTCGGGACCACCCTGTATAGAATCGAGGTAGGCTTAGCGGAATCCACATAAGTGAGATAGTCTCCATTATACACTCATGTCCATAAATTAAGGATAATGCCAGCTCCGGCAAATAAAGGTTCAGAAACAAAACAAACGTGACTTATTCAATAAAGCCCATTTATTAAACAAAAGGTAAAGAACTAAAAAGGTGGTGTATGTATGATACCATTCATAAAAACTACGATTTTTGCTTACTCTCTCTCTGGAGCAATTACAAAAAATATAGACCTTACAAAAACTTAACATGACATGGTTGGTATGATGGTTAATACATTGTATGTCTCCCAGACGATAAAATACAGTCCGTACAACTCACTAGGCATGCTGAGGATCAAATTATCCAGATGATCTTGGAGAAGATCACTCCACTCAGCAAGCAATGCTCTCCGAAGTTCCGGTACACATGTAGAAGGTGGTTGACGGGCTGCAACTCGTCGGCTAAGCATGTGCCACACATGTTCTATCGGATTGAAGTCAGGTGAGAATGCTAGCCATTCCATACGGGTGATATCCTCAGATTCAAGGCATTCGTTTAGAATGTTTGCACGGTGAGAACGGGCGTTCTTTAAACACAAATTCTGCGCCCATGGCACCCCTAAACAAACGTACATGTTGTTACATAATAATGTCCCGATAAATTTGATCTCTCATGGTTCCGATTTGAACTTGTAGATCTGCTCTTGAGCCCAGTATAATTCCGCCCCAAAATAGCAATCCTGCACCACCGTAACGGTGTCGTTTAATGATGTTGTCTTGGTGGTAGCGGGTACCTGGCGTTCTCTATATGAACGTCCGCCGTGAATCAGACTGCAAGCTAAACCTGGACTCGTCGGAAAACATCACACAAGCCCGCTGTGACGAAGTCCCCATTGCATGTTCTCTACTCCAGGCTAATCACTGGCGACAGTGAGTTGCCCAAACATGTCCAAACATTATGCAACATGTCCCAAACGTCTGTAAACTGTTTGCCTTGAAACTGTCGTACCCGTGACTGAAGATAGCTGTCGAGAAAGGTAGGATGCTGTGCTCCGTCTGCTTCTTTTGCAGTAACTGCCAAATACCGGTCGTCATTCGGCGTTGTAACTCGGGGGAGACCTGTACTGTAGCGTCTACTGATATTTCCATCATTTTGGAATCGTTGTCAAAGCCTAGAGATGAAACTTTGGGCGATTCCAAGTTCCACTGAAACTTCCATCTGAGTACGCCCACATTCCAGGCGGCCGATAATTCTCCCACGTAGAAATCATCGACATGCGTCTTCTGTGCCATAACTATTCGTTGTGGCACTAAGCGGTTTACAGAGCGCTTGTGAACAATTTTACTTCTTTGCTACCATTCCTTATATACACCTCTCTTACACTCTCGTCATTGTGACGTACTATCGGCGTCATCTGATGGCTTCCTGTAATTTGGACATAATTCTTTAAGATGTGTGCGATAATTCTACAGGTGAAATTTTTACTTTAGAGTTCAATTTCCGTGTGATTCTAAGTTATCCTTAATTTATGGACTTAAGTGTATAACGGCTTAGAATGCCAATCGATTGAATGAATGAACATGGCGTCAGAATATAAACATTATTAAGTGAACAGTTGAATTTCGCCGGTATTAAACGTCGCTGTAAAGAATTCACTGTTCAACTAGCCAAAGAAGTACGAAGTAAGCTACCAGATAATGTTGGTGTGCTGCCTCATTTGTCTGCACTACATCCAAAAATTATGTGAGAAAATTGAAGTGTAGCATTGTTCCACTTTCTGCATAATTCGTAGCTATGTGTGAAAATGTGGATAAGTACCAGAGAGAGTGGGATCGGTTACCATTGATCTCAAAAGGGTCAGCCGAGGAATTTATCAAGCACAGCCCTGTCAAATTCTGGGCCTCTATAGATAAACTAACAGATGCTGCTGTAGAAAAACAATTTCCACAGCTCTGTAAGCTTGCATTGACCTTAATGAATTTACCATTTTCTAATGCAACTGTCGAGAGAATGTTTTGTCAACTGAGTAATGTAAATACCGAACTCAGAAACTCGCCACAGCTGAAGACAACTGAATCAATCATGGCGGTTAGGTATGGACTAAAATTTAGAGGTAAAAGCTATGTAGAATTTAATCCTAGTAAAGACATAATGATGAAATTTAATTCATATGCAATGCATGGAGCAAAGCGCAACCGAGCTTGATAGAAGTGAAGATGAAATATGAGAGATTTTTGAAGGATCTGCTGGCTTTCTTTTCAGTATTTAATAAATGTATGAGTATGCACTGCCCAATTGAACAAAGATAATAATAATAAATAATGTACACATCATATAATGATTATTCATTAAATAACGGATTTTGCTTAAAACGTGTACATGTTATCAAGAACAAGGCTGCATAGACGGGTGACTAATCGTTAGCCCTTTTTTGGCTCTTTATCAAAAGCTTATTGAAGTTGGAAGAAAAAATAAAGCATACACATATGAATCTCAATTCAGCAGCACGCAGCAGTAAAAATAAAATAAGCACAATACGCTTATAAATAAATGCCATGTGTGTGCTTAGCACATGGCACGTTTAAAATATCGTCAATAATATCGCGCCATTAGATACGTTGATGATCCCAAATCTATAAATCAGAGGTTTTCTAGAGGTTTACACCTGCAAAACAGAGGTACTTTGTTCTGAAAATCTGGCAGCACTGGAACGGGGCCTTAGTCTAGCTCCGGCCTCCTTTGAACACGCACGAAATTTGAAATGTCATTTATTTTGCCTTCTTTCGCTTTATAAATAATAATAGAAATAAAACCAACACATTTAATACTTGTTTGGATATTTGACTTCAAAGCGTTGAAAATCGCAAAAGTTCCAAAACGTCCAAATACAATAAATGCATAATAAACTCCAGAAGAATTATAGAAAATGTCAACAGGAAGAAAGATCGCGATATGGGGAATCCAAGAAGATCCGGATATCCTGTGCTGGGTGTCAAAGGGTTCAGAGGGGTTCTTGAAAGAAATGGCGTCGCACCTTCAAGGTGAACAAATGTATGTAACAAGTGCAGCAAATACCTCCACCGCTCAGTTCGACGCAAATAGAATATCTGATGACAAACGTTTGTTATAGAATGATGGAGTTCAAACCATGGAGGTCGGTCATTAATGAGTAAAACCTTCAACTTCTTCAGCAAGTGTACCAATTTAAATGTACGGAGAGATTAACATTTGAAGTGTGAAAAATTAAAACAGTGTAGTAGGTACTTTCAACTCTCATTCACCATATGGCCTCATTGAGATATTGTACGCAATCCCTTTTGAATAATGTCTTTGAATTTACTCTACTATGTATAGAGCTTGAAATAAAGGGGTGGTTCGTTTTTTTGCGCGGCTGTACAATGTATATAAAAAAGAATGGGGTGTTTGTTAGTACATTGAATATTTTCGACCCATTTCAAGTTTTCTATCCGTTTTGGAAACTTCTGATGCAAAATTCGTGTCCTGCGTGTTTGATGTCTATCGGTCCATCTGTCTGTATGTCTGTGACCATGCAACGTCCAAACGGTTGAATATATTTTCATGAAACAGCATACTGTGAGTACTTACATGCATTTAGTGACTAAACTTTGTTGCGTGAGTCTGTCTGTCCGTCTTTTTGTTCTATGTGTGATTTTGGGTCTGTGTGTTTGTACAAGTATCACATAAAATAAATTCAACATATCTTGATGCAATGTTGTTCTAAATGTGATACACCAGAATTTAGTTTAGTGAATACAATATTTAAAATTTGTTTGCCAGTTTATATAGGCAATTTTCATGCTGAAACACCTGTGTAAGTACACTCCAATCAAACATAATTTGGTAGGTTTGGCAATCTGAAATGGATATTGAGTATTACGATTACTTAGATTGTTTTACCAGTACTGCTGAAAAGGCAATTATTTTCCCCAAAATTTCAGCTCTGACTTAATTTATTTCGAGTCTTATTTTTGTTCTTTGCGCAGTATCAATGATTTCCGAATATTTGGGACAGACAATATTTTTCAACCAACGGGAACGAAACGGAAACTCGTGTTGGTATTTTCTGTTCTTTCGCTTGGAGTTAATTTCGAATTTCTAAATTTTGTGCACTTTTTAGTTGTAAGTAGTGGCAACTCTCAAGGTACGAGTGTCTTCGATTCGGGAAAATCATTTTTATGTCGTCAAAACGTTACTTCATAGACGAGGTGGTGAAAGAAACGCATCACTGTGTCCGGAACACGAATCGCAAAAATCACTGGAATCTTCACTTTCCATGTTCACAAGCATAACTGAAGAACTACTGGATGAAACCAACATGTCGTCGTTACAAGGGACAAGAACGAACATGAATAAGCCTGAAAAAGGAAGTTGGACGTAAATGCTTCTTCCCTCTAGGCACGAGGACAAAAATTGTTTTTCCCCAGTATACAATATCTTTCCTTTGTCATATTTACGCACGTGAATACTTTTTCTCCCAAAGCGATTGATATCGTAGAAGCTATTGCTGTTGCCCGCTAGATGGCATTATTAGTTCAATATTAACAAAAAGTGGACAAAAATGGTTTTTTCCCCGGGCTCTTCAAATGTCATTGCCACTCAATGATAATTCTTCCACTGTTTCAGCAATATCTTCATCAGTGTCATTTGCATTGAGTCATCCGGAAAGTTAATTTTCGTCATATTCTGCTCTTTTATTTTAAAAAAGGAAAAAATGCTAGTCAGACTGCGCATTAAATGTGTTTTGTGCATGGACAAAGTGCTGTTTCTGATAACACAGTTCGATGGTTTGATAAATTTAAGAGCGGAAAATTTTAGCCTCGAAGATGATGCCCGCTCTGAACAAACATCCTCTGTAAACGAGGACCTATTAAAAGATGCTATTCCTGAATATCCACACACAGTTCAGAAACTATCACACAGACTAAATATTTCAAAAAGTTCAATTCATGATCATCCGAAGAAGATTGGGTATGTAAGCCGCTACGATGTATGGGGTTCCCCATACTTTAAACACACAACACAATATGTTTGCTCGAATTTCGGAATGTGATTGTTTTGCTGAAACGAAATGAAGAAGCTCCTTTTTGAAACGGCTCATTACTGGAGATGAGAAGTGGAAACTATACAATATACTACAAGAAAAATATCATGGGGTAAGCCAAATAAACATCGCCAAGTAACATCGAGAGGGGGCTGCATCCCAAAAAAGTATTGCTTTGTGTATGGTGGGACTACAAAGGAATTCTTCATTATGAATTGTTGCCACAAAATCAGACAATAAATTCGGAAAAATACTGTTCTCAAATGGCAGTATTAAAAGCAAAACTCGAAGCAAGACTGAATTTTCAAAAATTCTGTCTCTAAAGTAAATCAAGACTTATCTGTCGTGCTGCCCAGGATATGATCCACTTCGAGTTTGCAAGTAGTCGCTCACTCTTTTCCACACAAAACTTGGTCTTCTAAAACTCTTTTCCACACAAAACTTGGTCTTCTAAAACTCTTTTCCACACAAAACTTGGTCTTCTAAAACTCTTTTCCACACAAAACTTGGTCTTCTAAAACTCTTTTCCACACAAAACTTGGTCTTCTAATCTTCTTTTTCGGGATTCGGCGTCTCGCGTTCTTTTCCGGACTAGCTGACCTTCACGACTTGGTGTCGATCCCTTCCACTGCACTTCACGACTGGGCGTCGATCCCTTCCACTGCACTTCACGACTGGGTGTCGATCCCTTCCACTGCACTTCACGACTGGGCGTCGATCCCTTCCACTGCACTTCACGACTGGGCGTCGATCCCTTCCACTGCACTTCACGACTGAGTGTCGATCCCTTCCACTGCACTTCACGACTGGGTGTCGATCCCTTACACTGCACTTCACGACTGGGTGTCGATCCCTTCCACTGCACTTCACGACTGGGTGTCGATCCCTTCCACTGCACTTCACGACTGGGTGTCGATCCCTTACACTGCACTTCACTACTGAGTGTCGATCTTTTCCGCTGCCACCATCTAATAAGTACTATAAGACTGTGACGTTTTGAGGATCGTAGAGTCGTCTACTAGAAGAGGGCTAGTATATTTATTAATTACATTTGAACAGTTTTGACGGATATTTAGGTAGCGTATCTATACATGTATCCAGGTGTTTATTTTTTGCCGAATACGGTGAATTGTCCATGGCCTCGGGACTCCAAGTTGACTATCCGGCTCGGGCGAGCCCTTCTCCAGTCCTTACTCGGACGAGTAAGGTTCCTAGTTCGGGTGAGCTTCTCCAAGGGTTCTCGCACGCGTGTGCGAGATTCGCAGTTCAGTTGAACTCGCTAAACTGGCACTCGGTTGAGTGATTCCCAGCTTCTGTGAACTTAACAACAAGTTCTATGGCCGCTCCAAATCAGCAGGATCAGAAGCTCAGGTTTGATATTTCCTCACGTCGGATAGACGAAATCCCGGTTCGGGAAATTTCTCTCAGAATCAACGAACAGTAGTCGCGATTTCTGCAGGCTTATGCTAGCCTTTTTCCAGTGCTCGAGACGAGCACTTCTCCAGAGAACGGGTTATCGAAAACCGTGAACGGGTGTTCACTTCGTCGGATCAGTTTGATCACTCGGGTCTGTTGACCTCTCCCTTCGAAACCTTTTTCTTGTCTCTCTCGACTCCGAAAGTTCCACGGGGATTGTTGCCCCCCCCCCCTCTCGTTTCATTCGACACACTTGTCCTCTCCCGTTGGCTGGTTCCAAATCGGGCTGTCCATTGGCAGTTAAATTTCCCCTTCCGCCGGTAGCTTCATTAGCGAAACGGCGGCAGGAACAAAAGTATCTGCGGTCTCCTCTGATCATGCGGAAATGAACAAATGAACGTCTGCCCTGCGTCTTGCCGGTCGGCATAGCGACAATGATATCTCGCTTTCCCCTTATCGGGGAAATACAATCTCTTGACCTTTGCTCGTTTACTCTAGGTCGGGCGGTCTGGGTTCATGCGCGGCGTGACCTCTGCGGCATCTAGTCTTTCCCTCCTTTCAACTTTTCCGCCGAGGGCATGTTTTGTTTCCGTCACAAAGTCTAGAGCAGTGATTTTCAACCACTGTGCCGCGGCACTTTTGTGTGCCGCCAAATTTTAGAAATGTATATAGTAAAAATTATAATGCTTTTTTTATTACGAGTAAAGTTAGTTTAAATTAAAGAAAAGTACACTGTAAAAAAAACTGTTTTTACAGTTAAAAACCATATTTTTAACTGTTTTTATAAAATACCAATTTCGAATAACACAGTCCATCGCAGAATCAGAGATATGTCGCAAAATATTGAACAAAATACTGCAAAAACTCTTGCAAATTCAAATTTTGCTCTACAAATCGATGAAACAACAGATATTACGGAAAAAGCTCAATTAATTGCATTCGTTCGGTTTATTCACGAAATGATATAATGAATCAATTTTTATGCTGTCGTGAGTTACCTAATTTTACAACTGGCAAACATATTTTTTATGTAATTAGTTCATATTTAGAAGAAATTAAAGTTTCGTGGAATTCATGTATTGGCATTTGCACAGATGGTGCTCCAGCTATGACTGGACATCTAAAAGGATTTGTAGCACATGTTAAAGAACTGAATAAGGATATATTAGTTACCCATTGTTTTTTTTAATCGAGAAGCACTTGTTACAAAATATTTGCCATCAGATTTGAAAATAGTTCTGGAACAATGTGTTAAAATGGTTAAATATATAAAATCAAGTCCATTTAAAAGTCGCTTATTTAGTAATTTATGCCTAGCTATGGAAGCTAAGTTCGAATCCTTGTTACTGCATACGGAAGTAAGGTGGTTGTCCAGAGTAAAAGTTTTATCTCGTGTGCTGGAATTAAAAGATGAAATGAAAATGTTTTTTGAACAAAATAAAAATTATGATTTTGTTTATTTGTTGGAAGATGAAATATGGTGTGCTAAACTAGCTTACTTATCAGACATTTTTGTTATTTTTAATAACATAAATTCAAGTATGCAAGGGCCGAAAGAAAATACATTAAACTCAACAGACAAACTGGCGGGATTCCAAAAACAAATAACTTTTTGAAAGAATAAAGCCGAAGAAACCCTTTTTGAAAAGTTTGAATTAGTCCCAAAAGATTTTAATAAAACTATTCATAAAATTGTTATTGACCATTTAACAACTTTAGAGGAGGGAATTATTCATTATTTCCCAAATTTAGGTATAAAATTTTTTTATTGGGTTCGTAATCCATTTGTGATAACGAATACTTCTGTATTTGAATTAACTTTGAATGAAGAGGAAGAACTAAATTCGCTTTCTGATAATCGAGATTTAATTTTAATATATTCGGAAGATTCAATTAATTCATTTTGGATTAACATTAGATGCGATTATCCCATGTGATAGCCAAAAAAGCTTTAAAAATATTATTACAATTTTCTACATCTTATTTGTGTGATTTGGGATTTTCAGTATTAACCAACATAAAAACGAAAAAAAGATCAAAACTGTTAAATGTAGAAGACGATATGAAAGCATTGTCATTTTTACGTCCAAAAATATAAATGAAATTATCAAAAAACATCAAGCTCAAATTTCTCATTAAAAGAAGTCTTATTATTACCTTGTAATTAATCCCTGAAAAACGTACTGTTATTTTTGTAGTACATATTATATTATTTTATTTTACATTCAAAATTATTATCATAAACTATTTTACGCAGTGTATTATATGTAAGCAAACAACTTTTAAACTTATCTTTTTCTTTGTGTGCCGCCAAATTTTGAAATCGTTAAAAGTGTGCCGCGACAAAAAAAAAAGGTTGAGAATCACTGGTCTAGAGCAAGGATTCCCAACCGGTGGTACGCGTACCACTGGTGGTACGCGGCAACGTTTCAGGTGGTACGCAAGGATGCTACAAGCGACCCAAATATTCTACGTTTGTTCGATTTTTTAGTATGTACAACCACGTTATAGGAAAAATGGGATTGCATGAAATCAATTTTGTGATTAACGTTTTTATTACATTGTAAAAAATGACGCTAACAGTAGCACATTATTTAAAGGGAAACTTCGTTACTGATTATCTAATTCTATTCATTGGCTATCTCGGCGAAATTAAGTTGATATCTCTCCCTGTCAAATCGTTTTACGAAGAATTCCTTTATCTTTATGTATGAGAAATACGAGATATAATCGTACGAGATAATCATTTGTTTTTAGACCTGTGAGTAAAAAATAAAACTAATTTTCAATAATCGTTTTATTTTTTCCTTTATTAAAACATCATTAATACAAAATACAAGTGCATTAATCGTAAAATATGAAGCTTTCTCAGTATTTTAATTAAAATAAAACAAGCCATTGAGCACTTTTCTGATATTAAATATATGTTTAAAAAAAAAATATATAGAACTGGTGGTACGACAAAAAGTTCTAAAAATTTCAAGTGGTAAGCAGTTACTAAAAGGTTGGGAACCCTGGTCTAGAGAATAGGGTCGACGAGGAATAATTTCGTGGGCGACACATTGCTTTGTAGACGACACATTGCTATGTAGACGACACATAGCCTTGGAGAAAGAGTATATTTTTGTGCGCAAATCTTGTGTTTTTGTATCAGTTTTTTCAAAAGGTCCAATAACGTTAGGATCTTATTGTTTTTTTCCTTCTCCAAGTACTCCATTAGGATGATTCCATGGGTATCCCAAAAAACAGTGGTCACATCGCATTCCCAATCGACAAAACGGTCTTCGCCTTATTCGGCGCACATTCACCATTCGCAGTCCATTGTTTTTTTACTACTGTTAAAACTAAGGTGTGTGTGTAGTGTTGGAGTCATGTTCCGTCCAGTTACGAATCAACAAAAAATGTCATCTGACCGTAGTTCAAAATTACTTGATATTGTCCTCGAATCTTTACCTTTGGGTTTGATTCCGGCCCGCCACCAATAGCCCGCTGTGTAGCTCCACAGTGCGCGCAACGTAGAAAATACCAAACTTATAATAAGCTGATGACGCTGACAAGATATGCGTTACCTCGGTTTAACTTTTTTTCATTTTTTGTTCAAATTTTGTCCTATTTATAGAAACTGACGTCTTCTTCGAAGAGCACGTGACCCGCCTGCTAAAAATGAAAATTTGGGCACAGATTCTTCTTTTACTTTATAAACAATAATTTCAGGTGTTTTTTTTTTTTAATTGAAAATAAATTAAGTATAGAGCTGTTTTATATGATTCATCAGTTCTTACAAAGTTACAATAATTTATTTGACAAGCCTGTGTTCAAACAAGAAAAACTTGAAATCCGGTGCCAGCGTATGCTGGAGTGTGGGTCTATTAACTTGCATAGATTGTAGCCGACGTGTTCACAAATGTATTGAAAGTTGAGTAGAAATATTGAAAATAAATTAAAAGCCAATAAAGCCGGTGGTGGTTTAAATTGTGTTAAGTTGATACCCACAGATACAGATGTTTATGTATGTTCTACTGGGCATTTTAAGCCGCGTTTACACCAGATTTACACAGTTTCTCTTCCTCCAAACATCGAAACTATTCCGAGAAACGACATTAATTTTATCGTCAAGAGTTTGTTCGAAGAGAGAAATCGTTTATAGAGTTTGCAGAGCCAAATTTGTTTTCCACCATGACTCGGTAAAGATCAAAGGGTTGCAACAGTTGGGGGAGATTTCTCCGAGACGATTGCTTGACAAAAGCCGCTCCTCTTTGCCCTTCGGCCCCCATGTGGTCGCTTTTGTTCGCTCTGTGATATTTTGCCCTTTTCGTTTGCCTTGACCATATCTCCCGCCAAACTGCCAGTGAATGACCTATTCGATTAAAATGGCGTGGACGAAAGAGGTGGAAATAACATTGATTGAACTATATAGAAAGAGGCCTGTCCTCTGGGACGAAACTACACCCGACTACAAAGACAAAAACCAAAAGAACAATGCCTAGAGTGAAATTGGTGAAGAACTCGACATCTTGATGAAAAGTGGTCACTCTTCTCTTCAAGAGAACATTGCACTCGCGGAAAATTGCCGATAAAGTCCACAATGCGTTTACACTGGAGTCGGTCTAAAAAAAGGGACGAAAAGTGGTCAGTATAGAGAAGGGTTGCCAACCTTTTACAGACCATGCGTCAATTTTTTTCATATACGAATTCAAATGCGCCATACAACTCAATCACCTTTTTTACCTTCCTACGTTCATGGTCCCATGGAATATCCTCAATAAGCTTTTTAATGAAAGTATGTTCAGATACATTATTAACATTTTTAAATGATTGAATGTACGTAAAACAATATCTATTACAGCACGTAAACATTACTTACATAACATAAACCTTACAGCACATAACATCCCATTAATGAGACTTTTGAGCTTGTTTGGATTTCGCTACTCTTTCTATGTTTGGGGTTAAATTTGTTACTGAGAGCAGCAAATAATTCTTAAAATTTGAATCAGTCATTCGCGATTTCGTTTTACTTCTAATAAATTTAATGAATGAAAGCGCTTGTTCACATCTGTATATCATTCCGAAACTACGTATATAATTTTTTTGCTAGTTATATTAGGTCTGGGAACTGTTCACATGAACACCAGAATTTAATCATGTCAGAAGCATTTTGATCTATAAAAAAAGCTCATCAAATTTCATTTTTAATAATGAATTTGTTTTTAAATCAGTAAGTTCTATTTGTATGTTACTAGGCATCTTCATTACGTTTTGTTCACTAAGTGAAATTGGGTTTATAAATGCTAGCATTTAGTTTTCTTCTTTAGCCAAATCATGAAAACGACTTTCAAATGACCCTTGCAATAACTTGGATTTTTCAATATATTTGGTCAAATTGCTATTACCTGCAGCATAATCACTCTGCTCTTTCAAGTGTGGAAATTGACTCAAATCCTGATTTTCTAACTGAGATAAACAGTTTTAATTTCACTTTAAATATGAATTGATGCTATTTACTAAGCTAGGAAACAATTTTTTCTTACCTTGTAGTTTCGAATACAGATCATTGAGATGGCTAGTAACATCAACTAAAAATGCCAAATCTAACAGCCAGTTGCTGTCAAATAATAGGGTATTTCCATCAGGTAGTTGATTTTCCTGTTCTAAATTTCCTGTTCTAACAGCATTTTTAAATTTCCAAAATTTATGACTCAAAAATTGTCGAGCAAAGTTGTAGTGTCATTGACTTTATCAATCATTGAATTATTGACGGTGCTCCGTCAATACACACACTGATGACTTTACTAAAATCTAATTTTAGATTTCCTAGGCATGGTTTTACTTTTATCAAACATGTGTAATCCTCTTGTTTTCCATGAAATGACTCCGTTCTTCAAAGGCATTAAAATGATCATCAATTCCTCTTATAAAAATGCTTAATTGGGCTAAAACATATGTATCCGTTGATTCATTCTAAGCTAGAGACAAAGAAGTACAAGAATTGACAAGTTGTCAATTGTTGTACCAGTTGCTGAGATAGTGCCTGAGAGAGGTCCTTGATACGTCTCGCAACTGTCTGCTAAGATGACGTGCAAATATTTGGAGACAAAGCTTAAAAATTTCTTCTCCGTCAGATAAGGTTTCTTTATTTCGCCAATGCTAAAACAATTTCATAACGCGCTTCTCTCATCGCCAAGTCTTCACAACTTACTATAGCAAAAATATTTTGTCTTCTTCTGATCTTCCTTTTTCTTAGTCACATATTCTTTTCGTAACTCAGACCAAACAACGTGCTTCATTTATCCTTCTATGTCTAATAAGATCATGTCTTCTATTACTTGAAAGAGTACTTTCACAAACACTGCAAAATGGTTTTCTTGATGGACTTCCTATAAATAATAACTCATTATCCCACTGTTCGTTAAATTCACACTTACTATCACTTTCTGTGTTTTGTTTTGCTAATTTCTTTTTGCACTGTGATAGATAACATGAATGTAAAAAAAAAACCATAGAAAAGTACAAAACTATTAAGTTTAAATGTCGAAAAAGTACAAACAGATCACAAGTAAGTACGTCGTATCACACAGAATATCAATTGCAAACTGTCAAAATATTGTGACGAACTGAGTAAGAAGGCTGCATGAATTGAACTGAGAGCACTCTGATGTTGAAAATATAAAAATGGATTCAGAAATGGCGCTTACTTCAAAAGAATAAGTAGGTGCAAGGATGCAATGCGCCACTCGTTATCATCCAATGCGCCACAGGTTGGCCACCCCTGGTATAGAGGAACGTAAAACGTCCTCGCCACAAAAAGGGAGAGAAATGTACAATAGAGTCCCGATTATCCGAGTTAATGTGGACCAAGACTAACTCGGGAAACCAAAAATCTCGGTTAAAGCGAAAATTGTAAATAAAGTAAATAGTGTAGGTTTATATGTATATTTTAACAAAGACAAAAATTACACTGATACAGCACATGCAATTCATATTGTTACGATAAATAAAGAGTTCTTATATAAAAAAAGACTTAATTCTTTTACATTACTTTAGCGTTTTTCTGCAGCAATGTTTCGCCATTTTGTTAAGGATAACAGGATTGTTGGTGCCGCTTATTCTTGTTTTTCTATACATTCAAGAGCACTTTCGATAGCTTTCAGTTAATCTGTATGGGAGATTTTCATACGTCGATTTTCATCGTCACTGTCTCTCTCACGTCATCGCAAGATTCATTTTCCTTATTGACGATCATTTTTATCTGTAATTTCTTATTAGTCAAGCGTTTATCCAGTCACGGATTTCGGTTTCCTGAGTGTTTGTGAGATCAAGTTCAGAATTTTTTTCGGTAGTTTTAAAAATGGAAAATGTAGAACAAAAAAAAAAAAAAATCTTAGAAATATTTGATGGGCTCGGTTAAAACGGAAACTCGGATAATCGGGATATTATTGTATTTGTAAATCCGGTGTAAACGCATCATATTGGCCTGGAGAGGAAGTTTGGAAAGTGGGGTGCTAACTCAGTTGTTCTCGTCATCTGACCATGGTTCAAAATTTCGACAAGTTGTCCTTGGATCTCTCCCTTCGGAGCTGATCCCGGACCGTCGCCAATAACACGTTGCTGTAGTGCGACGTTAATTACCTACTTACGCTGCTTTGATGAATTATTGTATGTGTCTTTTAATGCATGTGTATTTGTACTTTTTATTAGTGTGTGTGATTATGATTTTAAGGTGATGGTAATTAATTAATGTTGCACTGAAGAAACATAACGGATAGATACGTAGGTATTTAATTATCTTCGCACTGGAGAAACACGATGGACTATTGGCGACGAGAATATCCGAGAGAAACACGATTTCATGTTAAGATAATTTGGTAATTTTTAATTAACGTCGTACTGAAGCAACACAACGGGCGATTGACGACGTCCCGGGATCATTCCCCTAATTTATGTAAAGGACTTACTTAAGAGAAGATATTGGTTAGTTATCTGCTGAAAATACTTGTATGATGATCACAAAAAAAAGGGTTCAGAAATGGAAAATTATCAAAATTGGGCTAGGACCCCATTAAATATAGGTTTTTCACTTCAGTAAAAAAAAAGCAGATTACCTTTATTATAATTGAAACTCATTTTACAAAAATTCTAATTTTAATCAAACAAAAATAATAAAACAGCTGAGCTATTTTGTGGAATAAGAAATATCAATTTCAAGGAATCTAATTTGTTGAGCGCATTGATAAAACTTTCATTTTCCATATATATAGAGGAGAGGAGGGTATTATGGGATAGTCGGGAAATATGGAATACCGAGGTTTCGGCTCTGATTGGTGCTTTTATCACGTGGGAATACCATGAACTACTCAAGAAAGACCCCCATGATGCAGTTTAGTGAGAGTTGGCCACATGTTGTTGTCGTACCACTCGTTACAGAACAAAGTGTGTTTTGCGATTTTCAAGAGTTTTTGTAGGTACGTTTTCAAACATTTTAACCTACTAGTACACATGTGACTTGAACAATGATGTTAACCATAATGTACTCTAAAAGAATTGTAGTTTGAAATACAGTGGTCGATTTTTAGCTCAAAATGTTTTGTTTGTCAGTTTACAGGTTCATTTTCCAAGATGGCGTGTCGGGTATTACGGAATACCTAGTATTCCATAATACCCGACACACCAATTCCGGTTCGCAATAACATACCCCATCCATTTAAGGACGAAACTGCTGGCAAAGACTGGTTCTACGCTTTTATGAAAAGAAAACCGAAACTTTCAGTCCGTAAACCCATGGGTACATCTTTTGCCATTTTGGGATAAATACACGTACTGACATTTCATTGGAAGACGACTATCCAGACTTAATTATACGTCATTCAGCAAGTTCTCTGATGTGCGGTCTTTCATCCTTCAACATACACAGCAATATATTCTCAGGATTAGCAAAGAACGAATTTTAACAAATTACTCCATGAACGACGTCTTTGAGGTTTTGAGATAAATACCCGGATCTAGAAATAGTATTCCACACATGCTTAGCTCCAACTTTCAGCGAGTGTTTAGACTTTATATTAAACCAGTTTGGAGTATAAACTGTTATAACAAAGTCAGTGATTTGTTTCAACTTCAAAGAAGGATCTGGTGAACTAACATACAGTTTTAGAATTCTATTCGCTGTTGTCAGCCAGCGGGAATGTGAAAATGGTCCAGGACTGAGTCTAGCCAGTTCCATCAGAACAATCGCACCGCTTGAGATATTTCTAGTAATTATATTTGATTCTTGCTTAAGTCACGTCTGTCAGTTGTTGGTAACTTGCCGTCAATAATTTCGAAAGTTATCACTGGCAAAGTTACTCATGTAAGGAGCGCCTTCCCAATATTACCAGAAAATTATTTTGAACCTTTTGTTGGCTCATCGAACGTTTCAAACAGATGCCTTAGAGTTAGTTCATTAAAATGCAGGAGATATATTACCAACTGCTGAGGTTTGCCAAGTTTCAATTCCAAACACCGAAGTTCACACAGATGTGCCGTCACAGTCAATTGCCAGAAGCTGAGAAAGATCTCTTGTGATCTCTTTAAAATATCCGATAATAGTCGTGAAAATCTGTTTTGCGGTGCCAAATGGTGGATTCAAATAAATAATATAACGTGAACCCGATTCTTCAATAAGAGATAAATGTTCCTCTTTTGCTTTTTTCCGTGTATCTTTTAGTATCTACTCTATCAATGTTGAATCTTTACGACCATCAAAATACAGCCCCTTCAACGGTAATGCCTGAGCTTCACTTGAAGCTTGCAATTTTAAATCCTTTCTAACGTTAGCCTTTTCACTTCGAAGCTTGATTTTGTAAACCACCAAATCTGAGTTGTTGCTTCAAGCAATTGTTACACCATGTAAGGAGCGAATTCCCAATATCACCAGAAAATTATTTTGAACCTTTTGTTGGCACATCCAACGTTTCAAACAGATGCCTTAGAGTTTGTTCATTAAAATGCAGGAGATACTGCAGGAAACCCACTGCAGATGTAAATATATTACCCACTGCAGAGGTTTGCTTCGCAAACCAACACCACGGGCAAAGGCAATATAATATAAACTAACCACGCAGTGGCTAGTTAATATTGTATTTAAATTGCATGTTTCTTACATTACTTTTTTATTACGTGGTTTTTAACGGTGACGGGGGGGGGTGCACCTGTGCGGAATGGGTTAAGTACGTCGGGAGTTTTGTCTTCTGTATCTGCATGTATCTCGTCATTAGTAAAACTGACTAGATCTTGATGGACGAGATGGTAAATAACAATAAAAAAATTTGGCACTATCTTGATGACGAGATATCTTGTCGCAAAATTGATAAGATGTTGATGTACGAGATATTTCGTCGAAACCACTTGGAGGGTTAATTTACGTAAGAACCTTGAAAAAATTCTCATAAAGGATAGGGGTGTATTCAAGAAGAGTCCATGCAGCTAAAAATCTTCAAAAAGCGTTTTTGAAATTAAAAAGCTATGAAAAATACATATTGAATCTAGTTGTGAGAGAAAAACGGTTTTGTTAATCAAACTGGTAAAACATACATCTTAATACGCAAGTAGTCTTAGAAAATCCGGAAAGAATATACGTATCTGAGCATATTTTGTTCTATTTTATATTCGAATATTGAAAAAGTTCTCGAGCCCAAGGTGCGCTTGTGTCCCTCCCCACGAAATGACTTTGGAATTGAAAAGCTACCACAACCACATTCAGAAGCTCTTTGTCGTACGTCGACAGCCTATTTACAGCCTATAACAGATATTTTGACTAAATCGGCCCTCTCCCTGCCCCAACCTTCTCCACCTCTCCCTTTGCGGAACTGCAGGACTTACATAAAATCTCAGTTCAAGAAACAAAAAAAACTGCAGTATTAGAGGGATATAAAGGGAAGGAGTTGGGATTGCGTATTGAGTAACAAGGGAAGAATCTCTACTGATCTACCAAGAGGGATGGGAGTGGCCTGTTTCCGCTTATTAACCGGACATGACTATCTCCAACAACACCTTCATAAGATTGGGGTGGCTACCTCCCCGATCTGTCCGCTTTGTTGTGATGGTTTTATGAACAGACAACACGTTGTGGAGTGCTCTAATTTACAGGACATTGACACCAGGGATACTTTTCCCCTAGGACTTAATTCGCTATATTGGACGGCAAGACAGCGTATGGCCGAAAGGCCTTGAGCTGGGCGTAGGATAAAAAAAATGAACAGATATTCGAAAAAACCATTAAACGCAATGTCAATTTAACATTACAGCATTTAGAGTATGCATTAGGTATTTATTTAACGGCGCACTGAAGCAACGTTTTGAGACAGTCCAGGATCATTCCCTAAGGGAAATATTCGAAGACAAACGCCTCGTAATTTTGAACCACGGTCTGGTGACAAGGTGAACACCTGAGCTGGCACCCCACTCTCCCAATTTCCACATCTCGTCATTGTGAGGACATTCGAGGCCCCGACAACCCCCGTGAATGTGACGGTCTTTGGTTGGACCGAGTTTCGAACTAGCAACTCTCCCGTTGGTAATCCGTACTTTTCCAACTGGGCTGGGACATTTTATCCTATCTGGTACCAGAGAAAACATCCCGGATCTGACTTCAAATTCGAGGGTGATAGAAGTCGGCTGGTATAGAGATAGCAGATAGAAGATTGTCATCCCAAGATTGGTTAGTGAACATTCGACCCCATCAGGTACTTATATCACCCTCGAATTTGAAAACACTACAGGATATTTTTCTGATACCCAGATATGTGGAATCTCTGATACCAGATTATTTTCACTGATACCAGATCAAAGAATTTAAAATAATTTTACTGCGTGAAAAGCACATGAACGGTCAATTCATTCTTTCGGCATTACAAAGGGCAAACTGGAGACTAGATGAATGTCCTTCTCAACACTATCGAATTCGTTTCGAAGATGTTGTCATGGGAGAAATTTTCCAAGAGGGACTTTTTCGCAAAAAATTCGTTACAAATTAGAGGGAGGTCTTAAGTACATGTAAGTAATGGATGAGTAGAGCACAATGAAGACACCTTTCATTATCCATGTAATATTAGATAGAAGTCAGTATTAGAAGAAGTAGTGGCAAAATAATCCAAACTCGGAGGTCTTACATCAACATCTCCAAACAATGAGCTTGATGAGAGCAATTTCGTCAAACATTAACACAATTTCGCAAATGCATGTTATCACCATATTGCAAACAATTTAGTATTAATTCAGATTCAAAACAAATATTTATTTTTGCGTATGTATTCAATAAACTGGTAATTTACGTAAGCATGTAATTGTAAAACGTACATGTGTTATCTTTTTTTTTTCTTTTCACACGCCTCAAATTAATCTATTCATTTTACAAGCCCCAAGCACTCAACAATCTTGAACCTTTAATTCAATTAATTTAAAAGACACTTTTATACTCACTCTTCCTTTCTATTTTAACTCTGATTTTAAAGACGTATATCATATTTCTGAAAGATTATGTTTTAATAAAATCAGTTTTACTTACTACATTGATATCCATAACTTCGAAGCTTTTGAAGAATTTAAAATAGTTTTTCTGCGTGAAAAGCACATGAATGGGGTCACTTCATTCTTTCGGCATTACAAAGGGCAAACTGGCGGCTAGATGAATGTCCTTCTCAACACTATCGAATTCGGTTTATATTCGAACCTCTAAGCTTATCTGAACTTATCAACATTAAGTGAGGACAACAAAACCTTGAACCTTCTACTTCTTACAATTTTCCTTCAGTTCGACAGATTTGTATAAAAAGGTTTTGATGTTTACGCTTTGGTGTTCTTTTGTAAATGTCAACAATCTTCTCAAGGGAGAGATATGTTAAATACAATTGGAATCGGCGTTCGCATTTCGTAATTTCGTATGAAAAAAAAAAAAAAAAACAGTCAATTACTTAAAAAAAGGAACAAAAGCAGGCTGAAGTTATGGAATTAAAAAAGTTCCCCAACTTTTAACCTGCGCTATGAATATTCTTGCTCGAATCCAACCAAAGACCGTCGTGTAATGAAACCGTCGTCCTTCCCCGCCACGCCAACCTAAGGACATCGCGTTAAATGTCCTCAGGTTAGAGTGGCAGGAAGTTTTAAAGAGGGGGGGGGGGGTGCCAGTTCAGAAGTGACCTCGTCCTCTGACCGTGATATTCAAATTTACGTGGTGTTGTTCTCGTATCTTTCCGTTCGGGTTCGAACATGGACCGTCGCCAATAGCACATTGTGGTGCTACAGTGTGACGTTAATTAAAATACCCACCTGAATACATTTGCCGACCAGCCGGTCTAGTGGTTAAGGTGTTGGCCTCTGGATCGGAAGGTTCCTGGTTCGAATCCTGGTTCAGGGCATGGATGTAAAATTGTGCTGTCCTTTCTTAGGGGCAATGATGGTCATACCACTGGGTGCTCTTTCACAATGGGACATCACTTCCGGCCTTGTAGTGGCCAATGAGTAAGTTGATGTGCACGCCATTGGAAAAAGAATATTCTTGCCGGTGTTGTTCCATGTGCTGAAACTGAATGTGTGAGAACTGAATGAAATGAACTGCGCCAAAAAATTAACAAACACATGAACAAATTCTTCATAGATTTGAGGGCCACGGTTTCCCGGTTGGAAGAGTAACGGATTAGCAACTGGAGGGTTGCTAGTTCGAATCCCACCAAGGACCGTCAGGTATCAAAGGGGCTGATGCGTATTAGCATTATATATTAGATGCATATTAGTATGCATATTAGAGGCATATTATCCGTCGTGGCCACAAGCTTTTTTGGTGTGTAAGTTTGGAGAGTGGGATGCCAGCTCAGGTGTGATCTCATAACCTGACCGTGACTTAGGAATTGCGTGGTGTTACTTACGTTTCGGGTTTGATCCCGAATCGTCTCCAACACCCTGATGTGCGACGTTAATTAAAATACCTGCACATCATAGATTTGAAATCTGGAAATATTTTGTCCTATTTTTATAAATTGTGATTGGTGTTATTGCGCAAGGGCCAGACGTAGACAATCAATATTGTTTCTTCAAACGAATAGACGTTCCCACACATGGAAAGTTTCTAGTGACACTGAAGAGAGAAATACACTTTGGAAAGTTATGAGAATCGCACCAGCCCCGTATGCAGCTCGCATGCTGCTAAAGCAGTGGCCCATCCTACTGACCCACTTTAATAGGTGCATTGATACGTTGGCATTATATAACTGAGATAATCAGATAAGTTCTTCGGGGAGGAAAAAAAGATATTTCAGCACACTGATAAAAAAAAGTCGCGAAATATCCTGAGTTCATTATTACACTCAAACCTGTTTTTGTGCGGTGAATAGGGACCGCATAAAGGAAAACGCATAAAAAAAATCTTCCAAAACTTCACGAGTAGCTATAAAAAATATTTTTCGCAACACATTTAAATTATTTTTTTATACGGTGGAATAGGGACCGCATAAAAAAAAGTCTCACGTAGAAAATAACTCAAAACCTTACGAAATAACTAGAAATTACTTTTTTAAACGAAATCAAGACACGAGGCTTGGCAACTACTTGTAATCTCGTCAAACCTTTTGGAATCTCATTTAGAAATCTCGTTTAGAAAATACACATGCGAACATTTTTAAATATTTTATTTACTATACTTATTTTACACATACAAAATTTTTCAAAATGTATAACCATTATCTTTCGTAGTCTGACACGCGGATTTTCTTGTAGCGAACATGTTCAAAATCCCTTTCGTCACTTAAAGATACTACCTTGCACTCGTTTAGAGTTGACTTTTTTCAGTTACCATGTAGTCGGTGTAACGGACAAAAATGTATAAAATAATTTCTCCTGGCTCCATACAGATTGTCCTGAAAATTTGTGATTGTGAAGTTTTAACAGCTTTAAAAATACTTGTAAGATTTAAAACGAAAAACGTGGGGCACTTTACACTCCTTACTATTATCTATTGCATGCGCCCCACGTTTTTCGTTTAAATTTTACAACTATTTTTATAGCTATTAAAACTTTACAATCACAAATTTTCAGGTCAATCTGTATGATGTTATAAATCTGTTTGGGGCAAGGATAAATTATTTTATACATTTTAGTCCGTTACAAAAACGTGCTATATTAAAATTTTTTTATTAAATTTAAGTAATTTTTATTGATAACTTTGTCAATTACGTTTTAATTTGATTGAAATTTTGAAAGGACTGTAAGTAGATTGTACTGAATAAATTGTTTTCGTATATTGCACAACAGTGATCGCACAAAAAAAGATTGCACCAAAACAGGTTTGAGTGTATTTAGTTGCTTGACAAGCAAGGGCAATATTCATCCAAGCTACACCAAATACAAGACAGTCAATATTAAGTAAATGAACAAACTGAGGTGCATGAATATGAACAAACTGAGATGCAAGAAAATGACACACAAGGAAAGTTTTACTGATACTCATTGGTAATTTTTAATTAATGTCGTACAAGAGCAACACAACGGGCTATTGACGATGGCCCGGGATCGATCCCTTAAGGAAAAGATCCGAGAACAACATCACGTAATTTTAAACCATGGTCAAATGACGTTAAGGATACTGAAGAAAGGAATAAACCAAAGGACGAATCGAACCTGCACCACCAATTCGTGGGTTGCTGGCGCAGTGTGAAAACTCATTGAGCAACGGCGACCCCCTATATACTTTACTACCAATATATTTTTTTAATGTTTTCATGTGATGTGTTTACCGGTATTCAGTAGAAAGTGCCAGCTGATCCTAAAAAATTAAAATCGCACCCTAGTATTAAGTTTAATGATGGATTATCCGGAAAGTTTTGCGGTATTTAATGATAAATACCAACGAAGCAATACAAAAATATAAGAAAATATTATTGAATCACATCAGCACCATTTTGTTCTATGACTTTTAGCCATCTTTCTTGCAGCAGGAAATTATTATTTTTTTTTTTAATCTTCAGGCTTATTTGTTGTAAAGAAGTTATCTATGTTTTGACAGTCTCAAAAGAATTAACCTCCAGGTCGTTCAGAGAATTTTGAAATGACCTGAAGAGGTGAAAATATGGGGGCAAGGTCTGGTAAATATGGGGGGGGGTGACACAAAATATCTCAGCTATACTCAATACTTCTATGTCTGACATTCAGCGAGATGTGGGGCCGCGCATTGTCATGCTGGAAGAAAACACCTCGACGATTGGTTACTTCTGGACGCTTTGCTTCAATTTCTGCTTATAATACTGACATTTGAGAACAGTATTTTTCCGAATTTATTGTCTGATTTTGTGGCAACAATTCATAATGAACAATTCCTTTGTAGGCCCACCATATACAAATAATTATTTTTGGGATGCAGCTATGTGTTATCAATGCAGACAGGATTACTACCAAGACTATTTCCAGAACCCAACACTTTAGTGGAATGACTATAAATACATACGGAACCAGAACTTACAAACTATGTAGAAACTGCCTGGGAAATGAGGAAAGTAACCAAGACCTCACCCCGGAACACATTTTCAACTGCCCGGCCATCTTGAGAAGCTTACAGGCCATTGACGAAGTTCCCTTTCAGGGAAATTTTTATAGCAACAAAATTGTGGACATTGCAAGGGCCGTGATTTCGGCACATGGAGTAATTTGACTCGACTTCGATTGGACACTACACCAACCAACCATAAGCTTCCCGAATTATACGATAACTTTCAGCAGAACTTTTTTCGTCTAAATAAAATAATGAATTAAAACTTTCAGCAAATGCTCTTTTTTTACACGAAATTCGACATTTTTTAGCGCAAAAATATTGAGAATGTTAACACCTTCAGAAAATTTGACATGAGGTTAAGAGTTTGTTGTCAATACAACAAAATAGCAAACATGTCAAATAGCACATATATCAACATATGTGTAACTCATATATATTAACATATGTGTATCTATTGAAAAAATCCGTATTATTAAACGATACACCTAGTACACCCATTCAAATACTATTTTTACAATAATCTCGTCCAACTTTTTTTCTTCTCTTTCTAATGGCATACACAATAATGTCCAATCTCAATTCATGAAGATCTGCCTCTTTTACTTTGACTAGTTGAGGGAGAAATATGATAAACTCTTTAAATTGATATTCAAAATTTTTATTTATTTCGTGTCTCGGTGTCCTATGCCTCCGAGGTACAGTATTATGTAAACAATGATTAAAAATTAAAAATACTTAAAAATAATAATTGTCACGATCTCCTGTCTTTCATCACGTTGGTTAAGAACACAGATAGGTTACAAGAACAGTTGTTCTTGTGTTCTAGTTAATATTGTTCTAGTGGATGACAGTGCATGCGTTTTGATGCGAATCAGAATATGCAATGTTGGGTGATGTTCTGAAAAAGAACACGAATAAGGACAGATTAATGGTACACTTCAGAAGAGTGAGACATGTTTTTGCACCGAACGGTGCGGCGTGTATATTGGAAACTTTATGTTAAATTGAAAATAAATTGGGTAATGTCCAATTTAGGTATGCAGTGTTCTTTTGTTCTTGGCCACTACTACACACACTGTCTATCAAATTAGACATCGCTCGGTCACTCCGACATAATTGGTGCCAGAAGTGAGGTTGTGTAGTTGTGTGATTGTGTAGAACGAATGGTGACGCTGCGCCATTTTGGAGTTTCGTGAAGAGCAACTGGATTGGAACGGAACGGACGTATCAATTACGGAGTACCTTGCAGAGAACTGCGAACCTCCACATCAGAATTAATAAGGAATTTAATGATTGTAAACTAGACAATGGAGGAAGAAAGTTAAAGGGAGTGGCAATGCACTATGAGAAAGGTAGATAATTAATATAGATGATAGAGTTTAATAATTGATACAATTAGGAGATTGTTGCTGGACTCGATATAGTGACGACGCTCCTGAATTTCTGCTTCCGTTTCGTGAAGAGCAATTGGACTATTGCTGAATTCGGGATAGTGAGGTGTCCTGTGAACCACACAAGCAGCTTTAGAGAATTCCTTCAGTGAATTCTGTCCTCAACGGGAACCTTCGAAAGATCCGGACACTGGACCGTTGCAGTCACCACTTGGGTGAGTGACGATTAATTCCTTTGGCTTCGCGACCCAATTCGAAATTTTACGGTGTCAAATAATACAATTACATATATAATTGAATGAAGTTGTTTTACATAATACTAGGTACTGATTTTAAATGGTGGAAATCTGTGTTGAATGAAGAATATTCAATAGATATGTAAGGAACTTTAAGAATTTTATTAGTGTGAATTATTTGTACGGTATAAAATGGCTTTCCTTGCAAAGGGTAGAAAGGAAGATTTGATCAATTTGGCTCAGGAATAGGGGAGGAAATTCCTCCAAACGCTAAAGTTATAGAATTAAAAAATTTAATTGTGAATGGTCGAGGTCTCGAGGAGCATTTTGTGAGAAAACTACTAAACGGCATTATAAGTGAGATAATTGAACGTGAACAAAAGGAAGAAAGAGATAAATGAAACGTGTAGAAAGGAACAAAAGGGACCAGGAATTGAAATTAAAGGAATTAGTAATGGCACAGGGCATAGAACAAACCAGTGAGTAGCATAACAATTCAAGGTCTGGAGCAAATAGTCATTTCTTGGCTATTTGAATTTGATAAAGGAAGTTTTACCAAATACTCCGGGAAAATCCGAGGAATAGCCATTTTCTTCCATCAAACAGAAGAAATGTTTAACTTGTATGAGGTGCCTGAGAAATATCAGGGGAAAATAATTTTTGTATAATCTAAGGGGGCATGTGAGATGCCTAAGCTCACGGTTAGGTGAACAGGATTTTGACCAGTAT
Source organism: Metellina segmentata (assembly GCA_947359465.1). Classification (NCBI taxonomy): domain Eukaryota; kingdom Metazoa; phylum Arthropoda; class Arachnida; order Araneae; family Tetragnathidae; genus Metellina; species Metellina segmentata. Next base: position 45,266,901 of record OX375880.1, read on the forward strand.
GAACAAATTAAGGATATCGTGTTAAAAGAATTCCGTTTAACTGCAATAGAACACAAAAAGAACTTAGATATGTGTCATCGAAAGGATGGGGCAATGTGGGGGACTGATTACCTTCCTTAGGAGTCATTGCCGCACATTGACAGTAAAAAATGTATTTTTACTGACTGAGTTTACAGAATGGGGTAGATTCATTAAAAAGACAAACGTCGAATCTCATACAGCGTAATTTGGTAACAGGGAAGTATTTAATTCCCATATAAACTGTCCAAAAGACCGAAGGTCAAACCAAGGATGCAGTTTCAAAGTCTAGGTCAAGCACTTCTACAAGAGAAAGGGAGAAATGATTTATCGCATCACAAAAATTTATCATCTGAGGAAGTTCAGCGTGATTATTCATGACCGTATCAGTTGATCCGGAAGGAAAGAACGTTCTACTGCTAATACACATGCCTAGGAGCTCAACAGATTCTCTAACTTTCAGAAAAGATGCATTATAAAATCAGTAATATCTAAGCAGGATATGATTTTTTTCTTTGAAAATCAATTTTTACGAGGATTACAAACTGGAAATTTTATGTACTTGAATATAATTAAAAAAATTAAATAGAAATGAGCTTTAAAAGGGATCATTCTTACCTTGGTGCTTGGTTAAGATGAAAGGCCCTGAATAAAATAGAAAAAATATCTTCCTGGTACTCCCAAGCGGCAAGGCCGCCCACAAGGGAGGACAAACCCGACAAATGTCGGGGGGCCCGGACGTTTAAGGGGCCCGCGGCACCAAGGTTTTTTTCAAGAAATTATCTGCCTCATTTTAGGGTTATTTTCCGAATTTGACGAAAAAATATCGAACAGAAAATATTCTTTTGAGGTCCTTAAAACGGCCCCGTCAAGGTGGTCTCACATTTTCACCAGACTCCGGTCTACGACAACGACGACTAGTTGGTTTACATGCCACAAGGAGTAATGAAATAGTAAGCACGTTCTTCAACTTTATAAATCAGCTTTACAATTTCTCTAGTGTGAGCCCACGGCGATGGGAACTGCTTCTAAAACACACTGATGGGAGGTCTCTACACGGTCTTTGTGAAACAAGATGGAGTGCAAGAATTGAGGCAGTGAAACCTATATCTAAAAAACTACCTGACGTTTTTAAAGGCCCTTCAAGATGTAAAAAATCAGTAGTTTAAAGTAAATGGATTCCTTAATTATTTTTAAAAATTTGAAACTTTTTTTAATGCAGTTAAATATTTGGAAGGACATACTAGAGTAAATTAATACAAGAAATTTAATCCTTCAAACATAATATATCTCCCTTGATATTGAAATGCATAACATTAAAGCGTTAACTGAAACATTAGATAAAGATTTAAGAAAACAATGACCTTTATAAATAGAGCTAAAGAGACAGCTTCTATTATGGGTATAGATGGAGAATTTTCTAAAAAAAGAGGACGGCAAAGGAAACTTTTTTTTTCGAAAAAGAAAGCTTTTGAAGTGGAATTAGAAATGCCTGAAGTATTGGAAACCGAAGAAACAAAATTCAAAAGTTCAGTTTTTTATATAGTAATCAATAAAATAGTTTCTCAGTTAGAATCAAGGTATGAGCTAATTAAAAAACATATGCAATACATTCGAAGCCATATTAAAAATAAATTATAATTCTAATGACAACAACAACGCACTTAAAAAATTAATTGAAAGCTATCCAGATGATTTAAGCCACAAACTCATCAATGAAATTCAGATGTACAAGACCGTTCGCGAAGCTACTTTTTCACATTAAGCTAAGTTAGAAAATAGAGGTCTTCCACTCTCCCTTTAAATGATATCTTTAGATTAAAATTACAATCTATTTTCCCAGAACTTTGCATAGCTTTAATAATTTTGTTTGGCTGGTGTGGCTTCTGGTGAAAGGATTCAGTAAACTATCTAATCAAAAATCATTTACGATCTACTTTGGGCCAAGAAAAGTGTGAATCATTTTAGAATATTTTCAATTGAGCATGAACAGGCATGTAAAATGAGCTTCCTTTTTTGACGGCATCGATAAATTCATTAATTCGAATAGAAGATTTACTGCTTCCTCCTCAGTACTGCAAAAGTTTTCGGTGTTTTGACTAGTCTTCAGCGTCCAAGGTATGTTTTTGCATGGGTTTCTTACAATCTTTCTAAAGATATATTTATTATAGTTTTCTGATTATACTTCATCATCCTTATCAAAGTCCTGCTCGATCGCAAAATGGCCCCAAATTAAGTTTAATTATTAAAATTAAGTTTTCCAATAATATTGTTTAACCAGTATTTCTCAAATAACAACACCATGCGAAAGCAAAGCAAGTTGACAGATAGTGTGGGAAAGAGTTTATACATAGCCAGTGATCACGCACCATCAGGTTAAAAAATATATAAATTAAGTTTGACCAAAATAAATGCTTTTTGTTATGCACCCGTAGTATGACGGGTCATTTACAGAGGCTGTTCACACATTTTTTAGACAATGTATATTGTATTCACAAAACTAAATTACATAATATTCTTGTGTTTTAAATGTTCTATTTGATAGCCCTTATTCTGAACTATCTTTCGACACCGTAATTTTCAGGATAATAATGCCTTTTGAAGTGTCAGAAGAGGTATTCTATCCCATTCCTCCTGAACAGCTTTCCAGAGTCCTGTAATGGTTGTGGGACGACGTTTGGATAATGCAGATTTTAAAAGTCCGAAAGCACAAAAATCCATAGGTGATACATCGGGAGATTTAGTAGGGATATCAGTGAAGGGTGTGGCCTTGATACCGGTTTTTTGTTCCATTTCTTTTAGGAAATTTACAGTGGATTTTGATGTGTGACTGCTAGCTTTGTCTTGATGGAGTTCTACAGATTGATGGCACTGTGGGTAAAGCGATGGTATTTCATTCAGAAAAATTGGCGATAAAATGTGTTCCTGATAGTATTAGGAGTTAATATTGACATTTTTTTCCACTCTCTTTATTTTTAACTTGCCATTATATGCAAAACCAGCAACAATCATGAATCCCTTAGAAAAACTTTCTTTCGATTCTGTGAACCATGTACTTCAATTTTTTTCTCCCCTTTTATGATAATAAATGGCTCTTTTTTTTGTTGCAATCATTTAAATACACCCATGATTCATCTATTGTGACAATTCTTTTCCATTTTTCTTTGGATAAGTGTTTCTCATATAGAATTCGGCAGCGTGTCCTGCGTTCAGCGATATGCTTTGGAGAAAGACGATGCACATTGCGTTTTTTCGCTTTCTTAAGATTTAAATCAACGTTTATCAGTTTGTTTACAGTGGACACCGAGCATTTTAATGAATTTGCAACTGTCCTTTGACTAGGGGGATTTTCTTTTAACATTAAACAACGTACCTTTGCAATAGTCGAAGATGTCCGTTTCTTCCTTGGATACTTGTTTGGAATTTTTGTCACACTTGAGGCTCCAATTTGACATTTTTTACTTTTCTTGTTGACGATATTACCTATCGACGCTTTAGATATCACAAAACCATGACTCTCACATCGTTTTTGGGTAACGGAATATGAATATTTTTCTTCGGAAAGAGCATAAATATAGCCTTCGAACCACTGCTTCGTTAAAAACGCCATTTTGAATAAAAACAAACCTCTCAAGCCGCAGACGATAATTTTGACTTTTAAAAACATAGTACAACTGCAATTATTTCTTTTGCAGCAAACGATTTTTTATCACAACTAACCAAAATCGTCTAAAAAATGTGCGAACAGCCTCTGTAATCTTGTGCACTCATACAAAGAAACCTAAACCCATATGGCGTGTGGGCTTTTTTTAATAACTTGGCAGAAGGGTAACAATCTTCCTATTCATGCTTATGGGTAGGGCAGTATTTGATCACATTTTCAACCTTTTCAAAAATCGACTGACCGAGGTCAACTGCCTTCTCGTTCGAGCCGTAGTATACCGTCGTCATATCCCTATATGCAATCAATAATATATAGGTGGATATGAGATCCTCATTTGACAGACATGAAAAGACAAAAGTGACTTCTAAACTGTAGAAAATGCATTGACTATTGAACTAGAAGGGTGTTTACACAACGCAATTATTTCGACCACAAAATTTATTCGACCAGGATTTTATTCACGAAAAATACTTCACTAAATTTATCTGGAAAACATTTCTTCGTTTTCCAACTATTTTCTTACGCAACTCCAGAAAAAAATTTAAATATTTTAAGGCAACAATAATCGAGATAGTTTTGGTAGGCGGTGGGCACATATCATAGTACTTTTGAAAAGCAAAATTATCAGAAAAGTAAAAGCTGGTTGGCTGGGTTTTTTGGCGCAAGGGGACTTTTTTGATCAAGCTGCGCCAAACACGAGAGAGACGACGCAAAGTAAATGCACAAAACACAAAGAAAGTTAAACTGATACAGAAGATAGAAATACACCCAGGGAGGAATCGAACTAGCGCCGCCTGAAACTCGCAGGTTGCTAGCGCAGTGGGAAAACCCACTGAGCGACTGCCCTCCCTCAGAAGTAAAAGAAATATAGAATGTTTTATCTAATTTGCTCATAAAGAAAACAAGCTCAGACGAATATATCTTAAACTGGAATATACAATACAGACATGAAGAATATCCATCAGATATGTCCTAATGAGGTAGCATATATAAAAAATAACAAGCGAAGCTTTAAAGACCTTAAACGAGCCATAATAATTACATCGAGTTTTGTGAGTGTGTGTGAAACAAGTCATTATTCCTTGAAACACAGCATATTATTTTAAATTTATTAATTTAAGCATGCAGAGTGAAATCTGGATGGTTTTTTCTGTGTTGAGAGTTCAGTTCATTTCTTAGATCAGAAGACTCACTGAGTAATGAAACCACGATCTCAGTGGGTTTGCCCACTGAGTCCTACTGTCTCAAGGAGACATAAGCGCTACTTCCATAAGGTATCCACTTTTATAGCAGCAAAAAAATTCGATAATTTTTTTTATCTCAAAACAGTAAAAAGTCCACACACACTTATATTTTTTTCCAGATTTGCAACTAAAAATCGACAGAATCGGAGGTTTTCACACTTTCATTTAAAACAAAGAGACTTCACAGTAAAAATTATTTTACAAATTGATGCCTTTCTTCAAAGGCCAATTAACATATTTGATCAGGAAACTGCGAGCAGAAAAAAGCTGAGTGCAAATAAGAGTAACTTACCGTAAGACAAATCTTGTGTATTGAGTGCACTCCAAACTGGTTCACGAAAATTTCATCAACCAATTCATTAATCCATAAAATCCAAATTTTGAGCCATGGAGAACCAAAGTAATTCATTCAGAAAGAGCAAAAATGAAACTCCCATGTCCGATGTTTGAAACTAAGAGCTCCTCTTGAGTAAATATCGGCAAAATAGACAGAACTGCAGTCGGGAACGTCTGAGATCCGCAACTTACGTCTACGTGGTTAGACTTTGCACTGTATTAGACGAATCGGTCTTTTATTTAAGCGTCTTTTTCATCCTTCGAAGCGTTTTCCATGTAACTTCTCAATCAGCGAGCTACACGGTCGCTGACGTATCGGCGTTTTTTCCTTTTGATTTGATTTTCGAAAGATGCTTTATTGATTGCATCAAGATCAGTGGTTTCTATCATGTGGTATGCGAGGCATGCCGAACTAATATTAAATTTATACCGCCATCCCTAATTAATCTTTATCACTCGTAATTTTTTTAATGTTCCAGAACGATTTCCCCTTTGTTTTCTTTTCACCCACTAATCCGTTTCATTGCCAAGCCGTATGTTCTCCATTTATACGTCAAATTGTCACAATATTAACTGAAGGATTTAATAAAAGGCTTTCCTGTAATTTTCTGCCTTTTCACTTATAAATTCTAAACACTACACACACCAATGGATCCATCGAACGAATGCCAACATTACTCATGACAAGCCTGGAACGTTTATTTCTGTTTATGACATATTACAGGGCTGCCACCAGGCGACTAAAAGGGGTCTTTTTACTATCATTTTTCGACCTTGGCGACTTGGGATATCTTCTCAAGCAATATAGTTTCATAAGTTCTTATTTTCAAAATTAATTTTGTCGTCTTTTTCTTTAAATTTCATTAAAGGTAAACGAAAGTTTTTGTCCTCTTTTCAAACTTAACGGGGGAAAAAAAAAGATTTTTCGAGTTTTCTTTAATATCGGAATCTTGTGTTTGCTAGGTTATCGTGAAAACTTTATGAGGAAAATATTTTGTTTTTAATTTTGAAATTCAAATTTCTTGGCAAGATTTTCAGCGTCTGTTAGATACTTAATTAACACATTTTGTGTTTTAGACTGTTTATTTCTGAGTTTCTAAAATAGGGTTTAAGAGAAGTTTTTGTTACCTATTTTTAAAAGTTTATACTACTAACACTACTATTTTAATTGTACTTTTGGCTGTGGCAACCCTGCACATACTACTGTGATTAAAAAATATCCAGAATGCTTCCTTTAAAATACATATAAAGTAGATATCGCCTGCAAAAACTTTTATCAAATATTTTTATGACTTATATTATTTATGTGGCAACAATCAGGGATTTATTTAATTTTGTCGTCTGAAAATAAATTTGTTTTTAGTAAGAGAAAAATTTTTACTTTTGTTGATTTTCCAAAATATCAATTGAAATTGATGAAAGAACATGCATTAAATTTTGTTTCTGCATTGGAATTTCTGCTACTATCACATTTGAAATGCTGCAAAAAGCTTTTTCAGAAGACTGTTTATCAAACACAACAGTATTTGATTGGTATAAGAAGTTTGTAGAAGGTAGAGAATCCGTCGTAGATGATTTGCGATCTGGTATACCCCATCCACTTCGACTAATGATCAACATGTAAATCCGGTCAGAGAATTGTTGCTTAGTGATCGTCGTTTAACAATAAGAGACATTACCGAACAAGTTACTATATAATTTGGTTCCTGCCAAGATTTTAAAAGATCCTTTAAGTTTGCGATGCGTTGCTTCTCGAGTTCCAAAAACTTTGAATTTGTTCCAAAATCAACTACATGTTGTAGTGTCTCGACCCGAGAGATGCTATCTCAAGGCGATTCCTTTTTAAACGCATTATTATCGGTGATGAAACTTGGATATATGCTTTTGATACAAAAACAACTCAACAATCAAGTAAATAGCTCTTGAAAGGTGAAGCAAGACCGAAAAGACCAAGTCAAAATAGCTCAAAAATCAAGGTAATGTTGACTGTTTTCTTTGATTGTAGTGCATTAGGAATTTCTACCAACTATCCAGACGGTTAATAAAGATTTTTATTTGAGTGTTTATGCGCCGTTTGCGTGAAGTAATTCATCAAAAACGACCTGAATTGTGGAGAGATAATTAATGGGTTTTTCATCACGATAGTTCGTCTTCTCACAATGACATTATTATTCGTGAATTTTTGGCAAAGCATTCAACAAATACGGCGCCACAAACTCCGTATTCACCTGATATGGCACTATGGTACAGCATCACTCTACGTTTATGAGTGATGGCAACGGCTTGGTGATTTTTTTGGCGCACTTCTAGTAGTGAGTTACGATAAATTAAGGCAACCCATCTTTCGTTACGGTTGTTGTGGTTTTTCATGGCAACCTCGGCAAACGGAAACTTCGAATTTTCATTTTGAATATTCTAGAAAGTTCTTCCAAAATCCGTTAAAATCGTTTTATTTCATTGATTCGTTTGAAATGTTTTCTTTCCTCCCATTGGTTATTTTGTTTTTAAAATATCCTTTGATTGCATTGGTCCTTTTAAATCGTTTTCTGTAATACCATTGGTCCATTTATTTGTATTTTGACAGTTGTGGAACTTTTATTTTATTATAATAGTTTTCACAAGAGGATTAAGAGTTTTGTTTTTTTGACCATTTTCGTTTTCATTATTTTTTTATGAAAGAATTCTGACGTTATCAGGTTGTATTACTTCTTGCTTTTTTCTTTTGTATATCTTTTTCTTTTCCAACATATCCACTGTATTTAGTGCAATTGATAAGTTTCAGGGTATTTTTACCCAACATTCGTAGTTTAGTTTCTCAGCTGGTTCACAAATGTGTTTTCATATGTGCTTAAACTTACTACTTTTTGTGAAAGTTTTAAAAATATATACTTTTTAAAACGTTCTGAAATTTTTAATAAAAGTGTGTTGTAAAAAGGAAAAAAAATTATGACAGAAAAAGAATTAAGAAATAATTTTTTCCTTGGCGACTTTAGAGGTACGTCAAAAAAAATCGCCAAAGCCGTTGCCATTGTTCCTAAACATAGAGTGTAGCTGTTCCGGCACCGTGTGAAGTTTTCTTATTTCCAAGAGTAAAACTCCCTCTTCGTGGTCACCGTTTTGAGTTCATTGATCGAAAAGAAAATTCCATACGAACGCTGAAGGGGTTCCACGAAAACGACTTTAAGGCATTTTTTGAGGACTGAAAAAAAACGTTGGAAGTGCATTGAAATCGGAGTAGATTATTTTGAAGGAGATGTAATAAATATTGACCAATAAATCGATACTTTTTGTTTTATGACAACATTCCGAGTACTTTTCGATCACTGTAGTATACCACAGAAGATGCCATTGTATTTGTCCTTCTTAGAGTTTTCTGCATCTCGATATGCCCTCTTGGGAAGAGAAATTTAAAAGAGAAAGAAATTTCATTTTTTAAAATTTAAAC